>CAKLNU010000013.1:0-1392078 GCA_922788865.1 Poeciliopsis turneri | reverse complement strand
AAGCGTATTGCTTAAGTTCATCAGCTCAGACCATCATGAATCCCAACACGCTGATGAACAACGGCGTCCCGGTAATCTGCTCAGTTTTTACGCTCATTTAGCGCCACTCGATAAAGAACTCAAAATAAATTATTGATCATAATAATATTTCACAATGTAGCTGTGAAATAAATAAATGTATATTTTTCTGGCAATGTGTAGATCTACCGCACCAACCAGTGTGCAGGCGAGTTCGTGATCACTTTCCCCAGAGCTTATCACAGCGGATTCAATCAGGGCTTCAACTTTGCTGAGGCCGTCAACTTCTGCACCATGGACTGGGTGAGGAGTTCTGCTTGTACAGCAGAAGATTAGATCTGCATGAGTCGACTTCTCTAATCCCTTTGAACCAATTCTTAAGGAATAGGGTCTTTAATTTAACGTAAATGTGATTTTTGTTCTTTTGGAGACATTTAGCATGAACAGTTTTTTTTTCTTTATCTATTTTTTTGTCAGAACACATCAAGTCTCATGGACTGATGTCGGTTTTCATTCTTTCACCTGGATTCGCTTTCGTGTTTTCTGGCAGATGCCTATTGGCCGTAACTGCGTGGACCATTACCGTCAGCTGAGCAGATACTGCGTCTTCTCCCACGACGAGATGGTTTGCAACATGGCCTTCAAAGCAGACACGATGGATGTGGTGCTGGCGTCAGCACTGCTGGAGGACATGACCACCATGATCCAGGAGGAGAGGAAGCTACGAGAAAAGATCGACAAAATGGTGAGAAGCAATTTTAGTTGATTTAACGTCAAAGACGGGAGGATGAACAAAACTAAGTTTGGAGGTGATGTTCAAACCAACTTGTAGATACACAAGTAGGAGACCTGCATTGTATGCACAGATGCTGTGTTTGGCTTCGTTTTCTCCTCTGTGGCTCTGATGTGTGGATGTTTGTCTCCAGAGTGTGGTGCAGCGTCGACAAGTTGATTACGAGCTGCTCCCAGATGAGGCGCGGCAGTGCTGCAAGTGTCGGACCACCTGCTACTTGTCTGGCATCGTTTGCTCCTGCAGCCCTGACAAGATGGCTTGTTTGTACCACGCCCAACACCTTTGCTCCTGTCCCTATAGTAACCTCACACTCCAGTGAGTCTCCAGTAACCAAAACAACTGAAGAAAAGTCACCTGTGACTTTTACTGCCACGTCGTTTATTTTGATTTTCATGAAACTTAAAAAAAATATATATACATTTTATGTTGGGTAAAAGTAAATGAGTTCTTTTAAAATGCACTCCTAACATTTACAGAATTTTATTAAATAATGGAGACATTTGTTGCGTCAAAAATAATCACAACTTGTGTCATCTTTTCCAACAGTTTTAAGTTTACCCTCGACGAACTATATCCGCTGATGGAGTCGGTGAGGCTGCGGTCGGAATCCTACAAAGAGTGGCTCTCTGCTGTTGAAGACATTGTGGAGAACAAAGGAGCCAAGAAAAAAGGTGCCACATAACCTTCATCAAACTCTGAGACGTTCAAACAGTTGGTTTTGCTCTTCGTGTTTCCTGAGACACTGTTCCTGCTTTCTGCTCAGGTTTGGAGGAACTTCACAGCTTAGTGGAGCAAGCTGAAACCAAGGCTTTCCCTAAACTTAGCCTCCTGGATCAGCTGCGCACCGTCACCTCCGAAGCTGATAAAGTTGCTGCGATGGCACAGCAGCTTCTCAACGGGAAGAGGCAGACGAGGTACTAAAAATAAGCTGGAGGTGCAGCTGGACCGATCCAGCTGCATTCCTGTTAAACCATAAGGTAGCAAATATTCTATTTTGTAGTCAATCAAAGTAGGTATGAATCAGGCTTATTTCACTAAAGTGGGCAGGGTTTTATTTGTTATAAGTTATGTGTTGGTAGTAGAGGTGTAGGAGTGCAAGTATTCATACCAGAAATATCCAGAACAGGAGATATAGACATCAGAAACATGGGCTTACATCCAGATGGCTGCCTTTTGCAGCCAATCAGATTAAAGTCTTTACTTCCTAGAAAACAAGTTGGCGGAATCCTAGTGATAAGAGGGGTTTTCCCTACAGCTGTGTGTGCTGCATTCAGGTACAGCCTGGTTATCGAAGTATCAAAACAACACCAAATTTATGTTTTTTTTTTATTATTTTGTTTGTTTTTCAGAAATGGTTACAATCTTATTTTAAAATTTGCATAATCTGTCTATCCAGGGATTGGCTCTACCTGCTTATTCAAATCTCCAGTCAATTATGTGCTTTTTATTACTTTTTATGTTTTAGAAAATAAAACATTATTTTCTGAAATTACATATTTGTTGTTTACACCTAACCAAAGTTAAAGAAATATCGTTATGACTGTTTATTCGATTTTCATAGGCTGTATTTGCCAACCTGCTCAAGTATTTAGAAATTAAACCAGCATTGGTTCTGTTCTGGCCTTGTAAAAGAGCAATGCTGGTTTAGAATAACAACCTAATCTTTCTGCCACAGATTCATAAGACGTAGCTCATTTTCTTTAGTGTTTTGTTGAATGTTTTTTATTGTGTGTGTATCAGGTACCGTTCTGGAGGAGGAAAGTCCCAAAACCAGAACGAGTTGACTGTGGAAGAGCTGAGGTCCTTCGTCCAACAGTTGGACAACCTGCCGTGCAACATCCGACAGGCTCCTTTACTGAAAGTAAATGTTTTAATCAATATTCATAGGAAATTTGTATGTTAGTACCAACTCTTTATTTATTTATTTTTTTCCCCAAATGCATTCTTCTTTGCTCTTACAGATACAAAGAGGCTTATATATTTCATTGCACTACAAAAAAAAAGACTATGTGAAATGTCCTAACTCTTGTTGTGACCTCCAGGACCTGCTGACCCGGGTGGATGACTTCCAGCAGCGCAGCAACCGTCTGCTGTCTGACGAAGCGCCCAGCCCTCAGGAGCTGCAGGAGCTTCTGGACGTGAGTCTGGGCCTGGACGTGGAGCTGCCGCAGCTGCCGCTGCTAAGGGAGCGGCTGGAGCAGGCGCGCTGGCTGGAGGCGGTCCAGCAAGCCAGCAGCCGGCCCGACAGCCTGTGTCTGGACACCATGAGGAGGCTGATAGACCAGGGAGTGGGCCTGGCCCCCCACAGCTCTGTGGAGAGAGCCATGGCTCGCCTGCAGGAACTGCTGACCGTGTCGGAGCAGTGGGAAGAGCGGGTGCTCGGCCTCATGGACGCCAGGTAGGAACACTTCATTGACAGGGTGCTTGAAATCCTTCAATGCTTGAATTTCACTTGGGTGATTTTCAAGGTTTAGAAAGTGCTCGACTTCGCTATAAAGTCCTTCAAAGTGCTTAATATTCTATCTGCACAGCTTTGCAATAAAGTTGTAATAAACCTTTAGGAAAATGGAGTCTTTACAGGAAGTCAATTCATTATTTGTTTTGTGCTAAAGCATTTTGTTTGAGCTGGACGGTCATTTACCTTGACACCAACCAACTTTAATGTAATGAATATTTATTGTACCTCATGAGTCAGACTTTGAATTGGGGGGTTTGTTTTTGGGTTTTTTTGTTTGTGTGTTTTTATTGGGGGGGTTTTTTGTTCTCAGATCAGTCAGATGTATAGGGTGTGTGTGTGAGACTTTTCAAAACATTAATTGTCCTTTTCCCTGCTCCAGAATCACAAGCTATTAAGCACTGTAATAAATACCATATAATTGTGAATTGAAACTTTCTTTTTTTAGTTGATTTTTACTGTTTTTCTTTCCAAAGCATGGTGCTGAAAAAGCTGTACAACGTACGTTGCAAATGCTTGAGAAGATCCTGAATTTTACTGTGTGAAAAGTGTACAAATCCTGTATTTGGTTGTTTTTAATTTAGTTTAAATTAGCTTCTCTACACCTCCGACTTTAAGGTCTCATAAATCTGCTTCAAATAAGCAGATTTATGAGACACAAACGACTCATCTGGTATCAATGTAGCACAAAATCACAAGGGAATGCAATATTATGTCTCTCAGCCAACGACGGTCTCCTTTCTCTTCGTAGGCCGTATCCCAGCATCGAGACGCTTGATGCCGCTTTACAGGAAGTGGAGAACATCCCTGCTTATCTGCCCAACTGTCTGCAGCTGAAGGATGTTGTTACTAAAGCCAAGAAATGGCTTAACGAAGCAGAAATGCTCCAGGTAAAACACTATTTTATCATACATCTCAAACGGGTGAGATTTTTTTTGTTGTTTTTGTAAATAAAAATGTTTTTCTTGTTTTAAGATGGGGGGACGGATCCCTGTGCTGGACAGCCTCTCTGAGCTGGTTCTCAGAGCGGACAGCATCCCGGTGAGGCTCGACCTGCTGGGCCGACTGGAGGCTCTGATCAGCGACGTGCAGAGCTGGAAGGAGAGCGCAGCGAAAACATTCCTACTGAAAAACTCCCCCCTGTCGCTCCTCGAGGTTAAGAGATTTTGGAGTGCGGTTCCGCACAAACCTGCTCCCCACTTGTAGTTTCAAAATAATTAAGACGTCTTTTATTGTGTTTTCAGGTCCTCTGCCCAAGATGCGACGTCGGTTCTGGGCATCAGAAGTGCAGATCTAAAAAAGTAAAAGAAGCTCTGCAGCTCAATAAAAAAGCTTCCCTAAAACTGGAGTCGGTGTGTGATGTGGAGAGAGCTCTGTCTGAGAGCAAAGACTCTCCGTCTGCTGTGAGTACAACAAACAAGCGTTCAGCCATGGCTGCAGCGATTAATCGATTATTGATAATCAACTAATTCCTTGACCGACTAAGCATTAACTGGAGCATACAGGCTCAAAAAAATGCCATTTGCTGAAAGAGCAGCACACTTGTCTTAATTTCGCTGGTAATTAAGACAAAACTGTATAAAAAATATACATTTTGCATTGAAAAGTTAACAAAAACCTCTTTGTCTGTGAATGTGTTCAACCCAGAAATCATTGAACGGCATAGTTATAGATCCACACTGTTAAAAAAACATCCTGTTAAGCAACTTTTGCTTTCCAATTATTAATCAGTTATTTAAAAAATGATTAACAGATCAGTCCTACACTATATTGATAAGTAGAAAAGGTAGAACTTTTCACATGCTGACATTGGAAGTATTTTTTAGCTGTACATGAATCCTTTGCTGCAATTGCTAAACCGTGCACTAAAGGAATGACATGCTATTGCATTTTAGGCAATAAAATGTCTCTGATTTAAAATCCAAACTGAATTATTAGTCATTGAATGCATTTCTAATATTGTATTCTGCAATTAATTAATGCAGAATAATTGATTTAATAAAATAGTTGTGAGATGCAGCCCTTCATTCACCGCTGACATTCAAGCTACAAGTGCTTGAATACTCACCTACCAAAGAACCGTTTTGTTCATTGGAAACAATTGATTGCAATGAAACAGTGACTCAATTATAGATTAAAAACAATATAGATGTCATGTAAAAAATAAATAAAATCATTTCACTCCCTGAAGGAAATGTGGCTGAAGTTCATTTTGACCTGTAATAACTCCAGTTGTAAATGAGCCAGCTGCTCGTTGGCAGAGTTTGTTTTAATTTCTCCTGATCTGATCTTCTCTCCACAGATGAGCGCTCTGGCTGACGTGCGGCAGAGGGAGATGGAGCTGCTGCTGGCGCTCAGAGCCTCCAACGAGTCCAAACTTCTGCCTGCTGACAACTCCTCTGCACTTACCGTCTGCATTTGCCAAAAGGCCCCTTCAGGCGCCATGGTTCAGTGCGAGCTGTGCCGAGACATTTTTCACCGCGACTGCGTCACCACGGCAGCAGAGCTGGAGTACGGCCAGGCCTGGCTCTGCCCGCTGTGTCAGCGGTCGAGGAAGCCTCCTTTGGACAAGGTTTTGCCGCTGCTGGCCTCGCTGCAGAGGATCCGGGTTCGGCTGCCGGAGGGAGACGCGCTCCGCTTCCTTATCGAAAGGACGGTGAGGTGGCAGCACAAAGTCCAACAGGCCTGCACCGACGGGCTGCTAGAGAGAGTGGCAACCACGGTGAGTTGAACATCTTTCAAAAGTATTCAAACCTCTTGAACGTTTTTTTTTTTTTTTTTTATCTCTCCCATGTTAAACCCACAAACTTAATTGGATTTTATTGGAATTTTAATGACAGAGCAGCACAAAGCAGTGCTTAATTTTAAAAATAAAACCTGTAGCGCATTCATTTGTTGACAGACAGATGGAGAGAGCAAAACACAAACTGATCCTGAACGAAAGCCCGTCTGAAGCTGCAAGAGCCCAGAGAGTTTAACATGCTTTTAGTCCAAAGCATGTTCAGCTGGCCCAGTCAAAGTCCAGATCTAAATCCAACTGAGAATCTATGCCTAGACTAGATTTATGTTCACAGGAGAATAGGGGGGGGGGGAATGTCACCATAGAAATAGTAGAAACATTCTGGAGAGGATCCAGAATGACACCAAACTTTTCAGAGCTTTATAATGAGTTTTGAAAACCATGTTTTTTTTCTTGGATTTTAAAGTTATGACTCAAAACCCCCAAAAATGCATTAAAAATGATCAAAAGATGAAAAGTTCAAGACGGTGAATTTCTGTTGAAGCCGGTCAGGAGATCTGTTTGTCTAACGCTGCAAATAAATTATGTTTCAGGGGAAACTCGGACCTAAAACATCTTCATATTTGACTCAGGAAATAAATGGTTCATTTCACACAAAGCATCTCTCCATCCCACTCCAAGGTTTGTGTTGTTAGCAGTTCTCTGGAGAATGTTTTTTTTTTTTTTTTTTTTTGTTTATCATTATTTTTAGTTTATTTTTAATAGTAATGGTGATGCATTTGTTGCAGCACTTGGTCCTGAGCTGGAAGAGCTGATGGTGGAGGGTTTCCTGCTGCAGGTCACCCTGCCTGAGACCGAACAGCTGTACAGATATCTGCTCTACAAACTGACCCCACCGTCCTCGCACAACTCCCCCAGTAGGAACGGGGCAGAGCAGTCCGACGAGGGGAGCCCCCGACACAACAAGGTACAAATCGACCTCTGGGTTCGCTGAGGTCACTTTCAAAAAAAAAAAGTCATGACTGCAGTGAAAAGCCAAGCTCAAATAGGTTTTGAAAGCGTTTCTTAAATGTCTGTAGAACGGAGGCTCCAGTCTGAAGAAGGAAGTGAATGGACAAAGCAAAAGGACTAAACGGCGGAAGGATAGTTCAGACTCTCAACATAGCGAGAAGGCCAAAAAGTCTCGCAAGAAGAAGCCGAAGAAGAGCAAAGAAAGGGGCGAAGAATCGAAGAGGACAAGTTCGCCCTCACACACCTCGTCAGATCCGGCTCTTTCTGATTCAGAGGAGGACTTCTCGCTGTGTGCTGCACCGTGGTGCAGAGAGCCTGAGGGCGACGAGGTCGGTTTTAATCACCAAATCCACCTCATTCTTTCCCTTCCATCTTTTTAGTCACCTTCATCCTGGTGTTGTTGTCGTTTCAGGTGAACTGGGTCCAGTGTGACGGTAACTGTAATCAGTGGTTCCACCAGGTTTGTGTGGGACTGTCTGCTGAGCGCGCTGAGAAAGAGGACTATATTTGCATAAGCTGCACACAGCCTGATTACGACCGAGGCGAGTGAAGACCAAACCGTGATGTTGAAGGACGAGCAGTCGTTTTTACACCAGCCGCAGCACCGAAGCGCACACGTGAACTCTGTGTCTGCTGTGGCTTCTCCTTTTTACCTTCTGGCTTGCCCTCAGTGAACATGGTGCTATTTCTTCCTCCACCCCCCAGAGTTACTAAAGACTTCCGTCACCGTTTTTGTCACTCGGCTGGTTTTTCGGCTAATCAACTAATCCTTTACGAAACTTTCCAAGACTGGACGCGGATGTGGTTTCAGAAAAACCAACGGCGCAGGGATTTCTTCTTCTTTGTTTTTGTTTTTTTTGTTTTTTTTTTCCCAACCAAAAAATGTCACTTTGACATTTCATAACTGTTTTTCTTTGACCTACATCTGAACAATGTGAAGCTTATCTTTTCCTTGTAGAGTAAATATTATTTATCTGAGCAATAGCTGAACAGATTCAGGTTCAGTTTTCACCTGAGCTATATTTGTGTGTAGAGAAACTTTGATAAGATGCCTTCCTGATGCAAAAACCCCGAAGAATTCACCTCACAAATCCCAAAATGTCACTCAGTACAGTAGATATTCGTGCACCTCTCACTAGAAACGGCTCTTTATCTCCTACCAGTGCAGATGTTTGCACCTGATCGTTTGCCCGTATCCCTTAATAATTCACTGGCTTAGACGTGAAGTTGGGTTTCCTTTTTGCGCCCTCTGCCGGGGGAAGATGAAAGTCCTTGAAACGACTCGATGATGTTCACAAGGTGAGAACGAACGGCCCGACATTAAAGGAATGTACATTTAGCTTTTTTGGGTGAGTTTTCCCTTCATGGTTGAGGTTGAAAATATTGTGTTGGACTTAGATTTAACACAGACTGTGTGATTTATTCGCCACGGGTATATGACCTTTTTTTTCTTGCTCCTTTGGATAAATAATATAATTCATATGTTGCAGTTTGCATTATTAAATAAAATGTTTGTTCCCATATGGGCTCTTTGTTTCTCTCTAAACATGTGAAACGACTTTTTACTCTGATCCCTGACGGTTTTGCTGTGTGACAGAAATGGGAAACATCAAGTTGCTACATGAAAGCACAAAGTTAACTATAAAGGACCATCAATCCATCCATTTCCTGACCACCCTTCTCCCTAACGGGGTCGGGAGTTCCTGGTTCCTATCTCCAGCTGCGTTCCAGGCGAGAGGCGGGGTTCACCCTGGACAGGTCGCCAGTCTGTCGCAGGGCAACACAGAGAGACAAACAGGACAAACAACCATGCACACACACACCTAAGGAGAATTTTGAAAGACCAATTAACCTGACAGTCATGTTTTTGGACTGTGGGAGGAAGCTGGAGAACCCGGAGAGAACCCACGCACGCACAGGGAGAACATGCAAACTCCGTGCAGAAAGACCCCGGGCCGGGAATCGAACCCAGGACCTTCTTGCTGCAAGGCAACAGCGCTACCCACTGTGTCACTGTGCAGCCCCATAAAGGACCATGTATTAAATATATAATCCACTATTGTGTAGCTGATTGATTAAAAATAGAATTTCTTCAAGGTTTCAGTGATATTTTCTTGACCCAAGAGACTTTTGAAAAAGCAGTTCGTTTTGATTCACTGTGGAAATAAATGCAGACAGATAATTAACTAAAGCACACAACTGCAGGATCCTTTACTATCAGATTTTTTTTAATTCTTTTTATTTTAACTCTTATTTTTTCAGAAACCAAATCCATTGCGACTAACAAGGACATGCTGCAAATCAAAAGTAGAGCACTGCAAGATGCAAACAAGCCATTAGATTTACAAAGTAACACAGCATTTAAATTGTTTGCAGTATCAATGTATCGAGCAATAATTGCAACTAAAGCATTTAAAAAAAAAAAAAAAAAAAAAAACTTTTTATGATCAGGAACCTCCAATGCATGAACTTGTTTGTATGGTGCATCAATTTGACATGACAGAACTTTCTTTCCACCATTGCCGACTAAACTGAAGGAGGATCAATTTGGAACATTTCAGCAGGCATGTTGGGAAAGAAAACATTTCTCTCCCACCGTGACAAATATTTCAACCACATGCTTAGATTTCACTATTTGGCAACAAACATTCCAGCCTGGACTTGTGTAAAACAAAGGATGAAGATGTGGGGAAAATCACCTCATCCCTCTTGGTTCATGTGGTGGCAGGTCAGAGGTCACGGGCCCGTTTCTCTTCTCAAGGCTTTAGGAACCTTGTTCGAGTGACAGCTCAAAGATCCCCTGAAATACCTGGACATTTTGAATGAAAACTAATCAAGACGGGTCATGGTTGTGACTGTGATCTTGGAAAAAAATCTGCAAAGTGATTGAAAGAGAAGAGACGATAAAGAGTTTGGAAAGGGAAAGGTAGTACAAACTGAACATCAGGATACTTTTTTTTTTTATCAATTATTTCTTTTAACGTGGGATTTTCTTCCCAGAAATAAGTTTTCTAAGTTCCCCAATTCCTAACTACTACAGTAAGAATTATTAAAATATTTCAGATTGCCAACATGTTTAAAATTTCTTTTTCTTTTCTTTTATTTTAGGAATTTAAAGTTAAAGGTTAAAATAAAGGTGTGTAACCCCAAGAACAACCAAGTATCAAGTTACAACATTAACTTGAGCCTGTCAGTCTGTACTCGGGGAAAAGGGTCAGCAGCCTTTCAGTCTGTACTCGGGGAAAAGGCTCAATCCGCGTCTGTCGTCACTATGTCGCCATCTTCCTCCAGTTGTTGTTAGCTTACTTGCTAAGGAGGCTATATTTATCACCAGCATTTACCTCTCGCAGCCGGGTCAGTGTCGGTTGGCGCAGCGTCTCCTTTTCTTCCCGTCGCCATGGACGATGAGTATTACGGAGGGGCAGGAGACTGGGAGAGCTCGGAGGGGCCGCTGGTGAGAGCGGGACCGTTCAGCGTTTATGACCGTTAGTTAGCATTAGCTCGGTTAGCAGGCTAACTGAACAGCTTTATCCCGGTTTACTCCTCAGATATTACTGCTCCCGGCAGCTTTCTGTGATATTTATGGAATCACATCAAAATTAGCTGTATGCAGCTTAAGGGTTTAATAAATGTAAAATTATGATAATTATGATAATGCTGAAAACAGTTGCTTCAGTTTGTAATTGACAAAAAAAAAAAAAAAAGGCATTTATATTTAGTAACTGCCTCAACGTTTCATCCTAAATTGAGTATCATACACTGACCAAAGCCTACAGTGTTAAACTTGTAAATATTTGCGTCTTGCATCTTGTCATTAGTGTGCAAAGCCATCACGTTAATGGATAGAAAGGAAGCGAGGTATGTTGAGTCAACTCTCCAGGCTTTTAGCTCCTTTTAGAGGCGTGTTGTTGAATCTTTCAGGAGGATGGGTACGATGAGGAAAATGATGGGAAAGTTCAGGAGGACTGTCTGCTGAAATTCTCCAGCAGGGACTACATCATGGAGCCTGCGATATTCAACACCCTCAAAAGGTGACACAAGTTTAACTTCATTCAAGCCCTCACACAATAATAATCATCAGCTGTTCTCATAAAAACTTCAGCTCTGCTCACTTGGAAATACATATTTCATATTTCCAAGTGAGTCAAAATGCATTAGCCTGCGCTTCATACAGTAAAAATGTATATCACTACTTCTCTTTAAATTTAAAGGCTTACTTTACAATTGCATGAATTTATAGTGTAACTGGAGTGAGATTTTTTTGTTTGTTTGTTTTTGACCCAATAATTTGGGGGCAAATACTAATACAGATAAAACCTTGACCTACACAAAACCCTGAGCACCTGCACTTTCACACAGCTGCTATTATTTATTATATGGCAAAGTAATTGTGTGTGTTTGATTTGCCAATAACTTATTGTTGTAAATATTTAAACTGGCCAGAAGGGGGCGTCATTTATCTATGTTTCCCACATTTAATGAACTGTGTAACTTTACACACAGTGACGTGAGAAAACATTTACTCCTCAGCAGATTAGACAGAGTTTAAACTTTTTCTCACAGTTAAATGTGTTAAAGTAGCTTGAGGAAGTAAAAAAAATTGTTTTCAAATGAAAAGAGAAAAGCCATTCAAAGAAATCTAGCCTTTTCTGAAGATTTAATTGCATTTCTTGGGATATAACTAGCTCTGTTGCCCATATGAAAGAAACCACCAGTTACTAGGCTTAGTGTGCTAGTAACTTTTCACATGACACCAGGTTGTTTTGGATAACTGTTTTCCTCTAATAGATGAAATCTCTTTTTATTCACTCTGGTTATTTTTGTCTGATGTTGCTTATTAGTTTGATCTGCAACATTTAGATGTGATTGAAAAAGAAAAAGCACAGGAAGTATTAAAAGCCCTGCTGCTGTTGCAGATATTTCCAAGCAGGCGGCTCTCCAGAACACGTCATCCAGCTTCTCTCTGAGAACTACTCTGCTGTTGCACAGACTGTAAATCTGCTGGCAGAGTGGCTCATTCAGATGGGTGAGTAAAGAGATACAGGAAAACTAGCAAGGAAACGCCTCATCGTCTGTTTATGTGGTGGAGCGTATCGGTGCTTATCTGCACGTTGTTTCGTTGGGCTACAGGTGTAGAACCGGCTCAGGTCCAAGAGCGAGTGGAAAATCACCTCAAGAGTCTCCTCATAAAGCACTTTGACCCCCAGAAAGCCGACTCCATCTTCACGGTTGAGGGAGAGGTGGGTGTTATGATTCATTACATTTCAGTCCCTGTTAGAACTGCATATCAAATTGCAATCATTATCTTATGTCATCTTACAGAATTTAAAATGAATCTCGTTTGCTGTCTGCAAAATAATACATTTAACCAGAAGGATGGATGCTTCAATAAAAATTGCCCAAAAGCTCACAGAAAGTTTCAATGACTTCATAATGAGGGAACAGGTTTTATTGCTGCCTCACTTCCCCATCATGATGTCTCACATTTTGCATATTCTCCCAGTATCTCACGTGCAAACTGGTCCAGATTTATACCGTCTGATTTGCCTTTAGACTCCAGCTTGGCTCGAGCAGATGATAGCACACACAACATGGAGGGATCTGTTCTACAAGCTGGCAGAGGCTCACCCTGACTGCCTGATGCTCAACTTCACTGTAAAGGTGCAGTTATATATTTTCTACTTTGATTTGGTCTAAAATTATTGACGTCAGATGAACCAGTTATTTCTTCTGATGTCCTGCTGCACTCAGTGTTGGTCAGTTCCAGTATATCCACGATGTGTAGGTTGGTGGCTGAAGAAGCATCTTCATATTTTGTGTTTTCTTTGTTTCTTGTTCAGCTCATTTCTGATGCAGGCTATCAGGGAGAGATCACCAGTGTTTCCACGGCGTGTCAGCAGCTGGAGGTTTTCTCCCGGGTGCTGAGGACGTCTTTAGCCACGCTGCTGGACGGAGGAGAAGAAAACCTGGAGAAGAACCTGCCAGAGTTCGCTGTGAGCCTTTCTTGTGTTCCTGTTTTATTTATAGCTGAAGGTAATGTTGATGTTTCTAAAAAATAATAACATTAATACTAGAAGCGCAGTTCCTCTGATCAGGCAACAGATTAAACGTTTGAACTCGACTGTCGGGACAAATTTAAGGAAGTCGGATTTTGTTTTCGATCAATCGGCGTCAAAACGACTTGTCCGAAACATTTATGGCTTCAGAAATATTTCTAATCGAAGAAGGTTTGTGTCTAAACAAGAACTTCAGATAGTTATGTATCATTTTATTTTCACTTATCAAGGCTCTTTCATCAGTAAAAAACAGAGGTGGGTAGAGAACCCAAAGGTAGAACTCAAGTGAGAGCAGCTCTACTTCAACGTATTTATTCTCAAGTAATAGTACAATTTTTCAGTTAAAACATGTTTTTGTCATAACAGTTTGGATTCTTATTTGAACATATCCCTGTCCAAACATAATTCTTTTTTTTTCTTTTTTTTTTTTTTTTAAAAGATTTAAAAATTTTTTTTCTTTTCATATTTTATTTTTGATGTTGTAAATGAAATGGAGCTTTTTTTGGGGGGGGTTGAAATAAATTGTATCCAATTGACAAGAACACAATTTTTGAAGAGCTTTTCGCTGACGATATATTAACTACACAGTAGATTATTAACTGAAGAACGATGCATTTCTCGTGCTCATTTTCTGTGCTGAAAAGTTCAAAGAGAACTACAGAAAGCCTGATTTACATCAGCTTTATAAATGTAAAGAGCTCTTTTGGAAACTCTAATCTTGTCTGTCTTATGCAGAAAATGGTGTGTCATGGAGAGCACACGTACCTCTTTGCCCAGGCCATGATGTCCATCCTGGCTCAGGAGGAGCAGGGCGGCTCGGCTGTTCGTCGGATCAGCCAGGAGGTGCAGAGGTCGGCACATCAAAGGTGCGGCTGCCTCGTAACTTAGCAAAAGTTGCAGAGCGACAAGGATCCCATCGAAACTGAATTGGATGGAAGAGACAAAAAAAAATCTAATAATTAACTCTCCAGAAATCTACCGTTATGCTTTTGTTGTAGCCGGGTGGTTTGTGATAAGTGTCAGTAATAACACTGATGCTGTGTCTGTCGCAGGGGTCATGATGCCAGTCAGATAACCCTCGCTCTCGGTACGGCAGCGGCCTACCCTCGAGCCTGCCAGGCTCTGGGTGCCATGTTGTCGAAAGGAGCCCTGAATCCTGCCGACATCACGGTTCTCTTCAAGATGTTCAGCAGCATGGACCCTCCTCCTGTGGAGCTGGTAGAGGAGATGAAACCGCTCTGATTCTGTTTCCATCCACTGCTGCTGATAACTGAACCTCTGCTCCCGTCTGTAGATCAGGGTGCCCGCCTTTCTGGACCTTTTCATGCAGTCACTTTTTAAGCCTGGATCAAAAATTAACCAGGACCATAAACACAAATACATCCACATCTTGGCTTATGCTGCCAGTGTGGTTGAGACATGGAAGAAGGTACAGAATATAACGACGCTCTTTGCACTCTGTATCTATTATTAGCCAATCACGAATGTCGTTCCTAGAATACACCTTGGACTGTTGGGTGTTTTATCTGATTTTATATTCTAGACCGACCCAAAGCATCACATGTTTCTAAACTGGAATGAAAAGGCCAAAAGTTTTAAAACGTACTTTGTTTCAATACCAGAACAAGAGAGTCAACATCAATAAAGAGGAGTTGAAGACGACGTCCAAGGCCATTGAGACCGTCCACAACCTCTGCTGTAATGAGAACAAAGGAGCGACGGAGCTGGTGGCTGAACTCGGCACTTTATACCAATGCATCCGGTGAGTCAGACACATTACACTAGAAACTAAACCAAAGATATTTGGTAAGGTTTTGTGTTTTTTGCAGTGATGGAAAAAAATATTTTTATTTTATTTTATTTTTTTCGTTTTTATAGATTCCATTTGTTAAAAAAAAAAAAAGACTTCAGAAAACCTAAAAGGGCTTTCTACATTTATTTATATAAAATTGAATCCTCCTCTGGTTCACATACCAATCCGGGTTTTTCTCTAGTGTCACATGAACCTCTCTCCCCTCCTCTCTCTGGTTCTACTGGTGATGATTCCTGTGTGCAGGTTTCCAGTGGTTGCCATGGGAGTTTTAAAGTGGGTGGACTGGACCGTCTCAGAGCCCCGCTACTTCCAGCTGCAAACGGACCACACCCCGGTCCACTTAGCGCTCCTAGACGAGGTATGACGGCGTTAACAGGTGGAAGTGTCGGCTCCTTAAAGATGGAAGTCTAAGCAGTAAATGTCGTTGGGCTCAGATCTGCACGTGCCACCAGCTGCTGCACCCGCAGGTCCTGCAGCTGCTCATCAAGCTCTTTGAGACGGAGCACTCTCAGCTGGACGTCATGGAGCAGGTGGGCGTCTCAGACTTCGTCCCCTCTTGTTGCTTCTCTGACTCCTCGGTGACATTTACTCATTTGCAGCTGGAGCTGAAGAAGACTCTGCTGGACCGCATGGTTCACCTCCTGAGCCGCGGCTACGTCCTGCCGGTTGTCAGCTACATCCGCAAGTGTCTGGAGAAACTCAACACGGACATCTCCCTCATACGATACTTTGTCACTGAGGTAACATGTTGAGCCAGGGGTGAAACAGAAAGAAATGCACTGCTGCTACTATAATGCATTGATACTTTGTGAATCATGTAAAAGGAGGCAGTGCTTTGCAATAGTAATAACACGCTCTCTAACTTTATTCCCATAATTTAATTTTTTTTGTTATTCTGGCATTAATACGCCACACTAATCCCATTTAATGAAACCAGGTACTGTTTTTTTATAATTTGAAAATGCAAAGTGCAGTTGTATTCATCTGCTAAATTTATTCTTATTTTTATAGCAGTTTTTGTATTCTGATATTTATTAAACATTTAGAAATTAAAATGCTAAACACTCAAAGGAGCGAGTAGAAATATTTTTTTAACTTTATAAGAAAAAGGCGAGCTGTTTTTTTTTAATACAAAGTTGATCCTGGAGTGTTTCTCTTCAAGGTTCTGGATGTGATCGCTCCTCCATACACGTCGGTCTTCGTGCAGCTCTTCTTGCCCATCCTGGAGAACGACAGCATCGCAGGAACGATCCGCACAGAGGGAGAACACGACCCGGTCGCCGAGTTCATTGGTAACAGCCGACACATTAAAATGAGTCAATTAGGCCTTTTCTGTTTCAGCTTCCTGACGTGTGGATAACTTGGTTTTTTTTTTCAGCTCATTGCAAGTCAAACTTCATTATGATTAACTGAAAACGAAGCTTCCTGTGAGAATCCAGGGTTCAGCCTGATCTCAGCTCGGACTTTGAGACGCAGCTCAGTGGGGGGTTTTCCCCAACATGTATCTTTTATTTTCCATGTTTTATCTACTTTCATGCTTTTTCACAATAAAAAGGCTTGAGTATTTTTGTTATCCATTTCATTTTTTCACTAAAAACCCAAATATAGAAAACCTTCCACTTCTGCTGGAAAAGAATGAATTGTCATGTAAACCAATAATTCCCATAGACTGAATTATCCTCAGTGTTTATTGATATTGTTTGAAACAAAGAATATTGGTGTGATGGATTGCTCAACATAAAAGTAGCAAAACTTCTAGTTTGACATCAAGTCCTAATAAGGCACATTGAAAGTTGCATTTTATGTAGTGCAATAATCAGAAAACGAAGACATTCGGTGCTGCTTTGCTTTGGACTCGTCACAAATAAAAAGGTTTTGTGTGAAGTCTTTATCATGCACAGATAAATGGCTTCTCCAGAGGACAGATGCATCAAACCCTCCAATTAAAAATCATTTCAGCCTGCAGAAAATCTCCACTCCAGCAAATCTTCAGACCTCAGCATAATGTTTTTAAAAATATAGGTAAAAAAAATCCCTTTTTGTTTTTGTACAAGCATATAAAAGTTTCCCTTCACCACTATGATAGGAAGACAACAGCATTGTGTGACCCAAGCTGGTCTAGAGGTAATCTTTGGGGACGATGGGGTCTCCGTACATGCAGTCCTCCTCCAGCGCCAGGTTGTACTTGCTGCCACTTCCTCCTTTGTAAGCGCTGGTCACAATCCTCAGCCAACCCCTCTCACCCTGAGGAGAGGAAAAAGATTACAGAGAATGAATGACTGATGAAATATTTATATATCTTCTTTACTTACCATAACTGCTGATCTCTCTAAACCAGCATTAAAAATTCACATAAAACCAGAACAGCCAAGCTGGTGTGTGCATATTACTGCTGATTCAAAGTTATAATTAACACCTATTTTTAGTATTTGCCAAATTAGAAAAAAAAAAAAAGGAATCTCTTATTTTAGTGTTTGATGATCAGAACATTTTTATTTTAACATAATTGTTAAAATAAGATTGAAGCAGTAATGGTTTAAACACTATAATCCAAATTATTGTAATCTGGGATATTTTCCAACATCAAAACGTAACAAGACACTATATTTACGATTTTAGACAGAACTTTGTTCTAAAACAAATAATGACCAGAGTCAAACTTTAGCAGATTAATCTGATTTTCCAGTATAAATTTCTTTCACTTCTTTAAAACTGCTGATGGATTTGCAAGGAATCAAGTTTAAATTACAAGCATTCAAGAAGAAAGAAATGATACATGAGCAACTGCAGCTCACAGTAGCTTAGATTTACATCAAATTGAACAATAAAGGGAAATAATGAATCTCTCCTGCTGAGGACTCACCCACGGCTCGCCCCACGAGTTGCGAACCACCCAGTATTCAACCCCGTCCTCGACGCCCCATCCTGCCACCGACACGATGTGGTTGATGAACGCTTCATCCTGGTACTCGGAGTAGACGCCTCCGGTGTACGCGTCCAGCTTGTCTGTGGCCATAATCCCACAACTGAAGAACATGAAAACATCTCAGGTCACTTCCTGTTTCTGCTTAAAGACACATGAACTGGAACAAGAACAAACAAACTAGGACACAAAAACAAAACAGGAAGACATGGGGCATTTCCTGGTTCCTGAATCACGTTCGTCATCAACATACAAGAGATTTTATTTTATTCTTATCAATCTATATCAATGTAAATGTTTTGTAACATTTAGGGACAAAAGGGAAGTCTGGGCCTCCCTTCTTAAGCTGCTACCCCCGCGACCCGACCCCGGATAAGCGGCAGAAGATGGATGGATGGATGGATGTTTTGTAACATCTCACTCCATTTGGTGAATTTCAACCTGAACCAACCTGATTGGTCCTCTGGCATAAATCTCGGCCATCATCTTCTCTCTCCCGCTGACGGAGCCGTAGTCTCCGACCTTCCACATGGTGTAGTTCTTGACGATGTTGCACACTCCGAAGGTGGTGCAGGTGCCGCACTGGTTGAAGAGCTTGCAGTCTTTCGGGTCACACAGAGAGCATGTTGACGTCTGGACGCGTAAACCCAGCCATTGCTCCACATGCAGTTGCGTTCTTACCCTGGTCTTTAGCCTGGTAGTTGTTGCAGGTTTCATCCGGGATGCCGTGAGTATTCGCATACTCCCAAACTCCGCTGTGATCGCCGCCGTGGCAAGTGCCCGCGTTGCCGCAGTCGATCACATGCTGCACAGAGAGGTAAGCGGAAGGCCACGCTCCTTTTCTCTTGATGTTGATGCGATCTAAACAAGGGAAATAATGTGTTAAAGCTGCAGGATATTACTCTCCTCGGGCTGCCACCTTATCGTGGTGGAGGGGTTTGAGTGCCTCAATGATCCTAAGAGCTATGCTTGTCGGGGGCTTTATGCCCCTGGTAGGGTCACCCAAGGCAGACAGGTCTTAGGGGAGGGACCAGACAAAGTGCAGCCCGAAGACCCCTATGATGACCACAAACTTTGGACGTAGTGTTCCCTCGCCCGGACGCGGGTCACCGGGGCCCCACTCTGGAGCCAGGCCTGGAGGTGGGGCACGTTGGCGAGCGCCTGGTGGCCGGGCTTTTACCTATGGAGCCCGGCCGGGCTCAGCCCGAAGAAGAAACATGGGACCCTCTTCCAATAGGCTCACCACCTATGGGAAGGGCCATAGGGGTCGGGTGCATTGTGTGATGGGTGGTGGCCGAGCGAGGGGGTCCTGGTGGTCCGATCCTCGGTTGCAGAAACTGGCTCTTGGGACGTGGAATGTCACCTCTCTGGTGGGGAAGGAGCCGGAGCTGGTGTGTGAGGCTGAGAGGTTCCGGCTAGAAATAGTCGGTCTCACCTCGACGCATGGCTCTGGTTCTGGAACCAGTCTCCTTGAGAGGGGCTGGACGTACTTCCACTCTGGAGTTGCCCACGGTGAGAGGCGTCGAGCAGGGGTGGGCATTCTTGTTGCCCCCCATCTCGGCGACTGTACGCTGGGGTTCACCCCGGTGAACGAGAGGGTAGCCTCCCTCCGCCACGGGTGGGGGGGACGGGTTCTGACTGTTGTTTGTGCCACGGGCCAAATGACAGTTCAGCTTACCCACCCTTTTTTGGAGTCCTTAGAGGGGGGGTACTGAGAGTGCCCCTCCTGGGGACTCCCCTCGCTCTGCTGGGGAGACTTCAACGCCACGTGGGCAATGACAGTGAGACCTGGAGGGGGCGTGGGTTGGGAGGAACGCTCCTCCGATCTGAACTCGAGTGGTGTTCTGTTGCTGGACTTCTGTGCTCATCACGGATTGTCCATAACGAACACCATGTTCAGGCATAAGGGTGTCCATATTGTGCACTTGGCACCAGGACACCCTAGGCCGCAGTTCGATGATCGATTTTGTCATCGTTTCGTCGGATCTGCGGCCGTATGTCTTGGACACTCGGGTGAAGAGAGGTGCGGAGTTATCCACTGACCACTACCTGGTGGTGAGTTGGCTCCGGTGGTGGGGGAGGATGCCGGTCAGACCTGGCAGGCCCAAACGTGTTGTGAGGGTCTGCTGGGAACGTCTGGCGGAGTCCCCCGTGAGACGGAGCTTTAACTCCCATCTCCAGCAGAGCTTCCAACACGTCCCGGGGGAGGAGGGGACATGGAGTCTGAGTGGACCATGTTCCGTGCACTCCAGGGTAGAGTGCCTTCTCCGGGTCGAGGGAGATGTCCTGCCCCAAGTGGAGGAGTTCAAGTATCTCGGGATCTTGTTCACGAATGAGGGAAGAAGGGAGCGTGAGATCGACAGGCGGATTGGTGCAGCGTCCGCCGTGAAGCGGACGCTGTACCGGTCCGTCGTGGTGAAGAGAGAGCTGAGTCAAAAGGCGAAGCTCTCGATTTACCGGGTCGATCTACGTTCCTACCCTCATCTATGGTCATGAGCTTTGGGTACTGACCGAAAGAACGAGATTGCGGATACAAGCGGCGAAATGAGTTTTCTCCGTAGGGTGGCTGGGCTCTCCTTAGAGATGAGTGAGCTCGGTCATCCGGGAGGGACTCGGAGAGCCGCTGCTCCTCCACATCGAGAGGAGCCAGTTGAGGTGGCTCGGGCATCTGGTCAGGATGCCTCCTGACGCTCCTGGTGAGGTGTTTCGCACGCCCCACTGAGGAGGCCCCGGGAAGACCCAGGACACGCTGGAGGGATTATGTCTCTCGGCTGGCTTGGGAACGCCTCGGATTCCCGGAGGAGTTGGAGGAAGTGGCTGGGGAGAGGGAAGTCTGGGCCTCCCTTCTTAAGCTGCTACCCCCGCGACCCGACCCCGGATAAGCGGCAGAAGATGGATGGATATTACTTTTAATGAAATGTTTTTTTTTTTCCATATCAAAGCCAACATTTTTGTAATGGCATGGTATCAGACAGATAATCTATGGAAAAAGAAAAGTGCTGCTATTGCGATATGCAAAAACAACCAATCAGAGCTAGTGAGAGGGTCTTAAAGCTGTCAATCATCCTAGCGTATTCTGCTCAAAGTGCTAATGATGTAAAAACAACTCACCATTGCAGAAAACTATCTGTCATCTTTGGTTGCTATGCTAACTAGCCTTAGCATTGGTGGCAGGCTATGTTGTGGTGAACCACTGCAGCTTAGCAAAGAGCAAGTGAGGGGAGGTGAGCATGAGAGTGATCAGTTGTTTCAGACAGAGTGGTCTGTTTCTGTAGTTAGTACTGGCAGAAGAGCTCATTTTTACACCATCACAACATAGTTCTAACAAATACGTAAAAACAAACATTGTTATAGAAGTTAAGATTCTGCAGCAGAAACGGTAACCATAAAGGGTTTCTGGTCATGAAAGTCCCGTCTCTAGGAGGAAATGAAACCACCGCGTACATGTAAAAATACATTCCAGTCTTGTGATGATGACATCACAACCACTCAGCGTCTGACTCATACCTGCCATGGCGCTGGTGCTGCCATGCGCCCAGCAGGACCCGCAGTACTGCGGGATGTGCTGGTTGCGAGTCGTGCTGACGAAGTTGGTCCCGTTGACGTTCCTCCAGTCCCACGCCTTGGGCAGGTCAGAGATGTTCAGGTACTCATGGGGCAGAGGACCGGTTCTGGAAACGATATTTTTACCAATTTACCTTAGTGTTGATACAATGCACATATTAAATGAGCAAAATTACAACTTTATACTACCTAAGAGAGCATTTAAATCCACAATGGCCCCATTTTTAATCATATTACAATCATACTTCAGTCATTGTACGTGAGCTGCGTTCTCAGGCAACATGTCAAGCTTACTTTTCACACTTCTGCTTCACTTACTATTTTAGAAAATAACTCAAACACTTAGAAGCTGCAAAAGGGACTTCTCAAATTCTAAAAGTAGAATTCTCTACTTTTCAAGCATGCTAAACAAAAGTGCTAAACACGCACACACACACACACACACACACACACACACACACACACACATCCAAAAGTAAAAGAAACCCAACAGGTGGATCTGCACAGCTAAGATTACCAGTTTGCACTAATATTAATTTCAGGAAACAGAAACACTGAGGAGATGACAGCCAGCTCCAGTAACATGTGGAACTGTAGAGCTGCAGTGTTTCAGTCCTAAACTCCTGCATAAATACTGAACACAAGAACAACAAGAGAATCCCTTTTTGCATATTCTGTCAAAGCTACGGCTATCCCTGCTGCATGTGCTCCTTTTCTAATGGGTTTTCCTTCCACTCAATTTTCCACCCAGCCCAATTTGCATAGCCATTTTTTACCGTCCATCCTATAAAAATTTCAATAGGAATAATCTGCAGAAGCAAACATTTCAAATATCTTCATTGGATCTTTGTGTTTTTGAACCGAATCACTAAAATCCAAAGAACTTTTGGATGAAATTCCAAGGAAACACCTGGGAAACATCTCCCATTACCTTTACAGCCAGGCTTCCTCTTTCCACGCCAGATTATGCGCTGAGGTCCAGTAACTTCCTCAAACTAAATTGGACCGAACCTCGTGATCTGCGGTTAATCGTTGACGGTTAACCGTCAGTTCACCGAGTCCGTTCACTCAAACCGGCATAAAACCGGGAAGAAAACGAAACCACAGCCCCCACACGTCACGCACCGGCTCCCTCCATGTGGATTTTGTCCACTTAAAAACAAAAATGTCTTTTAAAGTGAAGTTAACCCGCATAACGAAGTTATTTTATCACATAGCCTCCGATCCGATAAGCTAGCGGCTTGTGTTGAAGCTAACCGCAACCTACGGTGTCCGATAAGGAAGAGACAAAAAAAAACCCTCTTTTTTTTAAACCCACTTTAGTTATAATAACTTCTTTTTAGGTAAACGGCAGTGAAAAAGCAGAGACGCTTTACCTGAAGCCGAAGCTGTCTTTCCTCGGTGTGCGGACATAACACGGCTCGTTCCGGCTGAAAAACAGACCGGCGGACGCAGCCGAGACGGCGGCCGAGAGCAGGACGCACAGCGCGGCGGCCCGAGGCATTCCGGCTCCTTGCTGTCTCACTGGGACCGGGAGAGGACGGGTCGACCGGACCGGGCAGAGACGGGCTGGACACTGACGGATCAGCGGGGGAAGAGTCTGAGGTGATCAGCAGCCGGTGTGCAGAGATTTGGGTCACATGACCGAGGCGGGGCCACGTGACCCATCACGAGTTACACACAAACAACATGACTGGGCACATTTATTTAATAACGTGGTTATGAAATAAAACACAGCTGAGGTCCAACAGTGACTGGAATACATACGGAATAAACAAACGAATAAATGAGCAGCCAAAAGCTGCTCAGTCCAGTTCAGTTCAAATCCAGAAGCAGGAAATTAAATGACGTTGTTATTCATATTAATTCAAAATTCTTCAGAGTCATTGTAAGATGGTGATGTTTGTGATTTCCTGTAGCAGTCTGTATCACAGCAAATTTGAAGAAGCCTCTGACTGAAGCCTGTGCTTTTCTAAGACTACTACTACTACTACTTTCACTGCAGACCTTAATTCAAAATTTTTTTTTGTGAAATCTGCTTTTTTTTTCATTCACATTTCCAAATATGCGATTTATATGTGATTTGTTGGAACTGTGTCAGGCTTGCGATGTAGGGTTACACTGTGAACATGCTCAGTGTTTGCAGAAGATGGATGGATGGACATGTCGGAGCATGTCTTGTGATTTTGTGAGTTGTTGTCTAACTGGAATCAGCACATGAACAACTTAATCCAGATTATCCGCTATAGCTGTTGTGTTTCTTCCCATTTAAGCATCAGGACACAGAATGGTGACAGACTCAACAGACTTATAGAAGATCTGGTTGTAAAGTCAAAAATGGAATAGAAATATTGCAAGCATGCAAAGATAAAGAAGAAATAACATAATAAATCACTTCCAGAATGGTCAAAGTGACACCTTAAGAACACATACTTATTAAAAATTCAAGTTCTGAGAAATAAGCAACCGAGTAGAAAATCAAAAATACAAATTTTATTGGTGTGTTTGCGCATTGCAAGACTGTGAAAAAACCCCTGCATATATCAACAAGCAAGGATCTGCTGTAACTCTTTCCCTAACCCCCCCACTAGGGTATGATGCAGCTCCTTTGCTGACAGAAGACGTCAGTGTCTACAGCAGGTAGGCACATTGTACAACAGGAAAATGTGTTTTTGGAAAGATTTGAAAGAATTTTAGAAATAATTATATAAAAAGGAAAAATAAAACCTGTAAAAATAAACCAAAAACTTTACAAAAGCCCCAGTATCTTGTCCCCTTCTTCTAATTTTCTGTAAAACAAACTGAATTAACACTTTTTAAATTTAGACTTTTTAGTCTAAAATGAAAAGTTACCAGTAATTTATGACTTCCTGTTTTGTTGGCGTAAATGACATACAAACCCATTTCCCTTTGTCACTTGTTACAATGAGGAAGACAGGAAAACACACAGAAAAGCATTTTTTGGGAACCACTGTTAGAAGATGGCTTATAGCTACTTCTCATAGTAGGAAGTATCTATGAGACCTAGACCTGTATCGTATTGTGTTCATGCTGACATGTTTTTGTTTTATGCTCCCATCGCATTACCGGCTGGAGTACAAAGGTCTTCAATCATGTGAGTCTATCTTCAGCGATAAAGCTTTGACACAAATTTATTATTGATTTTGGAACAAATACAAAAACATCTTGAATTTCACATACTAGTTATTTATTTTTTCAGATGGCACTGACTTTAATGAGGGACATCATGATTGTCAGAAATGTGGAAGGACACCATTGTGCAGAACTCTGCTACTAATACAACATTTTTACATGTTTTTTTCTAAACGATATTTCAAACTGTTAAAACCTGCAGTGAGAATGTAATGCTTCACGTAGCGTCACCAGTACAAAGTGAAGTGGTTCCTGCCAGATTTATTTGATCCACTAAAAAACACAATGCATAAGACATAATGGTATACTCCTTTGTTTGCATAAAAGAATAGCGTTACGAAGATTCCTGCTAATAAAGGTGGTTATTTTTAAGAAAATTGAAATGTATGTGTTAAAATCTTGAAAAATAATCACAATACACCTGAATAAACTGATTAATAAGACAAAAATAACAGTTGCTTCTTATTTCTAATGTAATATTTAATCTTTCACTTACTAATCTAAAACAAAAGGAAAAAAAGCTGATCAGTAACCAGGACGAAGTGAAGCAGGTCAGTGTTCGATCACTGTGATTTATACCACATCTGATTTTACTGATCGGCTGCTTTGAGTCACATTAAATTTACCCAAACATCACTTTAAAAAGTTTTCAACAAACTGGAGGAGCTTCAGCAGCCGGGGCGAGAGGGGTCGGCTCAGAGGCCGAGGAGTGAACCGCTGGCTCTACACCAGCCTTCGTCTCTTGCAGTCGCGCTCCATCTGGTCTTCAGGCTTGTTGGCCGGCGCTCCCAGAGGAGACACCTGGTTCAGCATGGAGTCGTCGGACGCCTGGCCGAACAGCGCCATGAGCAGAGCAACGCCGAACCCAGTGGCACGCTCGCCCTGCAACAACAAAAACCCACTGAAACGCCAAGGACTGACCTGCTTCATTTACCTTCAACGTCAGTTCCATGTAGGGATCAACTTTCTCCTCACAATATTTTTGTGGTGATATTGTGATAATGATGAAAGTGACAGTAAGAACTAATTATTGCATATTTTTTAGGCAACTGTATGGATCTGATTGAATGCGACGGCAAGCACAAACGGTTCTTTATGTAAACATTTCCATTTATAATTTAGGACAACAGTCACATAAGGAAGCGTGATTTATATCGTTAAACTGCAAATCGTAAATGAATTTAATCCCATTTTCAAATTTATTGATTAGGGTTGTAGTGATACTCTAATCTCGCGATATAATATATATCACGATATTCAGCAAACGATACAATTAGACACATTTTTAAGATTTTCTGAAAGATTTTAGAAGGACAGAGTGATTTTGGTGACATTTTGTGTTAATTGTGTGGCTTTGTGAATCTGGTTGTGCAGAAAAGGAAACTTTTTTTGTCTTATTCACTTATATTAGATAATGCAACTTATCTATTTCTTCATTTATTGTACCTTTATTTTTAATGTATATGTGCAACTAGGTAAAAATGTCATGTGTGATAGCTGTCATTTAATTCATGTGGATGAAAAATCAATACTTTGAGAAAAAAAATATCAATAAATATTACAGAATCGATAAAATTACAGCCTTATTATTGATATTTATTGATATTTCAGAAAACGGTGAGAAATAAATAGTAAAACAATCCGACAATACTGACAGTTTTGGAGTTTAAGCGTCATTACTGGGAATTTATTATGACGAAAAATCAAAATAGTAATTATGACGAGAAGTTTTTCACAATACTTCTTGTGAAAAGAAGTGGACATACAATAAACGTCCATCTCTAGTTCCATAAAATATTTAAGGTCCTGATGTTTAACACCATAAGAACAAATGTCTTCTGAGACTTTAAAACTATTCTGATAAAACAGAGAGAGCAATAAAGTTAAAAAGTTACTCACTGCGTGAACTGGAGAAGCAATATCAACATGGACCCAGACACCGGGCCAATCGAAACCCAAGTGGGAACCGATAAAGAGGCCGGCACAGGAGCTCTGGGCGTTCTCACGGTCCTGTAAAACAAACCAGTAATGAACAAAAAAATTAAACTCTGCAACTAATCTACATTCAATCTCTCCAAACCAGCATAGCCCTGTGTGAAACAATATTTAGCAGCTGTCTTAAATCAGAAATTAACCAGTTACAATTCTGAAAAGCCCAAAAATTTCTCCAAAGCAAAACACACAGCCAGTTACCTCCAGCACTTCTTTAAAAAAATAAAATAAAATAGGGCCAGGTTGGCTTAGGTGCATTTTTTTCCCCTGAAAAATAAAATTATGATTTGAAAACTTCTTTTTGTCTTTAGTTCAATAATCAGAGACATTTAAATGCAACAACAAAAAAAGCTAAAATAGAATAAAAATCTGCAAGGGGGTCAGGGAATCTATTACACATGGATATAAAAGGTACAAAAACTACCAGGTAAAACTATTTTTCTATTTTAAAAAAAATCTTTACAAGCAGGTGAATATAAATTCAGACAACCAAAGTATGTCACGCCTGCAGCAACAGCAACAATCGTTTCCCTTCAAAGTTAGTTTTCATGCTTAGAGTAAAGATATGTTTTAGTTTGTCGCTTACAGCCACAGAGTTTTTCATGTCGGCCACAGCCGAGGTAAACTCGCTGAAGTGCAGCTCAGGACAGTAGACCAGAGGGTGGGCGAGGTCGCCGCTGCTGCGACCTGCACGCACGCACGCGACCTCCCACTGCTCGCTGTTGGTCATGACGGCGGCGTGGTACTTCCCTGTGGAGATTCCCTGAACAGAGAAACAAAGAGCAGAAGTAAATACGAAGACAATACCTGCATGACAGTCTCCGGTGTTGGTGAGTTTAAACACCTGAGCTCCCGTCAGAGTGGCCATATCCAGGATGATGTCAGCAGACAGATCTTTGGAGGCGTAGACCACTCCGTCTGCCAGCACCAGTCTCCCCTCTGCATCGGTGTTGTTGATCTCCACCGTCCTTCAGACAAAAACAAGTTACAACAGCTCGCATGAATGATACGATACACAACCTTAGTGCTGTGCTAAAGAGGCTGGGAGGAGAAAACGCTACTCTGAGGAATGAAATGCATCAGAAAGAGTCTCACTTTCCAGAGTACAGCGCGTGGATGTCATCGGGTCGAGTGGCGGTGGGTCCCACCGAGTTCTCCGCCAGGCAGAAAACCGCGTGGAGGTTATCCTTGAAGCCCTGAGGAAGGCAACAGAGAGCAGCTGGTCATGGTGCGTTCAGAGGAAGAGACGACATGAAACCGTTTTATTAGCCGTCTCACCTGTTTGATGGTCGCCTTAAAAGCTCCCAAAATGGCAGCAGCTCCACCGCAGTCTCTCTTCATCCCTGGCATTGTAGTCTAGTAAGAATTAAACAAAAGACATATGTATTTTTAGTTTTAAAGGCATAGAACACAACTGCTGAAGTTAAAACATAACAAAACCTCTAAAATCAAGATAAGCAAAAAGCTGTTTCATTCAGATAATATTTAAACTGATTAAATATCTAGACGTTACTTCATTTTTTTGTCAGGGTGAATGGATGTCATTTTGTTTCTCACCTTTCCCTTGATGCTGAGTCCACCGGTGTCGTACACGATGCCTTTGCCGACCCATGCGATGGTCTGCGTCGCCCCGTCAGGAGTGTGGCTCAACACCGCTAACGCAGGAGGATGCTCTGCAGCCTTCCCAACTCCGTAAATACCTGAGAGTGAAAAAAAAAAAACAAGGCATAAATAACTGCTATTAATGATGAGCTATTTGAACAAATTGATTCACATCAGTTTATAAAGTTATTCTGCCCTGAATAAACTGTTAGAAATATTTAGTACATGTTATCTTATGTTTGTTGTGTGAAGTTGTTTCGTTGTGCAACTGCTCCCATTGTTCTGAGTTCATGTAGTTTCTACAGTGTAGCCACAGAAGGAAGCAAACAGGAACTGAACTCTGCACTTTGCACTTTGTCAACCCGTAGGCGCAACACACCTGTGACTCAATTGAACAGAAGAAGAACTGAAGAAGCAGCAGCATTACATGATCAACTGAAGATAACAGAAGAAATAGCAAAGCTTTGTAATTAACTCAAGATAACAGAGTTAATCTATGTGACTGGGGAAAACTTTTAGGAAATAAAAACAAAGGGTTTGGCAGAATGAGCTTTAGAACGGTGGGAGATTGTAACTGAGGCCTGCCGCTCTCCTTGCTGCAAATAAATGTAATGCTATCTTGTCTTTCTCCTATTTGTGTGGAGTTTGAATGTTTTAGGTTGTTTGAACCCGACAAACCTTATTCCAAAATTACACCTTAAAATAAAATCAATAAGTTTATTTCTAGCCCTTTCATCACACACATTTTTTAATGAGGAATGAAAACAAACTAACAAATGGAAAAATTTATTTTTCTTAGTATTGGTATAGAGTTTTAAATTTTCATTGGGACAACCCTGTCACCAATAAGCCAATAGTGCTAGAACACCCTCTTATTTCTTACTTTTGCAGAGTTGAAAGTAAGGGTAGAAACTTTTATAAGTCCAGAAAACCAGAAACATACAAATGCTCTACCTCCAAATCCTCTCTGTTTCAGTTCCTCTCCACGAATGATGACTGGAGTAATTCCCAGTTCACTTCCTACAGCCTTTATTTCCTGTAACAAAAACACTTGCTACAGTAAAATTATTCAAACTTCATTTCCACCACCTAATGTGGCTTATAATTAAGTTTATACTTAAGGAATCAATAAAAGGATTTTGTAAAACCAATTCTCTAAAAATCTCGGGAGAATGTTACGAGGCGAGATTTGAAAGTTTTCCCAAAAATCATAACTTACATCTAGGAAGTGATCCGTGTTCATCTCACTGCAGGGCGTGTCCACGATGCGAGCTGCCAGCCGGACGCCGTCAGCAGCATTGGAGAGACACTAAAACAAATAAATAAAAAAACCTTATGTGAACCGGGACTGGGCAACAAATCAATAACTATGCATATCACAATAGATGAGTCATCAATATCAATAGATCAAACATCTGACAGAATATCCAATAGCATTCTGGGAGATGGAGGCAGAGGAAATGATTCAGCTGCTCAACTTCTGAAAGCCAGCTGAGCTCGGTTGGTGGCTTCAACTAAATCACTAATTTTTGGTTGCCTAGCAACAACCTGCTGAGTAACTGGCACAGCAGCAGTTTCAGCTTTTGACTCAATAATAATAAAATAATAATTTGTAATTTTTAAAAATGACAACTTGGAGTGAAAACCGGCCAACAGGAAAAGTCATACCACATGTTTGGTAGCATTTCAGATATTTAAAACAAAAAAAAATTAATCAATGATCATCAAGAGTGACAGTTATCAATATCAACTGATGTGAAATGCATATTTTGTTATAAGTTTTTCATCCACATCGTCCAGCACTAATGTGAAAGTTAGAAAATGAAATTATCTGGCCGAAGGAGGAAAAACGAAGCACATAAAGGTCACAGAGCAATACCTTGAGTTCTGCGTCATCCAGAAGACCGCCGTCGCTATCGACGACCACAAACTCCACAGTCACATGCTTTTTCTCAGTCCTGCGAGAGGATGCTGAGCGCCGGGTGAAGAGGGGGAAGGCCCTGGCAACGGCACAAGCAGAGGCGAACACATCTGAACGCTCACACGCCACCTAGAGGATAAAACGAGTGTGTTGGCTGATTAATAAACACCTGACCAGGTGTATCAGGGTGGATCTTGACATTTTCATCAAGATAGACACTGACCACAATGCAGCGGTTGCTCCCTCCAGGAAGGCAGGAACGGATCAGGCGGGACAGGAAGTGGACAGAAGCTGGGCTGTTGTGCCTGCTGACCCGTGAAGGAAGAGCGGCCACCACGGCTTGGTTCAGGTACAGGGGGCAGCTGTCCGTGGGGTTTGGGTTCAAGGTATTGAGAGCTGCCTGCCAGGTCTGAAAGAAATCAAATAAAATAAGGTGGAACTTTTGTCTATCTGTAAGAAAACAAAGCTTTTTGGTTGCATTTTAATAGATGTTCAATAAAAATCAGTGGTGTAAATATGTATTTGGTTTATAGAAACACACATTCACATTTAGTCAAGTTAACTTAAGGTGAAAATATAGACATCAAACCTGAAATTCGTGTCATGCAAGAGAGGAGTTCCTAAATGTGTGCCTGGGTGAATGTTTATTCTCCAGAAACTGAACCTTTTATGTTTTTGTTGTGGTAAAAGCCTCTTTCACCTTTCACCTATTCTATGTCCTCTTCAAAATAAAATAAAAAGACCCACATATACCGTCACGAGAGGACACACAATAAAAGGAGAGAAAAATATTATAAACTTAACTTATATGGCGGCCTGCACTACCTAAGATGGGATCAAAGTCTAACTTCTCTTTTTGTGGATCTGATTGCTGGGCTTTCCTGACCTCTTATGGGGAAGCTGAACGGGATTAACAAGATTAAAACGTGAACAGCAAAAAAACCAAACGGAAAATAGCGCCTTAAACGCCACAGCAGAATAATGAGTCCAAAATAAACGTATCAATTTAATACTTAGGTTTCCTCTTGACGCCGTTTTATTTTATTGCCTGTCATTTCCAGGTAACAAAGCACCAATAAATTGTATACATATCGACTTTTAAACCATGCTAAAACAATACGAACACATTTAAAAGTTGTCCTCTTGGACTACTATGACAGTAGAGAATACCAGAACCTCTGTAGCAGAACTTTATTAACTCTCAGTGTGTTAGTCTGCGTTACCTTCAATTAGCGCGGCGCTAACACTAGCAAACAGCCGGCTACAGCACTTCCTCACCTCTTTGCTAACGACGGGCTGCAGTTTTCCCTTGACGTGGCTCCAGGACAGCTGCTGTAGGTTGTTCTGCTGGCCCAGAAACAGAACGGGCCGGTTCTGGGGCTCCGAGTCGCCGGCAGAAACCTTGAACTCCAGGACCACGTTCGCCATTTCTGCGTCCCAGGAACCACCAGCAGCAATCCGCCGATGGTCAACACTGCGCTGCGTTCCAGGCGCTGAAGGGAACTCGGAACTTTCACCTTTCGTCAGCAAACAAACAAAAATCCGCTAAATCGGATTTTTTTTGGCTAATTGGTCAGGTTAATCTAGTCAAAAGGTTACAATTTTACTTTACAATTTTAAGAAACCACAATACGTATAACTCATTTTCCTTTTTTGGGTAATATTCTGAAATATAATTTTTAGAACATTTATCGAAACTATGTGTTCGGTGAGCCACAGGAATAATGTTGACAAAAATAAAATTAGCTCACACTAAACTCCATTTCATCCACTCCTTTACATTATGTTATGTCACAGTTCAAAAAGGAAGCTAATGCAATTTCCTACTTTACACTTTAACCTGAACTAACAGTAGTAAGACTGATGATGGGAGCCAAGAGAGGACAAAACAATGTTCCCAGTTTCGTTACATTAGTCAGATGTAGCGGAGACAAATATGAAAAAGAACGCCTTAAAAAGTACTCAAAGCATCCGATAAGTATTTATATTATATAATGTAATAATCATAAACTTTATAATTAATTTGATTGACAAAACCCTTTGTCAGCTTTGATATGGCTGACAAAGGGCAGAAATCAAAGCGCAGCACAAAGTAACAGAAATGCACCATACTTATGAGTTTCATCTGTAACTCTTAATCACTTTACATTTTAAATAAATGCAGTACTTTGTGTTGCGCTGTCATTTCAAACACTGATAAAAAAAAAAAGAAAAAAAAGAGTATAGATAAAACATTTCAGCTACAAAGGACAAGAAAAATGAATAGAAACCACTTCACTGGTATTAACTTTTCCTTTTTACTGTCATAAATGCAACCAAAAGGTAAAATAAGTCTGTATGAAAGGCACAAGTCTTACAAACCTTGGTAAAATGCATTGTATTGCTACAGAATAGATTCTGAAAAGCATTTGCAAGTAATCTTTTAGCTTCAAAGATGAAATATCTTTATCAACAGATAGCAGATTATTGAAGTAGGTTGTAGAATTGTGCAAATGGTTTAAAGCCATATTTAGATACAAGAGGAGGAACAGCAATAAACTGTTGGGAAATTGCATTAATTCAAATAAAGAGAGAATTAGAATAAAAATAAAAACTCAAGTAAACTGAGTTCATCTTTAGTCTCACAAAAAATGCATTATCTTCATTTTAAAGACAAAATAATTTAAAAACAAAAACAGACAAAAATATGTAAAAAAAAAAAAACAAGTCTTTTATTGTCAACATTTGTTGAAAATTGTTTCATTTGACCATATTTTGGTCTTAAACTGGCCAAAAATAAGAATAAAGGAGAAAATAAATGATACCCCAACTTCTTTAAACTTTAGTTATAAGTTTAGCATCAAAATATTGAGCATCTAAAATCTCTTACTTCACTGACAAATTGCACTGAAGCAGGCAACATTTAAACCTGAAGCATCCAGATAAAAATGTTTATTATTACACCTTCAGTGCTGAATGCAATCACCTGAGGTTATTCCTTCATTACTGAATGTTATAGCGAGTCCATGTAAAAGATGGCCTTCATTTTAGGATATTCATAAATACACATTGTTCTACAAACAATATGATCAAAACTACATCTTTTTTTAAAATATTAAATGTTATAAATGATAATTTATAGCAATAATAATTACATTAGTGCTACTCGCAATAAGAAAATAGTCTTATGAATTGCATAAAAAGTTTACAACATCTATTAGATGTTTTGAAAGAGTAAATCGAAAGCATTTGTAAATCGCACATCAACACATTATTGCAAAGCTTATGAGAAACATGCATTCTCAAAATATTCCCTAAAATGTAAGGTACAGTTTGTTGAAGGGCACAGAAATGTTAAGTAACTTACTTGACAACTAGACCAACCATTCAGTGAATGGCTATTATTAAAATACAGGATTCTTACTTTTTTTTTTTTTTAAATACCAATCTTTCCAGACTTCACTATTCTTTTTGGTTGATTTTACATAAAAAATACAAAAGGTCACCAGATTCTAAGTGATTTAAAATAGATACTAAACGGCAGGCAGAAAGAAAGGAATTCATAAAGAACATAGGAAAGCAAACAAGTTCAAAAGAAAGCAAGTCAGTCAGGACTCTAAGGCAAAACGAGAAAAAAACAAAGGGGTTAGACGCAAAGAAGGAAGGACAAGAGGAGAGATAATGGGAAAAGTCTGCAAACAAAGTTGTTTCTATACTCATCTGCATCTGGAAACCACAGAAATCAAAATCTGTATGTGCAGAAACCTTTCAGGCAACGGAGAAATCTCATTACAATTTGTGGCATGTCATGATCATCAAAAGATATTCATCATACTGGGAATTGTGCCCATGAATACTTTCCATTTAAAGCAGATTGAAAAACTCCTAAACTGACTTATAAAGCTCTTCAAAAAGCAAATACTGACTTGTAGAGGGATGAAGTGTAGCTAGTTTAGTGCGCTCTCCACAACGCTCCCAATAAATTCTTCATAGTATGTGACTTAATAAAAAAGTTGATCTAAAAGCTCTACAAATATTAGTAACATAAATGACTGGATTTGAGAGAACAAATATTGCTATTCATGCAGGACGATATACATGATGTGTAGCAGCTTGCCGCACGTTCATAACTTGCAGCTGTGTGTTGATACACTCTCCCTTCATCAGTGTGTGTGTGAGCTTTAAGCATGACACAAGCTTCCGTTGGACCCGCAGGAGGCAGCGATGCTGCAGTTCTTCAGGATGGGGCTGAAATGGGAGGCTGCGTCCGCCTCTCTAGGAGGAAACGGCCTCATGGTGGAGAGGATCAACGCCAGACAGTCGGCTACGTTTTTGTTTGGGGCGCAAGCCAGAGCGGGGGTGTGGCCTGAAGAAGATCAACAGGTTAGAAAACTTGGACTCCTTTGACGATCTCCCTCAGAAATGAAGATTCTCACTTACCGTCCTCGTCGACAGCCATGACTGCTGCTCCTCTGCTCAGCAACACCTGCACAACAGTGGCCAGGCCTTTTCTCGCGGCAATGTGAAGAGGCCTGCAGGGCAAACAGGTTTTACAGTTTCATCAGAAAACGTATCCACACGGTCACGGCTGACGTTTTAATGAGAGGCTTTTTCAGGCGCGGTCATGCTGGTGTGGTGCTCGGAGCCTTGCAAGCAACTCACATCTGGAGGGAGTTGTTTCTTGCATTGATGAGGGAGGAGTCTGTGATCTCCCCAAGGAGCAACACAGCACACATCTCATGACCCTGCAGACAGAAGCATTTCGTTTATGAGCCTAAACAATGCTGCTTTGACTGCTGGTTGGCACCAAATTTTAGTTCCCACTTAGTGGATGGGTTTGTGTATGCGACCTTGCTGCAGGCTAAGTGAAGTGCTGTGTTATTGTTGACGTCCACCAGGGTCAGGTCTGGCTTCGCCTTGAGCAGTAAGAACTCTGAAAGGCAGATAACAAGCAACAACCAACAGGTTTATACATCACAATCAGAAACTTGCGGTTTTTGAGCAGGATGCAAAACAATCTATAAGCAGAAGAGCATCAGAGGATCAAAACTACAGAAAACAAGAGCAAAAAGTTGTCAAAAGTAGTGATCCAACCAATTAATCAACCTACGATTAATGGTTTATTAGATTAAAATAATTTATTTTTTAGTGTTGTAGTTTGACCGCCATCCAGAAGAGGGCCCCCTTGGTCATCCTTAAACGGAGCCAGAAACAAAGATGTCGGTCAAATATTGGGGAATGAAGGAAACATAGTGGATATTTACAAATTAAGGAAAGCATTATTTAATTATCTTCTGAATACAGAATTAAAAAAATAGAATTTAATGGATGTAAAGTAATGTTGCTACACACTCATGCGCCTTAAAGTTGTTTGCTATCCGCCAAAATAGTAAAAAAGAAGAAGAAGATAGCCGCCAAACCAGAGCAGAAAAGAGAAACAATCTAAACAGAGTCTGGAATGGGATGGAAAATACACTTTATGGGGTTCTGTTCTGAAATATAAACACTTGACAGGTTCCTTAATTTAACACCTTAAATTCAGCCGTGCGTAGTCGATCGATAAGAGCAATCAACTTTAGATTAACTCATTAATTAATAACTGGCCAAACATCCTTTAGTGACCTACCAACAGCCATGGTCTGTCCGCAGTCTGCTGCAACCATTACAGCCGAGCATCCAAAGTGATCCACGGCATTGACCTGCGCCCCGTTGGCCAGAATCAGCTGGAGCCCAGCAACACTCCCTGAATAAGCAGCTGCATGCAGCGGCGTCCTGCACATCAAAACAACAGCAGAATGAATTAAAACTGACCCAAGCTGCCATAAAACAAACCAAAATAATAAATATTAAGCTGGGATATCCGCTAAATATTTCATTTAATGTGCTAATCTTTTCTCCCATTTGCTAACAGAAAAAAAGGCAATGTGTGGGATACTTTATTTATACCTCTCTGAGATTTTTTGCATTTTGCCTAACAAAATACACTTGTATATTTTATTAGGATTTTCTGTAATGGACCAACAAAATGTGTGCTATTATTTTGTAGAGTCACATTTCAGAGGTTTAAATCATTTTGAAGTTTTGCTGAATCTTTTCAGATTATTTAAAAAACTTATTTAACCACAGTCAGATTGTTTGGAGAACATCTAAACACCAATTTGTTTACATCTTGTAAGAGATTCCCGGGTCAGGTGAACTATACATCATTATATTGATTTCAAGCCATATTGTTAAGCCTTAGTGACAAAGCATATGAATGTTTTTAAAGACTATAATACTAAAATAATGGATAGCTTACTGGCGCTTTAAATTATTTCCCTGAATTAAAATGCATTTGCATTTACATCACTTTAGATTCAAGGAGTAATTTCAATGTAAGTGTTTCTGATGTGAAAATGTAACCCACCGTCCTTTGGTATCTTTAGTGTGAACAATACAAGGGCCAATCGTCTTTACTAGAAGCCCAGCAGCAGCATCATGTCCATTGATTCTGCATGGAAAGCCAAAAGCATTTTAAATAAATAAATCTAGTCTAATATAATCAGAATTAATGCATAAAATTCGTGCTTAAGGTTTATTAAAATACTCACAAAGCACAGTGCAGTGGCGTGAAGCGATTTCCTTCTTGGTTGCTATAAAGTTTGTTCTCAAGTAAATTGTGTAAACAACCTTCGTGACCTGAGAAGACAAAATATAATAAGGTTGCTTCTTCCATATTCTAGTTTTATTTTTGTCCTTATTTGCTCATTTATTCATTAGTTAAGAATTAATTTAATTAGGAATATTGTCTAAGTTGTTCAGACAGTTTAGACAAAATTGACTAAAACAAAATTAGACCAAATTGTCACCATGGTAAGCGGCCCAGTGTGTGGGTGTGTAGCCCCTGAAGTCTAGCAAGGAGTCCAGAGGGTCAGCCTTTTTTGCAGCTCTCAGCAGCATGTGGAGCAGCTTCGTGTGACCACAGGATGCAGCAAGGTGGAGCGGCGTCTTTCCCTGAGCGTCTCTGCACAGGGCAGAAGCCCCATGTTCCAGCAGAGCCAGAACAGAGTCCTCACTACCCAGCATGGCCTGCAAAACAAGCAAGCCATGAAACAGCTTCTGGATTAAATGAAAGTTCTAATGAAGGACTCATGCTGGAAGAATAGCAATGTGACGTGCAGCAACTCACAGCTCTGTGCAGAGCAGTAAAGCCTCGTTTATCTGCAGCGTCCGGATTTGCATTTTTCTCCAACAGGATGTGGACGCAGTCAGTGTGACGTCCCAAAGCTGCCAGGATGAGAGCCGTCCTAATAAACAAACAGGATTCACAGTTTAATAAGGCTGGAAAAATTATCCTGGCTGGGAAAATAAGCTTTTCTTATTTCTCTTAGTACTTTTTAAATTGATCAAGGTCAAGATATTCACTGCAGATCAAATATTATCAACAAAATATAAAATCTAATATTCATTTTCTGCCCCATGGAAAAATTTTTTCCATTTAAATAAGATTTTTTCTGTCATGAACAAAAAAAAAATGAACGTGTTTGAAATTAGAGAACATCGGCATTGGAAAAAAGTCAAACCACACAGCCACTCACTGTCCCTGCGTGTCCTGAGCGTCAATGATGCCAACACTTTGTTCCCTGTTGACCAGTAGAAGCAGACAGTCCACTTGGCCTTCAGCAGCTGTGAAAAACAAAGACAATTCAAACACTAAAACTAGTTAACACTTTTGGCAATACGCCATAAACACAAAACTTACCAAGTATTCTTGACTACTTTCTAGTACAAACATCTTATTACACTTGAAATAAGTCAAAACTAATTTACAAGTAACTTTTCAGTAAGAAATAGGAGCTTGTTTTAACTCAATTATTTTCCTGATAATGATAAAAAATGTCTGGATCCACTGGAAGATTACTTCACCGCTTTTTCCATCAAGATTAAAAGGAATTATTGACTTAAAACAAGCCGTTTCTCTCTACAAGTTACTTCTAAATTAGTTTTGTCTTATTTCAAGTGTGCCAAGGTAAGTGCAATAGAAACCAGACCCAAAACACTTGGCAAGAGTTTGTGTGTTTGCAGTACGTACCTGCAGCATGCAGGGCAGTCCGCTTCTGCTTGTATTCCTTCAACGTGTAGGAAGCCTGGTGCTCCAACAGGACCTCCACACATTTGGAAAAGCCTCTCTTTGCAGCAAGGTGCAGCGCAGTCTGGCCTTCAATATCCCGCACATCCAGACTGACGAGCGTCTCACAAAGCAAATGCAGCGCCTCACAATGCCCATAGTAGGCCTGCAGACATAAAGTAGTTAGCAGAAAGAAAAGGTTGTTATGAAGCATTTATAGTCGTCATACTTACGGCTAGGTGCAGAGGACTGACTGGAATATTACTTTCAACCTCTTCAAGACAATTAAAAGAAATCTCCAAGAGCTGTGGGAGCAAGACAATAATAAAAAAAAGCCATTAGTTGCAGGCTGCAGTAACTAATGTAAAAAAAAAAAATACATAAAACCCACAACTGACCAGTTCTAGATGCTGTTTGTTCCCATAAGCTGCTGCGTAGTGAACAGCACTGTAACCTCTGCTGTTCTTCAGAGTGGGATTTGCACCGTTGTCAAGCAAAAAGTCTAAACACCTGAAATCAGAAGAAAGAATGAGACGCTTCAGTGTTTTTGTCCCTGAAAAATAAATAAGAAAAATTACCCTTCTCATAATCTTAGCTTTTTTGTTTTAAATTTTCTCGTGGCAAAAACAAAATAAAGTGTTTTTGTTATACAGCTCATTTGAGACTGTGCTTTGACGCAACATGCAAAAAACAACAACAACACTGGATTAAGTAAAATGCATTTAAATTCACCAAGTTTTCAACTAAAAATGAGATTCACTTACAGAGAGGCTTCTTGTTTTCTTTCCTCACTGAGGTCTGGCTCGTATTTTGTTCCTCCTCTGTGAATAAAAACAAGTGAAGTTAACTGAGTCGGACAACAAGAAACCCCACAAACCAGTTCCCTGTCCGATGACAACAATCAGTAGATTTTCAGCTTAAACGGCTGATGAGAAACGTGAGAAAGTTTTTGATTAAAATGACAGGAAAAGGTTCTCACCCACAGAAAGTGTGTGAAGCAGCAGCATAGTGCAGAGGGCTGCAGCCCGTCAGATCCGCCTCATTCAGCTCCGCTCCGGCTCTCACTAGAGAAATTGTACACTGGCTGCTCCCATTGGCTGCAGCATAGTGCAGAGGAGATCTGAGATGCAAAATAGAGGGTTAAAAATGTTAAAAATCATTTTATGCCACGCTGCATATGGTACTTACCTCCCCAAGTTGTCCTTTATATCCAGTTCAGCTCCACTGTTTATCAGTAAATTAAGACACTCAACATTTCTGCAACACAAACAAAAAGAGAGAATATATAATACATATATAAGAGGGATTCAACATATCTTATAATCATAAATAAAAAAGGATTAAAGTTTCATTAGTGGCGTTTAGCAGAGAGGAAATGAAGCTGAGAAAAAAAACCAAAAAGATATTGCAGCTGCATCACAGATTAAATGTAGTACCTGCTTTACACAACAAACACCCAAACTTTAGTCAAATTGTTAATTACAGGTAATCGTCCCCCCCTAAAAGTGATGCAAATGTAGAAACAAAACTCAAACAAGAGTAAAGCCAGCTAATTAAATAATCCAAACAGTTCAGTTCTTCCATTTAGTCCAGTATCAGATTTTCTTTTTCTGGTCAAACTTCAATCTGAAGCTGGGTTGAGTTTGATTATGTATGATCTCTCACCCTCCAGAGGCAGCTGCATGGAGGCAGGTCCTCCCATAATCGTCCTGGGTGTTTATGTCAAACTCCAGGGTTGGGATTTGGCCATCCTGAATCACATTGTAAAACTGGCCTGAGGCAAAAAACATCAACAAAGAAAAACCAAAAAATGTTCAGCCGTCGCTAAATCCATCTTGATGACAGCTAAGATCCTGATAGAGAGCTTGTGGATTTAAAGAGATCCTCACCGTTAGAAAGTAACTTGCGACAGCAATCTGGGAAGCCAAACAGCGCCGCAAAATGTAGAGGAAGCATTCCATGAACCCCCTGTCTGCAGATCACATTAATTAATTAATTAATCTCTGCAACCAGTAATAAAAAGTGAATGCTTTTTGAGAATTCATCAAAGACCTGGATTTCTAATAATTTTTTAACCATAGATATGATTTAAAAGACTCTCATCCGAACAGACTCACCTGCCTCTGGCAGCTCCGTTGGTCAGCAGAGTACTGGTCAGCAACTCCTGACCGTATCTGGCAGCAACGTGGAGAGGAGTGTTTCCATTTATGTCCACACAATCAATCTCACCTCCTGAATGAAGAAGACCGATCTTGCATATGACAAAAGCCTTTAATCACCGTCAGTCACATCACCGTGCAGCAGGATGTGTTTTACCGTTTTGGATCAGAATCTGGGAGCTTGTGAAGCGTCCGTGCATCGCAGCCAGGTGTAAAGCGCTTTTTCCTTCTTTGTTCTGTCGAACACATTAGTAATTAATATTTAAGATACCAGAGGTATCTGGTAATGTGTTTAACACATTAAAGCAAATTCAGAGTCTTTTCCAATTTTCATGAATAAAATATAAATATAAATAAAATGAAGATTTTCCTTCGACTGGATTTGCTCAGCATTAATTGAGCAGCTTTTTTGTGGTGTAACGTTAACTAAAGTGAGAAAGGAAAGTTACTGACCAGAAAACCTTGCAAAAACTCTTTTACCTTAATCATATTTCTTTTTTTTTTTTTTTTGCTTATAGAGAACAGCCACATAAATACATGAACTACTGGGCAATTGAAGTGTCTCTGATAGATTTAAAGTTTTTTTTTTACCTACAACAATTAAATCTTAGTCATTTTCATGCAAAAATATTTTCAATGAAAAGTATTTTTATAAAAAAAATTTAATAAAAGTGTGAAGGGGAAACTTACTTGTAGTTAAAGATTAAAACAAGTGTTCAAAATGTTAAGTTTAAGCATTTTCAAAAAATCTCCATCACCCAAACAAACTTTTTAAGTACTTGTCAAAATCCTTATGATCAGTAGATTTAACATTTAAATAAATTATTAAATGCAGTAAATCTAGAAATCAATTTTTAATCCTTTCTACAAATACTTTTGGTTTTATAGACATTTCACCTGGATGTTGACATCAGCACCGTTGTTGACCAGCAGCTCCAGACAGAGCACGCCGCTGGAGGAGATGGTGGCCAGATGCAGCGGTGTGTTGCCTTCGTGGTTGAGCTGATTGATGTTGGCGCCGCAGTTCACCAGTTCAGTGGCGACAGAGTCCTGGCCCGTGTGACAGGCCATGTGAAGCGCCGTGTTCCCACAGCTGTTTGGCTCATCAGGCTGAAATCGGGGAAGGAAAACAAAATAATAAAACTCGCTCAATTCAGAAAGTATTTTTCTTTCTCACCAGACAGATTATTTTTTGTTTAAAAGTATTAAAACTTGTAGTTTATTTGACTAAGCTGCAGCCGGTTTTACCTCCACTTGGAGTCTCAACAGACACCTGACCACATCCAGGTGTCCGCTGGCGGCCGCAGCGTGGAGCGGCGTGTAACCATGCTTGTCTTTGCACGCCACATCTGAAACGTAGGACATCAGGAGCTTCAAGACGTCCAAATGTCCTGCAAGAAGAGACTTAAATTTACTTCAGGAATCTGTGTTCACAAAACAGAAAAACATCTTGCTACATAACAAGGGAACTGAAACTAGTTTAAAGTCTTTTCTCATCTGACTGCTGCAATAAGAAGACAGAGATCCTTAAAATCTTCCAGATTTTCAGAACTTTCACAAAGTTACCAAATATTGTCAAGATGTTGATGAGGAAATTTAAACAAAATGTGCTTTAATATGCACCAGTTTAATATGCGCCAGGTAATTGCACCTTATTTGAATAGTTTTAATAGATTTGTTTGCCTTTTAGTTGAACTGTACAGCAGGTAACACTCGCCACATTTAAATATAAAATAAAACCCTTCAAATGTGTTCTTATGGTGTGTTTTTTTTTGCAGTTAAAATTGTTCAGAATAGACTTAAGTTACCGAAGATGCAGGATGGAAAACTGAAAGTCTTACACTTCACAAACCTGCTGAAGGATTTTCAAATATTTAAAAACTTTAATTCCAGCTAAAGAGTTTTTATATATAACTTCACTCACCGAGATGTGCAGCCCAGTGTATCGGCTGTCTGTCCTTCTTATCTTTGGCATGTGCACTGGCTCCTTTACGCAAGAACAAGTTCACCATCTGTAAAACACAACTCCTGGGTAAACATATGCGTTTGTGCAAGACACCCAGATGTGAAGCTTGTCAATTAGAAATCACATGCTATACTTTTACACACACAGACAAAATATTTCACAACAAGACGTTCAAAGCATGACGTGCTTTATTAAAGGAAGTAAATCTGCTTTTAAAGACTAAAAACATGTTCATAAGTTTTTTTCTGTCGTCTTCACAGGATACCTCAGCATGCCCGCTGTGTGCTGCGTGATGTAGAGGTGTCCTTCCCAGTTTGTCCGTAACATCCAGGCTGCAAACATATGGTACGAGGGCTGCAGCGCAACCTGTGGCCCAGTTTGCAGCTGCCATGTGTAGGGGAGTATGCCAGAATTTGTCCCGCGCGTTGAGTTCAGCTTTGTGTTTTAGGAGCAGTTCTACAGCCTTCTGTGGTTATACAACATATACATACATACATAACACATGTCTGACTGTAAAATCAAGAAGCTGCTTATTCAAGTGCCTTTGATTTTAAAAAGTAAATAAAAGTACCTCATTTCTCGAGGCTGCGGCTCGATGTAAAGGGGTGAGCAAGCCCTGGTCCTTAGAGTTTACATTTGCGCCTGTCATAGAAAGCAAAATCAAAAACAAGCTTTTCAACCGCACACTGTTTGTAAGTTCTAGTCCTTATGCAGTAATCAAGACTTCTTTGGTTTACCTGCATTTATAAGTAGTTCCATGACATGAACGTCACCCAAATAAGCAGCAGCATGAAGCGGTGTGCTTTGTTCTTGGTCCTGAGATTTAAAACATTTTTAAAAATTTTGTGGCAAGAAAAAAAAAAAAAGTTCTAAAAAATGCACCAGACACACCTGGCTGGTTTGCACATTTTCATTTACCTGTAATGTACTGTCAGAATAATAAAGGCGTGATAGTAAAAGTAAAACACACAGAGCCCAAAAATGGAAGATCATAGCATCCCTCTATTACTTTGAACAAATGCACATTTTCTTCCACTCTTAAGTTTTAACAGGTTAAAGCTGAAATTTTAACCAAACACTTCAGCAATTTATTGAGCTTTTAAACCCCATCTTTGATTTAAATAAGCCTAGCGATCAATAATAATTAGTAGTTGTACCAAGCAGAGCCACGTGATTTATGATTTATGTAGATTATCTTAAAATAGAAAAATAAATGCTAAGTGAATTACTATATTTGATACACAACCTATAGCCATAAGAAAATTGTAAAAAGTGATAACTTAAGGATTTGTCCAAGATGTGTAGCAAACACCTTTGACATCACATCATCAGCTGCAGACAGGATGATCCTACCTGAGCGTTGACACTTTCGTTGTGCTCCAATAAAAATGCAACATCTTCGGCATTTCGGCTGAATATGGCCTGGATCAGAGGAGACTAAAGAGAAGACATTGGACAGTCAACACATACAATAAAGAGCAGTGAGGGATATGCCATTTAAATCACGTCATACTCTCCGAGTAAGTTGAAACGAAAAGCTCCTAAAGGATAAAAACTCGGAAAGTCGTGTTTTTAAAATGCCTTTCCTCCCAGCCTTCAAAGAAATGAAACCAAATCTGTGACACAATTAGCCTGAAGGAAAACTTTCCTCGCAGTGCAGCTATGATGACTAGCAGCTGTGCACAACAGTGAAGAGTCGAGTAAGTTTGCCAAAGTTTATTAATATCGCTGCAAAATCAGTGTTCACTACCTGGTCCTTGATACTTCTCGACTCCATGTCCCAATCACTCAGAAAGCTTCTTCATTGAGACTTTGTGTCAGCTAGTTAGCCTAGCTTTAGCTTATTTGACAACCGGGATGTTTGGAGCAGTGGTAGAACATCGCGAGAGCACGCCGAGCAGCGGGATTTTGTGGGATTTGCTGTCAGCTTTCTGTCAATGATAGATAGATAGATAGATAGATAGATAGATAGATAGATAGATAGATAGATAGATAGATAGATAGATAGATAGATAGATAGATAGATAGATAGATAGATAGATAGATAGATAGCATTTATTGTCATTGAACAGGATTCAACGAAATTTCTATTCCAACAACTCCCGTGCAAAAAGTCAAATATATACAATAAATAAAATAAACAAACAGCCGATGCGGAATCTGTGGATGGAGATGAAAATTAGGGTAATGGTACGGAGGGATTCCAGCCGCAAAGAATTAGAAGATAAATCCTCAAAATTATCCGGAAAACATTCTTAAAAACTGTCCAACTATTATAAGAGTAGTCTGTAATGTCAATAACGACTTTTCATTTGATAATCTGAGAAGTTAATTTCTAACGCTGCATTTTATTTTATCAAAGAGTTAGTAATTTTTTTTTTTGTAAAATTGAAACTCCTTCATACCATTTGACTATATTTTTAAATGTGTCATTTTCCATCAGATGAAAAACTTTGTTGATTAATTGTGACGTAAATCACCAACGGGAAATAAGACACAGAACAAAATGAAAACTGAGTGAGTGGATATGTAAAAAATTTGAAACACTGAAGTTATGTCCCTTCTCGACATATATAGTCATTACATTATGACGTCTATAGCGACACCTTCAGGTGACGCTGTGCTACAGTCGACCATTCAGAAGGTCGTCAGTAGTTTGGTGAATCAACCAATCACAGCAATGCAGAGATTCTGCACATGCGCACTTTGACTTAAGCCTTCAGTTGACACGGCTTTGACCAGCTTTCCATCGATAACGTGCTTAGCTAACTTCAAGTTTGGACAAATGATGTATTTTATAAACTAACCGGGGTACTTAAGACGAAGGCTGATATTTTAACTCCCTGATCTTTCGCACAGGTAAGAATTTTTATTTACAAAGTCAGGCTAACGTTAGCAGAGCTAACTAAATACTTTGTACATCATGGGAAGAGGTTAGCTTAATCTTAATCATACTGTACTCGGAAAGCGTCGATGTTGGCGAAGCATGGTGGCTTTTTGGGGGTGTTACTGCAGGCTTTGTTACTGCATGGCTTATACATGTGGGTATACTGACCGGATGCATGTTGGTGAGTGCTTCCTTCTCCATCTTGGACATCTAAAGGCTAACACAGCATTGTTTTTATCTGTAAATACCGTCTCACAGCGACATCTGTGGTTTTAAACCTGCACGGGGTTTTAGTTTAGAGTGCTGGCGTTATTACAGCGTTATAACGTTGATATCCTGCTAATAGTACTTGCTCTCAAACTTCATAGCAATGTGGCAAAATTGTTGCATTTATAATTGGTTTATTTGAGTTAATAGAAAATTAATTGCGTCCAAAAAGCCTGAGAAATACATTTGTCTTATTCTGATTGTATTAATTATGGTATTAATTAATACCATACGGGAAAATACTTTGTCTTGTGAAACAAATGACGCCTTAAACACTCCAGAAACATTCATTCTCTTGTATTAAGAAAAAAGCAGTTGCTTTATAAATTAATACCTAATTTCTAAATGTGTACCAACCAGGCTTTTCCTGGCCAATGTCAATATTCAGTTCCTTTTTTCGATCAGGATTCACAGTTTTTAAATTATTTGAATTGTTTTACTTGCTAAGGAATATTTGAATGGATTAAAAGTATAGTTTTAAAACCATTATAGAATTAATTAATTAATTACACTTATTTTTACATAAAAAAAGGTGTCCCTAAACTAAATCAAATTATTTATATATATTTTTAAACTCAAGCAATGGGCAGTGAGCAGTTTGTTGATGTCTTCATGGTGGGAGTTGTGTAGTTTGTTTGAATACAATGAATATGTGGGACCATTAACTAGTGAAAAACAGTTTCCAGTGGTGTTTTTATGCTATGTGTCCAGTAAATAGTAATCTATTTGGAAAGCAAGGCCACAGAACAAAATATAAACATGCTTCTATGACATTTTCTTCTTGTTTCAAGCCCCTGCAGGTGTAATGACAGCCTCAGGTGTGGAACTAATATGCACAGTAAACAGAATATTTCTTAACCGGTTTGCTTTGATTTGACCTTTATTCATTACATCAACATGAACCAAAGCCTTATTGTGACCTCAGTTGCCAATTTTGCAAACCCAATGTCCTTACTTTTCCAAAAATGTTTTTGCTGTTTAGAGTAAATGTCTTTAAATCCCAGACAGGGGTGGGACCTCACTTGCAACTTGTCGGTTTGGGAGGAGTTTTAAATACAGTGATAGTAAAAGCTGTTCTGCACAGATTATGTTGTAGTTTTAACTGATGTTTCGAGGAAAGTTTGGTGAATGAGTGAGTAAGTGACACGTTGTGTTGTTGCATCATCCACATTTTGGTTGATGTCAGCGTGGTGAATCCAGCTTTACAACATTCTGTAAAATTTTAACGAAACATGGTTATTCCCACAAGCTTGTAATTCATACTCTTGGTTAAAAATAATGGTGTTCTGAGGTAATAGTATGCCTTTTCTGATGTTGGCATGCAGATGTGGACAAATTTTATTGGTTACCCTGGTAAAGAGCCATAAAATAAAAGCAGCTGCATAATTACACACGGATTGTTATAGAAACATCCAACCTTTAATTTTGAGAAACAATAGTTTTTAACTAACTCACTGGTTGGAAACGTATTGGTGCTTCTGGTGTTTCTACTTCTATAACAAATAGGACAGCCCTTATCTTTCTCAAATATCTCAACCATCTCTTTTTGCATAAATCTGTGTAGACCAAGGTGATGAACTCCAGTCCTGATAATAGTGCAGCTTATTTTAATTATTTCCCTGCTTTAGCTAACCTGACTTAAATCACTGCATCATTAGCAGGCTCCTTCTCAGCTTCGGCTTAGCAGCGAATTCACTGATTTATATAAATATTTAAAAACAAAAACCACATACACCTACATAGACTAGTTTATGGCATCATTTTCCTCCTAAACAACTGATACACATCTAGATAGCAGCTAGCCATCACTTGACATACAAAGATCACCCAAAGTTTGCCTCACCACAACAGAATGTTCTCTTGTCTTGCCCAATTTGAAGAGTGATATAATTGACGACGATTGTTAAAAACTAAGATTAACTTAAAACTGTAAAAGAGCTTTTGATTGGACGCTAAATAACTTGACTTAAATTAAGGACTGGCATTTCAGAGTCAATGTTATGAGATTACGCAGTTCATTTTAACACTGTTTTTACATATTTATTGTATTATTATTGGGGGGTGAGTGAATTTGACAAGATTGGCGGTGACATTTTGGAAGAGTTACACAAGCCGTGGCTGTAATCCAAGACACACTGGGACAGGAACAACACATGCTGACCTCACAGACTGGGTGAAGATAGCAAAATTAGTAGACGAAATAAAACATTGAGCCAAGAGGTTCTGTTGAGACTGAGAGGAAAATCTGCTGGAGGATAAATATGATGTGTGGGCTTTAAATTACACTCAATGTCTGAACGTTGTAACTTGAAAGACAGAGGGAAACAAGAAGATGCATTTAGTTTCAGTCTAACCTGTGAGGTTTTCCACCTCTGACTCATTTAGGTTAACCAATTCTCATGAGGCCAAACGACTTCGCTTGAGCAGCTAAGCGAGAAAAATGAATCAAATTTTTATGCTGAACCTTGTTCCAGAGCTGAAAACTGAATAAGTGTTTTGTTGTTTTTTTTTAAATCAGAAGATTAAAAAGAATTAGCTTCTGGGTGAACACTTAGGAATGATCAATTCATGGATGCAAATTGTCAGTAAAACCATTTAGCAGGAGTTCAGAGATACTTTTGTGTTCATTTACTTATTCAAGTATATTTATGTTTATCAGTTGGCACTTTGTGTCCAACCTTGCTGGTGTGTCTGGTTTCAGAGTCTGCTGACAGTGTGGTCACATGAGCAAGCACATGACAAATAGTTGAGTGTAAGTCATAGTGAATCTAAGTGTCCTTCAGCCCATTAATCAGTGCATGGCCAATGAGCAAATCCAGGCAGTTTATCTTCAAATCAAAAAAATATTCTGTTTTATGTCAGCATGAATCATCATAACCTCTGACTTAAATGTGGAAAAATGTGCAAGGATCAATGTTAGAGATGGAAAACTCGACACTGGATTGCTTCTTAATTTGTATTAACATTGATACCTGGGTTAAGGAGAAAAGGACTGGACTGTTTCTCAATGGTGCAACATCCCACTTTTTAGCTGAAAGTACATAATTACATTATCTTTGCAAAGGCTCAGAGCCTGGAGGAAGAGTGGAGAGGCACACAATCCAAGCTGCTTCAATCCCAGTGTGAAGTTTCCTTAGATAGTGATGATTGTGGCCCAACATCAGTCGGTGTTGCTCCACTGTGTTTTCTAAAGTCTACAGTAGGAGCAGCCCCTCTCAGGAAGCTTTAAATCAATTCACGCTTCTCTCTGCTGATGAGTGTTGAAGAGAGATTGATTTCATTTTCCAGGAGGAATTCCCTCCTGCCCAGAACCTGCTTTTATGTCCATGTTATAGCTGTGCTTGATTAGCCTGCAGACCCAGACCTAACAACACAGACATGCTGAAGGTTACTATAAAAACAAACTCGCTCTTTAAAGCTTCAGGAGAACCTGATTCTGATCTTTGGTGGTTTTTATTGATTCCTTTGTTGATTCCGCTCTGAAGATGATTGCCCAAAGACAGATGCTTCACCAAATGAAGAACATAATGAGCATGTAGCTTTGATGTGTTTTTTCTTTCTTCTTAGTTATATTAAAACTCTTCATCAATATTGCTTTGTGGATTGTTATTGTTTGATGAAGTCGTTGAAGCAGAACAATTAACTTTTGGTTAACTATTTCTGAAACCACCTCATAGTGAGGAAGTGGTTTTCTCCTGGAAACCTTGACTGCTGGAACAGCTGCCCTGTCTGCTGCCTCAGCTCCTTACTCGCCCCTTCATGCCACAGTCACAAAGCCCAGAGTGTGTCACAAACACAGCGGTCTGCTGTACATTTGATGTGAGATGCATAGAAAACTAAGAAGTTCTCTGTTTTGGTGTTTTGCGTGCTAACGGTACTGTTAAGACTGTAACGGAAGTGAAACTGTTGTGCCTGTTGACGCTTCCTGTGAAAGTTCTCCACATTGTGGCTTTTGTCTTGATTTCAGTGTTGCTTAATCAGGAGGATTTTTTTTTGACTTGTGATTTTTCCAGTTAACAAATTTCTGCAAAATCATTAAAGTTGCTTCTTTTTTTCATTTAAAGTTAATAAATACTCAATCTCGTCTCTCTCATGAACTGTTGTCTTGTTGCAGGTGCGGCTGACATTCATCCCTCACCTTCCCGGGGATCCTGCAGGCTGACCCGATGCCAGGCAAGCAGAACGGAGACCCCCTGGAAGGTAGCTCCTCCTTTAAGCAGGAGAAACTTCACATCACACTCTGAGTGCCTCCCTGAGTGTTGCAATATATTTTTGAAGTTAGTTGAAAAGGTTCAAACAACAAGTAACCTGAATAAAACGTTTTTTGAAAGTGACAAAATAGATTTACAGGCTTATTTCTGGGTTATGCTTTGTGGTCAAATCATGTTTTGACACATAACACCTGCTGGTCAGTGTGACATAACTCCTCCCTCCGCCCTGCATTGGAAAAAAAACACACCCTCAGACAGCAGCATATAAAGGCAGAGTCATTATTAGGCAACAGTGGACTTTAGGAGCTGCAGTGAGTTGGAGATGAGTTCAGAGAAGCAGGAACGCTCCACACTCGGTGAGTTGCATTTATGCAGTCGTACATTTATCAGCTCAATTATAAGCAAAGGGAAAACTTATTTGTAGGTTTGGAAATGATTATTTTCCTTTGAAGTGTTTTCATAGCAAATTTTAGTTCAAGTTGTGACTAATTGGAGGTTTTTGCAGATTTCAGACTTCTTGTGTGGCAGAGTTGCATCAGATGTTAATTACTTCTTTGTGTTGAGGATCTTACTGCTGTGAGGCAGCTAAATATACGCAATGCTAAATGTGAGAAGAATGAGTTGAGCAAATGTTGAACGCAAACAGAACGAGTCTCATGTTTGTGTTTATCTTTTGTCAGAATGCATGTGCAGACCCTCGTATAGGGTCAGATGATTCTGGTGATTCGAAGAGGTTTTATTTGACACTAGAAAATCTTTAACTTTTACAGTTTTGATCCTGTAAAAGAAAATAAAAGACTGCATGGCTGTTACAGATTCTTCTTTCTAATATAACCAAGTAACTAAACCAAGTTTTCTGCATGAGATAGAAAGTTTTAAATCTTCAGTATCTAAAATAGTCCTAAATTATTTTTTTTTCTGAATTTAGGCCTCAAAAAGTCATGAATAGGTATACCTAAGATTGTTTGTTTTTTCATTCTTTGCTCCTTTGGTTAATGAAGAAACATTATATACTTGAGATCTGGTTCCTGCCTGTATGCACCTCCTTCCTGATAAACTCTCTATAAGGAGAGAATCCACGCTGCCATGTACTGACGGAGCTTTCTGTGAAACTTGTGTGTCTGTCTCAGAGGATTCCCAGCAGGAAAATGGAGTCCAGTCGAGCCATTACAGCGCCATCTCTCCTCCTGCCTCCCCCGTGGCCCAAGAGGAACCTTTCTCCACCTACTTTGAGGAGAGGGTTCCCATCCCAGAAAGTCCCAACCAGGTAAGAACATGAGGAATCTCAAACAGTCTTGAGTGTGAATCTTTCAAGTACGTAATTTAATGCTGAGTCATTTTTGTTCATTAGTATGCTGTTTTTACATTTTATTTGGGATTTTTTATTTCTTTTTGTCTGCTGATATTTAAACAAAGCTTGGCATAAATGTTGGGTGATTTATTGCACTTCGGTTTTGTAACCATTTTGATAAATAAAAACCAGCTGCTTCTCCCCGTTAGATATTCAGTTTCCGTAAACTCTGGGCCTTCACCGGACCGGGGTTTTTGATGAGCATTGCTTACTTGGATCCTGGGAACATCGAATCAGACCTGCAGTCTGGTGCAAAAGCTGGTTTTAAGGTACGAAATGAAACATGTTCATCTGTGCATCAAAACAGACCTTAAAACATGAAATTAATCTGTTTATTTTTACATTTGGACGTATTCTAGACTAAGATTAAAGGTGAAAAGTGGATATTTGCCCTGCTTTGCTTAAGGCAGCAGTATGACAAATACAGCCAATGAATATTAAACACTGTTTAATTATTTCTGCTTGAAATCTGCAGAGCAGCTGGAAGACGACAGTTTTAAGAAGTTTGAATAAACCAATCCTTATTGTGCTTTACAGCTAATCTTTATGTTCTGTGAGAAAACAAGGAAGACCAATTAATGCTTTTGTGAGGACAAAGCAGAATTTGGTAGATAAATCCCACTGTTGCAAAAATAGATCATACATTAGGTTTTTAAAAAAAAAAACTACAGGAGAGGGATAAATAAGTTTGCAGGCATAAAATTTTGGACTTCTGTCAATTAACATCAAAAATAGGTCAGAAATCCCATTAAAACGATGACTAATGTTTTGATAATAATTTATATGAAAGACATTATTATTCAGGAAAGTATTGGGTTTCAGATTGATTTGGCACACTTCATTTTGTCCGCTGTGTGAATAGCCAGCTTCTAAAGCAATCACCTGCAGCCAGTTACTCAACCTGTATTCAGCGACGGGTTCAATATATTTTCTTCACCTCAAGCATCTACGATATGAAACCTATTGCATGCACTTAGGCTCTAATTTTATGAGTCGTAATGCTGGTGAATGACAGTAGATCCATCAGGGATGATTGTGCTGATGTTCTCTCTCTGGCAGCTCCTATGGGTGCTGCTCGTGTCCACCATCATTGGGCTGCTGCTGCAGAGGCTCGCTGCGCGCCTCGGCGTCGTCACCGGGATGCACCTGGCTGAGGTCTGCAACCGCCAGTATCCCACCGTGAGTTTGATCCCCGCCTTCCCGCTGGTCATAGTTGTCTGAAGCGGTGGTTGTTTAGTGATTGTTTTTCAAATAAACGGTTGTTTCTTTCTTCCAGGTTCCACGGATTATACTGTGGTTGATGATCGAGCTGGCTATTATTGGTTCAGACATGCAGGAGGTCATCGGCTGTGCAATAGCTTTCAACCTTCTGTCAGTGGGCAGGTAAGGGGCTTTGTTTTCGTCTGTGGATTAGAAATAGATCAAAATTTGAGTGCATCTTCATCGTTTTCTTCCCTTTGTGTAACTATCCAGGATCCCGCTGTGGGCAGGAGTTCTCATCACCATCACAGACACATTTGTGTTCCTCTTTTTAGACAAATACGGTGTGTAGCCATTTATAACCAGACAAAGAACACCTTTCTGATTCATTCTAGTGTTTTTACATGTTTTTATTTTTTCCAGGCTTGAGGAAACTTGAAGCTTTCTTTGGATTTCTGATTACTGTAATGGCCATAAGTTTTGGTTATGAGGTGAGCTTCCTTCACACCTGACACAGAGGATGTCGTATTAAATCTGGGTTTTCAAGCTGTTCTTTTTCAGAGTGTAATTATTATATGACAACTTAAAACTTCAAATATTAAAGATAAAAAAAAAAATGACAGAATTAGGTTCAGTTTTAGAGAAACCACACATGTGTTGGACCCATCAATAACTCTGACTGGATGTGTGACAATTATTTTGACCTCATTCATATTGTTTCAGTTTCTGGCTCACACTTAGACTTTTAAGAACAGTGAGAACATTTCCACTGTGTATGTATTAGTGAACATTAGTGTATCATTTTACTCTGACAAAAAGAAAACGTCTGACATTGTTCTTTCTCTCTTGTTCCTGCTGCTTACCGACTCCAGTACGTTCTGGTGAAACCGGATCAGGGGGAGGTTCTTAAAGGGATGTTTTTGCCGTACTGTGCTGACTGCGGGCCCGTGCAGCTGGAGCAGGCCGTGGGAATCGTCGGTGCTGTCATCATGCCCCACAACATCTACCTGCACTCAGCGCTTGTCAAGGTGAAAGCAAAAAGATAACTCTGTATCCTGAGAGAATTCATCAACAAGCTTTCTGAAATGAGAAGTAACACAGAAATGGTGGCGTTTCTTTTTTTTTTTCTTAGTCCAGAGAAGTGGATCGGAAAAATAAGAAGGAAGTAAAAGAAGCCAATAAGTACTTCTTCATCGAATCAACTATCGCCCTCTTCGTGTCCTTCCTCATCAACGTCTTCGTCGTCGCAGTCTTTGCTCAGGCCTTTTACAATAAAACTAACATGCAGGTGGTGAGTACGATCGCTCTGCTGATTGCTAACTGATGACAGACGGCTGCAGAGCTGTTTTTAGTTTTTATAAAGAATAGTTTAGCACAAAATCTAGATTTAGCTGTTGCTTTTTGCGTTGCAGCACAATGAGTGCAACGAGACGAGCAGCCACTACAACGACCTCTTCCCTCCCAACAACGGCACTCTGGAGGTGGACATCTACAAAGGGGTATGTCTGCTCAACAACACACATCAATACAATGTCTGTTGTAGGATCTTCAGACTAGAAGGTCCTTTCATCTTCTAGTCTTCAAGTAGAAATTGGGGTAGCAGCTTTGTGCTTCAGGCCTGTTGATGGACTAATTCATGCAAAACGAGACCCGAGTTTTCAGGACGTTTTACTGTGCATTACATGGACTTCCATCGACTCTTTGGTTTTATGTGATTATCAGATTTACTGAATTCTGTTTTTTCATCAGCTCAGTTAAATGCTCTAAGCCTTTAAAATATTTCTCTCTCTGAACAATAATCGTTTCAATGATATTCAGATTTCTTTTAGCTGCGCCTGGATTCATTAATAAACATTCACTCCTTCAGATGAATACATTTATGTTTAAAGAGGTGATTGCTGTCTTTTTGTATAATTTGCACAGGGAGTGGTGTTGGGGTGTTTCTTTGGACCTGCAGCTCTCTACATCTGGGCTATCGGGATCCTGGCAGCCGGTCAGAGCTCCACCATGACGGGCACTTACTCTGGACAGTTTGTGATGGAGGTGAGAAAACCTGCTGCTCGTCATTTTGCGCGTAGCATCTGCTGCTTCACAGTTTTTCAAACGGTGTCCAAAAAGCTGCAAAATGCTAATATTTTGTGCCTTTGCTCAGGGGTTTCTGAACCTGAAGTGGTCTCGTTTTGCCCGGGTGCTGCTGACCCGCTCCATCGCCATCACGCCAACGCTCCTCGTCGCCATTTTCCAGGACGTTCACCGCCTGACGGGGATGAACGACTTCCTCAACGTGCTGCAAAGCATGCAGGTCAGGAGACACTGAAGTGATGACGCTTTGTTGTGTTTTATGTAACGCTGCTGTGCATTAAGAATCATTTTTCTTCTCCAATAGCTTCCGTTTGCTTTGATCCCGATCCTGACGTTCACCAGTCTGACTTCCATCATGAATGACTTTGCTAACGGGCTGTGAGTCAAACATTTCTGTTAGTTCAATAGAGTCTCTGTTGATTTCTTGACGTTCTCACAGTATTTTTAGATCAGTTCCTCATTACAGGAAGGGAACTGAAAGGTTCGATTGAGGTTTCGAGGTTAAAGAAGTGAAATGATTTAACTTTGCTCAAATTACAAGGTTATGTTTTGTATATATTTTTAAAAAAAGTTACAGTAGCGTTCAGAGTTTCTTCAACTTGGTCTTTTTTTTTTAAAAACTCATGTTAAATAAAAGTTTTTTTCCTTCAAGGGGGTGGAAGATTGCAGGAGGCATCGTCATCCTGGTGGTTTGTGCAATCAACATGTACTTTGTGGTTGTTTATGTGACTGCGCTGAACAGCGTCCTGCTCTACGTTATCGCTGCTCTCCTCTCCGTGGCGTACCTGGCCTTCGTGATCTACCTGGTGGGTTCAACAGATAAAATCCAGTTGTTTTTTGTTTTTTTTTTATCAGGTCTAATTGGGATTTATTCATTGTTTTATTAAAACTGTGCACTTGGTTTGCTGCTTCTCTTTAGCGCAGTGTTGTCTTTAATTGCTGTAGCCTAATCTCACATTAGTTAGTCTTTCTAGGTTCATCGCTTTCTCCACTTTCAACTACTTTACCCATAACTTTGTCCGCTTTCAGGTACATTTATATCACAAAAATGGATTTTTCACAATCCCAATTTAAGCAATAATTACTTTAAACAGAATCACTGGTGGCACAATTATTAGTACATTTCTCAACCACTTTGAGAAATCGTTTGCCAACAGGACGACTCTTACTCTTCTCCTGTTCTCTTTGTTTGGAATAAGTAGTAATCTAAATTAAAACTGTGAGATTATGCAACTGCAACAAATAGTTTATTAACGTTTTATTCTTCAAAAGCGCAGCCATTCTTGCTAATTTGACCTTCTCTGTTACAATATGAGTCATAATCCTGCAGAAACGGAGTCTTGACCTCTTGCTCTGCTCTGGTTGTCTGCAGGCTTGGCACTGCCTGGTTGCCCTGGGGGTTTCCTGCCTGGACTGTGGCAGCAGGGTAAGCAATCGACCTGCAGTGTTCGTAGAGGAGCAGTCTGAGTACAACTCCTAAAGCTGAACACCACATTATCCGCCTGCATGACTCTTACCTCTGGCGGATCACTGCACACAACTAGGACTTACTTTAGGGTCATGACGTCAGACTCGCGATCCTTCTCGTGTTGTTCTTGTGTTGGGCTGGATATCAACGTTTGGTGCTTTTCAGGCTCTCAGACATATCAGAACAGCATCAACACAGCATGACTGAGCCAAATGTTTGTAAGATGTTAAGACAAACGGTTAATTAAGGAATCAAATTAGCTGTATTCCTTTTTTAGATACTTATAACTACTTGTGATAGCAGATATTCATCTAATGTGAGCCTACGTTAGACGTCTTTACGTCTGTAAATTATGTATTTCTAACTTTGTAGCTAATAGGAAGCTGACAGAAAACCATCTAAAGAGCTGAATATTTGTGTTTGTCCACATGCAGCCCTTCAAGTATAGAAATACAAAATCACAGCGCTGCAGTAAATCTGTAAAAATGACATTTCATTGAGGTGACAAGCAGCTGAAGATCTTTAACGATACTGTTTGGACCAGCTGTCTTTCTCTTTCTCTTGGTTTTCAGCTGATATAGACTGAATGTAGGGGAAACGAGCCTTCATCTTCTCCACATTCCACTTTGTTCTTCTTGTCATATGTGAACCTCTCTTCCAGCAGTTTTACATTAATGCCACATGAAGCAGACGACACAAAATTCTCACACGCTAATTACTGTATTTTTAGTTGATGAGAAAAATGTAATGTGCTGCATGAGAGCGGATTGACCTCCTGCACACATTCTGCTCACACGGAGTCCATACCTTCTTCTATAAGGATTTCCACCATAACTACCTCAACGTTCTCTGCTGTTTAAACCTAAGCGTGGCATCGGGTTTGCTAATTTGACCTTCTCTGTTACAATAGATTTTGTCGAATCTATTGTTTCAGAAACGTTACCTTGCAATAAACATGTACTGTTTTATTTTTGTGGACTAGAAAGCTCCAAATGATATCCAGCCCAGTTGAGTTTCACTCTCTTAGTGTTTTTATTTTTGATGGGTTTTTTTGTGTGTTATAAGCTGATTCCAGCATATGCAGAAAGACAGAAGCATATGTTTCATTGTGATGCACTGGGATACAGTGTATGTTTTGTCACTTTTGACTTTCTCTTTGCACAACGGGGAGTTTGATATGGGATTAGTTTGAGGCCTTAGAGGGTGCGCTCTCATGCAGACTCACACATTTGTTCAGGTTCCTGTTTCCTCCACGACAACTTGTAATTTTAACGCCTCAATAATTCAGATGCCAGAGAGGCGCTGCCTCTGCTGTGCGTTGTCTTTTTATATAAGTGATTTCTGTGGTTGGTTGGGGAACAAATTTGAAAACACCTAGAGCGCATCACCATGCAGACCATTGCAGTGTTTTTTTTTGTTATTTTCCATATGTGAAACATGTTTAACACATTTATTTAGTAGAAGACGGTTAGTAAACAAGGGAGTAAGAGTCATACAGTGTATTCTAGTTTTTCCAAAGGATATTTTAGCTTTAAAAACTGCTATTCAGGTAGAATGGAGATGGGGTTGTATCTGAATTACTTTCAAAAACATAGAAAGATAATGATAAAACACACATACTCTAAATTACTTACACATTCTGTCATTACATTTTTAAAGAATGAGCTTTTCCCAGTAAAACATCATCCTGTTAGACTTATTTTAAAAGTATATGCAGGATGAGCACATGTAATTAAAGGCTGGTTTGTTTTTCTAGCTTCAGCTCTCTGTTTTAAGCGTGTTTCTGTACCATTTTTTGATCTGTGTTTTTCAGGTATGAAACTGTTAACTTTTACTGTACATATTTAGAAACCTCTGATCATTTAGGTTATTAGAGTTAGAAAGAAAATGCTTAGATGGTAACAATGGATATCAAAATGTGTGCATCCCAGCTACTGTGGCATTTAAAAAAAACATTTAAAAAAAAACCACAACGCATTCAGTTAATCTAAGCTGCATAGCATAGATTCAGCATTTTAAATTTGATCACCTCATTGTGATAAATCATTTAATGAGGTAAAGAAAGAGCTGGTGATGCTCATGTTTTGACTGTAAATCCGTGTTCAGGAAAAGCTGAAATTTTTTCACATTTTCTTCTTTCCATGAAATTTGTTCTGGGTAGAGACGAGTAGTAAAGTAACGAGTTTTAAATCAGATCAAATATAAAAGAGTAAAACTGAGCAACATCCAAGTGATGCGAAAATGTTGGCAGATGGGAGCGCTGTGTTAAAGCAGCAGGTCAAGTTGCATTACCGTCACAGTTTGTGTTAGTTGTTTGTTTATGTTGGGTCGGATCCAGTTTTCTGCATTTTAACCTCTTTGTTTTTAGTAGAACTATATTTTTTACATGACCCAGGGTCTCTACTCTGTTAGAAATACCTCACACGGACCGATATATTGTTGAAGTAAAAGAGATGACAAACGCACAAGTGTTAGGAAAATAAGAACGTGATGTCTCAACTGCAAGTGTTTGTGATATTTTTTTCATACCTGCTGTTTTTTGATGCTTGACAAAGCACACCAAGTGTCCAAAATAAAAGCTAATTATGGATATGCGGACATGTGTTGGACTCTTCTGTCTCAATGTCTAAAGACTGACTCCTGATGAGGTTTAATATGAAATATTAAGAAGAAAAAGATTAAAAGTTAAGAAAACTTGAATATTTTTTTTACAAAGTGTACAAACCGATATAACTGTGGGTTTTTGGCTGGTAAAAAACAACTAGGCAATGATTAACTATTTCCAAGCTTTTCCCACCAGTAATATATTTATGCTTTATAATTCAACTGGAAAATAAAAAACCTGGTGGAGGGATTTTTTTTTTTTTCTTTTTACAAAGTTTCTTAATTTTAGAGTTACTTTAATTTTGCAGCTAGCAAATTAATGAAACGACTATTAAAGCGTAATAAGAACTGTAAAAATATTTGATAAGTTGTTCCAAGCTCTCAAGAGGAATCAAAAGATGCAACTAATAAAAAATAATTTAAAAAATCATCAAGATTATACTTGAATATTCAGGATTTTATTTTGCAGATGGGTTTGTATGCCAATTTTCAGGTTGTCTTTAAGAGACTATTAGCACTATTATCTTTAAAACTTTACTTTTTAATAGGTCTCCATGTCCTTCGTCTCGTGAGGACGTCTCCACAGTCTACGGGTTTGTGTCAGACGTGGCTCTGGATCAAATTAAATCTGGTTGACAATTACAAAACTTTCTTTTCTTCTGGCTGGTGAAGCCTTTTCTGTGTTGAAACGTTTCCAGATTTCTAACTTTTTACGGTTTGAGACAAAACCGGAAACAGTAATCCCAGATTATGATGCTGCCACCAGGCTGCTTTTGATTCCTCTCTGCAGTCCAGGGTTTCATCTTTTACGTAAAAGGAAAATCAAAAATGACAGCTGAGGTTTTATTTCTGTTTCATCACATTCAGATAAAATGTGTATCGAATAAGACTGAATACTGATATTAAATGATAGCTTTAATAAATTCAGTTCATTAATGGAAGCCTGTGTGTAAGTTTGTTGTTTGTTACATGTTTTGCGAACAGATGTGATTGTTTTTATTTTATTTTAACAGGATAAATCTCACATTAAAACCGGAAACAGTTTTGAAATGATGTCTAGTTTGTATGTTTATCACAAACGAACGTAATTTATGAGTGATCTAAAATGATATGTTTTCGAGTTGCACCGTATTATAATATTAAATCCCATTTAGTTACTTTATTTATTGAGTTTAGGAAGCAAGCAATGTGTCAATTTTTTGTTTAACAGGAGAAATAAATGATCACGATGAGAAACTCTCAGATTCATCAGACTTTATTCATCAGAGCACTTTTCTTACTTTGAAATGTAACACCTCACAATTGTTCCTAATAGTTAATACTTTATTACACAAAATACATTTTGTTTCTTTCAATTAAAGGCGTATTAAATATGCTCTGATTCAAGCAGAAATCCCTATAAAAAAAAATTAAAAATTGACTCATTAAGATAATTTTGGATGAGTATAGTTATATAAATGGTGAATCGAGAGAACTTAATAATAGTTCAACTGTATTTGCAGAGCAGTATCTGAGTTTGGAACAACTTGCCAATATATAGTAATAGATTTCTATTTAAAAAGACAGTGATATATTCATTTTTATCACCACCAAATCAAAACTCAGAATATTTTATCAGGAAAGACATAGATGTGTTAAAGTTACATCCTGAGGTTTATCTGTAGATAAGGTGCTGAAAGCAGAGCTGTTGATATTTAAAACCTTTATAGAAAAAGCATTTAAATACTGAATGTGTCAAATTCATAGAACATCCACGTAACACATTGATTCACATGCGAGTGAAAGTTGCGTCACTTTCCTCAGTTTGAAGCCAGGATTGTTTTTTTTGTTGCAAATGATATTGCATCAGCTCTATAAACCGTTGGAGCAGATGATGAGCGCTTTGCCAATTAAAAAAATATAAAATGTGACCATTTTTAAGTTGCCCAAGCATCTGAAAGGGAATCTGTGAAAGGAAGTTAAAGATTAGGGTGATGGCAAGGAGGCCCTCCAACCGCAAAGATTAGACGGCAGAAATAAATAATCAAAATACCAGTATCTGTTTTTAAAAATCTGATACTCCTACATTATTTTACTATGTTATGACAAAGTCTTGTCTCATTTCATATGAGAAACTTCTTCAACGAATAAAAACAAATTTAAATCGTAATCTATGAATAGTTTTGAGCTTCGCTATAATCAAGAAAAACAAAGTTTTTAAAGTTACACTTGTTGTCAAGGTAAGCTAATTGGTGCTTCAGAAACAATCACAATTTGACCCAAATGAAGCTTGCCTTGAAACATAAAACTGGTTGAAATGTTTCATTTTCTAAAGTTGATTCTATGATGATAAAATACAAGACGGAGCAGGAACAACAATTAATCTAAATTAAATGTCCTTTATTAGTGTGCTGTAATAATATATATATAGTTATATATGTATATGTATAAATACTACCACTTTTGTCAGATTTCCTCTGTTACCAGTCGCTACCAGTTTTGAGTCTTCTGTTCATTCTGTGCTGCCTAGAATTTGGATTATTGTGCTTTTGTAATTTATGTCATCATTAAACAACCATCAATCACTCCAACCTCAGCATCGGCCTCACCACCTCTCTACTGCACCTTATGACAGATTCATCTAGTTTCCATGTATAATAAACAAAAAACACAAACTGAACTTGAAATCCGAAGCGTCCTCTCTGATGATAAAACCTTTTTTCTCCTTTCAGATGGACGGGGGACCGTCCCGCCACACAGACCTGTACCTACTGAATGACATGGAGACGGATCCGCAGGCTGAGAGATAATGGGACGCCGGGTGCAGTCCGGTGCTGCACTCTTGACTGTAGACGCACGATTTGACCTCTGAGGGAACCTCTTAAGCTCGGCCAGTGTAACTTTCTCTTCAACCGTCTCACATCAGCTGAAGTGTCCTTATGGCGCACCGAGAGACATTTAAACATGTCCAGCATCTCAGACGCTTCGTCTTTCCTGGACAGCATCCCGAGTGTTAAGTGGTTTGTTGATGCTAAAGGGAGACCTGGGGGTCAGCGACCACACACTGCAGCACATATTCAGTCATTTCCTTTCGTGAACAAACCAGATAATGAAACCTCAATAGCAAATGATCAGAGTAATAGAGTCAGAGAAACAGCAGTGCTTGAATGCTGGCGTCCATCATTCCCAACAAGCTACTGCGCACTGCTCTTCAGCAGCCATTTTTTCCTCAGCTAACGTTTTTATCCGTCAGGGAAAACATACATTAGTTCATATAATTCTCTACATATTTATAAATATGTTATTCCTTTATTTTATCCATAGTGTTAAAGTAATATATGTTTGTTGTTTTAAATGTTAGCTCTTTGTCAGGGACCAAGCTGCCTCCCTTCATGCTACAAAAGCCTAAGATAAATTATTTATTCAGATATTTAACTCAAAGTCATTGTAAAAAGTGAGAAGGGCGTTCAGTATGTTCAGTATGAGTAAAAAGGTCATCTGGTCTTTAAGCACTTAGTTTAGACTGACTGATTTTTTTTTTCTCCAAATAATTTTAAAGACATTAGTGGGCGTCTGGTGGATTTAGTATGATACAAGCATGCTAAATAAAACTCAGAAATCATTTATAATTAACAAGAATACCATTTTTTAATTTCGCCATGGTTGAATTAAATTATATTATTTATTTCATGTGAAGAACCAGATGATTTTTTTTTAACCTGAATGATCATTAAATAATTTGTACAAAGTTAAAATATCTAAGATGAATGTAAAAGATAAGAGGTTTAATATATATGATATATTGGTCATACTTCTCCCTTTGTTGTTTTTTTATAATATATAAGAAAATATCAGGGGTTTTTTGTTGATTATCGAAGGAACTCATTTTCTCCAAGTTGATGTCAACTTAGGTTTGGCAAAAAAAAAAAAACTACTTTAATTTGAAAGAACGTTAATTGTTATACATAAGCTGCAGTGTTTTTTTCTGTTTGAAACCATGTCACCGCTTTCCGTTACTTTTTGTGTCTTATTGTAAGCATCACAACGCGACCGTTGACAAAAGCTGGATGGTATTTATGGGAGAACGTGAAGTTATGGAGCAATGTTTTGTCTTCAAATGTTCAACCTGTACTAACCTGTGATGCTGCTGGCCATTCTTTGATTTTAAAGTGCCTAAATGAAGCTTTAGGCGTGCATCACTTGTGACAAGTTAGAGGAGATATTGCGGAGAGAAAATGTGCTTCTTCAGGTATTTCATTAGAGTTTTAATAATACTAATAATATGCAATAAATCACTTGAATTGTTAGCAAATACAACCAAAGTGACAATTCAATTCTTCGCAAGTTCCTGTTAGTTAAACTTTTTTTTACAAATCTGCAACAGCATTTTACTCAGATGGATAAATTCTTTACCCATGTTTCTGCTTCCGTCTTTTTACCTGAGGTCAGTTCAGTTTTATTTTCAACTTGTACAGAATGTGTCCTTCTGTTTCTAGCCGTGCATTTTTTCTGTTTCAATCGGTCTAGATGTCTTGTAAAGATACACCATCTTGTTTTGATTTGTGCAGTTTGTTACCAAAGAAAATACAGCAAATAACTTAGAAACAAATGTGGGTCAGAAAAACTGGCAGCTAAAGTGAACTGCTGTGATATTTATGGGGGCAATACGTACATCCTACAGAGTATTTGTAACCTAGAGTTGTTCTGTGACTTTTATTATTATTTAATTTAAAAGGAAAGTGCATTCAGAGAAATTAATAGAAATCAGAAGTAACAGATTTAGGGCAGTGACCTTTCAAAATAAAAGCAGCTAGTAAGGAGAGGCTACTAGACAAGAAGAAGAGCAGAAGAGAAATAAATTAAATTATTTACAGCAGTACCATAATTTGCATCATTAAATCCAGATCCTTCCCCTGACCAAATATACAAACTGAACTTGTACTGTATGTTTTTATTCCACAGTGCCTCCTATGCTCACCAGCGTGCCTCGGCTAACAAATGTTTGGCACACTTTTATTTTTAAATTAATTATAAAAAAAAAAAAAAAAAAAGCATCTGAGTACATGAGAAAAAAAATGAAAGATACATTTGAAAACCTACATAAGCTTTATAAGTTGAGTCTTTAATAATGTTCTGAAACGTTAGCATTTGGATTATGTTGTGCTACATGTAGATCTCCATGTTTTAAAGACGTTCCAACGTCATGCTAATTTTGGCACACTTCTGGTCTGCAAGCAGAAAGCTACTGAGGTGATATGTTGTGTTTCAGAACATAATGAAACTGTACAGTAGGGTCCACCATTGAAAACATGTGTAAAGGTGGTTTTAATGTTTTAATATTGTTTTCTTTTCCTTGCCAAACCAAAAGAGTTGAGCATTTTTGAAAAGCTTTTTCTTAAAAAGTAAATACATAATATAGCCACAATTTTATTGTGCGTGTGTTTTTTTTTTAGTAAACAACACCAGAAACAGATTAAATCTGGGGTGGATGTCAAGTTTGTTTAATACTTTGTCAGTACAACAAAAAGTCTGATTCATTGGTGAAGGTGAAGAAAATTCCCTTCAGGAATATGGGAGTTGTACTGATGGACTTTCAATATACTGTAGAAAGTAGCCGTTCATACAACCGAACATCATGTTGTTAAATAAGTAAGCTTAAAATTGTTTGGAACTTATATAAAATGAATACTTTAACTAGACTATTCAAAAACATTTGAGTCAACAAATAGTATAATTTATACAGTTCTATTCAATAAATTTGAATATTCTTATGAGGCCCTTTTGTCAAATTAAAAGTACTTTTTTTTTAAAGAAGAGTTTTCACCCAAATATTATGCTTTTCATTAAGCCCACATTTCTGTATTAAAAAGTATTTTTGTTGGTCTGAATTGAATCCTACGTCATGTTTTTCCATCAGCCATAATTGTGGAAAATCAACACAAGCTTGAAAATGCATAAACATCTATAGTGTGACTGAGGTAGCCGGACTTTGAAATATTTGCTTGTATTGAATGCCTCATTATTTATTTGCCCAAATTGTGTCCAGATCTGACTGAGTGGATTTGTTTGTCCCTGAATGCAGATTTTTATTTCAGTGAAATAAAACTGGAGATTGAATGGGAAGAAAAAAATAATTTCTGCTTTTAGAAAAACATAAATTGGCTGGTATAAAAGAGGCTAAATTCTCATAATATAACTTTGAGAAAACTTACATTGAGACACTTAAAAACAGGGTGGTTGAGGATTATATGAAAGCCATTTAACTCCAACTGTTCAAACTTCAGTGTGGTTGCTAGGCTTCCTTGAGGTTGCCTTGGAAACAATGGAGCTGCTGGAATCTTCCTGGCCACGCGGGGGAGCTGTCCGGTGTGTGGAGCTCGCCACCGCTGGAAGAGCCACTCCGTTGCTACGTCACCACATTTCACCGAAGGCTTTTGAAACAGCTTGGAAAAGCCTAGAAGTTCATCCTGAGAAGCTTCCAGAAACAGGTAAATTCAACGAAAAAGGGATTAAACTTCGCTTCGGGTTAGGCTAGGTTAGGTTGCAGAACAGGATAACAAAGGTGAGACGGGGGTAGAGAGTTTTACCAGTGAACCTGTTGCGGTTTCTGAATGTATTGATGTGTCGCCTGGCGATGAAGTGGCATCTCTGTGTTTAGAGATAAGATGAGGGATGCTGCTCTCCTGCTCACGTCCTGTGCAGTTGTGTTTCTCCTCCTGAGCTTCAGCCGCGCTGCCAGACAAGGACAGGACATCAGATGCGGAGGTAATCTGTTTGTCCTCTTGGTCAGTTTTCACAACACATTCAGAAAACTCCTCATGTTCCTGTGTTCTGCTGCCTGCTCAGCCTGCAGGGCTCTGGTGGATGAGATGGAGTGGGCCATATCCCAGGTAGATCCAAAGAAAATGATCCAGACTGGATCCTTCAGGATCAATCCGGATGGGAGTCAGTCCATCAGAGAGGTAAGGGGGTCATTTCAGAGCAGTACTGTTGTGATCAGGCGGTGCAACTAAACTAATCCACCCCTGCAATAGTTTAGGCGGTGCATTACATTATTGAAGGATTAAATTATTCAAAAAGTATGTTTGTTTTCTTATCCTATCTAATATTATGTCCATGCAGGCCTCTTTGTGGGGTGAGCCAGTGGCTAGTTTGTGATTTTCTTTTTGTGATCTTCGCTGCTAACAGGTTCCTCTGGCACGCTCAGAGGGAAACCTCCTGGATCTGATGGAGAGCGTGTGCGAGAGGATGGAGGACTACGGCGAGCGCACAGATCCGTCCACAAACAGGAAGTCCTACATCAGGGTCAAGTCTCGGACCGGTGAGGCCATGGACCTCTCGGAGGCCGCGTTGGACTCAAGAGCGACATCCAGTTTAAAATTTGCGGTGAGTATATTTTTCTCTTTAGCTCTCTTGCAAAGTCGAAGAATTTCTACACAAGTTTTTAAACCAATCACGATGTTCATTGGCTTTAATTTAATCGTTCTTTCATTAATAAGAAGACAAATCACGGTAAGACATTCACGAAGAGTTGTGCTCATATTTTATTGCTTTTTTTTTTTTTTCCTGAAGTGTGAAACAATTGTCGAACATCACGAAGATGAAATTATCGAATTCTTCGCTCATGAAACGGATAATGTCAAAGACAAACTGTGCAGTAAAAGGACAGGTATGTCCACCATTTGTTTTGCTCCTCTTTGTGAATTTGAGCCACAGTATGTTTGTGTAATTTCAATGTTTTTTTTGTTGTTGTTTGTGTGCCTTGCAGACCTGTGTGACCACGCCTTAAACATTCCCCACGATGAGCTTTGATGTTCTCTCGTCAGAGCTGCCATCTCTGACACAAACCAAACCTTCTGGTGCTGTAAAGTCTCATGACATTGCCACAAGATGTAAACACATTTTTTTATATAAGATCACAGAGAATTTAGGAGCACTTGCCGTCTAATTATGTTGTGTTGTTTTTGGTTACCCATCCACTTACTGTCTGTTTTTATATTTGTTTCTTTCATTCCCATCAAACACTCCTCATTAAACTCAAACTGTGAACAACAAGAATTAATATTTAGTGTCCTGTTGGAAATTTAAAATCACACTTAAAGTTCAATTATCTGTCCTGATTTATAGCATTAATTTGAGGCTTTCCTGTCTTGTTTTTCTTAAATTACTCTGATAAGTCAATCTAAAGGTTGACTTAAAGATTAAAAATGTACAAATAAATTTGATGTAAGTGAAGTTAGGTTTTCCATGGCAAATATTTCCTGAGTAATCCTTACGTCCTCCCCAGCAACTAACTCACAATTCAGTCACATGGTGCACAGACTGCATATACCCTGTTTTACAGAAGGATTTATTAATCCACCAACATATACCTACATTTTATGCTCATGTTTACCAATATAAAATTTATTTTAATTATGACGTGGTAGTTTTTCTACAACCTGGATTAAAAATGGCTAGCATTAGAAGAAAACCTTTGTGTCAGTAAGCCAGACTGTTTCTTCAATATTTAACAGGCAAACTATGTCCATGTTTCAGTTTCAGCTTTTTCACTATAAAAACCAACAGATGATTTAAAAAAAAGCTCCCAAAAACATTTTCATCAAGACTGTTGAGTCTGTTTACATCTTAGTGTGAAAATTTGTTATGGCTTAGAGTAACCTTATGTTTAATGTCTTATGTCTTAATTCACCTACATTTTTGCTTCAATAAAGCAAAAAGTTATTAAGTAGTTAATTTATTTCTTTTACATCCATAACATATTGTGTTATTCATCATTTTTTGATTAGGACATAAAAATCACTATATTTATAGGATTAATTTAAGTATGGTCATGTGAGTATTTAAGTTTTGTTTCTCTGTCAGCAGAATTATACCAAACTCTTGTTGCATCAATAGAGTAATTTGTGTTGTGATGCTGAATGTACAAAAATTACATTCTGGCTTTTATTTAAAAAAAAAAAGAAAAAAAAAAAGAAAAGATAAACTGTTTCACAAGTGACTTGAAATTTCCACATTTGTATGAATTTCAGAATTTGTTTTCAAATATATTTCTATGACCTCAACATGAGTTCAGCCTTTATTTCTCTACTGAAGACCTAATCTGAATCATCTCATGAACATCTCATTCTCCACACTGAAACCTAAGCAAACATTCTATTTTCTGTTTTTAATCATTCAACAATCAACTATAAAACTTCTAAAATTTCTTTAACAGTATGGATAAAATAAAGTTACTGTACAGTGACTTGCAAAAATATCTTCACTCCTTGAAATATTTACAGCTGAAATGTTATGCGTAACTGTGGTATAAAATAAGGTAAAATAAAGTGTCTTCTGGTGGCCATTTATCTATTAGTGATATTGACGTATGTAGGTGTATGTCAAATGTATTCATGCACTTTGACATGCAGACACATGCCGAATTTGTTTTTATTTGTAACTTAAAACCATGTGTCTTTATCCTCCCATTTCTCAGTTATGCTTAACTTTGGGGTGGAGGAGATCGTCCCAATAAAACACACTGAAGTTGTTGGTTGTAATGTTACCAAATATAAAAAAGCTTAAGGATATGTTTGCAAGGCACTGTTTGTTGGATATCTTGTTAGTCTAACTCAACACATCACTGACCGCTTGATCTACCTCCACTGGACTCTCCTCACTAGAACCACAAATATTTATGTTGTCCTCTTCTTCTTCACTTTCTTCCAATCGGGTTTCATCTTTTTCTTCACTGGTGCATCTTAGCTCCTGTTCCCCAGCGTCATACTCCTCTTTCACCTCACCAGATAGTGTTGTTTCTTCGGTCCCTAAACTAATAATGCCTTCAGACACGTGGCTGCTGCAGGACATATTGTCTTCTTCAGCATATCCCTCTGGTTCTTTGTCCGCCTGCCCTGTGTTGAGCTCCAAAACTGCCTGCAGCTCATTCGAGTTCCTCTCAGACTTTGTGTCTGCCACCACATCTAGACAACTCAGATCCCACTGTTCGCTCACCTCCTCCTCTTCGCTCTCAGAGTCGGGTGCTGTGTGCTTCCTGATGCGACTTACCACGTCCAACAGGGACTTAGGATACTGAGAGGCTCTCTTTTGTGCAGAAGCTGGAGAGATCTTTGGAGAAACGTCTTCCTCTTGGGAAAGAAAAATTGTCAACTGGCTGGATTCTTCGCTGGAATCCAGACAAAAAGAATTAGAGGGATTTCCCACGATGTCTCGAGCAGCAGTGATGTCAATGCTTAGAGGACACCCAGTTGAGTCGGTTTCGGAGAGAGGAGCACATTCTCTGTCAGGCTCTTGTGGAGAAGATGAAATATCAGAGATTACAAACTTGTTTAAGACCTCACCAGATGAAGGGCAGGTATTGTCAAGGCATTCATCTTGTGAGTTTTGCAAAATTTTTAGGTGAGTTTGAGTGAATTCCTCTCTCTCATTGCTTGTTGTTTCTTTCAAGGGACTTGCAGTCAGATCTGGATGTCTTTGGCTCGACTCCAGAGTCGCATCTTTTTCTGTCTTGCACAAAACATTGTCCTTCAAATCATACTTTGGTAGAAAGCTGTAATCTTCTGATTCACAAGTTCTTGGATTTTCTTCATTGTCCTCACCTGTTTGAACTGTAGGATCAGAGAAATTACTGTTGGCTAGTTGATGATCCTGGTCCTTGTTTACATACGTGGCACCTTCAGTTTGGGCACTTCTGAGCTGCTGAGCTGAAATGTTGAGATCTTCATACTTTGCTTCGGCTCTAGGTGAATCATTCTCAACTGTTTGCTCCTTAGTGACACAAAAAGTGTTGTCACATTGATGATCGTGTAGATGCGGCAAGACTTCTTTCATTTCTGTGACCAAGGACCCGTTTTCAGCCATGTCTGACATTTCATCCCCACTACGCTTTGACTCGGCGCCACTCTCCACGTCAGCTTCTAGGAATAATACTTCCAGAGGAGGTGGGCTTGGGAGATGCTCTTCACTGAGAGTGGAGCTTGAATCGAGTGATTCAGAGAAAAGAGGAGGTGATGCATCAGAGTGAGGAGTCGGGTCTACACTTGGTGCATCCGGGTCAGAATCAGCACCTTCCTGTGTGCTTGAATCTGAAGAAAGTGAATAAGTATTACTGAGATCAACAAGATGCTCTTCATTTTCACTTTCACCACAAGTGAATTCACCCCCTCTTTCTTTCTTCAGTTCATTTTTGGTTGAAGTGCTGTTTGTTTCAAGTTGGGACTCTGTGTTATCCTCTTCAGTCATGTTGTTGGCTGGCTGTTGAGATGCTGTAAAATCTTTACTATCTTCACTTGTTAGCAGCTTTCTATTGTCATCTTTGTCCACTAGGAGAACCTCTGCTGTATCCTCCAGAGTTGGTCCTGAATCAGGTGGTTCCGCCTCCTCACTCTGCTCCTCCTTGCAAAGATCAATCAGTGTTTCTTCATCATCAGTTTGCTGCTCATCATCATGCAGAGGTATTCCAAGGATTCTTTCAGCGCGCTCCTCCAGAGTTTCCCTTTCAGAAACCAAAGATGGCTGCACACCAGAGAGGGAATTGTCACTCTCTTTCTCTTCCTGTTTCTTCAAAAGTATTGGATCCAGATCAGCTTCAGGGTCTTCATACTTTTGCAAGGACTCATTGCTTGGATCAGTTGCAATATCTTGATGAACCTGAGCATTGGATTCAGATGTTCTGTCTTCATCATGTGCTGTGGAGTCCAAATAGTGAACTTGCTCCTTCTTTGGTGAAGGAATCATCTCCACTTTGACAACAACACAGCTGGTGTCTATCACCAGTAGACCATTCATATCCTCACTGTTCTCAGCAATGTCTACTTTATCCTTTTCAAAGTCTGTTGATTGGCTTCTTACATCCGCACCTTCATCCTGGTTCAAGACGCTTCCTCTTGTCTCTTTCAAACAGTTTGTGTTGAGGCTGTCAGTTTCTGGCTTGGTACTGGAACTAGGCTCCCTCCATAAAGGGTATCTGGTCAACACAGGCTCCACAGGCTGAGGTACAACTCCAGAGTTTTCCAGGAAAACGTTGTTTGGTAGGTCATCTTTAGGCATAACCTTTTCGCTGCATTCGGAGGTCTTTTTATCTGACTGCTCTGTTAGTGTGTGTGCTCTGAAGTCCACATCATCAGCGATCTTGTTCACTTGGTTGCCAATCTGTCTGTCTTTTGAGAGCGCTCCGATTTCTGTGCTTTGGATGCTACAGACTGGTAAAGATGTGGTTTCAGAGGGGCTAGCTATTCGAGACACAAGGCAGAATATTGTCATCCCTCCTGTCTTTTTCTTTAGTCTGAACTTCCTTCCTTCTATGACCTTACAGATTTCTTCTTTCTCTGTGTTTGACTTCTGAACTGCTTGTGGTTCTTCATCCAGGATCCCTTCAGGTTTCTGTGTATCAATGGAACCGGTTCCCTGTAAAGCATCCCTCTCATGTTGGCTGAACTCCAGCTCTTCCAGTCCAGGGCAGATTTTACTGACATCGTTCTCGACTTTACTCTTGGTTTCCAAATCTAAAAGGACATCTGACTTCCTGAGATGTCTTCCTGGCTGTGCCCAATCGTCTTGCTTCTTCTCAACCAGCTGCCTGCCAAAATTACAATGGTGCATCACAGGTGGACTTTTGTGTGGCCTGTTGTAGGGAGGAGGTCCAATATATCCAGGAGGTTTGTCTGGTACCCTTGATTGATATTCAGTATTTCCCTTCATGTGGTTTGGGTCAGTAGTAAGAGGTCCGGCTTTGTCCCACAGCCCAAGCGCTCTGCTGCTTCGATTTAGCTGGTTGTATTGTAGCTGAACTTCAGGATGTGTCAAAAGTTTTTCTCTCTCCGACTGGCCTTGGACGGCCTCTCGTAACTCTGCTTCTAAGCGTCTCCTCCTTGGCAGCGAGTGACTGTACCGGGCTGCCCAGGCCTCCAGCTCTCGATAGCTGCTGTCGTTCCTCTTAGCAGAAACATCTCTGTTGTAACGGACAGGCTGACTCTGATCCCACCGCTTTGGCAATGCGTCTCTCAGAAATCCTCTGTCGTAGTCCCTTGCAGCTGCGTGAGACGCCCACTCTCTGTTTCTGGGGTTGTGTTGCCGATACTCCCCCAGGTCCTGGTGGCGCTGTTCATGACGGTGTAAAATGAAGGGAAAGTTTGGAGAAGAGGAGTCAGGTGGCTCGGGGTTGGTCCAGTTGGTATATTCCTGTAGAGCTCCTCCTACTCTTGAGCCTGGTACCATCCAGTCACTGCACTCCCTTCCCTGATTCTGCTGCTCTCCGTAGCACAGAGTGTTATAGGTCGCCTGCCGTCTCTCATGGTAGCTGTGAGTAAAATGGTGGAAAAATTCAAATTAAATTCAACTTGGAAAACAAAGAGTTGGAATGTGTTAAATGCATTTACCTTAAGATTCAGCCAGCTGCAAATCATTTATAACCTAATGCTATGCAAAAGAATTCATACATAATAATTTATATTATATTACTTGTGACTCTTCTCATCTTTTAGTTAATGTGTTACTGTTTGAGTTACATACAACATCCTATTTGCCTCATATTGGTCAGATTGTAGTGTTTAGAAACAGATTTTACACAACTGTATTCAGTTTTTGAAAATGCTCAGTTTAAGTGATTGCATTATTGGAGCATGTTTGGCAATTAAGTAACTGACACTTTTTCTACTATGGTTAAAAAAATAACACATGTTTCAAGCATCATCTAACTAAACGTTTTTTCTTTTCTTTTTATTTATCTTACCTGTTTGCACAATTTCTCCCAGGAAGAGTCCCAAATCTGGGGTACATCTGTGACTGACCCTGATTGTCCGACCAAAACTCCATCAGTTGCTCGCAAGCACAGATCTGAAGGGTTACAAAAAAAAACATACATTTAAGGTTCATTTGCTTCAAATGACACCATTTAAAGTGAGAAGATACAGACTGAGAAGTTTAAAGTAACACATTTTAGATACTGCATCCCAAACGAGCTTTAACACATACCTTCAGCCGCTGTTTTCAAAAACCTTAGCCGAGCCTCCTGAGGTGAGGCAATGAATAACAAAGTCCAAACAGGACAAAGTGCTTTAGGGGATGGTGGCTCTCTGTCCTCCTCCCACTCTTTAAACACACACACACACACACACACACACACACACACACACACACACACACACAAACATCCATACAATTAAGGGCCCATCCTCTGTTCATGTGGCAATTTTTAAATAGTAAAATTTTAAGCCTTTTTAGAAATTGACCGACGTTTTCTCAATTATTTATGCTTAGATTTGCCCCAGATTTTTATCTTAAACCTTAAATTAGATCTCTTGGATTTCAATATATTTCAAATATACTCTTAATTGTCTTCATGATTATTTGTCTTCCATGTTTCTGACACTTGATAAAAAAAGTTTATTTGAAGAGGTATTCATTTATTTATGTTTTTTATTTGCAATGTTTATACACAAAAAAGATGTTAAATCAGAAAAAATACTATTGATAAATTGGTACATCTGGTATGTGCAATTTTAAAAAAAAAAATTCCTATCATCAATAGTAGCTAGAGTAATGAGGTGTTATAAGAATGAAGCATCAACAAAAGCAAGCAATTAGTGTTTTTTGGGACAGTCGCGTGGGAGGTGCTGGGCTGGCAAGTAGATAGAAATCTGTTGTTTTGTTATGTGATTTGTAGCTTAGGGAGCGACCGGCAGCAGTCGGGTCGGCTCCCTTTCTTTTAAACTCTCCAGCGTAACAAACAGGCTTTCCTTTCCTGAACAGAAAAGCTGCACATCAGCAGAGTGCAGGACAGAGGGGATGAAGGACAGACAGGCGGCCGCAGGGGAGGGACATCTGTCGATGTCTGACAACACAGCTTGGGAGGAGAGCAACTTTGTGTTGACGATTTCTAGTAACTTATTCAAAATAATGCTGCTAAGAATTTCAGTGTCTGTGTTAAAAATGTGTTGTTGCGTGCATACATTAATTAGATTGTTACAAAATGAAAAACAGACATCAGAGCAATAGGCAGTGTTGAGAACTGAAAAGCTTCTGGATCTGTAAAATTTCTTTATATATTCCAAGAGACAAAGATTAGCCTTAAGTTACTTTTTATTAAAAAAAAACATTTGCAGCAAAATTTGTTTGAACATTGTAGAAAACTGAAACATTAAGACTTAAGTTAAAAATCAACAGCTTCCATAAATTTCAGGTTTAATAATACTTGCAAGTACATAAAAACAAAAATATTCTCTGAAGCAAATCCCTTCTTTAAATATCTAGCATAAACCCAGAGATGAATGCAATTTCTTTTGTTGCTTTCACTCTGTTTTGTTGCAAACAAAAACTGTTTTCTGCCCAGTCTCTTACGAAGCTCTTCCTCCTGTTACTCCTCTGCTCTCTTGGACGCACGGTAAATATTATTATTTTGCTTGTCATCGCGAAGCACAAGCTCCACATCAAATCTGCTCTGCAGGTACTCCTCGAAGAAACTCTGAGTCCTGTGCTCTGTGCGCATTTTCGATGAGAGATACACCACGGCCCCGTTTTTGCACAAATGAGCCAGCGTCTCCACCAGCAGAGGGTACGTCTCTGGCAGGTAGACGATGTCCGCACCGAGCACCAGATCCCAGTCGGAGGGGAAGGTTAAGTGGTCCTCCCCCCAGCAAAGAGGGAGGACAGCGGGAGGGGCAGAAGGCCAGCCGGCAGGGGGCACGTTGGCAGAGACGTTCGCCTGAAGCTGTGGCAGAGCCAGAGGGAGGTCTGTGACGGTCACCTCTGCACCTGAAAGACAATACAGCTTCATGTGACAACTCAACCGGATGAGACAGCTCGGGACGTTTTTATCTTTTTGTCGAGATGTAAAGAACCTTATGTTTTCCTAAATAAGTCCGTGTTTCTAACCTTTAAGTTGCAACAGGCCGTTTTACATCATGTTAGACATGCTGCCTTTTAAATGAGGTCTCTTTGTGAAAGTTTATGAGTAATTCTTGGACATAATACCCTCTTACTGATTTATGCTATTAGAACCAGTAAAAGTTCGTCCAGGTTTAACCATAAACTACCATTTTAATATTGTTGTCTGTTGCGCTACCTTTCAGTTCTTAAACACAAAGTAGTCTGTACTTTTTATCTGTTCTCACTTTCATTTTTAATAAAATCTTATTTGATGCTTTTTCCAGTTTTAAAAAGAAATTAATGCATTTTGTCCCTAAATCGTTTGGTATTCAAAAGCATTTTTGTTTTATTAGTGCTTGTGTGTCTATAACATAACATAACATAACATAACAAAACAAATGACATGACTGGAGCATCAATGAGTGAAATATTAATGCAAAGGGCTGCTGAGGTAAAACATTTTGTACAATGTATATATATAATAATATATGCTATATATAATAATCACAGAGGATATTGTTTTTGCAGTTTTCAACAATAACATTTCATGTTTTCCTAAGACCAGGCAGCCAGTTTTTATTTGCATGAAAGCCACTTTGTTGGACTCTACTGTAACACACCGCCATCTAGCGGGCAGTCAGTAAAAGTTCTCTAAAGAGATTGATTCAAACCCACAAACCCACTTGGCCTGAGAGCCATGAATTGACTGATGAACTTATGAATGAATGCATGAATGCAATATTACCTTGAGGAATTAATTAAACGATGAATGCATGAATGAAATATAATGAATGAATGGACTGATGCATAAATAAACGAATGCATGCATCCGACTCCAGGATGGACTCATTAATAAAATGAATGAGTACATAAAGCACTTTGTCTGAATGAATGGATGAATTCTAGCCTACCCAGACGAGCAGCCAAAATACCGACCACCCCAGTTCCAGCTCCCAGCTCTATGACGCGCCTTCCTCGGAGCTCCACGGACTGATCCTCAAAGTAGCGGCATAAATGCAGCGCCTGTGGACCCAGTCACGCAGTTACCACACAACGTCTCTAACCCACGCATCGCAGAAAGCTTTTGGCTCAGTGACATCCGCTCTTACAGCTTCCCAGACCGGAGCAGCCACGCCGAGGTTGGCCCCGAAAAGCTGCTTTATCCGGAGTTCCTCGCCCGTCAGCCTGTACACCGTCTCCTGTGAAAACGTCTCAGCGGACAGGCAGTCCTCATCGACGGGGAATGGGTCGTCTTCATGCTCAGCACAAATCATGGCTTGTGATGAATAAACTGCGTTTTTTCACGATTCAAACGCTGCCATTTCTACTGCAGAAGACCAGGGGTCAGTCGTCTTCCAGGTCAAGTTGGCTGTTACGGTTGTCTCCAAGGATCTCTCACAAATCTTTGCTAAAATTGGGAGTTCGTTTATACTTTCAATTCGCTACAATTCAATTTGCAATGCATAAACACATAAAAAGTCAATTTGCAATGAGTTAAAGTGCCGGGCAAAGTAAACGCCCAGCTTTTACTTTGAAAGGAATGAAAGACCCTTTTAGTTTCCGGGTAAAAAAAAGAAAAAGTGGACAGAACACCGGTGTTCTGTCAGCATACGTTATCAGACCGCCATGCGCCGAGCACAAACTAAGGGCTGTCTGTCAGACGCTGTGATTACCATTTGGTTTTATTTAATCTTCAACATGACGCCATGACGTAGACGTTAGAACACAACACGCAAACGCCAAAAGCCTTTACTACGTCACAGTCACTGGCTGTGACGTAGTAACATAACCAATAGTAATTCGAATTTACTTCATTTCTGTTGAACACTACACCCAGAAAACTTGAGCATCAATCTGCTGTTTTAAGACAAAAAACAGTAGAAAAACAAATAGCAAGTTAGAAAGACAATATAGCTTTGAGAGAAAATTCTGGAAGATGGATTCTGAAACATCAAGCGGCTCCAACATCACACGTTTTGATATTTTCATGGAAAACCAGCAGCCTTCTGGGATCGATTTTGACAGTATCAGTATGGAGCTCAACGCATTGCTGGATAGACTCAGAAGGGTTTATGAATCTGAAGAGAGTTTAGATAGAAGAGTTCACAAAATGACAGCTTCTCTCGAAACTCAGAGACTTGCCCAAAAACTGACTCGCAAGATCTTCTTTCATCTAAGGTACCGTAATAAAAACGAGCTGCCTGTTTCTCCTGACACTGATCGTCTGCTTCCCTCTGGCAGCTCTGATATGGCGAAAACAAATGCGGATCTGAAAAAGGTAAGCTATTCAGAGAAATTGTACACAGTTGCGAGGAGAACGTCTGAAACATTTTTCAAGAGACTTTTTCAGAGGATGTTGAAGTCACCAGACACTTTTGAAAACCAAGAAGTACACACTGCCTTCAAAGAATTACAAAATGAGGTTTCACATATTTCCATATCTCCACAGACCCAAAGCGTAACAACTGTCCCTGAAGATGACCAGTTAAAACCATCTCCTATTTGCTTGATTAAGTCCTCCGTGGAAGGACAAGATGCCACAAATGAGGCAGGACAACATCCTAGTCCACTAACTTGTAGTGTGCCAGACACTTTTGAAAACAAAACGGTGCGCACGCCCTTTGAAGAATTACAAAATGAGGTTTCAAATATTTTCATCACTCCAGAGATCCAAAACTTAGTTGCTGACAATGACTGGTTAAAATCATTTCCTCAGAAAGTGATTAAGCCCTTACTGGGAAATGTGGCAGGGCAGCGTCCTAATCCAGTAATTTGTAATGTGGCAGACACTTTTGAAAACCAAGATGTATGTGCTGTCTTCAAAAAATTACAAAGTGAGGTTTCAGACACCTCCATCTCCCGTGACACTCAAAGCTCAGAATCAACACTCATTGATGATGAACAGTTAAACTCATTTACCCTAAAAATGATGAAGTCCTTCATGGACAATATGGCAGGACAACGTCCTGATCCAGTAACTTGTAGTGTGTCAAACACTTTTGGAAACCAAGAGGTGGTCACTGCATTTAAAGAATTACAAAAGGAGATTTCAAATATTTCCATCTCTACATCCTCCCAAAGCTCAGAATCAACAGATATTGACGATGACCAGTTAAAATCATTTTCTCAGAAACTGATTAAGTCCTTAATGGAAAATGTGGCAGTACAGCATCCTAAACCAGTAACTTGTAATGTGCCGGATACTCTTCAAAACCAAGATATACGCACCACCATTAAAAAATTACAAAGTGAGATGTCAGATGCTTCCGTCTCTCCAGAGAGACAAAGCTTAGGATCAGCTGTCATTGAGGATGACCAGTTGAAGTCATTTCCTCAAAAAGTGATTAAGTCCTTAGCGAAAAATGTGGCAGGACTATTTTCTAGTCCAGTATCTGATAGTCTGCAAAACACTTTACCAATCCAGGATGTACACACTGCTTTCAAAAAATTACAAAAACATGTTTCGAATATTTCCATTCCTCTAAAGACCCAAAGGTCAAAATTAACTGACGATGACAATGGGGAGTTAAAATTATTTCCTAAAAAAGTGATTAAGTCCTTAGTGAAAAATGTGGCAGGACAACAACTTACTCCAGAACTGTGTACTGCCGCTGAACAAACTCCTTCTCAACCTTGTGCTGCTTTTGTACAAGTTCCTTCTCCAGAAACTAGATCCTTTGTACAATTTCCTTCTCCAGAAACTGGATCCTTTGTACAATTTCCTTCTCCAGAACCTTGTACTGCCTTTGAACACGTTCCTTCTCCAGAAAAGTCTACTCCCTTTAAATTCTTCAAGAGGCATGCTGCTGGAACCATTCCTTCAACGCTCAGAGACATTGGCAGAAAACTTCATCACTGCCATGTACCCAACATTGGGGAGCAGGGAACCAGCAAATCAGAAGTAGCTGCTCTACCATCTGTTACCAAGAGGGACCTCGATAGTGTGGAGGCTGGGCTACCAGGAGACACTATAACACGAATTAGACACAGGGCAGGTCAAGACAATCAGGAGAAAGGAATACAATGTTATGAGCACGGCATTGCTCAGGGAGAAGATGATTTGACTGACTGCGAGTTCCACTGCAAAACTTGCAAATCCAATGTTAAACCCTCTGTGCTTAAGGAGTTTATCTCTGAGGTGTCAGACTTACTTCAATGCCAAACATGTAAACATGAGGTTTACATTATTTCTGCTGTCATCAATAGGCTTTTGGAAAAATACCCCCGTGATTCTAAACGACTGCTGCTGTGGGAACAGTCTGGTGTTCTAAAAAGGCGTCTCTCCATTTACCTGTCAGCTCAAGTAGGCTTTCAAAAATGCTATGAAATTAATCAGAAACTAAACTCGGATTACCATGCCAAGGTCATAGTTAACAACCTTCTAGGGATTTATGGTTCACCAAGAAAGCTGATCACAGCAGCAGTTCTCCCAGACAGCAACTTTTGCGATGACTTTGTAGCGTTTGTTGGATGTGAACTCGTAAAGACGAGAGCATACAAGAAATACGGCATGTTTAGAAGGATGGCAAAGCCTTTTAGAAAAGCCTTCAATTGGACTTATGATCAGTTCGCTCCAGCCACACAAGTGATGTTAGATCTCAGTTGTTGTGGATTTGCTTTTAGAAAAGACAGTGAAAATTATTAGGGGGGATTATAAGGAGGATAACAAAATACATCTTCATTTCTATTTTCATTGACTTTTTTTATTTATTCATTCTGGTGGAGGTTTTTTCCTGTTAAAACAGCGTTTTCCCTTTTAGGTGATGTTAGATAAAAACAAAAAACTTTCCAAAGTAGACAGACATAAATTATTTTTCTATTCTTCTTTCTCTTAATTCTCCTCAATATCCAAATTATTTTGATTTTTTGGTGTTATTTTGTCATTGATTTGATTTCAGATATCATAACAGTATATTATTATTACTATTTCTTATTTATTACATTAATATATATGTATATACACTGCTCAAAAAAATAAAGGGAACACTCAAATAACACATCCTAGATCTGAATGAATGAAATATTCTCATTGAATACTTTGTCCTGTACAAAGTTGAATGTGTTGACAACAAAATCACACAAAAATCATCAATGGAAATCAAATTAATTAAAAAGTATTCAATGAGAATATTTCATTCATTCAGATCTAGGATGTGTTATTTGAGTGTTTCCTTTATTTTTTTGAGCAGTATACATACATATACAAAATTATATAGATGTATATATAATTCTGAACAATGAAATAGTAAAAAAAATTCCCTTCTCACCCACCGCGGGTGGTTCTTATCCTCTGAGCTCGGGTCCTCTACCAGAGGCCTGGGAGCTTGAGGGTCCTGCTCAGTATCTTGGCTGTGCCAAGGACTGCACATTTCTGGACTGAGATGTCTGATGTTGTTCCTGGGATCTGTTGTAGCCACTGCTCCAGTTTGGGGGTTACTGCCCTGAGGGCCCCGATGACCACAGGCACCACTGTGGTCTTCACCTTCCAGGCCCTCTCCAATTCCTCCCTGAGGCCCTGGTATTTCTCCAGTTTCTCGTGCTCCTTTTTCCTGATGTTGCAATCGCTTGGTATTGCTACATCTACCACAACGGCTTTCCTCTGTTGTTTATCCACTACAACAATGTCTGGTTGGTTCGCCATTACCATTCTGTCTGTCTGGATCTGGAAGTCCCACAGGATCTTAGCTCTGGCATTCTCCACCACCTTTGGGGGTGTTTCCCACTTTGATCTCGGGGTTTCCAGTCCATATTCTGCACAGATGTTTCTGTACACTATGCCTGCCACTTGGTTATGTCGTTCCATGTACGCTTTCCCTGCCAGTATCTTGCACCCTGCTGTTATGTGCTGGACTGTCTCAGGGGCCTCCTTGCACAACCTACACCTTGGGTCTTGCCTGGTGTGGTAGATCTGGGCCTCTATTGCTCTGGTGTTTAGGGCCTGTTCCTGGGCGGCCATGATGAGGGCCTCTGTGCTGTCCTTGAGTCCAGCTTTTTCCAGCCATTGGTAGGATTTACTGATATCAGCCACTTGGGTTATTTGCTGGTGGTACATCCCATGTAGGGGCTTGTCCTCCCATGATGGTATCTCTGGCACCTCAACCTCCATTCCCCGTTGTCTGAGACATTCACTGAGCACATTGTCTGTTGAGGCTTTGTCCCTGATGTATTTATGGATCTTAGTTGTTTCGTCCTGGACAGTGGTTCTCACACTCACTAGTCCTCTGCCTCCTTCCTTGCGGCTCGTGTACAGTCTCAGGGTGCTGGATTTGGGAGGGAACCCTCCATGCAGTGTTAGTAGTTTTCTAGTCTTAATATCTGTGGTTTTTATCTCCTCCTTTGGCCAGCTAATTATTCCAGCAGGGTATCTGATTACTGGCAGGGCATAGCCGTTTATCGCACGGATTTTGTTCTTGCCATTGAGCTGGCTTCTCAGGACTTGCCTTATTCATTGGAGGTATTTAGCTGTGGCTCCTTTCCTTGTTAAATTCCCTTCTCACCCACCGCGGGTGGTTCTTATCCTCTGAGCTCGGGTCCTCTACCAGAGGCCTGGGAGCTTGAGGGTCCTGCGCAGTATCTTGGCTGTGCCAAGGACTGCACATTTCTGGACTGAGATGTCTGATGTTGTTCCTGGGATCTGTTGTAGCCACTGCTCCAGTTTGGGGGTGACTGCCCCGAGGGCCCCGATGACCACAGGCACCACTGTGGTCTTCACCTTCCAGGCCCTCTCCAGTTCCTCCCTGAGGCCCTGGTATTTCTCCAGTTTCTCGTGCTCCTTTTTTCCTGATGTTGCAATCGCATGGTATTGCTACATCTACCACAACGGCTTTCCTCTGTTGTTTATCCACTATGACAATGTCTGGTTGGTTCGCCATTACCATTCTGTCTGTCTGGATCTGGAAGTCCCACAGGATCTTAGCTCTGGCATTCTCCACCACCTTTGGGGGTGTTTCCCACTTTGATCTCGGGGTTTCCAGGCCATATTCTGCACAGATGTTTCTGTACACTATGCCTGCCACTTGGTTATGTCGTTCCATGTACGCTTTCCCTGCCAGTATCTTGCACCCTGCTGTTATGTGCTGGACTTTCTCAGGGCCTCCTTACACAACCTACACCTTGGGTCTTGTCTGGTGTGGTAGATCTGGGCCTCTATTGCTCTGGTGTTTAGGGCCTGTTCCTGGGCGGCCATGACAGTGGTTCTCACACTCACTAGTCCTCTGCCTCCTTCCTTGCGGCTCGTGTACAGTCTCAGGGTGCTGGATTTGGGATGGAACCCTCCATGCATTGTTAGTAGCTTTCTAGTCTTAATATCTGTGGCTTTTATCTCCTCCTTTGGCCAGCTAATTATTCCAGCAGGGTATCTGATTACTGGCAGGGCATAGCTGTTTATCGCACGGATTTTGTTCTTGCCATTGAGCTGGCTTCTCAGGACTTGCCTTATTCGTTGGAGGTACTTAGCTGTTGCTCCTTTCCTTGTGGCCTCATCGAGGTTGCCATTTGCTTGTGGTATACCTAGGTACTTGTAACTGTCCTCTATGTCTGCTATTGTTCCTTCAGGGAGTGAGACCCCTTCTGTGCGGATCACCTTCCCCCTCTTTGTAATCAGCCGACCACACTTCTCAAGTCCGAATGACATCCCAATGTCCGTGCTGTAGATCCTGGTGGTGTGGATCAGTGAGTCGATGTCTCGCTCACTCTTGGCATACAGCTTGATGTCATCCATGTAGAGAAGGTGACTGATGTTGGCCCCATTTTTGAGTCGGTATCCGTAGCCAGTCTTGTTGATCATTTGGCTGAGGGGGTTCAGGCCTATGCAGAACAGTAGCGGGGACAGAGCATCTCCTTGGTATATGCCACATTTGATGGACACTTGTGCAAGTGGTTTGCAGTTGGCTTCAAGGGTGGTTTTCCACAGCCTCATTGAGTTTGCAATGAAGGCTCTCAGAGTCCTGTTGATGTTATACATCTCTAAGCATTCAATAATCCAAGTATGCGGCATTGAGTCATAGGCTTTCTTGTAATCAATCCAAGCCATGCACAGGTTGGTGTGTCGGGTTTTGCAGTCTCGGGCAACTGTGCGGTCTACAAGGAGTTGGTGTTTGGCTCCTCTGCTATTTACACCGATACCTTTCTGTGCCATGCTCATGTGCTTATCCATGTGTTTGCTTATCTTGGCCGCTATGATGCCTGACATGAGCTTCCAGGTTGTGGAAAGGCAGGTTATTGGTCGGTAGTTGGGTGGGACTGGACCCTTTGATGGATCCTTCTGGATTAGGATTGTCCGCCCTTCAGTTACCCATTCAGGGTGAGTCCCACTTTGTAGCAGCTGGTTCATTTGGCCTGCCAGTCGCTCATGGAGGGCAGTGAGTTTCTTTAGCCAGTAGGCATGGATCATGTCAGGCCCTGGTGCTGTCCAGTTTTTCATACCTGAGACTCTTTCTTGGACATCTGTCACAGTGATGGTTACCGGGGCTTGCTCAGGGAGGTTGCTATGATCCTCTCGTAGAGAGATCAACCACTGTGCATTGCTGTTGTGGGACGCCTCCCTTTCCCATATGCCTTTCCAGTATTGTTCAGTCTCCAGCCTTGGTGGGTCTGCTCTGTTGTTATTACCCTGCCATTGAGAGTACACCTTAGCTGGCTGAGTGGAGAAGAGCCGGTTAATCCTTCTGGATTCATTCTCCCTTGTGTATCTCTTTAGGCGACTGCCATATATATATATATATATATATATATATATATATATATATATATATATTCTTTTTTCCTAATTTTTCTCATTTTCTTGAACTTGAGCTTGAACTTAATTGACTTATAATTTCTTCTAGGGCTTTATAATTAAGTAGTTGAAAGTGGGTCATTTTTCCTGTATTAGTTTTGTCTGGGTTCAGCAGTGGTTCTGGCTGTAGAGTTGATGTGCAGATTAATCCTCTGATTTTTTGAATTTTCTCTGAAAAGAATTTGGAAAACTTGTTACAGGCAGCATTAGATTGGAGTTCAGGTGGTAATGTCATAGGAGGGTTCGTGAGCCTGTCAACTGTTGCAAATAAAGCTCGAGCATTGTTAATGTTTTTGTTTATGACATCTGCAAAGAAAGCCTCCCTTGCATGTTTTAGTGTTGAGTGATAGTTACAAAGTCTTTCTTTATAGATGTCACAATGAACGTGAAGTTGAGTTTTACGCCATTTTCGTTCTGCCCTGCGGCAGAGTTGTCTTGCAGACCGAACTGTTTGTGCATTTCTCCATGGAGATTTCTTCCTACCAGTCACAACCTTTACTTTAATTGGGGCAATGGAATCAATGATATATGAAACTTTAGACTGAAAATCTTCTACCAACTTATCTACATCATTACAGCTTAAGGGTGAGTAAGAAGAGTAAATTTGATTAAATGTTTCTGCTGTGTTTTCTGTGAAAGAACGCTTTGTGACAGTAGTTGTTTGTCCAAGTGGGTCAAAGAATAAAGAGCCTTCAAAGATAACAGCGAAGTGATCCGACAAGGCGACATCAGTTACAGAGACATTGGAAATATTCACACCCTTACTGATAACCAGGTCCAGTGTGTGTCCTTGAGTGTGTGTTGCTTGTTTGACATGTTGTGTTAAACCTAAATTTTCTAAAATATTAGAGAGCTTTTTTGCTCCTCTGTCTTGGGGTTTGTCCACATGAATGTTGAAATCACCAACAATTATTAAACAATCATAATCAATGCATATGAGACATAGAAGATCATTCAAGTCAAGAAATTTTTCACGTATGTTGGAGTTCTGTATCAAGTTAAGTGTCAAAGTTCGTTTGTAGCCTTTAACCTGAATTAAGATACTCAAAAGAGGTGAAATGACCCAAAGAGATTTTACTACAATTTATGGTATTCTTAAATATAGAAGCCATGCCTCCTCCTTTTTTATGTTTCCTATTCTCACTTAAAAAATTGTAGTTAGGAAACGCTGATTCAGTGTCAGACCTCAGAAACGCAGAGTGATGGATCCTCTGGAAAGTCAGGGGCAGGTGGCTTAAATGAAGTGAGGTCTGCTACGTGAGTGCTAAGGAGAGACGTGCCGAGGCGAACCTGTTGATTCATTCCATCTGTAAATTTAAGAAACTCTGGTCCGGAAGACATTTCTTCATTGGTATCTATTGAATCCTGTGAATGATTGGAGGAGCAGAGAGGGAGGGGGGAAGGAGGGAGGGAAGCAGTCGCGCCGTCTCCAGTCGATTTAACAGCTTGTTTTGGAATATCGTGCTCCTGATCCGGGGAGCGTTCCATCCTAGTCAGACATCCTTGAGCCTGTTCTTCTGAAGCGGTGATCCCGTTGCTCTCCTTCTTGATAAAAGGTTTGCAGTGAGTAGCTTTATCCCATGTTTATTAAGATTGTAATTTTTTGAAGACAGCACATACATCTTGGTTTTCAAAAGTGTCTGCCACATCACAAGGCTCAGTGACCTTATCGATGAAGGTCACTGAGCTGGTAGAGCAGGTTTTAATCAGCCATTTGTTGATCGTGAGCAACCTGGAGTGTTTTTCGTCTCCCCATTGAGGTGATGGAATTGGACCACTGAGAAATAATTTCATTTTCAGTTTTCCCATAGTGTTCAGAAGAATATTAAAGTCCTTTTTCAGAATCTCAGACTTTTGCTTTACCAGGTCGTTGGCTCTGACATGGACAACTAAAGTCTCAATATCTGGCTGATCGGTGGTTAGAGAGCAGTTTGTTGGTTAAAACAGACACAGTGTCACCAGGAAAATACATCACTCTTGTTTTCCTGGGATTGCAAACATCACTGATTCCCTTTACTGCCTCATCTCCAACAATAAGCACTTTTGGGATACCTTTTGTTTTCCTGGTGGTCGCTTTGTCCTTTGGAGCTTTGGGGGATCGATGTGTTGGTCTTGCCTCACTGTTGATGTTTGAAGGCAAAGTTTCACTCAGAGGCTCTGGAGTGCAGAAAATCTGTTTTTCAGTGGGATTCCCACAGAGTCAGAATGTTTTGAGGCTTGTGCAGGTTGCTTTGTCTCTGGGAGCGGGGTCGGTGAAGGCGTTTTGGTTGCAGCTGCTTGTTTATCTTTCTTTGGGGGAGCAGGTGTTGAAGTTGAAGGTGGGTTTCGGCTCAGAGCCGGCCATGCTGATTCGTCCAGGTGCGGGGTTCTCCCTGATAGTCGTCTCATCGGATCCGCAGTGCGAGACTCCCGTTTCGGCTTGGCACCCAGAGCGTTCCAGAGTGAGCTGCTCGGTGCAGGGCACACGACCTCTCCATTGATTTGAGGAAGGGTCCAGTTTCTGGAGAAGGAACTTGCACAAAAGCGGCACAAGGTTGAGAAGGAGTTTGTTCAGCGGCAGTACAAAGTTCTGGAGTAAATTGTTGTCCTGCCACATTTTTCACTAAGGACTTAATCACTTTTTGAGGAAATGACTTCAACTGGTCATCCTCAATGACAGCTGATCCTAAGCTTTGTCTCTCTGGAGAGATGGAAGCATCTGACATCTCACTTTGTAATTTTTTAATGGTGGTGCGTATATCCTGGTTTTGAAGAGTATCCGGCACATTACAAGTTACTGGTTTAGGATGCTGTACTGCCACATTTTCCATTAAGGACTTAATCAGTTTCTGAGAAAATGATTTTAACTGGTCATCGTCAATATCTGTTGATTCTGAGCTTTGGGAGGATGTAGAGATGGAAATATTTGAAATCTCCTTTTGTAATTCTGTAAATGCAGTGACCATCTCTTGGTTTCCAAAAGTGTTTGACACACTACAAGTTACTGGATCAGGACGTTGTCCTGCCATATTGTCCATGAAGGACTTCATCATTTTTAGGGTAAATGAGTTTAACTGTTCATCATCAATGAGTGTTGATTCTGAGCTTTGAGTGTCACGGGAGATGGAGGTGTCTGAAACCTCACTTTGTAATTTTTTGAAGACAGCACATACATCTTGGTTTTCAAAAGTGTCTGCCACATTACAAATTACTGGATTAGGACGCTGCCCTGCCACATTTCCCAGTAAGGGCTTAATCACTTTCTGAGGAAATGATTTTAACCAGTCATTGTCAGCGACTAAGTTTTGGATCTCTGGAGTGATGAAAATATTTGAAACCTCATCTTGTAATTCTTCAAAGGGCGTGTGCACCGTTTGGTTTTCAAAAGTGTCTGGCACACTACAAGTTAGTGGACTAGGATGTCCACTAACTTGTAGTGGACATCCTAGTCCACTACAAGACTAGGATGCCACAAATTTCATTTGTGGCATCTTGTCCTTCCACGGAGGACTTAATCAAGCAAATAGGAGATGGTTTTAACTGGTCATCTTCAGGGACAGTTGTTACGCTTTGGGTCTGTGGAGATATGGAAATATGTGAAACCTCATTTTGTAATTCTTTGAAGGCAGTGTGTACTTCTTGGTTTTCAAAAGTGTCTGGTGACTTCAACATCCTCTGAAAAAGTCTCTTGAAAAATGTTTCAGACGTTCTCCTTGCAACTCTGTACAATTTCTCTGAATAGCTTACCTTTTTCAGATCCGCATTTGTTTTCGCCATATCAGAGCTGCCAGAGGGAAGCAGACGATCAGTGTCAGGAGAAACGTTTTTATTACGGTACCTTAGATGAAAGAAGATCTTGCGAGTCAGTTTTTGGGCAAGTCTCTGAGTTTCGAGAGAAGCTGTCATTTTATTAACTCTTCTATCTAAACTCTCTTCAGATTCATAAACCCTTCTGAGTCTATCCAGCAACGCGTTGAGCTCCATACTGATACTGTCAAAATCGATCCCAGAAGGCTGCTGGTTTTCCATGAAAATATCAAAACGTGTGATGTTGGAGCCGCTTGATGTTTCAGAATCCATCTTCCAGAATTTTCTCTCAAAGCTATATTGTCTTTCTAACTTGCTATTTGTTTTTCTACTGTTTTTTGTCTTAAAACAGCAGATTGATGCTCAAGTTTTCTGGGAGTAGTTTCCAACAGAAATGAAGTAAATCGAATCACAGTTGGTTATGTTAAGCCAGTGACTACGACGTATTAAAGGCTTCTGGCCTTTGTGTGTCGCTTGGTGACAAAACGTCATAGTTCACGACATGATCAAGGGCAAATTGTGTTTGGAAAGATGCGCCATATATAGGCTCAAGTGAAATAACGTTTGGGAGTGACGTAATAACGTCGGAGAGGGCAGTGTTACTTTAGCCTGGCCGTTGCGATCAGTGCTTTCCTGGGCTTTCTGCCCGTCGCCTGGATTTTTACCGAGTGGAACTGGCACGTTACCTTCCGACCAGAGGTTAGCAATCGGGTAAAATTAAATCCAGGCCAGGATTTACCAAGTCAGAATTACGTGTATGTCTGATGCACGTAATTCATGTCGTCGTTCACTATTACGATACATAAAAAAATCGGCCTCTGACAGTGGATTAAATGCTCCTGTTTGGGAAGCTGTAGGAGTGGATGTCACAAAACCAAAGCTTTCTGCGATGCCTTGGTTCAAGAAGCTGGGTGGTAACTGCGTGTCTGGGTTGACAGGCTGCCGTGGAGCTCAGAGAAAGGCGAGTTCGTAGAGCAGGGACCACGGAGTCCGTCGAGCTCCAGGTATATTCAGGGAGCTAGTTTCTTTGTTTGAAACCAAAACTGAAAAAAGTCAGACGTTTTTTTTTTTTTTTTTTCGTTTTTGTTTGTTAAACCACAACAAGAAATTAGATAACGAATGAGAAATTAGATAACGAATGAGAAATTAGGTAACCGTCGGACAACAGTTACAATCGCAACCGTTGTCCGACGTTAATATTAGGCCTGTCGCAATAAACGATAACTCAATTAATCGCACGATAAATTAAAACTATCAACCTCATTTTAATTATCGGCTATATCGTTTCTTCCTGCCTTTTTCTCTTACTGTTGATGACACTGAATGAAAAAAGGCTCAACTCCGGTGCTCTCCACTGACCCTCCCTTCCTTACTTCCTTAGTGTAATGCCCAGCGCGCGCTGCACGATCTTATGTCGCGGATTGTCGACCCATTATCAAAACCTGAGAGACACATTAGCCGACAGAAATCCTCGATATAACGGTTTTATCGAAACCGTGTTGTGTCCAACAGTGGACACAAAATAATAAGTCCAGTTCACTAACTTTGAAACCAGGCATTAGTCAATTCCTTACTACAATCTACCTGCAATGCATGTGGCTAGTGTCAGTCCTAACTGAATGAAAATCATAACTATTTAGGTCACGTTAATGAAGAACAGCTGAAAAGTTACCGGGTTTTCTGGTAGTAATTTCGCTCCAACTTTGCCAATGAAATAATTACTGAACCTTTCACAAGCCCAAGTAAGACTCAAAGCTTCTATTTCCACCTGTGCGTATCTCTGCTCAGTCTGTGTTAGAGATCGCGACACATATGCAACATGTTTCCATTCCTGGAAATTTTTGCAGCAGTACACTCCCCAGTACTGCTGGGGAGTGTACTGGGGAGTACAGTACACTCCCCAGTACACTCTGGGGAGTGTACTGTAATGTAAAGTTTCAGCATCTGCTGAAACTTTACATTCCCGGTTAGTATCATACATGCATAACACTGGGGGGGATGAAAGCATCTCTTTCAGTTCGTTAAATGCTCTGGCCTGATCAACTCCCCACATCCAACAGTTTTTCTTCGATAAAAGATCCCTCAAAGGCTTGTCTCGTTCTGCTAACTTTGGAATAAACTTCCCCAGCTGGTTAACCATTCCAAGGAAGCTTCTTAGCTCACTCACATTTCGTGGTTCTTTCATCTTTCTCACAGCTTGTGTTTTACTTGGATCAGGACTGACTCCATTAACAGAGATAATATGGCCCAAAAATTTTACACTCTGCTTTGAAAGATCACATTTATCAATGTTCAGTGTAATACCAGCTTCTTAAATTTTTCCAAGAACAGTGCAGACGAACATCATGCTCCTCCTGTGTTCTCCCCCACACCAACACATCATCCATATGGCAAACCACACCATCTAGTCCCTCTGTAACCTCTGTTACCATTCTATTCTGGAAATGCTCAGGGGCAGAAGCTATACCAAAGGGTAGCCGTTTAAAATAATAACGACCAAAAGTTGTATATTTTGCAGTATTTTCAGTTAAAGGAATCTGCCAGAACCCCATATTGGCATCTAATTTACTGAAAATATTTGCTCCTGCTAACTTACCGAGTGTTTCATCTACAGAAGGAAGAATATACTTCTCTTTAAGAACAGACTCATTCAACTTTGTGAGGTCAACACATATGTGTACAGCACCTGTCTTTTTGGGAACAACCACCATTCCTGAACACGATTCAGTTGGCTCCTCAATTCTGCTGATCACACCCAAACTTTCCATGAGGGACAGTTCTTGTTTAACTTTGTCCATCAAAGGAAGTGGAATCCTTCTGGGGGTCTTTAATGAAAATGGTTGAGCCCCTGGTTTCAGTTTGATGGCATAAGGCTGTCTCACCTCTCCCAGACCACGGCATAGCTTTGGATAGGTAGTTTTTAATGTTTCAGCAGTTATCTCATTTAATCTAGCTAGAAGCTCCAGCTTCTGAATGGCTGGTCTACCCAAAAGTGCAGTTTGCAGGCGTCTCATAATGTACACGCTTTCCTGTATCTCTTTCTCTCCTTTTTTCATCAACATCTCAACAACCTCCACAATATCTAGAGCATTCCTCCCTGGTCCCATCTCAAAGATCACATTTCAAAAGGTTCATCTCCATTTGAAATGCTGCCTAAAAACAAAAAATCATCCTCTTCCTCAACTGCACATACAGTGTTGAGTGTTCTGCACACCCTCTTATAGCATACCGGTAGTTCAAATTTATCCTCTGTAGAGGACATTTCTTAACTTGAATATCTCCCATCCACTCCATGCTACTGAATTAATTCCTTTTGGAATCTACAGAGGACATTTAGGGCTTTTCAATGACACCAAATGTGAGGGGGTGGGGCTTTGGAACCTTCCTTTTCCTCATTCAGAAAATGGCGTCCATCAGTTCAACCACATTTTATGGGAAGAGAAAAAGTAAGTGCATAATACTTTTTTTGGTGCAAATATTAGTTTAAAATTTTGTTGGCATAGTCTAAATAAGTCTCTTAGCAGCATATTAAAACAGGCTATGAAGTATTTTGACTGTATTTGATCGTAGTATTTGAAAGTTGAAAAATTGTCCTCTGTAGTAGACATTTGTAGTTATTTCCTCTGTTTTGTTCTGTTTTTTTCTGTTGATTTTTTAAATGAAAAGAAAGGGAGTCGTTCTCAAATGCAGAAAGAATTTTACTGCGGATTATTGAAGGAGACTCAGACATTGAGTTGTCTGATGAAGAAGGGGAAGATTCAATGTTTCAGGCAGAAGCAGAGGAAGTTGATTCAGAGAGCTCTGAGGATGAAATTCAGGCAGGGCAAGCAGACGCAGAGTCAGATGAAGCAAGAGAGTCCATATGTCAGTCCAGTAGGCGTCCTCTGTGGAGCAGGAATACCAAGTATACCAAACTCGGGGAAGAAACCACTGAAGTTGCTTAACTTCAAACTGCTCCTTGGTGAGGAGTTACTTACTCGGGCCCAAGCAGGAATCAGAAGTGACAGTGAAGAAGATGACTACACTCCTCCACGTCAAAAGTGGAAACCACAGCCAAATGCAGCTCTGAGACACTACGGTGGCATCCATCTTCCAGAGATGGTGGACGAAGCACATGCTTCAAGGTGTCGCAGATCTGGCTGCACAAGCAAAACATATGTGATGTGCACAAAGTGCAAAGTGTTCCTTTGTGTTTCCAAGAAGGGGAATTGCTTTTTGAAGTATCATAGCAAGTAAGTGCAGGAATTGCTATGATAGTCACAGTAATATTTATGTTAGGGTGATGATGGACAGTTTGTCCATGTGAAATTCATTGTTATGTTGATGTTTGGATATTTTCTTTGGGACAAACTGGTTGCCATCAAGGTTCAATTTCAAATGTATGGCGTTCCGATGTCCACTATAGTGGTCACATAATATCTCAAAAATAAAAACTTTTTTTCCAAAAAAAAATGTTTTCAGTATTCTAATTACCTTTCAAAGATTGTGGAATTAAAAAAAAAATGGTGATTGGACAATTTTTTTCCCCCTGGTAGTCAGGAGGATATTGTCCTTTTTTTCCACATAAGTGACATTTTCCCCCATTTGCTGGACAGTCACGTTTGGGATGTGATGGAGAGCTGCCACACTTATAACACTGAGAAAGTCCCCTTTTGTTATTTGTACTTGTGTGCAACTTAGGTTGGTATTTAGCCTTGACATGCTTAACACTGCTTTTGTACACTCTGTCGACAGATTTTCCATTTTCTGTGTCTGTTCTGGTATCACTGTGCAGACAGGATTGCTGCCATTTCACCTCTTCACTTTGTCTTGCTGAAAAAATGGCCTTTTCTAGTGTCAAATCTGGGTCGAGCTGCATTCGTTCAGATGACCTTTTATCTTGCAGCCCACCTCCAGTCTGTCACGAATCAATTCATCATGTAGCGCATGTTCTCCTAGCGCATACAGTGAAGTAACAAATGCATCCACGGTTTTATGCTCCTCTTGTTTGCGCATGTTGAACCTGGCTCGCTCATAAATAACATTTTTCTTGACAACAAAGAAAGCTTGGAAGCCATCACGAACTCCTTGATACGTGTTTCTTTCCCCATCTGGTAACGCTAGTCCCCGCAGAACATCGTCTGCCTCGTCTCACATGCAATAAATAAGCGTGTTAACTTGGTTCTCTTCAGAACTGGAGTTCAAGTTACTTGCCAGACGAAACAGTTCGAATCTTCGGATCCACTTGGCCCACTCCTGCGGCTTGGTGAAGTCGAAAGACTCCGGCGGCTGGATACTGAACGTTGCTCCTGGACCAACAGAAGCGACTCTCTGTGCGTTGGGGGGACGGCAAGATGGCGGAGAGAGCGGATGCGCAGTAATGAGCTCCGGGTAGCGAACTCCTAAATAAGTAGTTAAACATTTATGAAGTCCAGGCTAGATACAAAAAAAAGGAGTATAATCGTAATTTAATAATTACAATAATAACGGGGAAGATAACTACCAGCAAAAGAAAAAACAACGAAGATAATGGCTAACAGCTAAGCTAACAAGGCTCTGCTAACTCACGACTACTGTATGGACACTGATGCCAAAGGGACTAAAAGTTTCCTAACATCACCGTGCAAGCCTCCAGTACCTCAGAAGAAAACAAAAGGAGACGAGGAGGTTAGTTCAAACGCATCCAATGCCAAGATTTTAGAAGCAGTTGAAAATCTACAGAAAATGATGCTGAGCTTTGGAGAAGAAATGAAACGGAACACGCTCTCCATTGCAAATATCGCTAAAGATTCAACAGCGCTGAAATTCAAGATTGTAAAAATACAAACGAAATGCAGGAAAATGAGATTAGACAACTTAAAACCACAAAAGCTGACAAAGAAGATTCAAGAGATTGAAAGAAAAGCGGCAGAATCAGAGCGCTATAAAAGAAGATGGAATCTGCGCATTAACGGCTTAAAAGAGGAAAAGGAGGAAGACACAAGACAGAAAGTCGCGAATGTTATTAAACAGATTACGCCACAATGGAAAGAGAAGATGGACTTCGTTCTGGACACTGTACACCGCCTCGGCCCGAACAACACCAGCCGCCCACGGCAGATTTATTGTCCAGTTTATAGGTCGGATCTTCAGGGATGAACTCTGGAGAGCCACTAAGCAACACCCCATCTGCAGGGAGATCAACATCCGGTTCTCCGAGGACCTCAGCAAAGAAGACCGAGAAGCACGACTGGCTGTGTGGCCCAAAGTAGAGCAAGCACGGAGAGCTGGGATAAAGGCGGTGTTCAAAGGTCCATATGCCTTTATCAATGGACAACGAGTTGCTCCTTAAGGTCACAATAGATCTACAAAACATTTCTGACTTCAGATAATTTTATCAGTTCAGGAGTTTTTGCTACCTATTGTTCAATTTATTCTCAGGTAAACCTATTCAAATACTGTTCAGCCTTTTATTTTGTTTTGTAAATTTTTTATGTTTAACTTGAAAAGTGGACTTTCGTTAATTTCTATTAATGCAAGGGGCCTAAGAGATTTGACTAAAAGGAAAAGTTTTTTTTTATTTTGTAAAGGGAAAAATGCGAATTTAATATTCTTACAGGAAACTCATTCTAAACAAGAAGATAGCATCTTTTGGTCTAAACAATGGGGAGATGAAACTTATTTTTGTCATGGCTCTTCAAGATCAGCAGGGGTCGCTATTCTTCTTAAAAACTTCCAGGGTCAGATAATATCAAGTGAAATGGATGAAAATGGTCACTGGCTATTTCTCACTGTCTGTTTGGATAACGTAATACTTATTTTATTAAATATATATGGTTATAACAATCAAACCCAGAACAAATTATTACTTGAAGAAATAACCCTAAACTTAGATCACCTAAAATCATTTTATTCAACAAACAATATTATAATTGGTGGGGATCTCACCCTTGTTCATGATGAATTTTTTTGATAAATGGCCCTCTAAACATATGAAGTTACCCTAACAAAATATTTAATAATTTCTGCAGTGAACAAAATCTAGTTGACGTATGGCGACATGTTAATCCCAACTGTATTCAATTTTCATGGTTTGGCTCAAATAGCAAATCAAGACTTGATTATTGGCTTATAACAAATGAATTATTGTCCAATAAAATTAACTCAGACATCTCTGCTGCACCGTTGACTGACGATAGCCTTATTTCTTTACAAATTAAACCTCAAAACTGGAAATCAGGTACAAGTAAATATTGGAAATTTAACTGCAGTCTCCTTAAAAATGATACCTACTGCCAAAAAATCAAAGGTTTAATCCAAAATATTAAGGACTCTGAAGATTTAAGTAGTCCTGTCCAAAAATGGGAATTCCTGAAGTACAAGATCAGACAATTTTCTATCTATTCAGTAAACAAATTAAAAAAGAACTCCAAAAAAAGAACTAGATATTGTACAACAACTAAATTTATATTGCAATAAGCCCAATCCTTCAATGGAAGACAAACAAAAAATACAAATCCTCCATCCCAAACTAGATGAAATGTATATCCAGAGGGCCAAAGGGGCTTTTATTAGATCAAGAGCGAGATGGATCAAGGAAGGAGAAAAAAAACACGGCCTACTTGTGTAATCTGGAAAGAAGAAGACAACAACAAAATTCTATCAAATCCTTAATAATAAATAATGTAGAAACCAACAATGAAAAATTAATATCAATTGAAAATTTTAAATTCTATAACAAATTGTATACCTCCAAATTCTCAGAACAAAACTCTCACAACTTTTTAAAACAAATTGAGACATTCATCCCTAAAATAGAGAATGACTACAAAAAAAACTTGTGCCAACAAGATTACAATAGAAGAACTTGATAAGTTATCAATTTATTTATTGATAATCGCTTATCAATAAATAAAGCACCGGGTCCATATGGACTTACAGGAAACTTTTATAAACACTTTTGGGAAGACATACAAATATTACTGCATCAAGTTTTTACAGAAATTTTTAAAAATTATTCTACTGTGTTTGTACTGTTATGTATTCTGTATCTCAATAAAGATCTATTAACAACAACAAAAAAAAAAGACTGTGCGTTGTCATCCGCCATGTCTCCGACAGCCGAATAGAGTTAAAGCACCCGATGAATTACAGCACTCCTGACACCATGTCGTGTTATTTAATAACAAAAGAATGCATGAGTCCAACTGTATCATCGGTAATGGTTTATTCTCCGATCTCCCAAACTTCCCGCATAGGCCTCGTCATACAATCAGCATCACCGGCACTCCTGAGCCTGACGCTCCTTTTATGATGTCATCGCAGGTGGCCATTTGTAGTTTTTAACCATGCATAACATTAACACCACAGATTTAATTTTACCCGATTGCTAATCGCTGGTCGGAAGGTAACGTGCCAGTTCCACGCGCTGAAAACTTACCGGAAGTTGCCTGCACTGTGAAGCTTCCTCGAGCCCGCTGCTAATGTTAGCAATATTTGGCCGTGTACTTGCATCTTTCGAAACAGAATTTGCCCTTGATCACGTCGTGAACTATGACGTTTTGTCACCAAGCGACACGCAAAGGCCAGAAGCCTTTAATACGTCATAGTCACTGGCTTAACATAACCAACTGTGATTCGATTTACTTCATTTCTGTTGGAAACTACTCCCAGAAAACTTCAGCAACAATCTGCTGTTTTAGACAAAAAACAAAAACAAAACTGTTGAAAACAGCAAAGTTGGACATAAGATAGCTACCATAGAGAACTAAGGAAAGAAAATGAAGCGGATAAATCAACAGTGTTCTGAGGATCAGCTTGACACTTTCGAAAACCAACAGGTGCACGCTGCGTTCCAAGAATTGCAAAACGAGATTTCACAAATTGCCATTACTCCAGAGGCCCGAAGCTTAGGATCAACTGATACACAAGAAAGCCAGGCAAACTCATTTCCTCTGAACCGGACGCAGTCATCAATGGGACATTCATCAGGACAACATCCCAATCCAGTAACTTGTAATGTGGCAGACACTTATGAAAACCAAGATGTACTCACTGTCCTCAAAAAATTACAAAGTGAGGTTTCGGATACTTCCATCTCTCCGGAGACCCAAAGCTTACAATCGGCTGTCAGTGACAATGGCGGGTTAAAATCCTTTCCTCAAAAAACGATTAAGTCCTTCACGGAAAATGTGACAGGACAACGTCCCAATCCAGTAACTTGTAGTGTGCCAGGGACTTTTGAAAACCAAGCGGTACGCACTGCCTTCAAAGAATTACAAAACCAGGCTCCAACTATTTCCATCGCTCCACAGACCCAAAACGTAGAATCACCTGTCATTGATGATGGCCTGTTAATCTCACATCCAAATGAAGTGATTAAGACCTTGGCCGAAAATGTGGCAGGACGACGTCCTAATCCAGTTCCTTATAGCCAGCCAGGCACTTTTGAAAACCAAGAGGTACGCGCGACCTTCAAAGAATTACAAAAACATGTTTCAGATATTTCCATCTCTCCACATACCCGAAACTTAGAATCAGCTGACTTTGAAAAAGGCCATTTTAAATCATTTCCTGGAAATGTGATTAAGTCTTTTATAAAAAATGTAGCAGGACAACATTTTACTGCAGAACCTTGTACTGCCTCTGTGCAAGTTCCTTCTCCAGAAAATTATACGGCCTCTGTACAAGTTCCTTCTCCAGAAACTGGACCCTTTGTACAATTTCCTTCTCCAGAAACTGGACCCTTTGTACAATTTTCTTCTCCAGAACCTTGTACTGCCTTTGAACACGTTCCTTCTCCAGAGAAGTCTACTCCCTTTACATTTTTTAAGAGGCCTGCTACTGGAACCATTCCTTCAACGCTCAGAGACATTGGCAGAAAACTTCATCACTGCCATGTACCCAACATTGGGGAGCAGGGAACCAGCAAATCAGAAGTAGCTGCTCTACCATCTGTTATCAAGAGGGACCTCGATAGTGTGGAGGCTGGGCTACCAGGAGACACTATAACACGAATTAGACACAGGGCAGGTCAAGACAATCAGGAGAAAGGAATACAATGTTATGAGCACGGCATTGCTCAGGGAGAAGATGATTTGACTGACTGCGAGTTCCACTGCAAAACTTGCAAATCCAATGTTAAACCCTCTGTGCTTAAGGAGTTTATCTCTGAGGTGTCAGACTTACTTCAATGCCAAACATGTAAACATGAGGTTTACATTATTTCTGCTGTCATCAATAGGCTTTTGGAAAAATACCCCCGTGATTCTAAACGACTGCTGCTGTGGGAACAGTCTGGTGTTCTAAAAAGGCGTCTCTCCATTTACCTGTCAGCTCACTTAGGCATCCAAAAATGTAATGAAGTTGATCGGAAACTAAACTCGGATTACCATGCCAAGGTCATAGTTAACAACCTTCTAGGGATTTATGGTTCACCAAGAAAGCTGATCACAGCAGCAGTTCTCCCAGACAGCAACTTTTGCGATGACTTTGTAGCGTTTGTTGGATGTGAACTCGTAAAGACGAGAGCATACAAGAAATACGGCATGTTTAGAAGGATGGCAAAGCCTTTTAGAAAAGCCTTCAATTGGACTTATGATCAGTTCGCTCCAGCCACACAAGTGATGTTAGATCTCAGTTGTTGTGGATTTGCTTTTAGAAAAGACAGTGAAAATTATTAGGGGGGATTATAAGAAGGATAACAAAATACATCCTCATTTCTATTTTCATTGACTTTTTTTTTTTTTTCATTCTGGTGGAGGTTTTTTCCTGTTAGAACAGAGTTTTCCCTCTTAGGTGATGTTGGATAACCCCCAACAACAACAACAACAACAAAAAAAAAAACCTTCCAAACTAGACAGACATAAATTTTCCTTCGGTTCTGTTCTAAACATAAATTAGCTTAATTTTTAAAAAAGTTGACTTGTGGGTCATTTTCTTTGGTAATACTCTTACTTTGCCATGTAACCTTCATGGATAAGTAAGTCAGTTTTGTTACATTGTCATTATTCTAAATTATTAAATGTTAAACAATGTTATTGTTAAAATATGTTAATATATGATATCATATGTTAACACATATTAATATGTTAACATGTATTAACGTGTTAATATGTTGTACAGTACAACATGTACTGTTGTACATGTATGTTAATCAAATGGTGTCACGACATAAACAAAGAAATTGTTTAACATATTTGGGTGAGCCCAAATATGTTAATATGTTAACATATATTAAGATGTTGATATGTTAAAACATTAAAATATGTTAATTTAATTATACGTTAACATGTTAATCAAATGTCACAACAAAAAACAATTAAATTGTTTAACATATGTTCAACAATTTTAGCATATTAACATATGTTAAGATATTTTAACAATATGGCAACATGTTAAAATATGTCGGCATATTTTAACAATTTAATTGTTTCTGCCGTGACACAATTTGATTATGTTCTGCGTTTTGTCTTTGTTTTGAACGTGTCAATTTTAATGTATGCCTCCTTGGTTTTTCTTCTTTTTTTATATAATATCCAGTTTGAGATCATAGACTCTTTATGTTCACCACACACAAAACGCCATATTTCAGCTTTATTTTCTTAAAAAAAAAAAGAAAAAAAAAAAGCAGCCATGTCCTCCACTGTTTCACTTCAAAAACCAAAGCATACATGTAGTACCACAAAGACCATTTTGTCCGTCACAAACAAAACTCCACATCGACGACATAGATGATTGGACAGTTGTATGAAGTGTAGGTTTAAGTACAGATAGTAAAGCTATTGTTTAAGCTTCTCAGTCTTCAAAATGAGAAAGTACATGAAGATAATTCGAAACACACTCGAATGAAATGTGTCCAAACTGAAAGAGAAACAGTAGTAATAATAATAATCATCATCATCCTAAAACTGATGAGGATACCTTCAAACGACTGCCTGCGTTGGACAACATCACAGTATTCAGTGGAGTGGACTTATTTTGGACATACTCAACTCAATGTACAGTAAATCTACAGGAAACACCTCTGGATTATTTGAAGGTATCAGAAAATAAATAACTTTTTTTTTTTTTTATCATACAAACAACAGTAGTATTACATCACAACTTTCCTCTCCTCCAAGTCCCCCAATATGTGCAAACTGCAAGAGTTTAAAAAGGTAGCACTTTATGCATGGACCGTGGAATATAAAAACCAGGGTTTTTACAATGAAAACGTCATTCATAGTCTAGCAAATGTGACAGAAGGTTAAAAAAAATCATTGAAGGGTATCAAGGAGAGACATGTTAAAATTAGAGCCACTGAAATAAAATGGGGAGTTACTAAACCAAAGGATTTGTTTTGGAACTAAACAGCTTCTCTAATAAACCCAAATGCTAATATTATCCTCTTTACGTCTTTAAAAGTTCAAATACTGAGATGTAAATATGACGCTGAGTTGAAAGTGAATTAGCAGTGAAATCACACCTAATACATTGATTTTTACCAGCTCTTGTCCCCATCAGAAACCAAATGACTTAATATTAGACAGAAGCCACTGATCCTCATCACCGTCTGTGCTTTGACTTCAAGCAGAAAATGCTCCGTTTCAGCAGTTTATCATGAGTACTTCAACATTAAAGGGGTTTTCCTTTTGTTAAGACACAGATGTGTCAGTGTGGACGGGGCTTCTGTCAGAGTCGTCGTGTTTAACCAGACTGAAGATTCGCTTCTGTCATTCGACAGCAGCCAGAAAGCATCTGCACGCTGAAAATGCACTTGGAGGGACGATGAATTCTTCTTGACGGCGTCAAGACGAATCCAGAAGAGTCCAAGTTCAAACAGACACATGACAAAAAAACCAAACAGAAGGACACAAAGCCGGAGGAATGCTTCACTTAAACTTTGTTCCAAAAAGAATAATAATTAGAACAAGGACTATGACAAAAAGGATCAAAATGACGAGCATCTTCCTGTTTTTCTTCTGATACTGCTCTGCCTGCGAAGCATAAAGACAAACATAAAAATTCAGATCCTGAATCTTTAATTTAGCATGTGGATTTTTATTATTGTCTCCGAACATTAAAATACTTTTTTGTTGACATTTAACACTTAAGGAAATGAATGATCAAAGTCATCCAAATTCCTGACTACAGATAAAAATAATGTAACGTAACCAATTGTTAGATTCAAAGACACTTATGTTCATTGCTTTGTCGTCACCTTGGAAAAAAAATACAGATTTATGATTGAAAGCCCTGCCGATCGTGAGTTTGTAAACTTACGATCATAACTGGGTGGTTCATATAGGAAACATCTGGCACGCGAAATATGACATGCAGAAGAACTGTGTATTTTGTTTACCTTCTGTAACTGTTTTAGTCCATCTTCTGTTTTTACACAAGCCTGCTCCACATTGAAGTCAATTCTGTCCAGAACAGTTCCCTTTGAGAAAATAAAACATTCTCATTAGAACAATAAAGTACAAACAGCCAGAGTTTCACTTTATTTCATAAAGTTGATGCCAGTGTTTTTACGAGTTCTCCATTTCCAAATACATGTAAACTTTTAAATAAGGATGTTTTTACTTAACAAGGATAATCTCTAAAATGTAGAGATACGGATGAATTTTCGTACAGAGATGGTATCAAATGCATTCTCTTCTGTTTTATCTTACGCCCTAATTCTTTGACCAAAATGTCTGCTTTAGTCTTTGGGTAAAAACGTATTAGAGCAAAAAACATTTCTGATTAAGGGCTTACACATAAAAAAACACAAAATAGAGAACTTCAACTGAAGGTATTTTTTCCCTTTTTTGATTCAATATTTTTCTATCTGCTAGATTTTTTGTGTCTAGTTTTTTTTTCTAACTATTTTTAAAGTTTTTTTGTTAGGTACATTTTTTTGCAGTTTTTTTTAAAAATACAGTAGCCTCAACCATAAACTGCTATCACCTTGTTTTGGAAAAAAAAAATAAAGAAAAACCAAACAATCAAACAAAGGCTTCTACCAACATGACAAAGATCCCCTCAAAATCTTGTTTTCAAAAACAAAATGGCTTAAATGTTCACAATAACCAATGAAAAAGAGAAAGAAAATCAATGTAGCATTTACAATTATTCCAATAATTATTCTCCTTTTAGTACCTGCTCCACCACCATTCCCGCCAAATCCCGGAAAATCTCATTCAGGTCCGAGATGGACTGCACTATTTGTCGGATCTCCCGCTCCCGTTCCTCCACCAGAACCGTGTTCTGCTCCACCAGCATCAGCTGATCATCTGTGAACCCCTGCGAAGTCAAGATTCACGCTGCCGGTTACACACTCACCAAGAAGGGAGAATAATAAGCACAGAAAACCTCAGCAAACGCTGTTGCGACCCATAATGCAACAGTAATTTATCAATATTAAAGAGTTCATGTCGCCAATTCAGTTCAATAACACACTTATGAATTACTTTTACTTGACTTTGTTTTGAATTTCTTTTGTTTGAAGCTGGAGGGTTAATTGATTGCAACAACTATTATGTGTGTCTCTGAGTGTTTTACATCGAATAAACAAAACTTTAAAAATGTACAGAAACTGTTTATGGCATAATCATCGTTCAGCTGCAGCAACGCCGTCCTGCTCTCACTCTGCTGGCAAAAACAAAATCCTCTCACCTTGTCATACAGAGCCAACTCTTCATCCTCTTCCATTAAAGGTCCTGAATCAAAAAAGTGCTTCGATCTCTCCTCCCGGTTCTTCATACCTGGTCCATAAAACAACAGAACAAAAGAAACACCATCTAAGATGGATCTACATAGATGACCTTGAACAGAATAAGAACTTCCTTACGTTTTAAATAGCTGGACTGCGTGTGCCTGAAGTTGGTGGACAGGTCCTGCAGGCTCTGTGCCAGGGACGACACCACGTTGACCAAGAGCCTCTCCTCCTGCTCGGTGCAGTGGCCCCGGCGAGACTGCAGGCCCGTCACGGATCGCTGGCATCGGTGGAACATCTGAGCAGAAGACGAGATCGTGAGCCGTCAACCAACGCAAGCAATGCAGGGCAAGAGGTCATGGTTTTATTTGACGTTTTTCTGTTCGTATTCAGTCATGTATGTCAAAAGCAGCTCTGCTTTATCAGTTTGTGTTATCCCTCTACTGTTCAAGAATTTCTTTTTTTTTACTTTTTATAAAAGGTACAAATATAAAGAAGATATTTTAAAATTATAATTACACAAATAAATCTCAATTAATAAATAAAAGCTGCTGCTCCTACAAAGCTGCACAACTACAAAAATATCAAAAACTCTGTCAGATATGAGCAGCTAAAGCAACATGTTAACCAGTGATCATTTTCAAAGCAATTAAATAAATAAGTTCAGCTTTCTGCACAATACTTTTAAACTATAGCTGCGACTATAGCTAAGTTGCTCCTGTAGGCAAGTTGCTGATGCCGCTCCAATAAACACCAATAAATGCGAGTATTGAAATTATAGATAAAAAGGTGAATTGTAATTCAAACCAAAACTGGTCCAAATGGGGATAGCGGTTAAGCAAAGCACCTGCGTGATCTCCTGGGTAGTGATCTCTATAGCGTGCTCCTCCTCGCTGCTGTCGTCCAGCGTTGGACGGTTCATGTGCTTGTCGTGAAGCAAAGCCAGGTCCCTCATCTTCTGCTGGATCCGTGTGATGTCGTACTGGATCTGAAGGATCAGCGGTCAAGAAACATCAATACTGCACGTTTCAATGTTTCATTTATGAAGACTTTTCGACCGATGGTCAGATTTACCTCGTCGACCCCTTCTATCCATTTGGGAGGCAGCTTCTTTGTGACGCCGATAGCAGCTTCTGGGTCCAGACTGATCCCAGAGACCAGAGCCATCCGGTCATCAGCCAACTTAGAAAAGAAAAGAGACATCTGTATGAAAATGTTTCTTATGGCAATGAAAATGGTGTGATGATTATGATGATTGTAGAGCGCTACTTTTATTCGCTTGATTTTATGAAGGGAAAACAACAGTCGTACCTCATCAAGCTCCTAATGTGATTGTCAGAGAGCAGAGTGTTTCCATCCAGCCAGGTTAAGCAAAAGGAGAGAGAAGCAGAAGTAACAGATTGAAACGCAGAAAAAAAAACCCTGCAAATACCAAGGAAAAGGTTTGCCGTCTACTTTCGGTTACAAAATTTGCATTATTAGTTCTCACAGCTCATACTAGTCCTTCATAATGTACACAAGTGTGTTACTAGTGTAAGAAATAAAATCAACCACATCCCTGAGAGACAAAGTTAGATTGTTTAAGCAGAAAGAAAATAGAAATAAATACTGTTCTCATTAAACTTTTCCCACATAACAACCACAGTCATCACAGTATGACATTGGGATTTTATGAAGCGGATAATTTATTTATTTTTTTTTAAATCACTTAACGCTTTCTTCAGAGCCACCTTTAGCTGCAATTACAGCTTTTTCAGTTTCCCCCTGTCTTCAGACTGAAACGTTCACCTATTCTGATTAGCAAAACAGCTCAAACTCAGTCAGACTGTATGAAGACTGTATGTCATGTTTCAATGTCCAACATCACCACAGCATGATGCTACCACTACAGTTTCATCCCGCAGTGATCGATTTACAGCATTTTGTGTGTAGGTTAGAAAGTTTGATTTCAGTCTCAGCTTCCTTCACATGTTGCCGTCTCTCCTACCTTGTTTTTGGGGAAACTGCAAATTAGTGAAGGATGCGAATATCAGTAGTTTTAACTTCGATTGACTTTCCCACCTGAGCTGTGGCTCTCTGCAGCTCCTCTACGGTTACCGCCAGGCCTCTGAGGTGCTTCTCTAATTACCTCTAGCCTTCCCTGGTCTTGGTAAGTTTGGAGAACCATACTGCATTTTAAATAATCGATACATCAGTGTGCTTATGTTTTGGGCTGTCACATAAGATCCCAATAAAATACGTTGAGGTTAGAGCTTGTAGTGTGACAAAATGTTAAAATGTTTAAAGCATATGAATACTTTGTTAAGGCATTGAAATTCTGTTAGTATTCTCCAATAAAGTGGAGTGAAACCGTAACACTGAAAAACAGCTACATTTAATAAAGGACATTTTAAAATATGAGTTTACTATCACCAACAATGGATGATCAATCTTTACATCCTCACAAAATAAAGTGTTTGCTTGTTGTGGGAAACTTGACTATTTCCTGTAAAATTAGTCCAGTTTTGCTTTCATGTAAACAACTGGTGAGCCACATGTTTATTTTCTTATTTATACCGATTTTTTTTAAAATTTAGACATGTCTGGTGCACCTGCACCAGACATGTCAGGCTGCAAATACTCTGCTTTCCTTGAGTGGGTTTTAATCTAATAAATGGCAACACTGATCTGTTCGTGTTTCTATGAGAGAATGTGAGCTGAGCAGGTATGTGGTGGAAATGTTCACAGCAGAGTGTGACAGGCGCAGCTGAGAACTTCCTTACAGCTTCGAGAATGTTTCAGGGAGTAAGAAGAGGAATGGTTTTCCGCCTTTACTTCTGCAAAGGTTTCAGCATGCATGCAAACATCAAGATTTATAACACGGGCTGTGTTTCTAGACTGACTCACATCGCCCTGTAAATGAAATTTATCACATCAGATGATCAAGAATAAATAACGTTTTCATCGCAGGCAGGCGAGGAATGTCAACTATCCCTTGTTTAGGCTCCCTGGTAATCTGATACCAAGATTTCTGATACCATTCTGGGTTTTCAAGCTGCGGGTTAGCCCTTTTGGAAAAACAGAAGTTCGGGAAGAAAGATCTCAGATAAAAATGTTTGCCTTCCATTAGAGCTGCTCTGAGGGGAAAATGTTTAGACTCATTTTGCACCTTTGTGGAGAGATTTTGAGTCCACACCATGTGATGATTTGTCTCTCACAATGCCTCAGAAAAGTATTCATATTGCCTTTGAACTTTTTTTTTAAGTGCTGGTGTCAGATTACAACCATAAACTTCAATGTGCTGTGTCACCATTTTATTTTATAGTTCATAATTGTGAAATGGAACATATTATTTAGAAATGTTTTACAAAAAACCAGTATGTAATTTCATTTTGGTATTAATGCAGATGTTCTATGAAGGGTGTTAATTTACAATTAGCATAATGAAGACCAAAGAACAGCCGTCATGCCAAGGACAAGGTTTCAAGAAAGCTGTAATAAAACACTAAAAACTTTGAATATATCACAGAAACCTCAAAATAAGAGCATGCTACTAAGAAATGAACTGACAGGCCGTGGAAGGACAGCATTAATCAGAAGAGTAGGATTCAGGTGGAAAAATTATAGAACAAAATGGTGTTTAAGTGAAATAATAATAATAAAAAATGTGTGGCAAAAAAAACTAACACTGCACCTCCCCCTGAAAACCCTGTTTCAGGGTGAAACATAGTAATGGCAGCATCATGCTGTGGGGAAAGTCTGCTTCAACAAGGACAAGGAAGGGTGTCACAGTTAATGAAAAAATAGATGGGAAATTGTTGATGAAAACCTGCTGGTGCCAACCAACATGTGTACCTTTTCCTCCACTAGACACTTGTGAAAATGAGTATGAGTTTGTTGTGACAAAAAGTCGAAGAGGTTCAAGAGATGTGAATATTGATCTACTCTTTTTAATCTTTTGATAAATTGGTAATACACGTAAAAGTAACAGCGGTCTGACTTAGCCAATCCAAAACAAGTCTGGGTCATAGAGGAAATCAGCTACAGCCACAGGATGGACCGAGACTACAGCACATATTACACGTGTAAACATCTCTTAACTTTCAATAGCAACGAATGATTTAAACAGAGTTAATAACAGACTTTAGCAGTGGTTCATATTTAACAAATGTCCTTTTTTTCCCATCGTTTTAAGCTGCGATTTAGCTTCTGCGGGCAGTAAGACATCCTTGCCTCCTGATGCACTGTCATCAATCAGTCATGAAGTGAAACAAGGGACCGCATCAGCTCTGACAACACAGGTTATCTACGGCTACCCGGGTGGGTCTAGCTACGCTGGCTCAGGGACTAACTACATGCAAACACACACAGTAAAATGTCAAAACGATGCAGAGCACTCACCGCAGCATTGCTACGTGTACTCAGACGGGGGTCGAATGTACTCACTTGCTCAGCCAAAATCTGCCGGTTTTGGATCGCATTGTTCCGCATTAACAAGAAGGCATCGGTCAGACGCCGAGTGGCCATGACTGCCTTCGCTGAGCTCTGAGTTAACAGAGGACAAAACTGACTGCGGATCAGCCGATGGTTTAGTAAATTACCTCCAATGACGCGCTGCTAGCTTTAGCTTTTACCTGCGAAGAGTTGAGGGAAATCTCGCGGTCACAGCACCATCAAATCTCTCCGACCATATTGATCTCTCGAGCTTCTCTGGCATTAAATTTCAGTATCGAGAGAAAACCCGAAAGTTCAAGACAGTTTTGCATTTATGGTCAATTTGGAAACGGTTGCTCCTCTCTCAGAGAGCTACGGAAGTGCGTGTACGTAAACACGTAAACATCTGCGCTAAGCGCATCTTCTTCGAGCGCTGCCCTCATATGCGCTTCACGCACACGTCGCCCTCTAGTGGCTCAATTAACATTGTTCATGCCACGTTTAAAAAGCGCCGTCATTTTTCTGAGTACTGGCTCATGCTGATACAGAACAGGATACATCGCAGCCTGTTAAATTATTTCTAAAAAATAATAATGCATTGCTATTTCAAAGCGAACAAAATGACATTTCAGTTATTATTAACAATTATAGCAAGTTTCTAAAAATTTGTTATAATGTACTATTATTTAATAGCAAACTTAAATGATTAAGTTTAATCATTTAAAAACACCAATCCATCTATTGTTTATATTTTTATTCTTTCAGGTTTGAGTTTCCCCTTTAATTCTTTAAATAGAAGTAATTCTTTATAATATTTATTAGGATAAGAGCTTTAGGTTTCCATCAAGTCTAAAATATAGAGGAACTTAGTAATAAGTTGTTTATAGCAGTCATTCTATCAACAAAGACGAGTGAAAAGGGAACTATAATTATATATTTTTTATTTTTAATTCATATGACGTACGAGAAGAACTACAATGCATTTAAAATTTAATCTAGATTTGAACAGAAGCAGAGTAGGAAAAGTGGGCAAAATTAATTTATTTCGTCTTGTCTTTTCCCTATACCAAAAAGGTACCAATACTTCATAATGCAATCACTCAAGTAAAAGTAGAAAGTACAGTTTAGTAAAAAAAACAACAAAAAAAAACAATCCAAACATTTTTTTTTTTCTAAAAATGTACTCAAGTACATGTCACTCAGTAAACTAGTCTCTATCCTGCTCTGTCTGCAACATGGATATTTGATCCCTGCAGTACAAAGACGTTCAACAATATAATTTTCTTTTTCTCTAATAAGCTCTGTATCACATTAAAAAAATAAAATGAATAAATACTTTATATAAAGTTACAATGTTCCAAATGGCACCGAATAGTAGTGGGAAGAAACTAAAGTCTGGCGTGTTGCGGCGGGTGGCGGGGCCCGCGTGGTGCCACTAACTGTAATTATGTCGCTGAAAGCTCCTCCTCCGTTCACTCTTAATCCCTCTGGCTCTGAAATTCATCCACAAGGATCAGGCAGCCGCGGTACCAGAGCTCCCTGCTGACCTTATCCGCGCTCGGGACCGTGTTGTTGTTTGTTTGTTTGTTTGTTTGTTTTGACGCGCTTCCGGCGCGGTTTGGTCCCGAGAGACGCAGTCGAGTTTTCGGGAGAGTCCTGGAGGGTTCAGCCTTTCTTCCTGCTTGAACACCTGTGTGACTTTGACCGAGCGCCGCCCCGGTGAGTTTGAAGGCCCTGCCACCGCCAGACACTGACTGCGCTTTCACATTATAATCCCCTCTGATGGATGCGCCCCCCTTTCAAAGGATGGCTTTAATTGCTGATTTATCTTCAGCTTCAGTTGATGATTAAGATAATGGGACATCACGTTTTTCAAGCAGCCTGTCAGTCTGTTGGTGCTGGGATTGGTTTAGTTTATTGTTATTATTATTATTATTATTATTATTATTATTATTATTATTATTATTATTATCTGCAGCTCCTAGTTAATGGTGCAACAGTTCAGCAGCCTGGTGTAACTTTTAGGACATGAAAACAAAGTGTCTGGTTTGATTAACGAGACTGATTGAAAAAACAAAACAAAAAACTTTCAGTTGGTAGGTTATTATCCCTGAAAAGAGGCGTGTTTCACACACCACTGGTATGCTGCAGTGCTCGGAATGGAGACAAACCAGTTCATGTAACAGACAAGCAGGGACAGACTAAATCAGACGCTTTTTCTGTCAGTACGCTTGTTATTGTTGGGTTTTCTGTCTTGGTTTTCCTGAAGAGATCATCATGGCCTCAGCTGATGACACAGAAGGCACCCTGACTCCTGTGGACTTTATCCAGCTGCAGCATTACATGGAAGGTGAGCTCTCTTCTTACATCTATGGCAATAGTTACAAAATCTGTACACTCAAGTCTGTAAAATTATATTTAAAAAAAAGAAGTTACATTTTTGACTGATTGATGTTTTTGTTTCACTCATTATCAAACTTCAACTTCTTGAAATTTGCGTGCTTATGTAGTAATTTTGCTATAAACACCCTTTTAGCTGCCTTCAGTAGTTACATGTTTTTCTTTAATCTCAGTGTAAATACAGCTGCTCTACGGAGGACAGGGATAACAATGTGGAGATGCTTAAAGCATGTTTAGGTTCTAAAACAATGAAGTACTGTTCTATGTAGTCTGATGGAAAGAGAAGGACACCACAGCAAACTTACCATCGCATGGTCGTCTACCTGAGCTGAGGAGAGATTTAGTCAGAAAATCAGCTGTCAGGCCCTCAGTATCTCAGGAGGAGCTTATAAAAATATCTTTTTATAAGTGAAATAATCTGCCAGTGAAACAAGTACTTCTTTTTTTGTCAATATCAAGGACAAAAAGACTTAAAACAAGCTTCTGTATCTTGCTAAAATGTAATAAGTTATTTGCACTAGAAACTAGAGGGAATAAAATTGTTAGATTCTGTGTTTCTGCAGCGTGTTAGAATGGCCCAGTCAAAGTGCAGCTCCGAATGTAATCGAGAACCTGCAGCAAGTTTGTAAAATCAATATCTACAGATGCTCTCCACACTGTTTTTTGCAGAAAAGGATGGTCAGGAATATCTGCGTCTCAATGTGCAAAGCTGCTATCGACATCACAACTGATTCAGGGGGGCTAAGAAAAGGCACACCATGCTTTTTAGGATTTTATGTGCAAAAATGTTTGAAATTTTGTTTATCGTTTCCCCTGTAGCTCACTGTTATATCGAATTGATATGAAATTGATTTCCCCCCGGCTCAGGCAGTTTACGTCAGCTGTCGATAAATTACGGCTCTCCATGCTCCTCCGGGCAGCACATACGCTAAATGGCGACAGCAAAAGTGGGAGAACTTACCAGTCATTTGGTTGAACAACAATAACTGAGTAACTTTTTTGACAATGAAATCTTCTGTTAAGTATTCATTACCCAATTGATATGTAAATAATCACAATACAAAACAATTTGGTTCATTTTTAGGTGCAGAATTCAAATAAGTCAAAGTATAAATGAACAAAAACTACTACTATAAATAATGGAAATTAACCCAAAACTAAGCAACATATAACTAATTAATAAAAACTAGCAAACACACTCTAAAAACTGAATTAGGCAATGAAAAATCACAACGAAATAAAACTAAACTACAATCAAAAACCCAAAACTATTATGTTGGTTGCAGTGAAAGAAAAGTTTGGAAAAGTTCAATGTGGGGTTTGATAACTTTTGCAAGGAACCGGTGTGTTTATTTATGAATTAGTGTAAACTGGTGTTAGCTGCTCAATAAGAGCTGAATAAAGCCTCACCTGTATGTTAAGAGTGGACACACCCACCATTCTCTTTGTGTGAGTGTCCAAATAGTTCAGTAATCCTGCACTTTCACAGACTGAGAACAGTATTAGGAAAGGTCCATAAACGCTAATCAAGATAAGGGAGGTGAGCAAAGTACATTCAGACGAGACCAGTCCACACGCCCATCAGATCGGCCATTTAAATCCTGTTAAAAGTCACGGCGGCCTCGAGCGCCATCTGACTGGGTGAACTGTGAACACGTTAACTCTCGTTCACCTTCACTGGAGAAGCCATTAAACTCTAAGTGGACGCTGCGGCTCTGGGGTCACAGCTAATGCTGAATTATATGGGACCTCTTGACGGGGAAGCTGCACCAATCTAAAAATACTCTATCTACTCAAAGGCTTTGGTAGAAATGAAATGGGTCTGTAGGCCTTTATTTGGACGCTGGATAATGGATGAATAGATAATTACATGTACCATGTGCTCAGAGGCGGTGTGTGTTTGCTCAGACTGTGGGACCCACATGAATGTTTTATAAACACACACAGTTTATTCGTGGCCCCACTTACTGATACTTCCACCAAGAACAAACCATGTGTCTGATTTGGATTTGCAATCAGATATCATCAGCTGTATTGTAGGATTTGTTAGAATCAGCTCAGATGCAGAAAAAGTTAGCATTCATTGGAAGTTTATCGCCTAAGTTTTGACGTCTCCAAAATCCTCCTTGCAGAAAGCTGTTTGAGGGTCAAAGATGTGATTAAGGAGTTTCATCCAGGTGGCCGATACGCCAAGCACACCTCTGGAGAGGTAATTAATGCTTCTTTTAATCCATCCATCCATCCATCCATCCATCCATCCATCCATCCATCCATCCATCCATCCATCCATCCATCCATCCATCCATCCATCCATCCATCCATCCATCCATCCATCCATCCATCCATCCAGCCAGCTGAGTTCAGACTAAATCCACCAATTCTGAATTTTGGAAAAACACTGTCGAAAACCAAACGTTAAATGTGTGATTAATGTCTGCGTCAACACACAATATGTCATGTGACTGTTGGTACTCTAGCACTTTTTCTTGTAGTTTTTCTGCAGTTTCACAACTAATGTCACACAAAACATTTATGTGACTCCAAAACATCATATCAACCTGCCAGAGGTTGATAAAAGTTATTTTAGTGCAATTTTTCAGTTATCTGGACTCATACAGGGATCAGAACCAAAACATTTAGACATGCAGTGTACTACAAAATCTTTAGAAAATATGATTCAGTTCAATCAAATGTACTGAGTGTGAGTATAAATGTGACCCTGTGTCTCTGTTCAGTGCCTCGGTCTGGAGGGCTTCTGTCTCTTCCTGAAGACGTACCTGGAGGTGGAGCACTTCCCTCCAAACTTCTGCCAAAAACTCTTTAACTATTTTCAACAAGCAGAGCAAGACGGCTCTCCCAAAAGGTCCACGCCTCATGCAGGTAATTCATTAAAATGCCTGAAATGTTTTCTGTTAAGGAAGGGACATCAGGATTAAATGTTTGCTTTTTATGCATGAGTGGGATTCTCAGTACTTCCTTAAAGAGATCGAATAAAGGAATGCTACCGAGACGGTTTGCTCAGCGCCCGACCTGTTTGTTGGCTTTACTTTTGCTTTTTTTCCCCCTTTTTGTGTCACATGAATGAAGCCGCAGGCTCTGATTTCACTGCAGAAACCTAACTGTGACGTTTTCTCCAATTTTACAAAAACCTCAAAGTCTAAAAGTGAACTTGTCTTGTTTTAATCCCATGTAATGAATGAAAGTTTTCCAGTTGCTGCAAAGTGTCTGTCCTTTCAGGTGGGGTTTTCCTCCGTGACGTTTCCTGCTACTTCTCAGTGCTGGAGGAAGGACAGCCACGGGAAAAGCTTGAGTGTTGGTTCATTTTACGTTTTACTCCAGAACAGATGAATTAAAAACGATTGTGTGGAAATGGCTGAGAGCTTTTTGTTTGGTTCCAGTTACCTTCAAACTTTATGACAAAGATGGAAATGGACTCTTGGACAGTTCTGTAAGTATGAATGGGACCTTTATGCTTTAATAGGAAAAGAAAGAAAAGATGTAATTACTAATTTTCATGTTACACGACTTAAAATTTAAAAGCAAAATTATTAGAGATGCACTAATCAAATCAATCACCCACTGACTAAATAATCTTCTTTCCTTTGTGACTGGTTATCGACAAAAATGCAGTGAAATACAGGATAATAAGACTTTATCAGTCATTTAGTGCAGAAAACCTAAGAATTCACATTATTATGTGTCTACAAATGCAATAACAGGACCTGTGTTAATTTTATGAAAATATATATTCAGATCAGACCGTTAAACCAACCATTATCTACCTGCTAGTAGTTTTTAATTAAGTACTCCAAGTAGCAATGGACCAGAGATCAAAATTAACCAGTACTCCCTCGACTAGCTCTGATTGGTCAGTTTAAATACTGAAAATCTAATCTGTGCATCAGAGACCCTAAGCCTAACCCTTCTTTTGAGGAATGTTGCACTTTTACTCCTTGCCACACTGGATGTTCTGGCTGTTTTTGTTTCTAATCTAATCTTTGCGTCGGATCTGTTTTTGCACGCTGACTAAGATGGATAAGATTATGTAAAAACTCACGAGAATGGTCTCATCTCCAGGAAGTGGATCGTATAATTGCACAGATGATGCGAGCCGCTGATTACCTGGGCTGGGACGTGACTGAACTGAGACCAGTATAACTTCTGTTTCTATTCTTTGCTTCCCTTAAAATGTGTACTACGAAGGATAAATGTCCTGTTTCTAACTGAATAAAATGATGCTTTAGGTTCTCAAAGACATGATGACTGCAATAGATGTGGACGACAGTGGGACTGTCACTCTGGAGGAGTGGGTCAAGGGAGGCATGAACAATGTGCCTCTGCTTGTTCTGCTCGGACTGAGGGTAAGCACGTATTTCATTTATTTCAGTGAAATTTGTAAAGCTCAAGTTTTGTAAACGTGATGTGCTTTTATTTAGGTTCATTTAGATGGTTACGGCTTAAAAATGGAAATGAGCAAATTTGGCTGTCATAAAAATTAAATATTGAGTAAGACAAGTAAAAATAGATTTTTTAAAAAAGTGGGCAGACTTTATGTTTTGGTCTACACCAAACTCCAGTCCTGGAGGGCCACTGTCCTGCAGTTTTTAGATGTGCCACAGGTACAAACACTGGAGTTAAATGGCTTAATTACCTCCTGCTTGTGTATCTCAGCTCTCCAGAGCCTTAATGACCTAATTATTATATCCAGCTGTGGTGCAGCAGAGGCACATGTAAAAGTTCAGGCCAGTGGCCCCTCCAGGACTGGAGTTTGACACCTGTAATGTACACAGTCATGGAAAAAGTGTAGCTTGAACTTCCATTTTACTTGAAGTTTTAGTGGAAGAAAAGTTGCAGAAGAAGCCCAGATAATGTGCATGTACTACATGTTATTTTGTTATTAAAAAAAAGTGTTTTCATAGATCTTAGGTGATATTCTAATTGCCTGAGAAACTGAGTCATTCATGACTGCAGTGTGCATGAGTTCCACATTTTGAACTTAATGTAGTGAGCTGCTCCTTTACTGTGGCCTTGAGTCTCAAAACTCAATCCGGTTCATTTCAGGACACGACTCTTCATAAGCGTTTTTCTTTTGCCAGTGACTTTGCTTCTTCCTCTTCCTTCCTCACCCACAGATGACTGAGAAGGACGGCCAGCACATCTGGAGGCTGAAACATTTCAACAAACCCACCTACTGCGGCGTGTGTGAGAATATGCTGCTCGGCCTCGGCAAGCAGGGACTCTACTGCAACTGTAAGAGCTCGCAGCTGCCGCCAGGGGGCAGTCAAGCTCCTTCAGATTTCCTTACCTGGTCTGCTGATGTGTCCGTCTTGTTTGTTTGTTTGTTTGTTTGTTTTTCTTGTAGGTTGTGCTTACACTGTCCACAACCAGTGTGCCAACAAGAATCCCGAGCCCTGCGCTCGGACCTTCGTCAAAAGCAAAGAGGAAATTGGAGTAAGGAACGCAAACCTCACTTTTCCCTTCCACTTCGACCGATTTGGTTTCTGCTTTCCAGCTTTGTTTATAAGTGAATTCCAGTTTTATATTAAATCACAGCTCCAGATGTGTTTAAGGCAGTATTGTTGCCTCACTTCCTGTCGTCTACGCAACAGTGTCTGTAAACACTTTGACTACAGAGAACATAATAGAGTATTAGTCAGCCAGTGCAGCCCATCAGTGTTTTTTAAGTGCGGATTACAGCTGGTACAGTCTGCTCTGTGCAGCTGGTAAATGTCCTAATTCTGCATAAGGACAGACAATGGTCTGCTCCATCTCCTTTTCAGCGTGTGGCGTCAGTGCCACAGCTTTCAGGTTTTTACAGAGTCATGTTGCAGACCTCAGCAGTGGGCTGGACAGACGTGCTTTGTCTTCAGGAGGAAGGAGTATTAGAAACATGCTTTAATGGTGTTGTATGTACAGTGGGAACCTTTGTTGGCATGCCTGGTGAAAATATGTGAAAGAAAAAAAAAGGCTTAAAACCAATGAAATGTTGTGTAGACACAGAAAAATCTAGCAGTTAATTTAATTCATTCAGTTGGTAAGAAAGTCAATGTTAAGAAATAATAGTTACATGTTGGTAATCTCGAAAATATGCAAAGAGAAATAGTCAAAGACCGCTCCATTTATACTGCAACTTTATGAAATGCTAAAGGAAAAGCTCAGGATAAAAAGCAGGATCAATAAACCTGCTTTTAAACACTGTTGATTTGTCACTTTTTTTTTTTTCATTTCTTTGTTTCATGATGTTCTTTCCGCCGTATTATTTTCTTAAACCTGCTGTAAAGGTTGTTGATGAAACTGAGAATTAAATTAAAAATAAAAGGCAACATGCTGTCCTGTTGGCAAAAGGGACTTTGACAAAGGTATTGGCAGCAGGGATGCCAATTCACAAGGTGAATGTTTAAACCCTGATCTGTAATGACTCTTTTAACTTAATGTTATCATTTATTTAGAACATGAACTTTCAGATCTACCAGTTTTTAAACGAATGAAATGAAAATGCAACAGAATACTCAGCGGTTGTGCTTCTGTCTTACTTCAGAAAGCAACTCATGACTGGATCAAAGCTGACTGTAACGCCAGTAAGTGTCAGGTCTGCTTCAAGAAGATCAAGACTTTAGCGGGGAAGCGCTGCGTGTGGTGCCAGGAGATGGTGAGGACGATTCTTTGGATACTTTGGCGTAAAACCTGAACATAGACCGGATCGTGTTTGCTTACCAAATCTGGTTTATTTTTAAGCGCCACGATGAGTGTGTTGTGCCCGGTGTACCGAAATGTGACTGTGGCGATCTTAAGGATCATATTTTGCCGCCGTGGGTCATCTACCCCGTCTCAAAGGTAAAACGAGAAAACACGTTTTCCCTTTGCATTTAGGATCTTTGCGGTTAACTTTTTGTTGCTGCTGCAGGAGGAAGACACCAACCTGTTGAGCGTCACTCCTGACGGCCACATCCTGCAGGTCTGGTACTACTGAATCTGTTCAGCATCGCAATTTATCTCCTCTGCTTGTGGTAGAGCTTTTTATTGTGAAGTGAAGTTTTGTAACCTAAGAACACTGAGTCAACTATAAAGCACGGCGGTGGCAGAATCATGCTGAGAGTCTGTTTCAATACTATTGGTAGTAATTCTTCCACCTCACCCCAAATCAACAAATAAATGCTTGAAACTGAGATGTCACTAAATGTTCTGATGGGACAACGATCCCAAAACTGATTTTGAGAATAAATCTTTTTTTTACAGACTTGTGGAGTTAGTCTGAGCTCAATTTAACAGACTGGAAATAAGTCAATTAAATTATTTGAGGCAACAAAATGTTGAATATGTAATCAGAAATATTCTGGAAGCTTGTTGACAGACGTGACTGAGGTGAAGGACATCAATCCAGATACCAGTGGGGATGTATTTGAGTCTGCGCTCAAAATCTTGATGCATTGTGGAAAATCCAAAATATTTCTAGCTTTGCCACACAGTTCTTGTGTTAGAAACTCATTAAAGCTGCACATTGTGCATAATATGTCAAATATTTGTACAACTGTATGTAAGCTGCTGACCATGGCTGTATGTCAGCATTTATCCAAAATCCCAACTAATTCTGTGCTTTTCAGATTACTGAAAAGCGTTTGAATTTCTCCTGCCTTTTCCAGATTGCTCCTATTCTCGACACTCATCCTCTGCTGGTATTTGTCAATCCTAAAAGTGGAGGGAAGCAGGGCGAACGGTGAGCAACTGAGAAACAATTCAGTTCAACACACTATGAGTGAACACGCTCATCTAAATGATGAGGAAAGTTAAAAATTTTTTTGTCATTTCAGAAAGTGAAACTCACTCACAGCAACTAAACTTGGTGATATATTTAAATTTCTGACAGTGTTAGCAGTTTTTGACACAAGTTTGGGTTTTCATTTTCTGTAAGTCATAATCATCAAAATGACAAAACAAGGCTGAAAATATGTCACTTTGTGTAATGAATTTTGATAATGAGTTTCACTTTCGAGCGACAAAAATATTGAACTTTTTCCTAAAATGTATTTTTAGATGTACCTGTAATTTAATAGACCCTCCATGTTTTTACTTCCTGTGTTGCTGCTGTATCCTGTGGGCTGACCCCAGTTTAATAGTGATGGATATTTTCATGCCTGATGTTTTGTGCAGAGTTCTCAGGAAGTTTCAGGGCTTGCTGAACCCACGTCAGGTTTACAACTTAAGCAACGGAGGTCCCATTAGAGGGTACAGTGAACCAGCGATGTACAAGCTCATTATGCGCATCTTTTAAAGGATTTTTTAATAAATGCAAAATTTGTTCCTTTAGATTGCACTTCTTTCGAAATCTGCGTCAATTTAACATCTTGGTGTGTGGGGGAGACGGCACGGTCGGGTGGCTCCTGGACGCTATAGGTGTTATGAATGCTTCTAACTTTATAAGAGAAGATTGGGAGAGCTGACACTTTAAAGAAATAATGAAATACTTGTGATTTCAGATAAGATGAACATCTCAGTGCATCCTCCGGTTGCTGTGCTTCCCCTGGGAACTGGGAACGACATGGCTCGCTGCCTACGCTGGGGAGGAGGTAAGAAAACAAAACCGCTTCAAGCATCTGCAGCTCAAAAAAGGGGGATGGAAGTTGAAACTCTTCTTGTAAATCTGGCAAGGATACGAGGGGTCCGACCTGAAGGAGATCCTAAAGGAGATTAAAGACAGTCAGCAGATCCATCTGGATCGCTGGAGCATCAAGGTGACGCCGAAAAACCCCCAGGACGCGGGAGACCCCGTACCGAACGAGATCATGAATAACTACTTCTCTATTGGAGTGGTGAGGGGCATCACACAATCATTCACCCAGTTCCCTCTGCGCTCATAGATATGAGCTAAAATGTGATTTAACTGAAAAGTGAATGTGTGTACATGCGTGCAGGATGCTTCCATTGCCCATCGTTTCCACTCCATGAGAGAGAAACATCCGCAAAAGTTCAACAGCCGGTGAGGACTCTCACAAGAGGGCGTTATTATCCTCAATTACCCTGTTTGTTCTGGGTTTAGACGAATCAAAATTCAACCAATCTTGTGGTATCCAAAACCACAGGATTGGTTTTCTGTTTTAGATCATGTTCAGGATTTGGTTTTTGGCCACTTATGTTTACATTATTAAACACAATAAAAGTAAAAATTTCATGTAACTCTTTGTTACTAAAACAGAAAACAATTAAAAACATTTTCTCTTCCCCCCCCCCCCAAGAATGAAGAACAAGCTTATATATTTTGAGTTTGCTACTTCTCAGTCCTTCTCATCCTCCTGCAAGAATCTGAAGGATTGTCTCAGTATTAAGGTAAGAGTTTGAACTTAAATCAGACTCTGCTGCTTTCACAGTTAGAGGCGTTCGATGCTGGATATTCTGACATTATACGAAATAAAAACGGGGTCACTATCACCTATTCCAATAGCTTATATGTAAGTATCACATATCATCAAATCTCTGACCTTTACAGACATTTGTGTTTAATTTTCCTTTAAATTATTTAGTTAAAACCTGGGACAAAATTGATATGGTTTAAAGGTGTCTATGAAATACTTGAACATGCTTACACTATAAACAGAAAGTAATAGAAAAATAAAACAAATTTATGTGCATTGTTTCCTAAATAAACAAAGAGCAAAGTACCAGATTGTTATCGATATTACAGATATTTTGTATTGACACATTCTTATATATCTGAAAGGTTTCTGTGTAAGAGGATCTGCAGTCCTGATCAATATGTTTAATCTGACAGCATCATTGATACACAGTGCAATGAAAATGGTCACAAAATCCAGAGTCACAGCTCTCAGTGATCAGCGAAAAACACACAGATAGCTTGTAAACCCTGTAAAACAGAAGCTAGCACCTTTTCCTCTTCAGTGGTGCTTCTCCTTCACTGCAACAAAAATAGATTTTGCATTTATAAAATGTATTGCAGCTTAAAAAAGGAACTGCACCGCTCCCTCAAAGAAGACTTAAGACTGATCTTTGATGAATTTTGAGTTTGTCTTTGGTTTTCCACAGTGCTGTGGAAAACCTCTGAACCTGGGCAATTCTTTAGAGGGCATAGCCGTCCTCAACATACCCAGCATGCACGGCGGCTCCAACCTCTGGGGTGAGTCTAAGAAAACTGATGGCGCTCCTGAAACAGTGCACAGCGAGATCATCACCGACCATGAACTTCTCAAAACGGCCACACAAGGTGAGTCTCTTTAAGCAACCGTTCAGCTCCAGCAGTGTCCCAGAAACCCGTTTAAATCTGTACGGGTTTATTTTATGCTTTCCTTTAGATATAAGCGATAAACGTTTCGAGGTGGTGGGGCTGGAGGGAGTCTTGGAGATGGGACAGATCTACACTGGACTGAAGAGCGCCGGGCACCGGCTGGCACAGACCTCCGAAATCACCATCAGGTTTGAAACTTAAAGATGAAATGAACTCCTGTTAGTTTATCTGAGTCCTAACAACAGTTGATGATCAGAATGAACAAAATGGTGCATAGTTATTGTTTCCTCCGCCTCTGAGGTTGACCGGCTGCTTTGCTTCGTTGATCCTGAAAATAAGTAAATGCTGATTGGGACCCGATTTCTTTCCTTACAACTTGTTTTTTTTTTTTTTTTTGCTGTGTTTTCAAATATTATTATGACTTACTGTGTTTAAGTTTTGCTGTCTTTAATTTCCATGTGCAGCACAACCAAAGCTCTGCCCATGCAGATCGACGGGGAGCCATGGATGCAGCCGCCTTGTGAGGTGAGTAACTGTAAATGTTCTCATTTCTATTGGGATTTCATGTGATAGACCAACACAAAGTAGTTAATATCTGTAACGTGATGAGATGATTTTATTTCCCCAAAGGGCAATTGGTTTTGCAACCAGCAAAGAACAATTTTATTGAAAGATTGTTCAAATCACAAGGCAATACTACAAATAACTTCTCAAATACAAAACTGAAATGAGAGGAATATGTGCATAGAAGAAAAAAGAAAACAAACTGAAAAAAAAAAAATCAAAAATAGACGTTGAATATTGCTGCAAAAGTGCTAAGTTAGTGAGTTTTTCAACAATAGGATTACTTTAAGGTTTTTTTCATAACATTGAAAAACACAAAACATTTTCTTACATTTGGATTTGGATTTTCCAGGAATTAGAAGAGTGACACACAAACAATGACAGAATGCAAAGCGATTTTTCTGCAAAGTTCAGAACACACACTGTCGGTTTTAAAAAGATATTTTAAATAAGTACACACAAAAATGTTGCCCGTCTTGTCTTTTCAGATTCAGATAACTCACAAGAGCCAAGCCACTATGCTCATGGCTGCACCGACCAAACCCACCAGCTTCTTTCAATTCAAGTAGCCATCAGATGGGCCGGTCTGCAGGGGCTCACAGCTGAGTATTAAACGCTGACACTGAACATAAGTAACTGTGTTTTATCCTGTGTGTTCTTTCCCTGACGTGGTTTTAATTTACCCGCTTGAACTACTTGAAACAACTGTAACTTTGCATGTCTTGAGTCTGAATTGCTGCTTCTGTGTGCCAATTTAAATATCATTCAACCTGTGTTTGTAAATGGAACCGCAACATATTTCCTACACTCAAGAGGAATATGAGTTCACTGTGTCTATTTTATGTTGTGATGATGGTTTGTGGTTAAAAAAAATGTTTACAGTGGTGTATTGTCAAGTTTCCTCTGTTCTCAATGCAGCTTGTAGCGAAGCAGTTTTGTCTCACCCTCCAGGTTGTCCCGGCAGCTCGCTCTTCACAAAACTCACCGTCAGTGTTTATCCCTTTACAATAAGGAAAGTCCACAACGATGCCAATGTTTTACTTAAGAAATATGCGACTAATCTGTTCTCAATGTCTGGGTTTTGTTGCTTAAGGGGTAGAGCATTCCTAAATGTTGCTTTTATAAAACGGCACTCCGCCATATTTTATTTAGTACAAATTAGACGAGTTGTATGGGTTCATGGATGTAAATTACCTAATGGTTTACTTTTGTAAAATCAACAAAGTTGTGATGCTCTTTTACAAAAACATTCAATATTTCTGGAAATTGATTTATGCCAAAATGTGGAGGAATGAAGCCAAAATGTGATTTCTTTTGGAACGTTGTAAATTATTTGTTCTTATCAATCAAATGCAAGTCCTGTTTTGACTATGATATTACTTGTGCATTTGTGAGTGTGTGTGCGTTGATGTATTATGTTAAATATCAAACTGTATATGTGTCATTTGAATGTTTCTGGTGTTTGTTTTCCTTTTCAATGAAGCTGGTGCAACGTCAGATTTGAAAGATGCGCTGAAATCATCCTAATGGGATAAAGCCAGCTGGTAACGGTTTCATTCTTCCTTCCAGTCCATGAATTCATTACGTTTTGACTCTCTTCATTGTCTCGATCTTTCATACAACACCACGGCTTCAAACATTGATGGTCACCTTTATTGTCTCCTTGGGTGCAAACGTTTGAAAAGCACTGAAAATGTTATTTTACAAAAGCATCTTCATCCTACGCTGAAATAAATAATGAAGGAAAAGAATCCCAGACTGAAAAATATTTGCGTTTTTTGGTTTTGTTGAGCATCCATTCTCAACATATTGTTCAACACATTTTTTTTGCCAACAGGAGAGCAATTAGTCCTTTCTTACAGACGGCGGGCAGAGAGTTGCAGTCAAGTATGCGTTTGATGGTTACCATGGTGACCACAAGATGCCACTCTGGATTTTATTACTGTTGACGAGTCAAAGTTTTTCCCTTTAGCACATTGTAGTGAAGCAAAGTCTTGCACAAACTGTAAGATCACCGTTAGTGTCAGACAAACCTGTGATGTCATAACAAGAATTTAAAGATTAGTAATAAATTCCTGCTAACGACCAACTTCAAAAAGAAAAATATGAATAAATATATTACATTTCTTCTCAAAGATATGCTAGGGATTACCTGCTCAACAAAAAATAAAATTTTAAGAAAATCTGTATACCATTAAAGATCCTAAACATCAGAAGGGATTTGGACTGTTACCTTATTAAAAGAAAAATAGACAGTCTGCAATTTCTTTGGGTCATCAATTGTTTTGTTAGCCCAATTTTTACCATTCTATACTTGTTGTTAGGAGCCAAACAAAATAACTTCAAGGGCCACTAATGGCCCCCAGCCCACAGTTTGGACACCCCTCTAGTAGATCGCCACTTTTAAAGCTATACATTTATTCTTTTCACACTTTCCAGAAAGTTTTCAGTTTCCCACCAAGCCGAGCGAGTTTCAGAGTTTAAAGCGCACTCAATTAAAGTATGCAGCACATCACAAGTTAGCATCGGCTGAATCAGTTCACTGAGTTGAGCATTTATTCATCAGTGAATGCATGTGGGAGGCATAACCTCATGTGCTGCCCACTTAATGAAATTCTAAGTTGGAGTTGGTGAAATCTTATTACAAACATTGCAGCCCACAGCGAGGCAGGCTTCGCAGCAGTGTGGGAGGAAGAGCAAGAAGGCTGTAATCCACAATAGTGAGGTAAAAACCCAAGAGGTTCAGAGCGATGCGGCTGCCAGGATCAAAGGAGGAGGACGGTAGATGATGCAGAGAGAAACGATCCATACATGTATTTCTAGTAGACCTATTGACATGAAATTTATATCAGATACTGGTAACTAAGTAATTCATACTTTTCAGAAAAGCTTTTGCTGATGCTGACAGCTTCCAGGTCTCTGCTGTATGGTTATACAAGTAGCATGTTTTTAGATGGGATTTTAACTCATCTTTCCACATAAACTGACTCAGTTTTCTGAGTTTTTCTTTATATTTCAATTGAATTCAAATCGAGAGCTCTGTTCTATCAGCTTTATTTTCTTTCTGTGAAATCATTTTAAGGTTTTGGCTTAAGATGCTGGCACGATACTGATAAGACAGTCTTACTTTTGAACATCAGCGTTAGTTTGGTGTTTGATGTGGAAACAAGAAATACAAGAAATACCCAAACATTATTGCACCAATATTTCATATTTTATCTAAATATTCTGGAGCAACCTTCAAATGTCCTTTAACGTGCTTTTTTTTTTTTTTTTTTCCAGCAGTGAAGTATTTTGCAGTGAACATGCACATAGTTGCTTTACGTGATCCTAAAGGTTTCTGGTTGTGGTCTTTTTTGCACTTGACTCACTGTTCTCATTGTTATTTTGACTCCTTGGTCAGAAATCTGTTTCATGGTGAAATTATGTTCTCTCCGTTTCCAGATTATGGCCCAATAAGACTCACTAAAACATCCTAAGTTTTATTTTACAACAAGAAAGGTGCAAAGGTTTCTAGGAGCTCTTTGCCTTGATCAGTTATGGTATTGTTATAATAGGGTATCAAAAACTTAAGGAATAAAGGTTTTTGGAAATGTAAAGTCACTTCAGGTGTTAATATTGTGTGAATATGATGACGAAAGGATATTATCCTGCTAAATAAGCAGGACTTTGGTTGAATTCAAAATTAATTTAACTGATTAAACTGTAAAGGACGACTTCCCCGCATTTAACTTAAGCTGACAGACAAACATATGGTGACTATGTAGGAGCTCCTCATTGAGAGTTATTGACGGCCCATCATCACTGCACTGTATGTTTGGCAGCCAGGGCAAGATATTACACGAAGATAATTACCTGCAGTCAGTAACTTCTAGGAGATTACTAGTGAGGTAAATTTGACTCTGTTAATATGATAAGATCACTTATAGAAGTACTTGACCATGTGATACTCCAACTTAACAACAGGAATGGCGTGAAATGTGTGCACCCTTTTGTACCAAGAAGATCTCTGCTTGTTCTAACGAGCCAGAGCAAAAAAGGAGAGAAAAATATGTCTCAAGTGTTTGCTGCATACAGAGAGAGCTGCACTCAAACTCCTATAATTACGTCCAGTAACAGACTGTCTGAGGAGGTTGCACTTCTCCAAAGCTTCTCTAAAAGACAACTCTACTTTTTTTTTTTTTTCCCCCACAAGCTGGACCGAAACCAAATGTCCCCAGAGGACGGAGGTCTTAATACAAGTGCTGGTTTGTCTGGTTGTTGTGGAGATGTTATGACACAGGGGGTATTAGGTGAAACTTAAATTGATGTTGACAAATGGATGTCAGCAGCTGTGGCTGTCACATCCATTGTACGGATTTTCCAATGATGACATTTTAGTACTGATGGCATCTCTTCACTACAGATGCTTGTAGTTCTTTCAAAGTCAAAGTCAGGATCCTTATTTCTATTGCACATGGCATCAGACTCTGCCGCTCATTAAGGTCCATTTAGCGAGCATGATGTTGCTATTCATTTCAAATTTCTGAAGAATTTAAATGATAGATTAAGCTTTCGGATGTACTACTAGATCAATCTTTTTATATGTAAGACAGAAGCAGATTGACATTTCATCACAGGTAGCTCTTTGGAAATTAGTGACACCCCATTCTTAATCCATAAGATTTATCATGTTGCTAGATCAATGTTGCAGCTGAAATACATGTTGTCAGCATTCTTACAGAAGAGCCTTTGTGTGGTCAGACAGTGTTGTTGGACGTGAAGGTCCGACTAGTAGTTTATCACATGGGTATTCTGTCCATTTGAGGTGAAGCTCTGTGCAGATAAGTCAAATTTTTCAACATTAAACTTCCTCATCCATGTTTTTCTGAACTTCTAATCCAGGGGTCACCAACCTTTTAGAGACTGGGAGCAACTTCATGGGTACAGAGCAACACGAAGGGCACTTGTTTGATACAGTCTTTATAAATATCTATATCTATATAGATATATATATATATATGATAATACTGCCTGATCATATTAATGTCAGGACCACTCACAATAGTTATCAGTAATAATTTACCATGGCAGCTATGGTTAATTGCTATTATGTGATCAGAAGTTTTTAGTTCACAGAGTTTTAACTTTGATTCCCTTTCGGAGTTTTTCTCTGTGATTCTAAACTGGCCACAAGTGACTGAAATAAACAAAAGCAAACTGATGGATTGTTGCAGTAAAATTTCCTTTAAATAAAAAAGAAAAGAAGAGTTATAGTTTTATTATCTAACCATCTGTTCTATTAGCAAAATTGTGGAAAATAAAATATCTTTTGTGTCAAAAGACATTATACACACACAGAGGTGTCAGTCTGATGCGGGGAACCCCAAAGCCCAAGTCTTATTGGTCAGTTTGCTTTTGTTTATTTCACTGCTTTGCGTTTTTCTGCAAGCTAAAAATGAACAAGTTGGGTTTGAACCTCCCGTTGTTCTACAATCAGCCTGAGCTTCTGACAGTCTGCGCGGTTCTGGCGGGTCGCCGGTTTATTCGCTTTTTTCGTGGTTTCGCGAACCGAACAGCTGACGGGTCACCCGCTGGCTGACCCCAGCAGATGTGGAAAAATAAAGGTCTGACACCTGACCTGCAAGAGCACAAGCACCTCTCCAATGCGCACAAATCAACACAAGCCTAAACAAGAGCAGCGGACTTTTTTTCCAGACGATGCTAAATAATAAAGACATGGAAGCGAAGCCTCTCCATGTGGTTCACGGAAAGGACGGTGCTGGTTCCCAGGTTCAGGTGTTGCGATGCGCGCTACGAATAAGATGTTTGGCACAATTTATTTATTTTTTCTTCACAGTTTTGTGAATAGAGTTAAATAATAAAAACTCCAGAAGTTATTCTTTTCTTTGTTTACTTAAAGGAAAATGTGACGGTACGCAGAGTGCAGCTGCAGGCGCTGCTGCGCTCCGACAGTTTCCTGCAGGCGCCTGCGCGCAGTTCTGAACTTTAACAGCAGGAAAGAATTTTATGCATAAAGCAATTTATTTTAAACGTTTTTGTCATTTCCCTCGTTTGTACTCTAAATATAAACGTCAAACGTTATCACTTCAATGAAAAAACATTTAATTAAATTTTTTGGTAGTGCTCCCTAATAATAATGGCTATTTTTAGGAGTAGCTCCGCGGGGGACTGAAAAGGTCCCTGCGGGCGACCGGGGGCCCGCGGGCAACGGGTTGGTGACCCCTGTTCTAATCCCTACGCCCAGCTAAATGTTGACATGCCACTTGGCAAGACGCTCAGTCCCATATTGCCCCCCAATGTGTATATTTGAGAGAACAAGGTTCCCCTGTAAAGTGCTTTGATTATGAGTCTATTACAACATTACTGACAAATAAATAAAACAGATAACATGTATATAGTTTATTTTGCAGTTTAAAATGCATTAGGTAGGCTGGTCTTGCACGGTTTGGCTTTTTTTCCCCCTTCAGTATAAACACAGAAGATGTAATATAAAAGAAAGTGAACGTGAAATCATCTGAAGTATCTGACATCTTTTGGAGAGTTGACAGTTTGATTTTTTGACAGACGACAATCCCTTTTCCAAAGTAGAAAAAAAAAAGCGGTTGTTTCCCGGTCTGATCAGTGATAACACACCCCACACGTGCATTAAAGCTAAATTTCCACATAAACGTCTTCACCTCCTAACGAAGGCTATTTTTAGCATTTTTTTTTTCATTCAGTAATAGCCCATGTGAACGCCGCAGGCTATATTTAGACCAACGTTCACTCTCGGCTCTTGCGTCAATGGAATCCCGTGCGTGCGTCACCGCGAACAACGTCTGCGTCTCGAAGCTGATTGGCTGCGCCCCCGGAACGCTGTGCTGTCCCGTTCACCATTTTTGGGCATTGGCCCGCCTTTTTGTCGATGCGGCCAAAATAAAACAAGAGTGTATGAAGCAGACTGCTCTGACCCAGCGTGTGTGTGACGGAGTGTGAGCCTGAATGGGTGGGTGTGCCGACAGCAGCTGACAGAGGTGATTTCAACTGTTTCTCCAGTTTTAAAAGATAAAAACGCTTCGGAATCCGGATAATCACAAAGAACAGGTGAGTGAAAGTACTTTTCCTACAGGAGCCTGTAAGTTAAGCTAGCTTGTTTACACTTTTATTGCTAGTTGTGGCATAACTTAAAGTTGGAATAGCTTTAATTTGGAATGTGGCATAATACTTGAAGTTTTTTATTTATTTATTTAAAAAAAAGATTAGTTTTCGAGGCTTTGTTAAGGCTGTAAGGTTTACTCAGTCAAGACCAGTTTAACATAGTAGTACAGCCTTATTATTGTGTTTAGTCATGTTGTTTGACTTTCTTCAGCCTGAATAATGTGACTGTAAAACAAGACAAATTGAAACAAGACAAGATATTTGAACTAGGTAGCCATTGAAAACCAGACACATCACTTTAGCAAATTTAACTTACTTTATAAATAAGTTATAAAACAGGGATAAATTTGAAGTATTTCCAGAATGTGGGAACTTTATACATAAAACCAGACCAGCAAATCTAAAATGAATGTTGTTTATTATTTTTTTAGAAGTTTGTGCAAATCTAATTATCTTTTTAAGTTTTATTTTTTTTATTTATTTATTTTTTTTAAGAAACAGTAGACCTCTATCAGTTTGGCTTCTGATACCAGTAAAAAAAAAAAACAATAAAAATGTTGAAAGTAGAGGGCTTGTGGATGCATGTCTATTTAGCTGTAGTTACACGTACGCACAAACTGGCTTCACCACCTTTCTCACTCTCACTGGCACTACGCCACATGTGAAATGCAATCTGCAACACTCCATGGTACGGCTGCTGTGAAAGAGGGTTACCCTCCACTGAAGGAGGTTTTCAAAGCATTAGCAGCCGGTAACACAATATCTGACAGTATCCGAGCGATCTGCCGGACCACCGTCTGCATTTTCCAGAGAGGAGCGATGGGGCCTTAGGCAAGAGAAATGGCATGTTTGGTGAAACTAAGCGGAGCACCTTCAAGGCACTAACATTGGCTACTGTTTACATGGGTACAAAGGGAAGGTTACAAACCTAAATAATACAAAATATTGTTTTATCTTTCAGTTTTTTCAATGGTAATGTGGACCTTATTTACACACATAACAAGACAAATAGTTCTAGTTAGCATCCAGATAACTGGAAATCAAACTAATCTAATTGGTCTAATACATTGGTCAAGCTGTACCTTTATTGTGAAAGGAAAATTAATACCCAGAGCTTAACTACAATATGAAAAATAGAAGTTTGATTAAGATACTTTGAAAAATGTTCAGATACCTCAGAGCAGAGTTTTGCTTTTGCAACATATGAGCAAAATAGCATTGATGTTTGAACTAAGAGGCAACTAACATCTATTTTCAATTGTCTCCTGTCTCTTAGCGATGCCCTGTGTACAAGCCCAGTATGCATCTCTGCCCTATGACAACTTCTTCAGCTCAGAGTTCTTAAATCCTGACCTCAGTGCCAAACTGGCGATGGAAATCTCTGGCCAAAAGGACCAGCTGTCATCATCCTCGTTGCCTAGCATCAACACCTTGATGGGAAATGGTTACATTGGGGAGTTTGATGCTTACTCCTGCAAGGTTACCACATCCCCTCCTGCCTCTGCAGCTTCTTACAGCCATGCTGCTGCAGCCGAAAGCCCTAGCCCACAGACGCAGAACCAAGCCTTCAAGCTGGATGATCTTCAAGTGTATGGCTGCTACCCAGGATCCTTTTCTCTCAGCTGCCTTGAAGAAACACACTCATCATGTGGATCTGATTATTATGGAAGCCCCATCTACGGCGCTGGTTCTCCTCCAACACCGGGTTTTCAGACCGAGTCCGCAGCTGTCTGGGATTCCCCTTTCAGCCCCTTCCCCCCTGCCCTCCCCTCCTCTGTTGAGAAGGCCACCATGACGCAGCAGTTTTCATTTTTCACCTTCAGCAATGCACAGGAGCAGCACTCCCCTTTGGGTCAGCATCAGGATCCACCATCTTGTCAAGAAGATGGCTTCTTTCATCTCTCGCAACATCAGCATGTCTCCCCACTTCACTGTCCCCCCCTGTCCCTGGACCATGGACCATGGACAAGCCCGAGAGCACTGGAGGGGGCTATGATGTCTCAGAAAACCACCAGCCTTGGATCCAGCGAGGGACGCTGTGCAGTCTGTGGCGACAACGCATCCTGCCAGCACTACGGCGTCCGAACCTGTGAGGGATGCAAAGGTTTCTTCAAGGTGAGAAAGAAATTAAGCTTCCATCTGGTTTATTATGTAGGATTGATTCAAAAACAAGCAGTAGAGGAGAGAAGACTTGACGCACAACGTGCTTATAACTCGTGGAGCATGAATACAATTAACATGAAATAAAACCTGCGGTACACAGCACTACATTCTGCAGTATGTGCTTTAAAAACTGAAGAAAGAAAGTGGAAGGAAAAGCCATTAGATCTGTATGCTGCAGCAGAGCCACAGTTTTTAAAATGTTTTGTGGGAAAACAGCAAAGACTTTACAGAGGAACAGATGGACACATCCAGACCATAATCCACTGCATTGTAATAACAACAAAAATATTAATTTAATTTAAACATGCTCTCAGAACTCTGGTCTCCTTTGAGCTTTATAATATCTAAAGGCAAAATGTTCCTCTGAAAATATTCAGGTATTGAGCTAAAAATTAGGGAAAGAAAGCAAAGCACAAAGAAAGAGAAATGAGTTTAGATGCATATGCTATTTATATTATCATTGCAATGTCCTTACATGTTGCTAATTAGAAACACTATTAATAGAAAACATTGCCAATTAGCATATACTAATTATTAGCAAACTGCAACTGTTTGCTATTGCATGCCAACATTACTGATAGCTTGTTGCTATCAGTAATGTTTGCTTTCCATAGCAACTTGCTATTAATAGTATGCTGCTATACACAGTTGTCTCTGCGAGATCTGGCAGTAATGCTTTTTGTCTTTTGTTTCACAGCGAACTGTGCAGAAAAATGCTAAGTATGTGTGCCTCACCAATAAAGACTGCCCGGTGGATAAGAGGAGGAGAAACCGATGCCAGTTCTGCCGTTTCCAGAAGTGTCTCGCTGTGGGAATGGTCAAAGAAGGTGAAGCAATGTCAGACTCTTCTGGAGGGTTCCGGGGTCGAACGCAGTGGTTTTCAGTCTTGGTGGTCTGGACTCCCGACAAACCTGATTGAAACGACTGCAGTTCTTTCTCAAAGTGCCATCAAGTGCAACAGAAGTGTGTTAATCCCACACTTATTTAAGTCTGGAAACAGGGAAACCCCTTAAACATGCAGAGCGGAGGACTGAAAACCTTGCGTCTAATGCATGACGACAACAAACCGAGATTTGCAGAGGCAGTTTCTGGAAACCAAAGCCATGTGCAACTTGAGCTTTACAGTGCCAACTGAAGGCGACATTGAAACTGATACTGAAGTTGTCTGAAATATGTATCAGGTGACATGTAACGCTCATACATGTGTGCTCCTCTCCTTGTCCCTTCAGTTGTTCGCACAGACAGCCTCAAAGGTCGGAGAGGTCGCCTACCGTCTAAACCCAAGACCACGGTTGAGGCTTCGTCAATAACTCCCAGCGTGAACATCATCGCTTCTCTCATCAGGGCTCATTTGGACTCTGACCCGGGCATCGAAAAGCTCGACTACTCCAAGGTGAACCTACGACTTTCACTTAACCCAAACCTCTCCTTTCATGCAACCTTTGAGTTTAGGAATATTTATCAATCTTCTTGTGTTTCTCTGCAGTATCAGGAGAGGTCAGACAGTCTGAAAGAAAAGGAGGACGCCGGTGACATCCAGCAGTTCTACGACCTGCTGACCGGTGCCTTGGATGTAATAAGAAACTGGGCTCAAACCATCCCAGGATTCCTGGACTTCTGTGCAGAGGACCAGGAGCTTCTCCTCGAGTCTGCCTTTGTGGAGCTCTTCATTCTTCGTGTTGCATACAGGTTAGCTATATTTCTTCACTTTCAAATCAAACTGAATGTTTTAAATATTTGACATTTCAGTGCTCAAATTGTTTCAATTGTTTAAAATTGTTCAGGTCAAAGCCAGAGAAGAACAAGCTGATCTTCTGCAACGGCCTGGTCCTCCACCGGCAGCAGTGCGCCAACAGTTTTGGTGGCTGGATTGACTCCATCCTGGATTTTTCACGGAGTCTTCACCGCATGAACTTAGACAACTCTCTGTTCGCCTGTCTTTCAGCATTTGTCATCATCACCGGTGAGTTCCTCCGTCTCCTTTTCAGATGAGCAAATTTCTATTGATTACAACATTTGTAATTAAGACTCCAATCTTAATTACGCCTAGATCGCCATGGCTTGAAGGAGCCCAAAAGGGTGGAGGACTTTCAGAGCAACCTCATCAGCTGTTTAAGGGAACACATGAGTGGAATTGGCTCGGAAGTGACACGGACGCAACCCAACTACCTGTCCCGCCTGCTGGGCAAGCTCCCAGAGCTGAGGACTCTGTGCACTCAGGGCCGGCAGCGCATCTTTTACTTGAAACTGGAAGACTTGGCTCCTCCTCCTCCGATTGTGGAGAAAATCTTTATGGATACACTTCCCTTTTAAAATAAAAACTGCGATGTGTGTGACTAACGGTGCAAGCAAAGGAAGCGAGATGGCAGCATTAAGAAGAACGGGTGTCCACCTCAGACACTGACTGGTGGGCTACCACGCATGATATTCTCTAAGAGACCATCATTTTTTTTTTACTGTTGCATTTTGAAAGTGAATATGATACGATTCATGGCACTAAAAGGGATTGATATCAGTGCCGAAACTATATCAGCATATTTTCAGTATGTTTTCTGTGATTTGTAAATTTACTTCGTTGCTAAGGTAGATGTGTTTGCGTTATTGTGTGCTGCAGCTTTTAAGATCTGAATTTCTTAGAAGACGGCAATGCGGTGCTCCAGCGTACTGAGAAACACTAATTTCTTAAAGAGACTGGTTCACGATCCCACTCTGAAGCTAAAACTTTAGCTTTGGCGGAGATATATTTCCTTAGACGTTTCATAAATTATAATTCTATTTGTGCTTTCTTGGACGGTCTTGGACCAAAATTTAGCAAAGTTTTTATGTTGATACTATCATCTATGAACCATCTCGCCTTAAGCTAAATAAAAAGGTGTGTGCTGCCTTTTTGGAGCAGCTTGCTAAAGCAGATACTGCTGGTAAACTCCTTTCACAATGTCTGCAACACGTTTGTGCTTCAACAGTGAAACTGGATGACGTTCAGGATATAAATACAAAGTGCCTTTATAAGCTTTTAACCTCTAACTAACATAATATCCCCCCATTTATGAAAGACATAAAATAGAATAATTTTGTACGACACCCTTCACAATTATTGGCATCTCAAGATCTACAGAAAAGCCTTAAATTAAATTATTGTTACAGTTTGTGACCTCAAGATACATTTCTTTGTTAAACTTCTTTAATATCAACGTTCATCTGTCTTTCTTGATTTTCTTGGTTTCTTGTTTTTCCCATTTTGATTAATTTGTCTAAGAGGAATTGAGTCCCTGTTACATCACCATAGAGAAACACAAAGTCATGATTTGATGCTAACTAAATGTTTCTACACATACTAGTTAACTTGAAAGCATGAATTGTAACTAAAAAAACACTTAATTTCTGTTTTAGAACAGCTATCAGGCGTGTCATTAAATGTGGAGGGTTCAGTTTATCAGTTGCTCCTTTTGATATAAAGCGACCTAGACATGTGGTCATTCTGCAATGACACGGTTATTGAGTGATGAAATGTCTGAGAGAATATAATCCTGTTCACATTCTCTTGAGGTAATGAAAGTTAAAAGTGCAACTCCATCTGAGATTAAAATAGATCCCAGCAGATGTCCACGTCTTCTTGTCCCAAAAATAGAGTCCATCTTGTTCTTGGTACATTTTACATACATAATGTACCGAAACATCGTGTTTCGGTACATTTTAAAAGCCCCGTCTTGTGTTTCAGTTTTGTACATATTGAATGCAGTTCTCGTCTTTTAATCTTGTGGACTCACGGGGAAATGTGACGACAAGATGAGCAGCTATAAAGACTGATGTTCATACAGAACGAGCAGATCTTCTCTCACGGTTGGGTTTTGGTTGGGTGTGTGTGTGTGTGTGTGTGTGTGTGTGTGTGTGTGTGTGTGTGTGTGTGTGTGTGTGTCTTCAGTGGAAATGTTGCCATAGCATTTGTTAAATGGGGCAAAAATCCCAAAAGTCTGTCTCATTTCTTTTTAAATAATGCTCAAGAGATTATGTTTTGTGCGTCATGTTGATAAAAATGTTTTTAACCTTGTGAATATATATTATGGCAACTTCTCATTTTTTTGTTTCACATTTAAAAGTATATTTAATTCCTAGTAGTTAATCTATTAAAACATCTGTAAGTTTTACACCTTCATCCCAAAACATGCACAATATGAACAAAAGTACATTATAGAGTACATTATATATATATATATATATATATATATATATATATATATATATATATATATATATATATATATATATATAACATAGTTTTATCTCTTAACAGGCATAGAAAAAACAATGAATTTATTGACAGTTAACAAACTCACATTTTCTGTTAATAACTCACAAAAAGTCAGGATCTCTGTGTGAGAATTTATTTTTTTTTAAATACAAATATCAAGTTATACAAATATTTAAACATTTCAAGAGTTTATATTGTTGTCCTTACCGCTCAACAGTCTCAAAGGTTTAAACTGTTACGTACCAAAATCTTTGGCAAAAGGGGAAACGATAAAATCTTTTATCTAATCTCTTTCTCTCTAATTGTAGCAGGTCGGGAGTTTTGAGGTTTAAATAAAGAGGCAGCAGAACTTTCTGGTTGTTACATAACAATGTGGCAAAAAGTATAATACAAAGTCCTTTTCGCTGAGGTGGTGTCAGTTTTGTCAAACATGGTGTTAATGTTGGCAACATTTTTGACCAGAGCAAGGCGACACCACGCGCCTCTCGGCCGCAGATGACTGCTGCCCTGACGGCATGCAGGCACTCGACATCTGATCAGACTGTACACCTCGTACTGGTCCTCTGGATTTTGGCACTGGCAGATAGAACGGAAAAAGGGACACAGAGGGAAAAGAGGAGGAGGTAAAAGCAACATTAGCCGGCACAGAGACTTCCTTTTTGTTACAAAATGGCACGGGCGGCCTGTTGTAAAAGCCTCGTCTAATGTGATGAGCAGATAAGTCTGGTTTCATGAGGAGAACAAAGAAAGATGCAGCGGTCCACTGCAACCGAGAACATATTTTATATTTGATTTAAAAACTGCAAATGTCTTTTGACAATCAGGATTTGTTCTTTATGAGCCCATGGCTATAACAGGTCAGGCGCGCTGCGCCTTTGTTGTTTCCCAAACCCAAACTCAAAAATACCTGCCAAAGTATCTCCTGCGTTGAGATGCGGTGTTTCTTGACACCATCTTTTTCCAAAAGTAGAAAGTTACCATCTGGAGCTGCCATTGGCTCTTTGACCTCTGACCTGACATACAATACTGCTTTTAGGAACAAACTCTCGCCCTGACAATTATCATGGTGATTTGTAAACAAACCTCCCAGACCAAAATCAGTTTTAAAAAAATAGCCATGCAGCAGAAAACAAGAGGCTTGCATGACGTTTTTCACCTAATATTTTTTATTGATTCTTATACAGTACAGGGTGACCTCAGGCACAGGTTCCCTGGCAATCTCAATTTGGAAAGGTTAACATTACAAGTACAGTGAAGGTGTTTTTCACCAATAAGCATCAGTTAGATCATCATACTAAAAAAATCAATGTCTGTTTTGCATTGTAACCTCTAAAATTTTGTGTTTTCATTTTACAAATTTAATTGAATTAATTTTCTAATATGACAGTGCATCAACGTACTTCATAGCCATAAATGTATCTGATTTAGCAAGATGCTAAATTGCATCCATCGTCCCATAGACACAAAAATAACTACAACATTCCCTCAATAAAAATACAAGAATGCAAGACAATATGTGAACATTCTGCAAAAAGGAGTTTCTTACTCATTATTAGTTGAAGACTTTTCTCTGCTTTGTTCACAGTTCATCTGTAATTGATATCTTAACAATGTTAAGAAAATAATTATTTGATCTCATGCTTTTTTGTACATTTTCTCAAATAAGTTTTTACAGGTTTAATTCACTGTGAAGGTGCAGAACAGCTATTTTAATCCAGGGGAAAAAAGCGTTACGTAAAGGTTAAAGTGAATGAATATTTGTTGAGAGAAAAAACTTTTTGACGCTAAAATGCAACATGATTAAATCAGTTTTGCTCTGAACTGAAATGCTGTGGATTTTCAGTGTTTCTTGGCTGCCGTTTGGTGACTCAAAGCTCCTACGACAGATTTTCTGAGGGACTGAGGCAGACCTGCCCACTTAGTGACCTTAAAGTGCTTCTTGCTCAGACGATTCTTTATTCCCTTGGTGACATGCTTCAAGAATCAGATCCATCCACAACGCATCACTGATGTTCTGGCTCATGGTAGAATACTTTCATCCAAGATATTATCGGTCATTAACCTCTCAATGTACTGTAAAAATCGGGACAAATCAGGTATTATTTGTAATGCAGATTTAATTAATTAATAATGCAGATTTTTATTAATTACTGCAGACAAGGTATTAATGTCTCAAAATATCTGAACAGAACCCTACGCTCTCTTCAGGTTGGGTTATTTTCTATTGTTTGGCTACAATTGTGTTACAGTTTCAACCATTGTTTTGTGATGAAAGTCACAAAGTCAAAAAGGATCAATTATCATTGATAATTCTTCTTTTCTACAATTCTTTTACCAAAACTGCAAATGTGACAAAATGGAACTTAATCACTTGATATATTTCTTTTAAAAGAAATATGATGTAAATAACATTTTAAAGTGGTTTCTCTTTATTTTCTCTTCTCGTCTCTTTACAATAAGTGACGTAAATCGGTTAGCATGACTTAATGTTAACTGATGCAACTTCAAAATCTAACATAGCACTGAGTAATGTAACCAAATTTAACAGTAAGTATTGTGAAAACCGCACAAAGTAATAAACAAATGTAATGTGAGCCAACTTTCTGTGACAATAAGTGATGAAAACTTAATCAACTTAATTTTACTTATGTACCATAACATAATGCAGCTTTGTCTGACTTAGCTCCAGTTAAATATGAGTAATGTCACATGTAACATGGGAATGACTGATAAAATGTTCACGTAACTTATAGTAATGTAGCTAAACTTAAAATGTGACGTTAGAAAATGTAAATTAATTCAATGTAACATGATTATAATGTAAAGTGACGTATCTTAACTTTAAGAGAAGGTGAAACCTAACAGTATTTAATATACCTACTAGTAAAGTAATGGTATTTAACACTAAATAACAATGTTGTAGTGTAACAGTAACACTTTGCAACATGATAATGCTCCGGTAGCAATGAAAGAAGTTTGATGTGTGATGCAGATGAAGAGATTTTCAGCCACTAACGTAGCAATTCTCTGAGAATAGATAAAGCAAGACAGCAGCCTACTTGGAGCAGATGGATAAATTTGCAGTCCAAGGCCAAGTCCAAACGCCACGTCTTCCCTCTGTGTGCAGTTGCTCTCAGACGAAGCGCTTTCAATCTTAAACAAAGCGCGCATCCACTTTCCTTTCGCTGACTTACTGTCAAAAGGTAAAAACCAAAAGCAAAGAAGCCACATGTAACACAATCGAATCATGCAGTTTGTAACTAACGGATCTGTGTGTGAGTAAGAGAGAGCAGCTGATTGCCGGAGATGTCATTGTTCCACAGGGAGGAAAGTTAATAGGTTTGTTTGTGAGGATGCTGCACCTGCTGTTTGTTGACGGATTGAGCTGCAAATAACTTTGAGAAGCAGTTCAGTTCCCCGTGGCGACTCCAGTAATTACTTCTCCATGAGTCCTTCTGTAGTATCGCTTTTTAAAACACACATTTACAGACAAAGTACTTTGAGTACACGCTATAAGGTGCCATGGGAAATTGTATACATGCATGTAGATTCACGCTGCAGCATCAGGTTCTACGTAGGTGTTTTGTTGAGTGTGGAAAACCCACCATGGGTGTATTTATAGCCAGTCCATTGTTGAGCCCACAGTATCCTCAGTAATTGGATCTGGTCTCCCTCACCGAGAATGTCCCATGATAAACGAGAGGGAGACTGTCATTGCTCATGACACCTTGTGATAACTCTATGTAGCACATCACGGTATTAGGGACTTATTCCCCCAGGATTAAATGCATTAAACGATTAGCCGTCTAAACGCTCATTTTGAAGTGAATGAGAGGAAGGGATGATGAAACGTAGTTTAACTGATTTGTTCTTGAGAATTCACTCAAGTATAAGCAGCAAAAAACAAAAACAAAAGAAAACAAACAGTTCTTAACAATTGAGAGGAACTCAGTTCATCAAATGCGCAAAATAGATAAATTACGCAGGTGTAATATTATGAGCAGCTTGTCGTCTGATGATTTTAGTTTTAATGTTTGGTAATGGCAGGAATTTCCAAAAGCTCCCCTCACTTTCCTTTGCAGGATGCCAATTTGCACCATTTCCTTTTAGAATGCTGGGAACTGAGGAAACCAGTTCTTTTACTTTTCAGTGTTAAATGTTTTTTCTTTCTTTCTTGTTCTACATTTCAGATGCTCAGCAGTTCAGGGCCTCTTTTGTTGTATTTTTAGTTTCAAAGTGTGTCAAATGTTTTCAATGCGGGACCGGTCTTGTCTACAGGCGTGACAGTTTAACACTCTTGATTCTTTCATGGAGCCGCTCGGTGGTCGTACGTGCAGAATTTTGTTTGGTATCTTCTCTGTGATTATATGCCAGGCCTTCTCTAAAAAAAGACACAAAAAGTGCTGGCAGCATGCTGTCTGTATGGCAGCATTGATGGGGCCTTGAGAGATGTGGAAGTTACTCTTATGTGCAGCAGTGCACGTCTTCGCACCGTCAGACATGTACGCACAGGCAGTGCAAAGTTTGATCTACATGAATAATTTGCATTGTCTAAAGAATGTAGCAGAAACAGTGATAGGATCCATTTTTCTTATGCAGCACGTTGTGGTTAGTGTCTCTCCAAAGTCTGCTCCTGATTGGTTGCTCAGCACCTTGAGACGACTCCTTCCCTGGAAGCTGCTCGCTCTTCAGGCAGGAGATTTCTGAGGCACGAGAAACACTACGAGAACCAGAACCTCCAAGAATTAACGCCTGAGCGACTCAACAAAACCCCTGATAAAAATGAGATTCAGTTGCATTAAATATTTTTTGTTTATATCTAAAGTTAGGCCTGTCAAAGTTTCAGAGTGAAATCGGTCTGGCATTAATGGAAGAATTTACATTTACTTCAACTGCAGTGCTGCAAGCAAATAACCTACTGCAGAGAGAATTTGAATAAATCTATCAAGCACAGTTGGCGCTGCTTGTGTGTGTGTGCGCGTGTGTGTGCGTGTGTCACTATGCTGGAAACTTCTCCCTGCTCAGCCGGAGAATATGAGAATGTTACAATTATAAAACAAGATTGACAGGAGGGATAGTGTTGCACTGGCAGATGACAGATCCTGGCCGACTGCCTGATAGTTATTCACAGCAACCACCCCCACAGCAAACACACACACACACACACACACCCTGACACACAACACACGCATGGATGCATGCACTTGCATTTCAGCCACCGAGGGATCAAAGCTTGAGGAGCATCTTAGGGACAAGCGATAATGTATGTGTGTGCGTGTGCGTGTGCGTGTGTGTGTGCATGAAAATGGGGGCTCAAGGTCAAAGCAAGCACATGGTGCAAACACCACCTACACAGGCAGGTGGTCCAAAGCGGACAACCGCATCATTCAACGAGCCGCAACCCGACTGCTGAAAACTAAACTCCTCTTTAACTCTTAACATGTTTTGAGTTTATTGTCAATATTCACCAATAAATAAAAAAATAAAACTTCTACCAGGCCAGGAGCTGCCCACATGGCGCTGGAAACATGAGGAGTTGTTAAGGACAGAACTTAAAGGCTTCTACAGCGTGTGAAAACAGAGACAGGAGGGTCTTTACTTCTGTTCACCGAATTCACTCAGTCCGCTCGTTTTGGCTCCAAATCTGCTGTGGGAGGATTTTTCTGTCAGCCTCCTCAAACCTGCTGATAATGTGTCACCATTAACAAGCTGCCGGTGGTCTGCAGGTTACAAAATACACCAGTGATGCGTTCATTTCATTTTGATGCTAACTTAATGAGCTGGGAATTTAACGCAATCTTTCACTGTTATCTGAGAAGTGCAACAGAAGTCAGATTTAGTGATGATATTTGAAACTTCATTCCAGTCTCTTTTATTAGTTTTTGTTTGTTTGTTTGTTTGTTTGCTTCTCACTTGGATTGCAGTAAATAATTGCATTTCATTGTTAGTGCATACACCAGGACTGATTTGACTGTGGGTCCTGCATGTAAATAATAATAATAAAAAAAGCATCCCAGTCTTTTTTTATTGTGTGAACAAACTACAATATTTGTACTTTATGTGTCCAGCCATTGCATCCTGAAATAATTTAAGGTTTATTTTAACACACAAATACTCAAAGTCAGTGGAAAATCAGTTTTAATCCAGACTTCCTCTGTTGAGAGCAATCATTCAAAACCAGAGTATTGTTACACTAACAGGTTTATTATTGAAGTTTAAAAAACACTCAGACAAACTGGGCCATAAAACCATCGTTTAAAGCAGGTGAAATACGTCTAAAAATATAAATAAATCTCCAATTACATTGCTCTATTGGTTTACGCGGTGTACGGGATGTTTATGTTGAATCGCCATAAAGAAGTCGGTTCTTTTATTTTGAAGGCCGCTTTACAGGAAGTCATTTACCTGACGTAAGGTGTGGTGACGTCATGGATCTGGGAAAAAAAAGAGAGAGAGAGAAAAAATGCGGATCTTCTGCTCCTTCTGTCCGTCGAAACTGTTCCGCTGCTGGAAAAAACTGTAAGTCCGAATAAACGCTCAATTTTACTCACTTTTCTCTCAGAGTGACGGGATTTATTCTTTAGAAAAGAGTCGGGAAACAAACAGAATGCTGAGAGAAACCGAGGCCCCAATTAGAGCAAACTGAGTCTGCCCGGCCGGGAGCAGATGGTTACTGTGATTTTCTCATCTAGAGGAAAGCGATGAGGAAGTGCAGAATAAAAATAAAACATCACCACAAATAGTTATTTAATGTATTTTTTTTATTTTTTATTTATTTATTTTTTGTTAGGCAGGAATTTCACTTCTGTTGCGCTTTTCCAAGTTACTCACGTCACACAGTTTGACACGCAGAGAGTTTGCTTTGGTGTTTGTTCCGTCAGCCAGCTGACAGGAAGTGGATGGATGGATGGATGGGTTTTCAAAGTGCGGGGCGTGTCCCTGCTTCAGGACATGGCATGAGGGAAATGAATGAATAAAACAATAGCAGCAAAAAGTAATTGAAAACATTTAGCCAACTTCACCGCGCCTATGCCAGAGATTAATGGATTTATTTTTGAAGCTCTGGTGAGTCTGGAAAAGCAAAATTAAAATAAATAAATAATAAAAAGTATGACTATGATTGTTTTAAGGCTGAATCTGACGGTCCTCCAAAACCACAGTGTCGTCTGCGTGGCATAGTTGATTCTGCACACAGCGACATCTGCACAGCCTCGGGAGGAAGCCAAATTACCCACACAAGTACAAGGAGATCATGCAAACTTCATGCAGAGAGACCCCAGGCCAGGATGCTAACCACTGCGCCGCTGTGCAGCTCATGTTTTTAAATGTCAAACAGAATCATATTCCAAAAAATGTTATTTTGTTTTCTGGGAACATAGAAATATGAATTTGTTTTGTTTTATTTATCTTAACAAAAATGCCACCCTGTAAGTTTTTTTATCAAACAACAAATAATTTAGACATATTTGTCTGTCTTCGCAAGATAACAGATGAAAATGTCATCCGTCTTCTTTGTACATTTCTACAAAGGTCACTGCACATGTCTGTTTTGCAGATTGCAATGTATCTTTTTTTTTTCCTAAAAGAGTTTCACTTCTCTGTTTTCAAGAGCTACTTCCTTCTGTTTGACTGTTTCATTTACCAACTTTGTTCAGTTGCATCAAAAGACCTTCAGACTTCAGGCTTGTTCAGTCTTCAAATCCAGTTTGAAGACTGGATTTAGGATCCATGAACAAGTTGTAGACTGCAAGGTAACTGGTCTTTTAAGTTTGCAATCAGTGTTTTTTTTGTTTGTTTTTTTTAAAGGCAGGAAGTTTGAATGACTTTGAGGCCTGATTGCAGCTTTTTTGAGCACGGACAGTCACACGAGGGGTAAGTGAGCCATTGTTCATGTGCGACATGAAGCTGGATGATTTAACTGGCTTATAGACAGAACATCAACAGAGAGCGGTTTCTTCAGTGATGTTTGGGTTCTTGAGCTGTTGATGAAATCCCAGGGTTTAGAGAAGTCTTGCAAGATAAATCTCCATATTTTCTGTTTTAAATGTGTGTTTTAAATGGCAGCAACCAGTGCTTGTATCTCTCTGTAACGGTGCTTTTAACCAGATGAAGACAACACAAACAACTCTGCACAAAGTGGTTGATTAATATGACAGAACGTAACGTCACTTTCCCCCAAAAAGTAGCATATTTCATGTTACCAAAACAGCTCAGTTTGTGTCGTGTGTAAACTGTTGCTTGCTGTTTCCCTTACATAACTTTTTGCAATCTGACTTTCTCAGCTGTTCTCTTCTAAAATATAAATTTGTAGCGTAAACACCAAGTAGCTGTTCTACAGTTTGGCCCACCCGAGCCAAGGAACTCCGTAGCTCCTCCAGAGTTGCAGAAATTAGTAGGCTGGTGGTCACTATAGGTGGATGGACAGGTTACCTGTAGAGATGGGAAGTTAGTGGACAGTTTTAAATTATTGTAATTATGTTTTATAGTAAGAATTGTGTTGTAGCATTCTAATTAATGATGGTTGCAAACCCCCAAAACTAACAACATTTTAATATCTTTGTTGTCAATAGATTGAACTGTAGGTGTCAGATTTTATTGTTTTAAGAATAAATCTAATCAAATCTTGTGATAAAATCCGAAGCCCAAATTGCCAATCTCCAGTTTCACGTTGTGCTCCAACAGAAAGGTGTTCAGTGACGAGTTCAGAGTTCGGGATGTTCAACCTATTATGCTTCCTAATATGCTTCCTTTACAGTTCATCCCTGAGCTTCAGCTGTGTTTCTTGGTTTGTTTATTCACAAATGTTCTCTAAGGGAACAGCTGAAATCACACAAGTTACCCACAAAAGACTCTGTTGTGATGGATGTCACTGACCCAGTGATGCTGACTGTCTGCAGAGCCCTGAGATGGAGGAAGCGTACGGTGAACTTTACCAGCAGTTCCTTCGCCTCAGGTCGTTGTGCCTCAGACAGGCAGCTCTGCTTCACCAGCTGACGACAGCCCTGCAGAAACAGCAAGGTGTGAATTTTGATTTCAGTGCCAACCAGCAGCGCTCCAATCACTAAAAGTACATCTGAAAACAAACATTTATTTATTTATTTATTTTTTATTCAGGGGTTTCTGTTCCAGAAGTAGAAGTGAGCGATCTGATTTCTATCCCGGTCCAGTGTTCCCATGAAGTCCCTGCGTTTCTGTACGAAAAGCCTCAACCACTGACATCTGCAGGACCAGACCCCACGCCGCAACACGGGGCCGAGCACGCTTCCAGAAATGCTGGCTGCGCTTCTGGTTTCCTTGCTGAAGGAATGTCGAGGCTCAGCATGAACGTGCCCTGTCAGAGGAAGCAGGACGTGAAGATGCTGAACCCGTTCGTGTTCAATACAGAGTTCTCGAAATACAACGCAGATCCTCCCAGTAGGGCAAAGCCTTCAGAACAAAATGGCCCTGGTGAACGCAGAGCTCCATGCACAGCAATGGTGAGCAGCTTCTGGTCAGAAATGTGTTGTTGTGTCATTTTTGTAAAGTTTCGATCTGTTTCAGGTGCCGATGACTGACGGAGGCCTCCTGGACCTGACTGGAGGAGCCATGATGTCTGACGTGGCGATGAACTCGCATGTTTGTGACTTCTGCCAAGCAGTTTTTCCCGGAGACTCGACCACACGAGGAGAGTTCCTACGTCACCTTCACACCCATGTCACATAGTGAAAAAGACAAACACGACAGTCGAAACGTATTTCCCCTCTACAAAGCTCTTCATTTCTGCTTTTTTGTTGTTGTTTTTTCAGGTCAGTAAATTAGCTTTAAAGTTAGAGAAAGAAACCCTGAGTAAAAATACTTTTATTAACGTGACCTATTATGCTTCCTTGAACAGGTTATATTAGATCTATGGTTGGTATGAACATGTTCAATACATTTTTTTTGCACAAAATCATTCTTTGATAATGAGATTTTAGTCTGTTCAGTTCTGACTATTAGAGCTTTTTCAGAATGAGCTGTTTTATGGCGTCTTGTTACTTTAAATCCAAATAAGCTACTGCTGACCTCAACTCAACGTCTACATCCGCATGTAAAAATGGCTGCAAATAGATGCACAAAAGTATATATTTGAAAAGCAGAAGTAGAGCCTCCTGCACAACCAACAACAAAGCAGCGAGTGGTTTTTGAATTTTAACAAGTAAACACTTGTCTTTTCCAGCAGCCATTGTGGATATTCCAGTAAAAGCAGCTGACCAGGTGTGCTGGAGCTCAGCTGGGCAACCCATAGCAGTGGGGTTTGACCCCTAGCAATCCCTCACCTGGGGTTGTTGCTAGGTGAGGGGTGGTGTCCACTGATTTGTGACATTACATTCTGAAAAAACAACAAAAAAACATTCTGTGTTTAGTCAGGTCATGCTTCTTAAAATTTGTCACAAAAAAGTGGAATAAACTGAAAATATTTAATTCTGACAAATAAGCAAAACCAGAAAAAATCTGAAACGGGGCAAATACTTGTTAAAGTTCTTCTCTCACTGACATTAGACTTATTCTGTGATGGTGCAAGTACACCTCTAATCTCAATCTCTGGGAAGTGTGCCATTAGCTGTAGTGTGAAATGAATAGGAACTGGTTGTTAAGCATTAGCGGTGTGAGAGTTTTTTAAAGTGTTTTACTCAGGGTTTTATTTGTCCTTTGCATGTGGGTGTAAATAAATTTTCAATGGAACAAAAGAGAGATGCTTGTTCAGTACTGGAGATTTATGTCATGATTTTGACATGCCGGTCTTTGGCAAATAACCCCAAATCATCTGCATCAAGAACAAGACTCAATGCAACAAAGCCCTTTAACAGGAACTGGTTTCTGATTTGGTTTTCACACAGAGCAGCAAACTGCCCCACAGGAAGCTGAAGATCAGGCTGTGGTAAACAGAACCACCAACAGAACCACATTGTCTGCTAAAAGCAGAGACCCAATCCTAAGGTCCTCAGGTTGACAGCGCCCAAAAGACTTTCTAAATGTTATGACCAGAAACAAAATCGACTTACTGCCGGCGATGCAGACCAAGCTCTGACTGCAGCCAGTACTGGACCTGCTGCGGTGGTCCTCCCAGCCCTCCTGGGTTCTGGAGACCTTTGGATCCCTGTGGCTCCGATCTCCTCCATGCTTTCTTAAGGAGGAACCTTTTCTACGAGAGCTTTGGTGTTCGGATTCAGGTGTTTACACTCCATAGATGAACTAAATACATCTTGTATTAATTAGTACTTTGTGTTTTTCAGTGACATTTTGTTGCTGCTCCTTGATTTTGTTTTTTGTTCTCATTCTGTGGGTATAGAAGCAGATTTCTAGATTGCTTTTTTTTGTATTCTCTTTCCTTCTTTATTCATCTCTTTGCCTAACTTCTCCTTTCTTTTCTCTCTTTTTTCCTTTCTTTTCAATCACCGAGTCCATCGCATTTGAAAATAAACCCACGGCAATAATGTTTTAAACCAAACCAAGTGGCCAAGCACAGCATCGCCGGAGCTGATGCTGTAGTTATGTAATTTCTTGCTCAATTTTGAACACGTAAGGGAACAATTCATGTCAAAGTAATCTGGAAACCAAAATGCTAATTTATACTCTGCTTTACTTCAACTGTCCTTGTGCTGCTTGTCATCATATCGGCTGTCTGCTGCTTCACACTGTTGCTGAAGAAAGAACAGGAGCTAAAAATAGACGCAAAGATTAAACTCTAATTAGCAGCGCTGACAGCTGAATGACGATAACGGCTCCTTTACTGTTGCCAGATTGATTTTATAAGCAGACGTTAAGATCTTGAACACAATTTCTGTTGTATCTTTTAAGATTAAAAGGTATTTATTGTTACAGAAACTTTACAATTAAATGACAATCAAAGCGTTAAACACAAGAGTGAAGTATAAATGATTGATAGGTGCAACCAAGATTAATTAGATTAATAATCATAAGCCAATGTGAAGGATGAGTTCTGATTTCTTGGTGTTATCTTTGTTACACGTTAAAGCAAAAGATAGACGATTGCTATATTGCTATAGATAGATGATTGCTACAAAAATGATTTACCTTCATGAACTTAAAGGCACTAAAACAAAAGTGAAATTTCTAAGACATGTCAGTGAAAACTCTGTGATCTCAGTGAATTGTTATAATTCATGCCATTTTTGAGCGTAAATAACCTGTTACAGATCAGGATCTCAGTGATATTTAGACTTTTGACTAAGCCACTTTCTCAGCTTTTCAGCTGTGGATCTACAGGTGTTCTTTAATGAGTGTAAGGTCATGACCTCATGATTGCATCAATGAGAGCCCAGAGTGTCACGCTGTCGCCTCCATGTGTCTCTCTAGTGCTCTTTTCCTTAAATGCTTTGCTAGTTTTTTACTGCACTTTTGAAAAAGTTTCTCTTTTGTATTGTCAGTTCATATAATATTTCTTCTAGTACTGTGGAAAAGTTTCTTTTTTTTTTTTTTACGAGCTTCTGTGTTATTTTTATTCAGCAGGAGTTTTGTCTTTGGTCTCTCGTTGATGCAGTTTTTGCCCAATCTCTGTAATTTTCTCCTGTTTCTTTTGTGACATGCAGGAAGAGTTTGTAATGATCCCTTGAAATTTATGTGGAAAACCAGCTTCTCCAGAAAAGCTTCCCCACTGTTTCATCTTTTCTCCATTTTTTCTTTTTTTTAAACCCACTTTATGTTTGACAGGATCTATTTAAGTGACTCATATACTGTGCAGTTATCAGGCCCAGGTGTAGCTCATAAAAATGAAACAAAAAAAAACAAAAAAAAATAGCGGTCACTTCTGTTTAATCCAGCAAAGTTATTTTAAGAGATGTGGGAAAGGAGAGTTGATGTCGGTGAAAACTCAAATCTAAGGTGTGTATGTGCTCTGCAAAGAGAAGACGTGAATGATATGATATTAAAGTGAACACCATGGAGAAATATGAATTCTCTCGCAGGTTGCGAAGGTGTTTCGGCGTGGATGAGCAATCTTTCCATCCCCATAGGGCCGTGACGCTTAATAACGCTCTGGACCTTTTGAACTCGTTTTGTTGGGCCTTACTTTAAAATCGCGCAGTAGTTTTAAATCCCACAGAAGAATTTGTCTGGTTAATACCAGGTTTGCTCTTGAGCGTCGTTTTACAGTCCCGACGTCTGCGGATGACATGATGATGAGTCACGGCAGCATCGAAGCGTCAGTGCAACAAACAAGACACCAGCAGAAGTGTTGCTGGCCGAGTGACGCAACTCCTGCTGCCTCAGCCACACTTCAGAGCTGTTAAATTAGCAGGAGAAGGAAAGTCACTCTTGGTAGAAAGAACTACGACATCGATTTAAGTCATTAAAGTAACATTTATTAGGATATAACAAAATAAATTATCTGTCTTGCAACATACACCCAGGACGATTCTAATGCTGAAGAGACGGGTAGGTGTAACCGATGCACAGCACGCTACCTCACTGATAGTTCTGCAATTAGTCTACAAAATCTGTCACATCTATAACCATCGACATAACACCTAAATTCTGCTGCCGAGGCCGAACAGGGTGAGGAGCTTAAAATAAGCTGCTGCATCAAGAGAGAATACAATCATTTAGTCTCTCTGGACCTCTGAGGTTTCCTAGAATACAAATTGAACAAAGAAAATAATAAACCCCCCCCCCAAAAAAATCACGTCCATCTTTAAGAGACACAAAAACGTTACATACGGATCAACTTACAAGTGAAAGACTCAATTTCTGAACAAGTGTGTCAAACGGCCTTTTAAACGATGATCCTTTCAATGTAGTTTTAAATGCAGTGTTCCCAACAAATGTACAGTTTTACCTTTAGTGACATTAAACTCTGAATAGGACAAAGTCAGAGTGCCAGACACGGTTCAGTGTTCTTCATTTAGCAACTGAATTAAGAAAATTAAATACATTTTCATAATCTTGGGGATGGCAACATTTTCAGTCTGAAAGGGATTTAAAATACATCCAATCAATTATTTGCGCAGCAGAAAGTTGTGAGTGTGATTATGACAGAAGTCAAATCTGATGGATAAGCTGATGAACTCGCTTTTTGAAATTTTATTCAACACCGATTGAAAAAGAAACACGATCTGGCCTCAACATGCAGCGTCTTGCAAAAACATTCATCACACTTGAATGTTTTCAGATTCTGAAACCACAAACTGCATGAAATGCATTTCAATAGGACTCAAAGTTCAATTCAGTTTCAAAAATACTTTATTAATCTCACAGGGAAATTAAGTAAAATTGATTTTATCTGATAGACCCACAACATGTAGTGCTTGATTGTCGTAGATTGCTGATGATTTTCAAAATTCATTACTAATGAAAATTAGAAAACTTGTCACGCATACTTAAAAAGAAATTCAACAAGTTGAGTTTATAAAAATGCATAACAGACTTCTCAGATTTTTATTTGTTTAAAAAATTTACTTCTGCATTACTTTCCTTTTAACTGAGCAATTAGGAAGTCAAATTTGATTTTTATTTTTGATTTTTATTTTTTTAAAATAAAAACTAAATGTTTGACAATAGGCACATAAAAACATGCCAGATTAATAAAAACTGGGTCAGTTTTTAAAAAACACTCAGCAGCCCAAGCTAAGGTTTCAAGAGAAAATGGAAAAGGTGATTTAACTTTTAGCTTTCAACTTTGTGTGGGGCTCCATCAATATGAGGCACTTCGTCATTATATGCTATATTCTGTTGGTCTATCACATAAAATATAAATAAAATAAAATGTATAAAAATGCTGATTTTTTCAGTAGTATGAGCATTTTGCAAGGTGCTGCATGTGTCAGTGTCTTCTGAGTTAGTTTGACCTCCACAGTGCTGACCTCTGACCTAAGCAAAGTGTCCAGTGGTTTCCTGAGGTGAATCGCTCCAGAGCATTTCGCTGTAACTCGCAAAGCGAAGAGATCTTTGCCAAACGCACATCTGGCCTGCAGAGTTGCTTAGTGTGGAGGAACTGTAGAGCGTCAGTTTTCCAAAGTTGCAGTGCCCCCTGCTGTGTGAAGCGTGTTTCATCTGTGGCAGGCGGATCCTCGCAGCAGCACAAACATTTTCCCTGACAGAACACGGCTAAACTCTGCAGGACACTAAAACAGAGACGGGGTTCCTTCCATGTAACAGATATATAAGAACAGAAACGTTTAGATCTGAATTTACAGCGGATTCGTTTTACAAGACGTGACGGGCCTATTGAGTCGGATCCTTGCAGAGTCTTAGATTTACAGTTTGAGTCAGAGTCCTCTCTCTGAGCACAGTTCCCCTGCCGGGCTGTGGGTTTCACTTTCCTCTGTGGTTGGAGGTGATGGTTGGCTCTTTGGTGACACAAGGGCTACTGCTCCGGCACGCCGTTATCGAGATCGCCCGTTCCACTTTGATGTCATGGTCTGGGGAGAGACGTGGGTTTGAAAATGAGACTAGAAACAAAAGTCAACTCAAACAGGAAGTGTGTAATTGACCGCTACAGCGCAGTGTTTAGGTAAAGGCTATCAATGACAACTTAAATTCTGATCTCGGTGACTGGAGCTTTGAAATTACTGGCTTTTCACGTAGCGGGGGCAGCAAAGCCGAGCATAAACACCATTTAGAAATCCCATGCAGCCGGTGTTTAAAAGCTTTGAATGCTAGTTTGGGGGAATTCACCAGGAAGTTCTCCCACATGAAGTGGAGTCGTCATGGTTTATATGACCAATGCAATCTGGTGGCAAAATGTCCCCAGGCGAGCAGAGACAATGGAGTGATGACTGAGTAAAAAAAACAAACAGAAAAAGCAGAGAATACACAGAACTAACGTTTGGGTTCACTGTGTAATTACATGAGAGAGGCAGCAGATTAAAAGTAAGAAAAACACATTTTACTGCTTTTTCATTTTGAAATTAAGAGCAAAACATAGTTATAATTATTACGAGATGCACCAACCAGCATATTTTTTCTATAACCTTCCTGTTGAGATTCATCATTAATCACTTATATTCAAGATGTAAAGTTATTCTTCAGTGAACTTAAATCGTTAATGTCTTGTTCAGTGTGACAAATACACAAAACATCAGTTTTGCTCGCAGATCTAAGATGACCTTCAACACATATAAAGCAGCACCAGGATTTTTGGTGACTCTGCAGTTTGACGGCTACTGCATCAAATTTTATGAATGGTTACCCTGCTGACTCATTTTCCTCGACCCGTTCTCCATCTCATCACTGGTAATAAGAGCATTAGCTCCTGTAGCTCGTTGTCCATTTATTGGAGGACTGATATCACTTTCAGACACGATTCAGCTGCAGCAGTAATCTTCCACTGTACAGAGTGAAATTAGTTTTTTAATTTCCAGTTGGCGCGGTGTGACATGTTCAGGTGCTGTCCGATTTCTGATTCCTGGCTGGATCAGACTGTTGTGTGAAAGTTATACAAACGGATAAAATTAAGAAGAGATCGTCCCTTGGGGTACAGTTCAAACAATTCATATAAATTGAAGCAGGATGCAAGTTAGTGATATTAAGCATAATTGGAGATGACATTTTCTAGTCTCTGGATCATTTTATTACATCAAAATTTTCTGCATAGTCTTTTCTACTTCATCTATTGACTCAACTACTGGTCACAACATCATGTTGTTCACCCTCTGACCACTAGATGGCAGCAAAGTGCTTCTTAAATTACTCTTAGTATGTGTCAAATATGCAACAACAGGCAACTCAGCAGCATTATGATTAGAAACAGTGCGAGGTGATTTTCCAACCATAGTTCCAACTTTAAGTATGCATTTAAAGTAGTGGTTAACATAGTTAGCATTAACCAGTATGTGTCTATTAGAACGTAGTTAATTAACTCTTAAAATTTTAGAATGGCTGTCAGCTTTTCAAAGATGTTTCCTAACAGAGACTGAATGTCATTAGAGATAAAGTTGGATATTGTGCTGTATTTTATTCAGCCTTCCTGTTTACAACTCAAGCCTCAGCAGACAGCAGGCTTGTTTTAAACAATTAAACAGATACTAGCTAACTTAATTGTTGATACTTGTTTGCTGGTAGCACTTCCAATTAGTCATTTCACAGAATACAGAAAGATCCAACTTTTGATTTTTCTTCTGCCTGGTCGTTGATCAGAGCCAGTTAAGCTGAAAATTGACTAATTCCATTTCCAATCCTTGTTCTCATTTCTGTAGTCTTAATCCAGCAGCTATGAAACAAAGCAACTAAGCAAAAAAGGTATCGTTTCATTGCCGCCCTGGAATCTCTAAGCTGTTTTAAATCTTTCATAATTGGTAAAATGACAACGTAGTTAATTCAGCCGGAGAAACAAGTCCCCACAAAGAGAGCATTTGTCGGTTTATTCTCTGCGACGCTCTGTGACAGTGGAAAATGGGTTACAGCTGAACTTGTGACGTTTAGAGGAAGTGGGAGAAAGTTGAGATTAATGAGTGCCGCACATGAGGGAAACTTGAATGAGTGAGAGATAAGCAAACAGGAGCATGACAGAGTGAGGCAGATTGATGCCAGAGATTAAACATATGTCATGTTTTGTTATTTCCGCAGTCCTTTTGGTATAGGGAGAGGATGTATTAAAAAAAAAAAAAAAAACACACACTGTGCCATTTTCCTGCCCACAGGTTTTATTTTTGTACGCTGTCGCTTGGTGAGTCAATGCAACGCCCCTCCAATTACCTCCCACTCCATCGCCCCCACGCCCCATCATCCCGCCCTGCAGCCCACGCGCCTAACACACTCTGACGTCAGTCACTGCTGAAGCAGGGAGGAGGGTCCGATTCTGTCGCCCACAGAGTACTTCCTATCCCCCCTCCCCTCCCTCCACGCCTCCTCATGTCTTTGCTGGCTTCCTTCTCCTTTGCTTAATCTCTTCAGCTGACGATCACAGCCCAGAACGACTAGCTCGGCCCAAACCACTTACTTTTTGCCTGTGATGCGTCACAAAACTAACAAGGGATTAAAGAAGTGCAATATCAGATTAATGCTTTCTCGCCCTCTCTCGTTTATTTCTGTGTTTTGGTCTCCCTCCCTCCTTTGCCCTCCTTCTCACACTTTTTCCTCTCAGCCTCCTTGTTTCCCCTTTCCAACTTCTGTCCTTTCTAGTTTACAGCCTGCTGGAGTTTTAGCTGTGAGCGGTGGGAGGCGTCACCTCAGAGAGATTCTGACTCACTGGGGTTCAAACTGTGGAGCTATGAAATATTCATTGTTACTGGAGGTTAGGAAGTCTCTGTCTGTTATTCAGTTCTGCCTCACCACCATCTAATTCCCTTTTGAAATTATGGTTCACGTTTTATCTTACCTGCAGCAGATAACTCTGGCGTCTTCATTAAGAATAAGTCTACATTGTCTGGTCCTGAGGCTCCAGCTGAGAGCGAGTCTGAAACCGGACTTCTACCATTGTGAACCCAATTTCAAACACAGCATATGGGTTTATGCAGATGCCAGTTCATGCACGTGAAACCGTTTTATTCATTTACAGAAAAAATATTGGAAAAGGAGGGAGGAGGGAGTGCACCAAGAGTGATATTCCCGTACTGAAAGACAACCGTGTGAAGCATTTTCAGGAAGAGAAGAGTAATGATATAAAATTGTAAGTAGTGTAATGAGCAGAAGGGCGAGGCTTTAATAGTGCATTAGTTTCATTTCAGATTGGATCTGTGAGTTAGGAGATATGTCGCAAGTCATAAAAACAGTGAACTTTGTGTTAATTAACTTGCATTAATAGTTTATAAATGCAGCTTTCATTGAGTTTTATGTGCCATCCTGTCTTCTCAACACAGGAATAAAGGACAAACTGAGAGTTTCCAGGTTGAAATTCTGACTTCATTGCATGTTTTTGTTTTATTTTGAATGAAAACCCCCCCAAATCCCACTTCTGAGTCCAGAGGCAACAAGCCATGAAGGGAATGGTTTATTATTAATTTTCAAACGAAGAAAAGAAGAGGATTTAATGCAAAATCAAGTTCTACCACATGTGTGTCTGTGAACTTAATGTGCAGCTGGTTTGAATAGAGCACATGTGTTGGGATAAAGGATGTGAAAGTTGGGTCACTGTGGAGTACAAAACTTTGTTGTACTTCATGATGCCAATCAATATCTTTCCACAATTGATCCTCTGAGAAGAAAATTTCACCTCCCTTGTCAGTTTCAATCATTCATCATTATGAACTTTCATATGTTAAAACAATTCAGAGTAATATTGATATCGAGTCCTTGTGATAACATTTGACTAAAGCTCATTTGGTGATCTGCTTACTCAGACCAGAAACACTCGACATGTTTTGTTCTCGGTGCAGAGACTTCTTGAATATCCCTTCATAAATCTTTAACCATCCCATTTACAATCTATCCACCTTCAGGCTGAAGTCTTTTTTCGAATCACATTTGTTTAAACCTTCCAGAAATTTAGAAAATAACCCCAAAGTCATTCCTCTGCCTCGTGATAACAGGTTTAATCTATATTAAACAATTCACATATGGGAGTCTCTGAAAAGTCACCTGCCGAGTGAGTCCCCTCTGGCCCCAGGCTGAGCTTCCCCGCCCGGTCATGTGACACCATCCGAGCCAATCGGAGACCTTCGTCCATTAGAGTCTGCTGTATTAGATGGCGGCTCCAGCTGGCGGGGTTGGAGGCGTCGGTGTGGGGACGTGGGGATGGAGACTGGTTGCACTGGGAGCTGGAGTCTAACGGAGCAAACAGAGCTCTGCTTAAAACTGTGTGTGTGTGTGTGTGTGCGTTTGTGTGTGTGTTTTTAAAATAATTTCTAATGTAAATTCAATGTGCAGCGTTACCAAGCGATACGCAGTCAAGGCTCTCTGCAGACAAGCTGTCTTCATCTGCTCTCTGAGTCGCTCCTTCAGATCCCTCCACTCCAAGGAGCGATGACTCAGACACGATGACCTTAAAACACATCATACGAGGCCGCTCACAAACGACTTCAAACGACGCGACCCGACGAGCTCTAATAACCAACGGAACAGCAACAAAGACTCACCTCATGTCTCGCTCTCTTCTGAGGCAAACCGCTGCTCTCGTCAGCATTCGACCTGCGACAGAAACAAACATGAAGATGAGGTTGCGCCTCCGTTTTGGAGCTTTGAAGGCGTATTTTAACTCATTTAAAGTGACAAAGTTCAAAGTGGAAAGTAAACCGTACCAGAAAATCCCACAAATTTGCGACACTATGTCAACATGGAAGAGTATTTGTTACACTGACAGTTTTAGACGAATTTATCCTTCAAACGAATGAAGTATGTGATTTTAAAAAGGTTACATTTTTAAATGTTTGATTTACAATGATAAAGTCAGCATTCAAACCAAAGGGAAGATAACATTTAACTTTGAATTTCTAGAGTTTTAAATATAGACCCCGTCTTTTATATGAGGAATAATTGGACGGTTTCTTGGTTGATGTTTGCTAAAATCTTTTTAATCTCACTCTGTTCTCAAAAGGTAAATATGTTTTCCTAACACTTGTATAGAAACGCAATCATGAGAGATTTTAATTATTTTTTTTTTATTGTGAGTTGTACATTTTTGTTTCCAACTCAACATCTTTCTAAAAACGGATCTTAAGATGTTTTTTTTTTTTTTTTATAAATCTTCCCCTCCTTCAGATTGAAATCGTGAGACTACTACTTCACAGTATGATGGCTTAAACTGATGCTAAAATACTACATTTTTGTATTAACTCAGCATCTATGTTCAAATTAAGCTAAATTTGCATTTTCAGGTACTGGAATAGAAAATACCACAGTAAATTCAAGTTGTGGAAAAGTGAAAATGCACACATAGGGAGGTCTGGTGAGGTGTAAATGTGGTCTGAAGGTGTTTGGGGTTGATCAGATGTGCAAACCAAAACTGACTTTTAGCATCAGGGAATTTACAAGCTGGCAAAAGTAACTTTGTCAATGCATGTATCAGGGCTGGGTAGAAAGAATCCCAGCCCAGCTTCGAAAATGCATGAAAAATGTGTCAATGGATGTCCAGTCTTTGCACGCTAGGCTTGGCGTGAGGCGTGGATGTCACTGAAACCCTTACCTTGCATGTTTCAGTGTGGAGGTGTAGGCACATTTCCTGGCCACCTGTCGAGCCAGAGAAAAGAGCTCCACCCGTCTGAGCAGGAGAGCGTTGTCCCTCATGCAGAACTGGGCAGCAGCTTCATTGATGATCAACTGGGGAGGAAAAACGCAACGCGTGAAGCACTTATGGATCCTTTCAAACTGCCGTTCAAGCAAGGTGAAAGCTGGCAGCTTTCGCTTGGTCTTGCGTTTACCTCATGGTGTGTGAGCTGCTTGCCCTCTCTCCTCTTGGAGTCAAAACGACCATAAATGAGGCTGTACTTCCGGATCTCCTCCTCCTTGCTTGCATCCTGCGAGCCCATTCTGAAGATGTGACCCACGGTTTTTGCTATTTTCTTGTTCATCCTCAGCAGAGTCTTTACCTCTGCGGGGTCTGACCGGGGCAGGGTCCTATAGAGTCTCTCCACGCTCTCCACCACGGCCCTGGCCGTCTCCTCGTCCAGCTGCCCTCCTGGCCAGGCTGACAGGGGTGCCGGGGCGAAGGACGCGGAGGGCACTGGCGACGTGGAAGGACCCGGAGGCCCCGTGGACAGGAGAGGTGGGCTGTGTGGTTCCTCCTCAGTTCCAGATGCAGAGGCAAGAGCGCCATTCCCATCAGGGTCTGGGCTGAGCCAGTGCGGGTCCATGGGGGAGAGTTTTTCCCTGTAGTGTGTGTCCGGTGGCTGCGGAGACGCCTGGGAGCAGGGACTTCTCGGACTGCCGCTGTACATCGGGGTAAGACATGCCCGGTCCTCTCTCTCGCAGGGGGAACCAGGCTGCCCGTTGCTCAGAGCCTTCCTGTGCCCGCCAGCTGACCCGCCGGAGCCCATCCCTTCCACTTTGAACAGCGGGATCCCCCCAAGAGGAACATTAGCGACGGGCTGACTGAAAAGGGCAGGGTTCGCCGCCCAGTCGCGGAGAGCCTTCTGCAGCCTACGCACATGCAGCGGCTTCGTGGCCATGCCAACCAGGGCCATGATTTCCAGGAACTCCTCCTCGGCAGCCTCGCAGAGCTGCTGCACGTCGTCGCCGCCTTGCTGGATGAAGGTTTCATAGTAGGCCAGCAGGTTGGCCCTCTGCAGCACCCGATAGAGTTGCAACTCCCCGAGGGTGCGTGGCAGAGACATGGCACACAGCACTGGAAAGTTCAAACGACGGAGGGGAATCGCATGAACCTGCAGAGAGAGAAGAAGAACTGGAGATGTGAAGACTCTGGCATCAGGTCCAAACATAAGTTCAAAAGCTTCTCTCCCCTTGCTTTCAAGAAGTTCTTGAAGTCTGGCGCTCTCAGAAAAACAACAACAACAAAAAAAAAAACAACCTCTCTCTATTTCTCATGCATGCCTTTTCCTATACAAATAAAAGTATTGACATATGCTCTTACCTTTTCAGGTTTCTTGTGAAGATCTGCTCCGCCTGAACCGGGAAACAGTCTCTCAAATGTCACGGCTCGCAACTCCCGGAGCGAAACTGACAAAGAAACACAAGATGAGCCGGTGTTTGGAGTCGGGAGCAGCACACGCTCAGATCACTGGCTCCTCTCTGAGCCGCTGGAGGAGGACACCCTGCTCGGCGTCACGTCGCTTCTCAATGTCCTATTCGTTACTCTTACCTCTCGCCGAGAGCCTCCGCGGCGCAGATTTTGCCGTAGTAAAATCCCCTTCGCGTTTTTCGCTCCTCGGCTGATATCACTGGCAGAAATCCTCCTCCGGCGCACCGTATTGGTTGCTGGCTGCCTTTTTTTTGCCGTCTGCGTGGGCTGGAGAATGACGGGGGCGGACTGCAGCACGCCATCTGACCGAAAAAGAGCCTTCCTCTCCCGGTAGAGAGGCGGCTTTCAAATTGGAGACGTGGGCGGCGGCATAGTGGGGGCTTGAAATTAACCCTCGTGCCGTCTTCGAGATCAGTCCTTTCGTGCAGAGGCTGCAGGGGATTCCCGGAGGTTCACCGTGTCAAAAAAAGACCCTCCGGATGAAGAGTCATCGTGGAGACTCGCCGTTTGAAATGGCCAAGAAATGAGGGAGATGACGGTTCATGTCTCATTGAAAGAATCACGCGGCTTCACTGAATTTAACAAACTCCACCGCATTTTACTTGCTATTTAAATTGATAAACATGAAGTTGCGAAGTGGGAGGACAATGATCTGGTTTAATTAAAACGTGTGTATGTATTTTTGCAAATATAATCCGGAAAGTGCGGCGTGAATTTCAGTATTATGCATCTAGAAAATGAAGATTTTTAATTGAATTTATTGAATTTAACTCTGGGCTTTGACTGGACCATTCGGACACTCATCTCACCAGTATCAATAAGAACCAATTGGAAATAAATGGCCCCTGAAATTGAGACAAGTCATTCTGTTTTGAATAAAGTCAGAAAAATAAAAAAAAATAAAAAAAATACATCATCAAGTTGGTAAAGAGGGCCAGCTCTGTTCTCGTTCGTTTTATAAAACTTTTATCAGCTTCTGTGACCCTTCTGGAGAAGAACATTGCCACAGCATCATGCTGCCTTCACCGTGTCTCACTTTGGATTCTGATGACAAGGTGACAGCAGTGAAAGTTTTCCATCACACAAACACTTTGCATGTTAGCTTGGGTTGAATTTTCATCTCATCTGACCTGGTCACCTTCTTCTTTGCTTGGCGTAAAATGAATGTATCATGGCTTTCATTCTACAAATAGCCTTTGTTCAGGGGTGTTTAAGTGTCAGAGTGAAATGTGTGTCATATCCCAGGTAAACACAACGAAGTTTAGAATTGCAAGGTGACAAAATGTGGAAAAATCGAAAGGTTGCAAAAGCTTCCAGGCCTTGGTATAAATAACATTAGTACTACATTAAGTTAAAACAAACACCAAAAAACTTAAATGCTTGAAAATGGATAGAATAGAGATACATTTTAATTTATTGTACTTCTGAAAAACATATTTAAAGTATTCAGTAAAAGAAAAAAAAATCCCTTTTTACTTTGGAATATTTCTTGCATAGCCTATATTGTTTTGCATGCTGGCAGAATAGTTCAGTTTTGCTGCTGTCTGATGCAGAACATCATGACGCTGTTTATACAAACCACTGAGATCTTTGCAGTACTGCTGGGTTTCTAGTAAAAATAGGCTGCCCTCTTTGTTGCTAATTAATTGGCTGCATTAGATATTTTTTTTTTATATTTCCTTCCCTTTCACTGTTGTGAACAGGTTTGGGTTGATCTGTCATATGAAATCACAATAAAATGCATCATATTTATGTGATTGTAGCATGAACCTGTGGGAATGTTCAAAAGTTATTTTTCCAGATCATCGTTTACTAGTCTGCACCCAAGCAAAAATGCTTTGTGGGACTGCATGTGTGATGTGGCTCCTTGGTTTCAAATTGCCTCTCCAACCTACTGGGGGCCACGCAAGGAAATTCAAGCTGAATGTTATTACTTATTTTGTAAGGGTCCTAATTCAGATAAAATTTTATTTCAGTCAATGAATTATGGTTTGAGTAACTTTAAGATTGCAAGTCGGTGACTGGCTACAGTTTAAACAAAAATATGAACAAGCCCGTCGAGCCTGATCTCTCTGTTAAACACTAGGTGGCAGCACCGCGTCTCTGGTGTCTGCTCGCTGTCAGAAAACCACAGAAGGAATTAGAGGAGAAAAAGAAACAGTTGGCTTTCAGTTCACAAACAAGGTTACACATTCATCTTAAAGGTATGTTAAACGACTCTCATCTTTTTTGGACGAAATGTGTTAAACGACTCTGGCTCTCGCTGGAGCCCTTCTGTGTTTTTAAGCTCGTCTGAGCTGTCAGGAAGAGGAAACAGGCGCTAATAATAGCAGGTTCAGTTAGTATCATTGGCTAAGAGTTAGCTTCTGGCGAGCTAATTCCGTCCAGACTTGTTGTTTTTTTTATGTCTCATATTTTTTTTCTGCGAGTAATGCCATATTTAATGAAATAATTTTTAAGTTGGACTCAGCAGAAGCTAGTATTACCAGGAATATTTGTCTTCCTGCTTTCTCATGCTAACACCCTGGCTGCTTGCTAACACTCGTCGTTTCAAGAAAAACATGGAGCTTTCAACGGGATAAAGATGATTTCCTGTGTGACAGCCAGGTTACTGTCAGAAAAGTCTGCTTTCAAATTTCTTGTTTCTGCTCACGGTTCAGATAAACTCCCGTTGACTGCGTTAGTCATAAAAAAAAGTTGTGATATTTGTTGTAATTGATGTATGTTTGTGTTTGAGCAAGCTTTATAAGTTTAACTTCGTCAAATGCCGAACAAATACAGCCATTCACCTGCAAAACAGAAGTTACGACGCTTTGCTTTTTCTGATGAATTTCTTCAAAACATGAATGGTTTTGCTATTATTCCAAACTATGTAGTTGTGCATTATAAATCATTGACTTTCATACGTTCAAAAAATCAATACAGATACATATCACGCATTACAATCTGCACACCTTAATACAATAGATTACAAAAAGCCTTTCTTTCCTTCTACTGTTGTACTTCTGAATAATTACATTAATATTTAAAAGGGAATATTTGGTGTAAAAGCAAATGTTCCACAGCTTTGGTGAGCAGAGACTTGAGCTCATTGTATTTTCTTCTCGCTTTGAGTTTCAATGTACTATTTTATTATCTTATCTTTTTTTACTGTGCCTGTTACTTGGCTTGTGACAAACTTTAAATGGCACTCCTTATGGGTTTTATTTTAATTAATGGCCTTTTCATTGGGATCAGAGTGCAGGGGTTGAATAGATATTACTTAGGTAAGACAAAAATATAAAAGCCATGCAGGATTTTCTGTTTTCAATGTCATGTGCTACTTCGCGTTGGTTTGTAACATTAAGTTCAAGTAAAACACCTAGAAGTTTGTAGTTGTATTGTGAGTTAAAATGTGAAAAAGTTCAAGAAGTATGAATTGGTTAGCAAGGCACATTTTCTACATTTTGATGATGAAAGTTTTGTTGGTTAAATAACAATATTGAATATTTCTGGCTACTTTAGGAAATAAAATGAGTTAAAAATCAAATTTTTACTAACATCAGTGCCTTTATGCACTAGCAGAAAGTCTGGCACAGATACAGTCACATTTTACGAACTTATGTTACCTTATATTTGTGTTTATTTGGACTTTCAGGAAATTTTTTTGATTGAAGGAGCTGTTTTGTTTTCTGATCTATTTCTTTTCAGGTGGCCTATTTCATAATGTTAGCTGTGAGGAACCCCAATTTCATTTTGATATGAGCAAATGGAGGAAACTCTGCAGCAGATCATGGAGTTAGGAAACTTTTGTCCCCTTTCTGTCTGACAACTGTGAGGGACATGGAGAAGGAAGAGATGGATGATGAGGAGGTTTGTGACGGTGGTTTTGTCTCGGAGGCCAGTTTTAGTCTGCAGCAGGCTGGAGAGAATGATGAGTGCACACAGGAGCATAATACGGCCCATCTCAACTGTCAGGAAACTCCAGTTATTGACCGTGGAACGGGTGACGTAGAGTCATGTGAATCCATGGAGGCTAAAGAGGACACAGAAGAGGTTTCAGAGGGGTTTGAACAAGACTTGGATCATGAGAACCCACAGCTTATAAATCAAGAAGAAGATGAAGCTGCCAAGGAGCAACAGATGAACGGAGAGTCCGGCTGGAGGGCGCTGGGAGGCGGACGGAGGTGCAAGTTGAGGAGCGGCGGCTCTCTGTTCGAGCAGAGCTTTCAGAAAGGCACCATCCCGTCCAGTGGAAGTCGGCACAAGCAGACTCGCAGACGCAACCATCACCACCATCAGCAGAGCCGCGGCCGCAGGCGGACGGGAAAACAGCTCTTTTTTGCTTTCAGAGAGATGCTGTCAGAGTCCCTGAGCGTCTGGTGCATTTCATGCGTCCACATGCTGATTGAGATTATTGTGACATTAACTCACAACTGTGGAGTGGGAGTGGAAATGGGGGTTTTTAAACTTTACAACTGTGGGAAAAAGATTCTTGTTAAGATCACCGATCTGCCTGGAATGAAAGCAGACTTTAGCCGGGTTTTGAAGCAGATGAAATGTGCTGGAGCAGACCTTTTGGACAAAACTGTGAGGACTCTTAAGTGGATAAAGTCATCCGTCTCCTCTTGTTTCAGACTTTTCTGCGCTTTAGTTATTTTGAGTTTCCAGTGGGTGAAGGGGTTGCTGCTGCGTGTTGGTGGTGAGCGGGGTAAACGCTATTGGACGGCTTTTCTGGAGTCACAGGTCTGGAAGAGGCTGGCGTCTGTGCTGGAGAGAGTCCGGAGCTGGTTCAGGAAGTAACACACCGTCGTCGCCGTCGTCGCCCAGCAGAGCCGGAAGAGGGGAGCCAATTCAGGAACTGGAGCGACTGCTGGCGCTGGCCGAGGTGCCAGAGGCGGAGCTTGACCCCTTCACGGTGCTGGGCGTGGAGGTGGATGCCACAGAGACCGAGCTGAAGAAGGCCTACAGACAGCTGGCTGTCCAGGTGTGTGTGTGGTTAATCTGGAGTCGGGAGCCTTTTTTTTACCCTTCTTACTTCAATAACCATGACCTTTGTGCTTTCAGGTCCATCCAGACAAGAACAAACATCCGCGAGCTGGAGAGGCGTTCAAGGTTCTGAGGGCAGCCTGGGATATCGTCAGCAACCCTGAGACACGACGAGAGTATGAGCTGTAAGTAGGAAAAAGTAATCAGACCCCTGAGGAACAACGCACTGTTCGCAAGGACATCTTAGCATGAACATACAATAAATATAGTTTCTTGATTTTAATATCTTTCTTCTTTTGGCTTTTGTCATTTGCTCAGGCGATGCAGCTGAGTGTTATTTATTATAATTCTCAGCAGCGTCAGAAACTTCTGTTTCATATTATGAACTCTATTAAAAAATGCTTTTCTGCCTTCTAGATTTATTTTTCCTTCTGTGACAGAAAGAGTAACACTGAAGCCATTTACTCTGGCTGAGCATGACCAAACCTGAGCTTTTCTATTTGTGAAGCTGGAAAGGGGCAGTATTATGTTAAAAGGCTTTTATGAGCTTTACGTCATGTTATAATGTTATTCCCTCATCAAAAACATACCAGGAGTTTTGCCGTGAGTCTTTCATGCATGTTTGAGAAGTCCTTTAATCTTCCAGGGCAACTATTCAAGGGTGGCTAAAGGATTGCTAACACAAAGCACACCTGGAACGACACATCTGCTCAGCTTATCATGCAAACTACTGCGCAGCGCTTCTCCTAACAACGGCTATAAACGGCTTCAAGAGAAGCATTGCTGTGATGATGTGCAGGTGCAGGAGTCATATTTGATATTTATAACATTTTATAGCAACTGAAGGTAACATAATTACTTGACTGCTATAAAATGACTCTATGTGCCTGGAAACTACAATACTCCTTTAAAATGTTGTTACTGAGCAAATGGCCTCACAATTGACAGTTTTCCTGCATTTTGAGGAAGTATTATGTGTATTTAAAGTGTCACCTACTTATTTTGACTTATCTTTTTGTAAATTACAGCCTGGGAAAATAGCCTTGCATTTTTAATTGTAATGGGTTATTTGAAAAGATGAACAGCTGCTAAAAACTGGTGAGATTGTTGATGCAAGGTCAGAAAATGTATCCTCTCTTGTAATGAGGCAGATTTTTCTCATCAAATAAATTGCTGTAGCAGACATGTTGTGCAGCCCAACATTGCAGTCAATCTCACTTCTTGATTTAGGAGTTTTAAGTCTTTGTTTAGGAAAATCACATATTTTTTTTCTGTCTTTGGTCACTTCTGCATTTGCTTTCATGGCTGAAGAGAAGACGGCTACAACCAAAAGCAAATCTAGCTGCTTGGATATGCTTCTTCTTTGTGATTCCAGTGCAGAAAAAAAATCAAATACGACTTATAAAACAGTTGTCGAATTCAGAGAATATTAAAGTTTTCCCCCTTAGATTTATTAGGCATGTAACTTCTGAATTATCTTGAATCACAAGTTGTGTCTTTCCCACACAGGAAGCGCATGGCAGCAACCGAGCTCTCGAAGTCCATGAACGAGTTTCTCACTAAACTGCAGGATGACCTGAAGGAAGCCATGAACACCATGATGTGCACAAAGTGTGAAGGCAAGCACAAGTACGTTGATGCACGTCTGACATCACTGTATCGACCTGATGCGTTCAGTATTGCTCATCCTGGAGCCGTCACTGTGAACGTTGTTCCGCTTCAGTGGTTTTTCCTTCATGACCCGTCTGTGCAGGCGGTTCGAGATGGATCGAGATCCTGCTGAAGCCCGCTTCTGTGCTGAATGCAACCGTTGCCATAGCGCCGAGGAGGGAGACCTGTGGGCCGAGTCCAGCATGTTGGGCTTACGCATCACGTACTTTGCTTGTATGGAAGGGAAAGTGTATGATATTACAGGTGAACAGCCATTTTTATCAGTTTATTTCTGTCTGAACTCAAGACTAAGATTGTGCTTCATGGGAAATGCATCGCTTCTACCTCGGAAATGTTATACCTTGTCATATTATAAGACAAGGTATCTGTGAGATTATTTACTCTCACAGAGTAAATAATCCATCATCTGATGGTTAACGGTGTAAAACCTGTGGAAAAAGACGTTCTTCTTAGATGAAACAAAATCTCAACCCTTTGGCAACTAATGCTGAATGCTAAACACACTACCTCCATCGTAAAATACAGTGGTGGCACCATCATGCTGAGGGAGACTCTGTTTCTCTTGTCAAAGCTGATAGTAAACTCATCGGATTAATTGATCAATAAATTAGTAAAATCATTGTCAACTAATATAGTGTTTAACTGGGCTATACAGACTCAAAAAGATGCTGCAAGAAAAACACAATCAGAGGAATTAAACTCTACTAAAAATATGTACATTTTGCATAAAAGATAAGAAATAAAAAATAAAAACAAAAAACTTTGTGAATATGTTGAACCCAGAACACCTCAAGTCAGATAGTTTAAACTAGTCTTGATTCAAATTTGGTAAAGAAATTCTCCTATTAAGGCCCTTTTGCTATCAAACTACTAATCGGTTAATCCAAATAATAGTCAACAGATCAGCCCTTTGCTGAATAGACATTAATTTTAGCAGAAAGGTCTGGAACGCTTTTCACATGTTGATGTCGGAAGAATTTTTTTAACTGCGTACAAATCCTTTGCTACAAATGATCGAGTGTACACTGAAGGACTCCTGTGTAAAAAGTATTTCTCATTTTGTATGGAAAAGAACAAAGTGGTAAAATGAAAAATTTGCAGAATGTGCCATTTTTTAGAATCCTATTAATCACCAGAATAACTGATTACTAAAATAAGTTAGTTGGAGTCTGAGCTTGAATCAAATCATATTCATGTGTTAAAATGGCCCAGTCAAAGTCACATGGCCTTCACAAGCATATTTGCATCCTTAAAAGGGAAAGAAGGAAGTCAAACTATTAAAACCTACAAGCTATTTAAGAAATTTACACTCCTCCACACTCTCTAAGAGATCTGCTGTGTCAGAATCGAGTCCACACCAGATCTTCACTCTGAACAGACGACACAAATCCACTCCAAGCAGACAAGACTGCATTGATGCCGTTTGGTTTTTATGCAGCGTTCTGCTCTTGTCTGTCCAGAAGAGATTTTATCCAGGTTTCTTCAGGTGTAGCTTTAAGAAACAAAGCTGTAATTTTACAATTTTCACTTTCAAATTTTCCTCATAAACTTGGAACGGTTAAGAAATGAGCAGAGGCATTCCGACTGCTTGCAGTTTCTCTGAGTTGTTCAGGATTTGACCTCAGGCTGAACTTGACTGGGACGCCCACTTTTGGGAGGAATGATGATTCTCTTGAATGTCTTCCAGATTATTTTTGAATGGCCTTGTCGCGTTCCCCAGATGGATGCGCAACAATATTTATTTTTCTGAGGAATTTGTTGATGCCTTTTGCCCTAAGACTCCGTTACTCAAACTATCTTCTAAACTGGCTGACGTGTTTAAAACAGCTTTATCCACTTGAAGCAAAACATGAAGCCGATGTTTTGGTTTTAGGGGCGTCGTATGTCATGAGTAGTTTGGTATTTGTCCCTAGTTTTAGATTAAAAAGGGTGAACTAAAAGTTCACCTTCACTCTGCTTACTTGTAGATGTTTTTTGAAATCTATATTTTTGTTATTTACAATGGTAATTGGTTAAAGGGTTTTTGTTTTGTTGCTTGGTAAGGTTATATGTGCCAGATGGGTAGAATGGTACCAGCGAGAAACGGCAGGAAGCAATGAGAATGGATCTTTGTTGTTTGGACAATGAACTTCTGCTGACTGAATACAAAATATGCCACAAAGCATCAGTAACCTTTAATTTGCCTCCTCGCTGTCGCTGAGCTGTTATTCATCCTTTCTAAAGCTCTGCAGGCCATATTTATGATGATCCCTGATGTATAAAGTCATGTCAGCGTTTTCTTTTCAAAAGTACAACAGACCAAAAAAGCCTTTTAGATGAAGTCAGCGTTTAAATATGTTTTAAATGTATTGAATGCTGATTTGAAAATCAATATGTTTGTTTGTTTGTTTGTTTGCTGTCATGTTTCAGAGTGGGCAGGTTGCCAAAGAATAAGCATTTCCCCCGATACCCACCGCGTCCCGTACCACATCTCGTTTGGCTCAAAGAACAACAGCAGCACCACACGACACAGGTACGAGGCGCATCACGAAACTAGGAGACCACCGCTAAGTACATTTATTTCATTGATTTAATTCAAAAAAGTACAACTTTTATGTAATACGTAGATTTATTTATTTTTTTTTACAAGCAGAGTAATATATTCTAAAGGTTTATTTCTGTTTACTTTTATGATTGTGGCTTATAGGTGATGAAAACCAAAGATTATTGTTCATCAAAAATATATGAACATTGAAGAAGACGCCTTACAAACAGTTTTCTTTCAAGTTCCTTTTTTTTTTTTTTTACAGATTAATTGTAAAAATAGTTGACCATAAGCTGAAACTACGTCTGAGTTTTTAATTAATAATACCTGCAGTGCCTGCAGTGGCAGCTTTAGGAAGCAGTGAGTACCAGCTTGTTGTGATAAGACTTGTCTTGCTAAAATTAACCATAATTAATTTCAAGGATGCAATGGCAAATGGGGTAACTAATTTAAATGTTAATTCTATTAAACATTTCAGACTCAAGCTGATTCAAGCGTTGATGAATAACACAGGACGTCAGGCTTCCTGGATCTGATGCATAATTTCTGTGATAGTCCAAATAAAGTCAACATGTAACCATTATAAAGCTAAATATTACAGCTTTATAATCATTCCTCTCTGCTAGATGGGAATGATTCTCATTGAACTTTGATTTTATTGCTGGGAGTATATTTTCTCCTTGGCTTTCAAATGTTTTTTATTTTTATTGATCTGCTGTAAAAAGGCTGAAAGTATTTGGAAAGCGTCAGGCAAAGTTAAACTTGTCACCAAAATTAAATAAAGTGCTGCCTTTGCTCTCGGACCAAATTCGTGGCATTTTTAAATAGCGATCAAAGGCTGCACAGAATTATTGCAAGCAGTCCCACTTTGGGCTCCTCCGGTCTAAAGATGTTAGATTTTCCTCTTCATTGAATCGTAAACCAATTGAAACTGAGCGACTCACAAAGAAAACCTCAACAGAAGAAATTGGTCCATTTCTGACTAAGCTGTAAAACTTGATCCAGGAATATAGAAGAATTATACACATAACAAAGCATCACAAAGCATAACAAATTCAGTTTTTATGCCAAGAGATCATGCAAGTGTTAGAAACTGAGGATGATATCGTTCTTTTAAGTTTACCGTTCTCACTTGAGATTCTACTTAATTTTTTTCCCCTCAGTCGACACTTGGTGGCGCTGTTTCATGATTTATTCAAAAAGTATGAACACAAGCAGTTTTTCTTCCTGAATTAAAGCCCTAAATAATTTCCCTTAGATGAAAGTTATGGTTGAAATGTAAATGCAGAACTGTGTTTCTTGAGGGGCAAAAGTCAGAGGGTTTTATTGTGGGGGGGGGGCAGGATTGCTCACCGTTTATAATGAGGAATCTTTTCTCTCTGTTTTTCACCCGAGATATTCAAATAGATGTATAATTGTAACATTTTTTGTTAGGAGAGGAGTCAAAGTAAACATCTTCAAGTTGTAATGATGAATAATTAACCTGATCTTCAAACCGCCTTGATGTTTAATTTAGAGAACAAGCTCAACAGTGAGTGGTCATTTTTATGTTGTTTTATCTTTTAACAGAAATTCACATTTGCTCCCAGATTTATTTCTGTCAGCATAAAGAAACCTCTAACATCGATGTTCTCGTTGGGAACTGGATGGTTCGTTTTGACGACAGCACATTGTTGGTCTGCAGCCGTTAATCACAGAGATCACACTCTAAATGTGTGATCAGTTCACTTCCTGCTGTAACATGATAGTCATGTACTGAGTCGACTATCCAGTCTGTGTAAAACAGATCCAGAGTAGCATAAAATGTAGAACTGATAGAAAAAAAATACATGGAATCATGAATAAAACAAGTCCTTTATTGATGTATTCCAAAGAGTTTTCTTCTTCTTATTGTTAATTATATTCTCTGTCAGCTTTCTGAAGATTAGGTTTGTGACAAACATTTTCCTAATATATCAAAGCTGTTTGTTTTATTCTGTATTATGCATGGATGCAAAAAGTGTTTGCTTCAAATCCACGATTAACGCTGCGGCCTGCAGTCATTATGACCGCTGCTATGTCTCTCCTCAGTAAAATGTACACAATAAAATGATAAATCCTTGTCTGTGCGCCACGTTTTCAATAAATTTTTGTATTTCCTTGAATATAGGTTTAAATTTAGGTTATTTCTGAAGTTCCCCTGTTGATGAGAACCAGCAGGAGGCGCTAGAGAGCTGAGCAGCCCAGTAGGACCATTTACAATGTGGGACGCCTCAGTCATATGGAAGATATGATGATGGCAAACCTTATGTGGCACGACTGTTATTCCAAATGAAATGATCGAAGATTGTTTTAATCTTTGTAAAAGTGAAATCAACTAAATAAAAGTGTTAGTTTTTGATATCCATCATGGCGGAGCGGGCCGCGTTCTGAAGAGCGTGGCGTCACGGGCAAAAGGTCAATAATGTTTATGCTTTGGCACAAGCAACAAGCAGTCCTGAACTTCCTGTGTTTCCTTCCAGGAGCCCCTCGGAGCACGCCAGCGGTCCTTCCAACCCGGCTGACTTGCAGGACTTCTTCAACAGAATGTTCAAGGGCGGACCGCCGAACGACATGGCTGCCAACGGCGGGGGCTTCTTTCCCTCAAGTCCGCCCCATCACCACCCGCCCGGTGCTGGACCCGCCCCTTTCTCCCCTCCCCCGGGTCAGACAGGTTTCTACATGCCGGGGGGCCTTCGGCCAGATCCCAGCGAGACGTGGCCCGACGGCGGCAAACCCCCCAGGAGGAGAAAGAAGGTCCGAAAACCCTTCCAGAGGTGAAGTCTGTTTACTCGCTAGTGTGTCAAAACCGGGACGCGATAAAAAAAAAAAAATGGCCATGTTTGTCTCTCGCCTGCCTGTGGGCATGCCAAGATCTGAAGAGTGGTTGAGTGTGAAGCTGCAGTCGGATCCGCCAAGCAGAGAGGGACTGGATCACGAAGATGAACCAGTCGAAGGCTGAGGAAGTGGCAGAGTCGGTGCTTTATCTGTCATTTCGTCCTGTTGTGTTGCTGGTCTCACTCATGACTGTAGCCTTGACAACCGAGATCCCTCTGATGCCGTAATGAAGCATTTTCTTTTTTTTCTTTTCTTTTTTTTGAGAATTTCCTGCCAAATCCATTACTGCATATTTATTCACCTTTTTTTAACGCTTCAGTTTTCTTACTTCTTTTTTGTATCGGGTTAATTTTCCACTTTGGGCTCTTTGCCGAGAGAGAGAATCGGTGGAGGTGAGGGCGACGCTCATTAAGATTTTACAGCTGAGAAATGAAGAAGAGGGCTTGTGCAGCTTAACGTGTCAGTGTTACTGTTGTTGTTATCGCCGCGTGTTTGTTGTTTTGTGCTTCTGGAGCAAAGCCTTGTCCAACCCAAACAGACGGGATGAATCTGAACCACGCTAACGGGACACAACGATGCGCAACACGTCCGTTTCTTTGTTCTTGACCTGATGTGTCGTTACACTGTCCTGCAGAAGCATTTACACCCCTTGGAACGTTTCTGAATTTTATTTTGTCGCACTCATAAACCACTAGGTGTTTTACGAGGATTTCATGTGATGAACCAACACAAATGATTTTATTAAGTAAAAAACTAAAAAGTGTGGCATACAGTTATATTAACCATCCACTGCAAAAACACAAAATCTAAGTATTTTTTTGTCTGGTTTCTATAGAAAATATCTTTGGATCTCTGAAGTAAGACAAAACTAACTCACAAGTAACTTTACAGCAGGATAAGTAAATATTTACTTGTTTAAGTAAATAATTCCTTATTATTAATGAAAAAGTACTAGATCTATTGACATTTCTCCCATAAAGTAATTCATCTGCCAATGGAACAAGTACTATTTCATCAATTATTTACATAAAACAAGCCTCTATATCTTGCTATATAGCAAGAAAAACATCCCCACAGCATAATGCAGCCACTACCATGTTATACAATGGGAATAGTATGTTCAAGGCTTTACTTTTCGCCACAAGTAGTGTTTTGGATGTTGTTTTAAAAGTTGTAACAAATCTCAAAAGGGACTTCTGTGGTCTTCTTATTAAAAAAAAAAAAAAAATGTGGTTGTAAAATGTCACAAGATCCAAGGGATGTGAACACTTCTGCAAGACACTGTATGACAGCCTAATGATTAATATAACTTTTGTTTTAATGCTTCAGAGCTCCCAAAAAGCATAGAAAATCTGTTCAGTCCTGATTAGAAACAAGTCTTGAAGCCTCTTATTTGTTTTGCATCAGCAGGTTACACACCTGCCACTATGATTACACATTCATTATGAATATATCTAATGCATAATTGAGGGTATTTCTGTCTAAATCCTGAAGATAAAATGTTTTCAGATGAAAATATTTAGTCCAGCTTCAGAAAGTTCACCGATTCGAGCAGAGGAACAATTCTGATGATTTTTGTTCTGACTTAAGCAGCAAGGGTGAAGACGAATGCAACAATAGGACATGTATGCTGCTACGTTGTTGATTTGCTCTACTTTTCTTGCAGCTGCTGAGATCATTTCTGTTCCATTTATCTAAATTTTCTCTGGCTTTTCCTCCTAAGCTGAAGTTGTTGCATGTTTTTAGCATGTTTTACTCCATGATTACTGCGTTGATGTCCCAGTTCACGTCATGTTCTGCACCCAAATAGTTATTGTGGTTCAGATTTCCACATTACAGGTTCACAGGAAATCTACCCAGTGCTTACTGGTTATATTAACATTAAAAAAAGACAGTTAAGTTCACATGGGCCTTGCCTAGAAATTAATGAATAATTAATTAAACCTTTTTTTGTTTTGCCTGTAGCCTTGTAAAAGCAACCTGCTGCATTGTTTACATCTGACTTGAAGATTGTGGGCGGTTATTGAAAAAGGCAACTGTGTGTGTGTGTGTGTGTGTGTGTGTGTGTGTGTGTGTGTGAGAGTGAGAGAGAGAGAGATTGAGGCACTTGATAAAGGTTATATTTTATATTCATAGGAAGTTTTCTATTGTGTTAATTTTCTCCTTTCTTGGACTTTTGTTTTTGCACACCCGGCGCAGTAATAAAAAGCTGTACTGATTTGGATTCAGTGGTTTTGAAGCTAAACCTCCGGCTGCAGGTGAGTGGGAGGTCTTACTCACAGAGCTCGACAGCAGCTCACTTACAGATTTTACGTTTGCACAGCCACTGCGCTCTGGAGAAGATGAGTTTTGTTATGGTAACAGAGTGAACGCCTAAAAGGAGCTCTGGTTGCAGATGCCTGTTTCTGCAGGAAATCTTTGCTTCTGCACCTGCTAAAAAAAAAATAAAGGTTTTTCCTCACACAAAGGAAATGTGTGGAATCTGAGGCTCCCTTTATGAAAAGCTATCTCTCCAATGAAGACAAACATGTCCTAACTAGGAGTGAATTTCAGAAATTGATCAGTTAAAGTAACTTGTCACATTTCTACAGCTACTACACCCAGATCTCCAGCTCATGCAGGAACTGCACAGCCTCATCCATGATGTGTTAATTGTCTAGCTTTGTTTTCAACTCTTTGTGATTTGAGAATATGAAGTGCTGCACGTTTAAAAGTAGCAGGTCAGAGTGCAAGAGGTCTGTGAACGATTCAACACGTCAGTGTTCTGTTTCCTTTTTATGTTTTTAAACAGATTATGCAGAAATATTGCAAAAATATTTGACAATCAGGGTTTTTTTGTATGAAGTTCAGAGGTTAGTTCCCAGTTGGTGAACGGTTTTAAAGTAATAATCTTGGGTTTATTTCCCCTACTTTCTCTGGTTTTCAAAATAAAGATGATTTCCAAGATGTAACAATGTTTGCTGTGTTTTCTACTCATTTTCACCTTGTTTGACATCATTTCATTCAGCCACCATCATGCAGTCAGTCCTTTTTATCCAACCTGACCTAAAAAAAGTACCTTCACCGTTTTGCCTCATTTTCCACTCAGTGACCTTTGACCAGCTGTTATGTTTATGAAAAGAGGGCACCTTCAAATCTCTGCTCCTTACATGGAGATGTTTCAAAAAGATTAACTCCCTGATATCAAGGTAAAAAACCAGATTCATTGATGTGAGTATTTGGGTCTGCATAAAGCATATTTCTGTGTATTTGTACAGACATTCATTTCCCTTGAAGGTTTCCACATTTTGGCAGGTTACTAAAGCAAACCTCAAGCTTTTGTATAACAGATTAACAAAGTGGTGCATTCCTGCATCTCAGTTTTGAGTTAAAGAAACGGGATATGGAAACTTGGCTTTCATTTTTCCCCACTCATAAACACTTTAAAAAAAAAAGTTCTGTGAATAAATTCATTTAATTTCATCATTATCTTTTATACAAAATACATCTTCAATACATAGGGTGACTATAGGTCAGTAGCCATCTTGCAGTCAGAAGGCACTTAATCCCAAGTTGCCTCCACACCTCCATATAAACGCATGTTCGACTGTGTGAATGGTAAAGCGATTACATTTTTCAATACATTTTTTTAATTTTACAATGACTTCAATTTATGAACACAACCACATTTTAGACTTTAAATATTTGCTTGCTTTAGGGATGAATACTAGGGCTTGTCAGAGTTACTGCACTCTTCATATTTAACATAATTCAAAAAACACTCACATTTAGTTGGCAACACTCCATAGAAATCTGGTTGGAAATGAGTTCATAGCTGTTCACACCCGTCTCCCTCCACTAACATAGAAAAGATAAATATGGTGGTATATTCAAACTCCTCTTAGAGGCACCATGTATTTTTACCTAGAGTTTGCCTCTCAGGGCTCCCATGATGGTGCGGAGCTGAGAAGCGTCTCTGTAGGCCACCAGGCCGCCATGATTGGCCCAGCGGGCCGCTCCGGATCGATCAGCGCGAGGCTGATGATATGTCAGTTCTGTCCTGGGATGCTGTGCTCCGCTCTCTGACTGCTGCAGACTCAAAGCCAAGTCCACCACGCCCCCTCCCAGGGCCCGCAGCAGGGCGTGAGGAGCGCACGAGTCCCACTTAAAGGTGCTGCCCTCTGACAGGACGTAGGCGTCCGCCAGGCCCTGGATGACGCACAGGATCTTGTAGCCGGCTCCAGAAGCGTACATGACCTTGTCAGGGCTGCACACAGAGGTCAGGGCTTCCTTCACCGACTGCTTCTCGCTGGAGCTCAGCACCACGGACAGGCCTCCCTCAGACCGCTCTCCTGGTCTGGACTCTGAGCAGATGTTGGTGCTGCCGCAGGACACGCCCCAGTAGTGCTTTCCTCTCCAGCTGAGAACAGAGAGGATTACTTTTAGTCGGCCCGAAAAGCTCAGCCACAGAAATGGCTGTTTTTCACATCAAGAAAAACATTTTATAAAAAATTCACATTTTGCACGTCTATTTGGGTCTCAACTGCTTCTAAAATAGATGTAATGCTAATTAAACACCACCTAGCCATTATTCTTTGGCAATAAGTTAATGTCTGTTGGTGTCTGAAAATGTGCCGTTTCAAAAACATTATGCGCCGTTACCTAGCAACCCAAGCTGAGTGCCAGCATGGTTGGTCAGCTGGTTTTAACTCTGTATAATGGCTGCTGGAAAAGGCAAATGTTTTGTCAACTTGCCATCCAGAAACGACTTGCTTCATTCTTGCTGGTTGTACAGGAGGCTCCACTTCTGCTTTTCAAAGATGTGCGGTTGTACAAATGCACATCTGTTTGAAGCTATTTTCGTGCGAGTGTAAACAGTTGTGACAAGAGGCCTTAAAACATCTTTCTGAAAAGAAGCTCAACAGAACTGACTAAAATCTCATTCTGAAAATAACTGTGCAAAAAATGTGATGAGCATGTTTTGTATAGCCCATAGACAAATGTTTTATTGACCATAATCTGTAGAGAGAAAGCTGCATAAAAGCAGCAAGAGATGATATGAGGACTACAAACTGTCTTGAAATGTATATTTAATAAACTAAAGTTGAAGACAAATAGTCAAAACAAATCAGGTAAATACTAAAAAATAGGTAGAAGCAAAATAAAAAGCAGTCTCAGGATGTAACTGTGCCATAATTTGTCCCCATTTAATGCATTTTTAATTGGTATATCTACTGATGATTTTATTTTCCTATTTGATTAGAAAGTAAGTCCTGCTTTTCATGTTAAGATGATCTTCCTGCACTTTCCTGCCAATCATGTATATGTAAATTTGCTCAACAGATGAAAAAAAAAAAAAGAAGTAAAATATAAGGAAGTGTGACAAAGTTTTAAATTAACTTATCATGAAAACACCTTGAATGATCAAACCTGCGAGACAGGAGTTGGAGAGATTCTGAGTTGCTCAACTCACCCTTTGCCAGCGGGATCTTTGTTGTTGAACGGTTGGTTGATCACGCCCATGACGGGCTCACCTGTGCTCCGCAGGTAAACCCCGATCAGAACCAGCGCACAGTGCAGCCCTGAAGGAGACAGGCGGCCCTCTTCCACCACCTCCTCGCGGCCTTCTATGTACTGACTGGTGGCGTCTTCACACATAATGAGACCATCACAAGCAGCTCTTGTTGTAAGGCGTGAACTTAAGCAGCTGGTGTGTTTTTACCTATGGGGTCAATCCAGACGCCGAGCTCAGAGGGTTTAAGCGGAACCGCGAGTCCGTCTGTGCCAGCCTCGATGGTGGCCGGGTCTTGGTGGACGGCTCGAGCCAGCAGAGACGCCGCCGTCTGGTCGCCGTCCAACACGGTGGCCAGGAGCTTTGCTGTCTCCTCCTCTGTGCTGCACACGGTAACAGTCACACTTTCTCCTGGAGAAACAGCGAGGCTTTAATTAACGAATGACCTCATGTGTTTACACAGCGCACGAGGTCACCGCGTTTAAATGTTTGGACAGCGACGCGCTGAAGTGCTGGGTGTTTGAGCCGCATGAATAATCAGCTCTTTGTGTGTGAAACTGCTGCCAGTCGTGTGTAACAGTACAACGGTATTTCAATTATATTATAGGGAAAGAGAAAAGAAATCTTAAAAGTCCTGAAAATAAATGCATCACAATCTGCTTTATTGTTGTTTTTGTTTTTTTTAAAAAAGAATTATAAATCTTCTGACAAAAACTTTTGGTGACATACCCCCAATGTAAAACATAATAAATAGCTACGTGTCAAGAGAAATTACAGCATCTACCTAAATGCATGTCTTCCCTCTCTCATTACAACCGTTTCCAGTCAAACAACTTTCAAATAAAAGCCACTTGAGGCAACAAAAAAAAAAAAAAAAAAGTAATCAATAATTACCAAGCCCATTTTCAAACTTGTTTGACTCTTCTCCATGAATGAACCCAGCCATCTCTGGGAACTGCACAGAAAAAATAAAAGAACATGAGCATAAAAACTTAGTCTAGTTCTACAACTTCATCATTTATGGTTCACCATTTACGTCTTCTCCTACCTGAGCTCTGACGTCGTGTCGGATCATCTCCTGGATCACCACGTCGGCGAGTGTTTTGAAGTCCTGCACAAACTTCTTGTTCTTGTCTTCTCCGGTCTTCTCCTGCACCAGGAGCTGGAAGAGAGGAGCCTCTTGTCTGCAGATCCGAGCCACGTTCGCAGCCTTCTCAGCCACCCGCAGCAGCAGCCTCAGCAGGTCGGCCATGTCTGCGCAACAGAGGCAAAGAATTGTGTGAGAGAGAACGGGGAAAAAAAAAAAAAAAAAAAGGATGGAGGAGGTCGCACTCGCACATGATGGGCTAATTATAGCCTGAAAATGAAAACAGGGCACCTCTGAAAAAAGAAATGAGTGCAGCAGGGATGTGGCTGCCGGGCTTTGCATGCGAGCTAGAAGAGAGGGTTCAAACGTACACAGCTCACAATTAAATGTCCAGGAAAATATTTTGAAATTATGCAAAACTTTGCAGCGCAGCATCAGATTAGCAGAGAGGTAATCTCTGCTAATCTGATTGGAGAAAGCAGTCATATAAACACTGCTGTCACAAGGTTTTAAACCATCCCTAATTTGTTTGTACTTTGTTTCCAAGGAGATATTTTCTGGTGACCCTTGAAGTGGTGTTAATCTGTAACGTGAAGTACAATGTAAAGTTTTTCTTTTGACGTTTCTTCCTTTCTGTTCCGGAGAAAATATTAGTTTATGATCTTTATGTGTACCGAAATAAGTCGACATTTAGGACAAGATCTAATATCTTAAAGGTTTTAACCTCTTTCAGTGAAAAACAAACTCACTTAAGTCTCCGTCACCTGTGGAGCAACTTGCAATTGTCAGTTTTCCATTTGTTTTAAATTGTACAATAAATCATTACTTAACGTAAAGCAGCTGATCAAAGTTATTTTAACATTATGTGTTTTTATCCCTCATTTTTCTGGATCATATTCTTTTTTTTAAATGCATTGGTTTCTTTTCTATGTGGCTCCAACAAAACTTGAGAAAAAACATGAATGCAGCTTGTCAAGAGGAACAGACTGGAATGACCAGAATTCATTTAGAGATAATAACCCTCTGGTTTCAATTATTTAAAAAAAACCAGATGGTCTGGTTGACGAGTTCCAGTGGGAGCGTTTTTTTAAGTCTCCACTTTTACATTACCCCCTATCCTGTAGAACAGGGCTGTCAAACTCCAGTCCTCAGGGCCGCTGTCCTGCAGTTTTTAGATGTGCCACAGGTACAAAACACTGGAATGAAATGACTTAATCACCTCCTGCTTGTGTAGCTCAGATCTCCACACTTGCTAATGACCCAATCATTCGATTCAGGTGTGGTGCAGCAGAGGCACATCATGGCCCTCCAGGACTGGAGTTTGGCACCTGTGCTATAGAAAATGATGGCCAAGCAGACACACTTCTGAGCCCACTGGTTCCAGTGACCAGAAACAGTATACCCACTAACTAATGAGCGCAGACTGCATACAGTTTCACTATACTGAAAAATATATCAAAGGTGATACAGTACAATATGGCAACAGCTGACTTAATCAACCAAATGGAAAGATAAACAGAAGCAGAATGGTAGGACTGAAGGTCTGAAGACAAACAAGGCCTCAGGATCTGTCAAAAATAGTTTAAAACCTGCTTTTCTGTTCCAGTTTCTAACCAATGGCGGCTCTGCTGCAGCAATGCCACCAACCCAAACCAAAGTTGAAGAGGTTTTCAAAACCCTTCTTGTTTTACTAAATAACATGGTATAAGTCCACACTTCACCGCCTAGCTGTGGTTTAAATAAAGGTACATTTGCTATGGAGGAAAATCCATCGACACAACAGTTTTAATAGTCAAAAGCAGTAAAAATGTTGAACGATGACGAAATTCTGGGGAACCAGGACTCCTTGAAGCAGACTGAAACATTAACCGTTACAAAATACAAAAATCACAATAGTCATTTTATTCATCCTATTGGCTCCGACCACAAAAGCCGTCGTCATTGTTGTCAGCTCGGCTAAAAGCGAGGACTCGGGCTCAGCTCCGCATTCATGAGAAATGATGTATGACAAGAATTTAAATGAGAGCAAAGTAAAATAAATAAAGGTGAATGAGTGAAACCTTACCTACGCCAGGTTACAGCCTGCTTTCCGTCTCCTTCTCGGTGGCTGCGTTTTCCGGTTTGGCTCAAGCTCAGAAGGAGGGTGTGAACTTTCAGTAAATTATTATATTTAAGCTCTTAATTAGCGCCGAGCTCTGCTGGTCTGCCCCGTTTACGTCAGTTTCCTACCGCAGGAAGGGCGGACGCTCCGCGCGCGAGAGACGCTGAGACACTCGAGGCGGAGACGGGAGCGTAACGTGTGACGTCGGCACGGTGTTTCCTTTTAAGGCGCAGAGCACCGGAAACGGAGCGCGGTGCGTTCAAGTGACAGTTAGCAGAGCTTTATGATTTAGAGCTTTATGATTTAGCTTTAGCTTTATGATTTAGCTTTAGCTTTACAAAAGACTCAACAGCTGCAGAGCTGTTGAGTCTTTTGTAAAGCGTGATTGAGTCACAGATCAAATGTTTGGGCTGTTTGAGTTATATAGCTGTGACTAGACATTTGCGGAGACATTCTTGAGAAACATTGGGCCCGGTCATTTTTTCTGTACAAAGCTACTGTAGTTACAAATTTGGCAAATTGTCTGTTTCTTATATTTCTATTGTTTTAACAATATTTAGTGGATCATTCACCTCTTTCTGGTTTACCTCGTCATCCAGAGAAGGGCAGCAGAAGGAAGAGACGTGCTGCTTAAAAGTTGTTGTTTATAGTTATTTATGTGAACATTTATTGGGGTCATTTTTATCATTAATTTAATTAATACCTCAAATGTCATAATGAACCCAGTAGCTACGATTTCAAAAGTGTGAATAAAATTAATCTGGAGTAGGTATTTCTCTTCCTCCAGTAACCAACAAGACAGAAATGACCAACATTAAATTCTTCTCCCACATGTTGACGTCTTGTAATTCACTGAAAGGCAACAGTAATCACACATAAAGACAGAGTCATTCAAAAGAAAAGAGGCTGGGAAGTCCAAAGTTGACAGTAGATTCTGATTTGATTGTTGCTGCAATCTCTATCTTTCTCTGCAAGACAGCATAATATACACTGCTCAAAAAAATAAAGGGAACACTCAAATAACACATCCTAGATCTGAATGAATGAAATATTCTCATTGAAGACTTTGTCCTGTACAAAGTTGAATGTGCTGACAAGAAAATCATTGTTGATTGTCAATCAGTGTTGCTTCCTAAGTGGACAGTTTGATTTCACAGAAGTTTGATGTACTTGGAGTTATATTGTGTTGTTTGAGTGTTCCCTTTATTTTTTTGAGCAGTATAATTTAGTTCTGTAAGTGATGCCACAAATCAGCCACAAGCATCAGCTTGATGCTGAGAGGCACAGAAACCACAAATGCAGAGTTAAGTGCTTTTCAGTTAAATATTACAAAAGCTTCAATTGTTAATGACCGATGTGTTAGAGATATTTGACTCAGTTCAAGCTTTCTCTTATCAATAACTTTACACCCAAAATGAAGTAAAACTGTGGCATTCATACCTTACCTACTTAGAAAAATGTTTTCATGGAAATATCTTTTAATGACGCACGGAGAGTATTTCTTATTAAAAGAGAACCGATGACAAACTATTTCGGCTTTTACAGGAAAGCCTAAATGCTTTCCTGTTTGGTCTTGCAGGATGATACTCATCCTGCAGTCATCCTGCAAGACCATTCAGTGTGTTTACAAGAATATTAGCACTAATACCCTTTGAACCTCTCCCTGTTTTTGCAAACACACAGTCCATTGCATTTCATCCAGATATTGATAGGTCAACACAAAGTGGTAAATTGGAAAAGAAGCATTTGTGATTTAAGCTTTTTCACAAGTAATAGTTTATTTATTTCATTTACAGTTTAAAATGAACATGTCACATGTTGATATAAACAAAAATTTTGAATGAAAAGGAGTAGTTGGGAGGAAAAAAAATCTTCCCTCAAAACTAAGCACCAATTAACAATTCATATAATTGTTAATTGTATGAATTAACAATTCATATAATTGTTAATTATATGAATTAACAATTCATATGTTAATTATATGAACAGGTGATGTATTTAAAAAAGAAAGATCTATTATCTTTGTAATGATACAGCAATATACTGAGTTTATATACTTCATTATAACTTGATATAATGTATGCTGTGCATTTGCATTAAGCATCGGTTACTCTGATCTGTCTAAATTATATCCAGTCAGTGCAATCTGACTTTATAAAGTACCATAATTAATAAATAGAGCAAATACAGCATTACAAAAACTAAGCAACACAGCAGACAAGTCAGGGAGAAAGTCTAAAGCAGAATTGAGTTATAAAACACAAATCACAGGCTCTTATATTGCCTCACACAGTATTGCTTAATCCATCACATGAAAATGGAAAGAGACTGTCCAACTAAACTGACACCCTGAGCAAGGAGAGGATTAATCAAAGAGGCAGTGGCCCATGGTGAGCTGCAAAGATTTACAGCTGAAGTGGGAGAATCTGCTGACATTCAGTCATGGACGCCACAAATCTGATGGTTTTATGCCATATAAAGCCTGTTTGCTAGAAACCATGTCAGGGAGATAGTGTCGAAGAAGATGCTCAGGTCTGATGAGACCAAAAATTTTATTTTTTGGCTTAAAGGCTAGGTAAGGCAGAATCATGATGAAAAACATCCCAATAATGAAATATGGTCTTAGTAGCATCATGCTGTGGGGATTCTGCTCTTCAGCTACAGGTGAAGAGCTAGAGGAGTTGCAAGGAATTACATTTCGAAAGAAAACTTATCACAGAGTGCAAACGACTTGAGCCTGGGTCAAATATTTCCCAAAGACAAGATCAAACTATATCCAGGAGTTAGAACGGCCCAGTCAAAGTCCAGACATAAATCTAATTGAAAATCTACAATGAGACTGTTTAAAGTCACTCTTTCAAAGACTACATGCATGAATTAGTCTCTCAAGTCTCTAAAGAGCAAATGGGAAAAATTTCAGCCTCCAGATGTGCAAAGCTTTTAGATAGACATGCAGGTAAAGGTGGTTCTACAAGTTACTGACTCAAAGGTCTGAATAAACATGCACAACAATCTTTGAAGGTTGGCTTGCTAAAAAAAAAAAAAAAAAAGCATATTTTTTATTTTGCATTTCAGCTATGCACTTCTTTGCATTGGCCAGTCATATGAACATAAATACATTGTCGTTCATGGATAAATAAAGTTAAATTGTGCTGTCAAAGTGACCACTGGTAGATACAGTCTGAAGCTAATGAGTTCAAAGTGCTTTAGCAAATATATATAGATCCTATAGATCCTATAGATCTGTCAGGAGCAAAATGTAAAGTGAAGACAAGAAAATGCCAACCCCCCCCCCCAAACATTTAAGCCCTCTCTTGCTCTCTCACACACACACACTCATGTGAAATTACACTTTTCATGAGAAGATTGTTTGGTGTTTGCACCCATTAAAAATGCATTATGCACTATATGAAAGATGAGAAGCCTCCGTATGGTTGATCGATAGAGCTACGTATCCATTGTTATTGGGCGAGGCCGACAGCTTTCCGCTATTTAGTCTTCTGTCGCACTCGAGATCCTCACTGGAGAAAGCAGCTGCTGAAGATGGAGGTAAGGAGGACCAATATTTTTATTCTCTTTGGAAATAAATGGAGGTGTTTTAGTTTACAGTTTCATAGAAAGAAACTAAAAAAGTGTTTTGAATAGAGTTTCAGGTTTATTTTTAATTCATACCAATGAACGTTTACAAGTAAGTCTAAATGATGGTGGTATGGCTTTAAATTGTTTGTTGCAGGCCTCCACAGATGATTTCTCACAGCTGGAGAGCGGTATGGCCAGCATCATTAAAGTTTTCCATCAATACTCGGGTCAGAACTGCACGCTGAGGAAGGGAGACCTTAAAGCTCTCGTCAACAATGAGATGAATCACTTCATCAAGGCGAGTTTCATCCGATTACTTTAATCACAGCAGGAACTCAAACTCAAGACCTGCATGAGTGAAACCTCCCAGACCTATGAAATAAATGTCGCAATGCTTCTGTAGTTTTTCCATCTTGTCTTGATTTATTTGTCCAGCTCCTGCATTTAATCAACACTTTTTTTTTTTTTTATACACAGAAAATTAAGGACAAGAAGATCCTGGACCAGATCTTCACTTATCTGGACCAGAACGGAGACCTGGAGATCGACTTCAAAGAGTTCGTAGCCCTCATCGCCATGGTTACTTCAGCATGTCACGAAATCTTCAACAAGACCCACAAACATTGATCAGTATGTTTGGACTAAATACTCATTAAACACTTGAAAGAAATCTGGCTCTGTTTGTCTGCCAGTGTGACTTGATTAATTTGTGTGTTAACCAATTTTGAGAGCAGGTTGTTAAATCTTTTCTATATTATGATGATTTGCATAACATGATTTATTCTACTTGGGGAATTGGGACATTTTGCACAGTTCAGTTGTTTGTTATGAACTTTGCTGCTTGAAATGAAACGCCCAGTATTTGGATCATACGGCACAAAGTCTGTAAACTATTCCAGAAACCATCATGCAGCAGCAGCTCAGTTTCTACGAGAGCTTTATAAAATATAATATTTAAAACTTTGCTGCTGCTGCTATGAATTTCCTCCTCGTTGATGTGTGCCCAGTGGTCGGCACTACAATGACAGCTAAAACCAACTGACTCGCTCTTGAGGACGATCTACAATTTGCTGCATAGCAACAAATAAACTTGTCCATTTTTGTGCAAATTAAACTCCAGCTCCAATTTATGTTTCGTCATATAAAACTTTCTCAAATCCAGCATCTCTCCAGATATTCAACTTCTCAGATGTTTCTCCAAATAATCCAACATTTTCTTCCATGCATCTTCCTGGGCGGCAGCGTGCGGTGCAGGGTGGCCCCCCCACATCGTGATCACTGCAGCAGAAACAGCAGCTCTCATGTAATAATAATGGCAATTAAAAGCAAAGAACATGAATGAAGTAATGCAAACTGCAGCGGAATCTCACATTTCTTGGGTTTGACGGACCACATGGATGCTCTTACACTCGGGGAATAGGGCGGCTCAATCAGGTGACCAGCGCCGGGGTAGGACAAGCGGGTGAACAGGTGGGATTTACCGGCAGAACTTAACCGCTCCTCAATCTGATGATCCAGAAATCAAGGATTAAAAGCGGCATTCGATACATTGATGACTATAATTGAGACGTCATTTAAAATATATGTGATACCAAGGATTATCGAGCCATTCAAAGTTACTCTCTCAACAATTTAAAATGTTATTATCCGTGTTTCAATTATGCTGTGTGGTGTGGCAGAGATACATTAAATTTTTCATGTAATACCAATTATCGCCAAAAGATGGCAGTAGTGGGGCCTGAGGGAGAGACTGACTTTAAAGCCTAACGCTGAAGAAGATATATAACAAAAGGAGAGCATCAGCAAAGCCACAACTAACTTTGTGATTTCTGTATATAAAAAAGCATGACTAAATAAACCAAATTATAATATTGTCTCCAAACTGAAAATTAATTGAAAGACAACTGGAATGAGCAACCAGGGAAGAGTAACTTTCTATGAAGGCCTAATAAAATCTTTACATGTCTTACAAACAGCATTTTTTTTTAAAGTGCAAATTTGCTTGTAGTTCTTTAAAATAGTCAGCGGTATGGTTGTACTTATGCCCAGTACAAACTCGGCAAGATACAGAAGATTTTATTTATTTGGGTGACAAGAAGAAAAACAAAAGTGTTTTTGGTCAGACATTTCATACTTCATAGAAGAAGAGCTTTAAAGCGGTTCTCTTAGATCTACAGGAGAAAAAACTAATGTCTTTGTTTGAGATGGTACCGACGAAAGGTGTCAGTTCCAAGCCATTATTTGTCAAACTGGATTTAAAGGAGTCAATTAACCAACTTTACCAGATCTGCGGTCTCGATGCTTGCAGAACTGAGGTCGTCTTCACCCACTATGAACATAAGAGGACAGTCGATCTTCTCCACCTGCAGAAACACAAGAAAATCAAAGCAAAACTTGTAGTGAATAATATAACATTAGTGAGATCTTCTATGCAAACCTGGTTGTGTGCTCATAGCGCACTGCAAAGTTTTTATTTTAATTATCAGTAAATAATGAGTCTTAATTCTCAAAGAGACATTCTCCTGGACTTTGGTGTTACACTGTATTCATGCTGAAAGTTTGCTCTTACTGGATAGTATGTTTTATTTTTTATTCAGAATTTTAGTATATATTTTATATTCCCTTGTTTGAGTCTATTTGCTCTGATTGCCTGTCACTTCTGCTGCTTTTGCTAAAAAATGTCCCCATTGTGGGACAATAAAAGCTTTATATGACAATTCACAGAGCTGTTTGGTGGTTGAGTTAAACTGAATAACAAATATGCTTCGTTTTGGCTCAACACATTTTAAATGAGTATTTGTGATTTAAAGTGATGGTCTGTTCCTGTGTGAGTGATCAGCTCAGTAAAGGTGGATGCTAACACCAGGTGTGAACAGTTTTTGTCCCGTTACCTTAACAAACCTGTCAGGAGAAATATTAGCAGGCAGAGAGACGTCTTTGAAAATGACAAAGCCCTCATCGTCAAAATTCCAAAATTTCTGGGAGCTAAAAACAGACAAAAAAGAGAAAAACCAAGAAATTAATTGCATTTTTATTTATAACATGTTGATGAAACTGTGATTACTAACTGCTCAGTTGTATTTACAGCTGACGAGTGTTTATGTGACCCACAGAACATGTATTTCTCTCAAAATATGTCCATTTTAAATCGATGTAACTTCACCATCATCAGCAACAAAGACACAGAAGCCATTAAACTGATATGGAGTGTAAAAAACAGGAACTAAGGAAACGGTTTGCGAACTACTTTAAGCAAGAACTTTGCTTTCCTATTTGTTACCATTTAAAAGTATTTGAATATTTTGGTGACGATGCGGGCCAGTGAATGCCACACCAGAAAAAGAAATCAAACAATAGTATTGTGGCTCACTGCATCATCATCATCATCATCATCATCATCATCATCATCATCATCATCATCATCATCATCATCATCATCATCATCGAGCTGATTATTTACCTGTCAAATCCTTCTGTCCTGCCATCTGAAGTGAAGAATGGCACCGTGCTGCCAACAGGGCCGTTGATACAAACCAAACAAGATGGCTGCGGAGCAACACAGAAATACAGCAATTTAGATATTACACATGATTACTGACAAACATAATTAATCAGAAAGAGAGTTTAAAATGAGACAACAAGCATTGTGACGGACTTTAACTCCAGTGTTGGCGGCGATGTGAAGCGTCAGGTAGCATCCGAAGGAGAGGCCAATGATGCCGACTCTGTCTGAGACGACCTGAGGGTGACCCTGAAGCAGTTGGAAGGCAGCCTGTGGGAGGAAGACGAGTAAAGACCAGCCACATGTTTAGTAAGTAAAACATAAGCAGCAGTAAGCAGCTCCCTCTGCATGGTTAGAGATATGCAAAGATTCATCATTTACTTTGTAAGCATGATCTTATTTTGCTCGTCGTATGCTAAGTGGTGGGAATAAAAAAGTAAAATGTTAAGAAATTATCAGTTTTGACAAAAAGCACCGGGGCCTCAGTGTTTAGCTCCACTAACGAGGAAGGCAAAACTTTTCAAATGAAAGACAAATACTCATACCTATGAGGCAATTTGAAACTCATCCTTCACTCTTTAGGCAGCCTTAAAGATTTTAATTTGTAATTCATAACTTTTCGTTTTCTGAGATATACATCTTAACCACTTTTCAAAATGGGAAAGACAAAAGAACATGACATTAAATCATTAAAATAGATGCTCACTTGACCACATCTACATTCAGGTCAACAATCCAAAGGTTTAAATCAACAGGAGCTGTGATGAACGACGAGAAGCAGAAGAATTATCCTGCCTTAAAATATGATTCTCCGACGTTGATACGATTTGGTGGGCCAGGCAGATCTTTGTGCCCAAAGTAGGCAAGAGTAAAACTAGCGTAGCCTCTGGATGCAAGGAGAGAGGAGCGGTATTCCTGCAGTCCTCCACCCATTCCCCACAGATCAAACATGGCTGGAAACGGGCCTGGACCTGCAGGAAGCCGGGACAAAAGTAAGGAATGTCCTCCACCGGTGAAAAGCCACATCATTAATGGATAAAACGCTCACCAGGTGGTATGAACAATGTTCCTATGAGTCCGTTTTGATTAATCTCTATCCTCTTCACTCCTGGTGCGATGTACCACCGTTCAGCAGTCACCGCCGCCAGCTCAGAGCGTTGCCCTTCGCCGGCTGAGACGTGGCCCTCCAGCAGAGAAACATGCACCAGGTAAGGATTCTCCACATTCTTCTTCCTCAGTCTAAAACGGAGAGCAAATTTCAGTCAGAAAATAAAAGCTTTTTATACAAATGACTAAATATCAATGATGAAATTTAAGAAGCTAAACCTGGGAAAACATAAAATAGAAAGAAAAAAAAAATCAGGGATTGTGCATGTTCATTTCGTCTAACAATAACAATAACAATAATAACGTTTATTGTTAGCACGTCTAACAATAAACGTGGCTCACTTTTTGTCTCGCAGACTTAATTTGGTTTGTTAATTTCCATGCATGCTTCTTTCAATCAAAAGATTCTTGCAAAATCCAACAGTCAGTGAAGATCCCAACAAGATGGATGCAGCCTCTTATCAATATGTTACTCCATTCATCTACTCTAACCGGCTTCCCACAGCCAACTAATGGGTATTAGTCAACTAAAGAGACACACCCATAGCATTATGCTGCCACCACCATGTTTCACTGTGGGTATGTTTCTTATTTTCATATTTACGTTTTACTTTCCTGCCACATATAGCAGATTGCATATTGGCCAAAAAAATCATTTTGGTCACGTCTTATTTGTCTCCCTTCAGTATGTTTGGCGTATGCACTTAGATGCTGCAAATTAACTTTGAATGATTTTCATCAGTGCCTTAGGATACAAGTGAAGCTCTTGAACTTGTTTCCATCACCTGCCTTAAACCCTCTCTTCCTCCAGGAGCTGGCTGCATACTCCAGAAGAGTCCCATCGGCTCGCAGCCCGAATAGGAGCCTCCCACTGAAGGATCACGAGTTACTGGACAGACAAAAGGCAGAAAGAAATAAAACAAAAGACAAAACAAAGAAGGCAAATGAAACCCATTACTTTTCACCACATATATTTATAAAACAGGAATCACTTAGTAATTTACTCACAGCTAAAAGCTCCACTCTCATCTGCGTTATAATGAGCGAATGACTCCCACAGGTCTCCCTCGTCGCTGTGCATTCTTGCATGCACTGTGACGGGACAGCGCGGGGGCAGGAAGTGACCTCTGATGCTGATCTGCTCGTCAACGAGGGCGCGAACAGGAGCGGCCGTCAAAACAGGAGCGGGTCTGGTGTTGCTCTTCCACCGAACTTTCCCTGCAGGACAAAAGCAATGAAACTTTTTGACACACAGCAGAGAACTTAGAGTAAATTATTGATGACAAACAGGAAGTGGATAAATAAAGAAGGAGGATAGATGTGCAGCAGACGATAAAATATACAACGTCACCTCAGTGGATTAAAAGTTATAAAAAAGATAATCCACGTTTGTCTCTGTAAAATTTACGTTAGTTTAGAGGATTTAATGACAACATGATCCAAGTTTATTCATTTTTTTGTCTGGTTGTATTTTGAGGGCTCACTTTATGCCCTACAGACAACTAAACATTTTTTTTGTTAAATCTAAAACCATTTTTAGAGGCAAGCCTGAGCAGACCCAGTAAAAGAGGAGCGTCCCCCAAAACGGGAGGATCCCAACATTAATATTTCAGTACGTTTATAACGTGAAAATATCAAAAAGACGCAACATCATTTGAAGAATTTGACGTAAATATTTATACAAAAAAAATAAATATGTTTTACCAATAACACAGCATTTAAATCAAATGTAAGAAAAAGCCAGTGATTAAATTACTATAATAAATTTATGGAAAAGTACAGAAGTTTTCTAAGTTGTAGGTTTTCCTCCTTATGTGTTCACCTGAAAAACAAAGTGCTGGATAAATAAACCGTGACTTTACCTGTAAGCCGCTGCAAACCTGCCAGTTTGGTCCAAGTAGTGAAGTCTGGCTTCATCTTGATGTGACCGAGCCGCCCTATGGCTTTCACAATCACATGTGGCCTGAACATCTGGTCCTCTCTGTGCGCTCTGCGAGCAGAAATGACGAAACATCAAGCAGAGAAACACCTGGAAGAGCATCGCTCACTGACTTTGTTTTCCATCCAACGAATGGAAAACAAAGACATGTCAAACAATAATCTGGTTTCGGTCTGTTTGCTTAAATTGCTCAATTGTTAGAAATTAACCTTTGGTTAACCTTAGGCCTTTGGGTTCCAACACAGAAGGGTGCATTGAATAAAAGCAACTAAAAAGTTATACTTTATGTGAGCACTGAGAACATTATTATCATTATTAATATGTTTATATTTGCTTTCTGGCTTGGGCACAAATACATATATTCAAATCGATATTTAAGTTAAATCTGAATAAATTTTTTTTTTTTTTTTCCAGTTTGTTTTTATTGTGGTAATCTTTGCAACACTGAATATCTGTTCTTTCTTTACTTCCTGAAGAACATGAGAACATTCACAAGAAATAAAGAACATACACAGCATGTTCACTCACATGTTGACGCATTAAAGGGACATACCTCAGCTTCACACTAATGATGAAAGTACGAGTTCAAGGAATCTCCAGATGTGGAAAAATGCATGTCTTAAACAAAAAAAAAAAATCACTGTCCCTTCAAAAAGATATCAGCTTCAAGCGAAGGACCAGCGAGGAAACAACGAGGCCAAAGTTTGAGCGAAATGTTTAAAATCCCCTTCCAGTTTATTTTCCGTCTGGAGAACAGGATCAAACCGGAAGTTTGTCCACCGATTTCTGGCAGCGGGCAGTAAAAACAGGTTTACACCTGATTAAAGGTTACCTTACCGCTGATCGAACTCTTTCCAGTCGAGAATAAGATGATTAGAAAGGAGAAATTAGGCGAACATTTACACAACTAAAGTAAAAGCTGAGAGAGGGGTCGACACACGTCGCTGCAACGTCATTCAGTCGCCATAAAACATTCAAAAACAATGTTTATGTCCTTCCTACATTTTTCTATTTCAATTTAGAAAAGTAAATAAGGAACAGGTAAATAAAAAAAAACATATGATATTGAGATTGTCATCGAGTTAAAACTTTAAAATATGAAATTAAAAACATGTGTGAAAAGTTTTGGCCACTTTGCATGTGTATGAAATAAATAATAATAAAAAAAATGTTGATTGAATCCCATAGTTGATTTCAAAGTGATATTTCCTTTTATTTCATGTCTGTTCTCTTTACTGAAGCTCTTCAACTTTATTACAGCAACACACCTGAGTTTGAACTTATTACATCTTCTTTTTTTTAATTTTTTTTTAAATACCACTGCCTTCAATGTACTATTGAGGATGTGAGTTAGTTTAAAAGTGACAAAGTGGATATTTGTTGATTATGACCCCAATAGACTCACTAGATATAGCTAAACTTACCCTATGGTTAATTCTAAAACATTGAAGTAGCATTTGAAGAAAAATGGAGGACAAAGTTTGAAGATGAAGGAAAAATGTTTGAAGGTAAGCTGCGAGGAGAAAAATATTTTAAAATGTACAAAAACTGATTCCACGATGAATGAACTCCAGAATCACACATAGCAAGAGAAATAGGCCACAGAAAGGTGATTTCCTTCCTTAAGAAGAGTCAGGAGGAGGACACAGAATATCAGATTCCACTGCCAAACATTGACTTGCAGATCTTACCTAAAGCTGATGTAAATATGCATTTTAGAAAAAAATAATAACTATGCAAGAATATGAGGAATAAACCTTAATTAGAGGTAATCAGAATCCTGAACAGGGAATCATAAAACAAATAAATAAAGAAATAAGACTTAAAGGTGCATAAATAAGAACATAATAAAACCAGCTTATAAATTTGTAGGTTTTTTCTTTCATACTACTCCTAAACAAAAGTAAGGTAATCAATGCTATGCAGTATCAATTATGTTCATGTAAAACATGTCATAGGTCACTACTGCAGTTAAATATCCTATAGAAATATGTTATTATTATGAGTCTTCATGGAAATAATAGGCATTTTACCAAGACTAGAAATACAGCTTCCTGCTATTTACCGGTAGGGGGCAGTAATGCACCACAGCGCTGTTTACCCGCTTTCACAGAACAAGACGAAGTTTAGTTTAGTTTCCGGGTCTTTTGCTGTGACGTCTTTGTTGTGAACTCGGTTTAGTCCACCATCAATACCTCCACCGCATCCCTGGAGAAGCTTTATCCCGAGAGAAACCAAAAGGTTTGTGGTTGAAATTCCTCCTGAAGTGTCCGTGGCCCAGTTTCCGGGTGAGTGTCTTTTTGTCTCTGGAAGCTGGAAAACATGCTAGCACTAATCGTCTTCCATGTTGTTATTGTTGTATAAAACACCGAGGCAGTAGTTCTTACCTTCTTGGATAAATGTTAGAGGATTTTCTCCTTATTTTCCCGGAGGAATCACGTCTGTTCGTGTTAATGTTTTAGAGGATAGTAGCTGTCTGTATGCTAGCAGCCTAGCAGCTCTAGGTCATATTCCAGTTCAACTAGACCCAGCAAAATGTCCCTTTAAACATGTTATAGGAACCATAAAACATTCCTTTTAATGATGGTTACGAGGTTTTTTTTATTTTTATTTTATGTATCTTGTATGGGGTGGAATGATGATACCAAAACAAATGAATGATTTAGACAAAGAAATTAGGCTCACAACTTTATTTTTAAGGTTAATTTTCTCTAATCAATACATGAACACAACAGTAAAAAAAAGCCCCAGATAAAAAGCCCTATTTTTGTTGACTATCTCCTATAATTCCTGCAGAATATTTGGTCTTTTTAATTGGACAGCTCCACATCCTCAGTAGGGTCTATGCAAACTCTACAAGAGCACAGAAACGTGTTTTCTCTCCAAGAGAATCAGGACATCTTTCTGTTCTCGTGGTCTTTTTTGAGAGTTTTGGACACATCATCTAAGTAGAAGTATAAAGACAAATGCATATAACACATGCAGATATTACACAATATACTGCTTAAATGTTTGCTATTTCTGTCACTATTAATATTCCAACGTTTACCTTATTAAATTAAACATAACATAACTTGATAAACATACTTTCACAAGATGGTTAGATGTTTTTTTCGTTCTTTATGAAGATGTGTCATGATGCTACTATTACAGTGAATGTCTTTTGGGTTTTTTAAAGAAGCTGTGAGGGCAAAGTGTTTCAAAATGTATTCAACTTACCTGCATACTTTCTACCAGATTTGTAGAGCTACTACCATAAAAAATGAGTGAAGTAATGCATTTCGTTTTGGGTGTCGGTTGGAGGGTTGCAGGTGGGACTGGATGGGCCAGTTGTGGATGCTTTGGGCCAGTTACCAGCACTCTTTGGGCCTGCATGTGGAGCATCAGTGAAACATGGCCAGCAACTTCCGGAGCTACATCTGGGACCCGGTCCTCATTATCTGCCAGATTGTGTTGATGCAGTGCATCTACTACAGCTTCCTCGGCTTGTGGTTGGCTGGCGTTGACAGCCTTGTGCAGAGTAGTCGCTCCCTAGATCAAATCTTCAGCTATGAAGTAGGTCAAATCCATTCCTTGTAATACGTCTGCTCCTTTAAGCCTGCATGTTAAACATTTACTCTTTTTTTTTTTTTTCTTAAATAGGTGCTTGGTTTTGCTACCATGCAGGGAAGGCTCTCGATGATGGCTTTTATCTTGAACTCTCTTACCTGGTGAGAAGATCTGCTCTCTTTTTCAGGTCATACATAAACAGATGAGAACAATAGGAAGTTTTCTATTCATTACATATAAAACCACCTTCAGGCATCACAGACTCTTTATAATTTATGACACAAGTTTGGTCTTATCATGCAAACAGATTAAAAGTGAGTTACAAACATTTCAGTAGGATCGTAATCCTAATACAGTCAATTTCAACTTATTCAAACTGATAAAAACAAACGAAACCCTTTTCTATCTGTCAGGGAAGTAAGTACAGTCAAACAGTCAGGGTTTAGTGTATTGTAAGCCTGGCGGGCCACCAGGCTTAGCAATTTTTTTTTTTTAAATGCTTGCTTTTTTTAAACACTTTATAGTTCATTCTTAACAGATATTACAGCTCAATAAACTACTTGAAGCTGAACACAAATATTTAAAAGTTTTTCCACTTCTGTCTTGGTTTGTCTTCCACAGACATTTCTTTTAAAGGGTTTCTTTTGTGACTCTTCAGGGATGTTGTGTCTCTTTCGTCACCTCAAGAGCCCTGAGTGCTATTTTACTGGTGTCATTGATCTATGAGTTTCTCTGCATTTATCTGTTTTTAAATTGATAGAAAATATATTTTTCTATGATTTGGTTTGAACATTTCAACAGTGATCCAAGGTTATTTGTGCTACATGTGCTATATTACAAACTGTTTAAAAAATGTAAGAATATAATATAGAATAAAGCAGTGAAAAGTAAATTGCAGCTATTAAGTATCATGAGTTCCAAGGTCAGCTTTTAAAAAAATTTGCAGTTTCAAGATTTATTACATGCTCATCCAGCAAAACGAAGATTTGTCTGATTAATGTTTTGCTCTAAATTTATGCCAGCAAACGTTTTCCCTTTGTTTGCGAGTCGAGTTTATTCTGTTGCCTTGGATTTGTTCCTCCTCCTCCCACTCATCTGCTTTTAGAAATAAATGTGTCAAATCTCCTTTGTGTTCACCATTGACTCTCCATTTGTTATATAGCAGCTTTTTAAAACCCAAACAGCTTTGAAATAATCTTGATCAGTCTTCAAAACGAAGTTCAGCCAACACCAATTTGTTTTACTATTTTATTTTATTTTTTTTTTTTTTTTTTACATCCAGCAGCTTTTAAAACCCTTTTTTTCCTGAACTTTGCTGACGATGACTTGTCAATGTTCTGGCAGCGCTCTGGGTCTGTGGTTCTTCATCCGCCGGGGGAAGCAGTGCCTGGACTTCACCGTCACTGTTCACTTCTTCCACATGATCGGCTGCTGGATCTATAACTCCCACCTTCCCTCGGCGCTCTCCTGGTGGCTCGTCAACGTGGCGTGCATCGCGCTGATGGCTGTGATCGGGGAGTACCTGTGCATGCAGACTGAGCTCAGAGCCATCCCCGTCAATACTGGACCCAAATCGAACCTGTGAACCGTTCAGACGCTTTTAAGACCCGAGGAACTCGCTGATGAGGTCGACTCCATTGTTTACAAACCCACGTGAACAGACGGACTGAATAGTTATGAATCTTATCATAAAAGTTTCCTCCAGCTGACTGGATATTTATTCATAGCTGCTTATTAAATGTTTGATAGTATTTTCTGTTTATAATGTTTTTGAAAGCACACCATCATCCCAACAGCTGATTGCAGTTTGTACTTTGATTCATGTTGATTCATGATACTCTGTGTCCACATTATCCTCCTGTTTCAGCTCCTTCTTATTGTTCATGGTGTATGAAATGTAGAATATAGTCGTTTTTACGCCTGTACATCCTGCACCCCGTGGAATAAAGTCCTGAACTCTCAGGGTTCTGGCTAATACAATAACTATAAAGTTCCTATTTTATTACTGGAGCTCTCAACAGCCACATAATTGAATAGAAATTAACACTTAAAAATTTAGCACCACAATGAATCATATTCATTGGTTTAACACATTTAATGTGAGATGAATCCTGTAAATTCAGCTGAAAAATAATCTGCAGAAGCTCCAATAACCAGGTTGCATAATGCATTCAGCCTTAAGCTAATGCTTTGTTGAGGCTTCTGATGTCAGCAAACCACATCTGTACTAGGTAATATTTCATATTCTAAGTTTATCTCTGGTCTCTGGTCCACAGCCGTCTTCACATGAATCCACCGATTTTTCTGTCAGATTTAGAGGATCAGTGAAGCCATGAGTCAGTTCTTATCTGGCTCTGTTTTTAATTTAAAAATATGTTTGGACTCACCGTGGAGCTGAAAAGTGTCATTTATTCATATGTAATCGTATTTATCCAACTTGACAAAAACACCTGTTTTATCTGAAAGAGTAACCCCAGAGCATGATGCTTCCTCCACTCTGTTTCACAGGGGGTCAAACACGTTTCCCAGACATGTGACCCTGAAGTTCCAGTTTGGTTTAATCAGATTATTTCACATCCTCCCACAAGGTTTAGAGGTTTTTCATCCACATTTCACAGTCCAGACATCTGACGACTGTCAGCTGGTTTACTTCTTGTGGTTTTATCAATTTTCGATCAGATGTCCAGTTTTTATCACTTTGGATGGGTATCTTTACTGTATCATCATATACATAATGTTAGGACTAATCTTATACATGTTTTATGTTAGAAATCAACATTTTATTGATTGAAATCAGGTTTGGTTTTGCCAGTCGGGATTAATGTCTGCATATTCAGACTGGTTGTAGGACTTTCTCGTTACGCTTGCGCTGCATTTTTCACAGCTATTATTGTTTGGCTCTGGGTTTGCATGTATTTATGTATTATGCAGAGCAGTCTGGACCGTTTAGGGACAGTTTGTCAGCCATCATCTGAGCTCTGACAACAGGGAATACGAGCGAGGGAAAAACACGGGACGTTTTCTGGAGCAGCGCCTCCCTAATGCTTCTGAGACTCCAACTGAATCTTTTAGTCTTGAGATGCAAACTCAGACGATCTCAGTCTTTGGGGCTTGCAGCTTTGAAAGTGCAGACTGTGCAGTGTTTTAGTGAAATTAGAGTGCTGTGTCCCATTTGATCAATATGAACAAGATATAAAATCTGAACATGCTCTGGTGCAGTTCAGTGATCTGTGTCTGTTTTTCCCTTTTAAATAAACAGAATAACATCCAGGATGTGGAGAAAGTTTCCTCCTGCAAAATGCAACAAATATACCAGTTACTAAACAAAAAATAACAGTTTAAACATTTAATATATTTTACAAAAAGAGAGATTTTGGAGTGGCCTAGTCTAGTCGAAGACACAAATGAGATTTAGATGCTGTTGTGTGACGTAAGGCAGGTCAAAAACAATCCATTGCGACTGAATTAAAACAACGCAGTGGGACAAAATCCTCCACGCTGATGAGAAATTTAACATTTTATTTCTGGCAAATGCGTGATGGCAGTTGTTATGTCAGGTGGTATTTATATTTTATGCAGCATTTCTTCTCAGTAAATCATGATTTTTAAAAGGTTTGCTTCTCAATTTAAGAGAAGAAGGTCGAAAAGTTTTGGATTTAAGTAAGAAGAGCAACTCGCAGTCGTCACCAAGTGAGGTATTTTTGAAAAGGAAACTTTTTGTTGTGTACATTAACATCTAGATCTTTACATTCATATGCTGCTGCGGTATCGCTCACCAGGAACGGCCCGGAAATCTAATTATGTTTCAGACAAAGACAGTTCCTCTAATGAGGTGCGCATCATGAACACGTCGCTCCTTCTTAAGAGGTTTTTCCACTACAGGCCGTGATCTGTCATTTTGCCTCTGCAGGACGTATCCAGGTGGAAAGCAGCAGATGGGCGAGCGCTAACGAGCGAAAACTAAAGCTATTTGTGATCCTCATTACCAGCTGGATGAAAAAACCGAGACTGTGTGATGAATAAGTTGCAGCAAATTTGACTGGAATGCTCCAGAAGCAACCGAAACATCAATGCACACGAACGTCTTGTGTTTAACATTTGTGCTTTATTGTTATAGTTTCTTCATTTCCCATATATTGCTTTACAGAGTTTTGTAAATGTGTAAAAAAAGAGAAAACATACTGAAGAGTACTTTTTTTTTTTTTACATTCAGGAGTTCTTCCTATGATTAAAATCTCTTCAAAACTTATTGTACTTTTATTGTGTGTGTGATCACAATCATTTTCATGCTTTCATGAACCACGTATGAAGGGATAAAGATTCTCTCCCAAGATATTGCTCATGCTTTAAGGAGATGACTGTTTTTCTGTTTCACCACCAGGCACACAATGGATTGACATGATACTTACTCTTTTAAAACGTTAAATAAGTCAAATCAACTAGAACAAACATGCTAGGAGATACCGAGGCGATAGGAGTGTGGATAATACAAATTTTGCGTAACAAAGGATGCTGTTACAATTCATGCGCAGGCCACCTTATGCGACGTCCAAGCTAAAATCAACAGTTTTTTCTGACACCTGGCCATAAAATATCATGCGAGAAAAACAAAATCAGTTGCAAACACCTGGTAGGAGCGTCTGTATTAAAAAGAAATATGAGCAAACGCATGCTAAACAGGTCACTGTCACTTGCTTCCTTTTGCAGTGGAAGGAGAAGGGGGGAAAAAATGGACGACTAGAGACAACTGCAACATTTTATTTGTACCAGATGAGTGGGAACGGTGTTGGTTATGTAATTGCAAACTGCAGAACTCAGTTTCATTTTTTATAAAACTTGCATTTCCGAGTGCTGATTGCAGAGTTTTTATTACAATTGTTGGGTCTCTCCTATTGCCATGACTTGCAAAAGAGTGGTGGTGTATAAATCAGGTGTAAGTACTCAGTCTTTCCTGCCCCACATGGCTTTGTCCACATGTTATATAAGTGCAGTTTGTGACTGGATGGGCCCCACATGTGTTCTACTGATTTTCTTAAACACCAATGTGAGATCTACAGTTTGGTGTTCAATTACTTTTCCTGAACTGAGAAAACCCAATGGATTCTTCACACACACTGAATGATTTCACATTTAATTTCTTGTCCTAAAGCCCCCACTTGTATTTTGTTCATGTTTCCACTGCAGGGAAGCAACATTTCACAAGACGTGTCCACAGTCACACTTCAGTTATTATACAGGTAACTATTACAATGACAGCTGTGACTTAAGGCAGGAGGCCAAATAGTTTTACATGGATGGTTAAAAGGGGTTTAACCCTGTACACAACATGTTTGATTTTATTTTCATTTTAAGCAAAATGAGACCCCCTGATTCCTTCTTAGCTCTGGTCAAATCAATTCAATCAAATGTTTCCACTCGCCTGGATATTTAAATCTTTGAAATCCATTTCAAGCCTCTGAGGAAAATTTTCTACGCCTTGTTGAGTTTATGCCATTAATAATTTAAGCAGCTCTGATGGGAGATGGGGGCCAGGGTGTGACTCCTCATTAAATCAGATCCATAAATGTCAGGGCTGTCCAACTCCTTTTGCAACGTGGGCCAAAGTAGTAGAGTAAAAAAAATAAATAAATACATAAATAAATGAAAATGAAATAAATGAAAATGAAGATGTAGATCCAAAACTTGAAAACAATTTTGTGGTCGATCTCAGAAATTTTCAAGAAAAAGATTCAAAAGGACATTCTTGACATTTGAATTTTTTTTTAATTTTATTTGAGTTATTCAATGGAAATTAACTGCTCACTGTAATTTTGCATGTTTTGCTGTATTAAAAGACAGTCATGTAGTTTTGGGATCGATTGAATAAATTCACTTTCAGTAATAAAAAACAGGATTTGGCTCAATTTCTTTCAGAAATATGTAGCATATCAAGTATTTCAGTGTAGTGAAAACTGCCCTGCTGATAGAAGTTTTTTAAACGATAGAGACATTTAAATATTATTTATTCTCTGCCTGTGCTGCTTTGAAGGTATCTGAGCAGAGGTGATTAAATCCAGTTAATGTTTCTATTTAGCTTCAAGTGGCATGACAAGAAAAATGAGGCCAGACTTTCTTTTGGCCTCTAAAAGTACTGATGTGACAGCAGAAATCAGTCAGGAACCAGAAGCCGACCTCGCTAGATGCACCATGTCTGGATATTGCTCAACGCTCTCATTGCTCTAAATAAAGATTATTCAGGACATAGAGTAACAATGCACTGCTTTGACCATGCACGTAGTTATTATACTTTCAGTTTCAAGACAACGCATGCCTTTTATTTTCAAAAGGTGAGCTCTCTTGCTTGTGACATCCGTGTATAACATATGAGCAGCGTGTAAAACGACAATACAGCTTCCTCCCCAGCAGCACGGTTTGGAAAAGAAGTGTTTGAGTTAAAACAGATTCAGGTAGATTTCTCATTAGAGAGCTCATTTCTCTCCCAGATGACAGCACAAGGCAAGCAGCAGAGATTTCTTGCTTCGGAAGTGTTGCTCCATTTTCATCTACGGTGAAAAGATGTCCACACCCCCTGAACTGGTTTACATTTTGTCAAACTTTAACGCATTAGGATTTAATGTTGAGACGTGGCATTGCACCCTCTTTACTCTGATGCCACCAAAGAGGGGAAGGAAGCTGATACTGCAGGGATGCATTTCTTCACAGCTTGGAGCTTGCAATACAAATACGGCTTTACTGCGAAGGCCTCAGAGGTTTTATTAGAGGACACGCACAAGATGAAACAAAGATGTGACACATGCAAAGGTTTAAGGGGGATGAATACTTTTTTCAAGCCACTGTGATCTAAAAATATGATGTTCACATGTCCTGCTTCTGCCTCAACTCTGAGCTGAAGTGTAGCGTGTGCTTATCGTAGTGTTTAGAAAAGGCTAAAAATCAGAGAAGTGCACAAATAATAATAATAATAAAAAACAAGCTCATGAATATAAAAATCAACAATTAGCATTTGCTTAATTTGGATGTTTGATATGTTTTATTCTGATGCATTTACTGGATGTGCATCAGTAAATGTGAGCAGTGGCATGAATGTGGATCAGCCAGCCAGCATTCACATATGGGTGGGAAAATGGGCCAAAAACAGGAAGACTTCAGGTTGTTCCCTTTATTATTACCTCTATAGGCAAAATCCAACAAACCGACAAGCCATATGAGACCCACATACACATGTTGGCCAGGCAGTTTAAGTTTTCATTTATTTATTTTTGCTAAGAAAATCTAGTTAAAACTTTAAATATCAGGTGTGGTAAACTAGTTTCAGGCCAAAAGTCATGTATTGTAATGATTTCCATGTTCAAAAATGCACTTCTTTCCCCCCCACAAGCTATTATTTAATAAAGAAAAAGGCTTTGTCATTACCAGAAGACGTGAAGTGTCTTCGGCCAAACTAAATTGATTGTCCTGCCACACACAATAACAGCTCAGTGTAAGAAACAGAATAAAACCTTTAAAAACATTTCAACCTTTTAAATCCTTGGCATTAAGTCTGAGCTCAGACGTTATTGGAACTCATGAAATAAAGAAACCGCCCCCGTCCGTCCTACCCTCATTCTTATCGCCCCCGTCCGTCCTACCCTCATTCTTATCGCCCCCGTCCGTCCTACCCTCATTCTTATCGCCCCCGTCCGCGTCCCGTCTAGGCAGAGGCCCCGCTCGGCCCGGTCAGGACCAGCACCAGGGGCAGGACGAGGGCAGCGAGAGGCAGCCGGGCACCGGGGGCGCAGCTGGGGCTGCACAGGTCGAACAGGCTTCCCTGGAAGCGGATCTTCCTGGAGTCCTGCTTCAAGGTCTCCCAGATGGAGCTGACCTCCTGCTGGCAGTCGGACAGCGCCGTCAGAGCGCAGGTGTGGAAGGCTTCCCAGTGGCTGTGGGCGAAACGAAGAGACGGTCAGAGACTGAAACCCGCCACAGCTTTTCCACGAATCTGGCGGCGGCGGCGGCTGTGGATTAATTACTGCCAGTAATCTGCTGCTCAGATGGTCCTCACCGGCCTCGAGTGAGTCAAAGCGAGCTCATGGTTGCCGCGGCAACGGCATCCGGGAGCGAGACAGCATCGCAGATGATTATTACAAGTGGGCAATTTTTCGGCCGTGTAAAAGTGCAAATCTTTGCCTTCAGTAAACTGCCGGGGATGTGGAGTTTGTGCCGAAACAAATGTGAGAAGAAAATCGTCCCCCGAATTTCACTACAGCTGCACTGGAGTCATAAATTATTTAGCACGATGGCTTTGTGTCTCAGTATCACTCATTTCTCCTTTCTCCCTCGTTGAGATTACAGCATCTGCTCCTCTCTCTACAGTATTTGCCGATGACATGAATATTTGTCTCCATTATAACACCCAGACGTACTTATTAAGCTGAAATGTTGGTGAAATGATTTAGACTTGAATTCAATCCATCGTTCATATTAAACTCTGAAATCAGTTTAAACAAATAACGGTTTCTGCACATTTCAGAGTAAACTCAATATCCTTTGAGAACGTAAGACAAATTTTAAATGAGACATAAACATTTTTATCATAAAAAAACCCTGATTTATAGACATAATATTCCAGTTTTCTCAGACCTTAGAGGTTATCTATCAAATGTGAAACAGCATCATGAATAGCAGATCTTTTAAGAGAGGAGAGAAGGAGGGAAAAGCACAAAATTGAAGGATGAAAAGAAGAAAAGAAGGGAGGAAAGCAACGATGACAGAAGAAAGAAATAGAGGAAGTAAAGGAAATTTTGGATAATGAATGGAAGAAAGAAAGACAAAAAGAAAACCAGAAGAAGGAAAGGTAGAAAAAGAAGAAAGGGGAAAAAAAGGGGGAGGAAGGAAAGAAGAAGTGAAATAAGGAAGGAAGAAAAGTAAGGAAAGGTCAAAAAGAGGAAAGGAGAAAAAGAACAAAATGAAAGCAAAGACAAAAGAACAAATAAACAATTGGATGAAGAAAGTCTGTGTACCCTTCACGTTCTTATCCAGATCCTGAAAACACTTAATTCAAGTCACATATTTTCTTTCAAACTTTTCAGAAACCCTTTCAGATGCTCACACGTCCCTCTTTTAAATAAAATAACATGGAGCCATCGCTGGTACCTGCAGACAGCCGCCACTCCCTGCTCACTGGTCACGTTCTCCTGGTAGTTGTCCATGCTCTCCCCCAGCTCCAGGACGCACTCGGAAAAGTCCCGGTAAACGTTCTCACAGCTCACATCTGCGCTGCCTGCAGGCGCCGCGAGGAGCAGGAAAACTGCAAAACAGAGCGGAGACACAACCTGTCAGGTCTCCATAAATATACCCTACAATCTGACACGTTTAAATATAGAAACCACGACGTGTGCGCACGAGCTCAAAGAAACTATTCTCAACGTTTTTACCACAAATCAGACTAACGATGCAATTTACTAATATTTTATGTCATAGATTGTAAAATAATTAATAATTTTGCAGAGAAAGGAACAAGATTTTCACTTATTTTTCTAAAAAAAACCAAACAAACAAAAAAACTACCTAAATAGCCCTAAATAAAATCCAAAGCAACCAATTTCCTGTAGATCTTTTCTCAAGATGGTTTGCAAGGGTTTTGCCAGAGATCATAAAGTCACCAAAACCACAGAAGACAGCAGAAAAAGGTCAAAGTTTTGGAGAAGTTCAGACGTTTGAACAGGTTTGGACGTCGCTGTCCCATCTGTTAATAAATGACTTTAAAAGTGGAAGGTGTGGGAGCAGATTTGGCTGCCAGGGGTCAAACATGGAGACCGAGGGTGAATCACACAGCAGCTCCCCCAAAAAGCAATAGAGGGCTTTATTTAAAACTGGGAAGTTAATTTGGAAGACATATATTTGACAAAAATAATAGGGGGAAAAAAAAAAAGCAAAATAAGGACTCTCCAGTAATAGAGGAATGGATTAGGAAGGGAGGGAGAAAGAACAAAAAACGAAAGGAAATAAAGAAGCTGGCTTAGATTGGGAACACTCAGACTGAGCATAATGAAAAACCTGAAGAGGGATGTCATCTAAATCTGTGAGAGATGTGAAGAAGGTGACATAAACAGAAGCAGTTGAAGGACATGACTACGTACTTTTCAAAGTTTGAACAACGAGCCAGGAAAGAGCGCAGAGTTTTTAGCAGAATATTTATATTTTTGTCACTGGGGCCCCAAGATCATCACAAAGAGCTGAATATTTTATAAACCGTAAAAAATACTGACATCAAGACATTAATGTCCTGAATGAGGAGAATGTGGTAATAGTCCTGAAATAGCAGAAAGTAAAAAAACCAATGTCAGGCGACCAATCTTTAGTCCAGGTAACACCAGACTAAAGCCTGAGCAAACATGGCAGCATCATGGCCTGGGGAAGCTTTTCTCCTTCAGCTGCAAAACAAACTAAATTGCATGTATAATTTTCCATCCACTTCCCAAGCGTGCATTGCTTAATGTTAGTAGCCCCAGCATTTTAAATCCCAGGAAAATCCTCTGAAGTTTGTGAGGAAACGTGTGAAAGTTTCAGAGGTGTGAATATTTCTATGAGGCGTGGTCTAAAAACAATGGAGCAATCTGCACCCAGGCAGGCTGGACATTTCCTCCACAGTGGAGTATAGTTTCATGATTTACCCCTCTGTTGAATGCACAGGAGTTGAAACTATGTTTTTCTTCAAATATTGAACTGTGGACGTTGTGCAGATTTGCCAGCTGGAGACGGTGCAGGTCTCCTACAACCACTCAGGTCTCAGATAAAGAGAACCCCCACCCAGCCAACAAAGGGACGGGATGCACGGAGATAAAAATACACTAAGACTATTAATAGCTGCCGAACCCTGGACGAATAAAACCAGCATCTTGCGCTACTTTACCAGAGGCGATCGCAAGAATCCGTCCGATCTTCGTCGACATGAATAATCCCATTTCATCCCATGTCAAGCCAGGCGGGATGCTGCGGAGACCCTCCTGGGACGAGGAGGAATCGCTGCTTCTCATGCACGGAGCAGATCAGCTGCCCATGCTGATTTTATGATCGAGTCCCGGTGATAAGATAAAATCTCATGAAGCGTGCCGCTCCTGCACAGACTCTCTCTCTCTCTCTCTCTCTCTCTGGCTGACGTTACCTGCCCCCCGGGCGGCGCTGAGCTCATCCCCCCCTCCCCCTTCAGCTCCGGACAGCAGCTCCAGCCTCCTCTGAACAGGCTGAGTCATAATCCAGACCTTCAATTAATTTATCTGCTCGACTCTTTCACACCCTGCTGTTAATTAGCAGACTCCGTTCAGAGAGCGGCGTTAACGTCATCCCAGCCCTGCAGAGTTGGATGATGGTGATGATGATGATGATGATGATGATGATGATGGTGATGATGATGATGAAACGTCCGTCCCATTGGACTTTTACCACATTTATCAAATTACAGTCAAAAACTCCAAAGTGACATTTTTGACCCGAGTCCAATTTAGGGTCCCAAATATCAGCTGAAGAGAGGCAGTTTTTATTATTATTGTGCAATTTTAAAGAACAACTATTTTATTTTTTTAGTGGAAAAAAATAATAATAATAATAAAATAATAATAATAAAAAAAAATAAAAATATATATATATATATATATATATAATCTTTTGGTAAATACAAAATTGGAGTTTTTTTTTTATTGTAATTATTCTATTAAAAAAAACCAACTAAAAATAGTTCAATATAATCCAAGCCAAAAAAAAAAAAAAAATTCTTTTTTGAAACATCTATGCTTGCAGGCAGTGAAAATGAATAGTTTTTATGGCTTAATCATAAAAATGATTAAGCCATAAAATCATTTTTATATTGATTTGAATACCTTGTGGAAACACATGTTGGTGCAAATGCAGCTGCAGATCTGTTAGGATGTTTCCATCAAAGATATTTGACATTTTTTGCATATTGTTTCTTTCAGATTAGCTGCTAAAGATCCTCCATTGGATGTAAGTCTGGACTTTGACTAGGTCATTCCAATACAGAAATATGTTTTGATCCAAGCGTAATGCTGGCTGTGTGAGGTCGTTGTTCTGCTGTCAGGTGAAAGTTCATTTCATTCGGGGGTTTTGCAGCTTCCAACAGGTTTTCTTCTGGATGACCTTTCTACCATCTCCCCCCGTAATCTGATCAGATTACAGTTCTCCAAAGCTTGGGTTGTCATTTTATGACCAAATCCTCAAAACCAAACAAATACTAGTAGCTGTTAACTGGGAAAAAGTCACGAGTCCATTTGTTTCTCCACTGGTACAACTGGATGAAGGGGAAAAAAAAAGTGCTTTAAAAAAGAAACATACAATTGGATATCTTCTGCGTAATTAGGGTAAGCAGAGTTATATACTAAACAAACATTAGTGTAAAATATACTAAATAAACACAAGCAAATGCAATAGCAGTGTCGTAAATACTGTGATAAAGTTCCCAAGAATGAAAGAAGCAGGAAAAACACCATGTTTGTTCTTTTATTTCCTTTTCAAAAGGTGGTTTTATAAAAATGATCAACCTGAGAGCTGCGTGACGAGGCTGAAATGCTGAAGGAGCCTCCATGTTTGAGGGGGAGAAAATAAAAAGAACAGATAAACAAGCCCATGGAAATGCTGGGAGAAGATTGTCATAGGACATGCAGCTGCCGTTATTACTCTCTTAAAGAAACATGTAAAAACAAAAGTCCTCATGTCACAGTGTGAAAACCAGAAGGACACATTGGTGTTTACTATTCACTCTATGCAGGGCAGCAAAGTTCGAGTGCAAATAAGGCACAGAGGCGCCGGACTGGCAGAAACTTGGTCTACAAATTCAATACTTCTGGTTTCAAGTCAATTTATCTGATCCTGATTAAACCTCCACATTCAGCTCACAGCATCCATATGGCAGTCTGCAGATTTCACTGCTTAAACCGTGACTTTACGAAAATGCAGCTTTAAAACTTAGTGAAATGTCCCGTTAGTGTTTAATGGCCGCGCTCTGATGAGAGCCGGTGATAGGCTTCAAACTGTCGATCCTCAGTGAATGGGAACGTGGATTTTGCCCAGTATAACAAGTCGGGCTTACTGGTCGACCCCGGCTGCCCTTTTGGTTCGTTTCCGTGGAGATGTTTTCGGCGAAGGTTCTACAAAAATTTATGAAGAATCATATAGGTTTTTTTAATCATCAAAAAACTACAAGAAAAACAACATAACACAGTTGAAACTGTGGTTTTATTGTGTCTGTAATAACATGCAACATACTCATGGCGTTGAGAGTCTCCTGAGGAATCCAGCTGATGTCTACGTCGTTCACTCCAGTCGTGCCCTTCTCTATTTTCACAGGGAGCCGTTTCCTCTGCAGAGAACAAAACCAAAGATGACATCCATTAGAAAAAGGCCCTGCAAAAGTATCAGTGCGTTTAGTTGGGATCTGTAGATGAAAACAATTTAGTGCAGGATCAGATGGTGGCGAGGAAGAAGAATCCCAGTGTTGAGCTTTTTTTTTTCAAATCAAAACCAGGAAAGTGTTGCATTCAGCTGCTTGTTTTGTTTCCCAGCAACAGCAGATTTAAAGATGGATGGAGATAAATAAAGAGTAGGAACTAAACATGCAAGACACTTTAGACTGAGGTAGAAGTTCCCATTGAAGATACTCAGAAAACACTTGCATCAGTAGTTGCAGTAAAATGTTGCTCTCTATAGTGTTCAGAGGGGCTAAATAAAAATGCAAGCCCCACTTTTCAGATTCCCATTTGTAAAAAAAACACAAAGAACAAGTATCCTTGTCCATCAACCTCACAAAATGGCACTACTTTGATAGTCTATCACATTAAATAAATAAAAAAAACACTGATGTTTGTGGCTTTAAATAAATAAAAAAAACAGTTAATGGGACATGGTCATGTTTGTAAGACGCTAAGTTTTATAATTAAGAAACATAGACGTGATGTAGTTTTTGTACAAACACTGATATCTTACTATATTTATTGCATTTCCGCACATAAAAGAAAGGTGACTTCCTCATCATATCCACTTCAGTCGATCAAGTTCATGTGTTGATGCATTCACACAACAAAACAGTCCAAATTACTGAGGAAATGCATACCGTTCTGTTCTCCAGAACCTGATACATCCCAAAGAGTAGCAGGCCCACCAGCCCACCCAGGAACACGTACATGAACATCCTGCAAGCACAAAACAAAATTATTTATTTTCCTGATGAATTACAGACACACAGTAATTAAACAGGAGCGTTAAATGGCGTGTTGTTCTTCTATGGACGACACAGAAACCAAACTGTATTTTTTTTCAGTGAGATTTGAGGAAGGTGAGATTTATTTGCTCATCTCGTTTTGCGGCAATTCAACACACACACGTCTCGTTTCTTTGTGTCACTTTCACACCTTTTTGACGGGTTGTTACAAGATTTTTAATATTCTGGGGGAGCTGATGCTGTGCAAAAGAGCTAAAAGCTCAAATAAAGGGAAGCTTGCAAAACTAATGTGACTATGAATAATTTAGATTTTAACTGGATTCACTGGTTTAATCGCTCTAATTTGCAGTCATTTCAGAGTAATGCGTTTGCTTGTTGTCTTCCTTGTATTTCTGCACTTTGCAAACTTTGCAGAAGCGGGAGAGAACACGCCTTATCTACGTGTTTGTATCTGTAAGTATGTCAGTGGCAGGATATGACTGACATTTTAGTCAAAGGCCTTACGTTTCTCCATCCAGTCCGTCTTCTCGCTCCGTTATGATGACAGTCTGGTTGTAAATGGCAGACTGGAACGTGTTGCCCTAAATAAAAGCAAAAGGTTAGGGAGGAAATGCATGTCTGGTTTGATCGGCATCAATTCACAAACACATCAGAGAAAAAGAAAAAGTATTTTAAAGACTAGTCTTAATGTCATCTTACACCATTTAGACATTATTTGTTCTTCTTTTATACATAATATAGATTTCTTTATAGAGAGGGGCCAAAAGTACCAAAGAAAAAAAAGAGCTTTTCCAAGTAAATAAGTTTATATGTGATGGTTTGAATATTATGCTTTGAATTACTTGTGTAATTTTATTCATAATATTTAATGCATAATCAAACATGTAACGCAATCCACAATTCAATTTGTAAACGAAGCGACTTTAGCATCAATCTCAATCTCAAAATAATTTCAATCATCTCTGTAGCTCATCATTATTGGTCATATTTGTCATAATATGACCAATATTAAGTCTTTAAATCTTAACATTTAAAGACTTAATCTTGTATTTATTGCTTAACTTATGCATTTCTTCTTTAAATTGAATAATCACATAGATATGTGTGTATTTACATACTTATTGCAACTTATTGATTAGATTGTTATCTTGCTGGTTTGATTCTTGAAACCTGATTTATTTAAATATCTCTACAATCTCTCTGAGCGTTATTAAAGGAAATCAACTCAGTGAAATGTACTACTTGTAAAGCACAACCACAACTAATTATAAATTAAACAGAAGTAAAATAATGCTGTCAGAACGACAGACTGGATTTTTCTTTGGTTTCACTGATCACAAACATTTTCAGGTGAGCTTTATTGTACACGATTGTATGTCAAAATAAAACACAAATACAAAAAAAACAAAAAAACAAAACCATAAAGCAAGGACAATAAAAAGTTAGTTTTTAAAAAAACAAAATTTACTGTCATCTAGTGGTGAACATTTAGATTGTAACCAAATCTTGAGCTGTTTGTTCTGCAAGAACAAGAAACAATTTCTCCCCTCACCTCAGGATCCATGTAGTTGAGGAGGATGACCAGACCGAAGGGCCGGCCGGCCATGGGCTGAGCCGGGATAAACGAGTACTCAAAGGAGGCCTGAGCCTGGGGCTGCACGGCCGTGTTCAGGGGCAACGCTGTGAACTACAGACACACCCAGGGTTAGGCGATCCCTACAGGAAAAAGATCAACCAGAAGAACTCTGGCAAATATTTTAGACATGCATGTGAATTAATACATGTAGAAATGTGTCCCTTACATTCTGAATGTAGAACTGGAAATCTTGTGGATAACGGAAAGAAGCCTCCAGCGACTGAACCGTGAAAGTCTGACCTCCTTTATTGGTGAAACCCACAAGGAACCTCACAATTTCATTGGCTGGAAACTCTGAAAAATACCAAACAGCTACATTTACCAACCAGTTTGATCACCTTAAGTGTGTATTTTGTTTTTACTTCATTATTTTATAAAAAATAAGAAAAATGAACAACTGAGCAACCTTCGCCTGTTGTGAAGATGATGGTAGTGTCGGCATCGGGGTGTGAAGTTACAAGTTTTTCAGCCGAATCATCAGAGTCGTCTTCGCCTCCGTCCTGATGGCAAACACAGAATCGCACCGTAACGTATCAGCGCTTGATACATTCTGCAACACGACCACAGACGTGCGACGTACCATGTTCTGCATCTGATCTTCTTCGACAACCATCTCGTCTTCATCTTCCTCCTCGTCGACTGCAGCATCTGCGTCGTCAGCAGCGTCCTCGGCTGAGTCTGACTGTGCAGAGACTTGACCTTCAAGAACAGAAAGCAGCAAAGTGTCAGGACCACAGGAGGCTGCAGGTGGCTCGCTTTAAGGCATAGAGATGTGCCGTTTATGTCTTCAGATTAAATATTATACTCAGCAAAATTCTGGTTATTAGCAGATCACAAGAAGAATACAGTTTTTTTTTTAATTAATGTAATTTTCACTTTAATTTAAGAGTAAAGCTATTTGACAGGAAAAAGTCAAATATATGACTTCCAAGCAGGGGGTCCATTTTAGCAGACATGATTTAAAGTCAAATAGAAAATAATAAGAAAAATAAAGACCAGAATTTTCTCTGTCTGTTTGAACCCTGAGCAACACAGTGAGATCCCACCCCCACCTATTGCTACCCATATAGCTCCAAACAGGCAAAACCTTCCCGTCACTTAAATAACAAATCTGACTTTTTTTTTTTTATATTTGCAGAATAATCCTACAGGCATATACTTACCTGCACAAACTGTTGCAAGAAGTTGAAGCACTTTTCTTAACTTTCTCTTTTATTAGCAAAATCAGTGGAAATGTTACCATATTCCAGCTAAACTGAAGGTTAAAGTGTTATTATCTATTTACTGTGTACAAGCATCTGAAACAAGGCGCCAGGCTGAAATGACCAGCAGTCCCTGAATGTATCAGTGAAAGGAGACAGAAATAAAGCGAGGTCTCCTTCTTATCTATGATGACGTGTCCCAGCATGGGGTGCTGCAGCCCCAACATCCAGAAACCCCAGCAACGAGAAATACCGCATGAAGTAATTTAATTATGGGATGATTTTTACTATCATTTATAAGCGGTGGTCGTTTATTATAAATGAGCTGCGTTTTATCTCTGCGATAATGTATTTACAGGAAAAATAGGCGCACATAAAGCGGCTCAAAGGGTTCCCACTGCGCAGCTGAGTGGATGTGCCACGTCAATGTGGACTGATAACTTTTTTTAAAGACTAACAAAAAGCGGGGAGAAACCAAAACTCTGCTTTCAAGAGGGAATAAACACTCACCGACTGATATTAATCCGCAGGGGAAGGCCAGCAGGAAAAGCAGCAGGAGTTTCGACCCGAAGCCAAACATTTTTGCAGACTTACAGGCTGACGGTAGTAACACATCAGCGGCTGGGAGAAGAGAGGGCAGCGCGCGAGCAGGAGGAGGGAGAACCGGAGAGGAACCGCCTCTGGAAGGCGTGTGGTGCGTTCAAAGGCAGCTCGGAAACCGGATAGTTTGTGTTTTTCTCCTGAAAAAAAAAAAAAAAAAAAAAAAAAATTTATCACATTTATTAACGACACAAATGGATTAATATACAAAACATTTAGATTAAGAGTAAATAAATTGAAAACAGAAATCAGAAATATAAGTGATATATTTAAAAAAAGTCAAACCAGGTTTATTTGTATAGCAGTTCAAAGTTATTTGTGTTCACCAATTCTGAAACAAACAATAAAAATCAAATTTTTATTGTTTGTGAACAATAAAAAAAAATCATTATATCAATGATTTTGATGAAATCATCAAAATCATTACATGCATCAAATATGTTGATCAAAGTTCCAGTTATTATTAATTAAATAAACTCCACACTGGTGGTTTTTAAGTCTCGATGTAAATGAATTCAGTGTTTCAGCTATTTTGTGGTTTTCTGGACAAGTTTTCCAGGTATGTGGTGCATGGAAGCTGAATGCTGCTTCTCGATGTTTGATTCTGTTATAAAAACTATTTTTATGACTATTCATAATTAAATTATTACTAACTCCAACCCTGGTGTAGGGTAGCCTATACCAAGAGCAGCTTCATAGTCAAGTCAGAGACACACAGTTCAGACATTCATGCTACTCTCATGCGTCAGGTAAATTTCAAAGTATGAATTATGGTTTCAAAATACAACAGATATTTAATACATATTTAAAAACAACCATATCTGTTAATGTGAGTTCCTGAGTCCATGCTGAAAAATAAACGACAATGTAAGTGATAGTAGAACAACATGAAAGACTGAGAATTAGATTTATTTGTTTATTGGTACCAATAAAAACCCAGTTTTCACTTTGGTTCTAACTTATATTTGCACTGTAAAACAGTTCGAAAACACGCTGAGATTTGTTTTCGTACTATTTCAGTGAAGCTAAATTTAATTGTACTTTCACGTTTAAATTTAGCTTGGTACACTGAAGTTCTCGGAAAGTTTCATTTGTTGTTTGATTTTAGTTCTCTAAAGTAATTACAGTGCTGGCCGCCATCTTATAGATAGCCTTAGTGTGTTGTTTGTATCCATTTGAACTTCACTTTTTACTTTCTTTTTCCGTCGAAGGGAAAGATGTTACAAAAAGCAACTACAATGTATTTTAAGAGCAATAATCAGACGCAGAAGTTACATTTTAATGTTGATTTTTTTATAATTCAAGTAAACATGTAGTTTCATGGCTATCTGACCGGTTTCAGCATTTGATCGTCTTTTGTTGGAAGTTTTACTCATCAGATTTAAAATGTCAACGTCAGAGAAAATAAATTTGGTCACTTTATGAAATAAAAACCCAATTTACAGCCAAACAGTGGCTGTAAAACCCATTCCACTCTTCTTTTGGGTACAACAGTGTGACAAACCAAGCAAAAGGATGTTTGAAAGCTGGTTTCATGGCAGCAACCAGCCATGACCTCTCTTTAAATGACCTCATTGCTGATCCAATATCCGTAAAGTAATGCCAGAAGCTTGCTGTAAGTTTCTCTGAAACTTACAAAAGTGACACTTAGCACAGTGTTAGAAGTGATGTGTGTATCATTTGGACCCTGTCTGGTTTAGAAAATAATTGCTTCAAAATGTCATTACATTTTCTGTGCCTTTGTATCGTCATTTTCACTGCAGTTGACATTTTGGTCAGCCCACACTTGATTGTTCAGTTCTTCAGTCAAAGCCTGGTGTCTCCTGGTTGAAGTTGTTTCTATTACATGATCTTTAAAAGGTTGAGAGAGAAGAGTACAAATGTACAATTAAAAACCCCAAAATAAAATGACACTCAGGCAGATGGTGACTATTTTTATGTAAAGGTTTTTAGGTAAACCATTAATGGTACTTTCACATGTGGAGGTCTGAAAGTCACAGAAACATTGTTGTCCTAGAAACTTGTAGGGCACATTGATAATCATTTTAAATTGAAGTTGTACTCCTCTAAATGCTCTTTATCCACTCTAGCCTAACAAATCTAGCCTTAAGATTTAAAATTCACATTAACCGAGCAAGTTGTTTGTCACAATTATTCAAACTGAAAAAGAGTTGATGGTAAGCAAAGCTAAGAAAATGAGAATGAATCAGAAAATCAGCTCATTTCACTCAGTGAGGTAAGATTTATCTTGTTATCTTTGCAGTAATTTAGCACGCTACTATTTTCTCCTCCTCGGTCACATGTGCATGCAGCGTACATGCAACATGTGTTTCTGAAAATGCTTCCTGAGATTCTCGGGTTTATCTGGCCTCTTTCTCCTTTGATGCTCTTGGAGTCTAAAAAAAGCCTGTGGCTTTCTGCAAAAGCATACATCCTGTGACAACCCTTTGAGAAAAAAAGTAAAACCCAGATGGGCCTCCTGCATGCCATCAGAGTGTGCAAACAGAAACATGCATCACACTCTGTAGAGTCGTCTACCCAGCGAAACAATCAGTTGGAAGAGTTTCTAATTTCATTTTAAGGCTGTTTCTACCATGGAGTGTTGTTGCAATCAGACACGAGTAAAAGGTAAGTGTTGAAAGAAGGAGCATGAGTGATCAGGAGATTCAAAAGTTGAATGTAAAATATAGTTTAAAAATGCCAGCCAGAGGTATTTTGTAATTACGCAAAGGATTTAAGAGACAACTTTATTTTTAGGTAATATAATGTTACTCTCACAGAATATTAGACAACATTACACTTTGCAGCAGGTATAGAAGTAACTTTTTCATTGAATGCAACTTAATTTTAGAAAGTAAATTACTGTCTCTATTGTTTCATTAGCTTCATATTTTTATCGTCTTTTCAATGTTTCACACTTACTCAGCGACGCCAAAATCTTAAATAGCTCAAATAGGAAATTGCACCAGCTGCGTATTGTGAAATATAAAACTTTGAGCAAAATGCGTAACCACCTGCCAGCATGTTTTATTGTGCAACTCAGAGTTGTCAGACGTCTCTGTCTGCTTCACATTGTTCAGTTTGTTTATAGGTTTTTGTCGTTAAATGAAATGCATTAGTGTTTTTTTGATATAACAAAGTTATTTGAAAATGAAAAGTATTTATGATGAATTGTGGCACAGCAGATAAAAAGTTATTTTTTTATTGCTTACAGAAACAACTGGCATATGCAGCTTAAGAAATATTACTAGTTTTCTGCAGTTGCTTGTAAAATTGTTTACTATTTGTATTGGAATGATGTTATTGGTGAATTATAGGGCGTGTCAGAATATGGACATACATTTTTCCAAGAAGGCAGACAACGAAGGAGGAAGTCTAAATGTCAGTGGTTATGTTACTAAACATTGTTTGTGTTTTTTGTTTCGAAAACGTATATGTTCCATCACATCCTATTTTTACCTCAACAATTACAACTATCCCAAGAAAAAGGATGAATAAAACACATAACTTGCACATTTCATTTTATAAATACAGCCCTTGTAGTTCATTCTAGGATAGATTTTAAAGTTCTGTTTCCTGGACGTTTCACAGAAATCTTTGGTTCTAATAATAACTTGCTTTTAGCTCCAATAAGGTCTAAACTCCTGTGTGGAGCAGCAGCTTCTGGAGCAAGTTGTTCAGACAGTTTTCAGCCGTCAGTGTTTTTAGATCACGTCTTAGAGCAGACGAGAACTCACTGACGTTTAATGCAGCATGAGATTTATTTATTTTTATGTTATTGATTCACTTGTTTTATTTTGTATAGTTAGGGTTGACCAACGCAGACGTCGCATTTTAGTAAATTTAAACTTGAAAAATAGTAAAAGGGAGAATATGAGCTATAGGTAAAAATAGATGTAACGACTGTTGTTTGTTGTTTGTTTGTGGTTACGCAGTTTGTCAAAAAAAAAAAAAATCTATTGCTAAATGCCCCTCACCCCGACACACACCACTCTCACACTCTGGTGACATTTTCCATTGAAGGAAGGTCTCGTCCATAATGAAGCACAGGTGAATACGATGCTACAAGGTTTTGCACAAGTACAAATGTTTAAAATCATAGCAAACCTCTTATCGCGCCGAAAAGAAAACAGTTAGCTTACAGAAATTTCAATACACCTAAACCAACTTTTATTCCGATACTTTGGAAAGCATAGCATACCTTGTCATAATTATTACAATTAAACTTTAAACAACACCATACTGTGATCTAAACCTAAATAGCTCAATAGTCATAAATTAGAGGAAGATGCTCGCAATTAACATTTTTTTCCATTTCCATTTTTGTCACAATGTGCAGCAAAATGAGGACGTAATTGTTATTCTAAAATATTTTTATAATAATAATAATAATAATAATAATAATAATAATAATAATAATAATAATAATAATAATATTCATTGTTTGTTCAATCCTACAGTTTGCTGAATAATGTCAAAACATTTTTTTTAAATACATAATTTATCTGTTTTTTTCCCCGCATCAATAACAAAAATGCCATGTATGATAATTGACATGATAGTCAAGCTTAAGAATCTTTATCGGCATGACAGAAATTAAACCGTTCTACTGATTTCTGATAAATTTTCTCGAGCTTCTTGAGTTTGTAAGGCTTCCTGGCCATCACCCTAATCTTTAGGAGGTTCAGGATGGGACTCTGACTGCGTCACTCGAAAACATTCATGTCACCTTCAGAAGAAATATGTTGGTAGAATTTATCACTTTAAACCTGAGTCTGCCAGGGATCATTTTCAGCTCAACTACATTAATAAATCAACTTTTTATTTTTTTATTAGTTTTTTCTTGCGTGCACAACTTTTTTGTCTTTCATGTAATCCCACCTAAAAAAGTGGCTATTATATTGTTTTCTAATCTGTATTATTGTATTTAAACTATTTATATGTGAAATTTAAAGGGTTTTCAATGAACATATTCAGACTAGCAAGGATTCTTTTATGCAAAGCTCCTTCAATAAGCAAGAATCCCTGTTTATATTATTATTTTTCCACTGAGGGACTTAATGCCATCCATTCTTTGTATCAAAAGCTCTTAGCTCTGCAAGATTCATGAGCTCCCCTGCACACACTGCTCTTTTGAGATCTCTATTTCTGGCATTGATGAGATTCAGGTCGAAGTGATACCTCCAGATCTTTTCTGCTAAGGCCCTCTGCTGCATATTTCATGTTTCACTTAGTAATCAGTGTTATGGTTACATGTATTCGGAACAGCTTTCTACCGAAAATGGTGTGTTTGAAGGGAACAAACCCAACGCTGACTGCTGACAGCTTAGCTTCTATTTTAAATATGTCTGATGCTGTGTAAAGTAATCTTTAAATTTAAATTTAAATTTGATAACTCTCATAACAAACGGTGTGCTATTACAAAATCTGAAAAAAAAAAAAATCAAAAGATGGTTCATTTTCTCATCAGTTATGCTTTAATACATAGCTAAATAATACACAACAGTAGGATAAGTTCAAGCTTCTGCATTAAATAGTTTAAATAACTGTCATATAATGTGCTGGAGCTGCAAAACAAATGTCAGGGCAGTAAATAACCCAACCCTTTCAGAGAGGTTTTTCAGGCAGGAAAGAAATTCAGCATGCTCCGCTAAATTTGTTTTCCCGCAACATCTAAAGAAAGTTGCTTGCACATCCATGCTTGCAAAAGTTTCTGCGAAACCACATCTTCTTCTGCTGACGACTGAGCAAAGCTGTGATGTAAATCATTTTGTCAGGATGCAGAGTGCATGACTCTAACACTTAGTTTATCACAGTTTTGTTTCCTTCGGTTCAGTATTTATCCATCTGTTCATCTGAATGTTTAAATGGATTTTTATAATTGGCTGCAAATCGAGTTTAAAATTTGGATGCGGATAAATTGTCAATGCAAAACCAATTGCTTATTTTATCAATGACCACAAAGGTGTGTGTGTTTTAAATGAAATGTTTCCTCTCAATGCTATTCCACTGGTTCTGACATAGGCCAGGGTTAACGGTGTGGTGGATCTGTGGTAAGCCCTGCCATCTCACTGCGCAGGTTGGGCATTTCTTTGTGAACTTTGTGTTCTGCCTCTATATCAGACAAAGTTCGGGTGCCAGCTGTCATAACAAGTCAGAGTATAAATACAGATGGAAGATTTAGCTAATTATTGGTTCTTCATGTCAGAGGAAACAATCAGTTTGAAATATTTCTGCTGCAAATTCACATGAAAGGAATGAAGTAAGGAAATTTAGCATGTCATTCCTTACAGTTGTGCTTTTGTTTTTTCACAGAGTGTGATTGGTTGAAATTAAATGCCCATGTCATCATCTACGTCCTCGGTACAGTTCTGGCACTAATACTATTGTTTAATATTGCATACTGCTTGTCAAAGATCTGCTCAGGTAATTATCTTTTTTTTCTTTCATACATCAAAGGAAAAGTGTTTTTTGTTTTTTTATGGAGAATATATGATTACTTATGTTGCAACAGGGAAAAGAAGATGTCAGTGCAGGAAGAGACAAAGGTATGTAACTTATGTTTAACATGAGATTAAGTCAATCTCTTTGCTTTGACTAAACTCGAAGAAACTCATGGACCTTTTTCATCCTTTTCTCTAAAATTCAAGTCGGAGTTCCAGACAAATGGAGGACAATCCAATTTATGGGAATTTAAGCTACATTGATGAAAGTAGGTGCTCCGTGTGTGTCTCTGCATTTTCACGTGTTGGCGGAAATATTTTAAATAAATTGTAATGTTGTTGTCAACAGGTGTAGCTGTGTATACAGACCCTGCTCCTCTTCACTCCTCACTGAGCTCTTCATCTTTAAGGATTGCACACAGGGTCCATCCTGACTCACAGGTAGAACCTTTATAGGTTCTCCACTGAATAAAGCATTTATCTATCAAGTACTGAAATGATCTTTATTTTTTGTATCCTTCCAGTCCAAAAGTCAAGAATGCTACGCCAACCTGACCCTGAAGGCTCCCAGGCCTCAGTCTGGGCGCATCTCTCCACAGATTCAGGTCTCAGACATCGTGCATTTAGAAGAGCCAGAGGAACCTGGAGAGGAAGAGACGGAAGAACCCGTCACCATAGATGACGCTGTCTCCACCATGTCTGATCTGTACGCCTCCGTGCAAACTCAGCGAGCCAAAACGGTCGACACTGCTGACGGTGAAGAAGGCTACGCAAACCATCTCTGAGACGACCTATAGACGCTCAGAGGAGGATGGAGGATGTTTCAAAAACTTCACCTGCCACCACAGGAGGGCGCTATTTGTCACCACATTGAACTGTTTGCAGCAGTGAAGTACATCAAAGTGTTATTCAGCCCCTGGTGTTCTCAGGACATGCAGACAAACAGGTCATTACACTTCAGTCCAGTATAATTAAATTAGAATGCATTTAAATTCTGAAAAATAAAACATTGAATGAAACCAACAGGATAACTTGAAGCAAACTGAGAACTAAATGGACCTATTATGTCTGCACATGTATTAATGTACTAATTTTAGTTTAAGTGCAACCTTTCACTCCTTTATGTTCATTACTTGTGGGTTCTATGGGAATGATGCCTGTAAATACAAATTCTTTGAATACTTTTGTTAAATTGTTGGTTAAATAAAATACAGTATGTTTCATACTGAATGATTTGTTTAAAAGTGTGACACAGCAATCAGTGGCAGTAATGGGAATCTAGCACCAGGGAAAGCTTTTCAGGTTTTTCTGCTTTCCTAAAAATGTCAGGTGAACTCAAATCAGGTCTGACATGTTACAAATTGGTTAATTTTTTTAAGTGTGTATTACTTTATCAGCAGTGCAGAAACTCATTAGACATTGTTGCAGGATTATTAAACTTTTAAATGACCAGATCATTATAAAAACACCCACTTGCCCTCAGACGTCCAGCGGGAAGAAAAAGTGCTGACTCCCAGGAGCAGAGCGGTAAATTTCTGCTCCTTGTTGTAATCTTTATTAAATGCACTATAGGACAATGTTGGAACCCAACAACAATACCTGAACTTTGACTGACAAAGAGCCAAAGGTGAAATCAAATTTACTGAGTTGAATCAAATTTTAACAAAAAGAAAACAAAGATAGCACCAGTAACGCCATACTGCTAGAATGTGTGATTTATGTCTTTTCCTGGCTCTCCAAATGATGGTTCATTAACAATAAGTCTCTGCAGAACCTGGCGACAAACTGAGGAGGCAATTCAAACATGGGATTCAGCTGTGATGGAGCACAGACACGTCAGCAAAGGATTTGAAAATCCAGATATAAACTGTCAGTGCCAGATGTGTGCACACTTATTAGAACAAAGAGTCTTGCTGATTGTATGTTAAATTTATCACAGCTGCACCTTTATCGTAGCAGCGTTAAAATTTATTGTCTTAATAATCAATGTGGGAGATAAGAAAGTCTAACACACAGGGAAAGACTATTATTAGTGCAACTTGTCATTAGTTTAAATTTTGTTTTTAGCTGTAAAGATTTTTTTTTTTGGGTGCAGTTGTTGTGTTTTAGAAATGTGTCATTCCAAAACACGTCAATTACACCTATTGATGTGCAATAGGTGCAATTTATTTACTAAGATTTATAGTAAATAAATCTTAAAGACAGACTCAAGGCACAAAGATTCCCATAACTATAGATAATTTATAAAGTGTAGATGATATAGACATGCCTTCGTAAGCTTCTTGCAGGTTAATTCAGAATATTTCAGTCAAATGGATGAATTTAAAGGCAACTTCTCAAAGGCTTTCTTGTGTGACATTGAGGAAAAATCAAAAGATAAAAGATTGTGTTGCTTGTGGAGGGATACACAAATGTTTGACCCAACCCATAAAAATTAAAAAGCAATTCTAACAAACACTATGTATACACAATTATGATTTTGGAAAAAAGTATTAAAATGATCTCTCTCCTCTCTAGTTTTTAGCAATTATAAATTATTTTAGAAATCCTAAATGACCAAAACAAGAAGAGAATATTCTCACATTTAGCATGAGGCAATGAGAGAAAAAGGTCATGTTTCTTTTTATAGTTTGTGCAAATATCTGGCTTCAAGCGTTGCTATAAATGTCTAATTATGTTGTTATTGGGAGGGTGTGAAAAGTGAAACTCTGGCAAGTTAAACTCTGGCAAGTGTAACAGCGATCATGTCAAGAGTTTAAAAGTAATTTTTTTATGATTAGATAAGTTGATACCGCCACTTAATAAAAGGTACTTAACCTTTGTATTGATAGTACATGATACCAAGAAGCACAAACTCCAGCTCAGTTTATTTTCATTTATAGCTTTGGATGGAGAAAGATTATATCTTCACACTGATTATATTCAGAGTGATTTCTCGTTTCACTGTGAAAAAAGTCAGTAGATTTTACAGTTAAAATTTAATACCGTAATTTGGAAATCAGCTTTATACTGTTTATTTAACAAGTAATTACCGTAAATAAGATAATGAAGAAAATATGTAATTTTTACTGTTTTTTTGTCATAAAATGTACATTGCCCTGCTGTAAAATAAAGTCTTGTAATACTTTTAACAGTAACATTCCGTAATATTTCTAGTGGTACATACTGTAGTTTTTGCAATCATCTTTCCTAAATAATACAGTTAGTAGCTGTTAAAAATGCATACTGTTGTGACAATCACAGAAACATACTGTAATTTTTCTAGCAATGTAAACCGTAGTTTTTGCATTCAATAATTATAAAGTATACAATTCGAAACTGTTCAATATGCATACTGCTGTGGAAATTACAAAAATTGTAGTAGTGCTGTAACCTTTGCATTTAATTCTCCTGAATAATACAGTTGGTAACTGTTAAATGGGCATGATTTTGTGGCAATTACAGAAATACGCTGCAAGGATTCGAAGAGTCAATGCTGTAATTTTGGGGTTTTATTCTTATAAATTTACATATGCTCATGGGGATAACAGAAATATGCTGCACATTTCTTGCATACCTTCTCTTAATAAATTATGGCTTTAACTGTAAAGAGTATTGTTTATGCGGAAAAATACACAGACCCTTTCTAAAAATTGTAATAATCGAAAATCTATTAAATAATTCCATTCAAAAAGTTTAACTTTTCATTAAGTCAGTCTTAATTAATGGGTCACAACCATCGTCTGCTGCTACTTCATCGCCTTCCCTGAGCTGCTCCCCAGTTTTGCCAACCTGGGTTGACAGTTTTCAGAAGCTTCCAGAAGAGCTGATACAGACTTTGGAACGACAGAAAAGGCCAAGTGCACGACTTCGAAGACAAATGGTGAGGATTATTGTCTCTGAAATGATGCTGATTTGTAAGAATCCAACCAAACGCAACACTACTGAAATGGCAGAAAAGGATGGTGAGCAGGTATCCAAAGTCACTTAAGGATGTCATTGATGGTGACATTATATTTTTTATGGCCATGGAGACAGAAGAGTTCTTCAGTCTGTTTGTGAAGCAGGATAGGTACAAAAGCCTGTCACTAAATTTTCCTCTGGCTCTGCCACTGAATCCAGCCACCACAAAGCTGGATCTCGTAATATCTTTCCTTTAAGTCTTTTATAAACATAACATTAAATGCAATAAAATTTCTTTTCTTCAAGGTGTTTCTTTTCAATTGATCCGGAGAGAGGAACAAAAGTTGAGCATAGCAAGAGGAGGAAGATCTTTGCGGTCACCCCAAGAGTCCTCCCACTCATCGCTGACCTTGCAGACCATGAATGGACTTAGACCATACTTTGTGAGTCATGTGATATGATGTGTAATGTTGTTATGTTGTGATGCCCAGCACGTTTGTTAAAAAGTTCTTATTTCTGTGTATGTACCAATTCCATATGACATGATATGGATTATTCATTTGAAACACACTGCACCGGGGTTGAAGTGATAGTGATAATATGTCATATCTGTTCAAACTTTTGCACTAATATAAGTGCTTGCTGCTTTTTGGAAGATGTATTACAAGTTCTTTGTAATCAGTGTTCCCAGGTTGTGAGAAGTTTGTACAGCCCAAAAAGTTTTCATTAAATGAAAAAAATACAATGAAGTTTGGTTTTTGGATATTTTATGTAAAATTTACTTATACTTTTCCATGTTTTTACCATGAGACAAAACTGGTAGCACATTATTTAGCTGCTATAATCGATTTGATAATTTTACCAAGTAAATTTGCACTTTTTAATTTCACAATTTGCTCTAACTAAACTTTTTTTAATGTTTCAATGTTAATTTTTAGCCAAAAAGTTTCTTTTCTCTTACTTTTATATAACATTATGGCTTCAAAGTCAGTAATTAACCATAAAATCAGCAATACTGGTGCTCTTTTACCATTAAAGAAAAGGATAAATATTCTACATTTTTACAGGTTTTTTCCTTTGAGAAATAAAGACAAAACTGTTAAATTTACAGTAAAATGTTTTCAAATTTCATGTCATGAACTGCATCTTAGATCAATTTTAGGACAAAATGTCATTTTTTATAATGGTAATAATAGTAATTTTTACATTAAAAGGTTAAAAAAAAACAATTTATTACTGTAGAATCAGCAACACCAATATTCATCTATCGTAATTGTAAACAATATCTTACTGTAATTTTAACGGTGAAATTCTGGCAACCACAGCTGCCAGAGAATTACTGTTTAAAGTACAGACAAAACCCTGTAATTATACAGGAATTCAGTGACATATTTTACAATTTAGATTGTTAATTTTACAGCAAAATACTTTCATATTTCATGGCTCTAACTGTATTTGCAATATTGTTTTAATGTAAATCTTAGGATAAAACTTGATCAATTTCAATGGTAAAAACTGTCATTTTTACAGTAAAAGGTTAAATAAAACACCATTTATTACTGTAGAATCAGCAATTGTAAAAATTGTCTGATTGTAATTTTTACGGTTAAGTTCTGGCAACCACAGCTGCCAGTACTTTACCGTACTTTTTTTTTTTTTTACAGTGTTTATTGGTTTTTACTGGCTCAGCCTGAGGTCTGTAAAAGAATCAAAGTTTTCTCTGTCGATCTGTTTATGCATCCTTGATTAAAAAACCCCCAAACAAAACCCTTTTTTCCCAGTAACAACTCAAATTTCATATGTTTCTTAGTAGATTTTAGAGCAAAAAATATCTTAATGCTACCTGCTGATTTGTGAAAGTATCAACGATGCAGATGTGAGTCAATTTAATCTGCTGAGCTAGATTACATAGTTGACATTTTATCAATTCAGTTTATGATTAGTGAGATTATAAACTGAATTTAAATGCAGCGTATGTCGGGCATAAAACTGAACAGTATGCACTTGATTTGAAGGAAAGTGTCTGGAGAAATTGTTGTGAAATTAGCTCTGTAGAATTAAAATGAAATGATCTGTATGTAAATAAAAATGCTTTTATTTCTACATATTAATATATTTTAAGGTACTTGGCAAGTAATTGTTCAATTTCTCAAAGGTAAAGGTGAAGACAAAGATTAACAACTGATTTTCTGAACTCAGCATTGAAAGGACTTTGAGTTAAAAATGCTTAGTTTCAAATGTGCAACAAACTGTGACAAAAAATATGAATAAAGTGGTACACTTTTGAGTAATGTACATATACTGTATATAATCAATCAATCAAATATTTTTATTTTACATTTTCTTCAAAAGTAAAATAAATTCAAAAGGTGAATTGTTGCAGAGGAAAGACACATTGGGGGCAAAAGGTGAATGTTACATTATATTCTAGAATACATTCTAGCTATAAAACAAAATTAGCAAGACAAAACATCAGGATGAGTGTTAAGATACAAAAGACAGGAGTCACAGATTAAATGAAATTAAGTTTACAAGTAAACAAGTAAAGCAAGTAAGTAGAAAAAAAAGTTAGTGGGATATTATATAGAGAAAAACACAGATCATTGTTAAAAATAAAAACACTGAACCAAGACTAACCTAAAAATGGACCATAAAAACATACCAATCTGTTTTTTGTACAAACAAAAAGTCAATTAATTACAAAACTCTACTTCTATAGTTGAAAACAAATTATGTAAAAATCCTTTTTGCATCAAAATCTGACTTTAAGAAAGAGGCTAGAAACATCAGACTTGGGTATTCAAAGTTTATGCTTTTTCTGTTGCATCAAAGTTTTCGAGAGCCTTGAGAACCTCTCCACCGTCAAAGTCTGAAGGCACATCGAAGAAAAGCTCATCATCAAAGCAGTTCTCATCAGATGGTGACGCCATGAATGGCAGCTTCATGACCAGCCCGGTGAGCAGCCCTCCAGCTGCCGCTGCAGCGATAGTGGCAAAGATAGCTGCAACCTGAAAGAGAGCTTGTTCCTGAGCAGTGCGGCCCAGACCTGGCTTCAGCCCGGGAATCAGCTTTTGAAGCTCCAGCAGCTTCGGATCGCCCTCTGGCGGAGCGCGGTGGGAGAAGATCTGATACATGCTGGGCCCGTAGGTGTCTTCAGTGGCCAAGAGGATAGCACAGATCCCCGCAGTGGATGATATGAGTCCGGTAAGTCCATGCAGATTGTGAATGCCACACTGGTCCTGGATCCTCAGGCGCTGAGCCAAAAAGGGAGTGAGGTACTTGTAGCCTAAGAAGCAGGCAGTGCAGCCCATGATGCCCAGAGCGTATGCAGCTACTGGGGAGATCATCATGTCCACAGAAGCCCCGACGGTAACTCCACCTGCTAGTGTCACATTCTGAATGTCTGCCATTGTTAGCTTGCCTCTTTTGTTGAACATCGCAGAGAGGGCAAAGGCGGTGATAGTGGATGAGCTCAGGCCTAAGAATGTGTGGAGTACGGCTCTGTGCTGGTCATCACCTTTAAATGTGAGAGAAGAGTTAAATGAAGGCCAAAACACCCAAAGAAAAAGCGTTCCCATCACAGACAGAATGTCAGAGTTGTAACTCGTGGTCTCTTTGGGGTGTCCTTTATTCAAACTCGGGCGATAGAGGACCAAAAGTTACCCCCAGCCCAAAGTAACAGGCAAACAGGTGAATAAGAATACTGCCTCCTGCGTCATTGATCCGTATATATTTGAGTACAGCCCACTCCGTGACGGAAAAGATAGGAATCTCCAACAAAGCCATGACCAGGAGCTGAACAGGGCCGGTCTTGCCAAGCACAGCTCCTAATGAGATGAGGAGCACAGGCAAACTCTGCATTTATGAGATTGATAACTCCCAAGTGGATTTTACCGTCGGAGTAAAACTGGAAGTACCCTTGAATCAGGATGGCCCACTGGATGGCGAAGGTGGCTGTGAGGAAGTTGAACACCATCCCACTGAAGCCGTAGAAGCGAAAGAAGGCCAGCAGGCAACCGAAGCCCAGGAAGATCATCACCTGAACATCAGCAAAGTAAGGGTTGTCCCGATACATTGAGCTCTCCATCGGGTTGGTCTCGTTGTTTTGCAGCTTCGCATTGGAGTCATCGTCATAGGTGACAAAGATGGCGAAGAGTGTGATCATCACAACCTCCATCACCAACACAAAGGCTGGCAAACGCAGCCTCAAGCTTGTTGATGCAGTCATGATGATGAACGAGTTGAGATGAGAGACATGCTCCTCCAGTTACTCTAACACCCGTTATATGCAATTTCTTTCCTTGAGATAAGAGCAGCTAATGGTATTGGTGCATTATTCTCCTCATAAAAGCCCGGAGAGCAGCATGTCAGATGAATGAACTTCAAACCTTCAGACTCTTTACGATTACCTTATCTCTTCTCCAGGTTTTATTTGACTGTTCCAAACAGCCGCACAGTGGTCACATATCTGTACACCGCTCTTCAAACAATGAACTTCAATTTACTTCTAATTTCTATAATTTTGATTATTTTTTGGGACGAAAACCAGATAGCATTTTGAGTCTAAATCTGACATCAAAAATTAGTTTCACAAAGAAAAGACAGTGATTTCACATTATTATCTGACTCCTGGTCAAACTCTAATAGAATAACAGTTATTAGCAAGTTTGGTTTATTAAACAACAGAATGTCTGATATAAAATTTGGTATAATAAAAACACTGAATTCATAGCTCAATTCATTTGCTCAGTTATTCTTTAATGTTAAAATGATCAGTACAGCAATATAAAATATTCAATTATCTACATTACCACTTTTATTTGCACATTGCATTACATTATTCAAAAGCTAAGATCTAAGTTGAATACATTTGAAAATGTAAGTTTTCATAGTTAGACATTTTTGTTGTGTATCGGGTGAACAAAAGATTCTTTTTAATATTTTATTGAGTATTGAACCTTCAAGACATCGCCTTTTGGTTAATTGTCCTTAATCTCAATTAAGGACAATTTGGTGGTGATATATCATTTATGAAATCTGTTTTGTTGTGAGCGTAGTCTATGTTCTACCTGAATTGTAAATAAACTTTATATTTAAAAAAGACCTCTGTCTCTACATAACTGTAGCGTTTTCACAGCTCATAATGGCACATATTTACTTCCATACAACGTTACATGGTTTCCTTCACACTAAATATCCCAAGGTTTTGGGTTTTTCTTGTTAGCAGTAACACATTTAGACCAGCAGGTGTCGGTAGTAAATTTAATTTTAACTGAAAGAATAAGAATTGAGGCTTGTCCCGTGATGCATTGCTCTGCCAACGTATGCAAACAGGAACATGGCCACCGGTTTTTAACGTAGGAGCTTTTTATTAGTCCTCTGTGAGCCTCACGCAGCCCGTGACAGCCTGTGAATCTGCCACGGAAGGAAACCCCACGGTAGAGTCCAGCCGCGGAACGTCCACAGTCTGAAAGCAGCGTCCTGGTTGTTGTTCATCAGCCGCGGTCAGGTAAGGGCCGGTTAGCTCAATGTTAGCACACAAAACCCTCCAGTCGGTAAAAAAATATTACCGGGTTGGCGTGAGTTTTGGGAATCCCGATTTGAAATGTAAATGACGCCAGAATGAATACGTAGCTTTAACCCGAAAACAAAAGAGGTGAGTTAAAGTGATGTAGCTGTATTTATCTTAAAAAAGCCTTGACACGACTACAGAGCACCAGCCAAAAAGAGAAAACACATTACTGAAAATGTTTAACATTTTCTCACCACTAAACTGACTGGTCTGTAAACACTGGATTTTACATCAGTGTTTTTGATAAACCCCCCAAACAGCTGTGTTAAATGAAAAGCCACATTATTGATGTCTTTAACCTGAGACACTGATTATTTGTGTTTTGGATGGTGATTAAATCAGGAACTGAAAGATGTTTGTTTTTGTGTATCTGTTCCTTCATACTTTTTCAGAGATGCACAAATGAAGCTTTTTTTTGGTTGATACCAGTTTCTGGTTTTCTTTTTCGAGGTCTAGATTTAAAAACAGAAAGTAAATAAAGAAAAATATATAGATTAAAATAAGACAGCCAGCCTGAAATGATTTATTTTTGATTTTCTTTTAAAATTATCAACTTTCTTCATATGTAGTTTTAAAGATGAAAGCTGTGATAAAGCTCATCATGGGTTGTTAGTTTCTCTTCATGTAAACTAAAAGCACATAGGATTCATTGGCTAAACAATTAATACTTAAAGACAAAAACAGGTTAAAATAATTTCTGAAATGCGGTTATAACAATTACACCAAATGAAAGTCATCTTTTTTGGTGCAAAACAAGTAATTATTAATTACTGACTCAGACATATGTTGTTTGTCCTATTTAGTTTTAAAGTAATTTAGGTAAAATTAACCCTTTTAAATAATTCCAATAAGAACATGCATATTTAAGCAATGCAGTTAAAGAAAAAACCAGAGCCAAAATCCAATGAAAAGAGTAAAATGTACCTGGAAATAATATTATATAAAATATGCTAAAAAAAAAAAAGAAATAACAAATGTTAACAATACTTTTCCAAATTTTCAGTTTTTTATTGGTTAAGGTGTGAACTAGTTTTTATTATTTTGTTCCTATTAGACTTGTCATTAATTAAAATAAAAATACTTTAAAGAAACACACTTTTCCAAGCCAATAACATCAGCAGAGATTGTTTATCACCCTACTTACTCAAAAGATGGGGATACAAATGTGTCATCTTTTAAGACTTAAAACTAATTTAGAATTAACATAAGTGCATGAAAGCTCTGTATTTCACCATGTTTTAGTTTTTTCACCATATTCATGCTTTTGATAATCATTGATTTTATGTACTGCACTTTAGGCAAAATGTTCTAGCCTGTTCATTCAATTGTTTTCTGCTGTATGTAGTATGGAAACAATGATTTGTTGATTGTGTAACAAACAAATTTGAAAATTGAATTAGTTGCACTAGTTGTACTTGCAAAAAAAACTTTTCACAAAGAATATGAAATGACTTATTCTTTTACACTCATCCTGTCACTTTGAGGGACCAGACTGATATTGTGGTAAATAAACTACAAAATATTTGCAGGCGCAGTACAGCAGCTATTCAGTCAAAAGGACAACTGAAAAACCTGCAATCAGTGAAATAATATTTAACAGTAATTCTTCACTACCATAAATTATGCATAAATCAAATAAATCTACACTGCCGATATCAAATAATGTCAAGAAAAAATAAATATTCAAAGTCAAATGCAGGTTGCATCAAAAAAACAATACTGAGTTACTGAATCAAAACTTCCTGAGAGCTTGGCGAGCTGATTAATGCTGGTTCTGATTGGCTGGTTCTGACTGAGCGGAGTAATTATGCAGAACACAAGGAGGAGGCATCGATTATTTTTTTCAGTGATTATCTCATGTTATTACATAGTGAAAGTTTTGATACATATGTAAAATCTTTTTTTGTTTTAAATTACCTGTTACATTCGGTGTGAGAGTTCACTGAGGGTGGAGCAGAAACGGCGCTCCGTCTATGAAATATTACTACCAGCAGCACATAGCGGCGGTCCAACAGCGGGAGCAGAACCAGCGTCTTAAACCGCCACCTCGTTGACTTAAATTATTTTTCAAGTTATTTGTTTAGGTTTCTGACCGTGATGCTCTTCTGGGTGAGTGTACTTTAAGAGTTCCCCATTCTACAGTGAAACAATAGACTGAAACTATAAATCTACAACTGGATGATTATTTATGTTTGTGCATATAAAGGTTATTTCCAAGGGATTGGTCAGTGCAGGTTTGAGAAAAGATCGATGTTATTGCTCCTCAATAAATTGCAGGAGCATTAAATATTTATAATGTGTAATTTCCAAGACCGATCATTTAATAAGACTCACCCGTTTGTCCCCATTTATTTCTGTGCATCCACATGTGAGCAACTGCTTGAATCATTAGAGGACTACTTGAAAGATTGCATCAGTAATAGCACAATGAAATATTCTCATTTTATCATGAAGAGTCAGAAAAGCATACAGTTCATAAACTTCTGAAACAACCAGATGTGCAACGACATGCTGTTTTTTTTTTCTTAATGCATTGGAGAGAAACAGTAGAGTCTATAATGGGTGGCAACTGAACATTTTCTTTTGTTGACAACAATAAATTGACAATGTTCTTTGTAGTGATCTGCTACCTGAGGGTGGTTCTCGTTTTTTCTTAGCCTCGCTGTGACTCTTCCTGGACATGCCAGCAAAAAGTCAGGAGGAGGAAGCTGTCAACTTGCTTCCTCCTCTTCCTGAAATAGATCTAGAGGCAGTCTGTACCGCTGCAGGTCCTGGAAGAGCTTAAACTCTCCAAACTGCTTTCGTGCCCTGAGGATATTAGGAACCTATATTCCCCTACATCCACTCCTAGTTTCTGACTTGTTCTCATTAATAAAGAAATGACAGGTTAGGAAGATGCATCCTGTGTCCAGATCTGCAGCTAGAAATCTAGTTATTTCCTGGATGTCTTTTAGATCAGAACTAAATTATGATGTAATTCATGTCAATTCAGCTCTAATACTCTGCACCCAATCCCCATAGAAAGTTTGGCACCCTCTCAGGTTGTGAAATGTAAAATGTCCTAGTAGTTATTATAATAAATTATAACATTGTTGTTTTCAAGACCATTTCAAACTAATCTATTGATCTATTGATAATAAACACAGCAACCAAAAACAAATAAACTGGAAGTAACAATCACAAACAGCTGAAACCATAAATAAAATGTATTATGATGTCTCTGTAAACAAAACCTTGTTGCCCTTCAAAAAAATATTAATCATCACAATGGAAATTACGCTTCTTTTAATCTACCCAGCAATTATTTGATAAATTAGTTATTGTGATGGGCTTAAGTGCATCTCAATATATAATATATTGATTTTGACTGTTTTTTTCAATAACAAACCTACATTCAGCTTCTCAGAAAAATAGAATTGAGCTTAAGCAACTTGACAAAACATATCTGAAATCTTGTTCTAACAAAGAAGGAGTTTATTCATTGTACAGAGATCGGCTGCTATTAACAAAGTTTTAATAGTGTTACCTTTGTTGCCATTGTCGCCATTGTTGACTTTGGACATGCATGTATACTCTTTTAACTCTTGGAAGGATTAGAAATATTCTTTGAGTTCTAGACCAGGCCAGTTTGCTGGCTAATCAAGTACAGTGACACCATCATCATTAAAGCAAGTATTGGTACCAAATTATCCTGGATAATAAAATCAGCATATCCATAAAGCTTGCCCGCAGAGGGAAGGATGAAGTGCTCTAAAATAGATGGCTGTATTGATTATGGACTTCAGAAAACACAGCGGATCAACTTGGCAGATAATAATAAAATGACACCACAAATCATCACTGACTCCTGGCTGGAGTTATTTCTGCTGCTTGTGAACCTTTTTGCCATCACAATTTTTCCTTCCACTCAACTTTGCATAAATAACATTGTCTTGTGAATAACCAGCTTATAATATTTGGGATTACTGATTTTCTGGAGAGAGTTGTGTCTTCTGGACAACTGTTAATTCAATTGTCTTTCTCGTGATTGCGTAGGCCAATGGTTTTCAATCTTTGTTTCAATCTTTGATATTACTTATTGTAGTAAAGATCTGGTCAAACTGTGTTTCAGTGTCATTATGGCGAGTCCAAGGACCCGAAGAGTTCTGAAGGAAGTGAGAACCCAAGAAGAGAATAATGTAAGTCCACACACATTGGTGTATTTGCGTGATTTGATTTCATCCAAAAGAAATAAAATTTTACCGTACTGGAAACAGAATCCCTTTACAAAGAAGCTTGTCTTTGTGTTATAGAGAAGCTGTTTGATGGTCCTTTCATCAGTGCCTAAATAAGCCAGATGTAATTTTTGATGATTTGGTTGGCTGTCATCTTTGGCAGACATTTTTCCCCTTTGTAACATTTGTAAAAAAACAAAAACAGCCAAACAAGATACTTTCATTGCACCTAATTTGTGTTCTGAAATACTAAGAGTAGACTGTCAGTATTTTTACTTTGTGAAAATTTAGATTGGGAAAAAAAGCAGATGCGCCACTATGCAGCGTTTTTTAAAAAAAATTGTAACTCTGATTTTTCTAATGTTTTCTTTGCAGCTTTGTTTTGAGTGTGGGGCTTTCAACCCTCAGTGGGTTAGTGTCACATATGGCATTTGGATTTGCCTTGAGTGCTCTGGGAAGCACAGAGGCCTGGGAGTGCACCTCAGGTAAGAGGGGTGGAGGACATCATACTTTTGTTAAATCAAGAAATTTAATTTTTTAAAATCCGTCTGGCTCATGTCAGATCATGAGTGATTTTCCTGGTGTTTCAAAGCATATTGCTATAGCCTTCGAGTCGTCCTCTCTCTTCAGTTTTGTGCGCTCGGTCACCATGGACAAATGGAAAGATATTGAACTGGAGAAAATGAAAGCTGGTGGAAATGGGAAGTTCCGCATGTTCCTAGAACTCCAAGATGATTATGACCCAAACTGGACCTTACAGGAGAAGTACAACAGCAAAGCTGCTGCACTCTTCAGAGACAAGGTGAGCGGCACAAAACCAACGTTTTATCACTAAAACCTTCTGTTTGGTCTGGAAAGGACACAGCATCCTGTTGCACTTTTTTTTTCTACTTTTGGACTTCAATTTTTCAACAGAAATTATGTTACTAAGTATTTATTTGTTGGAAATGAAACAGCTTTGTAAATTGTCTTGCGAAAACATTCCCACTCCTATAACTTTATGAAATTACTACCACAAAATGTGACGTGTGACTGGATGATTAAAATCTGATTTCTGTTGTGCATTTTAATTTACGTTCCTTTTAATCAGATTCCTTTGTATAAAATAAAGTACAGATACTTTTTGGACAGCTGCTTGAGTTATGGAGAATTTGAAATATTCAATTTGATTGAGCTTATTTTAAGAAGGAAGGACAAAACTTAATCTCTATGTATGGAACTGGTTGAGACATTTCCAAAATACTTGCTGCTGTAATTGCAGCAAAACATGATTCCATGTCATGTTTTGCATGACATGAATCATGTCATGTTTCATGATGACATGAAACATGATGTCATCATGTTTCAGTATTGTACCGAATACAATACTGTATTCGGTACAGTATTGTACCGAATACTGTGCATTCGGTACAATGCACAGTAAAAATTTTACTTTTTAAATTTAGAATATGCATGGGTTTTTGACCATTTCAAATCTGTCACTTTGTTTAGATTTGTCACATAAAATCCCACTAAACGACAAAGTTTGATGTAACATTTTTGCAAGCCATAATAAATTAATGAAATGAGTATACTTTTGTCTTATGATCTAAAGAATTCAGTCTTGATTTACTTTTCTAGGTAGCAACATTAGCTGAGGGGAAGGAGTGGTCCATTGATACGTCCTCTGCCAGAAACTGGACTCCTCCTCAACCCAAGTCGGGCCTTTCATCATCTCACCGGTAACTTGGACAATTTGAACAAATTAATGCTGATTGTTATTGAAACAGAGCAGCCATTGAATTTGCTCATTTGTGCTATTTAAATCCAGATCTGGAGGATCTGGACAAAATCCAGCCAGTTCTGGTGACAAAGCTTTTGAGGATTGGTTGAGTGACGATGTCAACTCTTATCAAAGGTAAGAGTTTTCCTGGTTCCATTCTGGTTTGTTGTGCACTTCAAATTGTGTGTTGGTAATTTCATGTAACATGCTTTTATTGTTCCTCAGTGGGGGAGGCTACAGCGGGAACCAAGAGAATCGATATGTTGGTTTTGGCAACACTGTAACCCCAGAGAAGAAGGATGAGGACTTCTTGAACAATGCAATGTCTTCAATTTATTCAGTTAGTCTCTGTATATTTAACTTCTTCTTTTGTTTTGCTAAAGATTACTTATTCCTTTGTTATTTAATATTATTTTTTGTGTTTTGCAGGGCTGGAGCAGTTTTACTGTTGGTGCCACCAAATTTGCTTCAATTGCCAAAGATAATGTAATTTAAAATATTTTATATAAAACTGGAGTTTAAACGTAACTCCCCTTAAAGACTTGAGAAACTCATTATTTTGTTTCTTTTTATGCTCTTATATAGACAACAAAACTGGCAAACCAAGCAACTTTAAAGGTAAGAGTAGCATCTCATGTAGCCTGGTAAAGCCAAAGATTTCTTTGTGCTTTTCAGTCAATTTTATTGAAATATGCCTTCCAGCTTGAGGCGATTGATGGCATGAACATGCAGTATTTTACTGGCTATTTATTATGCAATGAATGTAGTACATGTTAGGCTGTGATAACAGTGTTATTACTAATATCTCTCTGCCCTCTTTGGACGTAGTTGAGGGGCTATAAAGCACCCCCTGAACCGGTAAAGCAGTTTATAGCTGCATGCTCATTTTTGCACATCATTTATTTAAGGCTGCCCCATTTTTTTTATTTTATTCTTTTTAAGCAAATTGTAAATAGAAAGCCATTGTGCAAAATGTTGCTGTATTACATGTTAATGTGCTTCTGCTTGTTAACACTAAGAGTTGCTTGTGTTGGTGCCTTGAGTTTATGTCCTGATGGAGGAGGTCCATATTGGGACATAAACGGTAATATTAAAAAAGGATTGCAAATAATTCCCACCCTTATTATGGATATGAGCTACTGTTCACTCACTTCCAGACATAATGGGCTATCCATTTATGCATGACTTCTTTTTGTCTTTTACAAGCATTACAAGGGATGTTAGATGTAAAGATGTGCTATGGCATGTGAAAACATTTCTTTATAGCCCCCAAGATTATCATGTTACTCTGCAGTGCATTCAGTGTGTGCTGGGCGCATTGTACATAGAATAATAATAATAAATTTGTGTCCAGTGTTACGGGCCCAAAGTGTCAATCAAATAAATACTTTGCTAAATAAGTATTTATGGGGTTAATTTCTATTGTCTATCTATTGTCGCATTTCCTCAACAATAAATAATATTGATATTTACTCTCTGTAGCTTCTATGCACCGTCTCAGCCTTGTCTATCTCACTTGCTGTTGTTGATGGGTAAGGCTGACAAACTGAAATAAATTGATAGGCTGCAACTCGACTGTTAACTAATAACTGAATTAATTATATGTCCTGTGGATGTGTAACGGATACAAAATTGATTAGACAGTCTTTACAGTTGATCAACTATGGATTAAATACATTAAAATGTTTACTTGCACTTTTTCTGATGTTAGTGTCTTTAGAGTGATTATTTGTTGAATTGTGGCACTTTTAGCCATTGAAAGCCCTGAACAACAGAATGGGAGGGGTCTTGGTATTATCTTGTCAGAACCACTGGGAACCAAAGCTTTCTACATAATAAAAAAATTGCTAAATATTCTAAGATAAATAAAAAAAAGACAAATCATAGAAAAGTGTATAGTATAAAGCAGCTTAGAAAGTGAGTGGATTCTTAGCTTTAAAAATATGTTCTATAAAATGTTTTGCTTCTCTACCTTAAATGACAGCCTGTGTTTGATGAGGACAGAGAGGAATCAGTATGCAGTAAGCAGTGCTGCCTTTAAAAAGCAAGCTGATGTAAGCTTTTTTTTCTTTCTTTTTTTTTTTTTTGCGCCATTACTCCCTCTAGAGCTTTTTCAGTGTCATTGTGAATGCTTGGTGTTTACATGCAACTGAAGTACAAGCAGCTCAGTGTGTTTCACTAATGTGGATATTTAATTATGTTTCAATTCAAGTGAACTCTCCTCTCTTGACTTCCAACTAGGCCACAGAGTTAGGACAGACAATAAATGAGAATGTTATCAAACCTACCCACGAGAAGGTAACACTGATGTTTGGAGTCGCTGCTTTGGTGGTGGGCTGCAGTGCTTTTTAGACAAAAACGGCTTCAGATGTGAATGTGCTCTTTCCTCCACTGCTCGTCTCTGACAGTTTTTCTGCTCAATGCCAGCTTACACTAAACGACAAAATCTGTGGACTTTAGTATAAAAAATGCATCTTCTGCCATTAGTTGTGGATGTCTGCAAACTGGGTATGCAGTCACATTTTGAGTGCTTTGAATTGTGTGAGTAAAATTTTAGGACTGTCTTATTTTAAGCTTCTTGGACTAAAAGCTATATTTTTCAAGTCCAATCGACTAATTGCCTTTAATTTGTCCAAGTACAGAAGGATATGAACAATGATAGAGCTATGCTTAATCTAAAACCCATTGACTGACACTTTTGACAAAATCATTTTGTCTTCTAATGTAGAGTTGGCATTTCTAATTCTAGCTGTCTGTAGTTATTATATGTTTGCTTTATTTAAAACTGTTACTATTTTCTTGCTTTTGCCTTCTTAATTGGTGGTGCTATCAACTAAACCAATCACTTTTCTCATCCAAATGTTAACTGCTGCTACAACAGTGTGTGCAGTAAATGAGTTCTTCTGGTTTTCAAAGCTTCTAACAGTAATTTGGCTCATCCAGGTCAAAGATGGCAAATTGATAGATGAAATGACAGTCGGCATCACTGGGCTGGCAAACAAGGTATGATGGGCAGACCTCTGCCTCGATGTACTGGTGCAAAACCAGCCTCCTGACTGACTGACGGAGAGCTGCCCCCGTCAAAAAGAGACTTTAGAGCAAAAACTTGCACAAGAACAGTCCGGTCAGCCTGAGGAGGGAGGCTGGTTTTGCACTGGGGATAAAAGCCTGAACAATGCTAATTAAATGTGATGTTTTGTTTTTCTTGCTGCCATGAATATTCTGGCGGTGAGTATACTGTAGACCAAAATGTATCCTGTAATGTTAATAAAACAATTTTTATCTTTTGGACAGTTTAACCATAATGGCAATGTTTGAATTAATTAAATAACTTTAATGCGCTGTGTAAATCATGATGTGTCACTTTTAAATTCTATTTTACATTGTTTACTGTGTGTTTAACAATTGTTTTAGTCATGTTTTAAATTTGGTCTTTCATTTGTTCAGGTTCAGGGAGCTGGAGCAAAATTGACAAACCTGTTTACTGGAAAACCGCAAGATGGGTAATTAAACATCTTATCTGCCTTCTTTTAAAGATGCATTTTAATAAATTAAAATGTAGTGAAAGTGCATTTATTTTAGTGATTCTGTGTTAAAATTGAAACTTGTGTATGACCTTAAATAATTATAGAGATATACTGTATTTGAAATGTTTCTGTTCATTTTGATTATTATGTCTTGCCGATTAGCTGACCAGAAATTAGAACATCAAATAAGACCAATAAAGGAAACTTAATATAGAAATGTTATAATGGTATAGTCGTGGCAACCTGCCAGTTGTCATTGGTAACCTTCACAAGGAGAATAATAATTATTGAAGAAATTTGCTGCTCAAAATTTGATATTGTAAAAGTTACTTAAAACTCTCACCTGAAGTACTTTATTCTAATAATATAGTATGATTTTTCAGTTAATATTGTTAATTTTCTTCTGTGTTCAGCTCTGGTGGAGAGAGCTACCAGAACATGGATGCTACTGAGGGGTATCAAGGCAGCTCCAGCCAACCCGTGGCAAGGGATTTCTGGGAAACTTTTGGCAGCAACAGCTCCTTAAAGGAGAAGAAATCTCCCAGCAGTGACAGCTGGACCATGGCAGATAATTCTGCCAAGAAGAGCTCTGACAGCTGGGACAATTGGGGCTCTGAAGGAGCCTCCAACAACAAACACAGCACAGAGGAGAGCTGGGAGGCCTGGGACAACAACTGGGAGAATGCGGATGGTAAGACAAAGAAGAGTCCCTCCAAACCAGCTGATGAAGCCTGGGATAAGGCAGGCTGGTGATTGCCTCACAAACTTACATCACCTAAAGTCTTTCCACCTTTCTGCCAGTTTCTTTCCTGTTATTCATCTCATTTGCACTTTCTGGAAGAGAGTTGCATTGGCTTAATTCCTGTTTATGCATTCAGAATGAATTTAATCAATGAAACACGGAGATGATTTGAGCTCATCAAACCAACACCTAAAGGAACTGTTTACTGCCAGAGCTATATTTTATTAGGAACTGCCCCCATCTCAAAGAGTCACCTTTATTCAGTGTAGATAAAATCATGACTTCCTGTATGGATTACCAAAATGTTTTGGTTGTAAAGTAAAATAAAGCGGTGTGCCAACAATAAGTGGTTTGGCAATACTGTTTTTCTTTTCAACTCTGAAATTATAGCATGAAAAAAGAAATCTGGTATTGTAATTGTAAATGAGTCACTGTAAATATTACAATATTTTTTCTGTTTAGTCAAATTATTATTTTTGAGCTCCAAATGCCCATTTAGCTCTGCAGTCACAGATTTAAAATCAATTACAATGAAACAGTTTAAGAGCTTGTCTTCAGGTGATTAACCTATCAGAAATTAAAATCTTGTAATATGTGGATCTAATATTTGTCATTTTGAGTCAAGATGCCAAAACTGCTTCAAAACTTTGAGAGCTGCAGAATGCCTTTGTTGTGTAATTAGGACAAGAAAATGAGACAAAAGGATCATGTGAAAATTGGTTGCTGAGATACAAAAAAAAAAAAAAAAACATCTAAATGTTTGTACAATTTGAATTAATTCCTTCTCAATAATAGAGAAAATTGTTCCTTAGTGGATTAAATGTTTTTACCTGTCTTGTGTATCCTCCAGTTTAGCACAGAGTGAGCCTGGACACTTTAAGAACCATCAATAGACACCAGATAGATTATTGATATATTCTCTCATTTTTAAAGAAATTGCAAAACAAGTAAAACTGAAGATCTGATTTAAATATCAGATGAACTGTCCATCATTGTAAAGCTATTTCGATCTATTTTGGGGATTTTATGCATTTTGTTATGTTTAGTTTTTCATATTTTAATATTGGTTTAAAATGAAAACGAAGTGTCAAAATCACTCCATCTTTACCGCTCAGATCAGGGTTCTTTAATTAAACAAACTTGTATTATCATTTCTACTTTTATGTTTTGAAGAAATTATGGACCTTTGGGGGAAAATTGTATTCTGTATTAATCATTTTAAGTGAAAACGTCTTGTTGCAGGGAAGCACTCCTAGTACTGTACGTGTGCAGGAAGGTTGTTTCAGAAACTGAATCCAGGGGATGAGAGCAGACTAGATTTTCATAAGGATAGTTTTAAAGCAGCAAATCTGTGAGCATTTGTGACATCATCTCAGGAGGTACTTGTATATTTCATCTCATGGTTGCATTTAAAATGAGTATTACTATTATTAACATTCACTCTGTCCCGTTTGCTTGGTTTATGATTGGTCTTTAACACTTGTGAATTAGTTCAATTGCAAATTAGATGAGTTTAGGTGGCATTTGCACTCAGTCATCATCATAGGTGCAAGTACATTATGAAAAGTTAACCTTATAATAAAAAAGCATGATGTCATTGTGAAACGGGGTGTCTGTAGCAAATTTAATTGGACAACTAATTTCCTGTGTGGATTTTCATTTTCTAAATGGTCCAACCAAACCACATTGGAACTTGATTAGTTTTTCTATTAGTGCAATAAAAATTTTAATTTGTATCATGGTAAGCATCGTAATGGATTTTGTGCCTCTTGGTCTTTGTATTGTTATTGTTAGTGTTAATCAGTCAAAAAAAATGCCACTGTGTTGTCACAGCTCTTAGGATACAGTCTCATTACGCTTAAAGATCTGTTTTAATCATAGAAGAAATATTTTTAGAAGCTTCAATACAAACCCACTTCCCTACCTCCGAGAAGTCCATTGTTTACAGTTTACAATTCTTATGTTCAAGTCCCTCGGTTTTGTTTTGATGGTTGATTTCAACTGATTATTGTTATTATTTTGTGTGTATGGGTTTAAAAACGTGACTGACAGCAAACTCGAGTCTCCAGTGTTGATGTGTTTTCAGTGTCAATGCTGCGCTGTTTAAAAAAAAAAAAAAAAAAGAAGAAACTTCTCCTGTAACAGTCATCTTGCTGAAACTCTGCAGTCGTGTTTATGTACAGTCATGTGTTAAAGCCTTAAAAAGCCTTTGTAACTTTCTGTTGATAATGATGGATGTTTGCTTGTGTGTGTGTGTCTCTGATGCAGTGAGGTGTACCTTTCAGTAAATGTTGCTCTCATTGTCCGCTATATTACTAGCACATTGTGAAGACCCTGTTACTGCTCTTTTTTTTGTCTTTCTTAAGGTGGTATAACATTGAGGATTGTAAGGGAAGACTTTGTGCTGAAACATCTCACCACTTTTTGTTTTTTAAGAAGACACAAGAGCAGTAAACCAGCAAATGTCTTACTTAGCCCACTTTTTCCCCCATAAAATACAGAATGTGTTGAACAAATCAAATGCATTTAACTACTTTTGTAAAAAGTTGACTTTTTTTTTAATCAACAACTGATTATATTTCACATTACAGTAATTTAATTTATACAGTTTCTCTGAGCATCAGTTGACCTGTGCTTGTGCAACATTTGAGATGGAGTATGTGTGTTTAGCTGTGAAACTAATCATGTCAAAATACTATTTTTGATGTCATGCATGATATTTAAAGTGGCTATGAATACATGACGTTTCCTCAGTGAATTGAAGTACAGTTTTCTGCTTGTTTCACCAGCAGCATTCCTATAAGGTGAACCTGTGTTACCCATCACGTTAGGGCTGTGGATACTTTTTTTCTGTACACATGGTTCAGTGTAAAATAAAACCGTATCGTGAGTGATTCTGTGTTGAGTGTCATTGAAATTTATCATTTTCGTCAATGAAAATCCAGATTTTTTATTTTTTTTTTATCTGCAAAGCCTTTTATGTTAAAGTACCATGATTCTTTTATACGTATGCATCTGAAACATGGTGTCCACGTATTTAGCCCTTTTGAGCCACATTTAGTGCAAGTCTTGCGTGATTACTAGTTTTGTGTCTATAAGGACTGAATGTTGAGCCCATTCTTTGTAAAATTACCAAAGCTTAGATGGGAATGACAACCTATGTAATGAGTAACTTTGAAATATTGATCTAAGTCGTTCCATTATAGTTCTAGTTTAGACTGTATGTTTTTGGCCTTTGTCCTGCGTAAAGTTTGAACCTCTGCTTTTCTGTTCCTGCTGAAGAAAAAGATTCCCACAGTAAAACGCTGCCACCGCCTTCTTTCATAATACGACCGGTGTGTTCAGGATGATGTGCAATGTCAAATTTAGCGTTTTGCTTACTGACCAAAAAAGTTGTGTTCTGTTTCCTACTCGAGATGAGATAAAAGTCATCCACTCCCTTTTTTTTTTTTATCAGCCTTCTTTTCCCCTACATGTCCTGTGGTAAAGTTCTAACAAGATTTATTAGAAATGTTTTTTTTTGAACAACTTTCCTATTGTCACTTTTCCATAAAGACCAGATTTGTGTGCTGTGTATAACATCGCTTTCCTGAGTACAGTTGACTCTTTGCTTTCCTTTCTTAGCTGGCCTGATTAGGTACAGCTGTCTCTTGTTAGGTTGTTTGCAGTTATATTATTTGTATTAAAAATGAATAATGTTGGTGCTCTCTGAGATATTATTGTGTGATCTACAATATTTATCCCTAACCTGTCCATTGTGCTCCTTCATTTTGCTGTTTGTTCATTGTTTCCGAACAAGAACCTCCTTCACAGAACAACTGGGTTTATACAGACTCTCGGGATTAGATGTGAGATTAAATCGGGTGACAACTACTTATTCAAATATGAATTTGTAAAATAATGAGAACCCCAGTTGCTTCACCTTGCAGAACTTTTAATAAGGCATTTCGAGTTTTGTTTTGCATTTGGCCCAGCAATTTAACCAGTAATGGTGCATCCAAGGGAGCCTAAATAAATAATCCCGCCTTAAATGCCCCTTTAATTGTGACGGACGGGGTGGTCAGGAGAGAAGTGCATGTCTCCGTACGAGAGGAAGATGTCTGTCTGTGTGAGCGCACGCACATGCTGAAAAGAACAAGGGACTGCCTCATTTGCAGACGGTGACATTTAGATCGTGTCCCGCCTACAAGGCGTGGAGTCGTGTCTCCTTTCCACGAGTCTCTCACTGGGGACGGAGGGATTACCGGGTGGACCATAGATGGCCCGGACACGGGGTGAGTAGCACGGATGAATGAAATTAACCCGATTGTGCGGTGGGATTAATTCCAGGAGGGGGGCGGGGGGGGGGGCAGGGAAGCTGAAAGGCATCATCTGCCTCCTTGACGAAGCTGCATCTTGTCAGCAATGGAGGAGCGGACAGGCTAAAATGGATGACTGTGGAAACACGAGCCGCCTTTAGAAGAATAAAGCTGCTGCTCACCGTAACTGCGAGCAACAGCATCACTTCCACACAAAGAGAGACCGTATCTCATTCTGAATGCTGGGCGGCGAGGCGAGTTGTGATTGATCGCTCCACTGCGCCGCTCTTTGTGGCGACTATCGATCCAGTCCAAGGCTGGTCGATCACCTGTAATCGATCACAAACATTTCCATAACTTCACTGGTGCAAGATTTCTAAACAAAGAGGCGTTATTTGCGCTTTTCAAGAGGACTGTCGTAATCAGATAAAAGTTGGTCAGGATTAGGACGTGAAATCAGCTGATGTTGAGCTGCAGGCAACTGTCTCCGATGCATCTTCTCAGGTGTAGATATTACAAAAAAATAATAAATAAATGTATCTCTTACCAGAGCACCGATCTCGTAATAAACAACACATGGCCAGAGGGGGCGCAGCTGCATCGTCTTTAACTTTTTATGGGAAGTTTCGTCGCCCCACTCCACAGTTTCCCCCGTCAGTCAGAATCTCTTTATATCCAGACGCCTCCAGGGAAGGTCCCCCCCCCCAACCCCCCAGCACATTTCTTTTTAAAGGAATGCTAAAATGGCGACAGAAACATCCGGGCCGCGGTGAAAAGCAGCTGGCGGGGGACAGAGCGAGTCTTTTAGAGTTGAGGCCGCACTGTTCAGATTTCCTTTCAGTCTGGAGATCCCGGGCGACTGTTGCTAAGATACCGCAACAGCGCGTGCAGACAAATTAATATTAACGGTTTGGAGAAAAGAAAACAAACATGGCGGACACCCGGAATCTAGTGACCGTACAAGGAATGGAGAAAAAAATAAAAAACAAAAATAAAGTTCCCATCACTTTAGTTTGTCGGTTGTCATCTTGAGGTTTGGTAAGTTATTGTCCACAACCCGCATGACGGCTGGACTTACTGTTAAAAATAGCAAAGCTGTATTCATTGTACAGTGCGGTAAATAAATATCTTCCCGCCTGTTCACACCGAGCCGAATATTACATCCAAACTACTCTCTGTGATGGCAAAAGTCCTCCCATTAATATCGCAATAATTACTGAATTTCAACACATTGCAAAGTTCTAAAAGAGTTCTGAAACTGGACAAAGTAGACAATTAAATGAATCTGAAAGAAGTAGAAATGAGTCGAAATGTCCCATCAGGTTACTATGACGTTTAGGAACGTTCCCTAACTGTTCCCTAAAGATTACACAGCTTTCAAAGGATCTCCTCTGAAAATCAGTTAAAAAAAACTGAAAGGTTACTTGAAAGACATAAACATATAACTTTTAGAAAACCTTCAACAAAGAAGGTTGATGTTTTTGAAAATAAAAATTACGCAGACGTTCTACTGAGAAATAGAATAAAATATTATATTGCACAATTTAAATGTATATCAAAAACATACATTAATGTCTTTTTTCTATGATGCTCAATTTGTTACATTTAATTGTTGAAATTAAATAAATAATCCTGGATGTATTTAAATTTCAGTCAATTTCGATCAAAATGGGCAGCTACCACTGGAGTGAGAAAAGCTGCTTGTTTTCCTGAGAATTTCTAACCCATTTACAGGTTGTTAATAGTAATACCATATTGCTATTTCAAAGTGCAGTAATATCATTCTTGTGAGTATGGACCTTCTCTACCTTCGCGTGTAGAATCGTTCTAAGTGATAAGTGTAGTTTTATGTTCATATGCGACATAATTCTATGCACCAGCGTGTTCAATGCAGCACTGTGGCAGCAGGATTAACAAAAACTTTGAGACAAGCTGGGGAGAACACTGAGAAAAGCAGCATGCTGACATCCACAATATTGCAGAATTGCTGCAAGGAAGGACAACAAACATTAATCAGAACTGTTCAAAACAGACCAGTGCTGCAGGTGAAAATGATTTAATGTGATTTGATCTGAACTTACCAAAATATTAGCAGCTTCTTGTTGTGGTTGTCCAAATTACTTATATCTCCTTATTTTACTTCTTTTGCCTTTAAACACTTGACAGATAATTTGTTGATATCTGTTAAGTTAATTGCATTTAATAGTTTGATATTTTAAATGCAATTAACTTGAATGCTGTTAATAATAGTAAGCAGGGATTAGCCTATAAGTCAATTGATAATAAACACTCCCTAAAACAAAGAGAGCCTTCAGTGTCACTCTCACTAAAACAGAATGGCTCTTTGTATACTTAATCCTACATAAACCCCATCACTCACCACGATTGTTGACAGAAAATATATTTTCCTTTTGTCTAGAAGCTCTTTTTATCAGGACTATGTAAGTGATTTGTTGGCTCTTCGAGGCAAAATTGAAAAAGGATAGGGTCAGCTCTTGTGCTACGAAGTTAAAACTAGTAGTGAGAACACATTTTCCCCCTTTCACCAAAAACAATCTCTATTGGAAACATTTTCTCTTCAGGATTAAGGGAAGAAACAACTCAAAATTGTGGTATAAAGACACAACACAGTTTAGTAGCTTAGACAGTCATACCAACCAAAGTGACTTTGGGTATTGTTTGTGAGCATAAGGTTTATCCGATAAGAAAACAATTTACATTTCCAATAATTAGCTGTAGCAACATAATTTTTTGTTATCTGTGTCCGAGCCAAATGAAGAACATTTGACTCTCATGCTAGTATTTTAACTTATGAGAAAACTAACTAGAGATACACTAAAAGACTTTGAATGGCTTGACAAACTGTCTTTGGAATGCTTTTTGATGGCTACATAACTGCATTGTAGTTTAACTCTCTGTGTCACAATTTGCTAGCTGCATGGACTTTATAGACAAACGTGTGCACTCTTTCAATCTTTGCACATCTAAACATTCAGCCTCAGATGGGGATGATAATATACTGTTTTCTAAACCGTCTTCTCAGAGAAGTAGACGAAGAAGAGATCAGAAAAGGAAGAATAAAGTGATTTCTCACCAGAATATTAATGGAGTTTTTGTATCTTTCTTGTGCCTGTGAGATAAATTATTCACACAGGAAAAACAGCAGGTCTTTCCTCACTACATTTGTTGTTGTTTTTCTTGTGCTCATGGTCTGATCTGTAGTTTATCTGCAGTGTTTGGTTCCAAGCTTAGAGGATTTGTTGTTACTGTTTGTACCCGTAGCCAACCCGGTCACAAACATTTGGGTTGCACGTGGACATTCGCAGAAACCCGTAATGGAAAATAGTGGCTAGATGATGAGTTATGTCACACAGGCTTCGCAGTGAAGTGGATAGGAGAGTGGACGAGGAATTATTATGAAGTTGACTTTAAGAATGATATGGAGAAGAGTGAGACATAACCAATCATTACACGGCCTAATACATTTTGTAGTTGTTTGGAGAAATAGGAGAGCTGATGCAAAAGTGCTGATTTGAACCAGAGCAAAAACTGGAAGGTCTAACCTGAATTTTAGCGTCAGCAAATTACAGTTTTTGTTGTGTTTTTCATTTTCCCTGCTTTGTTTGGCCTCCAAGCAAGATGTCAACATCCACTTGAAAAATTATATTTAGCCTTAAAGCTATTAAAAGTTATTTAGAGAAACAATTTATCTTTTTCATTGGAACTAACTCTTATATTTTACACTGATTACATTTTTGTGTCTAGAGCAGATTAGAAGACATTGCTGTTGAAAATTAAATTGTTTCAAGTAGAAATCTGAATTGAAATTTTCTCTTTGGTGTCATTTTTTGCTATGATTTAAAGCACTTGTGTTGTATATCATCCAGTGTTCATCTGTTATACTTTGTTGTGACAGATAATACAGAGAGCACACTTCAGTAGTCCCATGGCTCGGAGATACGGAGATCAAAGCTCTCATGCTTGTTATTCTAGACTTGACAGCTTGAATTTTTATTCCGACTTTCCAGGATGTTTTTATCATGTGGAGCTGGTAATGATGCAGGTTTCACAGAAGAGCAAAAATACCTTTAGGACATTTTATTTCTTTATTTCAAAGTGGATCAAAAGGCAAGCTTGTCAGACAGCTCAATCACTGTAAATTGGCAGGTGAGGTTATTTATAGAACAAATACCCAACCTTAATCATACTGCATCATTGATAATTCTCTGGGGAAGGCAATTATTGTTTTTTTTAAATCCAACAACCCAGCAGTGATAAAAATATTTTTTCAAATGAGCCATACAAAGTGTTTTTTTTTTTATGTAATCCTGAAACCAATCAGAATGCATGGAGCCATTTGCAGAAACAGCAGTTTCTTCTCTCTGTTCCAGAAAACAGTTTTCAAATCATCAGCTGAGCCTGTCATCTTTTATTTTGTGTTCTCTCAATTTTCTCCCTCTCTCTGTCAGAAAAAACCCCAAAAACAAAACCCCTCACTTGTTTGTGCCAAAAACCCAGTCCCTGTTCTCTTCTGCAAAGCTGTTGTTGGAAAGTGGAAGTAGGTTTGTTATATTTAAGCAGTAATTAAATGTGAGCACAGAAAAGATGCTTTGCCTCTATTAGAGATGCACAGATTCTGATTTCTTTTTAAAAACTCTTATATAACAAGATGTAAAAACATGAAAAATATGTTTTCCAGCCTTGTTGATGTTTGTTTGGCTCTTAATTTTGTATATCAGGGGCAGATGCCCCTGATATCATTATACTGTGATCATACTGTGTCTGAAAGAATTATGAATTTAAAACTAAGGCAAAATGAGATTGAGATTTGAGACGCTACTTGGAACTTATATTAGCAATAAGCGACTGTTTATTTTAGTACGACCTGCCAATCCAATTTTGAGTGATTCAGATTTATTTTTATCTAAAATATAGAATGCATACAATTGAAAACGCAGGTTTATCAAATGATAAAAGTGGTAATTTTGAAGTTAGAATAAAATAAAATTACCAGATTATTTCTTGTTCATGCATCAAGGCATCTTCTTCACTACTATCTGATTTCTTTATTAAAGTGCATCAAGGTGTGTGTTGTCAGTTTAGTGTTATGACTACAGCTAAATTTTTCAGTTTACAAAGCCATTGATGAGCTGGTGCTAATCCTCCTAAAATCCCTGTTGATGCTGGTCAACAGGGATTCTTTCTTCTTTTTTCCTGTAGGCTATAACCACAACACACAGTTATGCCACCTCCGGCTGACATTGTGAAGGTTGCCATTGAGTGGCCCGGTGCCAATGCTCAGCTTATAGAGATGGACCAGGTATGTAGTAGAGAGAAACTTTAAATGCCTCTGTTAATTCTTTGCCTTAATCTGCATGTGCAAAGTCATTTTAGTTAAGCATTACTATTTATGTAAGGTTGGAAAATCAGATCATTTACCATGACTAAGACAAATTGTTCTGTTTTATCCATTCATTGTTTTTTGCTTTCACAGAAGAGACCCTTATCCTCTATAATACGGGAAGTATGTGATGGGTAAGAATCATCTGCCTGAGTTTTTTATTTTACTATTTCCAGATTATTTAAAAAGGGGAAATCTTTTAGTTTATGAACTAAAAATTGTCAAAATTGTAAAATAGTTTTTGTTTTTTGCAAAGGTTTTAGTTATTCATTGGTTTATATTGGTTCAGCATGGAGCCGAGCTTAGGATGGGGATCAGTGTTGTCATTATCACAATGATAACTGCGGTAAAAATCCTTTCACTTTGACTTAAAATATGAATAAATACACAAACCATGAGCAAAATGTCAAATTAGTAAGGTATGGTATGTGGTTTACTGGTGGAGTGTTCTTATGTAAAGACAAAGTTTTTCTTTTTTTAGTTGCTGTTTAAAGAATACCGTCCCAGCAGAATACAAATGTAACACCTCTACCTCTGCTTACATTCAGATTTAAATTAGAGTGGGTTTTGATAAAATCTGGGTTATATGCCTTTAAGACTCAAACATCCCTTACTGTATATCAGCCTTTGGTAAAGTAGATGTATATGCTTTCATTTATCATTTAGGGTTGTTTTCTTTGTACTTTGCTAGTGTGGTAAAAATGTACAAAACATTTTACATTATTCCTACCAGTCCACCTCTGAACATGCCTGCGTGACCCTCTGCCTCCCTCTGCCACTGGAAGCTGAAAATCCTTTGCACTTTTACTGTAAACTCCCACTGAAAACTCCCTTCACAGTTGCAGTTTGCCTCTCGTGTAAATACATTTGCCGGGGAGAATGGCCTGACTTGGCCAACTTTTTGTTCTTGCACTCTGGAGTATGCTGTGCTCTCTAACAATCACACATTTTGCTATTTGCAATTACTCGCTTCAAATCAATATTAATGCATTTTAACTTTATCTCTCTATATTTTCACCCTCAGGTGGTCTTTGTCGGGCTCTGAGCAGTTCGCTCTCCGTTATGCTGATGGTCCTCAGCTTTACATTACTGAACAGGTTTGGTTCTTTGGTTTTATTTCCCATCACATTGTGTTGAAGTCACAGTGAAGCAATATTGACCCTAAGTTGGCCTTTATTTTTCAGAGCCGCGGTGACATTAAGAATGGGACAATCCTTCGATTAGCAATTTCACCAGTAAGTTCGCTTTGTTTCCACTAGCAGTGCTAGAAATTAAACTCCTTACAAATTTCCTTAAAAGAGGTTCCTTAGAGATATTTTGACCTACTTAATGATGTCAGACCAATTGTGTTTAAGTGATTTTTTTTTTTGTTCTACAGGTTCAGCAGTAATGAGGATGGGTGTGGGTGTTGTAGGAAAAAAATGTGATCACAGTTAATTAATGACTTAACGAGGGAGATGGGATGGATTGATTACAGCCAGTTTAGTTTGGATAGTATTTTTTTTCACTTTAATTGATGAAGTCAGGGTTTGAAAACTATATTTTGTATTTACATCAGATCAGAAACATCTACGAATGGAAAAAATTAAATAAAATAGAAGTCTTTTTTTTCCCACAACCATGGAATTTGTTTTTAATTTGTTAGAAACATATTAATGATAACAGTTTGCTATGTAGTTTTTGCTCACCAGTAGCCATATCAAGATTTTTGCCAGACTTTACTTTGGTCTGCACTTAAAAATCTTCAATCTCTGGCAAGTCCCGCAAATTATAGCTCTACCAAGTTAGCATGGCGCGAGGGGCACACTCTGCTTTCATAAGGTTAAGAGGAGTTGAGGATGTCTGTCGTGTTTCATAGCTCTAGTCACCATTCCTCTGTAATCATGTGTGATTGCCTGCCTTTTTTAATCCCGCCCTGCATCTAAGTGCTCTGAGAGTGAAGCTGATACCTCTATCTCTTAACAAAGGTGCTGAGGATTGCATTCCAGCTTACTTTTTATTTTTAGATGCTTTAGCTCCCTTTTCCACATCAGTTTGCTTGTCAAGTTCACTGCTATACTTTGGGATCCGGCGAACATTCACAGAGCGATTTGGGCCAAGCCGGAAGGAAATGTACCGGGAGGGAAAACATGACGGATAACTACAGACTGTATGCACAATGGAAAAACTGCGATCAGGAAAAGCGGCTAAACATGAGAGGACACAGTGAACCTAATCAAGCACAATGATAAAGCAGAGAATGTAAAGAATAAGAGAAAACTGAAACAGAAATCTCTAAAATGTACCAAGAGAAGTAAATATTTGACGCAGAACCATAGTTCCTGGAAAAGGTTCATGCAGTAACAAAATGACTTCCAGAAAATGGCTTCTTGTCTGAACTTAACAGTATCTACAGTCAGAGCAATACATCCCCCCATTTTCCGTCACCCTTCTCCCTAACGGGGTGAGGAGTTGCTGGTGCCTATCTCCAGCTGCGTTCCGGGCGAGAGGCGGGGTTCACCCTGGACAGGTCGCCAGTCTGTCGCAGGGCAACACAGAGAGACAAACAGGACAAACAACCATGCACACACACACACACACCTAAGGAGAATCTGGAAAGCCCAATCAACCTGACAGTCATGTTTTTGGACTGTGGGAGGAAGCCGGAGAACCCGGAGAGAACCCACGCACACACAGGGAGAACATGCAAACTCCGTGCAGAAAGACCCCGGGCCGGGAATCGAACCCAGGACCTTCTTGCTGCAAGGCAACAGCGCTACCCACTGCGCCACTGTGCAGCCCAGTCAGAGCAATACATAATATACAAAAGTTTATAACAATGCTGGGTAATGATCATAGAAAGATGGTAATGTAAGAAAAAAAAATCTTTGAAGCTTACTGCAGGAAACTGCAGCAAAACACATTGGGATATTGGGCTCAGAGTTTCCATAACAACTGGCTATTTTAAGGCTTTTATAATGTCTTAAGCAGGGGTGCCAATAATTGTGGCTAGTGCTGCAGTCATTGCAGGGGATGTCTTTGTCCTCTGTTACAAGTGGAAGCGTACTATATAAAATAAGGTCCCACAGATAAGTCTCTGGTAAACCAATGAGATAAGGTAATGTTTTGACTTTTATCAGGCTCGTGCTGCTCGTCAACTCTTGGAGAGGATCCAGTCGCATGGTATTGATGCTCGCCTCGAGGCTCTGAAGGAGCTCGCAAAGTTGTCTGCAGATCCGACTTTTGCTGCAGAGTTCATAAATATGGAAGGCATAGGCACTCTGGCTCGACTTGTCGAGAGTGGCACGCAGTAAGTTTTATTTTTTGCATATTTTATTTTTAAGTCTCGCCTTCTGAAAAATCCTGGACTAATTGTGAGTTTTCTCTCCAAGTTTTGGGGAAATGTTGGCCTTCACTCTCACTGCGTTCCTGGAGTTGATGGATCATGGCATTGTGTCCTGGGATCTGATCTCCCTCTCCTTCATCAAACAGGTGCTTCATCTGTGGATCAAACATTTTATGTTAATCACCGCAATTTTACACAAACTCTGTGTAAATGTTCACTGTTTGCGACGTCAAGGTTCGTCTTTCTTTCTCTTTTTCTTCCTGCTGCTGTTTTGTGTGACTGTTTGCCCTTCCGTCCGTTTCACTCACGTGTCGGAAATGTGTGGGTGATGTTGCCTAGAAATTCAGGATTTTAATCTGCTGCAATATGTATGTAAATAGCTTTCCTCAGTGAACCACTCCGCAGCCTTGAGACTCACACAAAAGAAACTTCTTCATGAAGTTTTCTTTTATAAAAATGTTAGAATTTGTCTTGGTTTACAGTTATTGGCTTTTTAACTCTATGCTTTGCTTCTGCATTTCCTCAGATTGCAGGTTATGTGAACCAGCCCATGGTGGATGTGTCCATCCTGCAGCGCTCCTTGGCCATCCTGGAGAGCATGGTCCTGAACAGCCACAGTCTCTACCATCGCGTGGCCCAGGAGATCACCGTGGGACAGCTCATCGGGCACCTGCAAGTGTGAGCACACACACATGCACAGGGGCTTCCTGCACTCTGTTTCGCGGGGGGGACGAGGGGAAAATGTTATAACATGAGTTGTGTAATAAAACCGATGTAAAAGTACGATTAGGAGTGACACCGAAGTTAAGGAGTTTTTAGACGAGAAAAGAGAAACTCGATTAAGTTTGGTAGAACTGGGGGTGTAACGGCTCAGGTATTTGCATTAAACTACCACAGTACAGAGACGTCTCCCATAGGTATACAGAGAGATGAAATCAGAATGAGTCACAGGTGATCACTCCACTCATTTAAAAGTGAAGATTTGTTTTTATTGCTTTTTTAAGTGCCTTAACTGAGAATGAGTACATTAAGCTACTGTATACAGCACTTTAAACTAAACTAAAGAATGATGGTAATGAAGACCTGCTAGAGGACATAGACCCACATGCATTTTTCAGTTGGTTGTTTGCAGAGTGTATTTGAGTTTCCAGTGCATACAGCAGCTGAAAAAAAGATGTATGGCAAGCTGGGTTGTTGTATCTTTCTCATTTTCACCCATTGTTTGTCATGTAATGTGGGCTTAGCAATGCCTGGTAGAGTGGATGTTTGTTATCACACAAGACCCAAAGAAAATGCTACCAGTTTCCCACAAGCGCCACAACATTTTAAAGCAATTTTATACCAAGTGACTATGCAAATGTTTATTTTAGCCTATTTATTATTTATTATTTAAGGCCAAATTATTGAAACACTTTATTTCATTCTTGTTTTGTTAATATAAACAGACTTATTTGACATGTGGCCCTTAGTTCACTGTTTAGCTTAATTCAAGCAAATTTAATTTGGCTTATTTGTACAGTATCACATTTCAAAAAATGTTATATGAAGGCACTTTACATGAGAAATGGGTCCAATTCATATCCAGCTATTCAATGCAATTCAGTTTATATGTATAGAGCAAATTCACAACAAATGTTGTCTGAAGGCACTTCACAATATAAGAATCATTGCTCTTACATACATTCGAATTTATCCTATTTGTTATCCAGAACAGTATGTTCAATTAACTATTGAAAGTATTCTATCAATGTATTGATACAATCCATTGACTGTTCTGAAGAATCAGACTCCAGTTTGGTCTGGATTCATTTTAAACCAAGCCGGTTCACTCCAATTCACCGGCTCTAGTCAGCTCTATGTCCAGTTACATGCATTATAATTATAAAACAGTACAATCAGAGTCTGTTGATCTTATCCCGATCAATTTGTGACAGAAAACCGAGCTGATAGCTGTAGGTTACACCCCTAGTAACTACTTTTACTCTTTTCTTTCTAATTTCTGGCTTCTTATCTCGATCTCAGTGGTTGTTATTTAAAAAAAAAACAATCTTGAAATAATCTTATTGCATGTTAGCTCTGAGCAGCAGCAGAATATATCTGTACGTATAATCAAGTCTGCTTTGAGTTATCAATCTCTGACTCTATTAACGCCACCCCAGAAATGCTGCAGACCAGGAGCCACCAGAGCAAGATGGCTCCTCTGAATAATAACAAACTTTGATTGCTGCCACAGGTCTATGTGTGAAGAAGATTTCCCATTGTAGGAATTAGACACTTCCAGCACCTTTCAAATGCTGGCTTTGGTTCTTCGGTTGCAATAAATTTCTACTAAAACAAAATCTTGGTGTCAAAGAGAAGCTTTTCTAAAAGCCTGCATCGGTCCCTTTTTTGTTGTCAGAGTAGTTGCTAGCCTTTTTTTTTTTTTTTTTTTTAATTATATATTTGTGGAGCATGATGCTTCTAACTGGTTGTTGCAATCCTGGACATTTCCTCAGGTCAAATCAGGAAATCCAGACCTACGCCATCGCTCTCATCAATGCTCTTTTCCTGAAGGCGCCAGAAGACAGACGGCAGGTCAGTGAACTGCTCTCAGCAGCTTTGGCTGCATTAGAGAGAATGACTGGATACTTACTGCTGTCATTACTTCATGCTACCTCCTAAAGAAAGCCATCTATACATAGACCTCTGTTTCGTTGCTGCTAGAGAGCTGCAGACATTTGTTAATGTTTGTTAATGTTAGTTTGAGCTAGATTCATTGAAATCTGTTTGTCTGCAAGCGCTCACATTGTGATTTCTGTTTGGTAGCGACTGCTGTAGAGATATAATCACTTACAATAGCCCTCACTTCCCTTTAAAATGCACATATTTCTTTTACTGCAGACTTTTCTGTTAGCTGTAACTGTTTTAATTAGAGAAGCACTGATCAGGCTGAAATTGAGGTTTGGATTTCTTTGAGGTTTCTTTGATTCACTAACTCCAACATGTTTTTCCAGACTATTATTCTACATAAAAAAGAAAAAAGGTTCTTTGATAGAGGTAGATATTTCAAAGCCAACAGAGAATGTAGGAATTATTATACTATTCCCATTTATCATGAATGCATACAGGATATTCAGTAAACTGTAATTTATTTCTGTTAATTGTGATGATTTTCTGCTTACAGCTAATGAAACGTCGTAAGATTAGAATATTACATCATACTAATGACTAAGACATTTCTCGTATAAAAATGTGGGTGTGATAATGAAAAGTATGTTCGATACCTGCTTAAAGATTATTTTCAAGTCTCATCGGATCCCATATTCTAATTCATTTGATCCTAAATAAAAGCCATGCTGTTGGTAAGTGTGTTTTTTAAAACAAAATATGCCGGGAGTTCTCAGTTGTAATAATTTCATGGAGAAGAAAAAAAGTCAATTTAATCAAGGGAAAAATGGCCAATTCCAACATCTGGGTGATTGATTGGTGCATCTATAATTTAGATTCAATAAAATAATAAAAAACTGACATTTTTCTGAGATAGCTAAAATAACATTTTGTTGAGTAACATATTTCAGCTAAGGTGCAGAAAAAAATAAACTTGTGTTAGTAGCAAAGACAAATCAGCCAATAAAGACTCTGTCATAAAGTCTAATTTCTCTGCATGATTATTTTTGTGCTGTAATAACATTTAACAGTTAATTCTGTGCTGCACTACAGCTTACTTTGTATCCTTGTTTTATGTTCTTTTACTTTGTGTATACATTTTACTGATAATGTAAATTAATGGGGAAGACATAATTAAATTGCCAGTAAATACAAAATAATGAACTTGGTTCTTTAAGTACTTCATAAATTCAGATGTAGTTAAAAGAATGGTTTATTTTCTAAACGGCGTAATCTCCCTGTCCACTTTATTAGGTACACAATTGTTTACAAACATACAACATAGCACGTCTTTGCTATGTTTTCATGCTGGGATTTTTATGCACAACCGTCTCTCAGAGTTGCTCAGAATGGTTATAAAAAAGAAATAGAAATGAGCATGTAGAAATGTTGATGCCAGATGTCAGCATATAATGGGCAGAAATGTAGAATACCATCCCACAGCTGCGTGAACCTCGGAGCAAACAACAGCAGAAGACCAGACTGTCTGCCTCTTGCGTCAACTAAGAACAGGAAACTCAGGCTGCGATGCACACAGACTCACCACAAAAACATGTGATTCATCTCAGTAATTTTAGAATAGAATTGAACAAAACAATTTAAATAAGAAGCTTGTCTTTTTCTCCGTTACCTGTCACAACTCAATTCACATTCATTCTTGAACACTCATGGCAACAGACCATGAGCAGCAGCAGCGGCAGGGAGGGAGCTTTAGGCAGAAATCACTCAGAGTAACATCAAAAACAGGAAAATCATTTCAAATTATAGTTTAAATAAGCAAGTATTTTAATTTGGCAGTAGCTCTTGGATTATGTGAGTCAGGGCAAAAGAAAAACCAGAAATAGAAGATATTTATTCAACCAGGTTACAAGGTAACATGTTAGTTGTTGTTTTAGCTGCGCAGAGGAACAGTTGGGATCAAATCTCAACCTGTCTGCATGGTGTTTGCATGTTCTCCCCGTGCATGTGTGGGTTCTCTCTGGGTACCTTCCTCTGTCCAAAAATATCAATGTTAGATTAATTGGTCTCTCTAAATCTGCTTTAGGTGAGGGTGTGCTTGGTTGTGTGTTTCTGTGGTTCCTTGTGATGGACTGGCCACATGTCCAGGGTGAACCAACGGAGATAGGCTCTGTCTCTGGTTGAGCAGATGTAGGCAGTGGATGGATGGATGTTTGATATGGAAGTGGATTTGACGTTATATTAGGAAAGATGTGTGGACTTTTTTCATGGGCTGTTACTGACCACTGGAGGGCGAACTGAGTCAGATTTGGTGCCTGAACAAGAGGAGAGGGACTAGAGTACAAATGCGATCTGACTCTGACTGCTCAGCTTGTTGTATTTCCAACCAAACAAAAAAACACCGAATCTTGTTCTAGCGATTCTTTAAAACTGAGATTCTGTTTTTATTTCTTCATATTTTAAGTGTACCTCCCTACCATTTGTGTGTGTTTTTTAAGCAATGAAAAGAACAGAGAGTCACGTGTATTGATTTTTATGACAGGAGGGGGAATTATCTAGATAAACGCAGTATGTGCAGGGTACACCAGCTGCCATCCGCAGTCTGTTTTCTCATGTAATGTGAGTCATCTTCTTATCCCACTGCATGCTTGTAATGCCTGAGTCTCACGGTCCGTGTGTTTGCACTTTTTGTTTCCATTACTGTGGTGCCCATGCCCCTCCTCCCTGCACCCACTCATAGGAGGAGTATACTAACCCACTGGAGCAGCACCTCACTGTGAGTACCCGTCCTCTCAGCTGCTCATGCCGCCCCACAGCCCTTCTCCTCCCTCACTTCGCTGATCTTTTTGTGTCACAATCAGCCATAACACAATGTGATCATGTTAAAATATAACTGCAGCTTGTTGCTGCAGCAGGCAAAATCTCCCGGCAGAATCATCTTTGGCCACGTTAAATGTTGTTTTGCAAATCCATGCCATTCAAACCGCTGATAGAAATGTAGATTTAGAATTTCTAATTTTGTGTTGGTGTACTTCTGTGAAGTTTCTTCTCTAAAACTTTGTTGTCTTGTAAATCCTTGTCAATTATTTGATTTTCTTGTTGACTTGTGTGTATCCCCAGGAAATGGCAAGCACTTTGGCTCAGAAACACCTGCGGTCCATAATCCTAAATGTGAGTATTAAACTCTATGTTGGAATAAATACATGATAGATGTGAGGCGATCAGTGTTCTGGTCTTATTAAATACAACCTAGTTCTGAGCATCCAGCTTCCTCAAAATCTTTCCTGTGACTGAAAGTTTGTTTCTGGAAAATCGAACGCTTCACTCACTCAGACAGCCGAGACCCCAAACCAGTAAATGTGATACGGCATCGAGGCCATGAAGTGGAAAATAATTTGCTCTGAAAATGATTTCTCTTGGCACTTGTCAGGAAAGACCTGCCTGAACTGGCTGTAAATGTCATCGACAAGAGTGCTGCGCTCCAGTTTCCTGGAGAAACTCAAACTTTTCTTGGAATGAATCCTTGTGATTCTGAACACTTTTAAATGAGCCATAGTTACCTGAAACAATACAATGTGTGGCATTTCCCTCCAATCCCTTGAGTCAATTTGCACTTCTCATGAATAGTGGGGGTACACTATACATGTATATTTTAACTGAGACTTTCTTAGATTTCAATGAAATCAATTGACCAGCGTTTTAATGATTACATATGAAAGGAAATGTTTGTCTATTTTAAGAATTCAATGAATTAGGGCTAGCTTTCAAAGCAACAATAAACATCCAAAAGCCATTTAAAATTTTGTTTTCTTGTTTTTGTTTTGTTTTCAGTAACATCGACTGGTACATAAGTACAACATCTATGTACTATTAAAACCTACTGAGCTGGTCTTAAATAATTACAGTTTTCTAATGTTCTCTGGTCTAATTTTAGATTTATTTATCTCTTTATGTTTGATGTCGGTCACATTAAATCCAAATAAAACACAGTGATCTTTGTGGATGTAAATTAAAAAGATCCCACTATTAATTTTTTAAAATTAATAAATTAAGTAAAGAGCAATATTTAGTATTGTTGAATTTTGTCTGCAGTTTAAAACAGGAAACATGAATGCTCTAATTGCTGTGGCTCTTTCTTTTAGCATGTCATCAGGGGAAATCGACCAATCAAAGCAGAGATGGCGCATCAGCTGTATGTGCTACAGGTGTTGACCTTTAACCTTTTGGAAGAAAGGATGATGACCAAAATGGATCCCAATGACCAGGTGAGATTTTCCAGAAAATATTTACTATTCATATTTACCAACACATGTTCTGTAGTCTTCCTGAAATGCATTTAGGCACCACTAAATGCTCATGAATGTAAAATAAGCCAGCATGTAGACAATCTGCCGTTGCATGTTAAAATGAAAGCCGTGGTTAATTAAATGGGTGCATGCTGCGAAGGTTTAATAGAGACATCCTATTACGTGGGTTGCACACTCGCTGATAAATTTGCTTTAAGTGCAATCAGCAGACCGGAAAATTAAGCCTTTGCCGTTTTTGCCAGTACTCACTGCAAGCCATCTGCTCATCGCAGATTGACCCATCTACTTTCTGGCTTCTTTTGTAATTTTGGTGCTATCATGGTAAATGTTTCCCTCTTTATGCTGATAAGCTGTTAACATGTTTTTTTCCCGTCTCAGGCTCAGAGGGACATCATTTTTGAGCTGCGTAGAATTGCCTTTGATGGAGACACTGATCCCACCGGTACAGAGAAGAGGAAAGCAATGTACACCAAGGACTACAAAGATGCTCGGGTTCACTGTGAGCTCGCTCTGCAGATTTCACTAGATACACAATCAGATTCAAACAGAAAAACCAAAGTGTTGCTTTCTCTTTCTTGTGCCTCATTATCTTCGTCTGAAACACAGAACCATTTGAACCCAGCCATGGACTTTACCCAGACTCCTCCTGGGATGCTGGCTCTGGATAATATGCTTTATCTGGCCAGGGTTCATCAGGATACTTACATCAGAGTCAGTTCTGGCATCACACATGATTTTGACCTACTAAAGGAGCTGAAAAGCCTGGCCATGCCTTAACTTGTCTTTCTATTTACGATAGATTGTGTTGGAGAACAGCAGTCGGGAGGACAAGCATGAGTGTCCCTTTGGCCGCTGTGCGATCGAACTCACTCGAATGCTGTGTGAGATTCTCCAGGTCGGAGAACTGCGTAAGTGGCTTTATACATCTGCCTCTGGGTGTAAAACGTGTGCTAGGAGAGAAAGAAATAATTAGAGGTTGTGTGTCTGATTGCCCAAATTTTGTAAAGCTTGTCAATATTCATTTTAATTGGCCATCCTCAGAAACCACAAAGAGTATCATAATAATTATGTATATGCTTTCTGCACAAAATTAATCTTTGATCCTAATAGTAGAATTAAATAATGTTGGGAACCTAGAGTTACAGGAATTTCACTTTCTGCACCAGAAACTTTGCAGACACATTGAAGTCCTTCAGACTTTGCGGTACAGAAGTATGTAGGAATAAAACGCCTCCGAACAAACGCACAGCAAATCTCATTTACTCTTCTACCACAAAAGCTGTAACTCAATAACCCTTTTGTTTTTTTTAGCAACAAAAGAAGACATTCAGTATTTTTCTACAACATCTATTTAGAATAAATAATAATTTTGTTCCACTTAAGATTTTGAGAAAAGAAAAGCTTTGGTGTGCTTTTCTGTGTTACTTACATACAACATTACAACTTTAATGTTCTTAGCATCTTTTCTGTCGTAATTAGTAAATAATTAATTCATATCAGGAACAGAGGGGGCATAAGTGTTGCACATAGGACTCCAAAACTTTTAAAACAAGGACAGCGCGCCTGCAGAAGTGACATTTGAAATTGTCTTTAATAACAATAAATAATAATAATAATGACATATAGCGCTTTTCTAAACACTTAAAGACACTTTACAGGAATGAAGTAAAATTATGAACAGAACACTATGTACATCACATAAAATCATTAAACTGGCGAGCACTAAACACCATTTTAAGTATATTTTTTCTAAGAAATGTCAACCCTTTCATTTCTTTTTTTTTTTTTAAGATTTCCAAGAAGCTGCCAGAACTTGCAAACCCAGCATATTTCGTGACAGACTGAGGGGAAAAGCTCGGAAGAAAACAACTGTATTCTTGTTTTCTTTTGCTGTCTGGCAGCTTGAAGAAAGCACAAGCATCTCTTGACATGCCTCTGTTGTAAAATACGGTGCCATCCTTGAACTTTCTTGCACATTTTAAGCTTCCTGTGACTGTGTCAGTATCCCTCAGTAACAACCTGTCAACCCGGCAGTGGCCTAAAAGCGTGACCCTTTTAGAGCTTTGGTGTGTTCAGTGAACAAAAACAGAGATTGGATCCTTATTTTCAAATCAATGATTAGGACCGCCAAAGAATAAACTGGCTGATTCTGGATTCTGGAGAATTTTTTCCTGTGTCTCTGCGAATAAACTTGTCCTAACGCAGCAACAGCAGGGCCGATAATCCTGGCAGTTTCAGAGCAAGATCAATGCAACAAATTGGCTACCCTTTACATGCTGATGATCAGGTTGACCAGTGTGTCTGTGCATCCCGAGCATCTAATTTCAGGTGCAGCATCTGGCCAAACCCATGTTTACACATTTGAAATTGTGTTCTGTTTAGCAAACGAGGGCTGCAATGATTATCACCCCATGTTCTTCACTCATGACCGCGCGTGGGAGGAGTTCTTCTGCGTCTGCATCCAGCTGCTTAATAAAACATGGAAGGAGATGAGAGCCACGGCGGAGGACTTCAACAAGGTCTGAGATTACAGAACGCTCGAATTTATGTTCAGATGCACATGTTAATTAAAAGCTTTCAATTTTTAATGCCGAAACTTTCCAAAACAAATCTTGAACTATATGGTAACAGCTTAATTACCCGCAGTGCTCAGGGAAACCTTCACAAATAGAGCAAATTTGACTTGTTCCTGTTTATTTTATGTGTCTGCTAATTTTAGAGGTGAGGTAATTAGCACCTTTGGTTGCCATGTACTTTAAACTGCCTCCCTCTAATTATCTGGCCTGAAACCAAATTGTTTTTGGTACATGCTTAAAAAAAAACAGAATCAATGTGGATATTAATCTAAAGAATAATGAGTCATCCAAAAAGAAAAAAACAAACATATTCACTGACAAAAAAATGAATGTTGTTAAGAGTCAAGAACATGTCCTCCAACAGCAGATGCAGTCGCCAGTTTCCTTTAATCATTGGTGCTCAACATGATGAAAATGGACTTTCCTGGTCGAGTTGACCTTCATGACCCGCATGGTAGCCCTCACGTAATTGGTCCCAACACCGACCCACAGTGACATCTGCACACCGCTCATGCAGAGCAATTATATGATGCTCGTGCTTAATCTCATACAGACCCACAATGTGACCCCTATCAAGCTCCATCAAGTGCTGATAAAGCTGTATAATTTGTCTATGAGGCATCTTCTGTGTCCAGTGACCTTCACTCTCAGTTTTTATGACCACTAAACACTCCAAAATCTGCCTCATAACACAATTTGTCCACGCACAATGCCACCACTCATGCCCACTCTAAACTCGCATTTTCACTCCAAAGAGAGTCATTTAGGCGTCCATCGCTGGTCTGCACTAATGGGCAGACTGGGAGATTAATGTTTGGGCCGGTGAATTATAAGTCCTGTATTTTAGTAGCAGAATCTCACTTTGAAGACAGTAGCTTTTGTTTCAGAAGAAAATTGCAATTTTTTAAAAGTAAAACAAAGAATCTAACAAGAAAATTAAATGATTCATAATTTATACATTTTAATGTGTTAGGGCTGGGCCATAAAACAACCACTGATTAATAATTTTTTTTATTTATGAAGATTTAATTATTGGAAAATCTGGATTTTTTTTTTTCACTTAATGCACTCTGAGATGCTTGTTTTAAAAGATGAATGACCCAAAACATCTTTCAACAGAAATGGTTCACCATATGGTAACCATAACAAAATCTTTGTTTCATAGTTATCTTGGTCACCAGACCATGGATGTCCAAAATGTGGCCCAGGGCCCATTTGTTTCCCTTAGACTGATTTCGTACGGCCCCCAACAACAATTAAAAAATTCTACAAATTTGATCTGTAGATGCAGATGAAGACTTATAATTTGTAATCAAGATAAAAATTATTTCCAACTTTATTTTCTTACATAGGAAAATGCAAAGTAAACACAAAGTATTTGTATTTATGTTACTAAGTTTCAACAAAAGGGAAAACCAAGTTTACCCAGAGACTTTTACTGAAAAGGCAACATTGCTTCACCTAAGTCAGCTTTTATTCTTTCTTAAACGTGACTAAATATAGCAAACATACAGGATTGTATTTCATCTGTTTAGATACAGATTAACACAGACCATTGAGTTCGCAGCTGGATTACTACATATTTACATGATTACAGTGAGAAAATGACTTGATAATTGTACACCTCCTATTAAATTGCATTTTTCATTCTAGTGTCAATTTTCTGTTAGATGAGCTTATTATAGTAGCCGAATGAGCGCCTTGTGAAGGTGAACACTGGTACTATTCATGCAACACGTGACGCAATAAAGTTCAAAAGAATAAAAAGGGATATTTGAAATAATTACATCTAAAGAATCACATAGAACAACTAATCTAAAAAGTTCACATGCATCTGCATTAACCCAGCCTTACATTTTTGTTCCATCAGCCCTCATTATTTGTGAATGCATGTGTGTGTGTGTGTGTGTGTGTGAACGCTGCCCAGGTGATGCAGGTGGTGCGGGAACAGATTACCAGGGCTCTGGCTATGAAGCCGTCCTCCATAGACCAGCTGAAGAACAAGCTGCGAGGCCTGAGCTACTCTGAGATACTGCGTCTGCGGCAGTCAGAAAGGATGAGCCAGGACGACTTCCAGTCTCCGCCCATCATGTCAGTCTCAACCTTTCCTACATTATTCATTTGTGTACGCAGTTTTTCAGGTGCTCATGCTGTGTTGCGCTGCAGAGAGCTGCGGGAGAGGATTCAACCCGAGATCTTGGAACTCATCAAGCAGCAGCGGCTCAACCGGTTGTGCGAGGGAAGCTGCTTCCGTAAATTGGGAAACCGTCGAAGGCAAGGTACTGAGAGGAACGCTGCAGACATTTGTCTCTCTGCACAGAGTGTTGCTTTTATTGATTGTATTATTATTTTTCTATAGAAAAGTTCTGGTTCTGCCGATTATCTCTTAACCACAAAGTTCTGCACTACGGGGATTTGGAGGAGTCACCTCAGGGTGAAGTGCCTTTTGAGCTACTGAGTGACAAGAGTAAGACACATTTTTGTTTGTTTCTTCTACTTTTTCTATTTTTTAAGAAAACAGTGCAATTCTTCTGCATCTGGTCACAGGACACATTTCTCTAATAATTATAAATGTTTTTTTTCTCTTTAGTCCACGTCTCAGATATCAAGTCTGTGTTAACAGGAAAGGACTGCCCTCATATGAAGGAGAAAAGTGCTCTGAAACAAAACAAGGTGCTAAAATGTTCATTTATATTAATTTCTAACACATTTTGCTGACTCATGACCTTGCTGTGTTGTTGCTGAATTTGTTTCATTCTGTCAGGAGGTGCTGGAGCTGGCCTTCTCTGTCCTCTACGATCCGGACGAAACGCTTAATTTTGTTGCACCGAACAAATATGAGGTAAGATATTTGCAGGCTATGTCTGCGCGTTCACAGGGTTTTGCTGCAGTGTCTGAATTGTGAATGAGATGAAATAATTGAACCCTGTATTCCATTCATTTTTTGATTTCGTCTGCTGGCCTTGGCTGGCTGCAGTAATGTTTTGATACTGACTGATTTCTCGTTAACCTGAAGACAGTCTGGTTGGTTCGCTGAAGGTTTTGCATCTACAAAGTTCACATAAGCCAGAGTCTGAATGTCCATCTTGATTTCAGGGTTCATACACAACCTGGGAAGGTATGGAAAGGTCTGAAATTTGTTTCCAGCATTTTCCATGTCTGAATAAGTATCAAAACAGGCAATGGGGATATCAAATCACTTTTCTATTCTCAAACTTTGTTTCTTATTGCATTTTCCTCCCTTTCCCTTTTCTCCTTTTATTCTCTCTTTTATTCCTTCCTTGATGTTACATTTTGCAACAGAACTGAGACCTTTAGAGAGTTGAACCTAGAAAAGTTACCATTTTTCACATGAAAGTGGTGTAAGGACCCTGAGATTGACAGAGCCTTTTTTGCACACTTTGCTAATATTTAAATGGTATTTCATGCTCGTATTTGGAGGAAACTCTGCCCATATTTATCTAATGTTTGTAAAACGAACAGCAATACTTGAGCATTAGCGTGAAATGTGCCACAACCTCTGGGGGCTGCTTTTACTTTCACCAAGGAGTACAAACAGGAATTAAAGTAAAAATCAAGACTTTCTGCACCGTTAACTTTGTTGACTCAGGTGTACTGGGGGCTGTGTGCTCAAGCCAGTGGCCAGAAGCTCTGCTGAAGAAGAGAGACCAACAAATCCCATAAATAGGCACACAAAGCAAATGGCGTACAATAGAAATCATTTACTCATTCACAAATGCACACAAATAATTCCAGTAGACAAAAAAAGCAGAGAACATTCAAAGCATCTCCTGACATGCCCAGGTTTGGCTCTACAAGCAAATTGACTGCAAGATGCAAAAAGAAGTATCAAAACCCTAAAAGGAAGCCGTTAGACTTACACCAGTAGTTTGCTGACATTAAAGTAGATGTCGGATCAATCAAAAAGGATTGCACAAGTTTACGTTTCGTGGGAGGTCTGGAAGGGGACAATTAAATGCAGCATTCCTGGAAAGGAAGCTTATGCCAACCGTGAAACACAGAGGTGGAAGCATCATACTGTGGGGGTGCAGCAGGATCCGGCAGTCTCGCCCTCGTAGGTTGCAGTAAACCCTTCAAACATTTCACACCTCAGAGGGTAGAGTTTGGTTGATGACTGCAAGTGTCTTTGACGTTATTTCAACCAAAAGTGTGAGACTAAATAACTTTTCCCCTCACTAGAAAACACATCTTTCAATGCGATGTTTTGGAAAATAAGGTGAATTTTTGATGTGTGAATTCAGTTAAATCTTTCTGTTCCAGAGAAAAAGATATCAGGCATCAATATTTGAACATTTTTGATAAAAATCTAAATGTTTTGTTCTAATTCGCTCCCATAACTGTGTATAATCTTAGAATGATTCCCATGCGCAGAGCTACTTGGGTCAGTAAATTTGACTGTGAAGGATCCTCACTCACCCAAACTCCTCTGCGTGTGTGTGTGTGTGTGTGTTGGCGTGTGTTTGTGCTTTTGTGCCCACATGGTCAGTATTGCATCTGGACCGACGGGCTGTGTGCGCTGCTGGGCAGAGAGATGGGCAGTGACCTGACACGCAGCGACCTAGATACCCTCATCAGCATGGAGATGAAGCTCCGCCTCCTTGACCTTGAGAACATCACGATCCCTGAAGCCCCGCCTCCAGTGCCAAAGGAGCCTAGCTCTTATAACTTCACTTACAACTACAGCTGAGTTGTGCGTATGCTTCTGTGTGTGCTCGAATGCCATGCATGCATGTATTGATAAAAGATACGTTTACTCATCTGTTGATGAATTTAGCTGCTTATATTTATAACTGTTGTTTTTTTGTTTTTTGTTTTTTTTCCCAGAACTTTAAACACGTTTAAGATGCAGTACGGTTGTCAGACCTAAAAAAAAAAAAATGTGATGATAGCTTTATGGTGAGGTCAGAGGTTAAACTTTCCTTAACAGCTGAGAACCCTGACAGCATCTTCATCTCCTCTAACTCACAGGTAGAAATTAAACCAGAGCTTTTAGTTTCTCAATAAAATGAGGCCGTTCTTGCTAAGTCAAGCTATGCGTGGTAGCCATGGCAACTGGTAATGTAGAGGCTACACTTTCAGTTTAAATATTTAAAATTTGCTGTGATGCTGCTTGTTCCTCCACTTGTACAGTAAAATACAATCAGCTCTACACCTTTTCTCCATTACTGCCTCATTAATATCAAGTTTTAAACATATTGGACCGTAATTAAGATGGACAGCTTTCTCTGCAGCAGCCTGGTTCTGCTGTGAAATGAAATGTTAGGGAACTAACATTTCATGCTAGGGAACTCTTCTGACAGGGACTAATTTTTGTCGACTATAAATATCAGGACTGGCAGAGGTCCAGGTGCTGAAACCTGAATTTGTCTCTTCACAATGTTTGTTGTTTTTCTGAGCATTTGCTGAATCTGCTGATTCGAAGCCCAAATTGGATCACACAAACAATCAACACCGGGCTAAATTTGGTAATTGTTACTGGAGGAGGCCTGGTGGTAAACCAGCTCAAAACTGAGTTTACACACCTGGTGTCGCTGATCGCTGATGCTGCCTGAATGAACTTATTCCTCACATTTTCTTGGCTGCTCTACAGTATCAACTCACAAAAGGGGCTCAGTTACCGAATTCAGTTTTCATTCTTTGTGTCTGAGGGTTGGGATCTTCAGATTTTTTTGTGTGTTCATATTGGTTCCCAAACTGTGGTACAAACACCAGCAGTGATGCAGTCACTCTAAAAAGTTTTAGTACCCCTGGTAAACTGGTTTTTATGAGCTTAGTCACTGTATTTATTACCAATATAACTTGGTGCAGCATTTTACTGAGCATATTGCAAACCTGCGTGATGCATAAAGATATTTTAGCGGAGAACATTTCTGTGTAGGAAGTAGAGATTCACCAATAAATCTACCAACGATTAGGATCTGGCAGTTTTCTAAAGACAAAAAAAATAGTTTTTCCCTACTTATGAAATGTCTTTATTGACATACAGTATGTTTTGATCCGTAAATTACAGAATATTTTCTACAGGATTTTAAAATAAGGCCTCCGTCAAAGAACAGCGCATTTGTTAAATCTATAAGATCTCATAGTCCTTGGAATAAGAAAATCTTAATCAATCAAAATGAACGTTTGGAAGTCATTAAAAAACAGAAAATTGGCAGCAGCCAAAAAAAACCCTAATTTCTCTAGAGGTTAGCCAGAGTAATACATAAATTACACAGCATGAGTTTATAATATACTTCCAGTTTAACAGTGTTAAAAAGTATGAATATATTTTGTCAGTTCTCTGTTGTGTATAAGGAAAAAAAGAAAAAAATGTTATGGGTAAATTACTTCAATATTTGATATCAGATGACTTCAACTACATCATGCTGGATATAAAGTAGGTAAAGATGGTTATAATATAAATGCTATGTGTTGTTGTGTTTTCGCAACTTAAAGCATGGAGTTTCAGTTTGCATCATAAAAACTTTCCTTACATTGCTTAAACGAAGGAAGCCGCTTATACTGTATTTGTTTTACCTATTTAGCAGTTTTACACATCTGCTCTCGCTGCACAGACCAGACGATTTAAGGAGCTTCTCTGCAATCTACGATTGAAACTTTGCTGGATTTTCCAATGCAATAAAACGCAAACTTTCCAAGTAGTGAAGAAATCTAGTTCTGCTCATGCATCACATGAACACAGGATTGTGCTCTTTATATTTAGCAGTATTGTCATTTTCAATTTCCCCGTAGTTCCTGCTTAAGGACCTTTAGCTTGCGAGCCGATACTCAGCACTGCTACTATTTGTTAAAGCTCTACAGAATATTATTTTTGTAAATGACTTTACCTTCGTGTCATTAGATGGTAACTATAACTCTCAGTCTTCTTCCCAGTGTTTCCCAGTTTAAATATTTTTTTTTTTCAGGCTTCATTTCCCCGTAGCAATGTTAAAATGAAGAATACATTTCTAAAGTTAAATTGCACAACGAAGCAGAATTATTCTATTTTTACATATAAAAGATGAAAATTGTCATATTTTTAGTTTAAAGCTTTTGTGAGCCTCCCTTAGTTTGAAAATCTGATTTATAGCACAAGCGATTTGCTGTAAGTTGCACATACACAGCGCTAAACTGTTATGTTTTTTCAATTTTTCCTCTGAGTTAAACTGATTTAATAAATTAACTCCTTGCTGTATCAAAGAACATGGCAATGTTCGGATTGCAACCCCAAACTCAGAATGTAAACATTTATCATGTTTAAGATGATTTAAATCTGTGAAATTAGACTTTTATAATGTAAAGGAACCCTGTGTGTTTTTGCATTCAACATGCTCAGAATACACTGAAACAAATCCATTATATTGTTTTTTTTAAGGGCACCATCACCAGGACCTACTGTAACTATGATGTCAGCTTGCGTCAATAATCTATGTAACTGTTGATGGTGGTGGGAACAGCAGAATTCAGCTTGTATGCAATTTTCTTTTTTCCGAGTTTGTTTTTAATCTGATTTTGGAAATTCAAGGGGTTTAGAAATGGGTTGTGGCACCGAGAGTTTCTTAAAAGCTGTACATCTTCATAAGCTGAACATGTGCTGTGTAAAAGATGCAGTGTGCTCCAGGCCTGTGTGTTTACCAAATGTTTTTCTAATTTTCTGAATCAGTGGGAAAGGAGCTCACTTGCTCTTCCTTTTATTAATTCTACCTAAAGCACTGTTCTCTAAGCTCTCTGAGCCTCCATGCTGGCCCATAATCCAACCAGTGACTGAACCAGTTGACGATGTGCAGGCATCAACTTCTGTTGCAAAAATAACCATTATCCTTCTACAATGACTCTTTGCCTTGAATGAACAAAAAATAGACATTTTTAGATCCATTAACTGTTTTTACATGACTTACTTAAAAAATGTATTTACACTATGTAGTGCTACTAAAGAATGACAGAGTTATATAAATATTTGAATATGGTATACATATAGATCATTTTATGTATATACAGTAATGTCTTGCCTTATTGAAGAGTTGTATTATGTTTTGTGTGAATAAAGAAGTCCTGACTGATGCTCAAGTTGTCGATTCTTAACACAGAATTACATTAAATTGTGTTACTGTCTTAAACTTTGGCACATTTTCATCTAACAACCACAAACTCCAGTGCATTGTCCAAAAATGTTTTGTGAAAGAACAACATAAAGTAAAGGATATTTTTGTTCTAATTTCAGTTGTTCTGCGAAAACCTCAGATATTTGTCAGATAACATTTGTACATAGTCTGTATGAAATACAAAGGAAGTGTTACTTGGAATGACCTAGTCAAATCAAGACCTTTAACCAATTGAGAACTGGAGGAAAGACTTGGAAATGTATATTTTTAGACATTCTCCAACCAAAGTGGATTTTAATTAGCATTTTTGGAAAGAATGGGTAAAATGTGACAAACGTACTCGAAAGATGCAGCAGTAATTGAAGCAAAGGTTGTCTCTCTTCTACAAACTATTGACTCACACAAAACGACGTTTCAAAGTTACATTTGTATGAAATTTAAAAAGCTTATATTTTCTGCTGTATTTATAAAGTTCTTTGAATTAGTCTATAAATCACAATAAAACACATTGGAGGTTGTGGAAATGTGAAAAACTGCAGTATATGTGCAAAAAGTAGGGGACTTTACTAGTCTGCTGGCTGAAAATAATGTTCATGGTGCAGCTAATCTGACAGAATCGCTGCTGATGTTACTCTCCAATTTTAATTTAAAAAAATTTAAAGGCAAGACCCTGCATTTCACATTTGTTCCTGTCCATTTGAAATAAGCTTCTCTTACAGCTAAGCAGAGATCTGATGCTATCAGATAATCAGAAACTGGAGTTCAGTGGATAGATGTATGTTCCATCCATCCATTGTCTTTACCTGCTCATCCTTGCAGCGTCCAGGAAACACTGGTGCTCATCTCCAGCAGTGCTGGGGTAACAGATGGACATTTGAACATTTTCTGTTTCTTACCTCTGCATAAAGCCAAATTGAGGTCCTGAAATCCAGTTCTGATAGAAGGGAAATTCAGCCGCTACTTGAGTTTGGGACAATTGCATCTATTGGCCCTTTAATCTGGCCTCTCAGTTACATTCCTCCTCCAGCAGGGGACATTCTGCATCTCGTGTGACTAAGAAGGCGTGAGATGGCTAACACCATTAGTATTCATATTGGTTTGGTGGAGAACCTAAGCTTTGCTGAAATGATGCAACTCTATTTTTAAATCTCATGTCCGGTCAAATGAGGGTTTTCCATATGTCAGTTTTTGATTAAAAAAATGACATATTTGCATCTATAAGTAGATAAAAAAAATAAAAAAAAAGTAATTTAAAGCTCAAACTAGTCACTTTTAAATCACTTTTATTTTAAAACAGAGAGGGATGTTTTATCAGGGATGAGCTCACCATATAGGTACTGCAGGATGAATGTGTCAGTCCAGGAGCAAAGCTAAAGCGCCGCGTACATCAATCACTTTGACTTAAACTGTCCAAACCAGCAGAAAGTCCTTTCAGCCCCGTCGTAATGCAGAATTTTATCAGCTTGGAGAGAGTATGCTCGAGTCTGTGGAAACATGTTGACTATAAACAGGACAAAACCCCGGAGGTCAGAGCTGCTCTCTTCTGTAAATATCCATTCCTGAAATGTATGAAGCTCTCTTTAGTTTCAGTCCAGTGATCATAGGCAGCTCAGGCTCTGTTGTTTCCCCTGTGTTAAGCAGGAGTATGATTGTCCAGTTTTATTTCCCCAGCAAGGGGAGATAAGCAATCTTTACAACACATCTCAACACAGAAACAAAGTCAATATATACTTTATGCTTATATAAAATAAATACAAATCTCTCATTGCACCATAATCTCTAAATCCTTCATTTGTGTGAGTGCGAGTGTATATTTCATGCCCCATGTTATGGATGTGGGCCAGTTTATCTTGTCTGCATTGGAATGGGTGTAATTATCTCAAATGATATAAAACGATGCCAGCTTCTCTTTCAGATCTGTTGGATCTTCATTGCTCTCTTTTGTCTTCTGAGCGATAATAACAGTCTTGGGACCCTTGATATCCACACAGAGGGCGTTGTGATGCTTCCTTGCTTCCTCACCAGGTTCAGCATCCCAGCCCTGCACTGCTAGCAGCAGGATATAAGCAAGAAGCAGTAGTGTGACTGCTATGGAGGTCAGCTCTGGGTTGAGCTGCAGACCAGGCTGAGGCTCTGGCACATCCTTGGTCCTGAACGACACACAACGAGGTTTTTTGCTCTCCTCCGACCCAAGGTTGTCTCTCTTGCCGTCCTCACTGATTCCTAGATGCAGACACACTCTGTAAAATGTCTCTGCCTGTAGGTGAGTCAGGTTGAAGCTCTGTGTGCCGGCAAGTATACGTGTGGTGTACGTCGGTGTGTGGGAGCTGGACTGCATGGCCTGCCAGGATAAGCGAGTGGAGGGCAGGTTTTGTCTGCTCTGCCAGGACAAAATAGCATAGTGTTCTCCAACCTCGTTCAACTCCAACCTGGCTTCTGCTCTCATGGCTTGAAATTTCTTCGGTTTGCTCATCAGCCCCCTCTTTCTATTTTTCCTCCTGTTGTGCACTCCTACTGTAACACTGCGTGTATCTGCTCCTAATGCATTCTCTGCTACACAGGTATACAGTCCTGCCTCTCGGGGAGAGATCCTGCTGATCTCTAGAGTTCCCTCAGGCTGTAGCTGGTAGTGTTTGAAGAACTGGCAAACAGTGTCATTGTGAGCTTGTGGGTGCTGGAAACTGAGGGCTGATGTGTTGTTAAAGCCATCTGAAGTTGTGTTTCTACAGAGGGCAGAAGCTGGAAAACCTTTTGATGTACTGTTTGCTGAAGGCCCGAGTCTCAGGCCAGAGGGAGTCACCCAGTACAGTTCAGGATATGGCTCTGCAAGGGCTCGGCAGTGCAAGACCAGTTTACCCCCTTCTTGAACTCCGACATAGGACGGAAGGGAACTGGCGGGAATAGTGGGGAGGCAGGATGCAGACATCTCTCCTGAGGAGACCTCTCTGACTCGACGTGCTCTCAATTCAGGAGGTGCAGAGCATAAGGTCGCCTCAGGTTGGATAAAGCGCACCACCCGGGATACTTGGGCCTTCATTTGCGTGTCCCTTTTGATGCGGGGATGCGAGGTGTCCCTGGCGGCCCAGTGGAACAGGCAGTCACATCGCAGCGGGTTGGAGTGAAGGCTGACCTCCTGCAGACTCGGCAGGGAGAACATGATGTTCTGGTGCAGAGCACTTAGAGAATTTGAGTTTAGCATCAGACTCTCCAATCTGCTCAGCCTGACAAAAGCCTGAGGATGAACATAGGATAAACGTGGGTTGTTGGTGATCTCAAGCTTGGTGAGCTCTGGCAGGTTGTCCAGAGAGGCTTTATCTATGGACACAAGCTCCTCCATGTTGTTCAGGCCGAGCTCTTTTAGGTTCAACATGTCTTTAAAGTCTCCTGTCTCAATCAGTTTGATGCGGTTCTTGTTGAGATCAAGGAACTTGAGTCCTGGCACTCTTTTCAGGGCTTGTCGAGGAACCTTGGTAAGATGGTTGTCGTAGAAGGAAAGACTTTCGAGTTCTCCAAGCCCTTCAAGTGCTTTTTCAGCCAAACTTCTCAGACCCATACCACCAAGTACAAGGCTTTGTAGGGATGTTAGGGCCACAAATCCCCTCTCAGGTAGAGCCTCCACAGGGTTGCCCCCAAGCATGAGAACTTCCAGCTGAGGCAGTGCTCTGAACCACCGAGGGTCAATTGTTGTGAGTCTGTTGTTGTTGATGTGAAGACGGCGAAGGGAGTCAAGGCCATTGAAGGCTCCGGGTGCGATTGAATGGAGGTTGTTGTGGCTGAGAAAGAGTTCTTGTAAAGCTGGCAATGATGAGAAAGAGGCTTCTGGAAGGTGACTGAGATGGTTTTCCTCAAGGTGTATGGACAGCAGAGAAGGCAGGGAAGAACTCTGAGTTATCATCCTGACACGACTGAAGCGATTCTGTGAAAGGTCCAAGTCGGTGAGGTTGGGGAGCCCATGTAGCACCGCAGTGTCCAGCACTGACAGCAAGTTACTCTGCAGGCGAAGAGTGTGCGTGTTCAGTGGTATGGGCAAGGGGAGCTTCGTCAGCAACAGATTGTTACAGTCCACTGTGGGCGCTTCGTGATAGACAGAATCCAGGGAGAACCATGGCTTGATCTGACACACACACCTCACTGGGCAGGGAACATACCACGGCAGTGCAGGTGGCAGGGAGCCCACAACAATGGGCACACACATCCCGCTAAACACGTACAAGAGACAATGTGACTGTAGGAGAGCTAAAGCTGGCCTCATAATCCTCTCAGGAGGTGATTCAGACAAGGTGAGGAAGACTTTGTTATGGAGATGAGGGATGAATCATTTGGACTGGAGATGTGTGAGCAAACTGTAACTGTAGAGCAGATGGTTTGGTTTCACCACTCAGCATAACATTAAGAGGTACTGGTTTAAGAGAAATATGAGAAATGGAAATGTGACTCTACTATCTATACAAGTCTTCTGCTCAAGGTTTGCAGTGGCAACGCTGTGGGGTGATGATGGTGTTCGCTGTCCGAACGTCCGTCTCAGGTGCTGGCTGCGGGTGGACGACTCATTCCTTGGGTCACTGTTTTCAGAAACACAACACAAGAAAAAGATTCAGCAGCACGTAATTTCTGTTCGGAAATACATTTATGTGAAGCATTTGCTCATCATACGTCATCAAACAAATTGGCTCACCAATAGACTAAAGACAAATAATTAGAATTTAAAAAGAAGTAGACTAAAAGATCTCAAAAAGCAGCACATGATCTAAAGAAATAAAACCGTTTGCCCAGAGGTACAAGACCATTTGAAGGCTTTGGGACTGCAGAGAAACACAGTAGGCGTCATAATCTGCAAATATAGAAAACATGGAGCAGCAGTGGTACTTCTCGGGAGTAATTTTACCAAAATTACTCAAACTCACTTTTGTCATTGAAGGTAATTGTTTATGATTCAACAAGAAGAAAAGAAACAAAACCAAAAATATTTATAATCCTCAAGACTTTAGGGAAAATATCCTGAGGATTGACAGAACAGAAGTAAACCTTTTTGGAAGATATCTGTCATGTTTTCTTTGGTTTTTATAATCAGAGTCCTCTGATTTAGGATTTTAGTTGTGAAGACAATCCTGTTTGACCATCAGCAATGCAAAAAAATAATTATTTGGAGTGGCCTAACCAAAGTCTGGACTTAAATATGACCAAGGAGTTGTGGTGTAACCTTCAAAGCTGTCTTTGCTTGAAGGTCTTCAATGTGGCTACATTAGAAAGCCAAGTCCAGTGGGCCAAAAGTCCCTCACTGGCAGTTCTTACAAATGGCTGATGGGAGTTACTACTGCCAAAGGTGGCACAACCAGTTACTATTTTAAAGGAGCAATTACTTTTTCTCATAGGGTCATTTTGGATTGGATAGATTTTCCTCTAAAAAACGAAATTGCCATATCGATGCGAGGATGAGAGGTGTCCTTGACGGCCCAGTGGAGCAGCCAGTTACATCACTGAGGGTTGGTCTGAAGACCGGCCTCTCGTAGTCTTGTGTATTTGTGTTTCAGGGAAAAACCGAGCAAATCTGCAAGGGGCAAGTATTTTCTCCACAGCACTGTAAAATTGTAGTCTAATATCGTACCTCATCTTTTCTAAATCTTTCAGGTGACATTTGGGAGCTGAAGCATTTTGCTCTGACAAAGTTGCATCAGTTTGCAAAAGAGTTTTTGTAATCGCACATTTTCTCTCCAACTCAGAACAATGAGAGGAAAAAAAAAAATCAATTGGACGAAGAAAAGGTTTGAAACGTACAATCAGGAATAGTGGCTGTTTTGAAAAAAAGAATTTGCCTTCAAAATCCATTTAGAGAGTCAGAATAATAGGACACAAATGGTGACGGTTGTAAAAGTTAAGTGACTGTAATTTAAGAAAATGGCTTTGGATTAAAGACAGGAACAATGATGTTCTGCTGTAATCTTTCATGTTATTCTCAACCAGAGCTGATGAAATCATCCAACATGTACATCAATATTTTATGGGAGTACTTCACATAAGATAGTCAGAATATGGCCTTATTCATTGTGAAACATGTAAATTAGACCCCCAGGATCATCAGTCTTCTGTGTTTAAGATCTTAATGGGGAAAAGAGTGTAAGCGTTTGCTGCTCAGGCACACACACACACACACACACACACACGCACACACGCACACACGCATGCACACACACTAGAGTTACATCAGCTTCTGGCAGGCTTTCATATCAGGAACAAGTTAATATTCATATAACAGAATTATCATTTTAACAGATCATAGATGTTTGGCAGCAATCAAAACAGTAATTGGCTTAGTTTGAAAAATGAAGTTGCGTTTCTCAACCTTGTCTCAACACCAGATTTTAATAAGCGGAACCAAAGCAGAGTATGCCATGATCTAGATGATTACTCTTTCAAACAAGGTTACATGTTTTTATTGTAATGGATTTGATGTGCTGGCTTTTTAATCAACTTTTTTATTAGTTTTTTTTTTTTTTTTTTTTTTTAAGTTGTTCCAAATTAAACACGTTTGTTATAAGACAAATAATTATTGGAATAAGGAGACATGACAAGCATCATGCCTTTTCGATAGGAGCGCTGCAGATTTGGATGTTCTCACCTCAGCTGTTGCACATTTCAGGGCATCAGATTAGTGTGCAGATTTATGTAAAAAAAAAAAAAAAAAACACCTGCATTTTTATTCATAAAATTTGCAGAAATGAGAAGAAGAAGATCCAGATTTAATTTGATGAAGAACCCTGGTGGTGGAGGACTCAAGTGACCTTTGTATGTCCTGTTTTATGTAATATTTTTGACAACTTATTCTATTTTCTCAATGCACATAATAGTATTTTATCGTGTGTATCTTCTCCTAATGCATTCCCAACCACACAGCTATACAATCCTACCAAGGAAGAGACCTTGTTAAGAAACATTTCCAAACTGCACAACTGGCCTGTAAATGTCTGTAAGGCTCAGTTGTAAGATCAGTACATTTTACTATAGCAGCTACAGTAAATAACTTACATTTTGGGACCATCTGCTGCCATAGGAGGATTTCTGATCTGAGATGGTTTTTGTTTATCGGTGATCTGATGACTCAAACTAGCCGAGTGAGGAAGCAGGAATGTGAGCCAGAGGTTAGGCAGTATTTCTCCAGCAAAGGTTTAGCAAAGGCAAGTTCCCTTCTGCTTATTACTGCTGATATTCAACACTTTTCAAAAAATGTAATGGATTTTGATATTCAACACTTAACTAATTCAATTGAGCTTCAACTAGGCATGCAGCATGTACATTTACATCTACAGGTAATGAAACGGTTGTGTTTTTGTTTTTGATTGTTTCCACAGCAATACTTCAGGTGCAATCATGCTGATTATTTTATCCCTTCACTATTCAAGGTTTTGCTCTTTTAGCTTTCATCTTTTTACATTAAGCTTTGCTACATATGACAAGGAACTGTTCTCAACTGGATTTTTTTATTTTTTTTTACTACTGATCTTCATTTAATCAATTCATCACCACCAGGCTGGTGTTTTCACATGCATTGACAGTCGAGCTAAAGTAGATTTTTATAACCTTTTGTAAGAAAATGTCACTGTAGTAAGTAGGATTTACCAGCAGGAGGTCACTTAGAGTGGTTTTAGTTTGAGCCGGGTTTATAATCTGCTATAAAAGTCAATTGGCTCACATGGGGCTAAGAAGAACAATGAATGGAAACGGGGAGTATTATGATTTCTTTTCAGAAGAAAAAAACACCATCAAATTACATTAGTGTTTGTATTTTTATGTTAATCTACCCCATAATTTACCAGAAATACCAAACTACCAAGAAAAACAAAGTGAAGTGCAATGGTAAAATTAGCAGAGCACAAAATGTCAATATGTGGAATTAAAGTGGGGTTGACACAAAGGACAAATTAACCTTAAAAATGTACGAGAGGCTTGCATGTAATGTCCTTTCATCCAGATAAGCTCAAAGAGGTAATGGACGTGGCAGAGACTACCACCACCCATCTGTCAGTACAACAGCTGGTTACCATGGATACTTATTTGACACTGGTGAATCGGCGTTATTGCTGACGATTGGAGTTGCGCTGATATTTTGACAGGTCTCTCTGCTGCCTGGCGTCAGGCTTTCACCGTACATGAGCTTCCTGCTCTGAAGACCCTCATTCTTTGATAACTTCAAGATAACAACACAATTCACTATCTTTTACTTATTTTTTTTATTGTAATTTCAGAATACATGAGTACATTGTGGGAGTTTGTGTTTAACTTTCATGTTTAACTCCTTATTATGAAAGCTAGAGTTTTCAATAATCTGATATGCTAATCTTCTGCCTGTTTTCATATATTTTATATTTTATGTGCTTTGATTTGCTGTTGGCTGCACAGTGGCGCAGTGGGTAGCGCTGTTGCCTTGCAGCAAGAAGGTCCTGGGTTCGATTCCCGGCCCGGGGTCTTTCTGCACGGAGTTTGCATGTTCTCCCTGTGCATGCGTGGGTTCTCTCCGGGTTCTCCGGCTTCCTCCCACAGTCCAAAAACATGACTGTCAGGTTGATTGGCCTTCCCAAATTCTCCCTAGGTGTGAGTGTGTGTGTGCATGGTTGTTTGTCCTGTTTGTCTCTCTGTGTTGCCCTGCGACAGACTGGCGACCTGTCCAGGGTGAACCCCGCCTCTCGCCCGGAACGCAGCTGGAGATAGGCACCAGCAACTCCCGACCCCGTTAGGGAGAAGGGTGACGGAAAATGGATGGATGGATGGATGATTTGCTGTTACTTTGGTGTTGTTGCACTTGGATTTCCTCTATGGGAAAATAAAGAATATTTCTACTTCAATTCTGTTCTATTAAATATAAACAAATCTTCCACCATTTCCAAACAAACCAGAATAATTTTGCAAAGCTGGTTTTCTTTGTATCTACAAGGAAACAGATTTTAGCAAAAGAAAAAAAGGGATTTAAAAAATTGATCTCCAGAGTGGGTATGTTCAAAAACAACTTTGTGGTTTACGTCTGTCTGGACTGGATATCTAGACATATTTTTATGAAGGGAATAAGATGGAGGCCAAGTTTTGTGAATGCCTTTTTTCACTTACTGTGCTGAAAACTCTGATGTCCATCTTTTTCCACGTTGTTCTGCTTTCATTAAACTTTAAATGTAGCGAAAGAAATTAATGACTTAGAGAAAATGAGTTACCGGTGTTAAAGAAAACATGAGCCCGAATGGCTTTGGGAGAATCTGCAACCCAACACTGCTTTAGCCATACTCATAAGCTTCTGAGATTGAGAAATGCAAATATCAGCAATGATACCATTTAGAACAGGCATCACTGAATCTTCTGTTTGGAAAGACTCTAATAAAAACATTCAGGAATATCTGGGCTTTAAAATCCCTCAGACGACATTTGAAGGACTCTTGTGAGATTCAGTTTGATGTTAATATGTGTTTCGTATATTGCAGATGTTCAGAAGCGGTTCTAATCTGTTCGATAAAAAATATGTTGATGTACATATGTATGATATTATGCAGTCAAACTTAACGGATAATTAAGTTGCAGATTTTTATTTTTCTGCCTCATGCAAAGGATAAAATGCCAGCTTTTAAAACCAAATTTTCACTGCAATTACCTGAAACCAGCTGAATTAATTTGTGAAAGCCTCTTCAACCTGCCTGGAATATTTGTGCAATCTTCAACATCATTTCCATACTTCTGGAGCTGCAAAATGCCATGTGATTCATAAACATCCATTTGCACTGCAGCAAGAGCCATTTGCTTAATTTCTGTGATTGGGTTTTGTAAGTAGTTTGAAAAGTTATTACTAAACGGTTTAAAAGCTCTCCTGACATTTCCAGATTCAGCTCATCCTGCCAGCTGGTGTGCTGAAACTCTGCATGTGTGCAGTTAATGTAGCTAATTGGAAGAAACAAACAAAAAAAAACTTTAAAGCATTGTCAGTTGTTTGCTGATGTTTGAGGAAGAAATGAAGAAAATCCTCCTGTCAATGGAGAGAATTAATAAAACATAGCCCTTCATCAGATATTTTCAAGAAAATTAAATAAAATAACAGTGGGAGTTGCGCTTGTTGTATATAAGTGAGTTTATAATGTGAGCTGTAACAGTAACTGGGTGCAATTTCATCCTCCTGGGACTCGTCATACCCTTCCATCATCCATTCACTTTAATCGCAGTCCATTCATCCTTTTACATGCAACCTGCTCAGTAATGGATTCATCATTTAATTTTGATATGCTCCTAGTTTTACTGCTTGTCCTGGAAAGGTTGTAGTGTTTACAGCCTTTTCAGAAAAGCGAAATCATGTACTGATAAGTGCCAGTAAAGTGTTGCCTTGTCGCTTGAGTTGTTCATATAAGTAGAGTAAAATAGACGTGTATGACTCAGCGGCTACCTTTATACCACTGTGCAATCTTTTTAGGTTTGGATAAATGCAGAATATTTCTGCTTTTAGGGGCCATTAGTGCTCTGCAGACTCCTCTGGCGCAAACTTAGATTGTCAACATCAGGACTTTGCTTAGTTGGAGGAAAATACGTGGAAGCAGCACTCAGGTGGTCATGCAGTGAAAGTTGCTTTCAGTATTAAGCTCAACTAAATGTTAAGATGTGTATTACTCACATTAATGGAGAGGCCTAAGATTTTAACGTAGGTACACCTCAACTGTGAGACGGAATCAAAAAACAAACAAAATAACCTTAGCATCCATCCATCCATCCATCCATTTTCCGTCACCCTTCTCCCTAACGGGGTCGGGAGTTGCTGGTTCCTCTCTCCAGCTGCGTTCCGGGCGAGAGGCGGGGTTCACCCTGGACAGGTCGCCAGTCTGTCGCAGGGCAACACAAAGACAAACAGGACAAACAACCATGCACACACACACTCACACCTAGGGAGAATTTGGGAAGGCCAATTAACCTGACAGTCATGTTTTTGGACTGTGGGAGGAAGCCGGAGAACCCGGAGAGAACCCACGCATGCACAGGGAGAACATGCAAACTCCGTGCAGAAAGACCCCGGGCCGGGAATCGAGGCAACAGCGCTACCCACTGCGCCACTGTGCAGCCCCAACCTTAGCATTTTATTGGATGAAATAAGCATTTGATATAAATTAAAACTACAACTGTACCAAGTATTTGTTTCTGTACCAAGTACTTGGTACAGAAACATTAATTTAAATTATGGGAGTCAGATGTTCCCTGCAGTTCTGAGCCAGGTTTTCACTCGCTGCAGCAGGGATTTTGGCCCTCTCCTCCACATAGATTTTCTCCAGATCTGTCGAGTTTCGTCGGGAAACACAAAGTTTCTTCTTCCAACCAAAGATTTCTGTTGGGTTCAGATCTGGAGGCTTGCTGCACGACACCAGGACCTGGAGGTTTCAGGACAACTTCCTGCTGGAAGACCCGCAGAATTCCCATCTTCAGTGCTGACGCCGTTATCCAAAATCTTGCGAGCATTTTGGGATAATCCATGACGGCGTGATGTGTTTGTAGCCTTTGCAGCTGGTCCCAGCTCTCTTCAGGTTATTGATTTGGACCACTCGGGATCCCTCTCTTTTCTCATAATCACTGATACTCCTTGAAGCGCCAGTCGGATGGAGATCGACCATCTTCCATAATTGCACCAGCAATTGTTGCCTTCTCACCAAGCTGTTTATTGTCCTGCAGCTCATCCCGGCCTTGTGCAGGTTTCCATTTCAGTCACTGGTGTCCAGAGACAACTCTTTGATCTCGTCCGCAGAGGAGACGTTGGAGTCTCATTGAATGTGTGGACAGGTGTTAACACGTGCAATAATGCAGGTGCTGAGAGGGCAGGAGGGTTTCTTAAAGATGACATAACAGATCTGTGAGAGCCCAAGTTCTTGCTGGTTGCTATGTGACCAAATGCATATTTAAAGCAATAAAATCCTAACTAATTATTTACAAATCACACAATCTGATTCTCTGGATTTTGTCTCTCACAGTTCAGGTGCACCTACAATGAAAATACACACCCATATTCTTTGTAAGTGGGTAAACTAGAAACATTAGCAGTGTGTCAGATTTTTATTTGGCCCACTGTATGAGCCCACTTCTGTAAAACACCCAGCAATAACCTGAACTACAGCTCAGGGGTCTCCAACCTGTGGCTCCAGGGCCACATGTGGATCAGCACACTTTCCAAAGTGGCTCCTAATAACCTAATAATAACCCAGAATAATGTGCAGTTGATCAGTGTTTTTAAACTGATAGATAATTAAAAGAATAGATTTTGCAGTTCTCTTGTCATGCAGGTTCCACCTAATACTTTAAAAGCCAGTTGTTTTAGATTACTTAATTATATATTTTGTTTTTTTTGTTCTTTATTCTTAAGATCAATAATAAAAAAATGCTTAAGATCAACATTTTTCCTTTTCATGTTTTATCTTGTTTTTGATTTTTTTTAATATATATATTTTAAAGCTGCAGTCTAATGTGCTTGATTCCTTGAAACATGTCCACTTTTAAATTGATCCCGCTGGGATCAATTAAATAATAATAATAGAAAAAATTATTGGCATGAAGCAAAAATAAATGCGCAAAAAGATCTAATAAATATCTGCCTAAAAATCAGATAAAGGAAATTGTTTATTGGACATGTGAAACTAAAACTGTGACCCCCAGAGATGCACATTTCTTTTAATTTCTCCCTACTCAGCTCTACATTTAGATCAGTGGTGGGATAATTTGATGATAATCTCTTGTAATCTCTGAGCTCTGACAGAAAACATTGGGCTGAAACTACATGAGAACTGTGGGCAAAAGAACAAAAGCATGTGGAGGATTTAAAGTCATTTCAGAATAGTCACACATTTTATCCTCCGGTTCCCTTTTCCTGTTCAATTCAGGATTAAGTCAGAGGCAAGCAGAGAGAAAATGGTGTAAAGCCGAGCTGCATGTATGTGGGCTGTGCAGCTCCAGCACAGAGAGGCTGAGCAACAGGGCAGAATGGAGAGCAGGAAGGAGGGATGATATGACAGAGATAAAGGTGCTGGATGCAGATTGAAAGAAAAGAGAAGAAGAAAAAGAAGAAGAAGAAGAAGAAGAAGGAAATACGAATTGCTCCAGAGCTGAATTTGTTTCAGCGTTCATCCAGACACCCACTGACACAAACATTTATTTTTCTACAAGCCTCTTCATTTAACTCACACACACACCCACACACGCACACGCACGCACACACACACACACACACACACACACACACACACACACACACACACACACACACACACACACACACACACACACACACACACACCTGCTGTCATCACCTTTAAGTGGCTGCGCATGCATCCAGTGCTGCATGTGTGCATGTCCCTGCGCGTGCAGGCTCGTCCTCCTAGCTCAGAAAATATCAACACATTTCCAGTCTCTTACCGCAACAGAAGCCTTGACTACATCTCTCTCTGTCGCTTCTTCTTTCTCCATTTGTTCTCTGGCTAGTCTTTTTGGATGCTTCATAGCCAAGGCACCTCTTCTCCTCTGCTCTCTCTCTCTCTCTCTCTCTCTCTCTCTCTTTCTCTCTCAGTCTGTTGTTTGTTTATCAGATAAGATTTCTGAAATATCACTTCCCTGGCTCTCCGTCTCTGGAGTAGAGGAGAAATTTGGCACAGACTGAATCTCTTTCTCCCTCTATCCCTCCAGCTAAAGAGGAGATGAGGTGTGTTCTGCAGCAGCGCTTCTCATCTCTCCTTCTCTCTCTCTCTTTCTCTCGCGCTGCCTGCCTGACTCTCAGCCTCTCTCTATTTTCCAATTTCACAAGCCAATAGAAAACCTCTTGTTTTGATAACAACATGCTGTTTTTTCTTTTTGTTTTTTTTTTGCTGGATGAAAGGTTTGCTTGGGCTCTCAATGGCATTCTGAATGTACACTGAACACCAAGGCACAATGCTGGGTCATGCATACCGACATCGTGAAAACCGGTAGTCATAATATGAGATATGTTTGGCAATTCTTGCATACAGGTAATAAACCATATATGCCAATAAACCAATAAAGAATGTAATCCAAAAAACTGTAATTTTTTAGTAATTCTAATAAAAAACTAAAACTCAATACATGGATTCCTACAAATGTTTCTCAGGAAATTAGACTTAAAACATCCAAAAGAAGTCATAATAATAATAATTAAAAGAAATGTCATGTTTGACCATGTTACGGTATGTTAGTGGAAAATTAAGTGGAAGGAAAAAGTGTGGGTGAAAAAGATGCCCATCTGTGTAAAGCAAAACTACCTCAACAGTTTGAGGGAGATTCACAAGGTGTTAAGTGTGGATAGTCAGATCTCCAAAAGCAATTAGAGTCACGGACCTGGTAGCATTAAAGCACCAATACCTGCTTTATTGATATCACTGTGTTCGACTGGCCAACAAACTGGCCTAACCAAAACCCTGTAGAAAATCTATGGAGTCCTCACAAGAGAACGATGAGAAGACAAACTCCACTCAGATGCAGTAATTCATGAAAAAGAAGCCCACCCTAAATCCTGTGTCATTGTACTGTACAGTACATAGACACACTTTCGCTTGCGTAACTTTTTCAACCACACTTTTTCCTTCCACTCAACACTCTAAATAACCAGCTTCTTCAGCAAATACGTTTTGCAGCTTCTGCCACTTGTTGAAGGTGTTAATCGTTTCTTGTCGAGTCAGCATTTTTCCTTGTAACGGTGTGTAGTGACAGGCCATTGCATCACAATAAGTTTTATTGATTTTGTGTAATGTTCTAATTTTCTGTGAAACACAGTTTTGGGTTTTAATTAGCTACAAACGTCGATCATAAAAACTACCTGAAGTAAATAATTCAAATAAATCCCTCTTCGTGCTGAGCATCTTCATAACAATTTTGCTTTTTGCATTTATTTGCCAAAGTAAACAAACTTTTCATTAATTATTCCTGATTAATGGGATGCACATGTGTTTAAACTCATTTTACAAATTTAAAGGGCAGGAAGTGGAGATGGAGTTGTGACAACATCAAATCTGAAGCTACAATCTGAAAAGTGGTTCCATAATCAACTTGTTCAAATTGAGGTAAAGTTTTGATGAGGACTCTCGAGTCTTTTGAAATATTAATGCAGCTTTCATGAACAAACCTTTCTCTGTGGTGATACTCTCCTGGTCTCCACAGGTTTTTAGTAACGTTCCTCCCATGTTTCCCTTCTCTGTTTTTCTTATATTCACAGCCAAAGGAGCTCTCGGAGTCTGTATGCAACATTAACAGCTACGTCTGCTGGTGGTAATTTATGTATGACAGAACCGTAATACGACTACAAACACTGAGAGGCTCTTACTGCGGCAGGTTTATACATCAGCAGCGGTGCCATAATTCTGCATGGAATAACTCTTGTCATTACTTTGGCTTTATGTTGCAAATGAAGACAGCAGCGGGGGGAGCTGAGGCATAACCTTTTTACTCTGTAAGGTGCGGCAGGCCTCTGTAATCCACCTCAGACGTGATGAGCAGTCTGGATGCAGAATAACGTAGGGTCACCTGTGAAAATTAAAATGTCCACCATGCACATGCTGTAAACGCTCTTGTTTCTGAACAGGTGGAGCTGGATTCGTGTCTTCTTGCATCGTGCATCAGGTGCTGAGCTTAACGGTGATTTGAAAACCTGAACAGGACGATGTTTTTACTCCAAATTTACCCAAGTTAAAGTGTTTTGTAAATGTATTAATACCCGCTGGAAAAGGAATCATAGTTTTCAACATTTTTCACAAATACAAAATCTAAAATATGTGGTATGAATTGAATTCTTCAGTAAAATCTAGTTTAACCAAATGTCTTCAGGAGTCACACAACTGCTGAATACAGCTGTATTTACAACAATATGTTTTGCATTATTTGTTTATACTAAATATTCGTATACATTTAGCTTAAAGTTTAGTATTTGTACTAACCCATTTGTGACTGCCTAAAAGGTTTGCTAGAAAACATTAATGAACAACCAGCATCATTAAGATCAAGGATCCCGCACCTGCTTGGTCTTAATGATGGAAATGTGTAAAGCAGGGTTACATTATAAAACAATATTTCAGCAACAAAAAAAGCATCCTAACCAATCATACAGTCAGGACTGCATGGACAAGTTTAGATTTAAGGACGTTATTGTGACATAATTGTGGAATGATCAAGACTCTTTCACAGATATTCTCAAGTTTGCACCAGAGGTCAAACGGAGGTTAAGATATTTTGAAAAAAAAAAAATTGCAGGTCACTGTAGAAATGATCAAAACTAATTTCAGCTAATGCATCTTTAAAATCTTGACTTTTAAGTAGAAAAATGCTATGTTTTAACACATGAATGTATGCAGGTATGAAACTATACATCGATAAAGTGACAGTGAGGAACGAAGGCTTGTTTAAATGGAGATCCCATAGAAACTGTCTGACAGGAACAGTGATGTCAGCTGCATCTGGAACAACCTTCTGGGACACTCAATAGCAAAAAGCAGGTTGCGCTAATAGATGTTGGCACGGGTGGTACCGACATGTTATTAATCAGGCAGAGTACACAATCAATTAGTTTAAAGTGCCTCATTTTTAACCATGCAACTGGCCAAAATGTCATAAAAGAGCAAGGCAGTTTGTTAAATAATAGCAGCGGTTCTTGAGTCGGTGATGGTCTGTTTTCAGCTCAAGGAAAATAAGCCTTGGAGATCTACAGCATTCCCCTGATTTATGGACACTCCAGACATTTAGAAAAACCAAACCTAGTGAAAGCACATGTATTCAGCGGTTAAGAAAATGCATGTTAAGAAATAAAAAGAAATGCGTTTTTTTTCTTTTTTTTTATTGAATTATTTTTTGCCACAATTTGTCAAACCTTTAATAGTTTCAACTTGAGAAATTAAAATTTTTACTTATTTTAGGATTGATTAGAGTATCTGCAAATTTTAAATGGTCATTCATAATTTTCTAATTCTTTGGGGTTTAATTGAGATATGAAACAGAAGCCTGTTTTTAGGAGGCCCTCTTCAGAATGGGTAAGACTAGAGAACATGCTGTTAAAGTGAGGCAGATATGTGCTGATCTGCATCAGAAAATGGTTACAAAAATATCTGCTTGACTTAATTTTCCCAAATGTAAAGTGGATTTACAACAAATGTTATTCCGCTTTACAAGACAAACAAATTCACTTAAAGTATATTAAAGGATATTCTCATTTATACACAGAAATACTGAAACAGTTTAATCCAGTCAGATTGAAATTCAATTCCACATGTTCCAATTTGATGTTCATTACAATGCAATGCTGTCAATGTGCCAGTATGTGGCGACAGTGGGAAGGAAAACCTCCAGCTGAACCGGGTTCAACGTGAGTGGAAACAGACAGTGAACATTGAGCGTGCACACTCTTATAACCGGCCTTTTCTTTTATTGTGTCTATTTATTGATGCGTTGAATTAATTTAAATTAAATTAGTAGTTCTTGCAATATGTGGATAATATAAGCCTGGATTATATTTTTAGATAGCAAGCAAATTCACACAAAACAAAGAATGGCTCTCACAAGCTGAGATTCAAGTTCTTTGTCCAGAGTAAAGAGTTAAGTGATGAGTCGTTCATAAGAATTGGATCGTCCGTGAATGTCACATGACTTTGAAATCAATAGCATCCACTTTTCAAAGTTGAAAGACATACTGACATCCATTAAGTACTTTGAAAGACTTTGCAGGCAGCTGTCAAACACTTTCACGCTGAGGTTATTCATTAAACATGGAATGAATTGAAAAAGCCGACTGCTGAGAGCTGATGTTGAGTCACTGATACATTTTTAAGTTTCTTCACAGTGTGAAAACAAACAGAACCAGTGTGTGAGGCTATGGTAAGCACCTCTGGAGTCTTAAGGTGGGAGTTTTTTACTTATATGAAAGCCTGGCTTATATTTTTAGATATTTTATTTGGGTGGTTTTAACCAAATACTGGGCCAAAAAAAAGACCAAAAGGGAAGTTATCTTGAATGGCTGCCATTTTCACCTAATCAGACTTCACTGAACTTTTCCCACAAGATGAAAAATGAAACGTTAAGATGGAAAAAATGGTGCTGCAAAATTATATAAATACCAAAGGGTTCAGTTTTCTACTTCAGTTCACACCAAAACTAGAGACAAGTATGTTCACGTACAATATCGCTAACCTTTTATCTGCTAACTAGTTAGCACAGGCTAGTGGCAGTTGTGTTCTGCACGCCTGTTTTAGCTGACAGTAGCAGCGCCAGGTGTGGTCATCTGCTGCTGTGTCTCAGCTGTTTTAAGGTCTTTTGTGTCCATCCACTTACGCTGCTGGCTCAGTGATTCTAAAGCTTCAATATTTTTTCACTCGGAATAGAACAGAATAACTCTTATTGGTCCCTGAGTGGGGAAATCGCTCAGGCAAGCAGCAAAACTGTGTGGCAATCACAGGCACACAGTATTTTCTTTTAGCTCTAGCTAAAAGAAAATCGTAAAAACAGTTAAAAAAAAAAAAAAAAAAAAAGCAAGAAATCTTTCTATGCAAGAAATTAGGACACAAACGGAAAGCAACTGCAGAGTGAGGAGTAAGTAGAGAAAAGTTAAATTGAAGAAAAACATTCTCAATAGAATAAAATGCACTATATATCTTTGCAAATTATATATTTTGAGCAGCATGATATTAATTTTTTTTCTATGTTTTTTTGTGTGTTGGCAAATTTGATATATTTTTCTTCATGTTTTGATTCAACGTATTGCACAAAGTGTTCCCAGTACATTTGCACGTATAGGAAAAGCAGCTTTTATAAGGGTTTTCAGCCTTATTCACTTTTTTTTTTAAAGAACTCTGCTATTCTCTTAAACAGAATGTATGCACAGAAATCTGATCTGCTTCAAAACGCCTTGTAACAATGATGAGGCAAAACCAAACAGGCTTCTTAAGTTTCTCGTCAATGAAACAAAAGGAAGAGGAAGAGGAAAAGAAAGAGGTTAGATAACTTAAATTAAAGAAACTGCAAACTTGGCTCTCTAAATGCTCTCCCTTTCATTTGCCTGATTCATTCAAGAGCCAACACACAAAAGCACACACACCCACATGCCCTGCTGACTGAAAGGCAGCAAGGATAAGTGGGAGCTCGCTGAAGAGAGGGTAGCGAGAGCAGGTCGCCATGGCAACACGGGGGGGTTTGTTGCTTCCACTGGCGAAAGAGAATCAGCTTTGACTGTCCCCCCATCTCTCTCTCTCTCTCTTCCCCTCTCTCTCTCTCTCTTCCTCTCTTCCTTCTTCTCCCCCTCCTTCCCCCCCGTCTCACCTTTTCTCCCTCTCTGTGTGTTTTCTTTACATGTGACGTCAGCTTCCTGGGACATCTGCACAGTACGTGAGCATTCAAGTCACGTCTGTTGTTTCAATCTCTTCATGTCAGCAACAACAAGTGACGTTCAGCGAGCGGGCGTCGATCTGAGTCCCGTATCCACAGATTATGAGCAACTGTTGCGTTCTGTTGTCGCAGTGCTGAAGCCGCGAGTCGTCTTATATTTTTTATTTATTTACTTATTTGCTTGTTTTTTTTTGTTTGTTTTGTTTTTGAATTTCCCATGCATGCAAAACCAGCGTTATTATTCTCACTATAGAGTAGTTCAGAGGACCGGCTTGCACATGTCTCAGTGTCCGCGAGGGACACGTGTTGATGTGTGTCAGAGCATGTCTCCCCTCCTGTCAGGGCATTTGGATTCTGTTCACAGGTGGGTGCACCCCCCCCCACACACCTCCCACCTCCACCTCCACGCCGGACCTGAGAAGACTGAACAACTCAAGGTCAGCCCTCCTCCCACCACATCGCAGCCACCTATAACGGCATGCGTGGACGGGGGAGTCTGTGTACGTGAGAGTGTGCATCAGTAAAATAAAAAGAGGGGGGAGGAGGAGGAGGGCATTGGAAGGGGATGTGGATGATGGAGCATTTGCTGCCATGGTGACAAGCTCAGCGGTATCTAATAGCAACAGGCTGTTGAGAAGCCCGACTTATCTGGGTGAGTGGGAAGGTGGAGGGGAGGGAGGCGGATGAAGGTGGACAGAGAGGAGAGGGACAGAGACGGAAAACAGAACCGAACCACGGCTCGGGTTTTTTTTTTTTTTTTTTTTTCATCCACTTTCAAATGAAAAAGCAACAATTCGCTTCTGCGCATTTCTGTTTCCTTCAGAATAATAAAAAAAAAAAAGAAAAAAAAAATAAATAAAACACGCGTCTGTCACAATTACCCTGCGGTGATTTTAGTGGCTTTTTCTACATTTTGAGAAACTTCAAAACCACAAAATTGATCGATCGGGATTACTTTGATTTAAGATACAGTTCAAACAGGATCTATTTCTCACTGCCTTCTGCTTCCCTGCACATGGAGAGAAAGAAAGACGAAGAATCTGGTTTGAGGTTCAGTAAGTTCACTGTAATTTCATTTTGGGAACAAAAGACAAAAAAAAAAAAAAAAAAGACAAAAAAAATAAAGATTAATTTCTTTTTCTTTCTTTTATATAAAGTAGAGCTGTTCTGCATGCAACTCACACTGATAATCTGACCACTTCACAGAGTTAATATACAATCTTTTGGGGGTGGGCTTAATGGAAATCTGTTGTTAAGGAGTATCTTATATAAAATATAATTGGACTCCACGTGACTTTTTAGCTCCATCTGGTGGTCAGATGTGGTGATGCAGCCATAAAAACATGCATAGAAAATGGTTTGTCTTCATAGCATTCCTCAACAGATGATATATTTTGTGAAAGTACATTTTGAAGAAATAAAACTCTTTGAGTATTTACAAATTGTTTTATAAAGAATTATTTATATCTGTTAAATGATCAAACCCTGCCTGTAATTGCTGACCAGGATTTTTGCAAGGTCTTCTTGCCATCACCCTCATGCCGGGGCACGAGCCTCAAGGTGTTTCTTCTGTGCCTGAATAAAATTCCTTATCAGTATTTAGCAAAACATTGCATCCATATAGGATGCCTAGGTGTGAGTGTGTGTGTGCTGGTTGTTTGTCCTGTTTGTCTCTCTGTGTTGCCCTGCGACAGACTGGCGACCTGTCCAGGGTGAACCCCGCCTCTCGCCCGGAACGCAGCTGGAGAGGAACCAGCAACTCCCGACCCTGTTAGGGAGAAGGGTGACGGAAAATGGATGGATGGATGGATGGATGCATCCATATAAAAACAAAGTCCTTAAAGATCCACTGTGCACTGGTTGTGCAGCAGTTCAAACCAATCAATAAATGCTACGTGTTCAAGTTAGGAAGCCATAAGTGAGCTAAAATTTGTGGCAGTGCAGTTTTACTAAAAGATGTTGATGATGGAGAAGAATACAGTGGGTATATTTCTTTTTATGTGCCTTCTAATTTCTATGGACTTTGGAGCATTTTGATAATTAAGCCAGACAAATAAGATGTTTGTATTTAAAATATTATGTATAAGATAAAAATCTTTTTAATGTCTATCATACAATCTCACATGTAGAGTTTCATTTATATTGCAGCCATAGTGTGACTTTCAATGTCAAACATGAACATCAACCTTGTATTTCCCTTTTCTTCACAGACCAACGCATGAAGCGATCGCTGAGGTCCACACCTGATTCAGACCTCAGTGGACAGGATCCTAAAGCTCAATGAGACACATTAAATCTTTCTGGGAAACAAAACAACATAAAATGTGACACAAACACAGGGAATGGTTTTATATCTGAGTTTGATAAAGGCATCTGAAGTTGGCTTTTCATTGACATCTTAAACATTAGTGGTACAAATACACAATAAAATGAAACATTCATTTACAAAAATTGTAGATTGATTGAAAATTTTAAAATAATAACATGCACAGTCAATCACATATAGATAACAAACATTTTAGTGTAATACACAAAGAATTATTCATAAAACAGAAGGTGACATTGGATCATATAGTAAAATTGTCTCATATCTGACACAGCTAAACTTGTGTTTAACCTGGGAAGGATGATGCTGTTGTTATTGAGGAAACCTCACAGGGCAGAGTGTGTTTGTGTGTAGAGCAGCCAGCAGTGAATTCCCACTCAGGTAATTAAGTGGCAGATACAAAGGCCTTAAAAACGACCCTGCAGCTCTCAGGATAATGGTTACCTGACCGCTCAGAAGAGGTTATGACAGAAAAAAAACCCAAAACACATATCAACCCCTTCTTTCTCTCCTCTGCAGAGCTAGATGGAATAACAAACCCAAAATGTATATCAGATGAGAACCAAGGAAGGTCACCTAAGTCGCTGTAAATGGATTTAAGCCTCAGTCCTAAAAATTAACTCTTTTCCACATTTTTGCATATTATTCACAATTTTTACAGGGATTTATTTATTTATTTTTTTTTTTTGAGATTTTTTTTTTTAATTCCTCACGCCCACTACCAGTAAAAATGGTGTCGTTAGGTATGTTTTGATTTACCTGCCTTTTTTTTTATGCAAAAACTTCGGTTGTTATTTAGGCTTCATGTCCATGACAATACAATGTTGCTGATCAAGATCGTCGCAATGAGACAACGGCAAATCATCACCTTGTTAGGTAAAATAAAATAAACAAAACATACAATCATCAAAATCTTTTTTTTTTAAATGCTACAAGTAAGTTTAAGTTTAGATTGCAAACACTGTTTGGTCCCACAATGCATTTAAGTAAAAGTAAACATGTTAAACTATTTTTTGATCTATTTAAAAACATTTCTATAGATTACGAAAGATGCCACACGTACTCAGAGTAACCGATGAACAGATCAGCAGACACATTAAAGCCTGTGGTCGTAGAGCTCGTCATCCTCATTGAGACTGTCTTCTTGACCTTTTGGGTAGCGCCCTCCTCGATGTATTTCCAGGAAGGGACCCCAGTCTTTAGATGGGGCACACACTGATATCAGTCGCTGCAGAGGTCAAGATATTTGAAATGATGAAAACGCAGAAAAATAGTACACATAAGACTTCAAATTACGACAGGCTTACTGACGTTTACAAAGGTTCCTTCAGCTTTTGTCAGATGATAGACGGCAGCAACAGGGAGCCACATCAGGACGAAAACAAGCATGCACCATCCCAGAGACAACCCCCAGGATGGGAAGTGTATGTCTCCATATGTGGGGGGTGCAAAGGTAAATAGAGACCATACCAAGATAACCTAAACGACAATGAAGCATGACTTTAGAGAAAAAAAAATGCTGGGATCTTCTGTATCTTTATCTGCACCTTCAGACAAATGTTGATCAAAATTACAGTAGCTGTGAAAAATTTACACAGCTACTGTAATTCTAGGTTTTTTATTTCATTATTTCTCCATTTATACATACATACAATGTGTATAAGAACAATGTGTTCTTATACACATTGTTGCACCTAAACACAATAAATAGAAGAAGCAGAAACAATGAATAAGTTCTTTTGTTTGTTTTTTTTACCAGTAAGATGAAGGGGGTGATACAGAACCAACATGCCTTCCACCAGAGCCAGAAACGGGGAGATTTTTGCCCAATCATCATTTCGATGTCTTCTATGAAACGGTTCACTCCTGCTGAATGTAAGAAACGAAACAAAACAAAAACAAAAACAAAAACACACCCAGACTTGGGTTTGAGGGAGTCTCTCGCTTTCATAAATGTGTGCACAGATCTTTGGAGGTCAAGTTTACCGTATATGTAAGAAACACTAACAACCTCTAAGAAAACCAAAAATAGCACAACCCAGCTGGCGATAAACGAGTCCATGATGGTCACCCAGTAGATTCCAGCCTTTAATTTAGAGGAACAGACACAATGCATTGGCAGGTTTTAAAATAGACAACAGAAAGCTGCAGTGAGACAAACTTACTCTTGTGACACACGGCAGGCCAAGAAAGAAGAGGAATATACATGTTGCCGTTGTCAGTAAGGCTCGCTTGGATTTAAAGATTTGGGGATAAGCATCCTGCAGGGAGGTTATTAACACTTCTATGGACAAAAAGGAGAGGCTTTAGAAAATTAAGATCCAACAGATTGAGTCTGAGTTGAAGGTCTAACCTATTTCTGCAAACAGAGAGTCCAGACCGACAGTCAGAATCATGAAGAAGAACAACACGGACCACAGTGGTGAGATGGGAAGCTTAGTGAGAGCTCCTGGATAGGCGATGAATGCCAAGCCAAATCCTGCAGAATAACACAATAATATCAACGCTGATAGTTTCATACACCAGACCTCAGGGTTAGCCGAACACTTTGAATATCTGACCTTCTTTTACCACTTCTGCAACTGGCAAATTATAGACGTGAGCCATATGACCCATTATGGAGAAGATTGCAAAGCCAGCAAAGATACTAGTTGCTTGAAAGACAAGAAAACACGTCAGAAATCGGAGCCATTTAAAAAGTTCTTTACCAAATAGTGCAGCAATCTGGGCTCCTACCAGCATTAGTAAAAGACACAACTAATGTGTCTGTGAGCACATTGTTGTGGAAGTTGTTATAGGAAGAGAGGGCCATGAGTCCTCCCAAGCCAATAGAGAGGGAAAAGAAGATCTGGGTTGCTGCATCTTTCCACACCTACAACACACACACACACACACACACACACACACACACACACACACACACACACACACACACACACACACACACACAGACAAACAATGCAGGTGAAAAGTCTAAGCTAGTGTTACATGCTGAGACAGATAATGGATGATTGGACACCCACCTGGGCTTCAGACAGCTTTGTCAAATTGGACTGGGAGCCAATGTAGAACTCAATCCCATTCCTAGCTCCCTCTAGTGTCACACCTCTGATCAGCAAGATAAAAATCACCACATAAGGAAATGTGGCCGTGAAATACACAACCTTCAGAGAAAGAAGATGAGTTTGAAATCAGAGGCTAAATATAATCTTAAAATGCACATGAAATGATTTCACACATGCTTGAGTCAAGACATTGGACAACAGAGAAACAACAGAAAGGATAAAAAAAAAAAAAACGTAAATTGAAGGTATGTTGCTCAGAATTAACTTGAAATCTTTTTGTTTATTAATTCCACCCATCCATGTTGCAGAGGTCTGGAAGGGAAACCCAGACATCTCTTTCCCAGCATCAATCTCTAGCTCATTCCCTGGGGTCAGATGATACGTTTAGTAAGACGTGCCAGATTTACCGAGGACTCACTCTTATCAGACGCCTGAACCATCATAACTGATTCCTGTCCACACATTGGGGCAGCAGCTGTGGTTTATTCTCCATCTTGAGCTATACGATCTCTGCACCCTTTATCTATGGTTGCATCCATGCCCTCTGTTGTTAAGGGACACATAACCAAATGTTAACTGGGTGGTGTGGAAATATTTGTAAGCAGTGCTTAGTACTTGTGCCTTGCAGCAAGTAGGTGGTGGGTTCTAATCCCAGTCTGCAGTCAGTTTATGTTATACAGTGATCAAAGTCGGATTAAAGTCAGTGTCTTCAGTCAGAAGCTTCTTCAGCTTCACTGCACTACAAATGGCTACAAGAGATCTTACCTGCCCACAGTCATTAGCTTTTGAATTTTTGAATGTAACTGTATAACAGTAGTTGCAACAATAATTTTTCTTCTGGAATTAGTAAAGTATTTTTTTTAAATTTAATCGGATTAAATAATACATTCACACATCTTTGAAAATCAATAAAGTTACATGAGGTAGTTATTCTACTCTGGACAAAGATAAGTTCAAATTAATCATGAAAAAAATTTAATGAACATGAAATTTGCTCCCTTGAGTGAACATAAACGTCTTTAGAGAACTGCATTCTGCAAGACTTCTTCTTTAGTCAAATACGGCAGAGCATTTGATTTTCCACTTCAAATTATGGACAAGCTTATCCATATGCTGTAGATATGAGGACATACTTTTCCTGAAGACTTGATGCCTTTGATCAGAGCTGCACATGCAAGGAGGGTGCTCAACAACAGGCAAAGAGCAAGATGCCAAACTACTGGTCCTGTTTCCTCCAGGCCACTGGATCTCTGCAGAGCCACATGGCTAAACATGACAAGAGAGGCAACTTTACCATGCTAGCATATGTTCAGGTCTACATTGTTGTAGTAGTAGGGTCAATTTTAGTGTGCTCATTAGAAATGTGTAGCTCTTACTCCCAGTAGTACTCGCTTGGGCTCTGGATATCAATTTTGTTGGATAGATCACAAGTCTGGTTCACTCCAGTCAAAATATCACTCTTATTACAATATACTAAAAAAAACAAAACATAAACAGTTAGTGAATGGATCAGACGTGTTTTAACATCTTATGATGTTCCTAAAGGGTTTGAAGCCTCAGAGAAATGGCACCTCCTTCCAAACCGCAGATGCAACTATGACATTTTAAATAAGCACCTATAGGCGTTTCACTGCAGGTAGTGGCAGTGGTGTTTGGGCATCTGGCCCATGGAAGAGGGTTCTGCATGGAGGCAAACATGTAGTACAGGCTGTAGCCAATGATGACGTTGTAGTAAATAGTTATGAAGAGAGTCACCATCACCATCCCTATGCCAATACCTGGAGAGAGAGGCGAGAACATAAACTATAAAATGATGAAAGCCCCTTAAAACATTAACCCTTCATTAGTTTTATCAGTGTACAGTGTATTTCGAAAGCAAGGATTCAAACATTGACCATCAACCACATTTACCTTGGTTAATGGTAAATGTCATTCCCTGAAATGAACGATAGATGCTTTTTTTCTAATCTCACCCTGCATGGCCGGCACTGCTCTCCAAATATTGATAGGACCCTGGCTGCAGAACTGACCGAAGGAACTTTCAAGGAAGAAAAGGGGAATACCAGTCACCAGAAGCATTGTGAAGTATGGGATGAGAAAGGCCCCTATATGACAATGGCACAGAATATAAAAATGACAGCACAATTAATAACAAGACTGAAAAGGAGCCCCGATGGATTGGATAATAGATGTGAGAATACTAATGTACCCCCTCCATTCTTGTAGGTCAGGTAAGGAAACCTCCAGATATTTCCCAGGCCAACAGCATAGCCGATCATGGAGAGGACATAGTCACGCTTGCTCGACCAGTTATCACGGGTAAGATGTTCCTTCCCGTCTGCACCGGATCGTAATCTGATACGTCAGAGTAAAAAGGGCTGAACTCAAATGCAGATTATGATGTATAATTGCACATGACAAGTGAAATTTGACAAAGGGAGTCTGTGCAAAATTCACATATGTTTTATAGTTCCAGCTGGGTCTCAATTCAGGTTCGGTATTTATTGTATTGTTTACCATGTATCATTATAAATTACTTATCATGATACAAATTTTGATTTGTATCATGATGTAAATCATGATACAATCATGATTGTATCACAAATCCAATTATAAATTCCAATTAAATATGACTAAACCCCCCAAAACTGTCGGTGTCAGGATTGTGAGTTTTAATATTTTCTCCAGTAATTGAGTATTAAATAAAAATCAATAAATTTGAAAATATGATGAAATGCAATTACTATGTGCAGATTAGTGACATAAATTACACTTCTTTATGTGACTGGTGTCCTAAAGAACTGTACATGTGAAAGTTTTTCAAGCGCAGTATTTATGTTTGTGGGGCTATGATTGCTGTGCCATACAGTCAAATCCATACAGTCACCTAATAAAGACAGAATAAGTAGCTGTTATTGTTATTGTCACAGCCCAAACTATTAAAAATAGTAATAAAAAAAGAAACCGCTACTTTTGGCAATAAGTTATTTTTGGTGTCTGGAAAACCGGTTCAAAAACCTCTTGAACCTTGTAAAGAACAACCAGCATCGTCCTGAGTAAACAGCCAGAGATGTCGTTTCCCAAGCACTGCAGGTCCTTGTTCATCCTGCAGGTCCTTGTTCATCCTGCAGGTCCTTGTTCATCCTGCAGCATCCCTTCGCCAATAGTCAGAGCGAAGGAGACCCAAACCGCTCTGTGTGCCCATTGTGAATAAACATATTAATCGCACATTTGGAGGCCATCATCACTCTTCCAACTCCCACGTCAGTCGTGTGCCTGAGTGAGATGGTTTATGTCCCAAATGAGGGGCTTAAGTGAGAAAAAAATGAAGGTCTGAAACAATTTGAATAATTCAACTGCTGGCACCGTTAGAGAGAAGGGGGGCTGATGGGGGAGGGGAGGGCTCTGAGGCGGTTTTAGGCAAAAATAATGCGGAACTAAAGAAAAGGCAAAATACAAAATAAAGACTGAACCATACGTAACTTATTTAGGCACTTTATCAGCATAACAAAAGCTGAACAAAAGCAGATATCTGTTATCTGCCGTTGTTACTTAAAATCAACGGCACTGTGCCGTTACCTAGCAACCCCCCAGCCCCTTACCTAACCAAGCGGAGCTCCAGCACCGTTGATCAGCTGATTTTGCCACTGTATGCAAAGCATAATGGGTGGTGGGAAAGGAGAGTGTTCTGTTATTAACTTACCCTTCAGCGATTACTTGCATCACTTCAAAATGTATGGTTATATAATAGCGCGTCGCGTTACAGCCAACCTCAAGTGCGCATGCGAAAGTTGAATTGGGGGCGTGGCCAGAGACAGCGTATTTTGATTTAAAGTGACAGGAGGCCCTGTCACTTTATATATATACATATATATATACATATATATATATATATATATATATATATATATATATATATATATATATATATAACAGCAGCACTTACATCACACATGTCTAAAAGTGATCAACAAGTTTTAAATTTAACAGAGTTAAGTGTCATTTTTTGACACTAAACTCTGTTTTACGGTTTACAAGTATTAATAGTAGTGAACTTCAGTCATAATACCTGCATTTCCCCCACTACATTAGTTTTTTTCTCCCTTTTTTCTTCTTTTTGTGTTTAACACTTTACTTAAATCCTGTATATGATCAATGAGCATGACATTTGAATGCTTGTTTTTGCAGTCTTGAGATTTTGAGCAGGACTTTATATTATGTATCAGAAATAACAGAGGAAAGCAAAGTAAAACAGAACTCTAGGAGAAGACGCATAAAGAAAAACTGAAATTAAAGGCGAATAAAAGGCTATTAAAGATCCTCACAACAAGAAAGGATCATCGTCACAGACATGTCATATAATACACATTATATTAAACTGATTTTGAGTATAACATGTAATTATGATCAATTGACTGTTCTCAACTAAAGTATAGCAATGTTTTCCGACCTTTGATGCAGCATAATACTGAAGAAACATCTTTTAAATTTCACATTTGAACAACAATCACAGCTGTGTGTGTGATGACATCACAATATGTAACTGGGCCTTCACTGATTTGGACTTGGCAATTCTTGAACAGTGGTCTAATGCACATGGTTAGATCTGGATGCTGTAAGCCCAACGCAGACAGAGAGCAGACTCTGACGGGATGTCCTCCTGACCGATCTCGTTCCCATCCAGTCGCAGCGTCTGCAGTCTGGAGAAATTTGTTACGTCCACAACGGAGCAGAAACTTCCCAGGGAGAACTCTGCAATGACAGGACAGTGACTTATAAAATATGCTTGTGAGTGAGGTAATTTCCTCACAATATGCCTGAAAGGCCATTTACCTTTGATCTGATTGGCTTGCAGGTAGAGATGCTGCAGTGTGGTGCTGACAGTAGGGATTCTCTCCAGTTTGTTGAAGCTCAGGTCCAGCTCCACCAGTCCGGTTACATTGAAGGTGTTGGATGGGATGCCTTTGTCTTTCAGCAGATTGTGAGACATCCTTATGTACTGCAGCTGAGCTAACCCCCCCAGGAAACCCTCGGGCAGAGAGTCAATGGAGTTAAACTCCATGTAGAACTGGTGCAAATGTTCAGGAAGAGCATCTGGGACCTGAAGCAGAAAAGAAAAGGTTTATTCGCATGACGTCATTCAGGCACAAGGCAATTCAAAGTCCTTTGTAGGAGAAAATGAAAAACAGTTAAAAATGTTTGTTACAGACTAACATGAATAGTAACATATGCCAAGTAAAAATAATAAAAATGTAAATTAGAAAAAACCCTAAACCAGGAGAATGTGGATGTGGGAGAGCTGCTCTTTTGGTCAGCTTTATGGGAGCGAGCTTAGTGTGCTAATTGTTGTAAAATGTTTAGGTTAACAAACTCTAACAAATATTTCATTTAATTACAAATTCATAAACATCATAATAAGACTTAGGAAAATAAGTTTAGATAGCTAATTCTATTTTTAATTAATTGAAATTAATTATTCAAAATAGCAAAGACAACTTTTATTTTGAAACAGGAAATGGAAGTGAGAGATGTTTCGTTCCGAGCTTGGTTTGTCTGGCAGTTTATGTTATTTTCTGTTATTGGTCCTCTGCAGTGTCTGGTTTAACTGCTCCCTTTGCTTTACTTATTAATTAGTCTGAAACAATGAACAGCATGCATCTCTGTGATCATTTTGAAACTCTAATCTCAAGAATTTTTGAGATGAATGAAAAATGGTTCTCTCACTGATCCTCCCATGTACAAATTGTGTAACTTGAAGGGTCGCTGGTCATCTTTCACCGCAGACATATGAAGTTATATGTTATCACAATAGAAATGCTAGGAGATATTCAGCACTCTGATGGAAATTGAGCAAGGGGGAGCATGTAGATACTGAATAAAATAGGTCCAGACATCGTGTCCTGCAGAACCCCACACATGATCTTTTTTGTTCATATTCATGCTTGAAACCCCCCTCCAAAACATGTTATTTATTTTTAATCAAACATTTAGCTGTCTAAATACCTTTATTAGCTTGTTGTTGCTGATGTCAAGTAGTGTGAGGGATTTCAGAGCCTTCAGTGATGTACTCAGGTCCGTAACAGCGTTGTCATGAAGATGCAGGATAGTGAGGTTATCCATTCCTTCAAAGTCTGTTGGGATTACCTAGATAAGGGTGAAATTATCAAAGCATATTTTGTTTGTCATTATATCCAACCAAAGCACGCAAAAGTGAACAACAAAATGTCTGTTTAGGAATATAGGTAAACTGAAACAATACCTTTTCAATCCTGTTGTGGTCAATCCTCAAGTCCCGCAGCGAGCGAGGAAGGTTTGGTGGAATGCTGGTCAAGTTATTGTGGTGTAGAAACAAACGCTCCAATCCTACCAGCTTTAAAAATACCTAAAATGAAAAGGCATGTTTTTAATAATGGCAAGTAAAATTAACAGCTCTACTTGCTATTTCCTTCACATGTTTTTGTATTTGTTATGTTGTTAAAGGGCTATTTGGTTTAGTCAAGAAGTCACTGCTTGTCTTATTAGGGAGAGGAGAACTTGGTCTTTCCAATCTGACATTCTGCCAGCAGAGGCCACTTCAGGAGGCTGTCAGGTAACCTGATGCAATTTAGTTTTTTCTTAGCAGTCGGGGAAAAGTGCATCTTCAAACAACAAGTAATAATTTTACATCTTTGGTAGCTGCTGAGCATCTAATTAGTCATTTAGCACAAAATGAATATTTTGAATATTTGTTTTACTGTTCAGCTGGTTGCAAAATAGAACCTAAATAAAGTGTCTTGCAAAAGTATTCACACCCCTTTAATTTAGCACATTTTGCGTCATTGCGACCTCATTGTTTAATTTATTTTATTGCATTTCTATGTGATGCATATTTACTGCATATGTTTTACAATTATAAATCAGAAATGTGTGACATTCATTCATATTCAACTCTCAAGTGAATCTAAAGGTCCAAGTGCTTTGGGATGTGATCCCATTAGCTTTACTCATCTATTGATATGCTTGCATATTCATCATTGCAAAATAAATCACCTTAGTTCCTCAGAAGAGAAAGTGCCTGAACATAATCTCCTGTGGTCTTGGTGTGTATAATCAATAGGAATTAGTTGTTGACCTTGACTGGGCCAAGATCTAAACCATTTCTTTGAAGTTCTGGCTGCATGGTCAGGGCTACGGTTCAGCTGGAAGGTGAACCTCTGAAATTGTCATTTGCAGCATCTAATAGTGTTGCCAAGTGTGTAACTTCCCTGTATGTGATGAAGAAAAGCATTCCCCCCACGGCATGATGTTGGTTTACTGTGTGCCCTGTGGCTTGTAAACCTGAAGCCTGAAAGCTACAGAATGGACTTTATGTGGTTTCCTTCACTAATAACGTTTTTTATGACAAAACTCACAAAGATCATGTACAATATATGAGCAACAATCTTAAGGTCTTAATACTGATTCTCAGTTGAATTTCACTCTGGACTTTTTTCCTTGTGTATTCATTAATATCACTGCAGTATGTCAGAGAAAAAGGGAACGAATTATAATGCACAGAACACTTTTTTACATGTTTATTTGTTAAAATACTAAAATCCAATCAGAATTTATTTTGGTCAATCCATTCTCTCTTCCTTTGAGAGAACAGATTGTTTCAAGGTTTGATAGGATGAAGAATCACTTAACTTCTCTAACATAGACAAGAACAAAAGTCAAACGACAGGCTGACAGACATCTGTGGGCCATCTGTCTGCCTCTCAGACTGGCATCATTGCATTTAGCCTCGCACAAGCACGCATCTGGGTATAGTTTTGCGATCGCATTACGTTACCTCCTTTCCAATAGCATCAGACGTCAACTGATTGTGATGCAACATGAGCCACACCAGATTGGTTGCGTTGACCAGAGCTGAGTCAGGCACAGCGGAGATGGCGTTGTTTTGGAGGTACAGGTACTTGATGTGGGAGGGAATGGATGGAATAGCAGTCAGGCCCCGTCCATCGCAGTACATGGCTACGGGGAATGTTGGCGGGCAGTCGCACTCATCAGGACACGCCCATCCCACTGCATCTGCCCGCAGGAAGCCGACCTGTTGTGCTTGGCTGTGGCGGTGAAACAGCCAGGCCAGAGGGTCCCAGCCATGAGAGAGACAGAGTGGAAGCAGGGCAGACAGCAGGATTACAGTCTCCAGACGCATTTTCACAAAGCACAAAAGCCTTCACAGATGCCTAAGACAGAAATAGAGAGAAAGTATTCAGAGTAGGTTCCTGTATGTTGCACTAATTGGTAGAGATTTTATTTAAAAAGAGATTGATGATGATGAAAATATCAAAAAAGAAAGAAAGGAAAAGAAAGCCACTGGCATGCGCTGTTGAAACACAATGTTTTCAGGATGTAAAGAAATTAAGCTAAAGATTTTTCTAACTTTAATGTGGAAAAATCTCAGTGTCATTCAACTGAAAATGTTTGAGGGAAAGTTTTAAAACCAAGAAAGGTGAAACGACCTGGTCACAGAAGCAGGCACACCCTTAAACTAAACTAAACCTAAAACAAACTAAAACTTTGCAGAACAGTATCTTGAATTCTCTCCTGTCATCAATTTCACTGAATTGGAAAACATAAGATAAAGTCTACATGTCCCAGTACATTATTTTATTTTATTTCTCATTTTTGTTCATTTGTATCTGCTTTGTAAAGCCTGCAGAGAGGTTACGAAGTATATAGACGATCTTATTCTACAAAGGAATCAGTCAGGATCAGAAAACTAAAAAGTCAAGAAGCAGAAACAAGACAGAAAGGATGCAAAGCAGCAGCAGCAGTGAGGGAGCTGCAGGCATTTCTGCTTGTGTTCCACATGTGACACATGGTGCTGGTAGAATCATGCTTTGGGGTTACGTCTTTTGTTTGACAAAATAAATGTCAAGGTGGGTGAAATAATGATATTCTAAATTCTAAATATTGTTTGGCACAGTTCGTTCATTTCATGCATACAATTTTGATTCAAAACTTTCAGAAGAAAACAAGAAGGAATTTAAATTTTCACCATCACTGAAAGTTCAAGCACACATCAAAAATTGGACTAAGACTAGCTTCACTCCAAGAAAATTCAAGTACAGAAATGGCCTATTCAAAGCAACAGAACATATGTGGGGTCATCTGAAGAGAGACCAGCACAACTTCATTGCTCTTGAGAATGTTTGACAGACTAAAATAGATAAATCAAAGGATTCATTCACAAAGTCTATTCACACCGATGTAGCCAGGATCTTCTGGCTTTAAAAAATCCCCCAAAACTTGATTCATGGTATAAGTTAAAACTGTACAGAATAATTAATTAAAAGTAAAAGAAGTTTTGGCATGGCGGCATGTCCATCCATCCATCCATCCATCCATCCATCCATCCATCCATCCATCCATCCATCCATCCATCCATCCATCCATCCATCCATCCATCCATCAAACTACATGTACACACACATATATATGAATATGCATAAATAGACATACTTAATAAACGTCTTCAGCCAGTTTGGTAAACCAGATAAAGATGAATGATTCTGCCTCTAAGTCTTTGAAAGACCACATCCTTAATGTGCATCAAATTCTTCTAACTCTGCTGAAAATTTTGATACAGACACACAGAGAAAAGTGAAAGTGGAGAACAAAAGAAAAAGTACACAGTCATCAAGTACCCATCTAATCCAGGTGAACTGAATCTGAAAGTCATTTGTAAAAGAAACAGAATAAAATAAAACCAAAAAGACAAGACAGGATTTAAGAGACGTCTCATCTCTCAGTTGATCACTGCAGGTGAAAACCAGCTCTTTATCAATCATCTGGTTGGTGCTTATGTGCTATTTTCTCTGACAAATTGCTATCATTGGTATTATTTGCAGACTCCGTAAAATAATCTGGAACACATTTAGTAAGAAAATGTGAGAAAAATCCAATTAAAAGTTGTTGCTTAGTTGTCTGTAACCTTGTAGCACAACAGTGTTTTATCTCTTGACTTTATCTGCCTGAACGATCTGTGGGTCGTGATTGAACGTTCCAGTAGAAAAGTTGAAAACCAAATTACATCACAATAGTGCAAAAGCCCAAATTAAAAGTGTTCAAGATCTCCAGTGAGGCTGGAGAACCTGCTGATCAAAACCAACCAAGATCTAAAAGTCTGAATAAATTTTAGGTTTTAACATTTTTCACTGTTCTGCAGTGAAGCAGAAACACAAAACACAACTCTACCATCATCACCTTCATTCTTCTCCTTAAAGCCACAGACACACAGTCCTCACCTGATCAGGGAGACTGGTCCTCCTTGCCTCTGCTTTCTCTGTGTGCTCCGGAGTGGAGGGGCCCCTGAGAAAAACTTTCTCTCTAAAAAAAAAAAATAAAAAAACTTTGTCCCCTCCCTGCCCTCATTCCAGGCCTCTGACTGTTCTCCATCTGCTGGTCACTTACTCCCCTTTATCCAATTGCCGGCACCCCACTTCTCTCAATTTAGAGAGAAGCAGAGGGTGTGAAGGATTGTTCCCATCTGTGTTCCCCTCACATTCACCTCCTTTATGTCAGCTGAATCCCACTGCTTGCAAACATTTAGTGGGACCTCGTGTCACTGGATCATATTTTTTGGTTTTCTGAAATGAAAGGCTGGACAAAACCTCACATCAATCATTTCACCCAATATCCTTTTTATCTAACCAAACTTTTGCAGGGTCAACAAAAAAGATTAGTGTCACAATTATTACAAACACTGCATGCAAAATGTAAGTGTGCATTATATTAACTAAACATGTGAAGACAATAAAAATAACACAATGCACATGCTGAATATGAGTCATATCTTCATTAATATTCCCAGACATCAAACTACAAATTCAGTGCAAAAGTATTCAGACCTCTTGAAAGATTTCATTTATTTGGTAACAACCTCAAAATTCAATGTGTCTTTTTATTTTTTCATTTTATGTGATAAACCAACACAGAGAAGTGCATGGATGATGTGTGGTTTTAAAACTGTTTTGTAAAGACAAATCTGAAAATACTGGACTGCATTTTTATCCAATACTTTCTAGAAACTTGTGCAAAACTGATTTGCTCGCCCTGTAGATCCAGAGCGAGATCGTTCCCATTCTTCTTCGCAACATAGTTAAAGTTCAGCCAGGAGGAAAAACATCTGCAGTTTTAAATTGTTGCTGCAGAGTTTTAGATCTTCCATCCTCACAACATTCCTACAGTAAAATATGGTGCAAACATTATGGTTTATTGTAGTTCTCCCACCATTAAAACATGGTGGAAGAACTGCCTTTTAATGAAGAAAGAAATGTTAAAGAGAGGTATAAGTTTGCCGTCTCTTGGTTTTACTGATGACCAATGAGCCAAAAATTTATTGTGTTCGCTTATGCAAAATATGCAGAAAAAAAAAAAAATTAAATAAAAAATCAGAGTTGTTTTTTTACTTTGTTTTTCAGAATTGGTTTCTGCATGCAAACATAAGATGCAATGTTTTTCAGCTGCAGGCAGTTTTTGGGCAGCATATATTATTTTCTGAAATTAATTTTACTAACCTTTGCAATGTAATTTAAACATACAAAAGGGTGAAATCTGAGTTTTATGTAAAGTGACACTGATATCTGTAGAAATAGAAACAGCACTCCAGCCTTGTTATATGAAAGACTGCGTAGGTTAAACCACACAAGGTTATGCCAAATTACTTTGTAAGTTATATTCTGACCTTTGAGAGTATAACCATCGTGCTGCAAAATGTGTCCATTCATGAAGAACTGCAATTTTAGTACCACTAAAACATGGAATCCAAGGAGCTGCTGCTGTTGTAAAGAAACTAGTGAGCAAATCAATAATATTTAAGCAGGTGATTCTGTAAAGACAAACACTAGATGAAAAGTTAAATCCCTTTTCATATTATTTCAGTTTGTCCTTTGCTGTCTTCAGTGGTCCCCTTCGCTCCGTTTGCTACATTTGTGCAAACTGTCACAATGTCAGCTGAACTGTAAATAAGACCCATGGATTTTGAGTTTTGATGTGGGACGGATCCAGCTTTCTTTGACTCTCTGCAACACTTTCACATCTTGTAGAGAGGTAAATGAAAACAGCTGTCAGCTCTTCCTCTGATGGAGTCTGTCTGGTTTTCACGCTGGGCCTCTTCCGGCCGCAGAATCCTTCAAACTGGTGCCCCATCTGGACCCAGGTTTCGATGCATAGTTTTGTGTTTCATTTCTCCAAAAAAGTAGAAATTTCAGCTTGTTTTGTCAGGTCTGACATATGTTTTCATGTGTTTTATTCTCAGAGGAAACATTTTACATCTATGATTATCATAAAGAAAGAGACATCTTGCTATTGAAAACTTTTTTGACTTGTCAGATGAGAGAAATTCAGATGATCTACAACAGAAAAACCACACTCTATAAAACTAGTATAACTTGAATGAGATTTAAGTCAGCCATAGAGATAAATAAAGGCGCAAAGTTTTTCTTGCTACTTTTAAGGAGGAAAAACAATGAGCAGCCATACTGTACGCTGCATGATATACTGTATCTCAAAGTTGTTCTGTGGATTTTGAGGTCAAGACTCATCCATATCTCCATGGAGCTTGCTTCATGGACATGTAGAAGCAGGAAGAAGCGATTTACAATAAAACTGGGTGCATGAAATCATCCATTAAGTTATATATGTTCAAGCATAAAGTGGGGAAGTATTATGCAAAATTCACTGCGTGCATGTTTTTTGTGCTTCCACTTGGGTTTCTACTGCTTTTAGAGACAGTCCAAGTGCTTAAAAAAACTCCACTTGGCTGTTTTCTGGCAATAATGTTAATGTTTTTTGGTGTCTTGAAAGCTTCTGAATATTGAGTCACAAATCAGCAGGTGCTGCCCGTCTCCTAGCAATCCAACATGTTTGGCCATCTGGTTTTACCGCTGAATGTGATATACAATGGCTGCTGGAAAGGACAAGTGCTTTGCAATCTTGTTGGTTGCAGAGGAGGCTCTACATCTGCTTCTGGATGTAACTCAAGGTCAAAGGTGAACCTTTGTACATTTAAAGTGACTTGAGACCATAAATCAGCTCATTCTGAAAGGAGCTGATAACTGATCAAAGTGAAATCTCATTATCTCAGAAGTATTTTCTGCAAAATTGTTAAAGGGAGCATAATTGTTTTCCCTTTAAGAGTTTCTTTCACCGGACCAAAGGGTCCAGTCCCAACTCCAGAACAGACATAATCCTCTCTGAATACATACTTGGTCAAATGTGGGCCGGAAAAAGATTTTCAAACAAAAGCATGGTTCATTACTTCAGAAAACATATCTCCAAAGAAAGCAGGCTTCACATCAAGCGATCCTACACTTGGTCATGTAAGACTTGCATGCAGCTGCTCAGCATAAAGCTCTCTGCTCCCTGTAGTTGAGGTGAGATGTAGGTCACACAAGGCCTGGAGGCCTGGAGCTACCTCTTCACATCTCTTCATCTCGGCATCTGCTGGACTTGCTTTGTGATTTTATAGTACCTGGCATGCTACATTGTAGCTCAGTGGACGCTGCTCCTAGTTGCTTACACTTTGCTATAACAACACCCACAGTTGATTGTATATGACAATGAAGTGATTTGATGACTGGACTAACTGGCCCGGGCGCATCCTGCCATGGTACTATGGTGGGATCCAACGTATTGCTGAGAGTGACCAATTCTTCTTCATCTGTGAAAGTGAACAGAATGCATGAATTCAATCATTTGGATGGCAGCCCCAGTGCTTTTTGCAATAAAGAAACAAAGACTCTCCTCCAATCTGGAGGGCTGCATTGAAAAAAACCTCAGCCTGGTGCAGAGCTCTCAAAAACCAAGGCTTGTCTCCTGAGACCAGATAGCCGGTAGGAACCATTTTTGCTCTGCATTTGTCCAGTCTTAGTGAGCCTGCATAAACTGCTGTCTCTGTTTCCTCCAGATGACAGGAATGTCATGACATCTGTCACCCGGGTGATGATGTCAATATCCAATAGCCTCCCCCCCCCAACCTTCATCAAAGAGACTGTATATTTTGTGCAACATCTAAATTTGTTTTGGCCAAAAGTCACTAAACAGCCTCCACATGTTGCGATTCCTTATGTTTTACCATCAGCTTTTCATCTGGGAGATAAAAGGATGAGATCATTGACCGGAAAAAAAAAGCTAATTTTATTTAAATTACATCAACTTATGTTTTGGTCTCAACGATTAAAGTCTTTTAGTAACAGATACCAGATCTGCCCTGTAAAAAGCTTGTCTATTGATTTTTCATCTTGTTTTTTGGCTGTACCCCCTGCAGGGCCATCGAGCGGCTGTGCGGGAGAGAAAAGGCTTCATTATAACTGTCTAATGCAGGCAAACTAAAAATAAAAACTTTTATGTTTTTATTGCGGTAGTAATAATCTATACTTCTGACTACATAGCAAGAGCTGATTTACATCTATGAGTGGGGTTTTGGACACTTGTCTCAACACTGCTTTAATCCCAGTTGATAACAGAGCGACCTGGTGGCAGTAAAATATCACTCAAACACTAAACTATACGGACCTTTCAGCATTTCAGTTGCTTATTTTTGACTACAGTGTTTATGTTCAACATCAGACCATAAAAGCCTTCATGCAACAAACATGTGAAACGTATGCAATGCTTTAAACTGACCCAGACATTTTGCTTGTTCTTTTTCGATACCCCAGGTTGAAAAATTCATCAGCTGTGCGAACCTCTGTGCAAGAAGCAGTAAAACATAATATCATATTCACCAGTTTTAAAGTGTTTTGTGTGACACATACACTGTACTCAGCTTCATAAGGTTATTTAGTTTCTAAATTTAACATCTGTCATGGCTTATGAGATGGTCAAGCTGATGGACTTGTGAGGGTTGCAGAGAGATAAGCGATAAAAATAAAGAACACAAGGAGACATAAACGGGCGAAAAGGAAAGAACGCAATACTTAAACAATTAGTTTAAAAATAAAAATGGCTTAAAAAACACAACGATATCCTCAAAACATCCATCCTCCATTGTATGGTATGTGAAGAACGAAAATGAGAGATTGGAGGTATATGATTTTATTATCTATCTTTTAGAAATAGTCTGAAAACTGTGATATATATTTGCAGTACAACAACCTTTGAATTTATATCTGTAAGTATACTTCGCAGGCAAGTTTGTACATCCAGACAATGACAGTTTCCTTTGTTCTTCTTTACAGCTCATGCTCAGTCAGAATTGATGGTGAATATCTGTAAAGAAAGACTTCCCCACAGCATGATGCAGCTACCTTCATGTTTCACAACCTGCATGTGTTTAGAGTTTATCACTAGGTTTCTCCCACACATTGCTTCTTGTACTCAGGAAACAAAATTTCATTTTGGTTTTCGTTGGCCGTTTCCCCTACATGACTGATGCCAAACTGAAATACTCCCTCCCCACACTTTTTGTAGGTTTTCTTCTCCTACCTTTCTACAAAGACACTTTTGTGGACCGTAGAACTAATACTTGTAGATCTCTGTGTCTAGTCGCCATGCAACTTTTTGCAGTTTCTCTGATCAACACTCTCTGTTTTAGGTGCACAGTTGTTTCTTGTTATGTTCTCTTTCCATTTTCAACTTGCTCTGCAGACTGCTTAACTTTCAAAATCGTCAGGCATACAGTCATGTGTGCATGCTTGTACAGAAAGCATTTACATCTCTCAGCCTTCCCTACACAATACTGCAGCAATAAACATGCTGTGAAATCCATGAGTCATTCTAATATAAGATATGCTGCTTAACAAGTTTGTTATTTAAGAAATAACACACTAAAAAGGGAAACAGAGGAATTAAAAACTTTTTATTTCTTTATTGGAACATATCAGTATCTTGTGTTGCTTAACAGAGCTTCAGATGTTCTTTCATTTTATAGTTTTCCTTCTTGAAGTCTCTAATTTCCTGAGTTTTAGCTCTATACTTAACCTTCATGCTCCTCAGCCTGACCCTGGCCCTGGCCTCAGCCATAAGCTAACAAAGGTCTAATATTTATGGTCTAATTTAACAAAGGTCTAATGTTGATGGTGCATGTGTGGGTTTCTTTAACTCACATGCACACACAAAAAAATACATCAACGGTCCCTTGGAAGACCACCTTATGCAGGTGACATTCAAATCTAACCCTCCTCCTTTCCAAACAAACAGTTGTACGTATTAAAACATACACAGGGAAAAGGCACACCAAAGGAATTTTTCTAAGGAATGAAGTTTTCAGCGACACTCGGACACGGTGGCTCCTTGAGGTAATCTGAACCGTGGCCCTCCAGGGCACAGGGGCAGCAAAACCATGCAATAAGAAGCAGATGTTCACCCACATGCTGAATCACACAGATGTTCAGCGTTTTGCAGGATCTTATAGTTTTATGAAGAGAAACAGTATCTTCCATGTGCATGACATAATTACAGCATGTTCATACCATTGCTGTATACTGACTAGTTTTTACCTAACAGAGCTTCTTTTTAACAGATACCTGCACTAAACAGCATCTGGAGATCAAACATGATGTTTGCAATAGCAGAAATATTCACTTTAGCAAATAATTATAGGTAATACCCAGCTAAGCATTCAGGACAATGAATCAGGTCAATTTTAACGGAGGGTTTTGCATTTAAAAAGAGGTTATATATGCTATTTAAACATGCTGCACTGTGAAAACACTATGGTTTATATAGAGCTGCACAACATCAGGAAAATATATGATTGCAAATTGCCAACAGATAATTTGAAGTCTTATAAATAATAATATTTCTCTGAGTCTTTCATTCGTTACATAATGTCCCCTTCAGTATCTGCAATGCATATCGACTCATTTAGTTAGAGTTAATCTAATAGAGCATATATTCTCCTAACAGGCAAAGAGTAAACACGTAGTGCTTAAAATGCTGAATCCTACAAAATGTTTCTCTCAAGCAGTCCTTTGTGATGGCAGTTTTACACACAGACACTGCCCTCTGGTGTGGGCAACAGGAACTGCTGAGCTGCAGGTGGGTAATGAGCATGAGGACAGTTCACATGCTGTACTGGTCTGGCACATTGTCTGCATTTCCATAGATGCTTGTTAACATGCATATGTGAAAATGTGAAAATATCCAGGAACTGGTTTTTTTTTTTATTTTTTGTAAAACTGCTACGAATTGACAAAATACTGGACTGGATTATTTTATACTCTCTGTAATAATCTCTTCAGATTTCCTCAGCTATATTTTTACAGCTGCACAATAGATGGAGGTGTAGATGCCATCTACTGTAGGTAAGAAGTTGTGACTGGTTAGCAAAGAAATCCAAATGACTTAGGTTAAGTCATCCAAGTCTCACTGGTGGATTCATGTCTTAATTTAATCAATATTTTTATCATGTTGCACAATGACATCAGTTTTAATTAAACTTTCATTTAAACTGCGGCTCTGCTGGGACTTTTAGGCACATCATGTTGGGTTTATAGAGAACGATTAGTCTTGAATTAGGTCATTGTTAGTGGTTTCTATTACTCTACCAGTGCGATTGTTCCTGATTACAATTTATAAGCCAAATTCTAACAACAAAAGTTTCTAATGGGCTAATGGATGAGATGAAAAAGAAACGGGGACAATGAAGAGTTGATGGATGCAAGCTGAAAAGTGTTTGTGAGAAACCATCTGATCAAACAACGTCACCTATAATTGATGCAACTTTCCTGTTAGATTAATAACAATCACAGAAAGTTCTTTGATATCCATAAAAACGTCCTTCTGTAGGAGGGAGACATTTTATTGCAGGGCCCAGTTTTAATGTGGATCGTTCCTAACACCATTCTTTTCAAAAGTTGACTTTATTGGTTTATTAGCAGCATGCCTGAGGCCATACAGTTAGCAGTATATTCAAGCTATCCAAAGGAAGAAATCCCTTTGAAATTAATCAGACACAGAGATAGCTCTGTTGCAAACACTTCTTCATTATGTTTGGAGGAATATCAGTGATTGGGTAAAACTATAAAAACGAGGGTCAGTACCAAATCACTATTTTATTTGTAAAGCAGGACCATTTGTTGAAATTACACCAGATCCTGTTCTTTGGAAAAAAGCTGGGAAGCAGGAGATCCAGAAGACACACACACTATCCTGAACATTGTGTGATGACCTATAAACTTCCTGCATAAAAAGGCTACTTTTGCATTCTGCCAAGATTTGTACAAAAACCACTTTTTGTTTTCTCAATAAAATGTTTCACTGAATTCAGGTGATGCACATCTCCACCTTCATTTGCAAAACTAATGTTCACAGCAGAAGACACTTTATCTTCATTTTGTACATGCATAATTGTAGACATTTTCTGGCAGTAGGGTGTACTTGCAGGAAATGCACCAAGATTGGTGAATTAGTTAATAGATAAATGCAAATCTAAAAACATCCGAATTTTACACACAACCTAGAAATTTTCTGGGAAGTGTGTGTTTGTTTGGAAAGGAGGAGGTGATGCAAGTCCCATTTCTGCAGCGTGAGTCAATGTCTGACCCGGCATGGACTAACACAGACGAGAATGTAATCACACATTTAGTTATTCTGGACCATTGCTGTTAAACCAAAACCAAACCCAGGAAATATTTTGGTTTTTAACGCTGAAGCTTCAGACATACAGTTGAAACCAGAAGTTTTCATACACCAAATTAAAAAATTCTGTAAAAAAAATTTCTTGTGCAGTTTTCTGAAACGGTTCCGATAACTTGATCTAAAACAAGATAAATTTGTATTTAACTTCTATCAGTAAGAAACAAAATATGTATCTGTTTCTTTATTCAGTGTATTTTTGGAAAACATCCATTATGGATGTCCTTGAAACTTCAGTGTGTAAATATTTAATTTCTCTGGCACCAAATGCTTAAATTAAAATATCTGACAAGTCAAATGTAAGACGTCCTAACACTTTTAGTATCTGCTGAAATTCTGCCTTAAGGTAAAAACTTGTTGGTTTTGATTGCTGCAACTGGTGAGTCAAATGTTTTCCCAACTTCAACCAAATACTTTTTTAAGAAACGGCTGATGTTTTGATTGCCTAGACTTTTCTCACCTTTGAGTTAGTTTTAGTCATCATCTACACAAGCTTCACAAATAACAAGTGTTGTTCATGAAATTCGGTACTCAAATCTGATTCATCGGTTTTAAACCCCCCCCCTGTTCTCTCATATGTTGTCCTAATTAATTGCTGCCAGCTGTGGTCAATTGGACAAACCTATTATTATTATTAATAATATTATAAACTTCTCAGTTCTGTCTGTGGGGCTGGTTACCTTTCACTGACTGTCACATAATGACAGTGTATTTAAAGTAACAAACGCTATAAGCCTGGTGAAAAGCAGCAGGACGCAGTTTTGAAAATATCTGTCACAGATACATTATGGACAAATCTGTGATGGAAATCATCTTTTTCATACAGACCCTATTGTAACATACAGATCCATACTTTGTGAAAATATGGTGAAACTGTGGTATTCTTCACGTTATATGACAAGAGCCTTTTCTCCAAAAATGATGAAATAAAAAAATCTCACAAGTGTCTGTGTCTGCTCGGCTTTCCTAGAGGGCGCTGTTTGTTTTTTTTCCTCCAGTAACTGTTTCTATTAAAATGCTCCCCAGGTTTATGGAGTGAAAATAATCTGGAACCGTTTTGCTCTCTTTTGCACAGATGTTTGCAAGAAGCTTCGGTTCTTCCTTTAAGACACACTTGCCCAGAACATGCGGTAACACACATACACACACAATGGTCTCTTTGGCTCCCCAGGTACTCTGTGGCTTCTGTGCCTCCAGGCAAGAACACATTTTACACACCCCATTCACACACACACTCACACACACGCACACACACGCAGACACACACCGAGACACGCAAACTGAAATATGTGCTTACTAAAATGTCAGTTTTAATATCTAAAATAACTCACTAGCGAGACACCAATAACTTCCTTAATTGATCGGGCTTTTTATATATTTCTGTGCATCTCTTCAAAGCAAGTCAAGGTGTTGCCATAAAAATAATATAAGTTTAACTATTGCTGCAGGGGGACAGGAAGACTCAACTTTGTGAAAAGATTATGGAGGAGGTCTGGTGTCTGGGATGTGGGGAGTGTTTGGAAAGGAGGACTGCATCAGACAGTTGGCAAACACTAGTGGTGGCTTGAAAACATACACACACACACACATATATGTCTCCCAAGGGCTTCAGTGGGAACGAGAGATAGCCCTGTCTCTACTGTATGTGGCTTCTGATCAAACAGGTAAGTGTGACTTTGCACTTTGTTTCTCTTGTGCTACTGTTTCCTCTTTGTGTGGCTGGAAATGATCACCACTACAATGCATGCTTGTGTCATTACAGTAAACTCCTGACAGCGTTCTGAGTTGTCGTTGCACCGCAAAGCAGAGTGCCGCAATCATGTCGATCAAGTTCTAGTTCCTGATTGTTCAGACCTTTCCTGCAAATTAGCTGTGCCTAAAAACTTTTTGTTTGTGAGCCTGTGGGGAACAACTGCTGTGTGCATGTTACTGTAACCATCCATGCAATCAGGAAATTATTGCAGTATTTCCTCTAATAGACGATGTATGTTGAAGAAGCCTTCTGCTACTGCAGCTCAAACCAATGTTTCAGTCTTTTTTTCAGCGTTTCAGATTGATAACAATTGTTGAACCTCGGCTTCAGAATGGGACTTGCAGTTCTATGTGAAAATGTATACTTTTGTGTAATAATATTCTAGATGTACATAATATTATAATTTGATCTGGATTGTTTAAAGGGGCAGTATTACGGGTTTTCCAGCTATATATTATCACTTTATAGCACAATTAAGCAACCGTTAACTTTGTTGTTAACGGTTGTTATAAAAATTTTGGATTTATAAAATACAACTTAAAGGAAATTGAGCTTCGTGATTTCTGTTTCAGAAACTCCCTCTCTTTCTAACACCACCTTCAGACAGTCATCACATTGTCTCTCCTCTACTAACCTCTTTAGTTCATTTTTACCTGCGTTGAACTGAGAAGTAGTTTGTATAATGAGCCTAGCAGATGCGCTGTTCCGTCAGGTGTCTGCTAATTGTTGCTGGCTAGTCTGAAGGAGCTGAGTGACCTGTCCTGTGGGAGGGGTGCTATGTAACATAAAAATCGACCCTCCAAGGAAGAACTGTGTCTTGAAGGCGGAGCTAGGTCCTCCCATGGCATTTTGCCACGTAGATCAAATGATTTCTCAAACATGCGTGTTGGTGTAACACTCCAGGGACATTAAAACACGATACAAAGCTCAAAAAGATAGATTTTACATAGTACTGCACAATATTCCTCTCGCAAGACGAGAAACATTGAATCCATTATTAGACGTCCCAGATTAGAGAGGAGCTTTGATGATCTATTTTCACGTTTTGTCATTTTATGTTTAAATTGCTTTTCTGATGGAAGACATATTTCCTCTTTGTCAGTCTTAAAGCTTCTACAGCCTCTTAACAGTTGTACTTCCATGATAGATCTTTTATCCTGAACCGCGCTCATCGACTCTGATCAGCTTTCCTGTTGATGCTTTCCACGCTGGTAACACGAGAAATAAGCCGCCTTCAGGAATGGCTTGAAATTATTTAACTGTTTCATGACCTACTTTTCTTGACTTTCACCATTAGGCTCAGAGACAAAACCATTAATCCTTGTTTGATTCATTGACAGATGGCTGCCCTGTTCTGTGGCGTGTTGGTGCTGCTGTGTGACCTCGACTCTGCATGGGCCACATTAGTCACTGATATGGATTATGGAGGCATTCCTCTGTGGATTAACCGCCTGCTGGGTGAGCCCAGCGTTTTGAGTCTGCAGGGAAGGATTGACCCGGCCTGGTTTCGAGCTAACAACGACCAGGTCTGTCCTGAGCAGTGTGACTGTCCCATCCACTGGCCGACATCCGTCTACTGTGACAGCAGAGGCCTTGAAAACATCCCCCATGTCCTGCCGCAAAGAACCCAGTACTTGTTTTTACAGGTAAAATAACAAAGAAACGCATAAATTTTATTCCTTTTCCATGATGTTGTCCATTCACCGATCTTCTTTACCTGCTAAACCATCCTACTGCCAGAAGATGTCTACAATCATGCATGTACAAAAACAATATTCTTCAAACAGAGTCAAAGTTAAACACAGATTGTTTGAATATTGCAGATTTAAATTTAGCTGTTTAATATACAAAATTAGAGTAAAATATTTCGTCACAACTCCAATCATTAGACAGTGGTGAATTTCTTTCAACACAATCCCTAGTATTTCAAAATGCATCAACTGGCATTAGTAACATACACACAGATCCTGTTTATGAATAAATACCTTTTTGCTTTTTTAGCAAATTTGCATAGGTAAGTCCTGTTTGGGTGATGTTCATGTTTTAAACTATGCAGAGGAGCCAAAGTACCGTGAAAACTTCAGAACCTGGAAGGTTAATATAAAAAGATCTAAACCTTTTACCTTCAAACTGAAAGCCTCACCAATGGAGTCACTGAGGAGCCATGTTCATTTTCACAACTTAAACTGCATTAGAAAAAAAATCTAGCATCGTTAGGGATGCATTTTCTTTTGTTCCCAGGGCAACAAGATCTCATCCCTGTCCTACCCGGTCCTGGCTAATATTACGGGTCTGCGCTGGCTAATCATCGACAACAACCAGCTGAAGAGCAATGAACTGGAGCTGGCCTCTCTGCAGAACCAGACTCAGCTGCGCTACTTCTTTGCGAACCGCAACAACCTGACGTCGGTGCCTGGCGGCTTGCCGGCCGGACTCAAACAGCTGCGGCTGGCCTACAACCAAATCAGCAGCATCAGCCCTGGAGCTTTCCAGAACCTGCAGAATCTTACGCTTCTGTTGCTCCAGGGAAACAGGCTGCAAACCATCACAGAGGGCGACCTCAAAGGTGGGGTCATTTGTTAGCTCTGCTATTCGTACGTTTGGACTCAACCTCTGGGAAATGGACCAGCCCCAAATCCAAAATGCATTCGAAAAGCAAATTTAGATTCAAGCTTTTATTGAACAAAGTTACAACTTTTGAAGAAACTATTAGGGTTTCAGAATTAAATTCATAAATTATTTTTCATTTTATTGAAATGTTAATCAAACATCACAAAACTTTGGTCAGTGAAGCTCATAATTTAATTTTTCTGTTGCAAATGTTGGTCGGTGCAGATGGTTTAATCTGACAGAAATTGGGCTGATAAGGTTAAAAGATCCAGAGATGAGAAATTAAACATTTCTAATAAATTCAGGAAAACATAAAAGGTCAGCAGTTTCTAATATTGTGCATCTCTTTCTGCACATTAGAGAAATAAATCAGCAAAATTAATTTGAAGCATTATCTCATCATTCATTGACAGAGGATATTTTTTACTCTTTATTATTAATAAGTCATCTGGATTTTTACCCTGTGAAGATGTTAAATTAATTTCCTACTACATCATAAATAAGAAATGAACTATGCGCATAACCTTTCAACCGAAACAACTCTCAAAAATACTGAACTATTCCAGTTACATCTTCCGCAGTGTTTCTAGACTTGTTGGGTATTTATTGCATGTTTTATATCTGCAGTAAATGCATAAAAGACTAAAATAAATTAAGACTGTTTGTTTTTCATCTGTTCTCATCTTCCTTGGGGATACCAAATCACATTTTGTCTGGATTTACTCCTGCACGTGTGTGAAGACGTTCTTCTGTCTTCTAGGTCTCATCAGGCTGAATCTGTTGGACATCAGTGGAAATTTGTTCTCAGCTGTCCCCAGCCATTTACCTCCCTCCGTCCAGCAGCTTTATTTGTCCTACAACAACTTCTCTGGGCTGGACGGGGGCAGTTTTGAGGGTCTTTCCAACCTGAAGTATCTGCGTCTCAGCCACTGCGGCCTGCAGAGCAGCAGCGTCCACCCACAGGCCTTTAACCACTCCAGCCTGGTGGAGGTGGACCTCTCTTACAACAGGCTGACCACCACCCCCACGGTTCCAGTAACCCTGCAGTACCTCTACCTGGAGGCCAATAACATTCAAGGTAATGTGCTGACTCATTGATACACACATGCATCATGAACACAGAGGCTTTGATTAAAGCTGTGATTCAAAGAGGGAGAAAATGTATCAAAAAACTGTTTGCAGCTTCGGCACTTTGCAGACGTGCGGCTGCATATGAATGTGGGAGGGGTTTGGGCTGCTTGGCAGGAAAGTTGAGACAAACATGTAAGAAGAGGGTGGACAAGGGGAGAAAAGTGACCGAATATTAATTGGTTGGATGTGAGGAAAGTAGGTTAATAGGAGGGAGAGGGGTATGAGAACATCTGGGAGAGATTCGGACGTAGGAGTGCCAGATGGAGCAGAAGCTGAAGCTGCTCCCCTCCCCAATCTGTGTTGTCTGTCTGCTCCCTGTTGCTTTAGCTGGTTTGATGGTGCAGGAATCTCCAGGAGCCAAAATCTGCCTGACAAGACGTCCTACAGAGCATTTCAAAGTATTTCTGCTCTTTGAACTTTTTCACATGGTCCTGTTTATTGGGGTTTCATGTAGACATCACAAGTGCATAATTGTAAAGAAGGACAGAGACTTGGTTATTCCACCAAATATTCATGTCTGGATTCTTCCTGAGTTAAAACATTAGTATCGTTGTTTCTAAATGAATATGAACTTGTTTTCTTTGCATTATCTGAGGTCTGAAAGCTCTGCTTTTTTGTTGCATTTTTCATTTTCTGCAAATAAATACAAAATTTTTGCTTGCAATTTCAGAGACATGATGTCAGTAGTTCATAGAATAAAATAACAAAAGTTTATTTTATGCAAACATATACATGTAAAGAGTAAAATCAGAGAAACCGATCATTTTAAGTGGTCTCTTAAGTTTTTTTCCAGGCCTGTATATTCACCTCTCCTTACTTGGGTCCCTTTATTACGCCGTTTGACAACCAGAGGCGACGCCACAAAGTATTTACTGGAGGGGCTCAAAACATACTTGCAACACACTTTTCAGAGGTGTATTTGCAGAAAATTTCAACAGAATACGTTGAAGTTTGTGGTTTTAATGTGACAAAAATTTAAAAAGTAAGGATATTTTTGCGAGGCTCTACAATAGCAGGAGTTGCATAGTCTGTTAGTGAGTTCTGGCAAAGATAAAAATGTGTTCTGGTTTTTTAATCTACTTTCGCAAAGAACAAAGGAACTTTATCCTAATGAGACAGACAGCCAACAGAAAAACTTCGGCATGAAAACACCTCACTGTCTCAGAGCTCCTCCTGACGGAAGCCAACAGAGTGGGCTGGAAGAGGCTCTGCAGTGGGTTGAAAAGGAAATGGGTTGAGTAGTTTCCACTGCTTTTTTTTTCACCCCTGCACCTGAGACCTCTAATGGTAAATGCAGACTCTGTGAGTGGAGGACCAGACTGCAGCAGGCTGTTTTTGATGGACAAAATTGCATAATATGTCTGAGCGAGTCGAAATTAGGGGGTCACACATGGAAAAGAAAACGCTTCAGTGTGAAGCTGAATAAAAACAATGACCTGACAGATCACCGACTGTCACCCTGGGGGATAACAAGTTTCAAACTATAAAGTAGCCATCTGAATAGTGCCATCTGTTTTCTGCAGAGTTCAACGTGAGCAGTTTCTGCAGGGAGGTGGGGCCTCTGTCCTACTCCCGGATGAAGATCCTACGGCTGGATGGAAACAAAATGGCACACCACCAGCTCCCCCCTGACTGGGTACACTGCCTCCGAGTGCTGCAGAGAATTTTCATCTGACTCGGAGAATTATTTTGACACGAGTACATCGTGTACCCCTCGGACCCGGACAGGTGCTGAAGCACCTCAGCTTGTTGATGTCCAGCTAATCATGTCTGTTTTTCACATTAAAGCTTGAAATCAGACAGGCGAGTTGTGATTTACGTTGTTACAGTGTAAAACTGTATTTAACAAGTTTGCTGTCGACAGAGGGCAAAACAAAGCTTAATGTTTGTTAAGATTTCAGAAGTTATAACAATTTTAGAAAGCAGGAAAAAAGCTGAAAAAAGAGGCACAATAATCAAGCTGAGCGACTGGCATCGACGTCATGATAAATGAGACTTGATTTTGACAAAAGATTCAGAATCACTCAAGTTGCAGAGAGTTCAGCCTTAAAAGTCTCAAATTAGAGTCATATTCTGCTTGTGTCACCTTAGATAGCAACAGGATTTATCTACTAAAGTCATATTTTAATTCTGGAAACATGTTTCTTATAAGCAGAAGTAAAGTTGAGGTTTTGGAGTGGCCCAAACAGAGTCCTGACCTGAATCTGAAAAGACAATTTGTGAGACCAAAGATTATGATGGGGGACTTTGCAACAATAAATACTTGTAGCTTAATAAGTTTATGCTTCATGCTTTTCCAGGAGGAGTAAATTCTGCAGGTCAGTGACTTGGTGTAATTTGCTGGGTTTCCTTAGACAGAAATTTGTCAATCTACTCTAATTAACTGTGCTGTTTGATAACTAGAATGTATGATTACATAACTTGAGACATTTGTTGTGAATTGGCACCATAATACTCTGAATTAACCTGAAATAAATTTTGCTCTGCCTTCCCACCTGCAGCCTCTCAATTCAATGGTTTTCACTGGTGTGAAGCTTTTCAAACAATATGCAAACAAATGAAAAATGTTCTGCAAACGGAAAATAAGAGGTGCCACAGAGCACAAACGAGCCTTTTATTGCTCATTTTTTATTAGTTTCATTTGAATTTCTCACGAATCAGGACATCATACATCCAGCAACCTTTACTCAAAACCATTTACTGAACTTGCTGTGTTCAAGGAAAACATAGAAAATAATTATTTTTAAGATCAAGAAAATAGCAAACATTTGACCCAAAATTTGAACATTCACGTTTGCATGTCTACAATAATTTTAGTTGATATTTTGGAGTACGTTGTTCATATAATTAATGTATGTGTCTTTAGTTTAATGTTGAGAAAGTAAAGAAATTAATAAAGAAGTTATGTTTCTTGTCATCAGTGAATTATTTGTATTTAATAATTTAATTTGGACATCATTGGTAAAAGCTCTGGTTCATGCAGTAGCTAACTGGAAAACATGTTGCTCCATCTTATCCGACACATTTAAGTGGCTTAAGTGGTTTCGCTCTCTCAGCCTAAGATCTCCTGCTCTTTTAAAGAAGATTACATTTATCTCACAGCAGAAGAGACGCTTGGTTTCCACGCTCCACTTCAGCTTGAATTGCTCCGACGGCCAGTTTTACATGACAAACTCAAACTGAGAGCCATTATTTATCCCCTCCAGATGAAGTCACTGGACAGATAAACTTTTTATGAAACCGGGTCTCATAACGTTTTAATCGTTCCTTTTATTCCTCTGGTGGAACACGGCTTGTACGGGTCAGGTACAGTTTGCTCCATGTAACAAATTACTTGGTTTCTGACCCTTTAAAGGTTCTGTTTTCCTCATAGATTTAAAGCCAGAGCTGCTGCTGTGTCCCATTACCGCTGCTCAGACATTACATAAATGGGAACAGGTTCAATTCCACAGATATGTAAATGTCCATCCAAAGTATTCCTGCAGAACTTAAACATTTTTAATATTTCTTCGAAGGATCCTGCTTTAACAATCGAAGTCATATAATTTTGAACTGGTTTTATGTTGCAACATAAGTTGGGAAGAGGTGAAACAATGTCAAAGAAGCTATTACAAAGGCTAAAATACAGCTTTTGGGTGTGAGCCAGCGTCAGTAAAACTGAAGACAGCGTGCTTTTCATTATGAAGGTGAAGGGGACAGGAGTTGCCAAGCCCAGTAATTGAGAATCACTGGGATGAAGCCAGAACGGTCCAAACTGAGGGGACGTGGCGCTGGTCCAGAGCCGTGAGCAGCAGAGGAGCAGGGCATGTCAGACAAACCGAGCTTAAGGAGGAAAAACTGGCCAAATGGAGATTAAACATTACAAGTGGCACATTTCTTTTGTTTCTTTGCAAAACAAGTGAAAAGGCAACAGATCATTTTGACAATGTTTTTGGATGATAACATGTATTTCAAAGTTTAATGTGACCTGAAGAGAGCAGCTACATTTATTCCTGATGGGACATTTGTGCTCGTAAAAGGCGTTGAGTCATGAAATCATTTATAGTATAAAGTCATTTGGATGCAATCCAAATAAGAATAATAAATATCATAAAAGTCCCTGTGTTGCTTTTCTCATGACACATAATTACAAAAAAAAAGGAATGAAAGATTTGTCCAAATGACAAACCGTTCATAAATACCTAACAAACATTTAGTTACACTACATAAAAATACACATAACAAGCTTTTCCTTTTTTAGACGAATCAGAATGATCAAAAATATTTATATTTGCTAAATGCCAAAATAATAATGGAAAGTTTCTATGACATTTAGAGTAGAACTTTTTGATCTGCCTTTTTTGTGCTTATTCCACTTTGTAACTAATTTGATTATGTGCTTAGAGTAATTATGTATTTAAAGTCTCTTTAACTTCTTGACTGTTGTTTTGAGATGTTGCTTCTATATTTTTCTTTCCACAATGAAATCCAACCACACGACACAATGCTGCCACACATCACAGCTGGGACAGAGCTTCCCCATTTCCTGCTGAAAAGTAATTATGATAATTGTGGCCAAACACACTTAACTTCAGTTTCATGAGACTACAGAAAATACCCAAAGGAAATCTGGCTTTTTTATGCATATAATTTTTTTTTTTTTCAGGAAATGGCAGCTTCTTTGCTGTAATTGGGCTTTTTGTCAATGCGGACAATTTTTTACCATTATAGAGAACAAGGTATTTTGCTTTTGCGCTGCAACTGATGCACACTTTGGACCAAAATGTTTTTTTCTGTAAGACATAAAACCTATTTAGGTTTTATATGGCTCCATTAGACATTCCCATGCTTTGAATACGAGTGTAAATAATTGAGCAGACAAACCGGAAGCCTCCAAGCATCTGGAGATTGTTCCCAAGGATGACCCAGACTTATGGAGTTTTCCTATTAGTTAAATCCTTCCAATTTTCCCATAACGTCACAACAGGAAGGAGTGTTTTTGAAATGCTGGATTAAAATTCATTAGCAGGTTTGCATCCATTTAACTTAAAACATTGTGAGTTAACTCATCCGAAGGTCACAAAGTCATGATTGTAATCTTAGTGTGCGTAAATATCTGACTTTAAACACAGCAATAAACTGTTTCTTTTGCTTGTCATTCTGGCATTTGGCAAATAGAAATAATGTTGGTAGTCGCAAAAAACTATACATATATACAAAATGTTTTCACTTTTTAATTCTGATATTTTTGGAAGCCTTAAGAGACGTGAATAAAACTCTGTGCAAAAAAAAAAACGTATTCAAAACCCCTTCAAAATTATACCAGCCACAAGACGTCTGCATGTGTGTTTCTGGGTGTGCCATGTTCTAATATCAGGTTTACTACCATATTTTCCAGGTGACACCATGTCTTAAAACCTCTGGTCAGCGTTGTCTTATGTCTGGAGCCGCTATTACCAGAGACAGGAGATACGCAGACATCCGCCTGAGAGGGACGAGCATCAACCATTAACCAGTTTGTTCCATTAATGGCCAACAGTCTGCCAGGCGTCATAAAGTCATGGAGAAGACGGAGAAAAGTTGACACGAAAGACCCTGTGACTGACCAAAGAGCAGTTATTTATCTTCCTGTCGTGTTTTTTAGTTTTTGCTGTGTTTTTAAAACACAAGCTCTCTTTGGTTCCTTTTTCCAAATAATATTTGATTTTTCCAACAGGGTAGTTTCTTTCAGATTATGAGTTAATCATGAATGTGGTTTTGTCTCCTGTACATTTTAGATGTTTTCCTGTTCCTATACAGCTCTGTTAATTTACTGAATTTTCAACGCTGCATGTTATAAAGTTCTCCAAGAGCTTTTCAATGATCCACCCATCTACATGAGGTGTGTTAAAACAGGGCATATTAAGATCATACTATACTGTAGGCGGATCACAGGAAGCATGTCAGTAGAGAATTTGGTGGAAGGAAAAAGTGTTGTTGAAAACGACCCACAAGCAGAAACGATAACCACAACCTTCAGTGGATTCTTGTGCTAGTAGCTTGGAGAAAACGCCAGACCTGCATGAAGCTGCACAGATAAGAGGGACCAGGCATTGGCTAACTGCCACCATGCTGCAGCACGTTACCATCAAAATGAACTTGAAAAAATGCTTCAAGTAGTGTGGATCAGTCTGTATGCAATGAATTTTTCAAAGTACCTGCTGAATTACCCCAGTGGTCAACATGCAACATGCAAGACACATAAAAATCCACTAATCCAGTCCATCATGAAGCCAGATATTGCCAGTTTTAACACTTGGAGCACTTTGTTCTGAGACGCAGAAGTGATTGATTATAAGTGGCTACATTCCACTCATTGCTAAATAGTCACTTAAAACTGACTTTTCCAAAATGAATCCAGCTTAAGACTTGAGTTGGTGAGATTTTTCAACCATAAATTCAGTTCTAACTAACTTACTAAACATAAGTGTTGATGCCAATTTGATGGCAACTGATATGAATCAATTTATTATTTTCCATTAAATGCCACGTTTGCATTTACAGTGTAACCCGAAGTGAGTGTTTTTGGACCGTGGAAAGAAACTTAAATACTTGCATAAATATGAAAACTATAGTACTAGCCATAATATTCTGTACAAGTCAGGTTTAACCTACAGGCCAAGTTTTTACACACACATGGCAGAGATTGCAGAAAAAGCAATGTTTAGGTAATTATAATGAAGCACTGCATGCTCCGGCCGTCTCTCCCCAGCAGCCTTCCCTTGGTGGCTGTGTGACTTCATTTCACACTGCAGAAGAAGATCCCAAAGTCTCTGATGTCCTCTTGCAGGCCGGGTTACCAGATGGCCTCAGCCTGCCACGTCCATCCAACATATTCCTTCTGGCTATTTTAAACAAATAAGGAAATAACATATTTATTTTATTCTTAGATTATGTGAGTCATTTTCTGTAAACATACTGGAAAAACTGATGTTTTTTTTTCTTTGTGCAAAATAAAGCTATCTGGTGGAATCATTAACGTTCTGGCCATTCCTCTCTTCTGAACTAAACTCTACCCTGGAAACTACAGTCCAAACATTCAGCCGTGAAGCTCCCTGTGGAGTCGTCACGTCTACATACAGGAGCACAAAGCAGGAGAGCTAACTATGTTTTGCATCCTCTGCAGACTCAAAAGGTTTTGTGCATTTGAGCTAATTGAAAAATTATTAGATTCCTTTTATGAAAAATGTTGAAAGGTTCTAATTCTGGCCAACTTGTCCCAGAAAGCAGGGGCTGTACCGGGTTTTTGTTGGCCTGTCCCCGAACAGAGCGATCCCCATAAATATCCGAGTTTTTTCTCACACTGAAAAACAGGAAGCTGCCAGTTCACTCCTTTGTATTATAATTAGTTTTTGTGATACTAAATAAAGTACTGCCTCAGTGTGACAAGTGAGTTTTTAAAAAGCACCGAAAGCACAAAAAAAAGTCAGGCTTTTGCCGTTACAGAAACTCACCATGTATTCAGGGCCTTTGATCTTGAGATCACCTCATATTTCTAGCTTCTTTGATTCCCCTAAAAGGATGGCAACTCATTCACATTTATGCACACAGCCAAGAGAGGATTCCTCAAGTAGTGGCAATCAGTCACAATTTTATAATAACTTTACTTGAATTAGCTCAAATATGATTGAAAAACTTTTTAAGCCACATCCTGCGTTACGTGTCACTGTAATTTTGCCCCCCGCCCCAAATTGCTCTTAAGAAATGTTTCTGTTTATGGTGCCCCGAATAATGAGATGGGATTTACGCCCTTGCTCGGAAACATGCATTTTGAATCTAAATCTAAAAATGTAAAGTTCAAAGTGTATCTGAACTGAGACGTCGGGAGGGAAGAAACTGCTGTTAGTCATGCGGTTCTCAGTCTGCCTGAAGGAAAGGTGGAGCAAAGTGACCGTCCAGGGTGAGGTGGGTCACCTATGATGCTTCTCCACAACAAACTCTGTGTTTGTCCTCAGGTTCAGGAAGGAGTGACCTTGTCAGCTAAATGCCTCATGTGTGAGTCAACAGTGATTATGACAGACGTTCTTGTGAGTGGACACAAAGCAGTACACAGATTGTTTTAAAGTAAAAAATAAAAAAACAGAGACTGCAAAGTGAATCTGAACAGGTCATCATTTTGACAACAAATGGGGATTTATTGTTTTCTTATATGTGTCTGTAAGGGAAGTAAGAACTGTGTGGCTGCCTGTTAGATGCGTCCCACCTCTAAATTACCAAAAATAAACATTATGTAACTTGGGATTCGCTTTAATTCAGACAAGAGAGCATTTGTGACACTGGGTCATGAGTTCACCTCAGTGATGTTGGGTCTGTGTCGCGTGCAGACAGGCGATGCATTTCTCTTCTGGCTGAAGGTAAGGAGGTTTCAGAGCAGTCAGCCAATTCAGTGTTTCACTGGAGAAACAGCAAAGATGCACAAACAAAACAAAAACAAGACTTTAAATGAAGTTCTTGTGTTTGGAAAGACTACCGTAAAATTTCTATATTTTGTAACCTGAATTTGATTATGCTTAAATAAGATTAGTAAATCTTAAAAGCAATCAGTATAGTACAAAGCTAAATTAGTCTTATGCTGCCTCTAGTTTGCAAGTATTTGCAGTAACTCAGTCAATTAAAAATGCTTTCTGATGAGGTTTATATTAAAAGTAATTTAGATTAAAAGTAATTTTAGAAAAAAATACATTTAAGCAAGTCTTAAACATTTGTTTTATGATATATTTATGTTTTTTTTTCATTATTGATCTGATTCTAATAATATTGCTTCCGTCTCATGTTTTTATGAGACGGAAGCAGAAAATTGTCATAAACAAATAAAAACAATGACAGCATCAGTTTGCGTGTAATTAACATATATGTTGTGCTTTTTTATTTTGGTGCACTGAGTTTATGAGTGGATGAACTTTTCAATAATATTCTAATTTTCTGAATATGACTGTAGGTAAAATATACTAGGAAATCCCACAAAAAGGAAGGATTTCTTCTACTCACGCAAGCAGTGATGTGCAAAATCAGAGTAGTTTGTGTTGGCAAAAAAGAAGTAAAACACAAACAGGAAGTGTCATGTCATTCTGTCTGTTCTTCAACCAGCCACCTCTCACTGCAGACTTTGCTGCCTACTAAATATGATGGGATACTCCTTCAACGAACTTGTCAAAAAGTCCAACAACAAGAGGACTGCTGTTAATAATTTTCCTGTCCTTTAACTGAATGAAGATGGTGAAATTTGGTTCTGTTGGCGATAAATAACTTTAGTTTTCTGTCTCTGGTGTGTGTCGTGTCATGACTGCTTGTTCAGACACACCCTTGCTGATATAGGCGAGTTTTGACAAGCGGAAAAAAAGAGTAAAGTATTACTGCAGCTCTTCTTCAATGTGATTCAGTTTGGGATTTTGGGTAATTCAGCCATTTCATCAGCTGGATTTGATACTATCGATTGCTTGGCTAAAACTTTCTTGTTCTTGGATAAATAAAAAGTATTTTTTTTCCGTTCTGAATGAACGATTGGTGATGAGTTGGCATCCTGGCTCTGTGAAGAATCTGTTTGTTGTTAGACAGGAGAACTGAAATCTGATGCAATATTGTAAGGCATTGTGGTTTTGGCTGGATGACTGAGGAAGCTGTTAGCTGCATTTTTACAGGCCTGTTTACAGGGAAGATGAAGACCTCCAGCATCCTCGCTGAACACACACTCAGCTTTTATGCATGCTATTTGTGCTGACTGCTCTCTCTGTTTTCCCGAATGCACTGAAAACTCATTTCAGTTCATTTTTAATAGAACATGCAGAGACAAATTAGTCGTCATATTATTCTGTTATTAATCTGAAAGCTGTGGACAGGAAATGAGAAAACAAGAGCTTTTTGGTTCAAATTGGATGCAAAACCTGCAGAGGTTAAAGAAGAGCTCAACTGATACAAACTTCCCAAATTCATCATCCATCAATAGGATATTTTCTAAAGTAACCCATAATGTAAATAAAAGTAAAATTCAAAATTATCTGATTAAATTTTTCCAAAAATAAATCTTTCTGCTTTAACATTATGACATTGAAACAGAGGAGGAAAGTAGAGGAGGTTGAAATGTTGCAGCTTGTGGTCCAGATTAAACTGTGAGGAGAAAACCCGACTCGTTATAAAATCTATATTCTGCATTCTTTTGTCAAAGAAGGCGAGTCTTATACTGGAAACATGTGCATATTACCTAACACAATATGGAAGAACACATATGCTGCTGCTCTGCACTTAAACCACCTACACTGCCAAATAGTGATCATTTCTCTTGAACCTTTTCACATTTTGTCACCCTATGAACAGAAACTTTGAAGGATCTACAGATTATACTTGATAGACCAGCACAAAGCAGTGAATCGTTATGATGTGGATGTTTTTTTCACAGTTGCTACAAACAAAACTATTCTTTGTGGTAGCAGCATCATGCTGTGGTGACGACCTTTTCATCAGGAAAACAGACCAGAGTTGAGGAATATTTGGTCTCAAGCTAGTACTTTTATAAAAAGAGATATCTTTTAAGGTTTTGTTAAAGCTGTCATCATGTTGTTATGGGACAGATCATATATCAATTTCCTCCTGAGCTGCTGCTGCTGTCTGAAAAAAATGCATCTTTCCTGAGTCATCCCAACTCAAAGCAACCTGTCAGAACCAGAAGAAAGTTCTTAGCGCTGCCAATCATCCTCATGTACACACTACATATGCTAATGGTGGTGAAACAATTGATTATTACAAGAAAACCGTTTATTTACCGCCATCGCTGCTCATGCTAACTAGACTGAGCATTTATGACATGCTATCATGAATGCAGCGTACCAGATAGAAAGCAGGGGGTATGAGCAGTGCCACAAGGAGGGGTAATTGACAGTGCAAAGACCCGCCTCCTAGATCTGATTGGTTGTTTCTAGATAGCACTTTGCAGATATTAGGCAAATGGCTTGAATAGCACCTCATCAAGGCCAGAGGACCCCAAAGCGCCTCACACTACAGACCCATTCGCACACACACACTGATGGTGGGAACCCTGACAGAAGCAGTGCTGCAATGCGGTGCCTTCTGCCCCCCATTAGCAGGCAAGATGGGTGAAGTGTCTTGCCTACAAACACAACGACAGAGGCAGGTGGGGTAATGATTGAACCAACAATCCGCCTATTGCATATTCCTACCACCATCACCACCATAAGACCCATTTGTCAGGTCTTATTTGTCTGGGAAGAATTAAATTAGCTGTCAGTGTGCTTTCACACAACCACAACCACAGACCACCCAGTCCTGCTCACGACCAGAGATTTTATTTCTACAACAAAAGGTTTTTATTTTTAACGGCCTTCGATGGCACAGTGTGAATCTGGCTGTAGATTAAAGTGCACATGTGTTAGAATAACCTGATCAACAAAATTTAAATGTGAATCTGTGACAGGACTTGAAAACTAATGCCTGAGTTTTAACTATTTGGCAAAGACGAAAAGGCAACAAAACTTAAACCTCTGGATTTTAATTGCAAAAAGCTCCACTAAGTATTGACTCGGCCAAGCTGATTGCACACTTGGTAGATTTTTATTTGTAACAAATGTTTGAAAAATCCACTTCACAATCACGCATGTCTTTGTCTTGGTCAATGTCATTACCAGTTTGAGTTTGTACTCCAAATTCAAAAGACTTTAAGGGGTTTTATAAAAGGTATACATTTACATATATTCACCACGAACTCCAGAGATGATCCAAACTGCAAGATAAGGGATTTGTTTCAAACAAAAAGTAGACGCTGAGTCTACGTTGAGGCCAAGTAGCTTGGCCAGGCTTTCAGTCTCAACATGCCAAAGCAGTGTGAACTCTGCTTTCACAAGGGGCCAGATGCAATCAAGGCAAACTTTCAAAGGATCCCTTCTTCAAAATGAGTCAGCTTGAAACATTTATCTGGTGAGACGCCAACTTTGACTTTAATTAGGCTGACAGCTGATTGAGTCAGCCGGCAGTAGTTGTCATTCTTACTGCCCTGAAGTAACAGAATGAGTAACTTGCTGATCGTTCCTACTGTCTATTACCAGAGGCTGGAAGTATTTACAATCTGGGTGATTTTTATAGTGATTAGTATAATAAAACATAAATATTGTATCCATAAAATTATTGAATGAACAATAACTTACACAAAATGTCTGAGGTACATGAAAGAATAAAAATTAGCTTCAGCAACACTGATTATCTGCGTGGAGTTTAGACCTTCATACCAAAAGCTAAAATATTATGTATTTATTCAAACTCAATGTAGAAATTAAAAAATAAAATCCTCTCCTGGGATCTTATATTTTAGAAAACATAAAAATAATTCAACCATATTTGGTGCCTTTGTTTTACGAACTACTAATGTTTGGTTTTCTTTTTTCTTTTGTTTAACTATAATTTTTACATTATTCGTCAAATACAAGCCTCAAAGTCCCCTTTGTGAGTAAATTATAAAGAATTAAACTGGTTGAAGGATTATGAAATAAGCAGCTAGAATCCCTAAATTAACAGCAGGGATTTAAGCTTAAAGATATATTTAAATATATAAGTTTCCTTTTCTTTCTTTCTCTCTTTTTTTTTTTTTTTTTGCCAAAAACATCTTTTGGAAAGAAAGAGGCAGTGTTGTTTTTTATTTTGTTTTTTTCCCTCCTAAAAATCACTTTTGCTAAAAAATGGCTGGCCATTATTTTAGGTGATAATATGATCCTTTTATTCTAATCATTAACAGTTTTTGAATCATGGGAAGTTAAATGTAACCTAAACAAAATAATTTTGGTCATTAGTAATTAATTGAGCTTATTGCATGATTGATATTGCTATGGTTGTAAAATATCATTTAATTATGGTGGATGTGTAACATTTAAATGTCTGAAAATTAAGGAAATATCAGTTTAGCTGGGGTGACTGACTCAGTTTAAACTGAGCTCCAATGCAGTTCTGTTCAGGCCCGTGTTCAGCTTTGGAGCGGCTAAAGCACAGTTTGATTCTTCTAAAAAAGCCAATATTTCACAGCTTTCTTGATGTCTTTTGTGATGAACAGACCAAGCGACACAACACATTTGGTGGAGTCAGTGATCTGACCTGCATGTGAACTGAAGCTTGTCTGGGCAGCTCAATGGTTGACTTCATAAATCCTGCATAAATTTTGGTTTGGAAGCGTCTGCCCATTTTTTTTTTTCTCTGTTTTAATAGCTTGCATATGTCAAATGAAAAGAATTTGAACTTGCTGATTTGATTGACATTGATTTGATGAGCAAAATATATGAGTCTCATCAGCTGCTATTTCAGACTTTTATTTACTAGAGCTGAATAAATTAAGCTCACTTGGTGCCTTCATAGTCCTCTGATGCCCTCAGCCGCATATCAGTAAAATCAGTTCAACTTCACTGCTTTATAAATAAGGCAAATTAAGATAAATTTAATTTGCTAATTGCTTTAATTAAACTTATCAACAATATTATGAGGTGTGGGATAATAACACCATGTGGTTATTAAAATGCATTCGGTTATATTAATTATGCTCCTCTTTCATTGAGTTACCTTGTTTGAGGAGTTGGCTGCTTTCTGTCTGGGGAAGAGCTCAGAATGGGGGCGTTTTAGAGTTAGTTAGATGATTTGTCTAAGTTAGTATGATGTTGCATTCCAGTTGCACTCAGAACTGGGACATTTCAACTTCACAGTCAGAATAGTCAACTAGAACTCCTCCTGTAGTTGGATTTCTAACTGGGAAACTAGAAGCCATTCTGACTTCCCCCAGTTACGACCTGTAAGGCAGACTGTGTTTCAATATGGACGCTCTGTACATGAGCAGATTAATATGTGGTGGAAATGTTTACTTCACAAGACAAACATGTAAACGTGGATCTAAAATCACTGTTACAAGCAGCGAGCGCAACTCTGAGCTGAACAAATTCATTAAAGTTTAAAAGGACGAAATTCGACATGTTGAAATTCTTAACTAGTATGCTGTTAACTCATCAAGTTCAGCTGATAGTTCCAACTTCCCAGGTAACCTGAATGCAACATTAGTTAATTTTATCTATACATTTTTCTGACCATTTATAAATTACATAACTTCTCTTCAAGTATCTTTGTGTTTGGTCAGTTTTGTGAGTACAGGTGTGTATATTTTGTTTGCTCAGTTAATGTTTTGAAAGTTACTTTTTAAGTAGCGTTGTGATTTGCTGACCTCTTTTAGTCATTTAGGTGGTAGAGATTCCTCCCAGTGGGCTCGGTGCCCCTGTGGCCTTGGGCAGGACATTTTGCCTGCGTCGCCTGCTGGTGGTCTTGCAGGCAAAGCAGCCTTGTAGTATGAAGCATTGTAGAAAACTCAACCTGGATAAAATACTAAACAAAAATGACCATCCATCCTTTATGGCTCCTTATTGTGGAGCTCTGTTGTCATTTTTGAACAACAAAAATCCATTTTGAAAACATTTTTTTGCTGTGTCCCCTACTGGTTCCCTCAGACACTGGTGATCTTTCCTTAGTAAATCTAAAAATATGATTTAGTCTCTTGATTAAGCAGTGAGCCAGCATGTCATCTGGATTTTTTTTTTTTTTTTAACAAATTAAGCGTCTCAGTTGTACGTTCTCCCACAGGTGCTCCTTATCTATTCATTAAGTCACGAGTCATGTTCAGTAATCAAACTCCATTGTTTAGACACTTCTTTGTACGGTTATTTCGTTCTCAGATCCTTTGTTGTTCTCAGCTTTTATTGCGTTTCCTGAGTTATGTCGTTTGTTATTGTTAAAATCTGGTTTTATGATGTACTTCCTGTCGTCATCCGTTTGTTTTGGCTCCCCAACCACGTCATGACATGACAGGTCCATCCACATGCCTAATTTATTACTTTTTTTTTTTTTTTTTTTTTTACACACATTTGTTTATTTTCACCAAGGCCTGTTTTCTATTTATGTCTCTCTGAGGCTTGAAGAATCTGCTTTGAAAGAAATGATACAATTTTGACTCAGACAGAAGAAGTCCAAGCTGTGCTCTCCTTCAAAGAATTGCATTTTAAAGGTTCCTGATGCAAATGTTCAGCTGTGAAAAAAAGTGGCTGAACTTGCAATCTGCCCAAAAGAGCATTGTTGTTTTACTCTCATGCCTGTCTAAGTCTTTTTGTTTTCCGTGAGCACTGAGGATTATTCCACTTAGCAACATGTCTGTGTCAGATATCAACTAAAGCCACTACAATCATCTTAAAATTAAGATTTGCAAATTTGTAATATTGTGGAATTTAATTTTAACCTGTTTGCGCCTCTTTTGTCAGCATCGTTCTCTCTGGACGCCATCTTCTCTTCGTTGCTTCAGCAAAGCTCTCTCTGAAGTGTAAGAACATTAGTCTTTCTCATTCTGTGGGAACATTTCTGGCAGTCTCAGTATATCATTTAAACAAAACAACTTCTTGACCCAAATCACTCAGAAGATGACTGAACAGACCGTTCTTGGACAAGTTTCAGATGATTTAACATGTTTTGGGCTCGAGTTGCAGTCTGTCTCCCTCTCTCCATCTGGTTGGAAAACAGCTGTTGTGGTATGTAATAGCACTGAGAGGTACGTCAGCCTTGAGACTTTCTGGAGCATAAGTGGCTTTACGACACAATCCATGACATCGGATAAGCAGTTTTCCTGTAGCTTTACGTTGTTCTGCTATCATTAGCACAGCCATTGCAAGTTGGAAATCTTGAGCTTGTGCGTTTTGTGCTGTGTAAGGGTGTGAACAGCACATACACGAGCATGGCTGACAACGTTAAGACCTTCCTCCTGGCTCTGATTGGTTGTTTCTGACCGGGAGCGGGGCATCTCTGCAGATAACAATGTGGAGGAGCTTTTCACAGATTGTCTGCCTCCTATGTACTTTAATAACATGGTGGCAGTTTTAGTAAATATGCATTTGTAGTTCTGGCTTCTTCAATGACTTCCTTGGTGTCAGTTAATGGACTCTTAGAGCATTTTTGAATGTTTTCTCCTTTTGTGAATTATGGCTCTCAGGGGTTTGCTGAAGTTCAAGAGCCTCAGAAATTACTCATGAATGTTGTTGAATTTGTTCCTGTTGATGCTCTACTTAACTGCAGTTGTTTAAGTGGTTATGGCCAGTGAAAATGAATTCAGCTTTCAAAAATATATTAAAAAAAATTGGTTAAAAACATTAAATTAACGTTTTCATAAAGAGAAAAGTAACAAAGGGGGACAATTTTCTCAGTTTCTCACACAGGATCAGATGGGGTTTGTATAGCTTTTACCCCAATAAAAAAATTTTTTATTATAAATTGGATGCAACATTTTACATTTACTCTGTTTATTCTTGCATTATGTGACAAAATAATCAAGACCAGAAGTCATCTGTAAGAGAGTAAATACTTTACTGTAGAGCGCTTGCTACTACATTTGCAGCAGAGGTAGCTAAGATGCCTGAAACCGGAAAGCCTCCAAACTTTTATCAGACATGAGCTCACTTCATGTAATCAGGGAAGTGAATGGAAGACGTTCCTCCAATCTGTGAGCTGAGAGGGGAGGAGGCAAAAACACTTACCAAGAAAGTGACGTATTGATTACATAAACCCTTTTCTGTGTCCTTATTGTGCCCGTTCCTTTTTCAAGTGTAGTTTTATCTGGACCTGGTGTTAGTCCAGTGAACTGGCAAAAGGCTCCTGGAGGGAGGAGTAATGAAAGAGAGGGAAGAAGTGGAGCAACATGTTTAAGAATCTGACTGTCCCGTTAGTTCGCAGCTGCGTCTCAAGCTGCAGGATCGCAGTCAATCAAACACACACACACCCTGAATCACACGGATCACATGAAGTTAAATGCTTTTTAATTGCAGTCGCGCTCCGCGTCACTTCCTGAGCTACATCACCACATCTCCCACCCGCCCGCACTTCAATTGCTTCCTTGAGAATGACCAAAACGCTCTGGGAATTTAATGGAAACTGAACGGATGCCGGAAAGTCAGCGGGACGATTGAATCAGTGGAAAGATGCAAAAGCACATCTGTGTTGTCATCCTAACAATGTGCAGTGGGTGGAAGATGTACTTTCAGCTGAACTTTCCTAAACAGAGCTCCACTGTTTATAGCATTTCATGGAGATTTTTTACAGAGGAATGCGTTTGTAAACACATCCATGGCACATTGTGTTGTTGTCTGTTTTGTGGGGCTCGTCCATCCATCCTTTGGGGAAGAACACAATTACAGCAAATCGTGACTCATTTCAGTCACATGAAAGAGACTGCAGCTTTCCAGAAGGGATTAAGATTAAATCGTCTTGGACTGAAGCCAAGCAGAACAGAGGAGGGGGGAACCACTGTGACCCTCAGAGGGGACGGAGCCAGAGAACAAACCCAAAAGGCAGGCCTGTCCAGCAAGAAGCAGTGAAAGAGGGGAGGGAAGTGAACAGAGGAAGAGAGAGCGAGAGAGAAGGAGGGAGGGGTAGCAAAGGAGTGTGAGAGGCAGAGAGGAGTAAAGACACTATCTTGTGACTTGACAAAAGAGGGCAGGTCCCAGAGACAGGTAAGAAAGTTTATTTGTTGTCCAGTCGGGGAAATTTCGATGAGGAATTCTAATCAGTAAAAGTTGGCAGCAGGCAGGAGTGTTTTGTGTGTGCAGCAGAAAGAGGCAGAAGGGCAGAGGGAAATGTTTGTGGACTGAATCCTATTACAGAAACAGCTGAGTGGGTTTCTATAGAAACACTCCAACATACAAAGTGGTGCTCTGTCCTCCAAGGAGCTGCAGGGACTCTGAGTTCGCCACACACACCTCTTCACCTCGGCTTTTTAATTCATCAGTCAGTGAGCATAAATGCTTCTGCACTCAAGTACATCCAAATGAAAGATTTTCAGTTTTGCGAAATGCAGATGCTGCGACTTTGCGTGATGCAGATGTGGCTCTTCAAGGCTTCTGCGAAAAGGGAGCCTTTTGATATCCTCTGGATTGATTTCAGATGGATGCAGCTCCTAGGTGGGTGTGAACCAAAAGCTGTTATGAAAGTAAAAAGGAATGGTCTGGAAATCTCCTTGGAATGCAAGTTTATATTACTTTTTCTTTTGTAATCAATCACGTTTTCTTCTGAACCTTCATAAAAGTAAACGACAATAAACAGTATCTGAAATGTGGAAAGAATGCTCAGAAGTAAACCGATCCTCACTGATTCTTGGAATAAAGATGCTGGCATTTGAGGCGCCAGTCCGGGCAAAAAGTTCAAAAATCCTGAACCTGTGGACACAAAAACAAGCTATCAGCTGTAGAAAGTCTTTTTTGTTTTTAAAAAAAATATTTTTGTAGCTGATTTTATGGTCAAATATGCTGTGTAGTTCATGTTTTTTCCTTAAAAGGTTTTACATTAATCATGTGAGACTGGCCAGACTCCACAGTCGGACAATTACAACAACATTATAAATTAGCCATTTGGTTGCACAAATTGCTAAAGTGAGATAATTCATTTCTGCAGAGAAATTTCTGTCTCTTGTCCAAAGTTTTGGCTAAGTATTGATCTTGACTCTGGACCAGCGAATGTCTATTGCTACTTGACCAAAATAAAAGAGTTTGGAAAAAAGTTTCTTACTAATGAATGCTGGAACAAAAGCTTTTATTATTAAATACTGTGACCGATGCAAACCATGAATTGAAATTTCGTTTTTTTCTCCTTTTTTTTAAAACTCAGCATTCCTTGAAACACAAGAGTGCACTCACTCAAATGTTTAAGTCTCTTGTTTGATAAATTTATACATCAGAAGGAAGCTAATTTTGCACAGATAGAGTATTTTATGTGAGATTTTGTTTTTAGATGGCCTCAATACTAAGTTACTTGCTGAATGTAAATTTGTTTTTGTCATTCACAGGTCAGACCAAAATTGTAATAATTCTTAAATCTTTTTTCCAGACTTTGCATTGTATTCTTGATTTCACTTTTAATATCTTAATTGTTAAAGGGTATATGTGTAGTAAAAGATTTTCAATTGTTTTCATGTCTAAATAAAGATGGAAATGTTCAATTTCAAGTCTAAAATCAAGAGTGTAGCTAAAAAGCAATCAGAAGTAGATCAAGAGCACAAGTGAAGAGGAGTGATGATGTTACATTTAAACCCCAAACTTGGACCTACAACACAAAGGACATACAGTCAAGCAAATATAGTTACAGAGATGCACCATCTCTGTAACTTTATGCATTCATCCAGCAAAGAAGGGAAAGCTTGGAGACTCAACAAACGGGCACCTTACCAAAGTTTTTAAAAGCTCTGTGTAACGTGTGACGCCTGAGTCAGCAGTGGCGACTGTCAGTTTGTAAACAAACAACTGTCTTTCAAAATCCTGAAAATACAAGAAGACTGAGAAACTGCAATAATTTCTGCTCCAGTTCTGAGTAGCATTATTGCTTTGATTGTCCCAACAATTGTTCCACTGGGGTCGTTTACTCTGAGCCGTCATTTCATGAAGTGATAATGCAAGTCTCATATTTTTAAACCTGATCAGTCTGTATTTTCCTCATAAGGATTAGCAGCAGCATTACTGTCATATTGTTTTAAAAGTGTTATTTATGAGGACACTGTCAGTGACAACCTCTGGAGGACTGTCTCCAGTCAGCTGGAGAACAACATGTCACTTGGCCCTCAAAGGTCCCATGTGTTGGATGGAAAGGATGTTGACAGACTAATGTACAATCAGACTGCAGATGTCAAACATTCTCTCCTTCATTTGGCTCAGGCACAGGGGAAAAAAAAAAATCTCTTTCAGCTGGGGTTAATTATCATGCCTCAACATTCAGATGGAGGTTTGGAGTTTAGTGACTTTACATGATCTCTGGACATCAGCAGACCTTCATCAAATGTATTTTCATCAAATGTAAAACTCTTTGTAAAAATATTAAACTCACCATGCTTCTGTCTCCTCAGTGATCAAGTTGTTTCCTTCCTGCTTTATTTTTAAGGATTTTGTACTTTCCAAGATAAACATTTTTAGGATGCAAAAGTTGTTTTTTTGTTTGTTTGTTGTTGTTTTTTGCCTTGTCATTTTTTAAATACAGCTCTTTAAAAACTGTGGATCCAGATGACATGCCTTCATCCATATATGGCACTCACTTCCTGTTTATAAAACAAACAAAGCTTCTGTGTTGTCAAAAAGAGCTCAGAGAAATTATTTATCTGTTTTATATAAACAAAGGCTTTAAATTATATTTTCTCTCCAGAAATTTGGATTTTAAGCAATTAAGCATGACTTTGCAGAAAAAGGACTTAGAATGACCCATTCAGTGACTCCATTAACTGTTTGCTCAGATGGTTTGCCATATGATTCATGCTTATTGAACTCCAAGAACATAGCTCTCCGAGTCCAAATCGCGTGTTCTTCAGTCAGATTTACTTATCAAGGCGACACATTGCATAGCAATGAATCAAGCCTCTTTCACAGTCGCAGTTTTTAAGTATTTGCCAGTTTACTTCACACCGAATAGCAGAACGAGGAGACAGAAAGCTGGTTCTGGTTTCAAACTAAAGGGTTATGAAGCTCTGAGAGGGAAAAAGGAAGGGCAACGCCAGGGAACACAGGAAACTTCAGGCGTGTTTTTTCAGGCAGAGCCTCTGGATCAGAACCTCTTTCCTGCTGTGGGATGTTTATGTGATGTGTCAGTCAATTTGTTTTTGTGGAACCTTGGTTTGTTTTTCATTAATTTGTGTTTCATTTGTTTGTTTTTTTTTAGTCTTGCTATTGCGTTTTATTTCTTGAGTTTAGCTTCTTTCTGTTTGTCTCGGTTTCCAGTTTCACTTCACGCCAGGTTCCAGTTTCATTGTTTTTCTTCTTTGGAGGTTTTTGATTGTATTTCTGGTTTTCACACCCACTGCAAGCGACTTCTGTGTTGCACACACTAAATGTTGCAAGAAATGCATCGCTGCAGGGCGCCGACATTAAAGAAGGTTTCCTACACAGCCAGAAATTAACATGTTTCTCTGGTCTTTAAGAAATGTTGACTGTATTTTATCATCTGTCGTTCAAAACCCGAAATATTTCATGTTTTTCTCAAATGTTTTAACCCAAATCAGAGGATAACAGTAAAATATTCTTGCAGGCAACACCCAGAAAAACCAACAAACAAACCAAATAGAGTCCAACCAAACAAAATAAAGTGCCAAGCAGGTTACTCTTACTCTAAACTCAAGACGCTGATGAAGGGAGATTCATTACCACACAGTTTGAGTGAGATGTAATCTTTATTATTTGTGAAAACACAAACACAAATATTTTTCAGCTCATCTGGAGCGATGCTCCTGCTGTATTTCATCTTCCTCTTGACTCCATGTACACTTTTTGTGTTGTTATTTCTGGATCAGACCAGTTTCTGACCAATCCCAGTCATACCGTGGGCATAAAACCAGAAATGACTATTTTTGGCTGCGAGTCCTGATGGAAAAATAAAATCAGGAACCCTACGAGGCGTGTCAGCAGAGGTTCATTCCTTCCCTGTTCTGACTTTGGACTTAAAAAAATGGACCAACACAGCAGAAGACGCGTCTTGCTAACTCATCTCTGACTGTGGGAACTTTAATCTGGACCTCCAGTGCATCTTAGACTTCACTGAAGGCTGTAATTGCTCCTCTTGCCGGAGCAGCTATGACTGCCACAGTTTTTGCTTCCAGTTCACTTTCAAATTAAATGTTCATTTACGATACTCTGAAGAGCCCGTTCTGCAGGCGTAACCCTTGGTGCCGCATCCTCGTTTAGTGACTCTCCAGCAGTCTTCCTCATAATGTTCCAGGCACAACATTTCTGTAATAAAAATTGTTTTCAAAATTGCTTTCAGTGAGTTTATGCAACATTCACATTTCACTGAAAAACACTAACTTTGTGATAATCTGTTAACTGTACCGATTTCAATAATTACTGAACCTATAAATCGGTTTTGTAAACGTTGAAACCTCTCTGGAGAAGCAGCTTCTTTCTTGGTTAGAATAAATGCATCGCTCTACTTAATCAGCCTTCCTCCTTGTGGATCTTCCCCTTCATCACGTCACACAGTTTCAGTGACAAAATGTAAAAAAACTGGCCAGTTTTTCAACGCCAATGCATTCAGGAATCATTGGTGCCTCACAGTTGGAGAGTTGAGCTTTAAACTTTGTGGTGATTATTTCCAGCAGGACTTCTTTGCCTGCCCAGGGAGTTGCTAGTTAAAAAAACGTCTGCACACTCATTGAGTGCAAGCCGAATACCTACATTGACCAGATTTCGTAGATGATTGTGTTCCTCCTGCACACAGCTGAGCTTGTTTTCACATCTGTAAACTATATTTCTAAAGATCAGGGGTTGCATTACCCTTTAAAATTCCTCCCACTCTGTTCTGCTGCTGAAAAGGAAAACTGGGTGTGTCGAAGAAGAATCTGCAGCAAAGATTCCCTCATGCAAGCTGACTAATGTTTTTAAACCAGTGTTATCACAAGGACTTTTCTTATCTGGTCTCTAAGGAGCAAATAGCTTAGCAGATTTAAATTATTCACCTGCATGTGAGCTAAAGTTATGAAATGTACATAAATGAATATATTCAGCATTTATGTATTCACTATTTAAAATCTCCCAGATTTTCAAGTTTCTATTTAATTTTAATTTTATTCTGTCTGTAATTTTTAATAATCAGTTATTTTAAGTTATTTTATATTCAATGGGATATATTTTGTTACTGTGGTGCTGTAATAAGTGATTTTTCCCACTGTGGGATTCATAATGGACTATTCTATTCTATTCTATTCTATTCTATTCTATTCTATTCTATTGTGTACCTACATTAATGTCTTTCAATTTTCCCACCATGGACAATGTTGATTTGCAGACTATTTTGTGTAGCATTATCTGATCTTCTTTAAGAATTTACTCAAATTTGACAAAAAAACACGCCCCCCCCCCACCCCCCCAAAAAAAACAAGCAGTTCCATCCTTCAATATAAAGCAACATTTCAGCTCTCATAATGACCATAGTTCAATTTCTTAAATTGGGCTATTCCTACTGCTACTCCTAAATAATTAGGATATGTTTTGGAAAATTCACTCAGCCCTGTTTTGTCACAGAACAAGAAAGTGTTTGAGATTTGATGGCTGACGATCAGAGCTGATGTGTGAGGAAGAAACGTGTGGATGTGGCAAAGCAGCAGCCACACGGTGTGGAGGGAGAAACTGTATGACTTTAGTTAAGACCCAGAACCCGGCAGCACGCGAGTTATGGTGAACTTCTAAGCTGATAAAAGCAAAAGAAAAAAAACCAGTCAAAGTACGGCAACCATCTTCTTTCTCTGCGAAAACAAAGTGAAAATCTTTTCATGACCTCAAACTCCTCTGATGAAACCAGTTTTTGGGGAATAAATGTGCTTCTGTCCCATGTGCAAATATTAAATGAGTGAAGGAAGGAAATGTTAGATTAAAGAAAAGAGCAACGTCACACTGTTTTCCAAGTTAGAGGTGCTGAAAACAATGAACTCAGAATAAATTGGGGACAAAAGCTGCAACAACAAATCAACAGTGACATCATTTACTGCAACAGGCGCCTTAAATAAAGTCTGTGAAGGGAAGATTTAGTCATTTGTTTTCCCAAACACAAAAAGTTGATCACCAGATGAGCCAGTAAGAAAGTCGAGTCTTGCGCTGCTGAATTGCAGAACCAAATAACAGATCGAAATCCTTTCATTATCGTGATAATTAGGAGATCAATTCTAAAGTTTTAGACGTTTTAACAAAGTTTTATTCAGATTCAATGAGTGAGTTATTTCATTAAATAACCAACAATTTTAATGCAGACAGAATACTCTCTTCTCCTGACAAAGACTTGGATAATTGTTCTACCTTTTAAATTTTGTCAGTCACATAACAGTGCTGTAAAAATAGTTTGTCCCTTAAGATTTCTCCTTTTTGCCTTTATGTCACAGTGAGATGTGGGTAGAAAACAAGCAGTAGTTTTGACCTTTGAACTCTCACTGGTAAGTTCTTGTCAGATCAAATGAGGCAAGGCAGGACCGAATGTTTTAGATATTGTTTTGGGTTCTTTTGTGACTTCTGGATGAGTCACTAATATCCTGTTTGAGTCATCTTGGTTCTCCACAAATCCATGTTTTCTCCATTAATGTGGCTCATTGTGGTTTGATGGCCTTATAAAGCTCGGAAATGGTTTAGCAATTTTTTCAAGACAGATAGTCGGAGGTCTTACTTGTTGTCTGTTTTTGACTTTCTTTAGATTGAAGCACAAAAGGTTTCTAATGTGTGACCTTTGAACCTAATCCTGATGTCAGACAGATTCAGTTTAGTAGATCTCTTGATTCTGCAACTCTGGCAATAATCAAACTTGAGTATAGAAAGCGCTACTTTACTCAACTGGCAACAAAATCCTGTTCTTCTCAGTTAATTTATGATTTAACACAAATTAAACCCAATAATTTATAGGATAATAATTAATACATTTTATCTCAGAAAATTATGATTTCAAAACCTCCTTTGCAGAAATGAATGTAATTGAACTGAAGTAATTTATTTGCAATGTTGTGCATTTAACTTAAGAAACAACAAGGTTCTTTTTCATGCTCTCTTGTAGGACAATGAAGGCTGGTGTGGGACTCATTTCTTCATTGCTCCTGTTCCTCTTAATGGGAGCAGTCTTTGCCCAGAGGCCGCGACCGAAGAAGCCTACCAGACGTCCAGCCACCACCAGGAAGCCTTCTGTCCCCAAGCGTGTGGAACCAGCCGTTTCCGAGCCCCAGGAGCCCACAGATTTCCCTCCGCCCATCCTCGGCCCGCCTTCCGTCTTCTCTGATTGTCCCCGAGAGTGTTCATGTCTCCCAAGCTACCCAAATTCTCTCAACTGTGAGAACCGGAACATCCGTGTGGTCCCGGTCATCCCATTCAGAACTCATTACCTGTATCTACAGAACAACTACATCTCTGAGCTCACTGCAGAGGCCTTTAACAATGCTACAGAGGTCCGCTGGATCAATCTGGCAAACAATCGCATCCAGAAAATTGACAAACAGGTTCGTCAGATGGTTTTTGTCTTTCAAGGCCTCTAAAAATCTGAAAACCTGGTTTAAAATGCCAATCTGTTCCCCATGTCTGCAGGTTTTTGAGAAGCTCCCGGGTCTGTTGTATTTCTATGTCCAGAGAAACCAGCTGAATGAAGTGCCATCAGGCCTCCCAACAAGTCTGGAGCAACTTCGTCTGGACAGGAACCGCATTTCCAAGATCCCCGCTGGTGCCTTCACCAAGATGGTGAACCTGACTCTGCTGGACCTGCACTACAACCAGGTGAACCACATTTAGCACCTGTGCAGGCAGGAGAGCCAACTGCATTATGGGAGGTAGATTTTCAGTGTGTGGTGTCTTCTCGGTCAGCTGAGCGACAGTGACCTGGGAAAGAACACGCTCAAGGACCTGAAGAACCTCATGCAGCTCAACCTGGCGCACAACGTTTTGAAGAAGATGCCCGCCGGAGTGCCAAACAACCTCATCCAGCTGTTCCTGGACAAGAACCGCATAGATGACATACCAAAGTAAGTAGACAGAGCGGACATGTGTGAATACAAATACTCCAATGAACAGTGACAGTGTAAAAGGTATTAGCCACTGAAATGTTGCCAAAAAATTTAAGATTTCTACGATTTGTGCCGCTGTGAGAAAGATTTACATTTGGAACATTGAACATCGCAGAGATGAACCAGAAATTTACAATGAAAGCTATTCTTACCTCTGCATGTTTCTCTTTAGTTAAAGTGCAAACTTTTTATCTCCAACCATTAAAAACTCCAAAATGCAAAATATGTTTGGCAGTTTTAATCCTTCTGCAGTTTCCATCAGGGCAACAGAAAGTTACGTTTACATGTAGAGAGCTGTTTTTGACTCAAATTTGTGCCTATGTAGGCTGATTTGTTGAGGAGTACCACCTTTGTTTATGTCCTGTATGCCTGTGCTGTCCAGAGATTACTTCAAGGACTTCACCCATCTGGCTTTTGTGAGGCTCAACTACAACCAGCTGAGCGATAAAGGAGTTCCCAAGGCCGTGTTCAACTTGACCAGCCTGCTGGATCTGCAGCTGGCTCACAACCAGCTCACAGTGATCCCCCTCTTCAACAATCACCTGGAGCACCTGCACCTCAACCACAACAGCATTGAGAGTAAGTGACTCACTGGTGTTAATCTAGTGAGTTTGCAGTTTGATTTCTCTCTGCACTGGGTAAACGGTGCAAGGAGTTGCAGAACCATGTCCTCGCCTGTGGTGGCACTGCACCAAGACCTGCTGAAGGAAACAACGCAAAAACCTCAAATGAAGACACTGGGCACAAGTTCCTTCTTCACACAATATAAACAAAACTGGAATGGTCTCAGATTTTAGAGGTTTTAGAGTTTCTCTTTTGTCTTTGGCAAACGACCACGAGCCATTTCTCCTGCAAACAATAGACTTTGTACATTTGTTTTGGTTGTATTTACCCAGAATGCCATGCGCGCTATATTCTGCTGTCTGCCTTTGGAGCGGTTTCTGGTCTGCTTGCATCCGCAGACGCATTCGAGCAGCGCCAGAGTTCGCTTCAACTGCAACTGAACACCTTGGTTTTTAGGCGGATCAGAGTTTTTTTCTTGTCCATATCAGAGTTTGATTGTGCGTTCACACCTCAAACGAACCGGACCTTCAAACTAGAGTTTGAGTAAAGCGGACTAAGTGGGGCAGGTCCACACCCTAAACTTTCACCTATAAAAACAAGTCGACTTGCACATGACTTTGAATTCAATTAAGAAAATATTACATTTTTACTGTACATTCCAGAATAAAATAGCACTGAGTCAGCTGACAAGCTGCCTGAACAACACAGCAATCCACAATTCAGCAAACTCACCGGTTCAGTAAACAATAATAATAATAATAATAATAATAATAATAATAATAATAATAATAATAATAATAATAATAACAATGATAATAATAATAAAGGAGTTTCTATTTTGTATCTGTAACTATTTGTTTTACTAACAGGCATCAACGGCACTGAGATCTGCCCATTCAGCCTGCTGGCCGACCTGACTGACGACCGTCTGGTGCCACGACTAAGGTAGACCAACATGTCAACATGAACTGGTGCCGCAGCAACGCCCTGAACGGGTCTGACAGTCAGGTCACATACTGATGCATTTTATTCTGCTGCCTCAGATACCTGCGTTTGGACGGGAATCATTTGCACCCCCCCATCCCCATGGATGTCATCATGTGCTTCAGACACCTTCACTCTGTCGTCATCTAGGAGGCAGGGGGTCTTCTCACACAAACCCGCACACAGACGAAAAACCAAATCAACGACAGCGGTGCACGACGGGGAATTCAAGATAAAGCACACTCACTGGAGCACAAGGTTTCGAGCTTGAACGAGCTGCGGAGTTGCATTACTGAACGAGGAACTCTGCTCAGCTGCAAAGCTTTGAGTTTGCTTTTTAAATGACTGAAAGTGTCATTCTGCCAGAATCCAAGCAGTGGACTGCAAACTGGCAACAAGAGATTATAGGAACATTTAGCTTATGGTTTGCATGGGAGGTTTAGTATCTATTCAATAAAAAAACATAGAAAAAAAAAACATTTGAATGAGCAAAACTCCAGGTGTAATAGAATACATACAGCTGCATTTAATAAGTTAAATTTAGTTAAATTTGTATTTATTTCAGTAATTCAATTTAAAAAGTGGAACTCATAAGTTGTACAAGTTTATTACCCAGATACACCAAAGAATTCACTTCTGGATGGATTTTGGGTGGATATGAACATTAAATAGGGCAAACAAAAACCAATATTCAATGCATGAAAGTATTTAATGCATAAAGTATTAAGTTTTAACCCCATCCATCTCCTTTTGCATGAATGAGGCGTGATGTGGTTCAGTCTGCACTCTGTCCACAAATCCCCATCCTGCGGTCCAGCCTTCCCCAGGGATTTGTTTTATTATTGATCTTATGTTACATTTACATTTACACAATCGTGAAAATGAGCGGAGATAAATGTAGACTATGTCACTCTGTTTGTAATGAATCTGTACATGAGTTTCACCTTTTCAGCTGAATTACTAAATTAAATTTATTTGATATTTAAAGTAATGGAGATGCTCCTCTGCTCTGCTACAGAGGGCGGTTTTAAGGACCAACATTTACAGTGCATAGGTCTGAATGACGCCTTCAGTTTCCAAGGTGCTCTGTGTAAAAATGTTTTTGTTTTTCCTATTAATAGACTTTTATGTTATTCCTCTGTATAAAGGCGCTTTGTACAAATACTGAAAAATAAAATGTCTTTGCTCGTACAAATTTTATCTTTATTCAAATACCTTTGAGTTTGCTGGGCTCAGGTTTTTCGTTTTGTTTTTCTACAAAATGAAACATGCTCAATGGATTTGGCTTTCAGGTAATGTTGAAGTATTTGAGTTTCAAAAATGTTCCCAACACATTATGCTAATTTATACACAGTCATCATGCAGGGATGAACTCTGCCAAATTGGCAAGGGGAAAAAATGTAATTCGTTCTAAAAACAGAAACGTTTTCAGGAAGCTTCTCTCTTCAAGTCAGGGTGGAGGAAGAAGTCTGTGGCAGGAAGGATGTGAGCGTAACCAGGAAGAAGCTCCATCCGTTAGATCCAGGTACAAGAACCATGACTCATCCTGACTTTAGTCTTGAATAGATGATGACAGTCATTAAACAAAAGGAAAACAGCAGAACATCAATACAGAGGCACGCAGAAAGGGAAAATGTGGTTTTTAGTTCTCTCTATTCATCTTCTCCACTGACTCGTTTTTGCTTTTCTTGTAGATGTTTTAGTTGTTATTTTTTTCTAGAACCTCCAGGTATTTTAAAGAGGTCATGATTCAATGCACTCTGACACAGTTCCTACAGCCTTTTGGGACAAAAGAAACAGCCCCACAGCATCACACTCTCTCTGCCGTACTAGACATTTTCAACAATTTGTCCTTTGTGTTCATCCAAACCCACCTGAGAGCTTTGTCACAAAAAAGTTGAATCATAGACTCATCCAAACAGAGCAAACTTGTAAAGTTGAAGTTGCACCAGAAAATATATATTTATCAAATAAAAGGTTACATTTTGGTATTTTCTACCTAAAATAAGCATTTATTTTAACACATTTTTTCCAGGTGGCAGGCATTGATCAGTTCATCTTGACAGCAACACTTCAGTGTATTTCATTGCAGTTTTCATATAATAGGTCAACACAAAACCGTGGAGGCATTGGGATGCATAGTTTTCAAAAACATTCACAAATAAAGTTCTAAAATCTGTGAGATGCTCTTGTATTCATCCAAGTCCTTTTGAAAGTATCTCCCCTTCACTGGAAACTGAAAAATGTTCTTTGCAACATGATTCAGGCTCAGTCAAACTGAGTACAGGTCATCTGTGAAACATAAATCTTGCAAAAGATTCTCAGCTGGGCTCAGGTCTGGTGAAGGTTTTCTCTAGACGTCTTGATGTTTTGGTAACTTTGTAGTGGTGCCAGTTTCAGATGCTGAATTGAACATTAAGATGTTTAAACTTTGGGGTGATGTTTTACAGCCTGAACTTGCTGTGGTCTTCTCCAGAACGTCTTCAACTTCTTGCCTTCATGATGAAGTTTACTAACATGCTGAGGCATAAAGAACAGCTGGAGTTACACTGAGAACTCTGTAAGCTCAGTAAGTGAGTTCTGGAGGAAAGAGGTCAATTTCATTTATAGGAATCATATTATTAACAGGTGCTGCATACATGAGCATGTCACACTTTTCAGATTTGTATTTCTTTAAAAAAAAAAAAAAAAATTACATGGAATTTTCTTTCTTTCTGCTCTTATTTTAGGCAGATCAGAAATCTCTATGCAAGATCTTCTTTCTGGTGAATACATTCGCAGCTCGGAGATAAGCACCAGCAACTCCCGACCCCGTTAGGGAGAAGGGTGACGGAAAATGGATGGATGGATGGATGGATGGATGGATGGATGGATGGATGGATGGACATTCGCAGCTCTTCCTCTCAGGAGACACAGCTTGCTCGTGCAGCTCGGTGATGACCCCTACTGGCTACTTACTGTATATCACCACTGTTACTAACACTAACTTTTAAAATTTCTGTACTTCCAGTTACAAATGCTGACACATGTTTCCTCCAGGTCAAAAGAGCTTTGCGCCGATAATCCTGCAGTAACAAACAGTGACTCAATATTATTCCAAGGCCGCAGGCATTTCCTGTTTTCATCTGACTTCTCAGAAGACATTTTTTTAAAACAATGATTGGATTCTGTTACTGCAAATAGATGAGCAGGTTTAGCGACCGTTTCTGTAAATGACTTGCCTAACCTGTGTTCAGGTAAAAGACTTGCACCTCGAGGGGTAAAACGAAACAAACAAAAAAAGGTGCAGACAGACGGATAATTGGTGTTGAGCAGCAGAGGGAATGATCAAAACTCTCCAAGAAACTATAAGCTGGACAATTTTAGGTGTAGACACTTAATTATTCCTGAAACTGAGGGGGAAAAAAGCACAGATCATCTGGCAGATTACAAGGCAGATGTACAAAAGAAATGACTCTCTTATCTGATGAATGACTCATGAAAGCATTCGCAGAAATGTCAGTGAGAGTTTTTTTCTCCACAGTGACATTTGGTTTACGTCACGAAAAGGGAGGAAACTCTCAATTATGCACTATCATTTTCTTTTACAATAGCATGGATGAGGAATTCCTTTAATTGCATCACTTCCTTGTCCAGAAACAAGAGGTGTGCACGCCTGCAGCCTCGTTTTTTTTTTTTTTTTTTGTGGGTCGGAATATGATTGCAAAAAACCCCCTCAGTCTACTATAAGAGCAGAGAGGATGGAGCCTCAGAGACACACATCCTCTCCTGGACCCATCCTGTCAGGCAACACACAGGTGAGTCTGAGCACAGGTGATGCTGTTGCTGCTCTGGGTCATGGTGACTGATCATGAACTTTGCACTGGTTCTGTGTAGTTTTCTTTAATCTTGTAGGGGTATCCCACATGCTGTATGACTAAGTAGTGCAGTAAATGCACACAACCAGGCATTTAATCATTACCGATCGATTGTTGCAGCGTTTCGCCAAGATGTTGTGTCGCCAAGATGGGCGATAACTACATCCTTACCCGTAACGTTCTCCTGTTGATACACTGTAAAAGCTGACGGCGCCCTGAAGTTGAAAGCACTTATTACATCTCCTAACTCCTGATGTTTTACACAGAAAGTTGGTTTAATAGTTTTATTATGTTTGATTTAGTGTTAGGGTTAATTATCTAACTCATCATTTTAAGACAGCTTTCAAACTTCCACTGCTCAGGACTTAACATTTAACAAATCAAAATGTCTCTGTTCAGTTTCACCTGCAGGTAGCCACAGCGATGAAGATGTTGCTCAGTTCTTCCATCTGGGCCATGCTCCTCCTCCTCCTCGGGTTTCTGAACCGGGCCGCGGAGAGCCGGACGCTGCACATAGACGGCTGCTCTGCCAACGTTCACCTCCATGAACTACACCAGTACTTCTCTGAGATAAAATCAGATGCGGTGAGTTTAATCAAGAAACACAGACACACACACACACACACACACACGCCAGTGCAGCTGCTCATGGATGCAGACACAGGACGTCATTCGCTTCATGTTCAAGTGTTCATTATTAGATGGAAAGAAGCCGCCTGAGAGATTTTAATCCCCAATTTTCTGATCTTACATGACAGATATCAGCAGACGGCGAGATTGAAGTAAAACTTCTGGATGCGTCTCTGATGAAGAACGTTCAGGTGAGCTTTTCAGGCACTTTCACATGAGAACGTTTCCATCCTGTCTCTCTATGTATACAACAGCAAACATCACTCGACGTAGTGATGAATGCGTTCACTCCTAACGCCTGCTCGCCTCCAGCAGGAGGGCCAGACGTGCTGCTTCATGCGTCTCCTGCTGCGCTTCTACGTCGAACGAGTCTTCAGCAGCTACGACTCCTCTCAGCCAAGTCGGCAGCGCAGCTCCAGCGCCTTGGCAAACGCTTTTGTCAGCATCAGAAGGGAAATGCATAAATGTGTAAGTCAGCCGTCCTGTTTCAGCTGCGATGTTACCAGAAGCAGCTCCTGGGTCATGCTAGTGACCTTTGAACTCTGCTTTTCTCAGCACTGCCACTGTGGAGAAGAAACCCAGAGAACAATTGACTCAGTGCTCGCCAGCTTTGACAAGGTACACTATGCCATGTGTGCTTTCTGTACAAAATGCAAAGATCTTATCTCGGTTCACATAACTACAGCTAGATGCAGAAGGTTTCAGTTTTAGTGAGCAGAGAAATAGCTTTGAAAAGACTTTGGATGTCAGAAATTGTTGAGCATTTTTTTTTTCTTATTACAAACAAACTCAACCATAAAGAAATCAATCAATCAATCAATCAATCAATCAAGCAGCATAGGCATTTTTTATCAAAAGTCTTTGAAAATAAACAAACAAACAAAAAAAACAATTAGCAATGCAATTAAAAACATCCAACCAGTTTTGTTAATCTACTCTTATATTGCTTTAGTGATTTTCCATTTCTGCTCATATCTAAGCCTCTTTGCTCTCTTCTCTGCTTCTCCTGCGGAGCAGCTGCAGATCCAGCAGGCGGCGCAGAAGGCTGTGGGGGAACTGGGCACCGTGCTGAACTGGCTGGAGGGACTGGGATCTAAACCATAAACACGAAGCTGACCCGCAAGAGAGCTACTCGTTCGTCGACCCCCTGAGCCATTTTGCATTTCTCTGTGTTTGTACTTGAATTAATTTAAACCTGTACATATTTGTATTCTCTCACACGTTCTGAATGTCTGAAGCTGAAAGGATGTACAGTTTGTAGAAATTTAAATGAGCAATAGGTTTTTCTGTGAAGTTGTAAAATGAGTTTTTAACAAAACAAAGCTTTTATCTCAACTATAAAAATAAATAAATAAAATATGACTACACTTTAATTTTCCTGCAGCGTTTGTTGTAATTTATGGCCACCTAGTGGCTTTAAGAAGAATGTAACAACAACAGAAAAAAAACAAACAGATTTCCACATTAGTATGCAACACCCTCCACAATCATTAAATTCCTTGGTAAAGAAGTGCAGAGAATCTCATGAATAAAAGATTGTTGGGTTGAGTGATTTATGAAACACTTTTAATTTTGAACCAGTTAACAGTTCATGCAGAAGTATGTAAAACTAAGATCCCACTGCAAAACCTCCTGGTTTTCACCAAATATTGGTTTTTTGACTCTTACTGAGTTAAAACATTAATTTTGTTGCTTCCAAATGAATCTCAATTTGTTTTCTTTGCATTATTTGAGGTCTGAAAGCACTGCATTTTTTTTTTGTTGTTGTTTTTGTTATTTTGACCATTTTTTATTTTCTGCAAATAAAAACACATTTTTTTTGCTTGGAACTGACATGTTGTCAGTAGTTCATAGAACAAAAGAACAATGTTCATTCAACTCAAGTATAAACCTATAAAAAGTAAAATTAGAAAATGAGATCATTTTAAATGGTCTCTTAATTTTTTCCAGAGCTTTATCTTCTTTGGAGAATAACTGACGATGGAGAAATATACACCTAAAGAACATGAGTAAAATATTCGCTACCTGTTCAATGTTTCTTAAAAAACCCAATACGGTGAGTTTTGGGTCACTGTCTTCGAAAAGCATCGACTGCAGAATGAATGTAGAAGTGGCCTGAATCCAGCAGAACAGCCCAGACCATCACACTTCCTCCTCCGTGTTTGACAGCGGACGCTCCACACTGTGGAATGATCCTTTCAGCTGCTACACAGTGTGAACTGAAAACGTCGAATTATGATTCATCAGTCCTTTTTCACCTCTAGTCCTGATCGTGGTGTTTCATGGCACAGATGCGCTTCTTTATATCAGTCTGATATGATTTTTAATGTTTTAAACCTACAGTTCTTCACAGTTGAAACTGAGACTTGATTACTACTGTCACTATTAGACGACATCTATGAGCCGCTCATCACCAAGCTACTTACTCTAAGATCTTGCCCTCTGAATCGGTTGTGGCTTTTGGTCTGCCAGACGTCTTCCTGTCAGAGTGTGCCCCAGTTTCTGAGTCCTAACTTTGTTTTCCACAGTTACATCTTTATGTGTGACGTTGGTCTTTCTTCCATTGTTAACCCGTTTAATTCCACATTTTTTCCTGCAAAATAAGTGCATGCATTTCAGTCCTCTGACCTCCCCAACACATAATATTTATGAATTATTACATTTTATGTTAAGTTAGTGAAAATGTAGGTTTTATACTTGGCAACAACTGTCTAAATTACACAAATCTGGCCTGTTTATACGTATAAAAAAAATAAGAAAAATTATGACATGCATAATCTATTATAACAGGGCTGCACAGTGGCGCAGTGGGTAGCGCTGTTGCCTTGCAGCAAGAAGGTCCTGGGTTCGATTCCCGGCCCGGGGTCTTTCTGCACGGAGTTTGCATGTTCTCCCTGTGCATGCGTGGGTTCTCTCCGGGTTCTCCGGCTTCCTCCCACAGTCCAAAAACATGACTGTCAGGTTGATTGGCCTTCCCAAATTCTCCCTAGGTGTGAGTGTGTGTTCATGGTTGTTTGTCCTGTTTGTCTCTCTGTGTTGCCCTGCGACAGACTGGCGACCTGTCCAGGGTGAACCCCGCCTCTCGCCTGGAACGCAGCTGGAGATAGGCACCAGCAACTCCCGACCCCGTTAGGGAGAAGGGTGACGGAAAATGGATGGATGGATAATCTATTATAACAAAGAATGGTTACAAGAATGTTCAGAAACATTTTAGACACATAAAGATTCAATGCTGAATCCTGCAGATGTCACAGTCTTAATGTCCCAAGTGACCTTTGACCTCATTTAGTTATTTCATCAACGAGGCAGGGTCACGTGAAAATGCTAGTATGAACAAATGTGTATCTGGGAGGTAATTGTCCCTGTTCCACAAGACCAAGAGCTACAGCTTGGCTCTTCCCTAAACCAGTTCCATGCGTGTTGTCATCTTGTAGTTGTGATTCGGTGCATGAGCCACAATTTGTGTAAAGAGTCGCTTTTTGGGGGGTGAAACAGGGGAGGGGTTCAACTGTGGGAATGACAGTGATGCAGAAAACATCACATTGAGGTTATTTAAGATCTGGAAGATCTAAAACATCTGATCGCTGTGTGGGAACAGCAAGGCATATGGAATAAAGAGCAAAGCTGTGGACACGCAGCATAGTCCTGTCAATGTGTTATGCTAGCGGCTACAATTGTTGCCATGCTTACATTCACTCTTCTTGTGCTCAAAAGATGAATGGAGGGATACAATTTTATTTATATATCAGTAGAAGACATTTCAAAGAACATATGTTCAAAATATTTCATTAATATTTTATTTAAATATTTTACTGACTTCCTCTTGTTCAGGTTTGTGACAGACATTTACTTCAGCAGATGCTCATCTGGGAGGAGCTGTGTGATCCAACACTGATTTTATAAGGTCATAAAGTAATCCAGAAAGTTTGGATCACCTGGAATTAGTGGCACCAGCTTTCAACTTGAAATTTAAAGTGAGTTTTAAATTTAAATTAAATTAAGTTTTGTATAAAAATTCCTTACTGTACTATTCTGAATTTATTTTTCAGTTAAGGTCTGGCAGTTCATCAATTACGTTTGTATCATTTCAAGCTCGTCATAATAATAATTTAAAAAAACTTGAACTGAAATAATAATTTTGCGTGTTATAAAACTTTTTACCAGTGGAGTTGGTTTTATAGACTTTTCCATTGCCTTTACTCAGCAAATTCCCAAGTAAGATAGACTCACCCAGCAGGTGGCGCTAGAGTCTGACGCTCTGAACCCATTGGTGCCATGGATGAAGTGGGGATTTTGTGAAAGTATGTTGGCTCCTCTTCTCCCTTGAAAAGAACCAAAGTGTCTTTACTGAATGCTATTGTAGCAGAGCACAAAACCATGCCAGAGACGTTAAGAGTTGCTGAAGATTAGACATTCAGGAAGATTGTCTTGCTAAAACACAAAACTGTTTAAAGAAAACCATAAAAAGTACAACCGAAAACAACTGCAGCCCCCTTCTAATTGAGATGATCTGACTGCAATCTGACTGCAGTGTTATTGTTTTTTTTTTTCACTTTTAAGATCACAGAGAAATGACACCTAAATCAATCTGGTCCAATTGTACTTTCTTTCTTTTCAATCTAGCATGTGATCCATTTCCTTTAGTGGTTTTTTTGTTTACTGAGGGCAGCAAAAAAGCTGCATTTCAAGAGTGAAAGTAAACAATTTGAGTGACTTTTCAAATGATTTCCCAATAAATTAAACATGCAAACATTTTGCCTGATATAGGAACATGATATTGAACTGACAATGATGCAAAGTTAATAGTAACTTTGACTGGAACTTATTATATTTAACCTTTTAAAAAGAAGAACATAGATACATAGTCTGTGGTGGCAACAGCCATCTTCTCCGGTGTGTGTTAGAGCAGGAAACGGGTAGATGAGCTCATCTGGAAGGCCGGCGCTGTCCTAGGATGACCCTCAACCCAGTACAGGTCATGAGAGGCAATAATGGAGAATGTCTCCCACTTCATCAGAGCTCATTCAGGGACAGATGCTACATCATAGGAGTGCAGAGGAGAATTATTTCAGATCCATATAGTCTAAAACCATCGCTGTTTCCAACAAACCGAATATGTGTTTACATTTCTGCTGGTGCTTTCAGTTATTTGCAGGTTTACTCAATTCAAATATCATGTCTGCTGATATTTTCACATTTATGTTTGCAGTTTTATTTGGGCTTTTCATACAAATGTTTTAAGTTTTTGTGGCGTCAGTGTTGCCTTTATTCAACAGTAGCAATACGGGAAGAAGAAGAAGTCATGCAGCGAATGGCAGGAAGAAACCTCCAGCAGAACCCGGTTCAGTACCGGCAGCCATCTGTCACACAACCCACTGGGAGTCTGAGGAAACAGAGCAGATGCACAAAAAGATGCAGAAGAACTAGTAAAACTGTACTTTCTATGCTAAAGGAAAGTAAAAAGTTAACAGCAGGAGATGGAGTATGTTTAGCAGCATCTTCTCACTTGATGCTCCCCCCCAGGAAGCCAAACAAAATCATAATATAGATGTAGCTTCTATGGAGAGAGAAGAAAAACTGAGAGAAAACAAAGTTGACAGATGAAATAGCAGAAAATGATGCAGATTGGGGAGCAGAGGCACAAAAAGTGAGGAAAAGCGGTGAGTTTCTCCTCCAGCAGCCTAAACTTGTCGCAGTATAAGAAGCACATTCCAACGCCTCAATGCATTTTCCTGTATCATGCTATTTTATCAAAGTAGTGTGGTGTAGACTGGTATGAGAACGCTTTTCTTTTATTAAATCTACAGAAAACAAATGACATGTGCTTTGATTCTGGACAGAAGCCCCATAACACAAATCAAACTGTAGTTAAAGATCAGACAGTAGTAAATAAGTTAAAATTTACTTGCTATTGAAAGAACCTGCAAAGATGGTTTTGCCTAAGGAAGCTTGAAAAGTTTCAGGTTGATGAGTCAATGACGATCCTGTTTTATTGATCATATATTGAATCTGTGTTGACTTTTTTTCTCCTCTGTTGGTTAGAAAATCTTAGTATGAGGCCAACAAAATGGCCTTAGCAGAATGATGCATACAAGCAATAAGATCTTAGGAGTTGAGCACTGCTTACTTACAGAACTAAAACTGAAGCCATTCTTGCTGATAGTTCTTATCTTGTACAGTTTCTGCCTCCATCCTCTGTTCCTACAGCGATTTCTCTTCATGATGCAGGACAAGGTGATGAGGCTCGCATCTGATGGTTAGAGTTCGACAATGAAGTACACTGCTGTACTCTTCCCGTTGTGTATTGATTTATATTTAATGTCTTTTTTGGTACGTTTCATTGTTTTTATTTTTTATTTTTCTGTCCGAGGCTCCTCGGAGCCTCCTCTTCTGTGGATCTCCTCTGTTTGGATGCTTGCATGTTTCCATTTGCATGACGCGTCTGTGGGTTAAATGCATGTGTGTTGTTTCTGAACCATGTGGGCAAACCTGATCCTGAGATGTTACGCTTCCTCAAAAAGCCTGAAAAGAAAAAAGAATGAGGATTTCTTCCTAACCTGTTATTCAGCAACTTTTTTATTCTACCAAATGATAAGATACACGTATTATATGAGATCGATAAAAGTATCAATTGAAATTTGATGAAATGTTTCTTTCTTTAAAACCAATGTGTATTTAAAATACACTGCGGCTTAATTAGTCTTTGTTCAAATAAGAATGAAAGAAATCTGGAGAGGATGCACAGTAATAATAATAGAAATAAAAGTCAAAATAAGAATACTTGTGATACTGAATGATGGCAGATGAAGAAATAGAAAATAAGAGTTGAGTTGTGTGACTGTCGACCCAAACTTTAAGGCTCTTAACGATGACTTTATTTGACAGCTTTGGTTTCTTCCATTCATGCATTAATTGCTCAGTCTGGCTATTTATTTATTTTTAATTATGTTGGAAATTATTCTCTAATAAACTCTTGAAGTTCAACACGTTAAAATCAACGACTGAACACAGGAGGCCTGATTATCTGATTATCAGTCGGGGTTGAAGGGTTAATGTGTGTCTCTGTCCTCTGCAGCTTTATCTCCTTTTTTAATTATGTTGCTAAGGATATTTTTTAATTATTGAAAGATGCCAAGTGAATGTAATAATCATAAAAATAACAAAAATCCTTCCAGATAGCGATGCCATTGAATGGAAACCAATATGACGGCGTCATTTTTCCCATGATTAAAATCTGCATTTGTTGTGTCTGTTCTTGGCAAGGAAGTTATTTTTAATAGTAGCAGGACAAGAAGCCATAAAACTAAAAAAAAAAAAGAAAACAAAAATAGTTTCTAAAGCTGCTTTCATCTGGTAGATTCAACAAGTGTTGTACTGGAGAGCAATTAATCCTTACATACCAAATATAAAGATTAGAAACAGATGTAGAAACGAGACGAAGTTGTTGTTCTTCAGGGTGATGTAATTATGCTTAAATGAAAGTCTCAATCTTTTAAAGTTTCCTTATTCAGAAGCTTTATTTTTATTACTTAAGTCAGATTCCATTTTTAGTTTTTTAATTTCGGTTTATGATTAATGTTGCCACCTTGAATTTGCATGTCACACTATTGCAAAAGCAGCAAACCGAATTTCTCTTAGATTACACATTAGATTTGATCATTTTTTATTTTACTTGAGTAGATTTTTTCACGTTTAGTTTAACTTGTGATTACATTATGAGTCACTCAGCATTCCAATAAAACCTAAAGATCGTCCTTGTGGGTAAATTAACTCGGCACGTATGATTGCATGACGTTAAGAAACCTGTTTGGTTTCATGTTTTAGAGGGAAATCTGCTTATCTTTCCGTAATACATGTGATTAACTATGCATGTTAGTACTGCATAGTGACTAATACTGCAGACTTGTCAAAAAAATCACACCCACCTAGTTTGGGCAATGACGAAAATAGTTAAAACACTCCCCACTAAGTGAAAGAAAAACATAGTTCTGAGGAAACCGGTGATAATCAGTTCAACCTTTATTTCACCTGGCAAAATATTCCAAACATCTTCTTATTGTCAAATCAACACAAAATCTCTTCTTCTATAATATTCCCAGTCTGCAGACTTAAATCCTGCAGAAAACTTGTGTTGCGAGCCCAAGAGAGCAGAGCGGCGTCCTGGGACTCCGGAGAATCTCGATGGAAACTTGTGAAACCTTGTAGCTGCTCGGCTGTGTGAGGTTTTATAAAGTCACTTTATAAAGCCAATTATCAGGGGTGCTGATAATTGTATGACCATCAATTTGTTATAAAAAAAAATAATAATTTGCTAAAATAGAAATCTTTGACGAAGGAGTCAAAGTATCAGCATCAGAGGTCGGATTTTTCACATTTTTCAATTTATGCTGCTACGACGAAAATTCACTTATTCCTGCTTTTATGCACTTGCGTGTCTTCTTGATACACTTCGTCTTGAGACATAATGTTCACTTTTGGCTGGAAAGTGATCGAAACTGGCTGTTCAGTTTTTACTTAAGCAGAAACCAGGAAGTGGTGAATTGTGAAACTTTGATTTTGTGTTTTGAAGGTTTCTTAATGTTTTTTTGTTGAGGCACAGGGTGTTCAAAAGAACATTAACAGGACAACACCTACACTAGATTATGTCAAAGTGACATACATTTGTACTTTTATCCTGAGATCAGCTAAAATGTGATTGACGGTCATATTTTTATTAATTGAACCCACGTATATTTGCAGAATCTCAGAGGGCTGGAGTCGTTCCCTGCTGGTCACCGGGCGAAAGGCGGGGTCCACCATGAGCGACAAATGCTCACGCTCACAATTTACAGGCAGAAAATAACCTAACAGTTGTATTTTTGGACGAAAAAAATGAGAGGAAACTGGAGGAGGAGAGGAAGCTGGAGTACCCAGAGGGAACCACACATTCACAAACACAGCAAGATCAGACGCAGGATGTCTGAACCCTTTTCACCGCGAGGCATCAGAAAGCTCTCCAACACTGTCTGAAAATGAAATGAAGTCTGTCAGTTACAATACAGTTAATCTCTTTTCTAAAAATTTTACACGAAAAATGCCCAATTTAGAAAAAATGTTGAGTGTTTTGCAAATGCTTTTTGTTTGTATACACAACTTTGCTTAATACTTTGTTGGTGATCAAAATTTCACATTAAAATGTTTATGCAGCCTATGCTGCAAAGAGCTAAGCTTGTTGCGTCAAATTCAAAGCAACTTGATGCCGTAATACTGATGTAAATCCTTATGTAGATGTGATTTCTTGGTTTTCTATTTCTAATAAATTTGCAGAACATATTTTCCATATGTTCATTCGGGGCCATTTCTGCGGAAGGGTTTGGAGAAAGAAAATCATTTTACATTATTCAGAATGAGGCTGTAATAAAATGTGGAAAAAGTGAAGCACTATGAATACTTTTCCGGATGCAGCATACACAGATTTTGAGTTCATCATTCATCATTGAGTCATCTAATAGACTCCCGAAATATACAGAAAAATTACTATGACAGTCAAGAAAGACCATACAAAGAAAAATGCATGTTGTGATGCAATACCTCTTATTACTCAAACAGGAACACCAGCAGTGAACTATCTTCTCTTTTTGAACGTTATTCTGACAATTTGCTATGGAAAAGAACATTACTAGATACGTTTCTGGTATGTCTTCTGAATATTATTCAGCTCTGCACTCAGAAACGTTTTGGTACGCAACAACAAACAAAACAACAAAATGTTTTGGGCAAACCAAAAGCATGACGCGTTGTGAGACAAATGAGCAATGGCTGAAAACAACAAACAAATCTAAACCGTCACGTGCATAAATTACGAGAAACCTGATGATTCGTGAAAGCATATTGATTCCTGTCTGAAGCAATGAGCAGATAAATCCAAGACATTCTGTGACGTAAACGAGCAAAGCAACAGAAACAGACAGACGGGAACACAGAGCAACGGGAGAACAAGAGAAAGAAACTAAATCAGCAAAACAGAACTAAAGGAATAAAGAATAACTAAACACAGGGAGTAAACCAGATAATACTGATCTTTGATCAAATAAAAACAAAGGCTGATCACAGATATGATTAAAACCCATAGCATTTCATCCTTATCCTTTATTTATTTAGTCTTTGTTCTGGAATATACTTATTTATTTTGTTTTTGTTTGCTTTCCCTTTTATTCCCTCTCCCTTCTCCACTTTTTCCCAAAATATCTGTGATGCTACTTTAATTAAATGGTGAACACAAAAATAATTGAGGTTAGAAAATAACTTCAACATTAGAAGAGAAAAGCATATCGTGATTTACATGTTAATCAACTTCATTTGTGTTGTGAATTAACTATGTTCTGTGTTTTGTTTTTGTTTTCAATGCATCATTTTTTATGTCTACTTCCTTTTTGTTTGTGTTTTTTTCATTTTCTGGTTCTTTTCTTTATTTCTACTACCGTTATTTCTTCTATTATATGGATCATTCTTTTGTGGGGTTTTTTTTGCTTTTTGCTTTTTATCACTTTATTATCCTTGTTGACCAACTCACTAATGCTTGTCGATGATATACACAATGCGTCAATTCAACGCTATGAAGCTTACCGGAAATCGCTTTTAATGCTTGATAATTTTGGAAGTGTGGCCAGAACCGCCGCTTTCACTTCCTCCATTGCCAATCTTGAAACTACAGGATTGGCAGAGATAAAGAGAGATGTCTTTATTCACAACTACTTCTTCCGTTCACTGATTAACCAGATTGAAATTCTGCCAGAGGGAATTCAAATGAAGGGAGAAAACCCAGATTTTGCTGTAAGAGAGAATATTTTTTCGCGTGCGGTTGCACAGGAAGGCAATCGCCAGGCTCAAACACCCCCAGCATGCGGCAGAAACAGAATATGGTTCATATTTTCTGTACTTACACAGTATTTTCTCCACAGCAAACACCACATGCCAAATCCACACCAGGTATTCACACCACAGCTCAACTCTAAGGCTGCAAGAGATTTACTGGTCACAAACTTTCCCTCCGCCATGAAGACAATAACTCATCTGTTGGGAAAGAGAAATGGATGAAGGAAAACGTACATGAATTCTTGACTGGTTCTGAACAACTCCGACCTGGACGACACAATTAGACTCACTTTGTTCCATCCGATGACACAATGCGAATCAGTCAACACAGTTTTAACTGAGGTAACCAAACAAAAATCACTTCGTTTTGATTTTCTATATTTCTTATTCTCATAGATTTTCACCTGCGACAGACTGGCGACCTGTCCAGGGTGAACCCCGCCTCTCGCCCGGAACGCAGCTGGAGATAGGCACCAGCAACTCCCGACCCCGTTAGGGAGAAGGGTGACGGAAAATGGATGGATGGATGGATAGATTTTCACTTCATGTTTAAAGTATTTTCTTTATTATTCACAGTATTTCAGTTTTGGCAGTTTAAAAAAATAACATAACAATAAAATTTGCATCAAAGCATTTCTGATCCCTGCGGTAAGGAATGTGAATCTTGTGCTTCAATGGACTCGTACTAATCTAGACAGTTTCTAATAGTTAGGACCAAATATGATTTGTGGTTACTGTGGCAACGTGGCTTTTTTGAGTTATTCATTTGCTGTGTTTAATTTTGAGCTCTTGAGCATTGTTGTGATATTTTGGAATAACTTAATTTTGTTGTATTTTAATCTCGCATTCATTTGGGGTTGTTGTGTTGCACTTTGCTGCTTCGCTGATTCATTTTGGAACGTTTGTGCCTGAGGCTGGGTTTGCCACGCATGACACGCCCACTGAGGAATACCACAGGTTTTCCCCAGCAGTGGCGTGAAAGCCAGGAATTGGGAACTGAGAAGAGCAGATCGTCAGAGCTGAGGAAAGAAGAGCAGCAGAATGAGCAGAGGCCGAGACGCACGTCTGATCCGGGGACGTGGAGCCAAGTATCCAGGTCTGGTGTTAATCTTTTTATCCTACAGACTGCTCGACGGCTGGTTTTAAGATGTAGGCACAGGCCTCTGCATTTTTATTCTACTTATTTTGTGAATTTATTGTACATTTTAATTGGCTGGTTTTTGAACCGCTGCTCATTTCTGCCTTTATTTATTTTTCATTCCTAGTTTAACTCGGTGGTGTTTCTGGCTCATTTCACTTTCTGTCAACTTAAATTATTGGCACCACTCTGTATTACCACGGCTGAAACAATGGAGTTCGGACTGCTTGAATGACCTCTGTGTCAACGCATCTGCAAGACGTGTCTTCTGCTCTGCTGAGCAACAGATGATGAAGACAGAGTAGACCGCCAGCCATCTTTCAGCAAATCAAAGCTGTCACATTACCAGGAATGGCAACAACAACCAGCCAGTTTCCAGCCTCTCCTGTTGGTCAGACTGAACCCAAATTCATCCATATAAACATATTCAGGTGGTCGTTTCTAAACGAATCCAGAAGAAACTCTCTCTCTGGAGAAACACGTGTCGGTGAAACAGAGACGCTTTTATGCTGTAGAGTTGGCTGCAGTGTTGAACACTGAGATCTTTGGTGTTTAACTCTCTGAATTGCAAATTTCAAACTGTGCCGTTGCTTCATTCCACGTTCTGCAGCATTTTGAGATCATCAGTGGTTGAAAGACAGACATTGTCCAAGTCTTCAAAATTTCACAGAATCTTATCGCATTGTCCCGAAGGACCTTGGAAACATAGAGCAACGTGATCGTCTTGTGATTCCACAAAGACCAATTAATGTAATTAACATTTCCTTTCAGAACTAGAGTTGTAAAGTGAACATATGTAGTGAAAAAAGTTATTATCTTTTTGCCTCTAAATCTTTGATCTGTGATGGACGCAGTGCGTCTGAGGTCGGTCTGAACTCAAAGTCCCGACTCTTTGTCAAGACGAGGGCAAGAACATGATGATCTGTAGAGGTTGCTGTATTTTACTTGAAATGATCGTTTTCTTCCATATCCCACAGCCAGGGCTACTTGAACTTCAAGTTCACAGCAGCAGCCACAGGTGTTTTGAATTCTGATTTACTTTGAGTTTCAGTTTTGCTCCTCTTCTAACATTTTATGCAACCCGAATAAAATGTGCTTTAAAGGGTGATACGTTTCCGAGTCTTGGCTAACTAGGTCAGACATGCTCAAGGTTAAATGAAAAACGACTTCTTTCCCTTTAAAGAAATCACTTCTTCTCTATGTGCAATTCTAAGTTTCAGATGCTTCATAAAGTGTGTCAGAAAACACAGCCGTCATTTGTCTGTCATACAACATTTAGCCGCTTCTCAAGTTTCCAACAGAAGAATGCTTGCTCAGTAGATGCAAAACAGGAAACCTGAACAAAAGAAAAAGTGTCTCTAAAAGGCTGACACGTAGCTTGACATGTGAGGCAAATTATTTCCAAATTAGGCAAGAAAGAGAGCACTGCGAGCAGGGCAAAGGAATTTAGACATCATTTTAGATGTTAATGAAGTGGGCAGGTGGAAAAAAGAGCATGTGCTTTTGTTCTATGAATAAACTACTATTCACAGAATAAAAATAAACAGAAACTCCCATCAAAAACTTAAAACAATTTTAGAGAAAAATGTGAAGATATGAAGAAAAGAAAGCACTACTTTCTAGGATAAAGAGTGCACAAAGGTAACATCAGTGGAGAAACAGAATACAGAGAAAGACAAAGATACTGGGAGCAAGAAATCTGTGAATGACTCTGTCCAGGAAAGAGACTCAACCAAATACAACATTCGTTATCCAGGAGTACTTTCTGCGCAGGGTATTCATACTGAAAGTGGCCCCCACCTATTCACGGCTAAGTATTTGCAGATTCACCTGTTTCCAGATTGTTCTGTGGTACGTGATTTCAATTCATATGCAGAGAATTCACCTCACATGTTCTGTGGAGTTCGTCTGAAATACAGAAGCAGCAGCTTGAGAGGCTGAAATTGGTTCATCCTGCTAAAACACCAAGTCTAGCCAGGTACATTTGGTCTAGTTAACAAGACCTATATTATAAATCATAATATAGGGATAATGTCTGCCAGATTATTTAACTTATAACCAGTATTTTTTTTTCATCAATATTAAGGAATTATAGACTTGAACTCCCATTTTGTGCTGAAAAATTACTTGCAAGTTAGTTTTGACTTATTTCAAATGTTCTCAGATATTCACACCAGAACCAAAAATACTTTGCAAGACTTTGTGCTTTTGCAGTGCAATGCTGCTTCACACATTATAAGTGGCTGCTTGCAAAGCAATCTAGGAGCGTCACTCACTTTCCTTGGCACTGATTGGCTGTACCTCAAGAGCACAGATGAGGGAGACTGTGGATGTTTAGCTTCTGCATTAGTGTCAAAATGATTTCCATAGTATTAAAGCAAACCGAATATATGCAGTGTCTTGAACTGTCAAAATATTTATAAGCATTTACAAGGTGGGCCTCCATTATTTGCTGATTTCAGCTGTTCACCAGGGTCCACAGCAACAGCTCTTTTATCAAGATAGGCACACAACAACTGGGTTGGGAGAAGTTTCCCTGAGATTTGAGTAAAAGAAAGTGTTAATAATGGTGGGAATACCTCCCACACTGACTATCTCCAGAAGACTGACGCAGTTTAGCCAAAACTGTCCGTCATTAGAGAAAATGAAGAAAGAGAGACTTATAATTTCACTTATAAGTGAAATTATTGGGAGTAAAGTCAGCAGAGCAAGAAAAATTTGTAGTAGGTCCTCCAGTAGTATGACTATAGAAATAGCTCAGGAAAACATTAGCTCCTTTATCAATAATCAAAACATACGGTTTAGGAGCCAGTAAATGATAGCTAAGTAAACAGGATGCTTGTTTTTGTTTTGTTGTTTTCTGTTTTTTTTTTTGTTGACAAAACTGAGAGAGGGTTGTGCAGAAGCAGAGACTGTAAACTAAAAGCTGCAACTCTCCAACTACGTCACCTAAGAGGCAAACATTAGGCCTCACATTAGTGTCGTGTTTGCCAAACTTGACCTTCACTTTGCAACAAGTGCTATCAGTGAGGATCAATTATTGCACTGCTAAAATACATATAAACCCCCCAAAAATGTGTGACTCATTGTTTGATTTGCATTTAGAAACTGTGCTCTTTTTTTTTTGCTTTCACTTATTCAGGACTCCTATGTTTAAAAACCTTGGGAAAATTTGAGCTGTCACAACAAACAGTGCTTACTTAACTGCGGTTAACACCGTTTTATGCAGTTAGCCCTATGCATGAATTTGCTTACGCATTGAACTGAAATGCACCAACTCTAAAATTAGCATGGAAAACTCAGCAAAGCATTTGACTTGCATTAAGCAACAAAAGAATCGGAACTGGCCACAGTAATTTAAATGCGCGCCACTGATTGCGCCGGGGTCAAGTGAAAGTTATGGTCAGAGGAAATTTTTCAAAGTTTCGTCTTCCTATTCCACATATTCTTAGTCAGCAGAGTGTTAATTTAGTTTCACACAACGTTTATTTCGTAATAAATATATGCAAAGAGTATAAGCTCTCTAAAGGGGTTTTTGCAGATCATGCTGGAGAGATTTCCAAATTAAAAATTCGAGTGTTGTGGGTATTAATACTAATGAATCAACAGCTCATATCAAACATAATGATGGAACAGAGAGGAAGTATACATGACTGAGGATTTCATCAGAAATCCAAATGATTGTTCACACACACGAAACTCTTATCAAAGCTATTTTTTTATGTTGTTCTGCATGATACTGTGAAAGGCCGCACATCTACCAGAATTGCAAAACGAGTGGTCACAGCGCGTGTTTGACACACCCACGAATGTGTGGCTGTCAACTCGCTAGCGGTCAGTGTTGGGAGTCACCCAACTGTAATGGCCCTGCAGAAATCCATTTCTGAGAGTTTTCTCTTTTCTTTGAAGATTTCGCAACAGAAACTGGGGGGAAAAAAAAAATAAAAAAATACTACACACGCTTACACAACAGTCGCAATCCCTGCTTGTGTTCTGCGCCACCAAACACTCAACATAAACAAATCACCGAAACAGTTCAATGGACAAAGAAGTGTGAAAGTGAAAGACGAATGCGGTGACTCTGTAGGTAAAAGACAAATCGATTTCCTCTAAAGATGACATTTGCAAATAGACTCTGTGGGAGAAAGATGTGCACAAGCGCAGAGAATGCAATGTCGGTGGCTGAGGAAATGTAAAGGCATGGCTGCAGAACATCGTGCAACTCGGTTCTGCAGATCAAAAGGAATCTCACTGAGGAGACCTCAGGCAGAGAGCTGTCAGCTGTTTGCTGTAAAGCCTTCGCACATTTTCTGCCACTGGTGATAAAGGCACAAAGTGGTGGGCTGAGTGTGATAGTGGCTGGTTTCAGGTAATGTTCTCAAAAGTGCTGACGACAAATTCTTGGCACTGCTGTGACTCCATAAGAAACCGCTTTGAAGGTAAGGGGTCAAACAATGAGACCTGATCAGAAACGCTGCATAGATGACAAGGTGTCAGATATGTGATAAGATTGGGCTGATTCAGCTTGGCACCCTAAATACTTAACTAAACCACTTTTACAACTATCTGAAACAAGGAAACCAAAGAAGTGTCTCATTACGTAACGTTTGGGGTCTAATATTAAACACAGCTCTATCTCGAACACATCAACATGAAAAATTCTGATGACAGGCATTTCCGTGAAGTAGATGACTAAAAGCTCACTCACTGAATTATGCGGTGACAGCCCACTTTGGTTCATCTGGTCATTTGGTGGGTGTCACTTGTCAACAGCTGCTTCTTTTATTCATTCTTAAAACACCCCAGTCAAAAAAGACTCACGTTGGCGGGAATTTGTACGCGTTAGATGCTCGACAGTCACAAAAGATGGCGAAATATTTGGGATGTTGAATAAAATCTCACTTCTAATCTTATCCTTTGCAATAAGGAAATTGAACATATTTGAAAAGATTCCATTTTTCTGAAACGATGCAACATGAACAGCTTTATCAGCTTTTTTTTTTTATAGTTCCTTTTTGCCATGTCATATTAAGACTAATTAAATTATTGACACAAATTTAAAAAGTCCATTTTTTTTTTTTTTTGTAAAAATCCATTTTTTTTTTTTTTTATCAGTAGCGGCGGTTTTCCGTCGATAAAAGGAATTTACTGCAGACGCAACAACTTGAAACAGTTTCTGTTTTGGCTGCTGTCTCTCTCAGAAAGGCTTTGTGAAAACAGACGCAGTATTCGGCTGAATAACAACTTTTCTTAAAAATTCAGGTACAAGTGAATACTTTATTTATGTTTTTAACCAAAAACATAAATAAAGATTCCAAGCACTTATATATATTTTAACTTTTTCACAATTTGTCATATTACCATCAAAAATTTATAACATAATTTTATAAAAAGTTAATTTGCAACAAAAATCTCCCAATCAATTTAGGCCTGGACTTTGACTATAGAACCGGGTTGTATTTGTCCTTCGGTATAATTACACAAAGTGTCTTTCATTTTTGGGTATTTGTATTGTTCTCTATCTGACTGAAACACTTTTAAAAACTCTGTCATTGTTTTAACTGTGTAACTTCAAGATTGGGAGACCCTCCTCTTTATTTCTTCTTCTATGGTATTGTGGTCAAATTGTTTGCGCCCCTTAGACCCTCCCCGTTTGACATGTCATCCTGCGGGAGATTCGTTAAGTTAATTTTTGTTATCACCATTATAATATATGAATCCAATCCGTGATGTAAATATTTCAGTGAACCTACGATTGCAAAATAGCAGGAATTAACTGTAGTTTTGTCATGTACTTTTGTTTTGCATAAGACTTGGAGTGAGCAGCCTATGACACAGTTTGTTGTTCTCAGAAATAAACGTAGAAACCGGCGATTCCAAAGAAATCCTGTGTTAGTCTAATTGTTAAACAAAATCCGGTTACGACTTGACCATACATGCATATGCTTGGGTCCAAACTTTTCCTTGATGGGCCTCCTGGATCTTTTTGGTTGTTGTGAGCCTCCGTCCCAGTCTCACAGTTCCAACAGGCATCTTCGTGTGAATATCTTCTCACTTTTCACCCACAATTTTACAACCAAGACAGAAGAGGATTATGCTCAGTACAAATCCAAGAACGTGCTCATTTTTCTTCCAATGTGCATGTATATTACAAATGTACTTGTCCTCTTTTATTTTCATGTTTGACTTTACTGCGGGCCGTTCTGACATGCATGACTTTCTGCAGCCATCAAACGTTCAGGGAGTTACTTTAAGGGTTGGGGTTTAACCGAATTGCTTGAGAAAACCATGGGTTGCCTAATGCACAGACTCAAGGCTCATCACGAGCCGGGCAGACTGACACATGACACCTCAAGATAAGTGGACATTCCAAAAAAGTACTGAGGGGAAAACACCCCTTAGTCTGTCGTCTTCTGATGGTACCCAGTTACTTGTCTGTGGTTGATCAGTCTTGGTAAACCTCGACAGTGGAATTACAAAGACAGAAAACAGAGAGCCGGCATCTTCACTCTCCCCCCACCCTCTGTCAAGTTTCTTACGTATATCTGACACACAGAGAGAATCCACAGCGTCATCGTACTCAAACCACAACTCGATATTATTTCCATATTGGGGGCTTCGGTTTCATTTGGCACTGAGAAGAAAACACTCAGAAATAATTAACTGTAATCTACTGCATTCAGGCCATTCAAAAAGTTGTGCTTGTAAACAGTTTTTGCAGCACAAATAAGTGTAATAATAATAATAATAATAATAATAATAATAATAATAATAAAATGGGTTTCTTGGATATTTTTATGTAACAACATATTATGCCGTATCAAATCCCTGCGGTTAAAGGTCTTCTTTGATTTTAGTTCATGGGAGGAGCCCATCACTGCAATAAGAAGAAGGAGAAAATCCCCTATAGCATTAACCCTTCCGGTAAGTCTCCTCCCTTTTGCCTATATAATGACAGCAGAAATGAACCCCAAATCATGCACTTCTCAGCTCTAAAGGCACTTCCTCCAAAGGAGCATTTTTCTGTCCACTCGGAAATCCACTGAGCCGCTCCGTGCGTTCACTTCCCCGAGGGTCCACCACTTTTCCTGCAGCGTGTCTCCGTCTTGTCCAGCAGCATGAGTCCTCAGCTCCTGTCCGTCTTGGTCCTGCTGTCTTCCGTCTTCTCTGCATGCTGCAGCCCACTGTGCCACGACCAGTGCTGCCGCTTCGTGGAGGAGTTCCCCGTCAGGGTGCAGAGACTCAGGGAGGACTACAGGAGGATCAGAGGTTTCTATGTGAGTACCGAGCGTTTCCGTGCGCTGCAGCATCATTGGTGCGCTGGAGATCGACGCGTGATGCTGCGCGTTCGTCGCCTCTGCAGGCGCAAGCGCTTTTCGACTCAACACGTTTCTGTTTCCCCAGGAATCAAACGACGACTTGGACAAGGCGCTGTTGGACCAGAGCGTCGAGGATGCCTTCAAGGTGAGCGCGTTCTCAAGCGTAAAGGATTAAAGAGATTTTTAACGAGGAAACGCACCAGAGCGCACGATTACGCAGCAGAAGCAGCGGCCAATGGCAAGCCATTAGGGCCAAATTTGACAGCTACTTTTAACCTAGGAGCTTTAAACCGCTTGACCCTTTTTATCATCATTATTATTATTACTATGCTACTCAGCACCATAATCGATGCTTGTTTATGATCAGGCAAACTGCTGTTTATTTTATCATTGAAAGGCACCAATTGCACGGCAATTGCAATTCCAGAAAGCAGCATTTTATTTTGTCTCTCATTTGCATAAAGTAGATAATATTAATTTTCTCCATGGCATCATAGCTATGTAATTATCTATTTCCATATTGTTTTGGGTTATAAAAGATGTTTGGATTCCAATATGTTGCACTTGCATCCAATAACCAGACTGGTTTTGTTTCCCCTCTGCAGAGCCAGTTTGCCTGTGAAGCCATGAACAGCATCCTGGAGTTTTACCTGAGCACCGTCCTGCCGACTGCGGTGGCCAGAGTGACCGTAGACACCACTCTGAAAACTCACGTGGAGTCCATACAGCAGATTTTTGATGAGCTGAAGAGAGACGTCCACAGATGTGTAAGTGTCTCAAACACGTGTTCTACTCTTACAGAGCGTTGGACTGTAAAATGCAAACGTTTCTGTGGTTGTGGGGGGGAGTTTTCCAAAATAAGCCATGCCCCCGCTTTAAAACTCTGAAGCTCGTCTGTGGTCGATACTGTATGTGTCATGTTTACATTACCAAAAAATTGCCCTATATTGGCAGGTTTGTTGTAACTTTTTGGAATGTAACCATTTATGACAGACCATTAAAAACCACATTTAATAATTTCCACTGGCACATGTAATAATTTCTCCACGCACTTTGTGGCTGTGAGAGAGGAAGAGCTCAGCCATGGCTCATAGGATTTGGCCACAATCTTAGCGATTAGTCAATGATTGCAGAAGCACACAGAGTGGAAGGGGGGATGGGGTTTGGTGTTTCTCCTTTTTTAACTTTCTTGCTGTGGATAGTTACTGCTTATGAAGCTCTTCTCATTGTTGTGTAGGACGGGCATTCAACTCAAGTTCTAACATCTTCTCCGTCTTGTTTTCAGAGAAAAGTCTTCGAATGCAAGACGCCATTTGACATCAGAAGCCTAAATTCAACGTATACTGAGGTGAGTGTTTGGAGAGTGCTCACATTATTGCATATTGTGACAGAACAAGAATTGCCTTCTGCATCGGTTGTTCCAGGGTGATAATGAAGGTGTGTATTTACCTGCAGATGGAGAGTAAAGGTGTGTTCAAGGCCATGGGGGAGCTGGATCTGCTGTTCAACTACATCGAAACGTACCTGGCATCTCAACGGAAGAGAAACTCTCAATGAAGACCGGCCGACTTTAACGAAGATTATCATTACTGTGCATGTTTTGGGAAGCGAAATGGACAATCTTTGAGTTTGAGACTAACATGCATCTACTTGATCGTGTCCAGAACTATGAATGTAACTATATATCTGCTGAAGCGTTGTCTGTTCTTCAAAGACAACAGACAGTTGTTTGTCCCAAGGACAAGTTCATGTTCAAGAACTATGTTCTTTCATGCTCAAAGAAAGAATAACTATATTTTCAGTATTGAGTATGTATTACTGTCTGTAATAGGTACAAAAACATATAATTTTATATTTATTTTTATATTTATTGCACCTTCTACTTTTTCATATTTTCATATCTTTATTTTTCAAATAAAGATTGTAAAAAAAAAAAAAAAAAAAAAGGTTCCTCGGTTCACGTTATTTACCAGGCTAGTAAAACTGTAGTCATGTCGTTGGAATGAGTAACGAGGAAATACATACGTTTTCACATCCTGCAGATTAAATACATGCAGAACTAATGTGAAACTCAACATGCTGATCCTCTAACCTCAAACATGACCCATATACATCACTTACCAGCAGCAGACCGAACTTGTGTGTCAATTTACCGTAACTCTTAACTAGCCAGCCTCACCCTCATGGCATATGCACACTTGCACAAAAAAAAAAAACCCATGCATGCAGAAAGAATCTTGCTTAGTCACACACACATTTTGTAGAGCAGAAGTGTTGTGGGTTATAAATCGACCGTATTGAAACGTGAGAATACCTTTGCACTCTTATGTCAGCTCCAAACAGTCTGCACAGTAAAATTAATACTGTATTATTATAATTATTGATATACTACTTAATTTAAGTTTGAATTCAACTACTTCTTGTATGGGAAGCAAATATCTTGATGAAATTCTTCAAATTTTCTGTAAACCTTAAATTGCTCTGTGACTAATTAGTCCTGTACAAAAGAGGCTGCATTGCTGTTAGTCTCATCATGCACTTTGCAGAAGAATTGTTTGAATTTTGCGTATCTCTCAGAGAAGGGTCTGTAAGCTCTCGACTCGGCTCGCTCTATACTTGACTCAGGGCTTTGCACTGAAACTACTCTGAGGCGCCTCGTCAGTCATCTGCTGAGTCAGTGTGGGAGGATTTGAATAGTATCATTCCAGCAATGACAGTACTTACGAAAAAGTTATCATTCATAACATCAGTCCTCCAAACCAGGACTCTGTTCTTACCCACGTTAACAACAGCTTTTGCAGCTGATGCTACGAACAAATGTTGATTCTGCTACAAATAATAATTTAAAAAAATAGTTCATTAACGCCCGACCACAAAGCGAGAGTTTAACGAGTTGTGTGCGTAGTCAATACGGCCACATGCAGCTGTTTTGGAATGAGTGTTGATCTCTAGTCAGACACCAAAGCATGGTGGGAAAATCTAGAGCTGGTCATGTGAAACTGTGCAGCGCTGCAAAGGGAACTGTTACATCTGAACTCCCATGGCAGCTTCTCCCTCTTTGTGTGTCGCTCGGATCTTATGAGTGAAGCGATGGAGAGTGTCAGGGATACATCTGCATCCGAGTATTTAGATTATTCACTTGTTTCCACCATTCAATGTGTATTTTAACAGGCCTTTTTTCCCAGTACCTCAGCTGAACTCCAGTTTCAACTCCCTGCTCCTCGTTCACTATAAATAACTCGATCAGATCCTCCCATTCCGCCACCCTGCTTCCTTTTGGTTTCCTTGTGTTTTATTATTTTGGATTCATCTTTGGACGTCTGTCACACCAGCCATATATATGTGCTGTGCATGGCAGGATCAAATCTTAATCAAATCTTAATAATTATCAGACAGTTTATATTTAGTAATAAATACCAAAAAGCAGGGTATTTTATTTCTTCTTTAAATATTGTACATTAGGAAAGAAATGCTCATTTGTATGGCTGATGTGCCAGATTGGCATTCATGACTTTATATTAAGCACAATAAATGCAACAAAAAATACCTTAAAGATAAATCATGAATCATTTTAAGTTAAAGTTCAAGTGATCTCTTTCGTCCAGTAGGCGTGTCCACTAGTTCCTGAGGACTGATTGTGTGTTCTGTCCTTGAAGACTCTTTTCAAAACCTTCATCCTCGGTTTTTAATGTGGCACCATTTTTTGATGGAAATTTGGCGATTGATATCTCAAAAGATTTAATTCTGGAGAAAATAACTTCATTTGGCTAAAACCCCCAAGAAATCTGTTATGTTTCAGCAGGTTTCAGCATGAATCCGTCAGTGTGGGAGTGTCGCTTAACGTGTCAAAAATAACAATGCAAAGCTTCAGATCTGAGTTCTCCTTAAACCTGCTGTTGGAAATTTTGACTCTCTTCACAGATGAGGGATTGCTGCTAAGTCAATATCACATTAAAATCAACTGGCCTTTATTAGATTTACAATATTTTACCAATTAGCTTCATATGATGACGACTTGTCAGTTATTCAGTAAAACAACTAAGATCATACTGGACTGTGTGCACTTGAATCCAAATACGACTATTTTAACGGAAAGAAATTTTTAGTTCGGAATTGAATTTGGACTAATTTGCGTTCTGTGTAAAAAGTTGAGTAAATTCTGTCTTGACTTGTTTTCTCGCCTTGAGAGGAATGTTCTGTTCTTGTAGCCATAATTGGACAAAAAAGTAAACGATGCACCTTGAGAAAAATTTCACTCGCATTATCTTTTTAAGATAACCCAAGTTAAAAAGGACCTTATCAATAACATCTACAACTGAGCTCTCACTTACGTGGGAGATTTGGCATCGCTTGCATCGTTTTCAGATTCACAATTTCTGTTTCCCCCAAAAAGCAGTAACTATGCAAATGTAACAAGCTCATAAAAAGAAAACAACAAAAAAACAAAACACTCGGCACCATCCGTTATGATTCATTGCGTTGGAGATAAGATTTTGTGGGCAAATTTCCAATATATCATGAGTCAAATGTGAAATCCCGAAGATATAATTACTGTACTCGTCTCTCTCTCGCTATGTGTAAAAACACAGTTTTTATAATGAAATGTGTCAGAAGGAGTCAAACCGTTGCCCCGAGTATCTAGGGTGAACCTGAAAAGAGTCGATTGTGTCGTAAGAACAGCTTCGCCGAATGGTTATGAGTAAATCCCACTTTGCCTGATGCAAGGTGGGTATTTAGTGGCATCGGCAGATTCACTTCCTGGTCTTTTTCCTGTAGCTTTCTGCAGAACTTATCGGCTCTGAAAAACGAGCGACATGCCAGTGGCCAGTCGTCAGAAGAAGTCGACCCAACCGCATTGTTGTGCAACCAGTGGAACTCTGGGTACTTTCTTAATATGGACATAATGGTGACGGGCTGTGACAATGTGCGTGTGGATCCCCTTTCTGACGGTTTCGGCATTTTTACAGCTTGTTGCATGGTTTTCAAGGACCAACAAGAAATCTTCAATAAAACACTGCAGAGAATTAAACTCTGTCTATCATTTCAAGGGATGTTGATTAACACATGATGTCTAGTCATGAGAAGCGAAAGTGAAAATACCTCAGGCTCCTCTGTTTAGATTAGTTTCAAACAAAAATCTACTACACAATCTACTGCTTTAAAGTCAGGGCAGTGCAACGAGGGACGCTGTTAAAACGCCAAGAGACACATACTGTCATTATCGCTGAGTTAATATCTGAAGGCGAAAAAGCTGCAAAAAACACTCCAGTATTTGTACTGGCTTACAAAGACTACAAGTAACTCAGAGAAGAAAGCCTCGTCAAGGCTTTAAAGTGTGTTTATGTAGTTTGAACAGTCTGCAGAACTTTGGCATTGCAGCAGCAAGAAGGTTCTGGGTTTGAGTCCCAAACCGTCTGCATAAATGTACATGCAGGAATACATACATATTCTTACTATGTTTTGATTTATAAATTGTACATATTTTGATGTATAGAAATGCAAAACCAGAGACTGCAGTTGTGAGTTAGCTGCAGCTGTGCACTCTTTGTGCAACTCATCAGTTAAAGTTGTTCTGTTCTATATTTGAGTGCATTGTCCCTGTCAGACTAAGAAATTAAATGAAATTAATGCAATTTAAAATGATAAGAGATGCATCTTCACTAAATATTTGAGGAAATTGTAGCCAACATTTATGTGACTTATTTTATTCACACTTAAAACATTCCTAATGTTATCCTGTGAAAGTACTTGTGATTTGTGAAGAAAACTACTTTTGTGCAGAGTGTGAAAGATAGAGAGCAAGAGAATTACCTTTCAAGCTTTTGTTGTAAAGGTATGCCAGGAGTAGACTTGGTGTCCAACTTAGAGTTGCCATAAAGTTACAGTTTGCAGGTGTTACGACTTTATTATAACAATTTATCACTGAAGTATTGCTTTGCAGAAACAGATGAGCCAGTCAAATCCTTCCTGTGGCGCCACTTTGATGATAAGCTTTTATTTTACATGCATATATGGTCTTACTATATGTGTAACCCATCTGTTTCATAAAACACATTGAATTAAGTTCACACAAACTGGGGATTATAATTAAAGAGAAATATTTTATTATGACGATTTCCTGATTAAACGGTAATGAGAGCGGGGGAACACATGCAGCAAATGTCGCCAGGCCGGGAATCGAACCTGCGACCACTGCCACAAGGACCAAGGCCTCAATATGTAGGTCATGCTTTGACCCTGCGTCACCACAGCATCCAAAAGTGGCTTCACTGGGACACATTTTAATTTATTGAATATGGCTGCAAATTGAAAGGAAAAAAAAAAAAAAAAAAAGGGGTCCTGAGACTAAACCTTGAGGAGCACCTGCGTTTGGCTCTTAAACCTTTCAGTACTTTCTAAAACTATTTAAGTGAATGAGTTACAAAAACTTTTTTTTTTTTTTCTCCTTTGGGATCAATAAAGTATTTTTATACTGTAGAAATAAAAACTAATGTCAGTCTGCATAATTATTATTAGCATGTCAGTGTGTGTGTATCAATAATATATAAAGTAAAATGATATATAATTTTTAAGTTTTATTTTAATTTTCATTGCTGAAATACCGCAACGTTTTGACGACGTTGTGATTTAGTGAACTACACCTGTACATCTTCCTCACTGCTGTTCTGGCAAGATGGCGAAGAGTTCCTATAAAGGAGGCCTGCTTTTAAAATAACCCGGCAACATCTGAAGCGGCAAGTCAATCAAAGCACCCGCAGCAACCACAGCATGTCCGTAAAGGTGTACCTGCTGTGACTGTTACTGTTACAGCTCTTCACAGTAAGACCGAACAGATTTCCAAAACAAGCCAACGATAAGCACTTGTTGTGAAATGCGTCAAGGTGATAACGGCACGCTCTTCCGTTTGACAAACTTGGTTAAAGTTTGCTCAGCTGAGCTGACGAGCTGCTGCTGCTGCTGCTGCTGCTGCAGGCTCGTCTGCCGCGGGTCACTCAGAACGAGGATGCGTACGTGTTTGTGTGTTTGGCAGGATGGCACGCCACTTCAAAGCGACAAGAACTGCATGTCACCGCCTCAGCTGAGAAAGCCTCCATCCTCCGCGTTTCCTCTCACATTTTTAAACTCCGCACACAACAATGACATGCTGCTGCGCCAAACAATAATAAATAATAAAAATACATATTTGTTGTGTTTTTAGATTCTTCAGCCAAACCATTCACCCGGTTCAACAGCAGCAGGGCAATGCCTCACACCTTTTTGCATAAACCAACCTGGTGGGTGTCCTGCGGTTTGTTGGGTTTATAGTAAGGGGTTACAGCCTCTGCAGGTCTGCCATAGGGACTCCCCTTTAGGCCCATTTACCCCCTTTATCTCGTCTTTTACCCAGCAGACCTGTACAAGCCAGAGATGACTATCGGTTTCATCACACTCAGAGCTGGAAGCTCAGAAGCCACAGTTGCCTGCGTGGCTTCTGAGCCATGCAGGCAACTGCACGCTCTGCACGCTGGCGGGAAACCTTGCTCTGAACAGCCCAGTGTTGGCAAACGGGTGTTGAGTCAATGCTACAGAGCCGTTTTGCTGCGTAAATGTGTATATTCCAGGAGTCACTCATGCTAACAGCAATGATACACTTCTGTCATGGGTTGAGTCTATTCACCCCCGTGTCAAAACCCACAAATCCCGAGCAGACACAACAAACTGAGTCATATTCGAAGACGTGATTGACTCGAAAAAAAGAACTGAATGTAGGGATAGAGGTCAAGAAAGACTTCATACCACCGACTGACTCAGTGCTTCATAAAATTGGTTGTATGTAGAACTTATTAAGCAGGAATGCCCTTGATGTTGATCCCACTGGTTTTATTGGACAAGAGCCGCTTCCTGAGCAAGAATCAACTTTGAATGATGAAGAAGGCCATATGGTGGAGCTATATACTGAACTGGCTCACATGCCAGAGCTGCAGGCTGCCATTTATGGAGAACCAGTAACGAGTGCTGCTTGGAGGTTCAACGTACGCAAGTGATGGTTGATCTGAGTCCAACTGAGAATCTTAAGAAAGACTTGAAAATTTTAATTAAAATGAGTTTAAAGCTATGTTTTGAATAAAAGATGGGTGGAAAATCTCACTAGTAATTGTAGCAAAGTGCAGAATCATGGGGCTGAATGCAGACGCATACCACACTTTTCAGATTGGGAAGACAAAGTTGACAGAAAAAAAATGTTAATTTAATAACTGTGTACTTCTTTTCCTTTTGTTTTCTTACTGGTCCGTCACAAACAAATCCCAATAAAATTCAATGAAGCAGGATGTCATGCGCTGCAGCTGTAACTCAGCCGCCTCCTGTGGGCCTGATGCAACGATCCAGGGTCTCACTGGGCTTTATGGGTACATGTGTGTGACGCCTTTCGTCTTTGATGACTGAGTAATTTCCCATTCACAAAAAACAGAGAAGAACCAGTTTTGTTTTACATTTGTTTTTTTTAATCCAAAGCTGAAGCAGACAAAAAGATGGCAGGTGGAGCTGAACAGAGTCAAAGACGAGGGTAAAGACAGACAAATCTGCGTTTCCACTACAAAGATGTGACGACGGGGAAAGGCAAAAATAATAATAACAAAAAAAACATTCTCACTTTGAGAGATTGGTAAAGTGGGTGTGATTTTATAAAGTGACAAGACCAAAATGACAATTGATTATTTTCTACGATCCCAAGTGAGTTAGGAAGTGTATTGGCAGACTGGTCGAACTCTTTAGGATGGGGAAGAGTTATACAGTGTGGTAACCTGCTGGTGGTTTAAACTGTGCACCATAGTTCTTTCTAATTCAACCCAGAACTTCAGGAAAATGGCAGAACATACGGTGACATAAATCCACATCAGTTGAATTGTTGCCCTCTAACAGAACCTCTAAAGGGCCGGCACGTACCATACTGGATGCTGCTCCTTACAGAAATCCCTCCAACTGATGCAGAACATCTTCCCAACACATTTGCAATCAAAAATAATATTAATAAAAAGACAATTTCAATGGTATTCCAAGCTGACAAACACCTGCATAGGCTTAACCTGACATACAATCCGTCGATATTTTCAAATCAGAAGGGTAACATTGGTAAAAGCTTGCCAAGAAGGGATTAAAAGCTATATGCTAATAAGCAATACTCAGTAAGGCCTAGGCTAAAATGGTCATAAAAATCCATGAAAAAATACAGTATTTGTTGCCTCCTCTCCAGTGAGCTACATGTGAAAGAAGGAGTCGTTCTGGGGGTGTCTTCCTTTGCTCCATCTCTGTCTGACAAGCGCACGTTTAGTCAGGAGAGAAGGGCTACAAGTGAGGTGCAGTGTCAGTGGCACAGTTCCCTTGTTTGAGTGCATAGGCCTCAGTTTAACATTCATAAAGACAAACTGAACCTGACAGACACTTCCTGTCCAAATCCCAGAAATCAGCATCCATTTCTTCCCAATTCCCACAGACAGTGTCTTTACATTCCTCCTGTCAGTTCAAAATACATCTGCTTGCTTTGCATGTACACAGAGCGAAACCGTCGCTTGTTTCTATTTTTGGGGATTAGCCACGTGATGCAACATTCACAGGTAAGGGAGTTGTGGGGGAAAAAAAATAAAAAATTTCAACTACAGCTAATGCTAAGGCTTCGTGTTGTGCTCCAACATCACAGCCCCTCTCACTACACAATCTGATATCTTGAAAAGAGAATGAGAGAGAGATCCAAATCACCCTTTTCCTCCCGTTTTCCTGCATTTCATAATCTCTTTTCTGGTGTAAATACACGTACCCGCTCTTCACCCTGCAGGCAGCAGAGTGACGAGTTTGTTAAAATGGCTGAGTAACAAAAACAAAAACCAAAAAAAAAAAGAAAAATAATACACTTTTACAAAACTTTTGCCAAGAAAAATAAAACACTGAGAAAATCCATGCAGTACGACTTGTGTCGACAAATTATTGCTTTCTCCTCTCAACCTGTGTTGTATGTGCATGCAAGCCTGACTCTTTCAGTGGGCAGCAGAGTTTGGGTTGTTGGCTTTCTTTCTCCTTTTCGTTAGCAGTGGATTGGTTGAGTCTTCAATGGTCTTGATTTTGATTTGCTCGTAGTCGACCCTCATCGTTGCCAAGGCACTGGTCATTTCCTCCTGAGAAACAGAACAATGAAAGACATTAGGCCGTAGCATGTGCATAAATGAAGAGATTTCACTCGTTGTCTCCAGTTGTTGTCCCAGAGACGACGGTGCGTCGTTGCTCTTGAAGCTCCGATTCCAGATAATTTCCTCGAAACTCTTAAAATTATCCCTATTGTGCAGCTTTTTCATTATTTTTAGATACAGAACTCTGAACCAACATTCTCAGCAATATTCTTTTGCAGCAACGACTCTCTGCTTTACAAATATCGAGTCTCGTCATAATTTGTGTATTAACATTAAAATTCTCCTTTTTTTCACGCGTTTATGTAATTATGAAATTTATGATGAACAGAATAATAAGGTTAAAATTAAGAGAAAGAAATGTTTTAAATATGTCACTGTGTGTAATAAGTATTTGCATACAATTTTTGCCTTTTCAATTAATTTCTTATTTATTTTGGTGCACTTTTAATACCTATATTGGCCCTTGAAGACAGTCGCTTTGTGAAATTGGAACCATTTTTTACCCACAAAGAAACAGCAGCAAATATTTTGTTTTGGTGCAACTCCCATTACTTTCACATCAAACCAAATGACTTCAAATGACAGAAAGTCTCAGTCAGCAGAAGTTAAGACTTACCACACCCCATCTTGGGTGGCAATAAAACTTGCAGTGCAAACCTTTATGAAATAACTCTGCACAGTTTTTTACAACCCTCCTCTATCTGCAGATGTATAGTATACAAACACCTCCTACGCATTAATGTAGTGCTGTGCTAGGATAGTACAAAAGAAACCGAATGCTGCAAGTGTTAAAATATTTTCCATGAAAGAGCTGCAAATCATTCAGCTAAATAAACACACCTTTTTCTTGTAGGAGTGTGTGTTGCATCTCATTTCAGATTGAGAAAAACAAACGCCTCACCTTGACTTCCTCCCATGCATCCCTCTCCTCCTTTAAAACCCTACTGGTGTGAAGTGGGGTCTGGGGAACCTCCATTGATTGCTTCAGGAAAAAAAGTACAAAACAACATCTCTAAGTAATGCAGTAATGCTGACCGAAATGATTCAGGAGGAAATTATAAAACCATTAAGATGAACATTATGGTTCACTCACATTGATCCATGGATGATTCATGAACTCTGTGATGGTCATCCTTTGGGTCGGCTCAGTCTTTAGGAGGGTCCTGATCAGCTGTTTAGCTGCGGAAAGAAGATAGGAAAGTCTATTATTTCACTTGCATATTTTCACAAGGTTTCACCAACTCAAATTTAAGTTGGTGAAACCTTAAATTTCACCAACTTAAGATTTACATCTCCACAGAAATGTACACACTTTTTCCAGCAAACTGGATAAATTTGCACTTATCCATGATAGATGCAAAAAAGCTACGTAGCTGGCTAGCTATCAAGGATACATTAGCAGTGACTCAGAACAATGTTGGGTGCGACTCAACCTTTTACCTGACAGAAATGTCCCGCGAGGAAACAAAAAGATAGAATATACACTTAAATAGTCCTGCCAAGACTAAATTTAAGATTGGTGATTTTAAGCCAGTTTACTTTTTTGTAATGAGTTTAAAATATTTTAAGGCTTTAATTTTAGACACATTAATTTAAGACTTTTTAAAGATCCAAGGACACAATGTTTCATACAGACATTTTTTTTTGTAGGATTTTGTCAATCGTTAAGGTTAAGATATGGATCCATATTCCCCAGGATGTATACATGAATATAGTCACCAGGCTAATCGCTACTATAAGATGTTAGCTTAAAACATCTTACTGTGTGTCCTTTTACACACATTTAAATCTAATAAAAATGCCTAAGTTTTCAAAAACTTTTGATGTTTTTGAAAACTTTGAAAAAAAAAAAAAGTTGTTTTTATTGTTTAAAAACAACTTTATTGTTTTTAAACAATAAAGCATCTTCTTTATTGTTTAAAAACAGGAATTTGCTGCAATATGCATTGGAATAACAAAGCTTCACCAAACACAGATGTATACAATTCGGATTGGCTCTTCTTGTTGTGCACTGATGAGGCAATGCATCAATGGATGCATTTTATTTTTATGCAACAGAGCAAAGTACTTTTTTGGAGCGTTCTCCAAGGAAACTTGCAGTTTCTTTGAAACGCTGTTGGTAAAAAAAAAAAACAAAAAAAAAAAACACTTGAGTAGATTTTTCCAAAGTGAATTAAAGTGAGTTTAACTACTGAGACACATCTGTTATTTGGAGAGAAGCTGCACAGTTACACATCATCACTGCGTAGCTTCAGTTTTCTTTTTAAAACTAGCATATTACTCATGAAACGAGAGTTGAGTTTCGGCTTAGCAGCCAGCTGCAGCCTTAGAGGTGAAACACCTTGATCAGTTTCAATTTCTTGACCAGTTTTGTCATCCGTTTGTCATGGTTTATTGGGAAGCTTCAAACACCAGCAGAGGTTTAATGATTACGGCGTCATCAAATTCTAACCGTCGCAAAAAAAAAAGTTCACCTGCGTCAGAGCTGTAAAGTGCACCATTTAGTCAAAGATTTTTTTTTTTTTTTTTTAATTATCATTTAAACACCACAAAACTATTACAGAACACACTTTTGCAGAGTTATTTTATAGAATTTTCCATAAACCATTTAAGCAAAATAAAAAGTTCAGTTATAGAGTCTTACCTTCTTCCGACACCTCTGACCACTCAGGGTTGGGAAATTCATACTGGCCCATCCTTATCCTCTTCTTCATCCCAGGAGAGATGGCTAAGCCATGGTTAGAATAAAAAGGAGGGTATCCACACAACCTGTTGGGTATTTTAAAGGTAAGATTAGAGAAAAAAAACCCTAACAATTAGTGAGATGAAGAGATAGAAAGCCCAGAATGAGCGACTTACAGAATATACATAATGACGCCCAAAGACCACATGTCGCATGACTTATCATACTTCTCTGGGCCAAGAACCTCTGGAGCTGAAAACACAATTAAATAAAGGACACAAACAATAAAGTTGAATAAATTTATTTGACCAGCATTTTCTTTGATTATTATTAAACCTTTATTTAACCAGAAAAAAATAAATATTGAGATCGAGAGTGACCTGGCCAAAAAAAAAAAAGGCAGGAGCATACATCATAATAGACAAGTAGAAAAAACAAACAGACAAAAGAAATGTATAAAATGCTAACAATGAGGCAATAAAGTGCAGTAATTGTGACAATAATAATTTTATAAAACAAAGGCAATTTAAGATTTATTTGTGCAAAGTGTTGTTTGAAGGAATGCCGGCCCTTTCAACAATAAATGAATCTCATAGATAAAACTATAGACTATGCAGACTCTTACCGACATAGTAAGGTGTGTAGCAGGGAGTATCTAAAGAGTTGTGCGAGGTCGTCTCCTTGGCAAAGCCGAAGTCTGTGAGTTTCAGGAGAGCCCTGGGCCTCTTCGAAGAATACAGCAAGTTCTCCGGCTACAGGAAGAACCACAGAGACGCTTTAGAACCTGCAGGTGTCTTTTTTTATTATTATTAAAGATAAATAAGCGTAAGACTAAGATATGAAACAAACCTTCACATCTCTGTGCGCAATATTGATGGCATGTAAGAATTGTATGGCCTCTCCTATGCTCTTCATGATATCAGAGGCCTCTGCAATGAAGATATTTTCACAAATGTTACAAGTGATCAAACATGCACATCAACACCGCAACTGTAGCAAATAAAGTATTCCAGTTGTATGCTGTGATGGTGATCGTATCATTCAGTATTCCGACTTATGAAAAACCGTTCTACCTTTCTCTGTGAAGGCCTGGTCTCCTCTGTCCTGGATTCGACTGAAAAGCTCACCGCCGTCCATACTGTAAAACACAGACGCCACCAACAGTGTTATTAATATACATGATATACAGAACAACTTCATTTGGAGGAGTTGCACAAGAATGACATTTTATTTAAGAGGTGAAACCAAGGGAAATCTGGATTTGGTCTGTATTCGGGTTTGGATCCCACTGATGATGATAGAAATCCTGCAGGAAGGAGAGATTTAGCACTACTTTAAGCAGATGATGCTAATCACTCATTGGTGTTCCTAAAAGGAGAAAAATGCTGAGCTTTTGAATGAATGCAAAACTTCCAAATATGGCACTGCTCTGCAAGCCCTACTTCAGCATATAAGCAGTTTCAAAGAATAGACAAGACAGATTTTCTAACTTCCTTTTCCCCGTAACAGGTGGTCTGTGGTTTGTCGGGCGACCAAAAAAAAAAAGTTTTTTCTATTTTCTCTTTTGTCTTCATCAGAAATCAAATCTGAGCTGAAAAATTTCAGTCCAATTTTTGGATTGTGCATCAGCTCTGAAGTCTGATGCACAAAATAAGTCTGAACATAACAGCTGATGGAAGTGTGGTCCGTTCCAGTAATACTGATGACTAAAGCGGCGCCTTTTTCTTTGAATCAGCAGAAGGTTTTTGACATTAAAACAGCGTGAAAATGGTAAATTTACATACCCATCTGAATCTTCAGCAGAATAGATAGTGGTTTAATGAGAAATAGAGCATGAAGTAAGAGAATATGTATTTAAAGTAAGAGAATATATATTTAGTGATCCAGATCTAATTAGATGGAAAGCTCCACTTTGACTCAAATATTCATTATATTATGACTAAGTGGTTTGGTAATGGGATCATTGAAACATAAAGCTGAATATATTTGGCTTGTCCATGAGGTCAGCTGCAACTAAAGTCTTAAAAAATGCCATTTTTTGAGCAAGAGTTCATCTGAACCAATTTCACTCTGGACACCCACTATGGTGTTACACCAATTCCCAGATTAACATGGAGCCTTACAGGGCCCATTTTAAACCAGCTTTCTTTCATTTGCGGGTGACAGTTTAAGTGATTGATTTTACAGATATCAGGTTGAAATGCAGCTTCTGGAATAGCCTGAACACTAGGGGGCATCGTTAGGGGAGCAGATTTAGGCCCAGCTGATTTATTGGCTTTCATTTTCTTAGTTTTTGTGATTTATGGCCACTAGATCATGTCACTGTTGCCAGTTTAATGACCTTCGCTATATATAGTGACTTTTCAGACAAAAAGGCATCGGTCAAAAACAGTCGTCAGGTCAGGTTTTTCATAGATTGGTGATCAGTTAGAAATCTTAAGAGCAGAGTCTGTGCCAGAAAGTCAACCAAAGTACGCAAGCTCTACCAAGTCTGATAGAGAGTTCTCAAATATGCAGACAGAATTATTCCCAGATCTTACTTATAGTTACAACAGGTGTGGTTACTCTGCAGCTTGCTAGAGTACAATTATATAAATTTAGCGGGAGTGTGCTCAGACATATGCAAGCATTTGTCAGAGCTGGTATATATTATTTTGACTGGGTTTCTTTAATCAACGCAACCTTGTGCACCCAACTCTAGTGTTAGAAAAAAATCTAGTCAAGATGCATTATTAAAAGGGATGCCAACTTGAAGGCAGTGACCATGCGTGACTGACTTTTGAAGTACTGAGTTGGACAACCCTCTCTTGTGATATTCATGCCCATGATAAATGTGTGCATTTTTCACTTAACACTACCAACAACATAATTTGTCATTTATAAAGACAACTTTACACAGGAACACCTCTAAGGTTCTGCATTGTCTCAGACAAAAATGCAGCTACTAATTACTTCTTGCATATGAGAAAACTCTCTCCAACTTACTCCATAAGTTTCATTTAATCTTCTTGCTCGCTATGACTGCACCAGTTTCAGATCAAATCATCAATACCAATTTCACATCTGCTGAACGGCTCATGTCGCCGCGGACCGGCTCCTCAGACATGCGAGTGGTTACTGGAGAGGCAGACTCAGAATTAGAGCAGAGGGACCCCCTCCAGAACCGCAGCACGAGTTAAATTTTGCATTCTGAGAAACAGACGGTGGAAACCTTTAAGCAATGCAGGCTGTCTTTCATACAAATCTAACTCAGTTTCTAGCTTCTTTTTTTTTTTTTTTTTGCCAAACATGGTTCAGAGAAAGGAGATATTCTCGAAGTGACTCGGCCCATCCCTCTTCCTCTACGTTTCTCAAAACTGTTGAGGACATGAATTTTGTTTCACAAACGATGATGATTTTGATTAACGGTGACGAAAGGGTACGTATTTCTGACTGAAACAGCAAAAAAAGAAGAAAAAAAAAATGAAACGACATTCTTACACACACATCAGCCTACACTGTTTCACATCCCATCAGCAGTGTGAGGGTGTTTAACCATCTGAAACGATAAACTAGAGACTGACTGCACTTCTCAAACGACCATTTCTAATAAATGCCGACCGAATCAAATTTAAATTTGTTGTGTTTTATACATTCATGTGTCTTCATTACAAATGTTAGATTAAGGAGTTCTCAACTAAACTATTTGTAATTTAACATGTTTAAGATAAACATATTTATGCCTATCTAGGTTACTTTAATTAGGAAGGGATTAATTTTGGAAATTTTGTAGATACCCGGGCATTTTGACCCTTTACACAACATGGGTCAATTGTTCAAAGTGCCTAATGTAGGTCAGACTCAATGACTCATTTATCAGGTAACAGAACAATCAGGTCATGAAGATGGTTCTCCAAGTGTAATATTCTAGGAAATGTTTTGATTTCATAAGAAAAACTACCTATTTCTTTAATTGTCACAGAATCTCTCAAGGAAATTACTCATCACTTGCCACACCACTGTATGAGCGCCTCGGCTCACATGTCTGCCTTTGTGCAGCGAGGACAACCACACAGCAAAAAGGATGCACGTGTGACAAATTTATGGGGGTTTGGCGGTTTTAAAATGCAACAAAGTGGAAATGGAAAGGAAATAACTGTAAGTTGTTTAGAGGAAATGGGTCATTTTGCGCCAAGGTCATGCTGAGTAAATTTACAATAAAAGCTGAATAAAATTAACCTTTGTAGGCTTAAACTTTGCCTTCTTAACACATAACATCAGCACCTGTGGGCTGTAGAAATAAACAGAAACTGAATCGTTACAATGATGACAGCTTTGCGAAATAAAGGGAACTGTGAATCTTAATGAAACGATTCAACTCGGATCATAAGGATCAGCCTAAGCTGAAAAGTCATCACAATGTATTACCGATACAATAGTCACTAAATAAAAACAATTGATCATGAAAACAGCCTCCCTCCCCCATCAGTGAATAAACTGAATTGGCTTTAAATGATAAAATAATAAGCTTGTGAAATAGACATTGAAATATGAAGTGTCTGTATTAAAGAATATTTTTTCACATAACTTCCGTTTCTCAGTTTTTATATGTTAAACATCATGCAAACAAATACAAAGCTGCCAAAGCCATGTTTTTACTGTGCGTGTGTTTTTCACAGATAAATTTAGCAAAATTAGCCAACAGACTCCTGCTATTTAGTTCATTTTCATGCTTATTCAACATCCAATGTATTTCTGGGAAGCTCACAATATAAAGTACTGTAGTCTTTTATTTTGTATGTCACCCTATTCTGTTTTGAGCATGCATTCAGCTTAAAATAAAATGTGTAAGATCTATATTTTGTTACTTAAACTTCACTGTTGATATTAGCAGCAAGTATCGTATTTACTAACAATCTTTTATGGTTCCCCCCCTCTGCTATATTATTCAAAGCTTTGATAATGCAAATATTTTTGATATTTTCATAATTGAGGCCACATTTCCAGCCCCTACCACATCATATATTATAAACCATCTAAGAAATATACTTATATAAGATGGTCAGCCATCTCTCTTCGACGCTACAATTATTCTGCTAAATAAACACACTGTCAGAAAAAAGGCCGAGATGAAATGTATTTAACATTTCCAATATGTCTAAACTTTATACTGCCTTTTTGTTGCTCTGCACACTAAACCACGCTGACCTGTCAACAGAAAGATAAAAGAATTTCAGAGTAAAGATGAAACGCTAAGCTTTAATCACACTTGTTTCTGGAAGTAGAACCATTAAATGGGTGAAAACGAAACAATTGAAAAGAATAAATGACTCACTTATCATTTGGTCAGCATCACTTAGCACGAGGTCTGACAGACTTGGGCTTTTTTTGACTTATGATCAAAATTGGGTTTGTAAGTCAGCCTGCAAAACACTTCCGACAAACTGACTTATTTACCAACCGCATGTTGTGTGGGCGGTCATTATTTCAGACAAAGACGGAATAAGATTTTCTTTAAATTTTCAATTAATATTTCTTAGGATATTCTCTCACTGTAAGTAACAAAATTTTTAAGGTAGCAGGAAATATGTTTATTAATTGCAATAAAAATAGGCCACCATCACCAGTCTGGTCCAGGACAATGATGAGTCAGGATGCTGACAGAAGGTGGACCTGCCGGCCCGATCAGAACCACTTTGAGCTCAACCTGCTCAGGACAGAGGAGATGACGGTGGATGTCCACAGAACACTTGGTAAACAAAGTTGTTCGGATTCTATTCAAATTTTAAAATCGCTAAAGACGGTACCAACAATGTGACGAAACTTCAATTGCAAAAGTGATTACAATCTCAACCACCCAACAAATCTGATGGGTACAGTTAGTTGGCGAGTCATTTTGGGTTACGTCTGCGAAAATTCATCAAAGCAAAGCGAAACAGAAGCTGGCAAAGGTGTGAGGTGAAAGAAAAAGAAAAGCTAAACTGAGGCACAAACTGATTTTTGCTCTACGTTCTTTGACGCACAATTTAAAGGGGCAGTATAATGCATTTTCCAGGCACATAGTGCAATTTTATAGCACAATGAAGTAACTCTGTTACCTTCAGTTGTTATGAAATTGCTACATATCAAAAGACTTAGAAGATATTTGACTTTGTAATTCACTAACAACGTTTTTACCAGCATTGGACTGAGACTGAGTGGCTCATATAATGAGCTCAGCAGATGTACTGCTCCACCAGGTGTTTACTAATTGCTGCTGGCTAGTTTAAAGGAGCAGAGTGAGGAAACCGCAACTCTGAGGAGGAGCTGCGCCTCAAAGCACCGACTAAGCATTTTGCCACTGGAGATTAAAAGGCTTCTCAAATCAAAGCAACACTCCAAAAATGTTTTTTATGAGGGAATAACAAAAAATTACGTAAAGCTCAAAAACGTCAATTTTACATCCCTGTGACCGTTTAAATTGTTGAAACATGCTTTGAACGTAATGTGAAATAGAAAAACTTATGGGGTTTTTTTTATCATTATTGTTAACTTGCAACTCTTTCATTTTAAATATTTAACTAAAAAAAAAAGAACCAATGGGGTTTTTTTTATCATTATTGTTAACTAATTTAAGTCAAAAAATACAAATTGAAAAAATATTTTAAAAAAGTGCCAAGAAGCTGACATCTGTGAGTAAGAAACAAAACAGAAACAAATTGCTTACACTTCCACTCTTGCTGTAGTGACTGGAGCATGACATAAACTTGACAGTTGGTTCAGATGAAGGACAGTATGTTGGGTAAGACTTTCTCAACATACTGTCGGATGTAATTTATTTTTCCCAGAACAGATTTTCCTGTATTTTGTTATGACAGTTTAAGCCCGTTCTCCATTGTCAAGCTTAACTCTAGCTGGCGAATGTCTGGTTTGGTTGTACTGAAGCTTGGAGCGTCTCAATTGGCAGTATGTTCCTCACCGTTTTGCTGCCGTGATTCTGAGCAGGCACGTGGGTGAGCCATGAGAGCTCTGGAGCTGTGGTTGGCGCACCGATGAGGTTGTTAGCAGCAACATTCAGCAACTGAAAACCTTGAGGTTGTGGTTTGCATGGACTCAAATAAACCCAGATATTTCATTTTATCTTATAGAAATTCATATCTGACCCAAACATAATGAAAGCAATTCAGGTTAGCTGATTGTTTTGCTAAACGTACAAATTTATCCATATTAAAAGTCAAACAATGCAGTGCAAGATCCATGCATGAACCTTATCGAAAACAAAAACCCAAACAAAGAATAAAATGCACATCACGTCAAACTAACTTCCGGTGTTTCAAGTCAGTCGGTGCAAAACTATTGATCTGACAGAACGTTAACCAGAGCTGCACAGTTGCTCGACTTTTCATTGCATTCTTGCTTGTAGGGCTGTGAAATATCGATTATTTCACTCCAGAAGTTGACGGATGTGCTTCTGATTACGCCCTTTCACACTACCAGCTTTCAGATAGCAGACGGCATATCCGCTAGTTCACACTGTGGTGGTTGAGAGGCCTGGCCTTTGCCTGCAGCGGCGTACATCTCTTGCCGATCAGCAAACGCAGTCTGCTGTCAATAAAATTAGCTTGCACACGATACACGGCATGGCGTGGCTAATATCACTCCCAGAGTGGTAGTGGTAGTGGAGAAGAGCCATTAAGGATCTTCTACTGGAGTCGAGTCTGGACAGGGCTGACTGGGGAGGAACCAGTTAAAGCCACTCTCATGGAGAAGAAGCTTTAGACACTCTGAACGATAAATAATGTAGACATAATATGAAGATGTTTGAATTTTCAGCTCAAACAGAAATATGAGAATATTGCCATTTTGATGAGTGAATAAATTTAATCCCAAAATGTTTCACCCTGTTTAAAGGAGAATCTCTGTTGAATGAGGGTCTGTGTAGACAGACTGTGCACTCACCACTCCATAACAATAAGGAGACACTTCTTCCCCTGATAAAGGTTTTCATAAACATCAATGATGCGCACAATATTGGCGCAGGGGGACGCCCTCCAGTGCAGCTCCACTTCCCTGCGTGCCTTGGGACAGTCCTGCAGCATCTGAGCACAAACACAAAAAGAGTGAGTGTGATGAACAATGTGTGTGCCATAAGTAAATATTTATTTATATTGAACATCCAAAAACCTGCATTACTATGTAACAAAAAAGACTAAACTCAAAGTAGTTTTTTTTTTAAATGGCCATCTTATGACAGAATGTTGCACGTAGCATGAAGCATCAACCTGGAGCTGTTATGCTGCCACCAGATGGCAAAATGTTAAATATACAGAAGTATTTTTTTATTTAGACTTGTGAGCAGGTAGCTCCCTCTGTCTGTGACACTTTGTCAGCACACCGTCTATGACATTATTTCAGTCACAGTCCTTGTTAGAACGTCTACATGAAAACTAGCAGTCAATAATTAATTAAATAAGGGTTTGGCGTTTGTTACCATCAGAACAACAACACTAAAATTCAACAACACTGTCTGATGCAATAACATGAATAATTTAAACTGGCAACATTTTTGAGTTTTTTTTTTTATATGAACTGACAAAACATGTATGCTGAAGAGTAAACAGTGGACAGTCATCAGCTCAAACAACCAACAGCAGACAGAGAAAGTTGTGTCTCACATAGCAGTAAAACACTTGACTGTTGGTCACATCCTTATTTAATCAAACACCTGCAAAACACACACACCAATCATGCACGTGTATCTATCTAGTCTGGTAATTTTGTGCATAAACTAAATAAATTCATTAAAAGTAAGTGAAGATGACTTTTTTAAACAAAAAATTATTTCCTTTACAATTCAGATGGTGATTAAAATATAAGCTGTGTAACTGAAAAAAAACAAAACAAATGATAAATGAGTCTATGCACATATTTCAATTAGAAAGACATCATGCTATCCTGCAGTCAGCACTTATTTATTCTCATGAGCAAAGAAAAGAAGAAGGAAAAAAGGACAACACACACCACCAGTGGACTTGTGTGCTGCTAAGCAAGCAGTTTACTGAAGAAAGCAGCTGTAGCAGTCCAAAATGGTAGAACAATGAAAGAAACAACTTAAGCTAAAGCTTTAATAGTTTGCAGGTTTTAGCATTGTACAAATTCAGAAAAAAATCTCACCTAAATGTAGGTCAATATAATACACCAAAAAATGCTGGGAAACAGAAACTTCACACACAAAGAGCTAAATATCTACCTTAACAGAATAACAGAGATTAAAAGCAAGCTTTAACAATTATGGGAATATTTCTTAAACCTGAAATAAATTACTTTAAAAACAGTGGTGATGGTGCTTTTAAGTTCGTCTGACAGCATTTAATTTCTCATTGGAATTAAGTATTTTTAAATTTAATTCAACAATCAGATGCAGGCTGTAGGCACAAGCAGAAAGCAGTCAAAATAAAGCAGCCACATCTGAACTACCAAAAAGTGTAGCTGCATTTTAGACTCCAGGGAGGCTTCTGGGATACATTTCTATCCTTGCAACATGCTGAATACACTAGAAGTCACTTTCCAAGAGCCACAAGTTTCCAAGCAGCTTAATTAGTTTTTAACAAATGAATACAGTTTTCAGAATAATCTGAAACATTCAGAGACTACGGTCATTATAGTCTGTTTATATTCAGAATGACAGACAAAAAACAAAGCAAAGTTTTATCCAAATTCAGAAGTTATTCTGTGGTTGTTTTATTGTACGTCTTTTATTTAACATAACTATTTAACCAATGATTTAAACAAAATTGTAATATTGTGTCATTTTCTTTTATTACCATCTTGTTAAAAAGAAGGAAGAAAAAAAAGGGAGATTGTTGGGACAAGTTGCCAAGATAAACCAACATCCTGCTCCAACAGGCCTGCATCAAAGAGCTGAATTACGAATTACTTACCCATTAACTATTAATTTGCTTCAGGCATGCTGGAGCAGCGATTTATCCAAAGTAAGCAGGACTGGCAAAGTGGAGTTGAAAACCTCTGAATTATTCAGCTCAGTTTAATTCATTCAGCTGGTCGGCCAATTAAAACAAATGAGTCTTAGAGTCACAGATCCCTAAAATCTCTTTAACCTCTGATTAGCAAAGAACTTCTGGTGACAACTAAATTAAAAGTCCCTCTAATACTGTAGGACAAAAGAAATAAATTTAGACTAGAGCCTGCCAGAATAATACATAGCAATGGTTCCCAGGATTATGTGGTAAGGAGGGTTTGGGCACACCTCTGTTTTATATCAACCCCACACATAAAGCCCAGTTTAACAAACCTCAAGGGCAGAAGAAACCACAGCTTGGCTTGCAGCCTTCTAAACAGAGTAAACACAAAAATACATAATCCAGCTGGACATAAATAAAACAAAATGCACACAAAAAAACAGCATTAAACATCTATACCTATATTAATTATTTTGTATTTCTGAATATATTGGGTTTGTGCATACTTTTTTTTGCTCTGTATTATAAAAAAAAAAGAGTCATCACTCCATTTTCTGATCATAGCAGCTTCATTAAAAAAAACTAAATAAAGACTGCATTAGCACATATTCAAACTTTCTTTGGTCTACAACCATATTTATGGGTAATTGTTGTTACAACAACATTGTGGATCACTTAACACCCAAATCAAACACAGTATAAGGGCCGGTATGACAAAACATCACAATAAAAATAATTTAACCACAGACGGATACGTTGTTTAAGAAAAAACAGTTACGCACAGTGAGATATTTTGGACACTTTGTATATTTTAAGCTGAAATGTCAGATTTCAGCTTAAAATAACGTGAAGTGAGATGACCATGTTTTGACCAGAACTGCTCAAAGAAGCACAACTCCAGCTAATCCATATTTCTCTATTAAAAAAAAAAAAAAAAAAAAAAACATTCTTAAATTTTTTTCCCCGTCACAATTTAAAAGTGAAAGTAACATAAAAAAACTTAAATGTCAAAAAGTCTAACAAAACCAGTCCTTCTGTCCTTAGGCCACATGCAATGCATTTGAAAGCAGACTCCTGGTGTTTGTGCAGCATGCCCCCCCACAGCCCTCCAATCATCTGTTGTTTGCCCTTTTAAACTAAACAGTGAAGCTTATTAAGAAGGCGGGAAAAGATGGAGGCAGATGGGCACACAATATACTTTCACAAGCCCCAACTAAAGTTCCTGAGGGCAAAAAAACAAAAACAGCAGGCAGTGAGAGACAGTTCAGCGAAAGAAGACCACTTCCTCCACTTGCTGTGTTGAGCCACAAAACGGCTAGTTAAAAAAACAAAAAGAAAGAAAGAAAAAAAAAAAAAGAAATTACTGTGGTTGAGAGTGCAGTGAAAACGTGTGGGGGACTAAGAATACGCAGAGGTGACGGGTTAAGCTCGGCTCAATCAGAAAAGCTTCTTATGCTGACAAAAAGAGGCTAAACAACGAGCTGCCAGAGGAAGATGCAGTTTGTGCTTTTGGCTTGTTCAGGGCAGACTCATTAAAGTTGGAAATGCGTTTGTGTCGTTGGGGTATTAAAGGCATTTGTGAAGCCACATAAGATCTTCATTTTTAACTGTAAATAGAAGAATTTTTTTTTTTTTTTTTTTTTTTACACACACAAAAAAACAACTCTTTTCTCACTCAATAAATCAAACTGTTCCCTGTTCTGTCAGTAGTTTTAATTTTTTTACTTTGCTCAAGTTCACAAGTATTTACTTTTATGCTGGATGACCAGGACCAAATGTTTTGGGTCTCCTTCCAGAGGTTTCTCACAAGAGTTTGCTGGACCTTTCTCCCATCCCTCAATATGAAACTGAAGCAACCGAGTCAGATTTGGGACATGCTCTGAAACACGTTTTTAGTTCTGCACACAAATTTTCCATAGTGCCCAGATCAGGGCCACTTTGGTGGTTCAATTGCAATCACTGTGTCCAGAAATACCAATTTGTACCTAAGCTTTAACTGCAAAGAGAAACCAAACAGGCAAAGTATGTCTGTTAGCTTAGACTTAAAAGGATAGACAGTGAGAAAAAAATATATATATTTTTTTACAATTTTCACAATGTGTATATTAACATGTGGTTTGATCTGTAAAACTAAAATAAAATAATAAAAAAAAACTTATGAAGATTGACTGCTTACATATGAACAGAGTCATCTATCATTTCTAGTTATCCTCATCACACACACCCTTGCATTTGATCTTGTAAGACTCAACAACGCCCACTTTCTTTTCCATTAGGAGCTTTCGTTCTGTATCAGGAAGTGAGATGACAGGAAGTGTTACAGCCTTGGTTGTAAAACAAGTGGCAGTTGCTCCCAGCTGCTCAAGCCTTAAGCAGTGTCCTAACAGAGGAGGAAGTGAGAGTCTGCAACATCTCCATGATACGGATGTGTTGTTTTAGAGCCAAGGCTGTAACGCCTTCTGTCGTCTCACTTCCTGATGCAGAACGAAAGCTCCTAATGGAAAAGAAAGTGGGCATTGTTGAGTCTTTGAAGATCAAATGCAAGGGAGTACAGGATAAGGATAACTAGAAACAATAGATAACTCTGTTGATGGAAGTAAAACGGAGAATAAAAAGTTACCAGATATGATTCCGACTCAAACAATCTCCACCACACGATCTGGTTGGACCTCACTAACTCAGCCCTTTGGTAATCTCATGACTCACAGCGTGGACCGTGTTTTGTCACCAATATCTGTGAACTAAATCAGTGAACCACATATGGGTCACAAGTGCAAATTGAAGCACGTGTGTTAAATGTTGAACTGCTGACCCGACTCAGACTGTAGAAGTAGTGCTCATGTGCAAATACTGTGCACAGACAACATAAAGGAAAAATAAAAACCCTTCCACCTCCCTTTGATCAGTCATTCATTATTTCCTACTTAGACAGCACTAAGATGATTGCATAATGGATATCACATAAATCTGTCGTCCTCACAGTGATTATCTGCTTGGTCACAGCAGTCATTTCAGGTATCTCAATAATTTGAGGAATTCCTTGTGCATCAAGCAGGTCAATTTATTTCCATTGTATACTTTCCAATAAATTATTCCATTTGTTGAGTTCTGTGGAAATGTTTAAAACAAAAGCCACATGCCACAACTTTTTTCTTGCAATAACATTTAAGTGGAAACTAACTGTTTTGAGAGATGCACCAATTAACCTTGGTATTCAAAAAAAAGCCTCTCTTGGGCATTTTTTTAAAAAAAAGAAAGAAGATGTTCTGCTAAAATTTCTGAAAAGTGGTGGTACCTATGATTACTGCATGCCATACAATGGTTAAAATGTGATCTAAAAAAGTTTGATTAGAAACTTATCAAGTTAAGATCTCACTTTACTACTTCAGTTGAATTTTGAGGTGAGCATTAGACTTCCTGAAAAAACAAGTTTCAAGGTAGTTTCACTGTTGGTCGTTTTGGCTACCATTCATAACAGAGCAGCAAGACTGGTTTTTGGTTAAATGGCCTTTACAAAGAAGGGGAAAAAATGCTTCCTTTTACCGTTAACACTATTCAGCACAATTTAACCACACTGCTTTCGTATCAGGAACTAATCCCAAGTAGCAAATAACATGCAAAGGAGGGTTTGCTAAAACAAAAACAAAAAATCAAGCATTAAGTTTTGCTTCTAGAAGTTGTGTTCATTATGTAAAAGTTGAACAAACCTATTCAAGTCCAGGTTTTGGGCTCTTTTTTTTTTTTTTTCTTTTAACAGTATGACAGTTGCATCAGCTTGGAAATTACTTGACCACGTAACTTGTTAGCAAGTTTCTTCTCCAACTAGCAAACCACATCCTTACAATCACACATCCGCCCACATAGAAAGTGGTGGTCTACTCCTCCAGAAGTCACACATACAATAAATACAGATTGTAATACAAGCATGGCCTCAGTTTGGACTAATAAGAGTTACTAATTATCTACATTCAACTGGCATCAAAACATTCACAATTCCTATTAGTAAGATTTATGTAGGTCTGTGCAAGTGTCACTGATATTCTTCATGTGCGTCATGTAGTTTTTGCAAATATGAACAAAAGGCTGCAAAGAACACAGTAGCAATTCTTTGCTACCATGATAATTCCTGATGTGTCACTTCATATGTAAAAAAAAATGTATTCTTTTGCAAACTCCCATCTTTAGTTTTTAAGGATGGGAGTTGAAAAGTAAAGTGCAAGTTACAGAAGGCAGAGCGGCTTCACGCACCAGCTTCACAATCCAAATAAAATAAAGATAAAACACTTAGGACAGGGAAAATAAAATTAGGAAAAAATGAATCATCTTGAATTCCAAACTTCAGTGTCAAAAAAAACCCCAAAAAATCTGCTGACCTGGTTTTACTTAAAAAAAAAAAAGAAGTGGTGTTTATCAGATTTTACAAATCCTTCAAGACGGAAAAGTTTGTGAAAACCTAATACCAAAAATAAAAACCATACGCAAATGAAAATCACTCAAACCCAGTGTTGTTTTTACCGTCAGTGAACATTGACTAAATCTTGTTTCTAACAGAAAAAGACTTAAAGGGAATTGTGTCAGTAATTAGTACAAAAAAAAAAGTGTCAATGATAACAATAACTTGAAGAACCATTGAGGAAAAAATACTCCCTTCTCCTGACCTTTGAATGTCTTATGACCAAAAGATGGGGATTTTCCTCTTTAGGGACAGAAACAATAGAAATGTCAGATTATTAAAGATAAATTGAGTTACGAGTTTACACGCATACAAAAAACAACTTTTTGTGAGTGATATATTGCCACAGTTACTTCACTATAATCATGTTAATGTTTAATCAGACAACACTGAAATCAGATGGATTTATAATCCATGGACATTATAATTGCCAAGTCCTCATAAAATGGTGTCTAGATAAAATCAGTTCTCCATGTTTCAAGAAGCTTAGTGGTCATAAATTTAAACGGCCTAATATCTTCAGTTCCTCTTTTTTACACCTGCTTACCATGTTTACCTGCAGTGACGCTTAAAAGCATACGTAACCATGTTCAAATGCCAGTTTTGTCATGTAAAAAACAAACAGGAGACATAATTTATCAAAATAATTTATACTAAAACATGGGTGACTAAATTTGAACAGACTTAAACTAAACTTTGACTTTTAATCGTCTTTAGTTCAACTATATCGAATTGAGTTAAAATGTAATAATATTCAGAAGACCTAAGATTTACCTGATATTTGCCAGCTGGCATTTTGTTACATTGGATCAGAGGGATTACAAGACATCAAGTCAAAAAAAGGGACAACTTGATGCAAACTAGTCACATCCAATAAGAGAAATAACACTAGAAATTTATTTTAAAAAAAAGATGAGCCAGAAACTGGCGATGAAGGCTCCAAGTAACTCGACAGCAACATTGCAGGAGTTGCAAAACTTTCCAACAAGTGTTATTTTTGTTCATGTGACAACAGGCTTCTGTATTCTCCATGTAGCCACAATTAGAAACAAAGTTGCAATACAGGATTCTTCTCTTCCAGAGAAAAACACCCAGACCTGGTTAAAATCTCCCAAAACCTTGCAGATGAATTTGATATGATCTCATGAAAGCAAAGTTGAACTTTTGAACAATGATCTGGGTTATTTGCCAAATGAACAGTGCTCCACATCACTGAAGCACAACATATAGACACTGAAACATGGAGGTGGCTGAATCAAGTCTGGAATTATTTATTTAAAGATTGTCTAGGTGGGAAAAGTGACTAATATTTCCAAACACCAATAGGGCTTAAACATCAAAAGTCTGCAAACAAGCTGAAGATGAAAATAGATTTGCTTTTTCAGCATTACAATAAGTCCAAGTTGTTTTCCAAAATAACAGAACGTGGAACTCAATGGTTTAAAATGAGAACCAGAAGATGGCTTTGGACAAGAAATGTCTCCACAATCCCAATCTGATTGATCTAATGAACCATTGAAATGTAAAGTGGGAAAATATTAACAAGTTGTGGGATCCACTTTCTTTTTTTAACACTCTTACCAAAAACAGTTGGATGCTAAATTCAATTTAAGATGCTAAATGAAAAGATGAGTTGCATTGACTCACCAATGCAACTCCATTTTTTACCCTCATTTTCACCTTTAAAAATGTTTGTGTTTCAGTTAAATTGTACAGGATAAACATGAGAAGGATAGACTTGGCTCATTTTACATCACAAAAAACAGATCTTTTAAAAGAAGCGTGTACACTTTGGAAGAAAACCATAAGGAGTGACCTGTGGATATAAATTGTACCATTTGTAACCACTGTTGAGCTGGTCTCTCTGCATGGTTGTTTATCTTTGTGTTGTCCTCTAACAGACCAGGGACGTTTCCACGTTGATCAGCTTCTCTAACAACAAGAGATGGGCATCAGCGCTTCTCTCAATCCTACATGAACCAGCAGGTATAGACGTGAGATCGATGGTTGTTTCTCTAGCAGTTTATTTCAGGCAGCCCAGTCACACACCATCCCCTTCTTGCTGTCCTCTCTTGTATTTACATTTTACCCCTGAAGAGTTGTCATACCTCATAGCTTCTCAGCTCAATCTAACGCCGTGTTCTTTCCTAATGCTTCTAGATCCCTTCTCCATAGCTTTGATAAACAGATAAGGCCCAAACAGTATGACAGAGTCCTGCTGCATGACATGTTAAACCAGTCCAGGTTGTACAAACACCGACTGTGAATGCGTCAGCTGCACTCGTAGGTTTTCATTATGCATCACATCAAAGATCTATAAAGCCAGGGCTTTAATGTGGAACAATCCTTTAACCTTTTATGGTCTAATGTAAACAACTGACACTAAAAATATTATTTAATTATAAGTTTTAAATGATAAAGCTGAATATTTTCACTCTTTTTGGTGGTTATTTTAAAGAAAAATCTGTATGGAGCAATAATGAAAAAGTCACATTTCCTCGTAATAAAAACACAAACAATAGGCCAAATAGGAACATTAATACGGATAATATATTTAACTTTTAATGACTCTTTGTATTAAATAGCAAAGGGGAAAAAAAATCCCATTTTTAAACTTATGATACCACAGCAAAATGTAAGGTTTAGGTAGGTTTATCGATCTTTGCTAATCTGAAGCTTTGATGCTTCTTTCCCGAAAGACAAAAATAAATTGTGGCTGTTTTGATATTTTAGAGGAGCTGAAATGATGACTTTAAATTTTGACTTTAGAAAATTAATATGCAAAATGTATTTGAAATCATCTTTAATGTTTAACCGTTTCATCATGATAAAATCTAGCATTCTTCATTCAGGGTGTTCCATGAAGTCCAAATTTAAGGTGTAGCCTCATAAAACACTCATGTTGAATTTTTAACAAAAATGGTTCAATATTATGGAGTTTATATTTTTGAAAGTAATTACTTTCATCTTTATGCGGACATCAGGTCTAGACATAATAAGCCAGCGACATTTGTTTATTGCTCCATTTTAATTTAGTGAAATTAAGTCCATCATCCACATAAAAGAAACTGCTTTTCAGTTTGTTTAGGATCATTTTTTTTTACTACACTTTACAACAACATTGGCAGCACCTAAGACCTCTAAAAAATACATTACGGGCAGACCAAACAACACAGGAAGCATGTATAAAGTCAATCAAAAAGTTATTGATTTTTAGAAAAGCTATTCTAGGTGCGATAGAGTAGAAGGCCATAAATGATTACGTTTAAAAGCAACATCAGTCTGCCAAACATTTTCCGGTAATATGGGATAGTCACAAGTAACTAAAGAAGTTTTCTTCATAATGTGTGAGGTTTATTAAATCTAAGAGAACGTCCATATAACCAGATTTTTTCCCCAACGAAAAGCCAGAAAAGAAGATTGCATTATTCTGCAAAACCAGAACAATATGTGGTCCAAGAAATGCACACGCTGTATCAATACATCATCACCATTTTAAATTTACAGGTACTTGAACCTGGACTCTCAATGAACACCATGCAATAGATCTGAGTGGGGTAGCACAACCAAAACAACATTTTGCAAAGCATTTCACAGCATGACACGCCGCCGTGGAAGCATTTTGTTTTACCACCTTTCAGTTTTCATACATGAGCACAAACAGAGGCTAAAAATATTCAAGAGATAAGCCTGATGACTTGTGATGTCTCTGTACACTTACACATGCATGACTCTTCTGGTGTGTGTTACTTATGAGAATTTATGTGAGCCAATAAAACCGTAGCAGCATTCCTGATGTGCTCTTGCCTTACACATCCCTTTTCATCCCTTCACACAGTTTTTGGGTAATGCAGAGTTTAGAAATGAAAGAACTGGGTCAATGCCTTTTTTTTTTTTTTTCTATGCTGTCTGGACACCATGATAGGGAATAACACCCACTTCACTGTCTGACTATTTCTAATATTCTGCAAAGCCCCCCCATTTCCCTGAGGAACACTTGAGTTGCATCAGAAGCAAAAATTATTAAAGAAATATTTAAAGTAAACATCACTTTGATTAGTCTTTGACATTCTGTTTAATGTGAACATTGTTAAATGTTCGTATCTTTATGACCTTATTTGGTGACTGTTCAAACACGTTGCAGCTGGATTGTATAGGTCACTGGAAACTCTCTTTATGAGCGAAGTTTCAAAATATACCCATGCATCTAGGAATAAAAACCAGAGCTTCATTCTACAAACTACATTATCAATCAAATTTCCCATCACTGGGACCAATACAATCTCTCCAATCAGGTATCTGCTTCTTGTTTGGTTGCTTTTTTTGTTGTTGTTATTTTTCCAGTGAGCAGAACCAGTGTCAGAGGCAGAGCTGTGACATATGCAATATTTATTGACACAGATGGGAAATGACTAGTTACCGTGCCCACAACACTATGGAGCAGCTAATGATAATAAACTGTATTTAAAAACGAACAACACAACTGAAACATAAATATTAGTATTTGATGCACTGTACTGCAGATTATATCAGAGGTTTTTATTTAACATGATAGACAATAAGATTCCTTAATTGGAAAGGTCTAAAGTAGCAGATTGTTTTTCACCTTTTGCAAACCTTTTCTAAACATTATGGCCTATTACTGTCAGACTGTCATGGGAAAGCACATTCATGTATAAAGGGTCTATGAAATAGAGATTAAGGCAGCCTTCATTCAAATAGGAGGAAGCAGAAATTAAAAACTGAGCTTTTCTTCCAAACACCAACTTTCTACTTGCACTGCAATGGCATCTATTTGATGTTATTTTTTATAAAATATACAATTGAGATTTTGAAGTAAAAAATATTGAGCTCATACAAGTATAATACACCCAGAGTTTTGCATTTTTTAAAATTATAAATCAACCTGCCTTGGTAGCACTACCTCAGAGGTGAAGCACGTCAAAACAAATCTAATACGGCATTAAAAAGCGCTTGATGGAGTTTGGCTACATTGAGGCTCAATGCAGGAGGACATCCGGAGCGGACAGACAGCAGGTAAAACAGCGCACAACACTCACGCGGATTAGCATCACGGTCAAAAGGCAAAGCAAATGACCCGAAAAATAATTCAAGTCTTCGAGCTGGCAGTGCAAGGCTCTGGTTCTGCTCCTGCTGTTGGACCGCCGCTACGCCCTACTGGTAGTAACATTTCACAGACGGAGAGCTGCTCAACCTCCACCAGGCGGTGAACTCTCACACCGAACATCTGCTTAAAGCTGCAGCATGCAACTTAAAAGAAAAAAAAGATTTTAGATATGTATTAAAATATGTCTAGTATATCTAAATTAGGTACATTTATTGCCAGATAATTTTTCCATTTTGCCAGATAACAGTGTCATTTACACTTAAAGTGAAAAAATTAACAGTCAATCCAGGCGATCGGCAGAGATCAGCCTCATAGATGATTGTTATCAGAGTCGGCAGCAAAAAACCTAATCGGAGCATCCCTTGAATTTACTTTTCAAATCCCCCAAACAGCATATTAAACTCAACTTGGTACTTATAATTGGCAACTAAAAATATTATGTTGTAATAATTTTGAAGAAAACACTACTCTGACAGCAGCACCTTGTAGAGATGGGCAGAAAATAAACACCTAAAGCCACGACAGATTAACTTAAATCTGTCATCATTTGCTCCTTGTATGAAGCTCATTTAACTGATTTAAAACATTGGACTGATTAATATTAACACTCATGTGTTTACCTCCTTTAACACACAAGAGAAGTTATGATCAGGGTTTCCCCAGAGTGTGACTGATTTGGAGATTTTAATACATAAACAAAAAAAAAAAGAAAAAATAAATAAAATCACACAGTGCTCCTCAGAAAAAGTTCATTCATCCTTATAGATCTTTGCTAAAAGTGAACATCTAATGTACGTTTATCTGTAAAGATGTTTGCCCCTCATTAATCATTTACCAGGACAGAAAGTGATCTTCAGGGATCGTACCTAATGCTGCGCGTCACATTGCATGGGTTTTATTCTTATCACCATTTAACTCAAATGTGTGCAGCTCAGTAAGCAAGTGTCAACATTTCAAGGTGAGCCGAGGAAGAACCTGTTCGGAATCGATTCCTCAACAGCGCTGGAATGGTAATTATATTCAAGCGTAAACATGAAACAATGATACGTCAATCCTATGACGTCTAATTTACAGATACCTACGTTATTACCAGGTTAGTAATAAGAGCTAGTCATGGCACGTTTCCAGCCAACAACATCACATTTCAGCAGGATGCAGTTGCTGACGCTTCATGATGTGATTTTTAAAAAATGCTTTTATGCCCGTCATGTACAAATGAGTCAGGAAATAAGCTAGTGAAACTCCAAGATCTGATTGTTTTCCAAATTAGTTAAAATACTATAAACAAGCCTCACTAATCCCAACACTTCAGTTACATTCAGTCACAAAGCGTTTCAGAGTCAGGGACGTGATTAGAAGTAAAGTCAGGGGAAGTACAGAGATGTCAGAAGATATGTGAAACTGTGTTTTATTATCTCCAGTTCAGTTGGCACAGAAAGGCTACTTTGCTTCATCCTTTTTCAATTTTAAGTTTATGTGATGGAACACCATTAATTTGGAAAAGGGCTGTAAAGACATCCTGCATCAAAATTACTTTCCTCATAGTATGAAAGCTAAAAACAAACAAACAAAAAAAAAGAACATATTTTGAATGTCCTAGCATCTTATTTCTTACATTTAAGGTCTCTGCAAGTCTTCAGATTCACATAAATAAATATATTTATTGAATAAAATGAATATATTTTACTCATTTAGTACAAAGCAACTTAATTATACATTTAATTTAAATGTATACGTTTGTTTTCCAGCTATTACGTGATCTTTTAGGTCTGGGTTTTCTTACTTCAGCACCTTCCTATAGTATAAAGTAAACTTTAGATCACTTTATGTTACTGATGAAAAGTTTGTCCACCTATTGAAAACGACCGGGTGAAATCCAACCATGGTAGTGGTTGGTAACAAGAGTGTTTTTGGTTTTAATTCAATTTGAAACCAGTAATTGTTTCGCATGTTTATGGGCAAGGCTAAATGTCTGGGGATACATTTATTTTGACAGGACCCAATGCTTTCCTGCATCACAGAGCTGGTAGTTTTGTCACAACACAATGCCACCCAAATTCCACAACCAGAGTTTCAAATCACTGAAAACAAAAAGCAGCAGCCAGTGAATGAATAAAATTATCTCCTCGATATATCTACTGGAAGGGCCTCTTGTGGGAAATGGGATATTTTGGGGGGCTGGAAATTATTTTTTTAAGCCCTTGCAGAAACGCAAAATATTAAGGCTCTTATTAAATTAAGTTTGCGACGTTCAACAACAGAATCGCCAGGTGAAAAGCTGGAAAAAAAACAAAAGCAAACACGCAGTGCGCGCACAGCAGTCTCGACAGACGGGTAGGAAGACAGATCTCTTTGTTTTTAATCATGATTTCACACCAACCAGACCATCTATAGTGCTGTCAACTACAGTATTTAACCGGGCGACATATCGGACCACTATTTATCCGCTCACCTTTAACGCATACTTGTCAGCGGTCTTCCTCTGGAAGATTTCCACCACCTTGCCATTGATCCCCAGCCCCAGCACCTGCCCGGTGATCTTGTACTCGTCTGTTATGGCGTTCTTCTTGATCTGTAGGAGGGGTCTGGCGTGGAAGTGGCCCGTGGGGTTCTGTTGGCCCGACGGGTTCGGAAACAGTGGTTGGTTCTGGGCGTGAGACAGCATAATGTCCACAGTCTTGTCTGACTGAGCTGGTGGGATAACTTAGCCGTCGCTTCTCGGCAGTTCCGCGCCGTCGTTCTCCCCCTTTTTTTTTTTTTTTTTGACCAGAAATCCGAGTCTTTCTGACTTCGCTGGCCTCTGACAGACTAAAAACGGTGAAAAGATAAGACCCAAAGTCTAGCAGAGACCAATTCTGACGCTAGGAGCGAGTAAAGAGCCTCGGTTAGCCGATAAATGCTCAATTAGACAGTTGTTAGCATGCTAGCTCGAGTCTATTCTGTGATCTATGACTGTCGGCTAACAAGTGAGCTATCGGTTAGCTTATCCATCTCCGGTGGCATCCGCCTTCCACCGGTTCCTCAAAAAACGCTGGAAGAACTTCTCTAAAACATCCTCTAAGTTCGCTACAGGGTTGGGGTTCACTGTGGGAAAATCTCGAAATCTGAAAAATGAAAATAAAGACGACAGAAACCGATGGAGAAAGGACAAACAGCAGAGAAAGTCCGACACCCACCGCTTCGTCAAACCCACTTCACTTTTCAGTGGACAGGCAGCCAGCAGGTTTTACCCCTCACGTCATTGCTGTTTTTTTCGGCGCTTAAAGGAGAAGTACGACAGAGGAAACGACTCAGTGTTTAGAGCCAGCTACCTGCCATTTAAAACCAGCAAAAGTAAAGCGCGTCTATTTCTATATGAATTGTTTGTGTGTCGTGGTGTAGTTTGTAAATTGGTCTTTATTTGGTCGCTGTATTGTCTAAAAGAAAGAGACCCTCTAACAAAGATGGTACCAACAAGAGGGGGGGGGGGAACAAAAATAGACGCACTAATCTCTGACCAGAGGCCTGCAGGTTACCTCAAGGTTAGGGCTCTTTTCTACCAATTCAGACTGCTGTTTCACAGGAAACAGCAGTCCAGTCATTTACAGGTGCATCTCCATAAATTGTTGGGATAATTCTGCTAAAAAAGTGAAGTATTGACTTAAATTTCAGTGATTATAGATCATAAAGCCACAAACAAATTCTCAGTGTGAAATGTTCTGCTGTTGTGCACATAATCTGGAGAAAGACTATCTGTTTGATAGTTGTCAGACATAAGGGCATTGCTTAAGACTAATTTGTCTGAGAATATTACAGGAATGTTTAGTGGAGGGAAAACTTGCAGGAAAGAAATGCAACCATCACACTCCAGTCCTGGAGGGCCGGTGTCCTGCAACTTTTAGATGTGCCTCTGCTGCACCACACCTGAACAGAATAATGAGGTCATTAAGGCTCTGGAGAACTGAGATACACAAGCAGGAGGTAATTAAGCCATTTCATTCTGCAGGACACCGGCCCTCCAGGACTGGAGTTTGACACCTGTGATCGAGAAGTTTAGAAAATGGCCATTTGTCACTGGCCCTACTCCACACAGCCTATTTTTCTTTTTACTGGTTTTTCCACCCTGATACCTGCTTTTTTGGCTCTTGCTCAGGAGCAGAAAGGTGACATGAACAGATTGATGTTCATAGATTTTCCATGAGGTGAGACGAAATCCACTGAGGTAGCGTTAAAGGAAAGTTAATAAAACTCATGGCTGACTATAGTAATATTTAGAACCACAAAGCAAGAAGCGAGTAAAACCAAAGTATTTTATTATCTAAAACTAAGCATTTTTGGATTACACACAATTAATCACTCAGCTTCTTAGACCCATGTTCTGTTCTCCCAAAACATACAAAACACCAACACCATGAAATGGCTCATGTCATTGACCTAATAAATCCCTAACATAAATCCTCCTGCAGGGTTTTGTACTGTAAAGCCTGCTCACAAGTTCTCAGGCACTTTGAAACAATATTGGAGCCCAAATCAACTCAGTCTTGGGATTACCAAAACAATATTAGACTGTATTTTTCGCAGGCATTGTGCAAAGATCCTCCTCTCAGCGAGTTTGGCCGTTACTCCGTGTCCCAATGGATTACAGAGAAACCCTATTCCTCACCATTGCTCCAACACAAAACGTCCCCATAAAGCCCAAAAATGTAACTTCTTACAGCAGCATGGACAGCAGCATCTCTCCTCTACTGAGGATTTTATTTAGTCTGGACTGGTCTGTGTTCCAGTTGTGTTCCAGATCCTTATCTGGAACACAACATGTATCCAACTGACCGCTATTATAAAAAAGATTTTGTATTCCATCAGCACACCCCTAATATGTAACCAAATGGTATGATCCTGCTTAGTTATTACACTGATTGTGTGAACAAAAGGAAATTATTATAGCATTCAATTAATAAATGGAGCGAATGGGACTTCTTCAGCTAAGCAGGATTAAATGAAAGCTTTCCCTTCAATTTTTATTATATTAATAAAGAGAAACAACTCTAATCAGGATATAAAGGATTCCTATTCTATTTTATTCTAATCTATTTTATTCTATTCGATGTAGTTTTAAAATTCTTCCAAATTTATACCCAAAAACAAAACATTCAATAAATATATCTGTTATAGAGTTGCTACCTGCTTCATTGTCCAACTATAAAATGTAGAATAACTTATAAAATACTAACAAACATAATCAAGTGTAGCTTAGAGTGCTTCTCTAATGTAATTAAGAGTTGACTCGTCAGCTCTGTGTCAGTAGAAGTCATTAGTTAGAACTCTTTGTTTATTTCTTTTCTGTCATTTCACCTCTCGATTTATTGTAACCGAAACGCAGTGCTGCCACTGACCACTAGATGGCAGGAAAACCCTTGTTATTGCATCAGGCTCGCAGAGTTGAAACGTCTCACAGGACAGCAGTCCAATATATCACACAAAGAAAGGCAAACGTGTATTTTAATAAAGAAAAAGATGACACGTGTAAATTGTGTTTGTGGAGAAGACTTGGAGAACCCTGGTGACTGTGTTTTGAAGAATTTCAGGTGATTTTCAGCCAACAACCAGAAAGGTTGCTGTTCGTTGCTGCGATGGATTAATGTGTGTACTCTGACACTTCACATACATCTTGTGTATATTGTGTTTTATTTTATTTTTATAAGTTAAAATTTGAAAATTGTGTTGTGTGTTTGTATTTACTCCCCTCTATTCTTCTGGAACCACTTTTTCATCTTCAAGTATTTTGGGTAATAACAACTCTCCTTGCTTTGCACTTCCAGAGACTGAAATCTTTGCCATTCTTCTTTGCAAAATAACTCAAGCTGAGCTTAGATAAACAACTAATGTATGTTTTTAAGATTATAATCAGGTCTAAGGTATGGACTTTGACTAAACCACTTCTTGCACACGAATTTAACATGAAACTTTCCATTGTATCGCTACCTCTATGTTCAGTGTTTACTCCAGCCTCATTTCTTTCACAGGTTTTCTTCCTGTATATAACTTTGCCCAACTTTCTATTGACTTTGACCAGCTTCATGAGTCCTCCTGACAAAAATAAGCCCCAAAAATGATGCTTCCATCACCATGTGTCACCATAGACCTGATGTGTTTTGGGACTATGTAGCATTTTATTTATGCATTTTATTATTCTGGTATTTTCCAGTTTAACCATCCTCTTTTCATTTTTGAAATAAATGTCCAAAGCTTGTGACGTAACCTAACGCTCTTTCTAGTTTTCCGTAATTACAGTTTGGTCATTCAGTGCATTGAGAGCTCATACAAACTTTTCATATTATTTTCCCCCCACTACTTTGTGTTAATCAAATGTAATTCCACAATTTTTGTTCTACACTACATTTGCTGATGTCTGGATAAAGCTGAAATATGCTCATCGCTGTTTCCACATGAACCCAAAGAAGACTTTCTTTCATACAGCGAGTGCTGCATCTTTGTGTGCTTGATCCTCTCCATAGCCTTGCACCCTTCGTTATATTTCAAGTTTTGGAGCTCTGCCACTCGACTGTTGTCATTTAATGGGTTAATTGTGTAAGTATGTAGGGCAGTGACAGAGTTTGTGTAGGTCAGACCATGTTCTGCTAAATCTGATCGTAATGCAAAAAATGTCTGGAACTCTATTTCTCAACAATGCTTTGACTTGTGTGATCAAATAAACAAGGATCTCCACAGAGGCTTGTTGGTTTGAATATCTCTATATCAAATTGACTTTCCTAAAAGGGGATCAGAAATAATAAAAGTCTGTGACGCTGAAAGAAAGTGAACTGGGAGAAAGACAGGACAAAACTCACACACTTTCAGTCTAGTGCTTGAGCTTCTCTCCGAGGGTGAATTTTGGTCAAACGTGGTCAAAAAGTAAGTCATCTCTGAATTCATGTTCAGCATGTGATTTTGAGATTTTTCAGTTTTAGAGCAATGAGACATTATCAGACGTTCTAAAAGATGTGAGTTTCCCACAGATTTCTACACTCAAAGTGGCAAAAAACACCCTTAGAGTTAAGATCCAAATGAACTCAATGGAATTAAATTTCTGTACACCTTGCACAAAATATTTTGCAGAGAAGAGCACTATTGCAAAACAGTACCAATTTTTTTGCTTGCTTTATTTTCTTAAGTATGACTTTACTATAAAGTAAAACAAACAGAGCTTTAGTCCATACGCTTTCTGTAGGGCCAGAAATGTTTATTATGTCATAATCCAACTATTATAAAAAAAAAAAAAATGAAATTAAAGAGGAATGTTATTGTTTTCCTTGAGCGCTCACTGTTTCTGTCATATTTATTTGTTTTATTTAGTTCTGATGTAAGCGGCTGTCGTCCTGTAACAGAAGTCTCTAATCTTAAAGGGACTTCCTGGTTAAATAAAGATCTAATAAGGAAAATATATAGCTGTCTGTTTAATTAAAAATGTGAATACTTTTAAGGCATGTGTTGGAGCACTCATCGGTCTTTATAGCCAAGTTTTAAAGTGAAATGCTGCCATTTGTGTACTGAGAAAAGCTGAAAACATCTGAAACATTATGACATAAAATGGGATCACAAAACTTGTCTTTACGAAAGACAAGGATTGGAAAATACATTTAATGGTGTTATTTTAAAAAAAATAAAATTTAGGGTTACAATAATTTCTTTTTAATATTTCACCACGGTCTGGCTCTGACTTAGAGTTATGCGCTCCTGTCCCAAAGTTTGTCTTGGTCTACAAGGATGAGGAATGCTTGGCCTGTGTGCAGAGCTCCACAGTCTGGCACACTGACATTTTCTTTTTTTTTTTTTTTTTTTTTTGCTCCTTCCCAGAACTCCCTTTGGATACACTCGCTCCTGTTTCAAAGTTCTGCTTTAAAGCTCTTTACTGGAAGGAAACCTGGGGTGCATGAGTTGCAGATCCACCCATCTTCTTCACCTCCATCCCCTGTTACCCTGCTCTTCATTTGTGTGCCTAACTGAGAGCAAGTTCGGAGCAGTTATTTCAGGCTAGACAGAACCTCTCTTTCTCAGAATAATCCTCTGCCCGGGGGCCTGAAACCTAAGCCGGCTCTTGATATAGACCCATGGTCAGTACTGGCCTTGATATAGGATTCTAGCACCTGGACACTCAAAGCCTGCAGTCCAACATGGAACCTGGTGAACTGGCTCACCCCCTCTGTTGGAAACAGGAACACTCATACACACACACACACACACACACACACACATACGCACACACACACACACTTCATGATTAAACTCTTTGTCTTTCTCTCAAGTTTGCAGAAGTCACGACGAGGAACCAAAGTCATGTCTGAACCTATGATCTGTTTTTACATTGTATTTGTGTTTCCTTAAGCTTAAATGAGTCTCTGTGGAACTTGGAAACGCATCACCCCGTCTTGCCAGTAAAAACTTGTTTACATTCAGGAGTATTTGCAGTGGGATTTGCTCCTGACCTGGTTTACCTCAGTGAAGCAAAATAAAAATCACTCTCATAGGACACTGGAGATGAAGTTCCTCACGCCTCCCGATTCTTTTGTCCTTGCTTTCCGGTAGTTCATATTCAGCTCTTCCTTTAAATGATTAACACAAACACACCATGTTCATCTCCATTGACTTGACTCGAACAATTTCAGCTCGAGATCAATTAAATTTTTAAATAAAGGCGTCAGTAGAGGAAACCCAAAGGCCGCCCTACTTTCAGCTCCACAACACGAGTCTCGCGAGGGGGAAGTGTGCAACGGCCGACCAACAAGAGATGATGGAGTTTTGTGTGTATATGCTGCAGGTCCTAATTTATTAATGCAGCTCATGCATTTTTTAGAGCAAAAGCAGTTCAATCAAGTTATTCTCATGTAGCAGATCTCCCTGTTAGCGCACACTGTTCAAAAGCCTGGACAACCAAGAGCATGCTGTTTTGCACTGCTTTCCTTGAGCATGGCCACACTTTGTTATGGTACAAACACAAACTTCAAAAAGGTTTTGAGACTTTATGTGACAGGCCAACACAAAGTGGCCCATAACTGTGAAATGAAAGGGATCCATTGTTTTCAATTATGTTTTTCTGAAATACAAATTTGCACGACTGCAAGCCTACAATGACACACCTGGTCCACCTAAACCAGGTGTGTCCAAACTTTTTGTCACCTGGGCCAAAACTGCTAACTCAAAAATAGACCCGACAAAATGTTGCTATTTCTTTTACCTGCTCTGCAATAAACCAAACATAAAGTATTTTAATTAAACAAATAAAAAAGGGAACAGGATTGTAGATCCAAAACTTCAAATGATGTTTTTGCATGTTTTTTCTTGTTTAATGAAAAGAATCCAGTTTGCTCATTATTCTAGGCTTGATTTGAAGAAACCTGGAAAATATTTTTTCAGTAATTAAAAACGTGTTCTGTGTCAGTCTTCATTTGAAAGCACTTGCTATATTTAGTCACTTTTTAATACAGTAATTAAAAGAAGATTCGTACAGTGTTTTTGAAAGTGAAGGCCGCAATTCACTGTGGAGCCAACAGGAGGCGCAAGAGGAAACTTGAGGGAAGATGAGACAGAAATGCAAACAATAAAATTGAACCAACTACATTTTTCAAGGAAACCAGATCACTTTGTGTTGCATCTAATATTATAATTTGAGAATAGTAGTTTTGTAAAAAAAAAAATCATTCTTGAATTGTGGTCGGGAGTCCACACAAAATTAGTTAAGGGACTGTAAATGGCTCTCGGTCCCCACTTTGAATGCCTTGGAAGTTGACTAATCGACTTTCCATTGAATTAGAGAAGCAGATATAGTAACTCTGGTCAACCTCTGGAAATACTCAGCTGAAGTGGAAGCTTAATCTATCTCATAAAATCCCAATTTAATAGGTTTGTTGAGGAAAAAGTTCAAGGGCAATGAATGATTTTGGAAGTCCCTCTTTCAAACACACATGTACATCCGGCGCCGTACATAGAAAAGGCCTGTGACATGCCCACGTTGCCTTTTACTCACAAAGCTGCGAAATGCAGTCTTGCATATCCCACACAAAAGAAAAGCACATACGGTGTGCCACCCATAAAATGATTGGCCTCTTCCACAGCCCTGCAGGACACATGTGACTGCTGCTGGAATCCCCTTTTCATCTGCGAACAGAGAGCGAGTCACATCATTCTGTCTCTCCGGGCTGCAGAGAGACCTCAGCGGGGGAGCCTGTTCTGACCTTTTCAAATTGATCCACAGCGTGACGCCAAGGACATGCAGTAGGAGAGACTCATACCAAACCCTTGTTTGATAAATAAACACAAATCGTTGAAATTTTCAAGGCAAGGCAAGGCAACTTTATTTACATAGCACCTTCGAGTCATTGATCAGAAGAAATACACTAAACATAAAAAAACAAATGTTTCTTTATTTCTTGAACTCTTTTCAGGTCAGTGGGACACCAACTTGTATGTGAGCAGTTGCTCTCACGTTTTAGTCACGTGGACATTCCTATCTTCTCTCTAGTCCAGTGCAGTAAACAAGAGACTGCTTGATTACTGGAGATGATTATTTAGCCTACTTTTGATGCCAACGCCTCTTTTGCTCTCTACTCAGCTGTGAAGCATGCCCTACTTTCCCCTCTGCTCATAAGCAGCCACACACTCGCACGCATTTTGCTTTGTCACTCGTACAGTCGTCTCTGTCCCTTTGCTTTCCGTTTCTTCCGTCACATTTCTGCAGATACGCAGACGCGCAGATCTGCTTCTGCTGACCCAGAGACACGCGGCTGCAGGATGCTCCAGTTATTCTGCACAGAGAGAGTCTGTACAGTTATTGATGCTTTGGCACGGGAGCTGCTTCCCAACAGACACAACAATTTCAGACTGCTTTTTCTCCCACAGACTCACTCCAGGCCACCGACCCTGGCCTGAGCAGATACAGTAACACTTACCCAGTCACACAGTCTATCAAATGTGCTGTTTATAAGTAGAGTTACCTCAAGATAGCAAGGGGTCTAGAAGGAATACAGATTACCAATATATACATGCTTATATTATGGGTATATGCAGCACCAGGAAACGCTATACATAACATTTGTAAAAAGGGGAAGAGCTATCAACACCAACCTCACCATACATGTGAAAATGTAGCCGGACTGGAAATGAGCTGTCATGAACAACATGAAGTCGACCTTCATTCTTTGCTGTCTCAGTCCTCAAACCTAAATCTTGCAGAAAACCTCCACTGTGCTGAAGAGAAGAGATCCAAAAGTGTCTATGTAAAATTATATTATGTTGTATAAGAAATACATAATTAGAAATGAGAGGTTTGAGATTGGAATATCTAAGTCGAATAAAGCAGAAGCTTCAATTAAATGCTGTTGAATGTCCTCAGGTAAGGAGGTATTGGTGTATGTAAGCAAAAACATGACAGAATCCTATGTGGGGTGACTGACAACTTTTAGGACCCTCTGACAGAAGTCGAAGTGGGCTTCGAACTATAACCCTTGAGCAATTTTCAGCCTTTGAAGTGCTTCACATAAAAATACAGAATCAAAGGTGAGAGGAAAACTACAAGACATAAAAGCATTAAAAAGAATGGCAATAAAAAGATACAAAAACATAAAAATAAAACAAAACACGCGTGCTGATATTATCTTCCTGACAGTCCAGCCTTTGACCTCCGTAGGAAAGTTGCTGTAAACACACAAATGTTCAGCCCTTGTTTAAAGGAGCCAGACGTTTCTGCACGTTTAGGTTTTTCTGGTATTTTGCCACACAATGAAATGATACAATCTAATCGCTGCCTCCCATTGTTTAGCTCTGGTCCTAAATAATCTAAAAGGTGACAGATGGGTTACAGGCGGTTTGGATTTGTTGCAGTTGTCTAAATGATTTTATACTAAACCATGCATTTTGTGAAAATTACTCAGATACATTGGATTAAACCTCAGTCATAGAGCATTTTACAATAAATCATTTAATTGATGTGGTACATGGTACAACCTAAGACCCACTCTCTGCAAGAATGCAAATAAAATATTTTTTTTTTACTTCAAAAGAAGAATCAAGCAAACACAACAAACCAAAAAAGAGGCTTATAAGAAATAAAAGCATGGAGAGATTTGAATGGAAATGCTCAGAGAGATTGATATACTGAGATGATATATTGCACATAAATCTTCTGTTGTCCAAATATTTCCCCAGTTATCCATCATTCGTCTCTGCCATTCCTCCTCTTTACCTCCCAGGAGGCTGATCTAATCCAGGGATCCAGTTCAACCCAAACTGGGATTACACGAGTTGAAAGAGCCACTTTGTCCACGACATTAAATCCGTCGTATAGTTTATTTTGTTTGTGTTTATGTGCACAAGCACCCGTGTGCCCATATCTTGTACGGACTGAACGTTTCATCTTGTGTTCGGGAGATAATGAGGGGTGGTGGTTTGGGAGTAGAGCAGCTGTTCCTGCAGCCTCCCTCCCTTTATCGTCTTTCCACTGTGCTCTGTGCATTAGCGGGGGGTCAGCCTGGTGCTCTCTAAATCCTCGCAGTCTGATCCTCATCACGTTTCACGTCAGCCTACTGCCCTACTGCCCTTGCATATCTGCTTGGCCAGCTTCGCCTGAGAGGACTCCATATTCTTCAGCTTGCTGGCTCCGTGAGGCCATTCGCCATCACCTTGACCCACAGACAGCTCCCTCCCCTCTGCCTGCGCTCCCAACAGAAACAAGACGGCTTGGTGACGGCCCTGTGAGACAGCTCAGTCCAAGCATCATCGCTTTTGCTCATCGGTCGTCACAAAGCTGGAAGAAATCTGCTGTGAATTACTACCGCACCACCAGCCATCATGTGTTCCTAGAGTCCCGTGTGTTGGCAATCTGCACCGCACTATTTTTAAGCAGCCCAGCTGGCACTTAAAGTCTCCACCACCACCACCCCGCTCCACAGATGCACACATCCACATACAGTAGTACGCACTTGTGTGCATGTGCGAGGCTAGCCGTGACGATCCTTCGCCTCGCCGCTGTCCTTGTATGGCGGTGTGACCCACACGCAGCCGTGCCCCACTAACGCAGATTTCCATTCTTGGTGCCCACGCACTCCTCTCTGGGTTGCCATTATCACGTCCCGTCACGCCTTTTGCCCTGTGGGTGCCCTGCTCCCATCGCACATACAATGTGTTCACATGGTCATGCCACATGCACACACCTGCTCCGCTGTAACACGGCCCAAGTCATTTACGCTGAAGTAACGCGCAGAGATAATTTTGGACTTTCACTGTTCTTTGCTGTTCACACACAGTGCTGCGCCGCCAGCCTCACGTTTCCAGTGGGTATTTCACCAACTGACAGGATTAGTGATATTAAGACATGAACTCTTGAACTCGTGGACTCAATGGAGTAAAGCAGCACGACTACTGAAATAAAATTCATCAGCAACTGCTCTGGTTTGTGGACCTTCACTGTAAATTCAGCAAATAGACCTTGATGATGGCTCTCGCAGAACCTTGGTTGGAAAATTATGACCATTAGCAAATACTGAAAGCTAAAAATCCTGCATCATTTTTCATGTTTATGTCCCCATTGCTGGTAATAAAAACCAGTACAGAAAACATCTTTCTCAACAGCAGGTCCTGGAGGGCCGGCATCCTGCTCGTTGTAGTAACAACCTTTTCAGCATGTCAATGTTCTTGTCAGTCCTTCTAATGAGCCATCATTTGGTCCGGGTGCGTTAAACATGCAGGATGGCAGCTTTTGAGGACCAACTTCGGGCACCCCTGCTCCGCAGTGATGAAAAGGAAAGAATGTCAAAGTAATTTAGATATTGGCTAAAACTCATAACTTTGGCTTTAGTCATTCAGTGGCAACCCAGTGTATCATTAAGTTTATGGAGAAAAATAGAAACATTCACAATGAAACATGATGTGGGTTGCATCATGATGTGTGAATGCTTTCAAGGATTCTTGTCAGATCAAGAATCCTGTTTTTATTACCACAGGATTGTAGATGTGTCAGTTTCAGGAGATCTTCTCGTGTTTTCAGTAGTGCCAAAACTAAAAGATCATTTATTGAATGTTGTCAACTTTTGCTTTTACTAACAAGTATTCTAGAATCACTAAATTATGCTGACATGGCTTTTTTCAAATGCATTTAGTTGAATTTTGAAATTAAATAAATCAATGTAATGTAATTGCATTTGAAACCTATACTTTTCACAGGGTGACGTTGGCTTCGTAGCATTGCATGAAAATGTTATTTGGTTAAGCTAATACCTTACGCATGCTACTCGTAACGTTATTACATGATAGTAATAACATACAACTTTCACGTTTGCTACAGTAGATCAGCACAAAGGTGGGAATACACGTGAAGCATTTTTAAATGAAAATATGAATTTGATATAGATGTTTTCATTCCTCTTTTATGAGGGGACCATGAAATAAAATCCAGTTCAAAGCAATTCCTTTTACAAGTAAAGTATGATGGTGGCAGCATCATGCAATGGGCATGTTTATCCTCAACAAGGAAGTGGTTAGAGTTCGCGGAGAGATGGATGAATCTATAACAAGTAAACAGTTCTGAAGAAAGCTGCTTCTTAAAACCACTTATTTGATGGTTTATTAAATGAAATCCAATCAAATATAAAAAAATTTCCAGCTATGATGAAATCATCATGGCTATGACTACATTTGCAAAACATTGTTTGTGTTGATGGAGATATTTATTAACAAAAAACTGTCCTTTGGATCTAAGGAGTTGTGAAACCTGATTAAAACCTGTTTTAAATCTTCCAATTCAAACGGGATTTTGGATCTGAAGTCCTTCAAAATCAAACATTTTGAAGGACTTGCAAATATTGCACTGAAAAGCAGCTGTCAACTGATGTGGCAAAACAATAAATGATTCAGAAAAAGTCCCCTGGTGTAAAGTTTTAAATAGCCACATTTGCTTATCAGCACGGTTGTAAAAACCACCATGTTGTTCCGTGTTCACAACAAGGAGTTGACATGACCTAAAAACAGTATTACTTCCTGCAGCATGTTATTCAGAAATTTAACCTGAATCTTATTTCTGTCCTTTCAACAACACACGCAAACAATTTATGCAAATAAAAACAAAGATTTTACATCAAAGACTGCACAGGAACAACAGCTGATTCAGCAATAGATTGAAACTGCTGTCCTGAAGCTTTTAAAACTTTTTTTAAACAGTTATTTTCTCTCTTCCTGTTGGTTTTACTTTGGTGTAAACATGAAAACCTGAACAGTCATGATTGTTCTCTTCTTCTGGGTGGGAAGTCACCATCTTGTTTTATTTTTGTTTTTTATTTTTTTGTCACTGCAGAGACGTACCAGTGTGACGACAGGGTATGCTCAGTTACTTTTGGTTAAGCAAATCGTCACACTGAAGTTTGTTGGAAATGTATTCAGTATTCTGATCTTAAAAGTTAGAACTGGAGCATATTTATGCTGACCTCAACACACATTACAAAAAATATACAGTGATTCTCACATTATATGTCATTTGTTTCTGAGATGGAAGCTGAACAGAACCAGTACAACCAGCATTAATCCTGACACTGATTACTCTGCAGTGACGATATGAGGGATGAATTGAATCTAATTTATTTCTGTTTTCCCAAAAGCAGACGTGACGTACAAATACTGAGGCGGCGCCAGAGTTCTGCGTCTAAAACTGGTTGGTTTTCATCATGTTTTGGATTGTTGCTCGTTTGTCTCGAAACATCATGCTTCATGGCTAAAAATAGCCATAGTGGCATCACCAGCCACGAAGTGCGACTAAATTATTGATGCTCAGCTGATGCGTGTTGAAAGTGTTGTTTTTTTGTTTTTTTTTTAGTCCCCCTCTGAATCTGAATGTGTGTGTGTGTGTGTGTGTCGAATGAAAACGGGCTGATGTACATTCTGACTGTCACTTCAGCTCCAGAGGGAAACTCTTCTTTCGTCTCCTTCAGTAGGTCAGCGATTCTGTGTCGGGAGCAGACGGGAACTGGCTTTTTAAGCTCCACCATGGAAAACATTTTCAGGATAACAATTCCCCGAACAGCTGAGACAAAGCAGAGGGAGAGCCATCAGAGAAAAGGAACGTGGAGAGAACAGAGCGAATGGGGCTTCCCGGCAAACGAAAACTCGTAAACAAGCTCAGAGATGAGCGCGTTACTGGAGCCGCCGTGGCCTGGAAAGATCAGATTGATCGGTTTAATATCTTCAGGGAATATGTCAGTGGGACTTTTGTCCCTTTCAACTCTGTAATTTAGTATGTGCCCCTCAAACTAGATTTACTATAATAAGTAATGGCGTGGTTTTCCAAGCAGCCACTTAATAGAGAATTACCAGCAGATATGAGAGCATTCAAAGAACAGTTGGCTTATCTAACATTTGCTAAATCTTTGGACTTGCTGGCCTGCAGAAAAACAAAATGGTAATTTCATAGAATTTCTTTGTTTCTTATTGACGTTTTTTTGTACTTGGAAAAGTAGCTTGAAAAAAAGGCAGAACATGTGACAGAAACTGATAGGTCTGTGTTTACTCTGTGCATACACTGACATAAACTCACATGCAGAAACTCACACACGCAGTGTCCTGCAAAACCGTTCAGACCCCCTTTAACCTTTTCACATTCGGTGAAGCTGTAAGCAGAAGCCTAAAACGTAAGTACTGGATATTTTATACGCAAACACAAAATCATGTGCAATTGTGAAATGGAATGAAACGATATGGTTGAAGTTTTGCAACAGCATTCTGGACTTTGAATGGGCCATTGTGCCAAACAAATAGCCTTTAATCTAAACCATTTCCTTGTTGCTCTGGCTGTGTGCTCAGGGTTGTTGTCCTGTTGGAAGGTGAACCTTCACCTCTGTCTTTTACAGCCTCTTACAGGGTTTTCCCCTGGATTATCCTGTATTTTAGCTTCATCCACCCTCCATTCAACTCTGACCAGCTTACTGACCATCACTATGTTTCACCTGGGCCAGGAATGATGGACGGTGTTCATCAGCTAAATATGAGACTTTTAAAAGCATCTGTTTACATTTCATTTCATTCAGAGATTTCATAATAAATTGTCCCAAAGATAAATAAACCATGTCCGTTGGTTTATTACATACAATTAAAGTGAAATAATGAGCAGTTCTTATCAAAATATAAAACATTTCTGGAGGCAAGATTATTTTTTCAAGGCAGTGAGTCTTCTTCTTCTTCTTCTTCTAGTTTGATCATGACTCCATGGTGGCCGACTAAAAGTTTAGACCTGTGCTGAAGCTGACTCCTAAAAATTTTCCCCAGCGATAGGTTGCCCTGTCTTGTCAAGGTAATCTGAAACCAACCACAAATATCCAATTTACCCGGCAACAAGAAAGGACGCAACAACAGCGTCCCCGCAGAATGCGCTTTACCAGGAAACAAGAGCCTCCAGCACAGCATCTCATGGCTGCAGAAACATGCTTGAAGTGGATGCTCTTGGGTGGCCACGGTTTCAAAAACCCTGCCAGTTTGGGAGTGCACGTGTGCATGATGATTAAGAAGAAAGTGCTAAAATAACATGTGGGCAGAAGTGATAAGAGCAGATCAGTCACGTTACTTTCTGTGAAAATGAGCTTGCTGGGTGCAGATGAACACCTGCAGCAAAATCGATAATTTTCCAAAACACAAATATTTTTCAGAATCTAGACAAAATCTTTAAAAGACGGATATGTAAAATAGAATATCAGAAGACTTTTGGAGATGTTTTCTCTGGAAATGTGATCTGGAGGAGGTCATTTATACTTTTACCATCTTTTGTCCAGATTATTGTGGTACCATAGAACAGCCATCCCTGCAGCAGGTATCTCAAGGAGATCAATTATCGAAATCCCCAGGTCAAGGCTGAGGAGTCGCTCTCTGCTTTTTTATTTTTATTTATTTAAATTTATTAGGGACAGTGCACATTAATGAACAATCAATACTTCTGTACAGACTGTAAGTGAGCCAGATTATAGCATAGTTGCTAATTTCCATCTATCGTCCCAAGACAGGAAGACCCAAACAACAAAGAGACATTATAAACATACAATCAAGAAATCACATTTAACAAACATTCACAAATCAAATCAGGCTTTGTGTTGTTTCACTGGAATACATTGTCCTTGAATTGCACCAAAAACAGCTTAATCCAATTATGTAATTTAGGAGAAATATGCTCCTCCCTTCTCGTCTTTCCTTGGAGGAAAAGTTTTGAAACCATTTTAAGAAATTGAAATGGTTACATTTCATAAGCCAATGAGGCTTATTATTTATATTGCACATTTTCAGCAACAAGGCAGTGTTTTACATGAATTAGAAGGCGATACAAAACAAAATAATAAACCAAAGGAAAGAGCAAAAAGGATAAATTAGATGTTGTTTCTCCATGTTTGATTCTATAACGTAGATGTTGATAAATGTTGATCTAAAGTAACGTTCTGGGTTGTGAAGCGGAACAAGAATAAGAACGAGAATAAGAATAATGGTCTAAATCATTAATGATTGTAATCAAGTCTGAATAAGAGATTTCAAACTATAACTTGTCCATACTGATAAAATATCCAGATTGTCCTCTGGTGAGGAAGGACAGGCCTCCAATTAATCTGCCTGCTCATTTGTGTGCTCCTTAGCATAACCAGACTGTGGAAAATATCTGCTGCTGAGCTGCGAGCAGTTGGGTTCACGGATCTTGCACAACGATATAGCTTCGCCGATGAGCTCAGAGCTTCTTCCAGGAGTGTTGCCGTGCAGACCTGCTACCTTCGGGCTATATGAGAACTGGGAAAGACACGGGAGTTGAAAAACACACGCAAACTTGCAGACGCACTTATCACAGAAGCAGACGCATGGTCGGATTAATCTCTGTGGACAGAGAGTGACTCATCCTCTATTTCCGTCCCAGCTGTGTCCCGTCCCTGTCATGTAAACAAGACGGGGGAAACTTAAAACCTGAATGTGGAGGAGGTGGGCTGCATATAGGCAGGTGATACGTATTGCAAAAAACAAAAAAAAAACAACAACAAAAAAACAACAACAAAAAAAAGCTCAAGCTGAAGGATTTTTACCAGCATCAATAGGAGAGAAGTCTCATCTGAGAACTTTTGCACAGGTATTGGATTAAAAAAAACAACAAAAAACAAACAAAATATATGCACAGCTCCAATCTGGATTCCCTGAGGTGGAATCCAGATTGGTAGGTTTGGTGGGCTTGTGTTATTGGAGCATTGCCCCACCTCTCCCAACGATCTGCATCTGTTCAGCCTGTATTGACATGTGCTTCACTGTGCATGTGTGCCTGGTGCGGGCTCAGCTGTGAGCGAGTCACTGTGAGTGTGTGACTAACAAACAGTGGGTTGCAGTCTGTTTTTGTGCAAGTGGGGACATGTGTTGTGTTTGTGCATATGCATGGTGTGTGTGTGTGTGTGTGTGTGTGTGTGTGTGTGTGTGTGTGTGTGTGTGTGTGTGTGTGTGTGTGCGCGTGTGTGTGTGTGTGTGTGTGTGTAGGGACTAATGTGGCATTTCTCTGCCTCCACTCCTGGTCCATACCCTCAGCTGTCCCCTGTGGACCGAAGCCAGACGACACACATAGCTTCACTGTGTGTCTGCACTCTGTGACCTGAGAGCCTGTGAGCTTTACTATATTGTCATAAAGCAAAACAAGAGGTTTGTTTTACTGGGGAGGGAAACAAAGAAAAAAAAAAAAAAAGAAATTGTTGCAGAGAGGTGAGTCAGAATCCCAATCCACGCTTCGGTCCAGACGGGACAATTTTCTGTGGTGGATCACAGCAGCGAGATCAAAAAAGCCACATCTCTACAATGCATGCAGCTATGTGAACGAGCAAAACACAGCAGAAAAACTGCAATTCTTCCTCGCTGGCCAGATTCATCGCTTGCTCTCTCACATCTCTAAATGTAGATCAAATTGTTCCAGCGGAAATTCACCGCTGGGCTTAAAAAATACAAATAAATAAAACAAAACATTATTTTTGCTTTCAAAGTTGATATTATAGAAACATTTTCAGGCCTTTTGGGGGTCTTTTAGTTGTTTTGTTTGTTTGTTTGTTTTTTTTGTTTTATGTAAAAGTAGAATATAAAAGTTGGTTTAACTTCAGTTGGCTGTATGTTTAGCAGGCTTGTCCTGGAAGGTGACTCTAGTCCTCACTGTTCAGCCTTCATTAGCCTATAACAGGTTTACTCCTGGTATTGACCTGCACTGACTTCCATCCATTTCCCCATCAACCACCAGGACTGCAGGTGTTTGTCCCAATAAAACACATTGTAGTTTGTGGTTGTTGTTTTTTTTTTTTAACCATGTCAAAATCAAAACAGGAGGCGAAACACAGAGAGACAGAGACACATGTTAACTCTTCAAGCCAAATGCGGCGCGACGGCCAGGTCAAGATTTCTTAACCTGTGTGGTAATCAGAAACCTGTCAGCACGCGGCCAGGAGCCGAGATCCTGCTGTGGCACCAAAAGGTCTGCAGATGTCGGGATGTTTGCGTGGACGAGGAGAGAAGTGCACGGCTAACAGAATGTGTGTCAAAGAGGACGATCCTTAGACCATATGGTCACAGGGTGACTGGGTTGGTCGGTAATGGGATTGGTCTAATCTGCTTTCGCATTGACTGAAAGAGTTGTTGGGGAACGGTGAACATTTCAGTTATTCTTCACTGCTTGTGTTTTGATCCTGAGACTAAAATATCACAGGAAACCCAGTGAAATGAAATTCTTTGGAGGAAGATGTCGTTGATTTAAGTCATTATAGTTAAAGATTAGAGTTAAAAACACAGATACTTCAAGACTCAAATCCCATTAAGATCATCGGAGCCCAGAACGGCTTGTTTGTTTGTTTGTTTTTGCTGCGCCTCTTATTTGAATGATGACGATAGCGAGAGCACAACAACCCGCAGCTGATCCAAACAGAGACACGCCCAGAAAGAAAGAAAATGATGCAGAACATTTTTTTTTTTAAAGACCAGCTGGCATTTAAAGTCATGAGCCAAGATTCTCTGACACATGGCCAACCACCCACTGCCTCCTTCTCCGTCTCTCTCGCCGTAAAACACTCACATTATCTGGTTTTCTGCATTAGCTAATGTAACCCAACCGGTTTTCCCCCCTCCTCCTGCTCCTCCTCCTTCTCCTTTTATTGTTGTGTATGTTGTACCTGACTCTTTCCTGTCTCCCAGGATCCTGCCTGCAAGTGGGAAGACCCATGAATCACAAGCGTGGCTCATCAGCTGACTGTCCTGATGACGGCATAGATTGATCAACTTGCTTCTTTATTACAGGGACGGCATGATATGTTGAGTGTGGAAAAATATGTAACACCTGGCGTTGTTTTTCCTTCCAGAAAGTCAATCGAGAGTTGAATCACAGACAGAAGCGTCACACAGAGAGGTTAAAGGAATCCGGATAGAACCGTTTCAGACTTACAGTTCTGCTTCAGGGCTGCTGAAGACTTTGACAGAATGTCACGGTGGACGTTCAGCTTTGACCAGCGTTTCCTAGAAATACATGTCTTGAACTCGCCGTTTCAAAACTCCACACAGCACAGCGACATTGTAACGTATCACTGCAGGTCAGCTGGAGCTGCAGCAACAAACACGACCTCGGTGGTCCGATGGAAATCCAGCAACGACTTCAATGTTGTGGGCTGTATTTGTGTTGTTTTTTTTTTTTTTTTTTTTTTCCTGCCAGGTTTGGCTGTAGAAGAAAACTAAATGAAATTAGAAATGCCGTTGCTATGTGAAAAAGTCCTTAGTGAGTTTTACATGAACTATTATTATGGTTTTAGGACAGCAGACGGGTCATTCACATACTCATTGCTAAAAAATAAAAATAGTACCAGTCAGACAACACGAGGAGAGCGAAACAAATATTTCTCTGAAAGGATAAATATAATCAAATTGAAGGATGGGTTTTAATAAATATTAAAATTAAGATCTGTAAGAAAAAGACTCTCTGTGCAGGTGGAAAACTACTTAAAGGTCAATGCATATGAGAAAAGAAATTAAAAGGGTGACGAGTAATAATCAACAGGAGAGATTATTTAATTATCTACTAAATTGTGGACGCAGTGTACAAAATGGTTCAACTTATCTTCTACATGGAGAAAAAAGTATGTTAAAAGTAATTTGATTTAAAGAGCATGCTGACAAAAAATATCAGAATGTTCTTTGTACTTGATAAGTAATCTTTTTTTTCCTATTTGACTGAATAACTTCCTTATGGCTGTGTTTTTTTTTTGTTTTATCAGTCATTTAGATAAGTTCTCTAATAATAAGGAAGTATTAGTTTTACAGGTCGGTGACTCATCAGTCTCCCTGGGTGTTCGCCGAGTCTGTAATCTGATCACCGGCTGAAATCGAATTCTTGTTCATGGTGAATCAAAACCAGTTTGTGTCACAATACAGAAGGCCGGCGTCGAATACCAGACAATGAAGGGTTTTCACTCGACACAGTCAGAAGCTACCGAACGCTCATTGTCACAGTGAATGGCATATTAATCTGTGATGCTTTGTTTGGTCAAAAGCGGTCAAATCCTGCAAATTCCAAGCAGGAACTTAATAAATGAATCTGAATTTGAGATCCATTCCAATGAAAACAAAGACACATATGCTCACGCGTACATACGACCTTGTTATTTCTCCAAATATCCCGTCATATGTTGTATAGAAACTACGGGAATTTTGTAGCCGTTGACAAGCTTTTGATGTAATTCTGGCAGGATATCAGATCCCTCTTACCGGAACAGGTAAGAGGTCATTTAAACTGGTTTTCTGTCGTGGAGCTCCAGCAGCTTCATGTTGACTCGTCTTCCCAAACACACATTAATCTAGAGTTGTTGTACTAAACATTTCAGACCACCTGGTAACACCAGTAAGGATTTGTAAACATATTTTTTTAGTGAATAATATGCTAAATAAATGTTTTTGTAGCATTTTGTTTTAGCTAAAAATATGCATTTCTCATTTTCTGCAAATAAATACGAAATTTTTGCTTAGAATTTCGGCGACATGTTGTCAGTGTAGATATAGCTATGATTATTATTTATTCTATGGATATATTTGATCTGTACAATAAAAAACAAAGTTCATTTAACATAAACATATGAAGAGTGAAATCAGAGAAACTGATCATTTTAAGAGGTCTCTTAATGTTTTGTCCAGAGCTCTAAGGGGATTCTTATTGTACATTGGTACCTATAACAGTGGTTCAATATCTACCAAATTTATTGTTACCGCAGAAACCTTGGTGCACTGTATTAATATTTGTACTTATTATATAAGTATCATGGATTCAATCTTTCCAAGAAAGTAATGAGGTGACGCTCTAATAAGACGAGATGAACACTTCCACTATTAAGTATTTATTTATTTATAAAAAGTCATTTGAAATTTCATCGCATAAGACATGTTTTCCTAATATAATGTCATTGTGATTGTGGTCAAATAGCTAAAATTTGACCAAAATACTTTTCTCCACAGGGCATTTCGCTCGTCCACATCGACAGCTGCAGTGTCAGTGAAGCTTGAGGTTGTTGGTTTTGGACCAGACTCTTCGTTAGTCAGCACTATGTCGTTCCATGTCCACATACACTTCACTGTATAAAGACTGGTGGTCTCGCATAATGTAGTTTATTGACTTGATCATTGCTTCCTCTGTTGTTTTTGAACGTCCTAACCAACTTTATGGCAGTTTAGTAATGCAGCAGAGCATGGAGAACCAAACAGACTAGTTTCAGAATGGATTAAACAGGCTACTTTGATTCCAACCTTTACGCTTTTCAAGAAGCAGTGCAAAAAACAACAACAAAAGAACAAAAAAAAAAACACCCCAGCTTAGATGGAGACTACTAATCCTATAAGAAAAGTGGTGAAAATGTGACCAGATATTATAAACAGTGTATATCCATATATTTGATCTATAGCGTCTGTAGTTATGATCTCTTTAAGAATGGATGGATGTTTGTTGTGTCATCCCTCCATAATGACAAAAAAGTCAAATGCTTCTCTACAAGCCCAAAGCTAATTAATGCCAGTAATGATTGTGCTTAAAACTTCTGAACTGTCATCTAAGCCCAAACTCATGTGATCAGTTGGAAAAAAAAAAAAGAAAAGGAAAAAAAGAACGGAGAGGAGCAAATTTTACTTAAACAGTAAATTTTATTTTTGTAGAAAAAGAAACTATCACAACTTCATTTGGTTACTGTACATTTCTCTTTTTCATGCCAGTCGCTCGGTCTTGATAACAAGTTGTGATTTCATGCTGAACACCAAACACACCACCGCCCGACTGACTCGCACACCTCGAGCACAACGTGTCGGTGCACAACTTTCTCTTTCTTTACTTTCAGGTTTTACATCCTCTTGATAATCTCATGTGAAAAGCAATTAGAAACCACCTCTCTCTCTCTCTCTCTCTATATATATATATATATATAAAACAGAGGAGTAGTACAAATCCCTGACAGAGTCGCTTAGAAAACGAAGGGCTGAGAGTCTTTAAATGGTGTGGTCCATAATCAACATGCACCTGACGGGTTTCAGTGTTCGGACAGCACCATGTTCCACTGTCTGTGCGTCAGAGAGGTTCTCCGCTCGACACCAGACAGAGAAGAGAGGAGATATTTGTTGGGTGAAGAGAGGGGGATGAATCTAGGTCAGATTGAAGCGCATGCACACAACCCGCCCTCCTGTTTTGGAAAAAAAAAAAAAAAAAAAAAAATCAGAAATGAAGTCTCTCGCTCTCTGCAGACAGATCTGCATGCGTTGTTCACCCGCTGCCGCGGTGAATGACCGAGTGAGGAGCACAGTGAATGAAAAGGATGCGTCAAGCATGTCTCCCTGAGAAACGCGTCGATCTTCAGTACCATAGTAATCCCTACTTCATCGCCAACTTTTACGTCTGGGCTCATTTGAAAATATTCTGCTCTTCATGCTACCTCACAATATCCATCTATCACAGGGCGGAGCGCGTGTTTCATAACAACCGCCCTGCATGCTTTTGTGTGCACTGCCCTGGTTCTCTGTCTATATATTTACCAGGTGACGTGAGGCGGCCTCCCGTAAAACCACTTGCGAAGCTCCGAGTCTGACGGTGACGCCTTTGGTGCTACTGTCCTCTTTTTTTTTTTTTTTTTCCCCCCCACCAGTGGGGTGAAACTAGGAGAAGCTGTAATTAGGTTGCCCTTTGCCCTTCCCCTCGATGTTTCCCACTGTAGCACCTCGCGGCTAAAGCACACACACACACACACATTAACGTCGAACAGCAGGCTGGTGTCCTTAAGGCAAAAGGAAAGGCAGGAATTTAGGTGCCTTGGAAAACTATTCATACATTTTGAACATTTTTTTAACACTTTGACATGTTACAACCACAAACTCAAAATGGTACATGGTCTTCAACAAAGGAAAAAAAAAAAAAAATCTGAATAGTATCTTGCATTTGGATTCGGCCCAATAAGTAAAGCCCATTGCATCCGATACGGTCAATCACGTTCAGAAATTATCTAATGGATAAATAGGCTTGCTGGAGTAAATCGAGCCCACCACCTCTAAGGTGAAAGAAGGTAATGGAAGCATCATGGTGGGGGAACTCTTCACTGTCAGGCCAGTGAAGAATATTGGAAACCCAATTTATCCAAATTTATCCAATTTATCCAAATCCAAACACAAAATTCTAAAATATTCTTAAAATTTGCCCCAAGTTTATGTCCGACTGCCCCCGTACCCTCTTTAGCAATGCTGTAAAACACGGTAGTGGCAGCATTATGGTGTGGGAACGCTTGTCTTCAGTAGGGAAGCTTCCCAGAATTGATCCCACTTTTTTTGAGAGTTGAAGCCTCTCGAAAAAAATCTTTTGAAGGATGCAGTCGGGCCGTTTGATAATTTTGCATTGCAAATCAGAGAAACGCGCCTGATCTGTGACTTCAAGAGACGTTTTCCACAGAGCGTCACTGAACAAACAGCGTCACGAAGACCAAGGACCAAACCAGACGGGTCAGGGCGAAAACCCGTCGTGCTAAAAACAACCCCAGCTTGGAGGTTGCAATATGACAAAATGTAAAAAAAAAAAATGTCAAGGCAGTGTGAATAGTTTACAAGGCACTGCGATTTGTAATTATCCCCCACAAATAAAGCCAGTCCTATTTCACCTCTTTCAAATCTTCGTGAGCATAAATTCACATTTGTGTCGCATTTCTCTTTTCCGTCAACTTCCGTTGGCCCCGCACACACCTTCTTCCCAGCGAGCTCTAACCTGATAGGAGTAATCTCTATAGCCCTTTTCAAGTTTTGCACGAGTAAAAAGAGGATTCAAAATGGCGGCGTCCTGTGTGAAGTGAGCCAAGTGACAGTGCAGGTGTGCTCGAGTGCGTTTTTTGCTACAGCACTCATGAGAGATCACGCAGAGGTTTAAAAACGTCTTCTCTTTTCACAAATAAAAAAAGCTGTCCACTCACAAGGAAGATTTTCTTTTTTTTCCCCCAAAAAAGCATCATCTAAAAATCAACAGGCTGCAAACTGAAAAATCCACAGCCATTAAAAGAAAATCCTCTGTATAAAAACCTCTATGTGATAGTTGTGTTTTTTTGTTTTTGTTCGTTTGTCGTCATGATTTCTCTTTCTTTGTTTTGCTAATATTAAAACCAGAACCTGGGGTGTCGACACCTCAGTAGAAAAAAACAAACAAATAGAAAGAACAACCAAACAAGTTTTAAAACCACGTCCTCCGTGTGGGACTCCTCCTTTGGAGTGGGTGGAACGAGCGGAGATCAGAGGATTCTCTCTCATTTTTTTTTTTTTTTTTATTAGGAGACAAGTTTAGGTAGGACTGTGCGAAGTGGGATGGTCTCCCCTGAGTCTCCAATCATGTTGCTCTTGAGTTTGTTGCCGGGAGCCATTGTGCCTAGGCCCTGTCCGCCCTTCGTCATGATGGAGGGGAAGGAGGTGCTGTGGTGCTCGGGGAGCCGTTTCACAGGCACCCCTTGGCTCTTCTCAGTCCCGGGGAGGGGCTTGGGAAGCCGGCGGTACAGCCAGGGGTGTCTGAGGGCCTGGCTAGGCGTGAGGCGGGAAGAGGGGTCCCAGTCCAAACACTTCTTTAAGAAGTCAGTAAAGGTGGGGTCCTCGCAGCCTTTGAGCGCGACGCTCCAATCTTTGCTGCCCGGCGGGCCTCTCATCTTGCCGCGGCGCGAGCGCGACCCCGTCAGCACGGTGGCGCCGGTCGGCAGGGTGCTGACCCCGCAGTAGCGAGGCTGACCCTTGGAATTGATGAAGTTCTTCGCTCTCTTGGCCTGCTCCAGGATCTTCTGGGGGGGCATGCCGAGCAGCTCCATGACGCAGGCCAGCTGGTCACCCTCGTCCTCACCGGGAAACAGCGGGTAACCCCGTCAGCAGCTCGGCCAGGATGCAGCCGAAGCTCCACATGTCGATCGGAAGGCCGTAGCGCGAGCCGAGGATCACCTCCGGTCGCCGGTAAAAGCGGGACTGAATGTAGGTGTAGACTCGCTGGTGCTCGAAGCAGCTGGAGCCAAAGTCAATCACCTAGCAGAGAAAAAAAATGTAGGAGTCAGCATCAGGTTGTGAAAAGCTGGAAAAAGTCTAAAAGCTGCAAGTTGTCAAGGAGTGCTACCTTGATGCCGCTGCGGCCCTGCTGTTTCAGCAGGATGTTCTCAGGCTTCAGGTCACAGTGGATGATCCTGTGCCGGTACAGCGCGTCGAGACACTGCAGGATGGAGTGCGCAAACTTCCTGACCAGGGGCAAACTGAAGCCCTGAAACTTGTTGCGCTTGATGAGCTCGTACAGGTTCATGCTGAGCAGCTCGAAGGTCATGCAGATGTGGTTGCGGAAGGTAAAGTTCTCCAGCATGTGCACCACGTTCATGGCGCCGTTGCGGTCCTGCTTGCGCAGGTGCTCCAAGATGCGGATCTCCTCCTGCGCTTGCCGATGGAAGCGCTTCTCGTTGCGCACCATCTTGAGGGCCAGGTGCTGCTGCAGCTTGTGGTCATAGACTTTGGCCACTTGACCAAAGCTGCCCTTACCGATGATCTGAGGAGGACGAGGACATCATTTTAGATTCATGCACAAACTAAATCAACAAGAAGCTTGGATACAGATCCAAGCCAGAGTTAAGTGGTGATTAGTTACTTTTTAGGAGTATTTCTACTACAGTGTAGAGCAGTACACTGTACTTTTTACAGTTTCTTGAATAAGTATTATGAAGTATGGCTCTTTTTACTTGAATATAAATGTCTGGTTTCTGGTCTAAGCACTCGTTAGCACCCTAACCATTCCCTAAGTTGTGTAGCTAGTAGTTTGTAGCACCAAAAGAAATAAAAGGTGCCGTTTTGAAATCATTTGCCTTATTTGTAATGAAGCTAGGGAAACTCCAGGCGGAAATGGGCGTGGTGTTGTCTGACAGGTAAAGAGTCATCCAAGCATGAGATGAGATCAAGCTTTGTACATGTGACTTATGCTGAAAGGAAGCTGCTAATCTTAGGGTTAGTGTCATCAGTTAGTGTTGTTTTTATGTTTTTTTCAAATCAAGGTAGTTCCAGAAATTTTTTGGGGCTGCAGTATCAGTTTTATTTGAAAGCAAAATTCCAGTGCGTAATGCGGTCATGGATCCAAAAAGTTACCTTCAGGAACTCGTATCGGTACGCCAGGTGGTCGTGGGGAACATGAATGTAGCCCCCCTGCTCGTCGTCATAGCCGCAGTTGTTGTTTCCGCCGGGAACGACGGGCCTTTTCCTCGCGTTGGGTCCCACGAAGTAGATATCTGGGTATGCCTGGATCTCTGTGTGCTCCAGGGTGGTCAGCTGGGACCGGTAGAGTCGCAGAGCCTGATCGGGAGTCAGGGTGTTGCACAGTTTGCTGCCATTTCCAGCTCCTTGCGAGCCAGACGATTCACTGGAGCCCTTACTGGAGTCAGAGCTGAGGCAAAGAAACGCGACAGGTAAAAACGCTGAGCTTGCTTCAAGGGTGCATTTTATAACTGGAGTGCATTTTCCTCACCTGTCCGCACTGTGATCCTTGGACAGGGTGGAGACGGTGGTTTTGGAGGGCGTCTGCCCAGTGCTCCCAGTGTTCTGAATGACAGCTGTGGTTATAGCGTTGATTTTCCGGTTATTGGTTGAGTCTTCATACAGGTACTTGACCTTCAACTGGCCCCCTCGCACACTCATTTGATCCCTCATTACAACCTTGTTACCGACAACCTGTCAGCAAAACAAACAGTTACATGTTAATAAATGAAAAATGGCCGGGAAGAAAAAAAACCTCTCTAATTTCTTAAATTTCAAAAAGAACCAAAATAACATGAACATGCCCAAATGTTGAATCATAATTGATGTGATAAGTAGAGGGTGATGTATTCGTTTTAACGCGACCAAAAGCAAATTCAAAAGTGTGAAAAAATTTTAAAAAGATGCGAATAACTGCTGCAAATTAAAACAGAGAGCTCAGCATATAGTAGAACCAGGTCAGGTTTTGATGAGGAAAAGCAGAAATATAAACAATCGACTTTTGAGTCGAGTGTTTAAAGCCACACAGCCTTGCTGCGGCTTGCAGCTGGTAAACTGGCAGGACTGGATCTGGATCCAGTCCGACTGAAAACTCTCCAACGTGACGAACTCCAACACCTGACTGAAAAACATGCAAATGAACCAACCACACTCACCTCTGTGTTTACGTTTTCAACATTTACAGCGAACTCGTAGAAATATTGATAACCCTTTAACATTTTTGATGGAAAACCGGGAACTTCAATGTGTTTTGGAGGGTTTTAAATGGTGGACGAACATAAAGTGTTACATAGATGGTGAATGTGGCGAAGCAACAACTTTGTGGGACAAACATTTTTCTTTGATGACAGCTGCTCATGCCTTGCGGCTTTTCTCTCTGAGCTTACATTCCTCTTAAACAACAGCCAAGCCATTCCATTAATTCTGGAGTCTTGACTTTGACTAGGCTATAGTGTTGGGTGATATGAACTTGGAAGTTTTATCATAAAGCACTACTGTGATAATGATAAAAGTAACGCTAACAACTTTTTATTGCATCCTTTTCAGGAAACTGTATGGCTTTATGGTGTTTGTGGGACTATTTTAGCCCCACAAACTCGAATGCTGCTCTTCAAAAACATCCCCATTTGTAACATGCTTGTTTTGGGACACCAGTCGCATAAAGAAGTGTAATTTGAATCAATAAACTACAAGTCGTAACTGCATTTCATCATTTTTTTTTCCAACTTTAGTGATATTTATTGATGTTTTTATTGAACAAAAAGTGGAGAAAGTACTAAAAACCAACATGTTCCAAGCATCATTTACTGGAACTTATCATGACAACAAAAAAAAATTTAAAAAATACATCATTATAAGACATTTATAAATAGAAACTAAATGGCAAATGCCCACCCACACTAGGCCATCATGACACATGAATATTCTGTGATCTAATCCATTTAAATGTAGATCTGAGTAGACTTTCCTGCAGGGTTGCGCTGTTTCTATCCATTTCTGAGCAGCTTCTCTGTATCCACACTGAAGAAAAGTCTCCTCACAGCATGATGCTCCAACCACCATTTTTCAGTGCTGGGATAGTGTGTTCAGCCTCCTTCATTTGCCAATTAAGTAACTTTTGCGGCACTGTAGGAGCGAAACATTGAGGGTGGATGAATTTAACCACATGCAACTTTGTTGATCATTCACATAGCGGTTTTTGGCTGTAAACTCGCCAGATGTCACAGAGGATGTAAAGACTTTCAGCCAATGTAGCCAAACACTGTAAGCAACTTCAAAGCACTACAGCCACATGTAGCTCATAAAAGTTCAGTATTTAACTCCTCGAGGTAATCATAATGTTTCTGTTAGGCTGAGACCTCCAGTGTCGAATGTCTTTGTGTTAGGACAAAGATAAGATGCAGTCAATGGAGACTGCGTGTGTTTAGATCAAAATATCACTCGACATACTCATAGACATATAAAGTGAGATATGTGTGGTTGTTCAAAGGAAGAGTAGGGCTATAAAGTCTAAAAAAAGGACCTGAGCCTTTCCAGTAAAGCATTTCCTTCTGGCAACGCCAGAAATTCCTTCTTCCACGCTGTCTGACCTTCTTCTTTCTCAACAGCGGAAAAACCCTCCACAAGATTATGGAGCAGAGAGGAAATAATAGTCATTAAAGTCAGATTACGCTCCCAAACTATAGAAGCAGCGCAGCTATGAAGACAAAAAAGAGAGTCGGGCTGACTTGTTCTTTCAAATTTGAAAAGTTGCTCTTCTAATCGCCAAGTGGTTTTGGGAGGAGGAAACAGTCTTTCCTCGACACTGAAATGACTGAAACCGCGCTAATTTACAGATACAACAAAACGAGGAGCTGTGATTTAAAAGTGGGTGCCGACATGTTGCCTTGAAAGAGGACTCAGTCAGGAGAGTGTTTATGTTGTAAGTTCGAGTCCCTAAAGTAGACGAGGTATGCCGGATTGGTTTCCATACATGTAGCTATATAGTCTGAACTTATTACGAGCCTTTCTGCTGAAGCAGTGCCTCATGCAGCTGTTCTGCAGTCACAGTGAATGTCATCGATCGCGCGCCCTTTTCTTTCTTTTTTTTTTTTTTTTTCAAGCTCAGGCAAACACGTGCGCGCTTGTATATAAAAAAATAAATAAATAAATTTATCAAGGGTTCATGCACGTGCTCCAGTATAATGGATTACCAGCTGACCGGGCCGAGGGTGTTATAAACAACATAAATCGTTTCGAAGCGCGGACAAAAATGGAAACGGGAAGCAGATTTCTAACGCAGGTACTATTGAGGGTAATGCGAGTTGTGTGCGAATCTGTACTCTCCAACAGATGGGGAAGAGCTTATCGTTGAGCTGTCAGAAACACCTAAGGGCGCTTTTATTTTGCTCCTGAGCACACGCAGGTTTCCGTCTTATGTAGCACCTCGAAACACAGCAAACTGTGGTCACAATCAGACGTAAACTGGATCCACGTTTTCCATCCTGAACCGAGTACTTTTCCACATTCACATTTCAAGACTTTCACCATTTTTCAAAACGTTCTGTTAATTTGGGAAGAAAACATGAACCTAATTTGTCTTGTGTTGCATAATTATGAATTATTGTTTAATTTGTTTAATTTTAAGTGTTTGAGATGAAACGGATAAGCCAGAGAAATTAAAAGAATCCAAAAAAATTAGACTTCATTACTTGCAAGTTTTACACATCAATCAACAACTTTGTTAGGCATCTCGCTCAGCTCTACTTCAAAGTCTTAAGAACACTCAGGAAAATCTAGTTTGTTTATATCAGCTAGTGATACATTTATTTTGTCTGTAAAAGCCTTAAGTATTTTTGGAATAATTAATGTTTATTACCACTTATAGCAATAAATCGAACAGATAATTTGTTCAGTTTTCCCCATAAACTAACAGAAACTGCTTACAAAGCCATTAAATGTTTGCAAAAGCAGGGAAAGTTCAGCATTTTCCATCAAATCCAATTCCATAGTTTTCCATTACTTTAACAGTGGACGGAGCTTCTCTCTGAGCGCTTTAGAACTGGGACGAGCTCCTGTCAGTCACGCTAAGCAGACGACGGTACCTCTGTGAGCGGTGCCAAAGAAAAAAAAATAAAAACGCTAAAGGAAGAAAAGTCGGACTAGAATAGAAAACTAGGCCTAACCTCTGAGCGAGCCCACCGACGGCGGGCATACACGAACATAACAGGAGAGGGAGGGAGGATGCTGATTGGTGATTTGGTTTGTGGGTCACATTTTCAAGTCCAATAAATCTTTACAGTGTATCAAACCAGCCTTTTTTTTTTTTTTACTGGAATGTGGAAAACAGAGCATGCATTTTCTGCTGACTGGGACATTTAGAGAGGGGAACAGAGACAGTATGTGTTTTAGGTCGTTTTACAGAATCGGATAGATTGTATTCTATAATGAGCAATAACGCGTGTAGAACCCGCAGCATAAATCAGAGTAAAACTGGTTCCTCGGTCATGCAATCGCCACCAGCAGATGAGGAGTTTAACTAGCAGTCAGATTCTGGTAAGACTAGTTATCTCCCTGGAACTCTCTCTCATTTTAAGACATTAAACCTTGTTGTGGAAATTTTTCTTTAACTAAGAGTGAGAGAAAACTGTTTCAAGAACCAGAGAAAGAAGATATTCGTAATTATACTCTCAACTGGTAAATTCCCACTACAACCTGCGAACCTTAATTTAGCAAACTTTAATTTATTTTACTGGGATTTGTGCTACAGAGCCATGCATTCAGGCTCAATGAGTTAACACGACAAAGACATTTTTGTAAAATTACAACTGCAAATTTCTTAGGACCTTTTATGACTTTCTTTAAATAATGACATTAAACCTTGTTGCGGTTTAAAGGGAACAGTGCCAGTTCCCTTGCCACTGTTCTATTCTGACAAGATTTGAGATTATGTCCAATAGTTGTGCTGTCAACAGAATACCCTACCTGAGCTGTGGATCTCTGCAGCTCCTCCAGAGCTACTAAGGGCCTCTAAGCTGCTTCTCTGATTAATTTTGCCATATTCTGACCTGCCAATTTAAGTAGACGGTCATATCTTGGTAGTTTTGAAGTTGTACTGCATATTTTAACAGTTCTGTGTGAAAACATACACTGCTTGCCTCTATTTACCAATCGTATAACTTCTGAAAGTTGCTGTTTCCACTGCAGTAAAAGGGATAAATATAAATGCACTTCACAAATATGCAACTTTGTGTTTGTTTTGTCACACTAAACCTCCAACCCCCTAAAAATTTAGTTTGTTGCTTTATTGCGACAAACTGTGACAGAGTTCAAGAGGCAAGCATAGTTTTGCTCTGCACACAGTGTGTATCTGCCTTCCCTGCACTATTAAACTGACAAAATAAAAAGCTGCTGCTGGATCTCTGGGGAACACTCACTCTGCACGTTTCACTCTGACACAGAGATGCTCCGCATGAATCATTTTCATTCGCCTCCAGGAAATTAATCAATGTTACTCACATGATCACAGCTTCCTCATTGAGGGGCATAAAACTGACCGCGGTAAAAACACTAAGAAGGCAGGAGATAAGCTTCCCTAATCGACACAGAAAAAACAGGGGGAAGAGGGAGGAGGCGCAGGAAGAAACAGGGCAGACTGTAGGGGATGTCTCTCTGAGGAACAGGATGTCTCAAGACAGAGAGCCTCGGTACAGGAAACAAGCTTTAACTAGCTCCCAGCTCTTTGTGTTTTTTCTGTGCACTACTCACTGTGTGCTTGGGCATCGGGGGCAGTCCAGAAGGGCTGTTTGCGTCTGCTTCGTCTTTCAGAATGTGGTCTGTTCTCATGTAGGAGTCGTACAGGCCGTCACCATGGCGTGCTGCGGTGGACAAAAGTGACCAAACAAATCAGTGCGACGGCAGCGGCCCCTTAACATCTGCAACACTCAAGGAGAAAGATGTGATAAGAGGAAATAATCTTACTCTACACAGGCAAAGTCCTATTGATTAGCTCATAAATCATCTGGACAGCTCCAAAATAAAAACTACCTTATCACTAAAACAAAGGACTTGACAAATCCCTCCAGCTAACCTCGGCAGGCCTCCCCCCTCCTGTGGAGGGAACACCGCCTGCTACAAGATCCCAACCCACGTTTACACTGAAAAGGCCATTATTAGCAGGTACACCATTGTATCTATTGTGTGCCATACATTGTATCCGAGCCCAGAGCTCTGACCTGAACAGCTTAGATAGGGCTTAGGGTCCCAGATCGCTAGCGCTGCAAGTGGTATTATTGGCCTAATGGGGGTAACAGATGCCTCAGTGACGACAGCATCTTTCCATCTGTCCATCTGCCCAATCGGCCAAATCTTTTAAGGCCCACACCAGGTGTGCTTGGGAGTTCAAGATAGATAGATGGATTGATGGATGGATGGATGCGTGGGCTTGCCATTCAATAAGCGCTGAGTTTCATGCTCACCTCTGTGGCCTCGAGCCAGACACCTACAGTAACCCGAGATCATACAGGGAGGAGGACGTGGCGACAAGAAGAGTGTTTGGGAAGGCAGTTACCGAAATGGCAAGCCACCATCCGCCGGCTGTTTAAGCCAACAGTCATCTAAGCTCCTACACTTGCCGTTGGTTCAGCAGAAAAAAGGCGAGGGGAAAATCAGTTTAAATTTGAAACTACAACCCCGAGCTTGGACAAAAGCTTTCAGTTTCGGCCCTTTTTGATCTTCTAACCGACTGGGCCTTGAGAATGTTGTAACCATATGCAGATGCGTCAGAGGGCCCAAGTCCCTCGTGCAACTCCGTCAACAGAACGGCTTCTGAACAGATTAGGCCTGCTGCTTGGATACAGACGCATTAAACCTGCATAGCACAGCAACCAGCCACATTAAAGCCACGCACACAAAATATTAGGCAAGCATGGGCTCCATTAGCCTTCTGCAAACTCCTAATTACTCAGCAGGAAATCGGCAGCTGCTGTAGATGACCCGACTTACTCGTCCACACAAGTCTTTGTAAAGAAATTATTGTTCCTTTATGTCCAACCAAAAATCCATCTAATAATGGAAATATCTTTGAGTTGCTACAGAAACTCAAAGAATCAGTGACTGGATGGTCAGAAACTGACAAATTCTATCTTTTTGAAGATAGAACCGTGAACACAACCCACCAAAATGCTTCATGGTAACCTAACAACATGCTTCGGTGTGCGAGTTGTTATGAAGTGAAGACACTTGGCCAAGAAGCAAAAGAGTTGCAGGAAGCCATTTAAAAAAAGCTACATTTATAGAAACCAAAAAGTTATTTAAACTGAGCATACTCACTAGCTTTTCAGGCAACAAGAACATAACTTGACCAGTAGATGCCACGAATTTAACTTTGTCATTTTGTATTTCTGCAGTTTTGGTCAATTCAACATTTTCAGGTCAAAAAAAAAAGAAAAAAAAAACAAGCTCTCTGCCTCAGGAACTAAGTTCACACTTGTCTCAAGGACGTTTAATCAATTTTATCCTTGTGAGCTTCCAACCCCTGACTGTCATGGCCCAGGCTGGATTGGGAAACCACTTTTGGAAATCTCTAGCCCTGTTCACACTGATCCAAATTTCCCAATGTTTTCTGCTGGGTTTGAGTCTATCAAATGCAACAAAATGAGAAATTAGAATAAGTATAAAAAGAAAACGTCTTTCTCGGGTTGAGATTTTTAAAAACATCATTTGGACCTCCATATGTGCTGACTAGACCTGATATTATGCATGCTGTCACTTCCTGAACTTGATTCCCCCCTCCCCAAAGGACAAGAACTCCTAAAGGAGAAACTAAGGTGGTCAATGCTATCATTAGTCATTTTAAATGCAAAAGGAAAAAGAAATACTAGTAAATTTGGATTTAAACATCAAACCATTTGCCTCTTGCCTTTGTCTTCAAATCTTACAGTTCATAAATCATCAACTGGTGCATATCTAACTTTAAAAAAAACCCTGGAGAATGTAAATCAATACATCTGCAAAGCATTGGTGGGAATCAAAAGGTAGCGACAGGAGTCAGGTAAACAAACCCAGCAGTTCATTCATCATAAAACGTGTAAGTGAGGCTGTAACTGATGTACATTTACTGCCCCACTTCTTTTTCTGGCTTCCTGGTAACTCTGAGCAGTGTCTCTATGGACAGAATAAACCGTTTATTTCCTGGTACACATAACAATAAAACTGCGGGCAACGCACTAAAAGATTAACTATCGTGATATGACCCGATCAAATTCCAAATAAAGCTAATAATAAGACAATAAACAGAAGAAGGGCTTACAGGACAGATGTAAAAAAAAAAGAAAAACAAAAAAAACAAAGCAGTACTTCCTGGACTGTCTTCCAACACACAGAGGTCTTAAAACTGATAAGCAGCACGAAGCACGTTTACAACCCGCATCACAACACAGAAAACACATTTGAAAGAAGGAAAACTGACCAAGCTCATAATTAAAGTCGCTTTTTGGTGCAGGATGTTTGGTTGACAACCCCCAAAAAAGATGGAAACTCGTACATGAAACGACCAAAAACTAGCGTTTTCAAAAACAAACAAAAGCAAACGACAGAAAGACGTGTTGTGGTTACCTGTTGCTATCGGGGCTTCTGGTTTTCTGCTTATTATCATCATATTTGCTGTTAAAACGTGATTCCAGCATCCAAAGAGACGAAGAGAAAAAAAAAAACCCCAACTGCGTCCACACCGTTTTCACCTAGCAAATTCAGCTAGTAGCATCTAAAAACTTTGTTTTAAAGTCTTTCTTTGTGTTTGAAACACTCCCCGATTTAGTTTTAGTTTAAATTCAATTTTTTTTTTGTTTGCTTCTTTGTGGGGGGGGGGGTGGGTTCACTCTTTCTCTTTATTCTGGTTTTAACGGTGATTCCCGGCTTTATTAAAACCACAGATTGCTGTATTTATACTTCTGGCTAACATTAGCCTCGCCTGCAGTCTGGAAAGACTTCAACAGGCAGTGGGGGTCGTTACCCGCAGCTAGCCAGCCCAGCTAGCTCTCAAAGCAGCCACAAAAACAACCCGTCCGGACCGAAGCCGCTCCCTCCGTTGAGAACAGTTTGAGTCCGAATATCACAGCTGGCTGTCTTGGCCCTCGCAACCCTCCCCTTTCTCTGACAGGACAATGAGTGTGTCCAGAGCACCATTCCCGTCCCGGTTAGCTGACTCGGTAGTTAGCAAACAGCGATGCTGCCACTCGTGGAGCCCCTCCGGAGATTCGTCCTGCTTTGGGACAGCTCGGAGCTGTTTCACTGTTCCTCAGTAGAAGCTAGCCAAATGATCAGGCGAGCAAGAGCCGCACATAATCTTCATGTCCGCAACAGAAAACGAGCGGAGGGTCCTCTTGGCGAAGAGCTTCAGCCGAAGTCAGTGCTGTTAAATCCCTCTTGAGCGTGGCGAGAGTATCTTATTCTGAGCTGTGTGTTGTTGCTAAGGGCGTCTTCAGTGAGCCCAGAGTCAGCAGGGAAACCGTGGGAGGGAGCAGGGCGGCGCTTAGCTGGGAGGGCTGAGAGGACGCAGAAAGGGCGCCCCCTTGCGGCCACTCGTGCGTTGCAGATGAACTTCCCAAATGTTATCACAAAATTCAACAGCACCGCATGTCTTTGAAGCACTTAAACACTTCAAGCAAAAACTGGCATGATCTAGAGGATTGCCATCCTGGGGAAGTGTTCTGTTTGGCGATGTATGTCCATCGGCTTGTCATGATAACAAATTTTGTTGGACAATAATTGCCCTAAAAAGTTATTTGCGATAAATGATAATAATATTTTTGAAGACCATTTTGAAGTAATATATCATGGCATAATAAAGCAATTTCGCTTCTAAAAGATCAATAAACTTTGATTTTGTATATAACACTTAGCATTGGAACTGGAAGATATATATAAAAACACAACAAGAAAGCAATAAATAAAATGGAAATAAAACCCACACACAACTGAAACCATAAATATAATCGATTATGAAGTGTCTGCAAATAAAATTGCCCTTCAAAAGATAGTAATAATCAGAATGGAAATTATCGAGAGATTAACTGATTCATTGTTTATTGCGACAGACCTGTGTATACAGTGTGACGGATGAGAGGGGCTGACCCAGGACTGCATTTATGCAGAAACTGATACTTTTATCAAAATGATTAACATCTAAAAAATCAGGAACAGACAGTCTGTGTAGATATTGTAGTAAACAATTCAGAAAGTAATCAAGGAAATGGGTTTAACAGCTACATCTTTAGCGACTGTGTGTGTAATTGCAAATCAGAAGATTGTGACTAATATGTTCATGACAACCAACTTAAAAAAGGTTTTTCCTTCTTATAGTCTGAATTTGTAAAAACCTACAGCAATTCTCTTTTCTCTTGCCAAATGAATGAATCTGAAAGAGATATTAAAGGGTTTTTCAAGTGAGTTTTAATTGATATAAATCAATTTGCATCTTAGTTGCAGTTCTGGTATTGTCATTCAGGAAAAATTAAGATTAGTTGGTTTGTGTCTGAAGCTAACAGCTAAATCCCAATTTAAAACAACATCAGCAGTTTATCTATACACTATTGTACTTATCGTCAAGCCCTTGTCATGTTTGCCATTGTTTAATCAGATACGGATAACTAGTTGGAGTAATCAATTGTTTTCCTGTGGGAAACTTGCACTGAACTTGTTCATGGTGTATTTTTAATATAAAAGTAAACTTATATAGAAATCAAAGTATTACAACAATTTAAGCAAACAGAATTGTATTAATTTCTAAACTGGAATAGAAAGGAATACAATAGAAATTAGGAATAGAAAGGAAGCGTCCAATTAGAATTGCTTTACATGTTCCACTCTCAGTATTTGTGAAAACAGCCACACAAGGCAAACATCATCCATCCATCCATCCATCCATTTTCCGTCACCCTTTCTCCCTAATGGGGTCGGGAGTTGCTGGTGCCTATCTCCAGCTGCGTTCCGGGCGAGAGGCGGGGTTCACCCTGGACAGGTCGCCAGTCTGTCACAGGGCAACACAGAGAGACAAACAGGACAAACAACCATGCACACACACACACTCACACCTAGGGAGAATTTGGGAAGGCCAATTAACCTGACAGTCATGTTTTTGGACTGTGGGAGGAAGCCGGAGAACCCGGAGAGAACCCACGCATGCACAGGGAGAACATGCAAACTCCGTGCAGAAAGACCCCGGGCCGGGAATCGAACCCAGGACCTTCTTGCTGCAAGGCAACAGTGCTACCCACTGCGCCACTGTGCAGCCCCCAACATCACAATAACATAAACATTTCTAAATCTCTTTTTGTCATGTTCTATTTGCTTTATTGCATACTGTAGAAGTCTTTTTTCTTGACATCTCTTAGTGAGGTTGAGCCACTGGGGTCAACTAAACTCAATCAACAGTAAATCAAGATGCTATCTTGCCTAGTTCAGGGAAGATATTGACTTCCAACAGCTATTTATCAAGATTTAATTTAAAGAAATCATTACCTATCCATTTAAGATCTCGAGCAATATTCTAAATGCTAAGAGCGACATTTATTGAGAAAAATTAGACAGATTGTTAAGAAAACATTTTTTTTTAATTCTGCAAAATCAGCTCAGCCTTTTAAAGAAGTAAAGAAAAGCAGGGTTTATGTTGTTAAATATTTAAAGCATAGGTTTTTTTTTTTTTTTTTTTTTGCAGAACTTGTTAGGGCCACACATTGCTAACAGTCATTCACTCCAAATACCCTAAGAGGAAAACTGCGAACTGAAACTTGAGAGGCCATGAAGATCCATACTGAGGCACAAATAGTTGGAGGCAGCGAATAGGACAGATGGAGTAAGACCGGGCCGGCATGAGAAGGGGACCGGGGCTAAATTCAGAAAGTGATACATGGTGGCTACAGAGGGTAAAGCTAATCATAGCTCTTTCTCAGAGGTGAGAAGAGGGCCCTGTCTATATTTGCTTCCATAAATATGCATGCTGACACAGATTTAGTTAGCTTCTGGCCAACAGCCAACCCTTAAACACCATATCGATTATTCTTAGGCTGTGTATGTGACAATGCCTGTAAACTGAAACGCTTTTCGCACTTTCCTCTAAAGTAGGCTGGGCATGTAAGAGTGTGGCCAGGCACCCTATTTAACCCCAACTGCTGAATTTACAGCTACAGCAAAACATAGGGCCAGGTGCAAAGCTACCTATAGGTCCTTGTGGGGGTTTCTGGCTGTATTTGGTCATAAATCCGGTGACAGACACTGACACCTGTTAGTTTATTGCTTTAACACCGTATTCTAAAAGGACAGTGAAAACAGAGTTCAACTAACCCAACCCTAAAAAAGGGAACTCATTGTGGAACCAAACTGTCGCTGTGATACAAACACCAAGGCTGGAGCTCAGGCTGCCTTGGTAATATTTAGAGGAAATATTGTTTTAGCCTATTAAAAATTAAATACAAGATAAAGAAATGTCAGTGTTGCTCAACTAAGGCACTTAATCAAAAAGATGAGCAGTCGAAACACTAGGAAAAGGGACTTCTGATGTAGTATTTTAGCTCAAATTATTTAACTGAGATTCAATATTAAACTATCAATCACGATTGTGATTGGTTAGTAACGTTTATATTTCAATCTTTGAATTTTATTTCTATTTATTTTTCTGAAGTGATGAATTTGTAAATCATAAAAATATGATGCACTACATAAAAATATGCAGTGCAATTGAATAATGTTTCTTTTTTTTATCATGGACACAAGAAATGGGAAATGTTGAGGTGCTGGTTATTTCACCCAGTCTCCACTTCATACCATTGTGGGTTTTGAAGTTATCTATCGCCGGGCATTTACCATTCATGTGAATATCTAACAGGGGGATGTTTTGTGTAGAAATCTAAAAAGATTTAAAGGAAAGATCCAAGGGGATTTTTTATAATCTGCTCTATTTAAACAAATCCAACCTTCCAACAAGAAGTCAAAGTTATGTTGCTTTGATCATCTGTCACTCAAGTCTGCAAAAAAGTTAAGTATGACATTTTATTACGTAAGTTATCAGAAACATTAAGATTTAAAAAATATTGACCTGTCTTTACAAACACAGTTTTATCAATGAGTTGCGTGTCTGTTGTGCTTTTCATGCTTATAAAAGTCTCTTTTGTTCACAAGTAGAATAAAAGTTTCATGATCTTAAGTTTTGTTCACATAATCCACGTCCGGTGGAGATCAAGCTTAGTTTATGTTTGTATTTTTATAGAACCATAGATAATCAGATGCAGGAAGAAAAAAACTTCTTTAGGTTAGAGCCGACTTTTAAGTTCAAGCACCAACGTCTGTATAACTGGCCATCTCTGATGTGTACAGACTGAATCACTGAGCTGCTGCAACCATCCCCCGTCCGCCCTTCCTACAAAAGCAACGCCACCCTGGGCGGAGACCCACATCAGCTTTTGACATCATAGCAGTAATTTGGGAAGCTCAGTGCATTGTAAGAAGGCACTGCTCCTATAGGGTTTTCTGTAAGCAGATAAAAAAAGAAACCACGAAGTAGGCCGAACAGCTGTAGCTTACATGCAGCATGTAGTACAGATGGTGCTTGTGGTTTAGATGAGGTCTCGCCACCTGCTGGTGGTTTGAAAGTAGTGCAAGTGGGGTTTTCAGAAGGAACTCATGACACAGGCAGATCAGCACTTTCTGAGGTTCATGACCAAACTACACATTGTGTTCATACCAGGGATCCAGTAGATGGTGCGCAGCTGTGTCACTGACCAAAATAAACACACTAACACTTAATTAGGAATCTCTGAATGCAGCTCTATACGAATGTGGAGCAAAACAACTGTTTAAACAAACACATTTCAATAAAGAGGTTACCTTTTATTTCATTTAAATTTCTGTACAGGTCTAGTCATATTTATACACAGTTGTACAAGTAAAACTAAATAAATTGCAAAAATAAAGCAACACCCCATACATAATTTCACATGGATGGTTGTGAACCATGAAATAAATAAAAACGCTCACACACACACACACACGCACATGCACGCAAACATGCACACACACACACTCCCACATGGGATTTTGCGGCGGGAAAAGAGGCGCATTCTGAAAATGGGGATTAAAAGGAAAATAAAAGTACAAATAAAAACCAACGTCATTCCAGAAAATCACACACAAGCAGAAGGATCCAAACTTGTAACTCAATCAGGCACCTGAATGTGTGCTGAAACCCACGTTAATGCAGAAAACACATGGGACAAAAGGCACTGCCAGCAGGAACAGCTCGGGTGGTGAGGATGGGAACACACAGGTGTGGGTTTTACGGGGAAGTATGTGCTAACGGACAGCAGGCCTCACTTATAATCTGAGGATTATAACAAACGTAAGAGTGTTTAATGGATCCTCTCTACGCAGGATGACCATGCGCACACACACCAGTGGAAGTGATGTAAAAAAAAAGAAAAGAAAAGAAATCATATTAGCAACAACGTTAAATCTTTTCACTCTTTTTTCCAGTGTCTACACAATTCATATGCATTCCAAACATATCAAAGCCATTATTATTTGTTTTACATTTTTTTGTTCCTCTTTTAGGGGTCAGAAAATGAACTTAAATTCATGCCCAGCCTCAGAGTTGTGGCCTGGATCAAGACGTGCAAAACAGAAGCTGATTTTGTTTTTCTTTTTTTTTAATCCACCACCTCCAATTCAATTGAAATCCTCTTTGTAAAAGTCAGGAGGTGAAAAAGCCTCTCTCTTTCAAAAACAGCCCCCAAACAGCAAGAGTTTGCTTGCAACTAAAGGCATAAGAGCCTCATCTCATCATCGCTCCAGGGTTCTTAGTTTTGGATTTAAACAGCAAAACAAACAAAAAAAAAAAAACAAAAAAAAAAAGGAAAAAACTAACCACATCTGGCATCAGTGGACATGTTGGGACTGAGCGAATTAGAGGAGAAAAACGACAAGCATCTTTCTTACTTTCAGATCATTTCATGCATGGGTGAATATATGTAAACACTCACTGAGAACATGGTGGCGGCAGCATCATGCTGCTGCGGTGGACAGTACGAGGTCGAATGGATCTAATTCTGCTTTCTGTTCAGTGAACTGAAAGCAAATCAAGCATTCTGTTTTATGACGTTTCCTGATCAAATCGGCAAATCCAGAAATAATAATAATAATAAAAACGTAAAATAAAGTTACAACAGATGACATCAGACACGTCATGTCTAGGAAAAACAAACACACCGTATGATTGTCCTTCAGCTCCAGCTCGATCCAGCTAAAAGTAATCATGCCTTCTGTTTTAATCCTAATCCTATGTGCAGGGCAGATGAGCTGAGAGACTCATGCATAAGTAACACTTGCAGTAGCAGCAGCAGCAGTAGTTGTTGTAGTAGCAGAAGAGAAGGGAAAAGTTTAAGAAACTTTGCTGATTCACATCAGTCATAAATGAGATCTCAAGAAGAAGGTTGCAGTTCCAGATCTTTCTTGGCAGGGTAAACAACTGTTGTCCTGATCCGGTTGTGGAGCCTGTAAGGGAGCCTGCGTACGTCCTGAGAAAGTATATGCATCAGTGTGTCTCTTGTCTGTGTCTGAACTTTGTCGACGAGGAGTCCAAAGGTAAGTTCAGCTCAGGCTCCGCTCTCTGGACTCAGATCACATGGTGTCCTAAAGGTCCGTGCATCCCCGGGTCGGAGACATCAGGGGACGGGGTCAGGGGTCAAGGGCTGTGCTGTTGAAGGGCCTGCTCCAGCTTCTGTCGGTAAATGGTGTACTTTTGCTGCACGGCTCGCACGCGCTCTGCCTCCTCTTTCTCCAGGATGACCAAGAAGTTTTGAAGCTCGGGGACAGAGAACGCGTGCCACTGTGGAGTGAAGAGCCAAATCAAAGAAGGACGTCGAGTTCACTCTTACAGCCTCTTTTTAATTCAGACTGTTGTTTTCACTTTGAATTTATAAAACTCTGCTCATAGTCCATTTCTACGTTTTACAAGAATCTCAATCTCAATGTGCTTAATTAGGATATTATTAAATTACAGACCAAACCATGTTTTCCAGAATTTTTTAAACTATTGCACTACCCTGCGTTGGTCTGTTACACAAAATCCTAATAAAATACTGCAACTAATTTTGGTTGTAATGTCACAAAATGTGACAAAGAGAAAGTTCTAGTCTCAGAAATCATTATATTTGCATGATTGTACGTATTTCAAGGCTCCCTCACCTCAACCTCTCCAGTCTCATTTTCCTTTAGGACAAAAGTGAGCTGCTCAGGATCTGGTCCTGCTATCAACCGTAGGACCAGAGGATGTTCAGACAGAGGGAGCTTCTGGAACAAGTCTGCACCAGGAAAATAACGAAAAAGAAAAAAATAAATAAATCAGGGATTTGTTGGGCATAATTTGCATGAAATAACATGTGCGGGGTCTTTTCCTCACCCTGTCCGTCTCTGTGCGTCTGCCTGTACAATGCGAACTTGCGAGGATCGTCCAGCACCATGAACTTCTTCAGCAGGCCCTGTATCACCTCGCTGGTGGTGGTAAGAGAGCCGATGTGGATCTGCTTCACACAGTCGCATGGTAAGTAGAAGGACGTCCGCTTTTCTGTACGCTCCCCCTGCTCTTCATCCTGGTCTTCTGACGAGGCGCGCCCCCCGTTGCCCTCCACCGTGACCGGCCGACTGAGCCGCAGACGGACCTTGATGAAGCCGGTGAAAGACCCGTCTGCAGCCTGAAGCACATAACGGAAAGATGGCAACAAAGGGGAGAGAGTTCAGAACTAAAATGTGTTCTTTAGCAGAAAATAAAGACTGCTAAAAAATGTACACCCATGAGCAGTAAAACTATTTTTTACAGTCAGAAAATGTTTAAAAATCCAACGTTTAATTGTGATTAACAGGGAAAAAATATGAGTTCACTAAAAAAATGAAATCCCAGGTGACAGAATTGTTTCCATATCTGCAAACGGTGATTTTCAAACGTGCTTTTGATTTTCTGACATAAACATCAAGAGCATGATCAATCATTCCCAAAACTTTTTCTAGCATACTGTAAAAGACATTTAGCAAAATTCAAAGCAAAAATCACAGCCTGGAAGTAAACATGTCATATAAACATGTGTCACTTACGCCTTTATGTTGTAAAAGCAACATCGGATTAAGGTTCCACATTCAGAATTATCAAATTCACATCTGCCATCAGATATTATAAAGCTGATTAACCATAGAGTTGAGCTGGCTGGACCATTCCTGACATTTGTTTGTTTGAATCCTTTTGCTAAGGCAATGTTATGCAAAGAGGTGATAAGCTGTAAAAAAACTTTCATACGTTATACAAGACGTATGAAAAACGTGAAACATAAATTGGTCAATGAGGTTGCAGAGAAGCCGACAAAATCATTTCAACAAGTACTGGCCCACATATAATCTCCCAAAACCTTAACGGAAATTGTGTTATGATCCAGTAAATCTGAATCTTTCCAGACTGTTAAGACTTCAGCTACATAACACCAGCAGCACTCATTCCAAGACATGAAAGACTTAATGGGAAGAAAAGAAAAAATTTGGAATGGGCTAGTCAAAGTTCAGAACTAAAAACGTCGGTGGAGTCCTTAGAAGAGCGCTGACAACAAGAGTCGTCCTCCTGATCTGACAATTTGGAGAATGTCTGCTAATATTACCAAGCTGATTCCTGAGGGCTGACACTCATAAGATCTAAAGGTGCTTCCATAAAGTTGTAAAACTGCACAGTTTCATTTGATTTTCACGTGATTTCACAAAATACTGCCAATTTTTCATAATATTATTCATTTCCCTCACAAAAAATAACCTGCTTTCCTCCAGTATTTACATCAAATAGTACAAATGTGCTAAACAGCACAAAGTAACAATTCTAATCAAACCTTATTAGTTGACAGCATGACGCTACTTTCTAACACATATTAAAGCAATATACTCTTTTATGTTTTTCTAACTCATCCGTTTGCATTCCTTTACCACTAGGAAGCAACAAATGTAAAAATAAATAAATAAATAAACATAGTACTTTTTCCATTCATCTATAATTAGACTCGATGGTTTCCAGAACTCACCAGACTCATGCCATTTTCAGACACCTGAGTGTTGTACGACTCTATCTTGGCCCGGACTTCTTCCTCCGACAGCTCCTCAGCGCCTCCTCTCTCCTCTTCCTCCTTTGTTTCACTTTGCTGGAAGGAGAAAGGAAATATCAGTAAGTCAGTGGAGGACTCTCATGGTTGAATCAGCGCTCCATATTTTACAGCAGATGGCGCTGTTACAGTTAAAAAAAAAAAATTAATAATAAAAAAAATTGCATTGAGGATTGGAAAAGTTAAATGAGCACAAACGTTTTAACCTGTATCTTTTTTGTCTTTGACGGAAATATTAAACTGATGAATAATGTTAATGATAATGGAGTTAAAAAGCCCAAACAGAAGAGTCTCCATGCTCTTTCCCACATAAAAAAAAGCTGCTTTTATTTATTTATTTTTGCTCGTCATTCATCCTCAGCGGTGAGATTTGGAGTCAAGAAATATTGTGAATGGAGCTAATAACACAGTCGAAACGAGAAGAACGCCTTCCCCCTCGCTCTTATTCATGCCTCTGACAGAGAGGTGGGGAGTGAGGGAGAAAACGCATTAAAGAAAGGAGGAGAAGGATGAAGGGAGTCAAACAGTGGGAGGCCCTGAGTGAGGGGTGAGAAATGATGAAAGAATGGGTGCTGAGCAAGCCTTAGCAACACAGAGTTTGACGAGGTTATTTATAGTACAGTGAGATCCATCCTCTCTATCTCACAATAGCTTCTTCTCCAACCCCCCCCCCCCTCTCCGCGCCACTTCCTTCTCCCTCTTTTACAGTTTGTTTGCATTTTCTGAGGCAGTGGGAGAGCGTGGGAGGAAGAGAAAACATTGTAGGGGGCGGGGGAGGAGAAGAACCGGTTCTGATGGGGTCACGGCTGCAGGAAGGGTGAGTTTGTGCCTGAAGTACAGACAGACAGGCTGCGATGAATCCTGGAGGACCGGAGAGCAAGAGGAGCCCGCGGCATCGTGAGGAATAAAGCTTAAGGATGGTTCTTGGGTTTGGTTCAGGAATATTCAATTGCAACTTGGTGAAATGGCAAACAGTACTCTGTGCAGCACACATACTATTCATATCTTTTGAATATTTTTTTTTCTTTTGAATAGACATATTTGGACTTCATGTGAAGTGCTCTTTGTGGCTGAAAGTCATCACCACCCTGACACAAGTTTGTGCAGTTTCAGCAAAGATCTTCTTGGATATATATTGGGTAGTTAAAAAAATCAAACAACATTTTCTTGACCGGTGATCAGACCTTTTAGAAAAACAATAAATCTGCCTCAAGACAGTAAAAGTCAGATCAGCGCTTCTACAACATCCCAGTGTATGAATAATTATCAGCTCAGTTGAATGTGCCAGATTTATATGCTGGGACTGGATTTCGTGTTACTTTAGCCATTAGGATGTTTTGCTAGTTATTAATTTCATGACCAAAAACAGCAACGATAAAACTCTGTGGGGAAAGAAATAACAAATTTCATTTTTTGTAATTTTCTGCATAAATTACTCAGATTCTGGCCTCCATGTCTGCAGTGAAGCCACAATCAGCAAACACTGAAAGTCTATTTTATCTGTTTATTGCATGGCACCTCATCACTGCAACATTCAACGGTGTTGCACACTGCTTATTTTTCTGTTTTGTGACACACACCATTGCCATGGTGACCTGAGGTGGTGGGAGCATCATGCTGTGGGATTGCTTTTTTTCAGAAGAGACGGGAAGCACGACAGAGAATTGATGGATCTAAATACTCGCAGCAGAACTTTGTCTTTTTTTTTTTTATTTTTTACAGATGCTCTACATCCAACCTGACTGAGTTTCAATTATGTTGCAATGTTTCTGGGACTTAAATTTCTGCCTCCCATGTGCAATTTTTCCTTCCACTTCACTTGACTTCCCAGGAAAATATCCCAAATTAATATGTTAAAGTTTGTTGTTATCATATGAAAAAGGGGAAAAGTTAAGCAGGCATGAATACATTTGCAAGTTACTTTACAGTCAGAAACTTCTCAGTGCATGTAATAACACTGTTAAACAAATAATCAATAAAACAGGAGATATACTGTAGAGATGCTCCAACTCTGACCTTTTGTCTTTATCTTTACAGACCCATAACCTGTTGAGTTTACTGACCTGTTCTCAAGCATAAAAAAATAAAAGACAAACACAATGAAGCTGCATAAATGTTGAGCAAGTTGAGCGCTGAGGGCTCCAGGGTTGGGAAAAGAATCTGAGGGTTATTGTATGTAGGAGTCGGACTCCTTCCAGGATTCCTCACAGTCGAAAGCAACGGAGTGAAAGGAGCCTTGCAGGAATTCCTGTGTTTGTATGAGAGTTTCTAAATGTAACGGAGGCCGTGCCCTGCCCTCCCTTTCTGCATACCAGTGAGAGTGATGGGAGCACAATGGAGCAGGACGCAGTGGGTGTAGCTTCGGAGTCCCACAAAGTTACCCGGTTGGGCCGGGTCGCTTTGGAGCCGCTGACCGAGAGCACACAGAGTCAGAAAGATGAACAGCTACGTCTGCAGTAACTACTAGGAGGTCATGTGTCGTCAGGGCTTCGTGTTCCCTCTGTCAGGACGTACTCTTCTGTCCAAATAACTCGCACACACAGGATGTTATCTGCTTTTACCTTGGCTTGAAAAAGTATTTATAATCCTCTTCATATTTTATCACACTATCAGTGAAAAGTACAGTGTGTTTTATTGGGATTTTAAAATCAGCACAAAGGAGTTCATAGCAGTGAAGATGATCGTTTTTTGCAAATGAAAATCTAAGAAGTGGTGCCATGCGAAGCGGGTATCATTTTTAACTGAAACCCCTAAAATAATTCAGTGCAACTGATTTCTCCTGGAGGGAGTCGTCTTATTAAGTCGAGGAGTTAAACGTTTGTGGTAACCCTGGAGGAGCCGCAGAGATTCACAGCTCAGGTGTGAACGTCTGTCGACGCTTGGATCTGGAATAACTTGTAAGTGACACGCAAACATTCGATTAAGGGTTCTGGTCAGATGGCACTAAAGTCAACCATTTTGAACTGTGTGGAAAACCAGCAGTGCACATCACCCAGAAAACACCATCACTGTGGTGAAACATGGAGGTGGCAGAATAATGTTGTGGAAAACTTTGTGTTCATGTATCACATATAATCTGAAAAAAATAAATAAATAAAAAATCTTTAAGTTTGTGGAGACAAAACGTGAAATAGTTTCAGCTTGTGTTTTCAATCTCTTGTAGAACACAAACAGGGAAAATTTACCGTCCCTTTGAACTCAGAGCAGGGCATGACACAGGTGATGCCCAACTAAGTTTCTAAAATCCCAGCCTAATTGCTGACAGTCTGGCATCTGTTAGCTGGATGTTCAGTCCCTGTCTGGTGCAGATAATAACACTGCAGGTGACAGAGAGCAGACAGATGTCATGTTATCTAATCCATCAGTGTTAGTGTGGCAGGTGTCGGGTGAAAACAAATGTGTAGGATGTCTTTGACGGCCATGTAAGCGACACACACACACACACGCACACACACACACACATAGACAGACACATATATGCCATGAGGGTGAAATGAGTAATCGTTGGTCTGTCCTGCACTGCTGACATGAGACAAGAGAGGTCAGGACTGCTTGAAATGTCAGTGCTGCAGCATGCTCCATGTTTCCTTAATCTGACCAGCTGCTCCTTAACCTGTGATAGTCGATGCCAAATCACACCATCTGTGTTTCTGTGTGAGAATAGATTGCATGTGCTAGTGTGCAATGAACGTAAGGGTGTTGGCAGAGAGCGTTTGCACGAACACACACTCACACATGAAGTTTTATTTTCACAGCTTTCAGGTTTTCTCAGATGTGTGTGTGCGTGTGTGTGTAAACGTGTTAGAAGATGCAAAATCATGTTGCTATTCCTTCAGAGAACACTGGCTGTGTTTTAAAATTCAATCTGACAGTTTTCACATATAATACTACTGAAGACTGAATAAGGAAATGCGTTTTCTTCACATCCTTAAAAAATAGAAATATGGTATTATGGGTAAACTTCACGCTTGGTAATATGAACCCTTCAACACCATTTAACATATGCTTCAGAAGAAACAAACATAATTATGCTTAAATAATTTCAATGACATACTGAATTTTTATTGTTATTTTTAAATGAGACAAATTTTCAAGTAATTTATTGATAATGGCACAATAAATTCAGGTTTACTCTCTCGAAGACCAATAAACTTTAATTTTGTATAGAACACTTTGCACTGGACCTGGAAAATAAATCTTAAATATCCAAAATAAAACTTGACAACCAAAACCAATAAATGAAGTGGAAATAAAAACCTCACACAACAGAACGCATAAGTATAATGGATTATGATGTCTCTGTAAAACAATGAATCAAAATGGAAATTATTGAGCTCATTTTAATTTATTGTTGCAATTAATTGATTAATTGTTTGCTGTGACAGGTTTAGAGACTTCTTATAGAGTACAGATGTATTTATAGTCAGAGTCAATTACACACAGATTGCCTTCAACAATGAGGTGACTCTTTAAGGTTATTTGGTGACACTAGGTTTTATTCAGGGATATCAGAGTAAAAGGGGCTGAATGCAAATGGCTCCTACATTTAGGGTATGTAATTGTAAAGGAACGTGAAACGTTTTGCAAGGAACTGTACATATTCATACAGTTTGAATGGATCATGTAACCAGATACTTTCTAGTTAAATTATACTGGATCAAATTTAGCTTCGTTAAGATTACAGTTACTGCAGCAAACTGCATGAATATCACCAAAGTTTTCATGCAAATATGCATCTAAGCTGCAGAGATATCACCCCTTGCTTTGCATAACGTTCAACAGCTGCACACCCGCCCACACTGGCACATACATGCATAAATGCAGACTGGCTGATCTGAAGGAAAAAATGACAAGCTGTGGGAAATAATTCATAAAGGACGGAGATGAGCATCTGCCATCTCCATGGCTGAGACGGTGCGGATGCAACTAAAAAAAGAAAAGAGAAAAAAACAAAAAACATCCCACTGACACAAATTTAGCGATTTACAGCTAAAAATAAAAGGATGCTGTGTGCATCCACAGGACGCCACTCGGATCTGTTTGTCCCTCTTTTTCATATTCAAATACGGGTAAAAAAACCCCCCCCAGAACTCAATCAGTTCCTGACTGAATGTGCACAGTGGTTCCCCTCTATGTCCTCGCAGCTAGGAGTTCAGTTTTATTACAATTAATGCCACACTATTTGTCCGCGGATCGGCGTTAACAAGTCTCCACGCTGGAAGATCTGACACCTTAAAAGCCGTCTGTGACAGCGTGGCAGCAACCCTGACTCTGCGCAGCTGGTGAATTATTCAGAGAATACGCCGTCAGACAACCAAAGAGAGGCCAGGACAAGGTCAGCGTGAGGGAGCCCCGAGGAGTCGCTCATTAATGCAGCCGTCTGTGTCGCCATGCCTCAGTGACAATCACCCGCCGAGCATCCTGACCCTACACACACACAAACATGAACAGAACTCCGGAGGGCGAGCAGCGCCGCATGTCTGCCGCTGCTGCTCCATCAAGCAGCTCTGTGTGAAGTGACCGAGTGCAAAGCAGAGTGAAATTTCTCAGAACATGCAAACGGAGCCAAGAGTTGCCATGGCAACCACAAAGTACTGGTAAAGTGATCTGCACCTTGCACGCGCAAACGACGTCATGAACCGGGCGCACGGGCATCGGCGGCGTTTCTACAGAAACCTCTCCCACTCGCGGCGAAGAGGAAGCCATTATGGCGGCTGGCTCAGATCATTAGCATCTCTGCAAGCACATTTTGTCTGCCGGCAGGCTGGGCTGGGGAGGCTGGAGAAGCAGCAGCAGCAGCAGGAGTTCAGTTTCAACTCTGAATGCCTCAGTTGACAGAGGAAGGAAAGGAGTTGGAATGGGTTTCTAAGGTAGATCATAGACAAACAGTGCAGATGTGTGAAAGCAACTCCCCTCCTGTACTCTCACACACACCTAGAGGCCTGCTTGAACAACACCACCACTTCCTCTCCAGACTTCTGCTTTCACGCTGCATTTTGTTTCATATAAATGACAGGGGTTTTTTTTGTTGTTGTTGTTGTTCCCAGACACACTGAATCAAACCATCTTATCTATCAAAGAGTCTCCCCTCCACCTCTTTCATCGACATCTTAATCCATCGCGGAGAAAATGATGCAGATCTGTACCTTCGGTGCATGCTTGGGCTTGCCGAAGAATGAGGTCTTGGCGGTGACGAAAGTGAAGTCCTCGCTTTCGTCGTCCAGGCTGCAGTACCCGCTGCTCATGCTGTTACTGCTGGTCATGGAGGGGGTCAGGACCGTGCTGACGGTCATGGAGAGGTCTTCCAGGACACCTGAGCGGCGGGCGGCTTGAGGAGAGCGTCGGGTCGTCTCCGGAACGCGGCGGCTGAAGGGACTCTCAGCCGCAGTCAAGAGTCCGAAAGCATCCAACTGTCCCTCGCTCACCCAGGAGAGGTCAGAGCCGCTCCGCTGGCGCATCCAGTTCAAACGGTGCCGGCGACGGGCTGGCAGTAGCTGAGCTCGACTCGGATCCGGCACCGTGAAGCGCCGAAGGAGAACGGGACCAGGAAATACAAGAGCGATCACAGACGTGTCACTTCCTCCTCACGAGCCTGCGTTCGAGAAAGCTCTGGTGCTGCTGTCGCAAACAGGCTGCAGAGCACCTGGCTGTCATCAGCTGATGCTCCCTCACGCAGCAGGCCGGGACTCCTTCATGTCCACACCGGTTCAGAGTCGGCTTACAGCCTGGTGTCAAGTTAACCCCGCTCACCTGACGGCACCTGCTAAGCTGGTAGACGAATGAAGGCATGCATGCAAAACCACATCCTGTTTCAGACTGGGCTCTGCGTCACACTGGCGAAGGGGGCAAGTGGCAGCTGGGGTCAAGTTCTGGCTGCGGAGCAACGAAGGAGCTCAGTGATCCCCATCCGCTCCCAAAGTAGCAGAAGAGATTTCTGCGGAGACGACGAGACGCTCTCCTCCTCTCGCCATCGCTTTGGACTGATCCCTCCCACACAAGAGCCTCTCTTTCTCAATCCTCCTCTCTCTGCGATCGTTTCCCTCCCTCGTTCTCGCAACCTCCCTCAACCATCTGTGGTTTGAGCGTGTTATCAGGCGGAGAGCGCCCTCCCCCTTCTCTCTCCGTTCTCTCTCTCTCTCCCCCTCTTTCTCTCTTCCTGCAGGCAACTGCACCCTGCAGAGCACGGCCACTTCCTCTCGCAGAAGACGACGAATGCAACAGAGAGGTGGGGGGTGGACGGAGGAGAGACATGAGTAAACAGAAAGACAAACGTTGATGAGCTGGAGATATGAAGCCTCACTGCTCTTGCATGCACCGAATGTTTGAATGGCGGAGACAGGAAGCAGCAGGGCCAGGAAACATGGCTGCTATGTTGCTGAAATTCCATCATTGTGTGTTAACAGTTGACTCAAAACTGGCAAGACCACCAACCAGGTGTGTCTCGGTGGGCTAGTGTCATTAAAAAGTGAGATTATTTCTGTAGTTCAACAGGAAAAGTGAAACTCACGTTATATACAGAGAAAACCGACAGTTCAATTGGGTCAGTCATAATTTTTAATAGAGAAATGTTATGTCACAGTCTAGACAATAATGAGGAACTTGTACTACTGAGGCTAGATGTTCACAGAGTGCTGTCTCTAAGTATGTTTGTGGAAAGTTGAGTGGAAGGAAAAAGTGAGGTAGAAAAAAGGTGCACAAGCAGCCTGGGCAAATGAGCAAAAGACCTGGACAACTGATTAGATATTTCTGAGAAATGAAAGTAAATTTATCATTTCATTTTGAAATCTAGCTGCTTGAGTTTTGCTCCTTCGGTGAATTTTAAAGCTCTAAGTTGGTACGCTTTATGGGGATTATTTAATTTTCCAGACAGACTTGGCTATTAGAACAATCTGGGCATCTTTAAAACCTCAGAAAGGAGACAGACTGACATGATCGCCTCCATGCTGTGGTCTAATGATGAATTTCAAAAGAAGCCACTACTGCAAATACTGTACAGTACATAAAAAACACGATTTCCTTCCTCTTAGTTTTCTAATATATTTGGATATAACACTATAAACAGTCAGCTTCTTGCTTCTTTATCCACGACTGTCTAGTTTAAATTGTCTTTTTGCAATTATTTACAAAACTGAATTTTTTAGCTGCAAGCCATAATCATCTGAAAGAACATAAATGCTTCAGTCGTTTCGCTCTGTGTGAAATTAACCAACGTAAGAGCCTGCTTAAGATTCTCTTGGTCACATAAATTACTTGGCATAAATGGATTCTTCAATTACGTTGTAATTTATTGAAATGCACCTTTAAAAGCTGAGAGATCCCCAATCCTTCTGTCTTACGTCTGCTGATTTTCTACTGACGAGATGGTTTGTGTCGACTAAGGGGAATAAAATATTGATAATTTACCCAGTAAAGGCGACTCCAGTCACCTTTGACCTTACACTGAATACACGATGTGCCCTTTCTCTCTGGTAGTGACCTCCCACATCAGAAAAGAGCCAAAGCCTCCCCCCTTCATTACATTGATTCCTTCTGAACGAGCTTCAGTGAGCTGCTTTTGAATCTTCACAAATGCAGAACTGGTTTCTGTTACGGTAGCACTGATTCACCATGTTACTCTGCTTTGGCTCTGCTCAAAGGGAACCACATGCAGATTTGTTCCTCTATAAACGCTAAAGGGGAAGATAGCAAAAAGGGGGAGTGGGATGCAAAAACCACACACACACACACACACGCACACAGGCACACACACACCCGCGTCTCGGATCAATGAAACATGGTCAGTGCTTTGAATTGTGAGTGCAGCCACAGCAGCATCTGGGCGTGTGAGGGATCAATTTTTGCTGAGATACACACAAAGTAACAAAAGGCTGGTGAAAAAAAAAAAAAGCAACCAGACACACAGCTACAGCGATAAAACAGAGCAAATGAAAAAAGGGGGACAGCAGGAAATAAACGCTCGTCTTTTCTCTGGTCTGCAGCACTGCTGTGATATTTTGCGCCAAACCACAGTGTGCCCAGAGACAAACCTCAGACTCACAGATATGTGCAAAACAGGGATTGCACTTGTTTTGCTTATTTTAGGCATAGCTTATTATGATGAGCTTGTTGTTCATTTGCTTCCTAAATTCAGCAAACAACATTTTAAGGTCGTACGGGAGGTGTGCACTGCCATAAATGACAGAGGAGTTTAAAGAGAAACACACATCTGTTAACAAGCATCATATCCAGCACAATGAATAAAAAGTTGCACCTCTAATCCTTAGTCCAGACAAGGATTAGGGGTACAAAATCAGAAAAAAAGGAATTATGATAGTATGGTGTAATAATGTGATATGGATATTAATTATGAAAAACTCCTATTTTCTTGTCCTTATTCTTAATTTTTCTTCATCACATTGTCCCCGTGATTCTTTGCAGGTTTTCGCATCCCAGCTACTAAAAGTATACATCAAGTTTGGGCAGAATTTGTACGCGATTGTGATTGCGTACAATCACAATCGCGTACAATATTTGCAGAAATTGATATTCTCATGAAAAACCTCCGCTGGTGTTGTTGCTGTCTTCCCTGATCAGTCTCCACGCATTCATAGAAACATCCAGTTTGTGTGACGCCACCTTTGTTCTTCAGGTATCAATCTTGGGCCATGAGATCCCACAATATTAAAATCTTGTCAAAGGGATGTGCGTGCCACAAAGCGTCATTAGTTTGCTGTCAGCATGTGATTTTATCTGGTGAAGTGTGTGCTGGTGACACGGGCCCTAGATATGGCAGTAAGTGCTTTTAGCTTCTTAGCTTGTACCAATTCTTGGAGCTGCTATTTGAACAGTTGTAGAGTTGATACATGGTGTTTAGGATAGTAAGAAAATTGTTTACTAATGATTTGTGAATTTGTTGATTGGCTAACTGTTATGCACATTTTAGATGTGCTGTTAGTGAAGTTTGCATCTGCTTTGTAGCTTTGTTTAGTTGCTGAACTAAAGAGCTATTTCATTTAACCTCCACTTGACTGTCTGCAGATTAAAATCCAAACTACTTTTAAAATATATATATATAATTATTAGGATTATTAGGATTTTGTCCTTTTGAAAATGAAAGAAGGACAAAAGTCTGTAAAGTCAACCCGTCTTTTATTCTAGGTTTTCTTTTTTCCACACTAATGGAAACCTAGAAAACTCTAAAAGCCAATTAGATGGGATTTTTTTTTCCAGCTGTACGAACCCTGAACAGTGTTATCTAGTCCCTTCAAAATGTAGTAATCTTAATAGGCTCATCTCTGCCAGTAAAATACAGATTACACCAACACTAATCCTACAGCCCACTGTAACATTAACTCATAATGGAGATAGAACAGATTTACATAATTAAACAGAATTCCTTTCATGGCTCATTATTTGAGGATTAATCTGACACAATTGCATCTTAACTTTTAGAAATGATTTGAGATTAAAGGAAAATGTCGACCAACATTCACACTTATGTCAGTCTGTGACGGGGGAGGGCTTCGTCAGCGATCAAAGAAAACATGTTGGGATAATGCAGCTTTGCCGTGACTGGCGTCCCTCGGGAGAAACAGTGATTAACCTAATTGGTTTCCTCCTCCTGACAGGAAGAGAGGAAGTGAGGCCATCATGGGCCAGAACTGATTCGATAGAGTGAACCCCTGCTGCTGAAGAGAGGTGATGGAGAGGCTAAAAAAAGAAAGAAAGAAAAAAAAAGTGGGGGAACTGGAGAGTCAGCAACGGAGGAGGTTGTAGGCAGATGTTGATTTAATGTAGCGTCCGGTTCTGGGAACATTCTGTGAGCGAAAAAGGTATCTGAGGACATAAATAAATCCTGAAGTGATCCTGGATAGCCTATTGTTGGAGCGGAGGACGTTTACGTAACAGTGGAGGCATGGAAAGATGACGCAAAGACAACCCTATTAACTATAAAGAACCGAGTCGTGTTCACCTCGCTCTTCCGACCGAACCCAGATTGTCTCACCTTGCACCAAGGAGCTGCAGAAGAGGAGGAGGAGGAGGAGGAAGAGCGGCCTTTGGGACCTGGGCTGCCTTCCGTCTCTCTGTCCCTCTGGTTGCAGTCGAGCCGGACCTGTCTCTCACACTCCAGGTGACAGGTGTAGCTGCAGTCTGATGGGACAGAAAAACACACATCAGTTTATGCAGTAACCAATCAGTGGGCAGGACTGATAACATAACATAATTAATGCTCCCCCAGAGGAGTCCCACCAGCAGCAGTGCAAGATGAGGAAAGTAGGCCAGAATTAAAACTTGATTCTTCATAAGAAGGAAGTGGCTCCATCTAGTGGTTGAAGCCAGACTCACACGAGGAAGACCTAAACCTTCAATGATAAAATGTGTTTAGGTGCAAAAATGGGTTTGACCCCAGAGGCCTGCAAACAGAAAATAGAGAAAGCCAAATAAGTAATAATATTACTTAATAAATATTAAGTCAATTTTGTAAGTGAACATTTGCACAAGAGAATAAGTCTCTTCTTATCCAAGTCCATTTAAAAACTCATAATGGATTTATTAGATATAATGTAGAGCTGCGTTAAATGACTATAATGTACTACAGCAATGAACTGACTCTTAAAGCTTTTAAGTGATTAAGTATAAAGCAGTTTCCCCGACATACAATACTCAACTCTGACCTGCTTCTGCTAAAAAAAAAAAAAAAAGAAAAACACGGATCAAACTACTTCCACAAAAACCTCTTAAAATAGTTGTCTTTTGTTCTCTGCTAGCTCTATGTGGGTCTGCCTGCTTATGCCTCCATGACTTTCTTGTGGTCAGAGGTTTTTCTCTGCCTCAGATCTCACTTCTCCTCAATGACACAACGGCAGAAAAAACAAAAACAAACAGACTATAAAACTGCCCAGGCCAGAACAGCTCTCCTCTAGGGGGAAACGGGAGTCGAATAATCCTCAAAAACACTTTTTCGCTTCCTCTTATCATTTACCAAAGTGGCCTTTTTCTTCTGAAATGTAATTTAATGAAAAGCAAGTAATTCCACATAACTAACAGAAGGTGAAAGAGTAAAAAAATAAGGGTAAAATTGCAAAAGTAAATTATGTTTTGCTGTTTGTTTTTTTCATGGACATGCTAAAACAGAACAGGTTCAGTACAGATTTTAAAAAAATTAATCCTTGTATTACACTCATATTTAACCCTTTTGTCAACAAGATTTTCAGTCTTTTTGTAGGGATAAACATGACAAAACTTTTAGAACAAAACATCGCAAAGAGATCATATTTCAGCCATCTGGTGGATATTAAGACAAATAAATTCCTGAAAAAATAAGATAAGCTCTGTTTTTCCCTTTCTCTGCCAACATCGGTGACCTTTTCCACTGGGAAGAACAGAATGGCACCATGACTTGGTGATTTGCGCTGAAAGCAAAGATTTCTTTGGTTAAAATCCAACTTAAATGACTTTTTTTTTCCCTGCAAGATATAAACTTCGGATAAATACAAGAGAGTTGTAAAGAAAGGGCGACTCTTTCAACTACTGAGCTTTGGCGAAGAACAAAGAAGGAAGATGTGACAACACATGGCATAATATATACATGTAAGGAAGACACTGATAACTGAAGGAACAGGAGGACAGATATAATAAGTATGTGTGAATGACAGCGACTGGATTGGCAGATAAACCGGAGAAGGAAAAGACGCTGATAGGCGGGGACGTGTCGACCAGAGGGAAGAGTTCAGATAAGAGGATGCTCCACTCATGACATCTGAAGGTCAGTGCAGGGAGACAGACACAAAGGAAGCGGAAAGGAAAGGAAAAGAGAGACTCCTTTTCCTGTCTTTGGTTTTCCCTCATCCATATTTACACTGGCATCACCTCCACATCTAACGTTTACACTTGTGTTCCTATCGCAGCCAACGGAACAACCCGTCCATAAAGCATCAGGCATCTAACTCACTCTGCCTTCATTGGTATCAGTTCAACCCTGAAACGTGAGCGTTACATAACTCAGCAGAGAGTCTTCACATTGCTTGTTTGCAGTGGCGTGAAGGTATGAAGACCTCTATGTTGTACTCCAGAGAGAGAGAGTGCAATGAAAGGGAGAAACCGCGGCAGGTGATCCGGGAGGCATTCAGTCAGTCACGGTACGACGGCATGCATGTGAGCGAAATGCAAAATAAAAGTGAAAGAAATGTGAAACAGAAGAAGGAGGGATGGAGTCAGGAATAAGGCTGTTCTTCTTGTGCAGCTTGTTAAGTGATGTGTGTTAGTTTGTTGGTGTTTGTTGGGAGAAGAGGGGGGATTTTCCCTTTTCACTTCAGTGGAAATTTCATAACCCCCCTGTCAGATAGAGAAGTTAAGTTGGAATTTCTGACTCACTTACAGGAACTACTGACATTTATTGTTTTTTTTTTTTTTTTACAGACTGGGCCAAGAACAACATTTTACTTCATATTTTTACTTTTGTTTGTGGGGGAGCAGCGGGGGGAATTCCCTCAACTGGGAAGTTGGTCTCCTCGTCGTTTGCTCTCTTCAGCTGAAAAAGTGCCACTTATAGGAATAGAAAGTCTCTTTGAAAATCAACCAATCCAGCTATTGTCTTCTGCTTATTAGAGGTCGGGTCACAGAGGTAACAGGTCCAGGAGGTACACCCAGACATTCCTGGATCCATCGACACTCCTACTATTTCTGGCGGATCCCAAGCTGTCCCTGTAGTGGCGGAGCCAGAAAATGTTCATACTGATTCAGTGGCGGCCAACAACTGATCTGTGCCAGAACCATTTTGAAACACACGATCCATATCGTCCAAATAATTCACTATTCCGTCAATTTTCTTCATTTAAAGAGACAAGCTATACACATTTATTTGTGAATTTATGTTGTCCAAGCATATGCCACTGCTCATTTGGTCTGCATCAGAGTTCGATTGGGGATTTTCAACTCTACAAACCAATCAAAGTTTCCGGGCAAACGAGCTGGAGTTCAATTAAAGTGGACTAAACAGGACTGGTGTGAATGCACCCTTAGTTTCTTGTCTCTTCTCAAATTAATTTCTTGCTTTCTTTTAGAGATTTTTTTGGCCAATTTCCTGTTGTCTACTTTAAATGATCTGATGCATGTTTTTGAACATAGCACCATGTTGGTTTGAACATGATGCATATGCAATGACCACAGATGAGGGAACAGGTGCACACATATTTTTCCCACTATGCTCCAGTGTAAGTAAGACACTGTAATGAACTTGTACCATAAACAATCATCAGGATCCAATCTTCCAGTGCAGTGTTGATCCAAGAGCCTTGTGTGTTGTCCCAACATGATTGTTGACTCTGGTGTTGTGTGTCACTCTGATGAACCGGTCTGGCTTGTTTCTGCTTTGCAGAAAAAGAAGCATGGAGGGTATCACCTCCTGACTGACCTTGCCTCAACAGTGAGATGCAGGGCGAGGAGAAAGGCACGTCTTCAGAGACGTGCATCAGTGCAGCCGAGGAGAGGAAGGGCGCTCCGACCTGCACTTAGTAAAGATCCATTTGTGGAGGCTGTGTTAACTTCGACTGCGGCAGCAGTGGATAATCAGTTGGAAGATGGGAAACGTGGGACTTTGTCTCCCTCGCACAAGACACAGCATTTTTTGTTTGCATTCCTAAATGCATCTCTTTCTCTTCAGTCTCCCATGAAGCCCAAAGATCCATCTTCATTTGAAGTAACTTGAAACGTCGCTATGTGCAATCACTAAATGGGCTGAGACAGGAATTACAAGATGCGGGGATGCGGGTGGTTGTTTTTCTGTTCCTGTGAGACAGTGGGTGTGAGACAGTGGGTGTGGGACAGATTAGCAGTGTCTCTCAGGTTAAAGAGGATGTCTGCATGGCTGCAGATAGAGAGGGGGGATCATTATACTTACTGCAAGTCTGGTTCAGGATGGAGATGTTGTGGGGTTAGATAGCTTTAACATAAGGGGCAGGGATACTAACGCCAACGCTAATGAATCTAAGCTGTGTAAGAAGGACCTGAAAGCAGCTTAGAGGGTCTTTGGGGGGAACGTTTAACTATTCTGATCCTATCACAGCTGATTTGGAGTTATTATTCATGTTGTCCCATGTGTGAATTGCATACACAGACACACCATGTTTCACACACTCCATTTTTCCTTACTATTATTAGTATTTAAAGGTATTACTTGCTTCCGTTTTTAAGCATACAGCCTCGCATCCATCTCTGCTCCTTTTGCAAGCACATATTCACCGAAAAAAATCCCTTTGTGTGAGAACCCGCCAGACATAGACACACGAGTGTAATCCTCGAGCTTCATCAAATCTGACCCCCTTCCTCCTGACATCTGTGTTTGTTTATCCGTACCAGAGCTTCATATTTGATAACCAAGAGTCTGTCTTCTGCCTCGTTCTTTAAATACTGATCTGTGTGGATACAGATGCTCCCACAATACACAAGAAATGTTGGCATCATTGAGATTCAGAAATATAGCTGTACAATTAAATGTACAGTTCAAATGCATTTTCTATCTCAAGATTTATTTCACAGTTCTCGTCACATTGGACATTTAAGTACAAACGTTTTTTTCAAATATGAAATGTCTAAAATTTAGACTGGGTTAATCTATGCTAAATGCAGGTTCGCCAGAGCGCAGTTTGTGATGCCCTTCTTAAAAATGTAATAAATTGGATTGTTTTGTTTGGCATCTAAACCACAACCAACTTGGAAACCCAATCTAAGAAGGTCTGGAGGCCCCAGAGTCGTGAATTGTGTTCATAAAAAAGCTGGTTGTCTGTTGTCAGCTTATAAACTAAAAATAATCAATGAGTCGGACTAAAACCTAAATTGTGTTGTTTCAATTGCCAACATAAAAATGACACTACCTACCTAGAATTGATGCGAAAGCTGCCCATTAAAATACCGAAATGATACGCACAAAATCAATCTTTTGCTGAAGAGAGATTTTCAAACATTTATAACTCAATTAGATAAATTCCTACTAAACCATCCAAGTTCACAAATGTGTACACAAGCATACTGAAAACTGTAATCATTCATATCTACTTAAAAGTGTCACTTTGTGCTGAAAACGACTGAGCCCCATAAACAGGATCTTATCGACCTTTGCAGTCAGCAAAGACTGCCCTGTTCAGATGACATGAGCTGTAAGGAAGGGTCCGCCTTAGGAAAACTGCTGGTCTATCACAGGGCACACAGATAGTCGTGTACACCAATTTTCCTTCTACTTTTTCTGTTTTCAGCTTGGGACAGATTAACCAACAGAGAACAAAAGCTGAAAATAGTCAAGTCAGGGACGATTTGGCCTTTTTTACGATGAAAGAACTTTGGTTTAGTTTGGCTGTCTTGTGTTGTGGTTTCTATTTCAGTCCGTTTTTGGTGGGTTTTTTTATTCTGGTGTATTTTGGTATTTACATTCTGAGTCATTCCTGTGTTGCTTAGTTTTTCCCAGGCCATGCAAGCAGTCCCTTGTTGGGGTCTGTGCTTTGTATCTGACCTGCCCATAGTTGGATTTCATCACAGGCTTGTCTCTCTTTTTGTACGTTTTCAGTTTCATTTTAAGGTGAAGAGAGGCCTTTAGCTTCTGGCTGGCCTCTCTTGGGTCTTTTACCACATGCACTGTTAAGGTCAACCAGAGAGATCTGGTAGATTTTACATTAATTGAATGACTGTTAAAGACATATGAAATAAATGAATCCTCCATTGCAGCACCATGAGCACACACTGAGAAACTTCAACCTCCAACCTTTAATTTGAGGTTTTTTCACCCAACTGGGGAAGAAAATCACATATTGAGAATTTGCGATTTGTGAAACATGTCTTTACATACTATATAAATGAAATAACTTTTAAACTGTCTTTGTGTTTCCTCTAACTTAAACTTTGAGGTTTCTTCACACAGTAACTGCATCCACACTGATGAATGTTGTCAACAGGTCACGGCCAGGATGTGTGTTCAGGAGTGACCAAACCAAAAACAACGATGCCCGACAGGCAATTTCTCTATGCATCTTCGGTGCCAATAAACACGGTTCTCGCCTTTTACTGTAGAAGCTTCACTCTTAAAGTTCTTGGTCGCCATAAAGACTCAGCCAGCCAACCTGCAACTGAACTGCTTTGGAATTAGGCTTAAGGGATGAGATGCCTTTACTTGAAATCCTTTTTGAACTCACTGTTTACGCTTGGAAGTAAAGGGATATTATCCATCCTTCCATCACTTTTCTTACACCCTTGTCCCTGGTGTGGTCGGGGTCGGGGGGTCCAATTATAAAGACCATTAAAGTTATCCCTGAAGCCTGCGCAATCTCATACAGAACAAACTCTAGAAAACCCAACGAAAACCTCTTGACTGCTGTGTTTCCTGGAAAAGCACAATTTAGTTTGCAGCAGAAATGTTTGAATTCAAAAAGCCACTGTGTGTGTCAGTGGGCGTCTGATTGTTAGCACTTTATCAGATCAAAGTTATAACTTTCTCGCTCAAAGTGACCTTTGAATTTCTCCACATCCGGCCCGTTGATGTTAAACTCTCTGAACCGCGTCTTTTATAAATGTTTGAAAATACTCAAATACGCAGAAATCCCAACAGAGCAAACAGTTCAAGACGTGAAGTGTCCAGTTTGTCCCGGTTTTTATTCTGTAAAGGGATTAACTGGGTTTCCTTCCAGGGAACGCCGTCTATAAATAGCCCTTATCAGTCTGCAGTGAGCCTGCGCTGGTGAAGCTGCTTCTTAGGCTTTGAAGGCTGCAGCATGACGTCACTCAGGTTGAGTGGTGGTGAAGAAGTGCTCCCTGAGTCATGTTTGGTCAGGGTCTTATCGCACTCTCACAGAAGGTCACATACACACACACACACACACACAAAAGAGTGTGTGTGTTAAATTTTTTGCTTTAAAGATTTGTGTCATTCTGTCTGTGGGTGAATCAATGAATCTGCAGCATCCAGCCATTATTCGCTCCCTGCCTCTTTTCACCCCAGTCGCACTTCAGGCTAATGTTACATCATGTATTCATTGCCCTCTAGAAAAAAAAATACAACAAAAAAAAAGCACATTAGCTCAGTCCTTTTTTTTGCGTAAAACATGGGGGGAAATCAATGCTGCGCTCCATCTATTCTCAAATTTCTGCCAGACAGAACAAAGTCAATATCATAATTCACTTACGGGGGATTTTAGAGGCTCAAACTGAAAGTGTGTTTTGGATCCGTCGGAGTGAAATGGCGACTTTCTGGAGGTGCAAAAGCGACTGCAGCTGCCAGCTGACCTTTTTCACTGGGTCGGTCGGATCCCGGTGATGGGCGAAAGGTATGGAAGGCCAAAAGTGTCACATTTAAATGAATTATCTTTTATGTGATAACGTCAATAAACCTGCAAAGTATTACAATTAATAACAAATTGGAAATTTTTTTTTTTAAAATTAAAAAAAAAAATTTTTGAAAAGGGTTATAATTTGTAATTTCTACAATTTAACCCCGCATGATGATGCTAACACTGAAATAATTATAAAATATATAATTATGAACACATAATAGTTTAAAAATAGCATAACATAAATTTTTACATTTACTTACAAAAAACTGTTTTTTAACTATTGATAATTGTATTTAATTAACAATTATATCTTATCTGATCAGATTTTTTAAATAAGTGAATATTTATTGATCCAATTATACATCTATCAGATTCTGGAATGTGGTGAGTCGATACCATCTTCTCTTACACAAAAAGCAACAGAAATGGATCAGTCAATAGTGTTTTAGAGACAAAGGCTAACACGGCGTTTCGAGGCATGGCTGTTCAATAGTGGACAGAATGGTCGACACAAAACAGAAATATTTTGGCCCACAGCTGGCCTCTGAGGCCAGTGCAGCTCAACTTGTCAACTCATCAACTTTTTCTCTTCCCTCAAAGCACAGACTCCATGTTCTCATCATGACAAACGTGAGGAGATTTTCATTAGCCGTTGTCGTACCTGAGCTGGTAAGCAGGGATCCGTTAGACGATGATCTTCGCAGGATCCTCAAGCTGTCGCTCCAGGAGCGAGACTTGGGCAGCCTCTTCAGCAGCCGGCCCAGCCGCCGTGACACATGGCCGAAGCACGCGCTACCGGCATCCACTTCTGAATCCCCCTGGACTTCCTCCAGACACAAGGACACCTGGCCCAGAAACGTCCTCCCCACTGGTTCGACTCGCCCCAGCCCGTCCCCGTCCTCCCGTTTTTCCCTCGTCCTGCCCCGGGCGGAGAGGTGCTATCTGTGCCATGGATGGAGCATGTTGACACCATCCGGTGGACCCCGTCCGGTGTGCGTAGCCGTCGCTGGACCGCCTGTCCTGTCGCCGGCTGACCCTGTCCCTTTGTGGACTGCCCCAGCGCCAGCCCACCAGCTGCCCCCCTCTGCCATCCCAGCGGAGCCACTCTGCCACCGGTGCCACGCTCCGAATAAACAGCCCCCTCTCCACCCGCTCTGCCACCCCTCCACCTGTTCTCCACACAGAGTCCCCTATGCTCCCACCTCGTGAACGGTGCACCTCACACCTGAGCGTGGAGACCCGAGACCTGAATCTGTGCCGGACGGCTTGTTCCTCTCTCGTCCTGCTGTTGCCACTGCTCCCTCATCCTCTCTCTGTGTCTACTGCAGCACCCACACACTCTGCAGTATCAACCAGCCAGCTTAAAGAGACAGACACCCCCAAATACAAACACTCCTCTCAAAGCTCCTCTGCTACTTTCTCTCCTCTTTTTTTCCCCAACAACAAACACATCTTCCTCTTCGTCAGTGATTGATTTTCATTCAGCAGCCATTTCACTGACTCCAGAGAGGCGATCACTGACACTGTCTCGTCTCTTATCCCTCTTTTCAGTCTCCTCACTGAGGGGAAGTGAGTCAGCCAGTCTCTTTCGCACCACAACAGTGGAATATTTCGTCTGTGCAAAGCGAACGCATCGTGTGGGTTGAGCTGACGCGCGGCCCGTCGGTTATTAATATGCTCTGTGAAGAGGAAAGAAGAAGAGCCACATGGAGTTCTTCTCCTGTCCTACTTCTGAAACAGAAGGAACAGGACGATGCGCTCGCCGCTTTGACTTCCGGTTATCATTACATAATCACAAGCAAGGTCGTCAGAAGTAGGTTTTTACGCCGAGGGAGCTGCTGTCCAATTCTGTGCGCTGGTGGAGGAAATGCATTCTTTTCATGTGCTATCTCTGGTGTAAGACAGGTCTGCTCCTCAGAACCGTATCCAGCCAAGGGCATCCTAAAAATACATTTCATTGTTCTTCAATGCAGTCAGCACTGGAGATGCAGCTTTCCTTACAGTTCAGATCTCCAGAAAATGTCCTAACCCTTTGAACTTATACACAAAGGAGAACCTAATTCTGAAGTGGAAAGAAAAATATATTTTCTTTTAACACTTTATAGAAGTCTCTACCAGCTTTGCTCATCTAGAGACTAGAAGTGTTAGCCTGTTCTTTGCAAAATGGTCAGTCAGACTGGATGCAGACCGTCTTGGAACAGCTATTTTTAAGACGTTCCACAGATTTGCAATTGGATTTAGATCTAGGTTTTGACTAGGCCATTTCAAAACATCATTATGCAGCACTGACTATATGTTCAGGGTCATGGTTCTACTAAAAGTCCAGGTTTCCAGCCACTATTAGGTGAAACATCCCCACAGCATGTTTCTGCCACCATCATGTTTTAAAGCGGCTTGTGACGATTTGTAAACATGGCTTCTCCTGGCTTTCTTCTAGCCTCTGTCTCATTAAGAAAGAGATTTGTGAACTCCATGAGTCGTCCTGGCAACGGGATCTCTGCAGCTCCTCCAGATTTACCATTCGCCTCTCGGCTGCATCTGCAATTTTTTGCTCCTCTTGCCAGGTCAGTAGGTTTAGGTGCAGAGCCATCTCTCTGCAGGCTTTGAGATGTGCCGTGGTCTTTTCATTTTCAAATGATTGAACATCATGCCTAAGGGGTGATATATAATTTTAAAATGTCAAAGTGCTTGAAACTTCTCCACAACTCCCTTCCCTGACCTGTCTGCTATGTTCCTTCCTCTTTGTGATGCTGTTTGCTCACTCAGGCCTTCACAGAACAGCTGGATTTATACTGAGATGAAACTACACACTAACATATACAATAATTGGCCGATATCTGAAGGCGATTGGTTGCCTAGGTTTTATTGATGCATACAAGGAAAAGGCGGTTGAATATACTTGTTTTATACTTTATACTTGTTTTCAGATTTTTCTTTCATTCTGCAATCATTTATTTTTCACTAGACTCCGGCAAAGGTACCATAAATGCAAACGTAAAACACAGCAGAATAATCATGCAGCTGATTTTGACAGACATATTAGCTCTGATGGAAAGTGTAGGCTGAAATGTGTGTTGTCTGACACGGGCCAGTTTATCACCTCCCCTCCACCTCGTATTTCCCTTCGAGTGGGGATTTCTGAGCGTGAAACGGTCGAGTAGGTTCTTGATTCAAGACCCACTCTGTGAAAACTAAAGGAAGTGGTTGGATCAGGAGGTGATGGGGGTTTAAGAAAATCACACTGAAAACTCCCTGAAGAGATATCTGGAAAGTCACGGAGTATACAAGAGGCAGAGAACCGGGAAGGATCTGTGGCAGTGACCTTCCTATGTGGTGATGTTACATTTAGAGTGTTGTTTGAGAGTTTATGGATTTCATGATTTCAAATTCCAGCATGTCTCTCAGATATGTATGATAGGTACTGATAGCTGCTGTAACATCCTGTCTATTTGCACTGTGAGCAACAAATACAAAGCTTTTCAATTTGCACAAGTTTTAATAGCCGTAAGCGTAATACAGCTAATTTGGTTGTGAAGTGATTCTTCTAAAATCCTTATTGAAAAACACTAAACATCCAATTTTCTTTACAAAAAACCATTAGCTATCAACATCTTCTTATTAACAGAAGTCTATGTGGCAGTGGGATATATTTGTATAAATAATGGAAATATTAATAAAAATATGAGGTTTGCATTTGTTTTGGTGCAGCAGATTTTAAACGGTGAACTGAAATCATTTTGGTCATTGCTTATAAAGTTTGCTGTCTGAAAAAATATGAAATGGTTTAGAAAGAACATTTTTAGGCACAGATGGAAAAGCACTTGAGATACTTTTACAGTCTGGAATGTATTTAAATATGGTTATCGTCCATCTGACATTACTGAAAAATATATATAATCATGCTTAATTATCCATGAACGGACTCTTAATGCATGTTTTAAGACATAACTGATCATTACATGTCTTCCTCTGCTGTTTGGGTGCTAAACCCCGTTGTTAACCAGCGGGTTTCAAATAGCTACTGCTTAAAATGTAGCTGTGTAGAAGCATGAGAACAAACAAAGCACAGCACCAAATCCAGGAGTCGAAGCTCTGGATCAGCAACAGTATGATAGCCTGAAAACATTAAATCACATATTAATCTGACATCTGACTATAACCCCAATGACTCTATTCCTGGGATTTAATCCTAGACAGGAGACATTCAGAGCTGGGATTATAGTGGCTGCCATTCCCAGACCATTCCCGCTTAAATCTCTGAGATGACGAGAATCAACAAATTAAATCAAGGAAACACATTTGTAATGTGAAATGAAATTTAGGATGTCATTTAACATGACATCTTATATGAAATAACCCAGATGAAGAGTTTTTATATAGTTGATTTTTTTACATGTTTTATGTTGTATGTTCTGTATGCAAACCATTAAACATTAGACTTTTAATGCATTAAAAAAAACACCAACTAAGTGTCTACATTTATATTTTTGGACAGTGGGTGAAAGCTGGAATCTCTGGAGAGAACCCATGCTTGAACTAGGACCACCTGTGAACTCCGTGCATAAAAGTTTCTGCTCAAGATTCAAACCAAGGACCTTCTTGCAGCAAGGCAACCGCTGATATTTCACGAGAGTCCAAAATGTGGCCCAAATGGAGATGGAAAACACAACTGATGAAAAACACAATTGTTCATTGTGTGATGAACAATTTAAAAAAATATATATATACAATTAAATATAATTCTACATCAAATTTGAGTATTTTTATGACTGTAAATCATCAGAATATAGTACACTGTGCTTAAAAACCAAGAGAAATAGCTTATTGCTTTGAGTGGAAAAAACAATGCAAGAAAAACAATGACTGATGACTGATGACTCTGTGAGTTTCCTCATGTTCTATTCAGTTTATAGAGTTGAAAAGCTTCTCTTCAGCATAAGTCTGCCTGCCTTTTGACTCATCAACAGATGATGGCCGTTTGACCTCTGGGGTTGACTGAGCTATGCTTCGTTTCTTGCCCAGTTACAGTCAAATCAAAACACATGCTGCAATTTTTTTTGTGCACTGCCTAGGCCTGTCGCGATAAACGATAAGTCAATTTATCGAACGATAAATTAAAATTATCGACCTCATTTTAATTATCGGCTATATCGTTTCTTCCTGCCTTTTTCTCTTACTGTTGATGACACTGAATGAAAAAAGGCTCAACTCCGGTGCTCTCCACTTCCTCCCTTCCTTACTTCCTTAGTGTAATGCCCAGCGCGCTGCACGATCTTATGTCGCGGATTGTAGGCCCATTATCAAAACCTGAGACACATTAGCCGACAGAAATCCTCGGTATAACGGCTCGATCGAAACCGTGTTGTGTCCAACAATGGACACAAAATAATAAGTCCAGTTCATTCACTTTGAAACCAGGCATTAATCAATTCCTTAGTATAATCTACCTGCAATGCATGTGGCTAGTGTCAGTCTGACTGAATGAAAATCATTATAACTATTTATGTCATGTTAACGAAGAACAGCTGAAAAGTTATCGGGTTTTCTGGTAGAAATTTCGCTCCAACTCCTCCCCTAGTTATTGATATTTTCTTTGCACGAACTGTTGAATAAACATTCATGTTGTTTCCGATGTCTGCTGGACTTCGGGTTGCACCGTGTCAGCTGTTCGGGATTCTCCTCCGTGTTTCCCCTCAGAAAGCACGAGGAGAATCCGCGCTTTCTGATTGGCTACTGGTCACATTCAACAGGCTGCGTCACTCTCCCAGTCTGGATAAATCCTTGATTTAGATCGGAGCGGCACAACGATCTACCGTAACACACAACACTAGTGACGATCTCAGAACGAAGAACGTTCTAAGATTGTCGTTCGGGGTAAAAAAATCCTGTAGTTTGAACTATTGCATCAGGCAGTCGGATGTCTTCTCTATTTAAATCTAATTATTACTGAAGGGCAATATACTATACAGACTTCATAATCTGCACTCTTTTGGTTGAATGCAGTATTTATTTCCACTTTGGCTTTATGTTGTTTAGTTTTTATTCAAGTACATTTATTGTTAATGGAGACTAAGAATCTATTTTATTTTTGGTTTTGGTTGTTTTATTTATTTTGTGTATCAGTCCCAGTGTTAAGTGTCTTTTGAAAGTAAAGTGTATCTATCTTTGGCAGAAAATCGCATGTATTATTATGTAATTTCCATTAAAAAAAAAGGTCTTCAAACAATATTATCGTTTATCGCAATAATTTTTTTATTAAATCAAAGCCTAGCACTGCCTGTCTTGTGTTTTTTTAAGTGGTGAATGCTATATCACTCGTGACACTCATCTAACTGTCAAGATGAGGAATGAAAATAAAAACTAGAAAAGCTAAACCCACAAAGATGAAAGGCGGCAGTGGATTCAGACGACGAGGCTGGGCGAAGACGTTCGACTGACAGATTCCTCTATAGGGCAAGGCCACAGGAGTCCCAGTGGGACCAGCTTCTGCCGGCTTCATCTTCAAGCAGGCTGCAGCAAACTGAGGGAGGGCGATAAATCCGAGAAGTGCCGACGGAGCAAAGCAACCAAAACAAAGACGCAGAATAATGTTTATGGCTACAAATCTCCGTCTCTTCGTCCTCTGTTATTTGATGGGAGGAGAGGAAAGGCAATTATGTGTCCATGTGTGCTGCTGCTATTTTGACATGTCTGTTTGCTTTTCTTTTCTGAGCATACCCCGAAGGGACCGACTCTGTGTTTGTTGCCCTCAGGACTCTGCAGAACTCTGATAGCATCCCAGAGAAGCGAGAGGAGGTTCACTGACAGTCGGCAACAAAGCGCAGCTGCCGTGCCTTCCACAAGCTTTCATACCCCCTGAATGCTTTTTCATGTTTTGTCACATCCCAACCGAATACTTTGAACAATTCACTGCCTTCCTGCTACTCTGTCATAAAGCCCGGATTTGTTGAGTGAACGACTAGTAACTCGCTGTTTGAGAAGTTGAGACCTTGGGATATTGGTTTATGCTCTAATCCAGCTGTAAACGTCTCTACAGCGCAGATATGTCTGCTGTGTTCATTGGTCTTTATAATGCTGCTTGTTCCCTAATGGTTAAGCCAGCACAAAATATCACAAATATTTCACCATCACTGTATCAGTGTGTGCAATATTCACATAGCAAATTACTGATTGGAGCGCAGTAACTGTTGGCTACTGTCTTCCAGGAGTTATTAACTTGCATTTCACATGCTAATTCAACATTTAGCCAAGCGAATAGAACTCAGGTGTGTTGAAACAGAGTGTCTGTGTCATAAACAGCCAATGAAATACACTCTAGCTCGTGGTTTCAGCCTGAGAAGATGTGAATACTTCTACAAGGATTTGTAACCACTTTGAGCCACAAAGAAAAGAAGTTCCTGAGCTGTGAAGAAACTGTGTGTCCGTCCGCGTCTCCCTCCGTGTGATTAATGCTCCAGTAATCTCCGCTCTTGCTTCGGCGACCTCCTGCTGATAGCACACTAAATCAGACAGCTCCGCAGTGCTGGACCGACTCGAGCTCTTTTCTTCCGTCCCGCAGCCACGTTAAGCCTCTCCCCTCGCAGATCATTTGTCTCTCCCCCATTCCCATCAAGTTAGCAGCACTTTTTCAGAGAATCTACGGGAACTTCTTCCTTTTTCCACTGATTCATTATTTGTTCCGTTCTCCACTCCCTACTTTCATCACTTTCAATCAGTCCACCGCTTGGTTCATCCCACACTGCTCTGCAGACGCAGCCTCCCTGTCACAGATTGTTGCTGACACAATGATTACTCAGCAACCGCACATTTACACACAGACATTCGCATATACAGTACACGGGTGGCGTGAAGCTCACAAAGGTTGCTGGTGTTAAGTTAAGTGTTTGCGGCAAAACAGCGGCGGCATGTTTGCCTGTAAACATGTTAAGTCATGACCAGGTCAGATTAGCCTGGCTAAACCTTTCCTTGTCTCACAGTTGAGATTAACTTGACTTTCTGCAAAACAAGTCAAATTAAATCAGGGTTTCCCCCTTTATGAGTGGGTTTTTAAATTACAATCAACGTGTGTTAATTCATCAGATGAGGGGGGGAGTTTCCTGGCATTTCATTTTACTTCTTAAAAATGGCCACTTTGTTTCAGAAAACAAGAGTTTAGTTCACCTTTCAGTAAACTAAACCCCAACATATCACTAGGTCTGATGTTTTCTCGCAGCTAACCAAAGCTGCAGAAAACGTCTTTTTGCAGCATTTTATTGTTGCAGCTTGAATTCCAGTCTGACCTCCAGTTGCTTTCTGGTGAGAGTGGGAACACTGGGAGGCAAAGATAAAGGGATTTACGCAGAAGGATTCTGGTTCGGTCTGAGGAGCAATGTTGGATATATCCATACCCAACACGCTTATCGAGATGCTCCACTTTTTGAGTATAAGCAGAGTCGACCCAAGGCACAAAACCCAATCTGCAGCTCAGCGAATCTCCTCTGACCCCAGCCCAGCAGGGAGCCCCAAAAAGTGCTTTAGCTGAAGTCAGAGCTTTAAATTTGTCGATAGGCTTGAACGAGATTAGATGTACACTTATCTGTATATATATTTCCTCCTTAAATCATAAATCCTTCATGTAGGATTTAAATAAATGAAATCACAAGGTCTGAATGAGAATATAAACATAAAGACATTGAAAATAGCACATCGAAATAGATGGGGACAAGACATTACGGCCAAAACGTGCCCAAGTTTGGTCATGTGTATGAGCAACATTTCTCAAATGTTCTTAACTTTTATTGAGCTTTAAGCATAAATTGCCACAGACCACTTGTGCTGCAACCTCCGTCTCTGATGGAGTCACATTTTATGGACAATACGGCAGACTAATCAGAGTAAGTCGTGACATCAGCAAGAAGCAACTGTGTGCTGTTATATGTTTAATAGAAGAATGTGAATCAATATTGAACTTAGATCTAATTCTACAAGGCGTCCCACGCGGGTCTGGACCGCCTCTGTCACCAAACATCAGCAGAAATCATCTTGCCCTGGATGCCCTTCACTCAGACGAGCCTATGCTGAACCGGATGGAACTTTTGTTTTCAATATCAAGTGAAATGCATGTTTAGGAACCACGCAGTCATCAGTCACCATCATAAACGGCGTCACTTACTTTGACACTTGAGTCCCTGCGCTGTGATCTGTCTGCTGCAGGCGTCGCACCAGTCCTGCCTCACCGGCTTGGTCTCGAACCGGTGTCCTTCCCCTCTCTCTGCCCTCACTCGGGGGTCCATCTCTCGGGGGAAGATGGACCAGGCCTCCCTGCGGTGAGGCTCGGCGCGGGCCAGCTTCACCACCCCGGTCTTGCCCTGCGTGAGCCGCTCCAGCGGCGGCCCGCGGCGCTCTCCGGGAGGCGAGACCGCGGATGAATTGCTCTGTTGTCCGCCGTGACCTTCTCCATTCCGGGAGCCCCGTCTCCCGTGCCACGCGTCCCGGTGCCGGTGTGCTCTTCTCGGTCTGCTGGTAGTACCGCTCGGCATGGCGCAGACTCCAGGCTCCTTCAGCGACCCCCCCCTGCGACAACTCGTGTTTTGGTTTGGGTCACACCTCATGTGGCCATTGGTGATGTGCCCGGCCGTCCCTCGTGCAACGCTGCCGCAGCTGCCCGCGTCTCCGTCCTGCGTGGGGCTCCGTGGCGCTTGGAGGCCGGCCGAGGCGCCGCATCCTCCGGCGGGCATCATCCCTCCGGCCGGTCCCGGACGCCGTAAAGGATGAGTTCGCATCTCCTCCTCGGCAGCGTCCGCGCCGCTCCTGGCGAGCATCGTCTTCTCCCAGGGCGTGATTTTCTTCTTGGAGCTGGCCAGTTTGAAGAGCAGGACCGGCGGTTCCGAGTCCAGTCTGTGTGGACCGGGCTGCTGCCCCACCACGCTCACAGACGCCATTACGCTGCGCTCCCCGTTACCACTGCGTGTTTGGCCGCTGGGAGTGTGTAGGTATGTGGTGCTTTCAGTCCGTGCGCTGAATGTAAACTGAGCTCCCGCCAGCGAGTGACAACAAATCTGTTGTGGTGACGCGCCTCGACGCTGGAGGATCAGAGCGCGCGCCCAGTTCCGAGCGTCGGGAGCGCGCTCTCGCTCACAGGTTCACTCTGAGGTTTTCACTAGAGAGCAAGAAACTTTCAGGAAATCAGCTCTACTAGACGATTTGATTTGTGTTTTTGTCTCCCCTCCCCAAACAAAACAAGCAGAAATACTGAATTAATAGAAATTGTCCTGCCCGAGTTAACACTTTTAACATTTCAAACTTTAGAGGAAAGCTACAAAGAATGTCTAAAACATACAGATAGAAATAGTTTAAGAAATTCTAACAAGAGGTCAGATTTTTAATTATAGAAAATCTGAGCGTACATACATATATATATATGATTGATTTATTCAATAGACTCATATAGACTCATGGTTCACATGCACAACAACATATAAAAATAAATATAAACATCTTCAGCAGTTTTTTTCAGCCAAACTGGCTGAGTAATATCAATATCATAAATGATCAAACCCAAATTATGAGCCCAGTCCTGCCAGAAAACCCAGTCAGACCAGAACCAACATAACATCAGACGATAACAGGTCATCAAGCTCAAAGGATGTAATAATATGCTCGGTTAAAATGAAGCAGAATGAACTACACTGGAAAAACACAAAATACATGGTACAAGCAGAATATAGTATCTTATAGATTCAGGAGAGGTTAATATTGAAACTAATCAGATGGGGGTAAAAAAAATTAAACTGGAATCCAAGCAGATAATTAACAGTTAATGGTTTCAGGGTTACTCTAGTCAAATTCTACGTTCTTCATACTTTGTGTTTTATGACTGCAATTGAAAATGAAAGTTTACATCGAGCTGTGCTTTTAATGTCCACAAACAATGTCAGTGAAAAAAAAAAACCTACCCCAATGAATCTTTATGCGACAGACTGGCAACCTGACCGGGGTGACCCCGCCTCTCGCCCGGACCCCACTAACGACAAGGGAGTTAGAAAATGGATAGATGAATGCATGGATGAATCTTTAACAAATTCAGACATGCCTTAATATTTTAGTAAGACATCCCGTCTTATAAATACTTTGGAGTATTCACACACCTCTGGAGCAGGATTGCTGTCTGAATATACAGAAAGATGTTCAACAGTATGAAAAACAACACAATGTCTCACTTGTTATTGTGGGCTAGAAAAGGACATCAAACTTTCCACTTTGCCAAAAGCACGTCATATGAGCGGCTAAAAACCCACAGAGGCATCTGAATTTACCCCCGCTTCTTCCCCCTCTCACACCAAACTGAAACTACGAGGGTTTTCTCAAACACGCCCACTCACACACACTCACACACACACTGAGAAATCATTACATTTCATTTTCTGTAATCTAAGTCGCAATAACTTTGAAATTATGCCAATCTTACAATTTATTTGTTTTTATGAAGGCTGTGTTTGAGAGCAAACGTGGAGAAACGTACGTCATGCCTTAAATCTCAAGGGGTTTAATAAAAGAAATAAACGGCAATCAAGTTTGCATGTGTGAAAGGACGAAGTGCGTTTGACCTCATAAAGGTCTTTGCTTTGAGAAAACGCTTTTGCAACCACAAACAACAATGCCCTGGATTTCCCCTACAGGGACGATCACAGCGACTGTGATTATTTAATGCTACTCTAACGTACTGTCAGTGAAGTGACAGCAGGACTCATTGTAGTTTCCCCTGACCATGTTTACTCTTTTCAGGGAAATCACATGGTAAAAAAAAACAACACAACAAACAGAACATGAACATGACTTCAGATACAGACCTGATGAAAGTATTTATAGCCATTAAACATGTCCGTATTTGACTTTTTCTTCAACGACAAGCTAAAATATTAGGATTTTAAGTGGCAGCCCGACATGGAGCTAAAGTACAATATTTTAACAAATAGTAATAAAGAGACAACTATGGTGTGCTTTTTTTTTTTTGTCTGAATCCCCCTCTACTTTCACGGTGAATCACACAAAATCCCAGTAAAGCATACTAAACATTGTTTTTGTAATGGGGGTATGAAAATGTTTTTAATACGCCATCATGGTCACCAGGAATACAGTGATTCATTCAAACAGCTTACATTGAGATTTGTTTTTACAATCATTGCATTAACGTCACCTGAGTTCATGATACATGGAGCGATTAAATTAGAACAATTGAAACTTAATTCTCTTTTATACAAACCCCAAAATTTTAATCAGGCCTCAATTACGATTTTAAGAGATGACCAAGGGGTTGCTGCATCCATCTCACTTCTACTTCCTCGTTGATTTACTGGAAGCGACGGACTTCCTCTTCCAGAATAATGCATCTTCTATAAAAACTAAACACTTTAAATGTCAAACCACTTATAAAATCAATACTGTACACAGATGATCACAAATCAGGATTTACTAAATACAATTATGAAAACAAAGACATGAAAAAAAAAAAATAAATGTATTAAATCAGTGCCCCTCATCATAAACTTTAGAATACCAGAATTTATGTAAAGGCACTCAGGCAGAATGTTTGGATTCTCCAGAGCTTCTCTGGTAGAAGGGAAAACAGGAAATGCAACCAATAAAACACTCCAGCTGCTGACAGAGCATTTGTTTTGTTTCATGCCCACAGTCTATCACTGTGGCAGCCTATTAAAAATACAATAACACAAAAGGCATTAATGAGGTTTGTATTGAATTGCATCACCGAGGCAGCAAACACACACTCACACAATGATTAAAAACATTCATCGGAGCCTCATCCTGCATCTCTCTTTAAATTGAGATTCACATTCTACTGAAAGTCTCTGACTGCTTCCTTTTACATGATGAAAGCCATCCACAGATAGAAGCTCTACCACACAGTTCATCAGTGGCAGTGATCGCCAGAGACACTGCATGTGGACTTGAGAGGTAAAAACGACTGCACATCAATGTCACAGTGTGGACGGTCTGGTCGGACCGGCCCCCAGAGCAGCTGAAGAATTCACTCCGCCGAGGCTGTAAAGCAAAGAAATATCCTCAAACTGAGGAAGAGTTTAAAGAATTGAAGCTGTTTACACAACTCACCTCTCTATGATGCTGTTGTTACACTGTAGTTCTCTGACCAGAAGCTCCATTTCGTCCCTCAGATGATGCATCCTTCAACAGAGCAACGCATGAAATCAGGCCACCGGGACTTTGTATCTACAGCTACACAAGCTGGCATCAAGTTATTAAGCTCTATTGCTGCAGGTTCACCTCAAACCACCACAATAACAAGATGGCTCATTACTAAGATTCAACACATACCACAGATCAGATTAGAAGCACTTTGCTGCCATCTAGTGGCTGGGGTTACGCTAAAAGATGCATAATAAACGGACGGAGATTTACAGTTATTTATCACGTTGAAATTACTAATATGTTCTTAATAATTTTGACAGCAAGAACACAAACTTACTTAAACATTTAAGTAAACAAATTCAGGCTGTAAAGGAATATGTAGCACTGGATTTAATTTTTTCTAAATGAACAATAACAAACCGAACAGTTTGTTATTGTTCATTTATAGTTTAGAGGAGGATAATATTTTTTTAAAATCTTTACGTTGTATTTTGAGCGCGTTAAGAACAGAATGCCGAAAACATTTTCGCTCAGTGTTAATCGTGACGTCACAAAGCAAAACCTTTCCAAAAACATTAGTTGTTTTTTAGTTTGATTGCCATCAAACTTACTAAACTTTGTCATTTTCTTTCATATAAGGCTTCTTTTTGCCATGTTTCTACATTTTATTGATAAGAAAGTAAATACATTTGAAATGTTCAATGTGTTCCTGTCTCTGCTCTTTGTGTTGAGAGTTGTCTTCTTTTTCCTCGCTAAATTTCCATTTGTTGTCATTTGGTTCAGCTGTCTCCATATCATTTTTATTATTATTTGGCAATCAGGACCGTCATGATTGTTTTCTACATCTAAAACTATCAAAACAAACTGTACAGGGGAGCATATATCCATGTTTTAAGGTAATTTCCACAATTACGATTTCATGCAAATTCAACAGCTCCTTGAGACAAGACCAGTTGGTCCCACTGATGAATTACAACAGGTTTAAACTTAAACCCACCTGAAGACCATCTGAGACTTGTCCCTGGGTGTGATTTCAGGCTGCGGTTCAGCTCTACCAAACTGAGGGGAGCTAAGGATTCTGTTCATCGTCTGTGGAAGAGACACGGGAGACGAAACAACTTCAGAGATCCCAAACATCCTCAACGTAAAAAAACAAAACAAAATAAAGATGTTATGAGCAGATGTTCATAAATAAAGAGAAAGGTTTGACCTTCCCAAAGAGAGAAAGCAGAGCTTCTAACAGAACAAAAATATCTGAAAGTCATAAAAACTCATGTTGACCTTATTCTGCTGCTGCTCGCTAATATCCAGGTCTCCCAGTAAGCCAGCAGAGAAAGAGGTGAAGTCCTGCAGTCGTGTCTGCATGTCCAGCAAAATGCTGCAAATACGAATAAAAGCAGAAATGTTTAACTCACGACTATTATAAATGATTACAACCACCTACAATACAGAGGTGGGACTATAAACTGTAGATAATTAACCCAGAAAAGTCGTCAATAAAGCTCATTCCAGTGTCTCAACTACAGTAACATTATGAAGCTGAATATATGTTTGAATAACTCCTTAAAAGTCTAATTAAATACATTTAAATTTACCCAATATGTTATTATAAAACAGTTTGTTTGTATACATTTCCTCCCAGTTTTGAGTGTAAAAATAAAGATGTAAAGGAATTAAACAAAAGTCAAGTGTCACCTTACAAATAAGATGTTTAAAAAAAGTTAAACAGGACAAGCAATGTGAAGATCTGGAATCTCTTTGAAGCAGGTTTTGATCGTGTTGCTGCTCTGACCTGCTCCACGTCCTTGTTGAGGCCAAGAGCTCTTTATACCTCTGCACACACTCCTCTCTGAAGAGAGATTTCACCCGCTTAATGTGAGACATCAGGTGGATTCTGGGAAAAGGACAGCGAACAAGTTCAGATGCCGATCAGGTAGAACCATGAAGCCAAATAAAAAAAAAAGATAAAAAAGAGTCAACTCACTTTTCAAACTTGTGTATTTGCTCATCGTTATACAGAAGTTCTGGTTAAAAAAAGTAATAAATCAGAAGAGTCAATATTTGTGTTAATGACAGTTTTTGCTTTTAGTTGTTCATCAAAATGTATTCAATGTATTCAAGGGCTCAAGGGCTAAAACTGACGGGATGAAGTTTCTCAAAAACGCTAAACAGATGCTGACCTTCCAGTAAAGTTCCACCTTTCTTCCAGTACACAGAATCTTTTGTAAAAGTTTTCAGGATCATGAAAGTTTTTGGCAAATGTGAAACAGGAAGTTGTGTTTTTTTTTTTTTTTCTTTCACCAGTGGGTTTCATCTTAAAACGTCACTCGTGGATTCTATTTTGGCCAAGTGTCTTTCTAACTGCTGAATAATAAACTCTGACCTTCACTGTGGGAAGTGAGGCCTGTCGTGTTTTCTGTGTTCTCGTTTTTTTTTTTTTCGTCTTCCTGTATGATTCGTCGATTCATTCTCAGAATCATTTTAGTCATTTTGGTAGTCTAGTCACTCTTTGGGAGGTTTTCATGGCTGTTCTTCATGCTGATGCTGATTTTTGCTGTGATTTGGTAGAGTCCCATAATTTCAGAAATGCCACTGTAATCCTTTCATGTAAATATATTGTAGTAGTTTTGTTTCTTATATCTTTCTTTTTGAAAATATTCACTTCCTGTTGTCAGTTTCTATGTAAGTAATTTCTATGTAAGTCTGGCTGTAATCAGGCCCCATTCTAAATAATTGAGTAACAATTTTGCTATCCAAAACTGTTAAGTTGGGATTTGATGAAGAACATAAAACCCACAGATATTTTTCTCTTAAAAAAACTCATAGTTTAAAACTGAATTTTGTATTAAGTCTTGTAATCTTTGATGCAGATATTCTAATGATCTGTAACATTCAATGGGTGTTGGAAAAGCAAAAATAAAAAATAAATTGTAAAATTATTTTCACAGCATTCTATCTCCACCCAAATTAAAAATCAGAATATGTGCTTAAAAAAAAAAATCTAGTAAAACCTAAAATAAACAGACAAAAAATGTGTAGCAATAAAAGCCTTCATACTTCCTGTGAGTCTGTCTTTGCGATACTGGTGATGAATTGCTGTTATCTTCTCCAGCAGCATCTGCATCTTCTGACAGCTGTGGAGCGAAAAAAAAACATTTGAGCAACAAAAATGCATTCTCAACAATAAATCCTAGTGGAAAAACAACACAGCTCTCCCACAATACCCCTTATCATGAGTGAGGGTCTCGGCCAGCTTAGCCTGCTGTATCTGCAGGTGCTCCAGCTGAGTCTGAAACTCCCGGATGCCAGCAGAATAAATAGGCAGATGCTGATGAACCTGGGATGACAGCAGCAATACATTCTGTTACATAATGCAAAAAGAAACAAACCTGTTTGCTGTTATTATTCACATGAACGCATTTACAATTAGTTCTATTAGATTTAAGCTACTAATGACCATCTTCCGTCTCCTGTGACACACTGACTTTCTGCTCTGCTGAAAGTAATAACTTACTTGAATAAAAATGAATTTAAAAATCAAACACATAACTTAATAAATCATCAAATTCTAAAATACATGACAAGGACCAAACAAAGAAAATGCAGGAATAAAAAACAAGCCTCCTTTCCCCACCTGATGCCCCACAAACATAAACCAAGTGAGACCAATTCATAACAGCAAACAGGAATAACAGAAAATAAAAGTGTCAATTAACATTAGTTAAAAATAAACTGCAAACATGTAAAACCAAATGTTTTTAAAACACTAGGAAACCAGTGCAGAGAGGTTAATATCTGAGTCCAGTTAGGTCTCCTCAACAAAAGATAGTAAAAAATATTCCACTAAAAATACCTTTAGGTATTTAGTCTAGCACACAGTTCTCCTATCATTTCCATGACTCACACTGAGTAGGTAAAACTGTGTGTATTAACAATGTACAATTCAAAGTGGGAAAAACACTGCCGACGGCGAGTCTGCGCTAAATCAGCCTGGGGGTAAAACAGTCCTACATTAGTCAGACTGAACTCTGGTGTTGGTTCCTGGAGGGGCTTACCAGCTGCAGCTTTTGACTGGAGTCATCAACGGAGCCTTGATTTTCAGCTGAGTATGAAGCTCTAAAACACACGCAGTAGTAGACAGAAATTACACAAGACAATGACAGTGATGAATCCAGAGATGTTCACATTATAGGGAACAAATCCAGACCTGAATTTTAATGCTTGTGCAAGGTTGATAAAACTACAGCTACAACACGGCGGCTATGAGATCTGCTTCTAAAAGCCGCAACTGAACGTACAGTTTGTGAATCCTGTGCTCTGCGCTGAGGCAGGACTGCAGTCTAATGGTGATGATTGCAATGCTGTGCCTGGCCTCTATGCACTCGTGACGCAACTTCATCCTGAGAAACAAAAGAGAGAAAGACAGGAGTAAGAAGGACAAGATATCCTGGTGAGAGAACTTATCCGTTTCTGCATGCAATGATCTCACATGTAGCTGTAGTAGCCCTGCAGCAGCAACTCTCGATACGTGTGAAGCAACAGTACGATCCTCTTGTACTGGTGAACTATTCCCACTATTACCTAAAAAAAGAAACAACCACATCATCATAGTAAATTTCTAATTAAACAACGCTAACATAAACTTGAATTTAGTGGAAAACAGTATGATTAACAGTACCTTGGAGAAATTGTAATCTGTCACTACGTCAAACTTGGACGGAACGGGAGGCGTCTCCGCTACAGAAAAAAGAAATCCAAAGAAATGTGATTCATGACATTGTTTAGGTTTTACTAATGACTCACGACTCATGTTTTATTCTGAATGTGACTTTCTTCTTGCTGTTGGTGTAGCTTCCCAGACAGATTTAATTAAATTAACAAAGATGGGAGACGGCCAAAAAAAACAAAAAAACATGAAGGTCGTTTCTGTTTGCCTTACGCTCTCTGAAGGGCAGGCTGCTGGTGGTCTCTGGTGTGCTGCTCAGCAGAATGAGAGGCTGGGAAGATGAAGTGCATGGAAGGTTCACCACCTTCATGCCGCCCTCCAGAACCAGATCATGGCCCAGGTACATGAGCTGTTGCTGCGGGATGCCAATACCAGTCTGAGCTGCCACCTCTTCAAAGAACACCGACACCCTGCTTAGCACAAACGAGACGTTTTAGGTTCATCTTAGGTAAGATTTTGTGAAAAGCCAAGAATTTACCCCTGTGGTTTCCAAATCTTGTACATTTCACACTATAAGATACAAAAGGCAAAAATATTACAACTCTTGTTATTGTGAGCTGAAGTAAGGTGAGTTTATTTGTAAAATATATTTCAATGCTTCACATGATGAAAATATAAAACAACAACCATTGCAATTTCTCTATCATCAAACATGAACCTCATGAAATGTTAGAATAAAGCCTAAAATTAATCCATCCTTGTTATTATTAATCAAATGCAAATGTAAGGAAATGGGATTTAGTCTTGATCTTAAGGAACTCAGTGTTTTGTCTGTTTTACAGTTTTCTGGAAGGTTAATCCAGATTAGTGGAGCATAAAAACTGAATATTGCTTCTCCATGTTTGTTTCTGCGGATGCAGGGCAGGCCAGAATCAGAAGGCCTGAGCGGTCAGGAAGGTTGACACGCCAACAACAGATATTTCATGTATTTTGGTGCTAATCAATTTAGTGACTTATAAACTAACAGAAGTATTTCAAAGTCTATTATTTAAGCTACAGTAAATCGTGTAAAGACATTAGAACTGGGGTAGTGTGCTCTATTTTACTAGGTTTAGTTGCAAAGCTGCAGCATAGTTAATGGCATAAAGCTTATCTTCTACTTCACCAGGACTGCAGCTGTAAATCTTTGTCCGACAAAGCCGATACACAACAAAACGGTCCAACAAATGGACAAACTAAGAGTTCCCCACTCATTAATTTGACTTAGATCTTACAAAATCTTTAGAAACAAATAATTCAGTAACTTGCCAAAAAGGTATGGAAGTCTGAGCCATTTTGACAATAAAATGATTCCTTAAAATCACAATGAAATACAGATACAGTTTTAGTTTGATCACAAAGTGTGTGTCCACATCATGCCAGTGCAGACGTACGTGTTGTAGTGATGGACGTAAATACTGTGAGCCGTGGCCTGCTGCAGGGAGAACAGATAAATGGGCTGCCGCTGCATTATGTCTGAAGTGGCTGTGAAGAACTGGTCAAAACCCCAACACCTGCCTTGGTCAGCCTCCATGATGCCTGCAAGGACAGGAACTAGAAGGGCTTTGAGACCCCTGAAGACAGACACAGGTATGAATGTAAATGGGAAGAAATATGTGTACACAGGTTAAATATATCATGAGTTAACACACTCCTATAAACTGAGGATTTACTGTGAAAGCTGGCAGCTGTAAGGTAAGTGGTAGCTCCACTCTATAGGACCACCTTCCACTCGCTGTGTGCCGGCTATTGCGCCCATGGGTTTCTCTGTGGTTATCTTGTACCTGAAGGATAAGTCAAACAAGAAAGGAAGGTGTTTCAGCATTTAGAGCATTTATAGATAGGTTTTAGGAGCGAGTTAAAGCCTGCGGCTTACATGGTGAGTTTGTTTTTACGGGGTCCTTCAAAAGGTGTGAAAGGGAGACTCCCTGTGGCAGAGTGGTACAACGTCACGCCGATGCTCCACAAGTCAACACTCACGCCGTAGGACTTCTGATGAGGCTTACGGAGCACAGCGCGTTCATACATGTCTGGGTGCTGCTCATTCGGAGAGAACATGGAGAAAAAAATTACATTAAGCAATGCTTTATTTTCTCTGTTATTTAATCTGTTGTTGCCAATACAAATAATCACAATTAGGAGCATATTTCCTCATTTGACCAGAAGCAGGTCTTCAGTCAGGAGAGGCGAGACACTTTTTCATTCCACTGTGCTGCTCTTAACAGAAAACTGCTTGCAACAAAGAGATGTCGACAAATAGTTGACAAAAGAGGCTGCAAATATGCCGCCTAGATATAAGAAGCTGCGATTCATCTAATCAAGAATCTCAAAATTAATCTCATTCTGCATTTTATCACTCACTTAAAACTTTTTGTGTATTTTATTGAGATTTCTTCCTTTGTCCTTTGTCCAAATGCAAAGACCAGAGAACATGACATGTAGGTAGCGCAGAAGTCAGGAAATTATGGGCCTCCTAAACATTTTCCATTGTAAAATTCTGTACTTTTCCAGACTTATGTTTTTAGATTCACTTCTTGAGAAAAATGCTTGCCCTGAACTTATCTATAGGTTCACAAAAGTTTACTGAAACTGGCCTCCAGTCAGGTTGTGGTAAGGTGCCATTTTGTTGCGTTTTTTTTCGCAGATGGACAAACTCTATTTCATAAAATGTAACTATTTGAACTTGTTGAATAACAGTTGTCATATTCTGCAAAAAAATGCTGATTCTGTAATGCATTTTGTCAAGTTTGGGATCTTTCAAAAAATAAATTGTGCTATTAAACTACAAATGTAAAATCCGGTGCATTTTTTAAGAAAAATTATTGGGATTTTGCTCTTGAATTGAAGATTTTAAAAAGTCCATACTCAACGTTTTTATACTTACCCAAATTTGTAAAATTACATAAATTTTTTTCTCTATCAGTAAAATTCTATATTTAAAGAGCTTCTATCTTCGTCGCCACTGTGAAGTTTTTTTTCTATCTTTAATTAGAGTACCTTCAATTTTTCAACTCCCTATTCTCAAAGAGAAAAAAAACGCACTGCTGCCCGGGGCAGATAAGTTTGGTGCTAACACTAAAATCCTACCAGATATTCCTCAGTTCCATAAATGGACATAAACTTCTCGTCGTCTTCCAGCTCTCGCGCTGCTCCAAAGTCCGTCAGCTTGTAGACGGACTTGCCGTCCTCTCCAACTTGCCTCATTATATTCCCGGGCTTAATGTCCCGATGCACTACTCCGTTTTCCCGCAGATGATTCATACCCTGCACTGCAGACAAAACAAAGACAGAGGTCATACACGGACGAGCACACGAAACTGTAGGGCAAAATTGTACCCATGAACCGACCTATGCACTGCAATACAGTGAGGAACTCTGCTTCAGGCAAGCCAAATGCATTTTCTGGGTCCTCAAGCAGGTTGAGCAGACTCCCTCCTGAACAATACTCCATCACCAGGACCTTCTGCTTTGTTTGCAGCTGGCAGAAAACCAACAAAGTCAGACAGCAGCACTTCTTTATATGAAAAGTTTTAGAGGCAACTTTAAAAAAATCGATGTCATATATTCCAGTTGTTGCAACTAGGCCTGTCACAATAGCAAATTTTGCTGGATGATAAATAGTTCCAGATGTTATTGCGATAATTGATAATATTGTTGTTTTAATATCATTTTCAACTAATATAATAATAATGGCATAATGATGCAGGTACACCCTCTCAAAGATCAATAAAAGTGGAACTGAAAGACATTTTGCATATCCAAAATAAGTAAACAAAGCACCCAAACAAATGACAAAATGGATGCGGAAGTCTCTGTAAACAAAATTGTCCTTCAAACAACAGGTTAGTTGAGACCAATGAAAGCCCTTTTGTTATCCAATCTTTGGTAGAAAGAACCAAGAAAAACGGGCATGCAAATGGAAATTATTGAGCTCGATTTAATTTATCATGCAATCAATTGATTTATCGCTTATTGCGTCACGCTTAGTTGCAACGTGTCACTATGTTTCTGTTTCCTCTTCCTTTGGTTCCGTTACCTCCTCAACAGCGAACAGCCTCACAATGTTGCTGTGGTTGAGCTTCCTGAGCATCTCAAACTCTCTCATCTGGACATCATGGGGGCGGCTGTAGCTCAGCACGTTGAACACTTTCACCGCCACCAGCTCGCCTGATCTCTACACAAGTACGCACATTGCGGCGTAATCGTCAGCACAGATCCTCACAAGAGAACGTCAGACAGCCCACATCACTGAAACCACAGCCTTTCCTTATCTTTGAAGGTGCAACAGCAAAGGCTGCGTTGTATGAGATGGTGACTAAAATGATGCAGGGAAGCATTATTGATGTGATGTGGTGGCTACCTTGTTGCGCGCTTTGTAGACACTGGCAGTGGCCCCCTGTCCAAGGACATCATGTACAGACCACAGGTAGTTTGCTGTGCTTCCCGTTACACCCGACATACTAAAAGAAGCAGAGAGAAGAGTCAGAAACACATGGCAAATCACAATTTGAAATAAATGAGAAAAGGTGGCCAAAGTAGTAAAATAGCTGCATCTCAATTAATTACAACCTCATTCGAAAGTTGTTTTCAGTCCTTCAGTTCAAAAAGGAAAACACATTTTATTGACTCACTATGATTTATCTTTTATATCGTTATCTCTGAACCAGTAGCATTTCACCCAGGCTCTGCCAAACTAAACATGACATTTGATTTGAAAATTAATTTCCAAAAGTCTGGAAGAAGTAAGAAGAGAACACACTGCTAGAGATCCAATGTGAAATTCCCACAGTAAGTGATGACTGGAAAGGGACATGCGTTTTCAGTAGACTGGGACAAGCTGCAAACAAAACACAGCATGTAGAAGTTTATGATTTCACACAGACATGCTTCAAAATTCACGTGCACTCTTTGCACATGTAAAGCACTCAGGAAACTCACTCTTTTATTCTATGTTTCAAGAGTGCAGTTAAACACATTGTCTTTGTGTTCAGGAAACCCACAGTGGGTTGGTTTCTTTACTGAAGCCAATTAAGACAGTCTTTATTTAACTTTTTCACCTGGATATAAGAGACCGGGAATAGGCGTGCTTAATATTTAAATATTTAGTTATACATTTATTTATTTATTTTTTTAACTTGACGCATCAATCTGTCATTTTACTGTTCTTCAAATCAGGTCACTTTTATTTGTCTGATACTTTCAGCCCTATTGCAACTTTCCAATCCCTCCTACCTGCAACAACAACAACAACAACACAGAGAAACAGAAAGTTTGTTAAGCTGGCAGCAGATTCGCCTATTTATTTACGCGTGTATAAATAAAAACTCACACAAATAAATGCGCATTTATTTGTCACTAACCTCTGCTGTAATAACGAGCTAGCTCCACGGCCTTTTAAAACACGTTTCTCTAAGTTTATTAGCATGTTAAGAAGTTTTCACGTTAGCAGCTACATGTTAGCTCACCTGGTTCCGGTTCTGCAGTTGGCCGAGCTGTTATTCATGTCCAGCGTCTTGTTGAAGCCGGGTCAGTGGCTCCGACCCGTTTCACTCGAAGCGATAAAACTGACTTGACTGGAAACAAATTACGCTGAAGTGTAAAACTCGCTCCGCGGACAAAAGTGACAGCATGCCGGAGTGATGGCCGCTGTGAGCCGGGCGGGGGGGAAACACTCGCTGGGAGCCGCAGGCCTCCTGGATTTCACACCAGGATTCAAAGTTTATTAGATTCCTGAAAGGCAGCAGCCTCTGTTCATAGCTGAGCCGTGTTGTGTGTGATGAAGGAAGTGTGTAGGCTTCAAAAAGGGGCGGACGTTTCTCTTTGGGTAATGACAGCGGAAATAACTGGGGAACTTCCGACTTCTTACTTGTTGAACCATAGCTGAGTAAATATCCAGTCTAGTTACAGGCTGATGATCACTGAGTCATGCAACATCACTTTTAGTGTTTGTTTTTTCACAAAATCTGATATGTTGAAAATGGAGTCGATCAAACATTATCCCTAGATTGTTTCAGTCTTGGTGATAAGAACACCTAATTAATGATTCAATAAATGCTCACACTTTTCAAATTGGTCTCACTGTGTCCAGGTAAAGCGCTCTCCAAATAAGGAAAGCGTATGTACTCTATCCCAAACACATTTTCCCCACACTGCTTTTTGTCACTCTGAGCACAGTTTAAAAAAAATAATAACATAGTTAAGGTCAGAAATCACACAAACTCTTAAAACCTCTATGGAAGTTACCGTCATGAAAACTGTTCATACTTTTACTGCTTCCAAAAGAGCAAAGTCAAAATCTCCAATAGAGTTTGATCAGTGTGTTTTATTGATGTGCTGGATTGCAACTTGAAACCTGCGTTTGCAACTTGTTATTTTTGTTTGGGGAAGGAAGAGAGAACCTTCAAACCTAAAACACAGTTACACCTGGTGGTTTGCTACTTCAGGCACTATGGACCTTGTTTTGTGTTCGTGTATCATGGAAACAAGAGCAGAATCTTGGCATTTGGAAGAATAATTTAAATAAGGCTGCTGCACGTCTCGCATTTGGCCAGATTTGGGGTATCTTGTTGTTTTTTAACAAGATGTCCCAAAGCACACCTCCAATTTTCTCACAAACTTTTCAAGGTCCTGGAGTGGCCCTCAGTGGACCTTGAAAGGTTTGTGAGAATCTATGGTGAGCGCTTAAGGTGCCACACAAACTAGATGAGCTGGAACAATGTGCTAAACCCAAGTGGACTCTATACCTCAAGAGACATATCTGTAAGACAGAGGCCACACTACATGTCACAATGTCAATAGTGAGCAATATAGTGCCAGAAGTGATAGTCTGGTTATCTTGTCTGCTGCTGGTAGAGAGACACTTGGTTAGTGTAAGGTAGACAGCTATTTGCTTTTGTTTGCTCATTGCTTGGCTACCACAGAGATGCCTTTGGTTGGTTTGAATATCTTTTTTTTTTTCCTTGATCAGTAAATCAGTAGTTGAAAATTGTAATTTATGTTAACTCAGTTTATGACTGTCTTATAATTTTGCTCCTCTGAAAAATTAAGTGCGATTAAAGAAGTAAAAACAAAAACAAATATGTGGAGAGGCAAATACTTTTTGTCAGCGGTAAATATCTACATATGTGTACTGAAATTAAAGATTGAGTTTTCCAAAAAAAAGATTTCCAGTGTAATATTATGCTAATGCAGAAATTTGTACTTTATTTTTATTTATTTATTTTTTACATATTTTTGGTAGAGATATCAAAGTCCTACATGAGGTGAAACCACTTTCTTGATACAAAAAACAATTGAGAGCTCTTTTTTATCCTGTTTTGAGTTAGATATGTCTAACTGTACGTTACCTTCATGTTCCAGATGTGTGCGTGTTTTGTGTGTGTGTTTCAGTGGATCAACAAGTCTTATAGCAAGCCATGTTTATTAAAAAAACAGATCTACTACAAGAACTACACATAGAATTATATAAGGCCTGTTTGATTAAACTACTATTGCTATTACTGTACAATACTGTACCAAAAGTGTACCTCTGTAATGTACAACATTGTATATACAAAGTACATCTGAGCACATGATTCTCCAGTAATACAGAGACAACTATAAATAGATTTGACATTATTGTCTTTTTTTTTTTTAGTTCTGTGATTTTTCCCCCCCACCCCCAAAATGCACACACAAAAAAAAATGCATACTCATCAACAATATTCAACTCCAACACATCATCCCCACACAGTTAGTCCACATGCAAGCTAAGTGCACAATGACTGATTAGAGTTCACAGAAGATCTTTTGCGCCTTTTCACAAATGCACCGACCACCCACATGCATGTTTGTACTGTACGCGTGAACAGTAATGGTTCTGCATCACACAGTCCCTCCAGTTGTGATATTGAGGTAAGAGCAACACAAATACACCAGGTATGCACAAAAACTATACAAAGATTTCAAAGAGACTTGACAGATACAGTTCATTACAGGAATGCAGACTGCGCTGTAGAGCTGGGGGAGAGGGGAAGCTGTGATCCCATGTAATATGTTTCCAAAAAACGGTAACACACTGAAAAGGCATGGATTTGTGCTCTCTCTTAATGTGAGTTTCATTTTTTTTTTTTACATAATGAAAATTCATTTTTGCAAAGGGCAAATAATAAGACAAAAAAAAAAAAAAAAAGGACAGAAATGTTGTTTTTCGCATTGTCTTTTTAATAACAGCAAGCTTGTCTGCCATTGCTACAGTTGCTACAATGACTGAAGACAAAACATCAGCTATCTCAGCTGGTTTGTTCCTCATTTACAGTGCCTTGCAAAAGTAATAGCATCCCTTAAATCTTCTCACAGTTTGTCACGCTACAACCATAAACTTGAGTGTTGAATTATATTTTATTTTGTTTTGCACAAAGTGGTGCATAACGTAAAAGGTGAATGGTTTGAAAAGTTTGCTTGTACTAATATATACTTACTCTCTCATGGAGTCAACAGGGGAAATAATTCTTCAAACAGTAAAACGAGCTAATCAGTCAGTTTTGGGAGTTTTGCAAACATCGTCACTTATATTTGATGTTTGTCGTCATACGTCACAATTCTACAATGCGACAATTATCCATCACTATTTTGCAGAATTGCTGTTTTTTTCACCTGTAATTTCTTAGGAGAAATTGCACTCTGACTCTTTACTAATTAGGTGACTACTGAAGTAAACTGAATGCTGCAGAGGTATATTGGATAAAACAAATCCCATTATTTCCTTCCTTCCACTTCACAATTATGAGCTACTTTGTGTTGAGCTGAGCCTGTAAGATTCCATGTAAATATATTAAACATTATGGTTTTAATGTGGCAAAAAAGTGGAAAAAAAAAATAAAATAAAGGGAAATAGAAATACATTTGCAGCTGTAAATGTCGCATTTTCAGGATATTGAGAACTGGCGTCCCACATGTCTCCTGAATGTAGTTTTCAGTTGGCATTCATTTATGTGCAGGCCGGGGAGGTGCATAAGTATTCTCTATCCATGCATGTGCACATTTACACACATGCATACAGATAGGTATAACAGTCCATAATTTCCCCCACCCAACCAATTCTTGGCATAAACTTGGGAAAACAGAAGATGAGGTGGTTGGTTGTGCTTACATGTGCACACACTCAGGAAGATCCTCAGCTGCATGCTTCCAGTTATCAGCATGATTATTAAATAGTAAAAACACAAGATGAAGACATTTTCTTTACTTCTAAATTATGGACTTTTTGGAACTTGTGATACAGCTGGTATTCCCGGTTCGGCTAGTTGGTACTGTGAGCGGCCCCAGCATGCATGATAAAAACCTGAAAGGCGTTTAGCTGCCTCAAATCACCACACATTAGGGGAAAAATGTGTGCACAGTCCAAAAAATGCCATATAAAGACGATGGGTTTCAGTGGTCCCCTACACACAGACACACGGCAAAGCTGCTGGACTACAGCAGCTTCATACCGCCAGACTTTTTGCTTTCATAATTTTATTGCTATGTTAGATTCAGAATTTCAGAATTGGCCATATTAGGTACATGTTTAGGTAATGCAATTAAAAAAACACACAGATGTATTAAAACACTGAAGGAGAGGTAAATAAAGCTCTTGATCGCGTGATTTACACTGATATTTGGCCAAGTTTTTCCTTTGTCTCATCGTTCCGAAGAGAAAATAAAAATCCCATCTGCCTCTTATGGAGCAACAAGTCAGTGTGTTTCGGTTCTTCAAAGTGGGAGCTTGGCTTTCACAGTCTGTTCTCGTAAATCAAACACTCCCATCTGTTTCTCCACAGACAGGGTTGTCAAACAAAAAAACAACAAAAAAAAACCCCTGTCATATCTATTATACAAAAATTAAACAGTGCTTTTTGTTCTTTACACATAGAGCTCCTTTGCAAAGGCAAATAACTCTTACACCTGCACTCACAGATAATTTTATATGCAAACCCTTGCTACCCCCCCAAAAAAATGTTAGTGTGTGTGTGTAGGCTCCAGATGTTGTTCCCCTGCTGGAGGTTTTGAAATCCAGCGTTGTTTGGAGATCTCTCTGCAGAGGAACAGAAAAATCCAAGCTTCTCCTTGCAGTAAAGCAGAGCTGCCAGCAGAGGGCACACTCTTCCTGCTAAAGACAATGACACCAAAGAGGTTGCTAAGAAACTGCTACATGTGAGTAGAGGGGTTATGTGTAACAACTGAAGTGCTTTTTGCACTCGCTGAAAGAGCTGTAAGGATTGTTAGAATGAATTCAGGAAAAATTAAGCGGGACAGGATTTGTCATTAGACTGGGGAGGCGGTGGAGGAGGAGGGGGCGTGTGGGTGAGTGAGTGTGTGTGGCCCACGAGAGGAGGAGGTGGTGTTGGGGGGACGATGGAGGTCGGAGAGCCCATGGCTGGGCTCCCGGTCCCTCCTCCCTTTGGGAACACCACGGGTTTCGGTCTGGTCGCTGGTGGACGCAGCTCCCTGAAGGAAGGTACGGACGAGGAGAGGGTCGACGAAGACAGGGAGGGGGACGTGGCAGACGGCAGCGGGCTCCGCGGCTGGGTCTTAGGAGGACGGAAAGACGAGGGAACGTCGCTCGCCGACGAGGCGCTGCGCTGGAGCGGGTGGACGTAAGAGGGGCCGCCCTCGCCGTCCCGCAGCAGACGGGAGTGGAGCGGGCTGGAGGGCTCGGAAGCTCCTCCTCCGCCGCTTCCGCTCATGCCCTTCAGCTGCTCCAGTGTGTCCAGCACCACGTCGGGGGTGTGCGTGTGTTTGGAGGGCGTTTGTCTTTCAAACTTACTGAGCTCGCTCAGGGCAGAGTCCTGGGTGTCCTGCAACGCAGCAGGCACACATGATGTAAGCAAACACAGAGGATGAGAAGAACCAAGCTCCAACGCGGGAAAAAGGCGTACCTGTGCGGTGAGCTCCACATGACCTATGACCTCTGGGTCCAGGGGTCTGTGGTTGCTGAAACTCTTGGAGCGTCCTGCGGGGGTGGCCTTCCGTAACTGTGGACTCTCCACCTAAACCAGGGGTATCAAACTCATTTTAATTTCAGTCCATTTAAAACTCACAAATCTCCTGAAAGGGCTGGTTGTCACAGAGTGTATTGATAAAGCTACCAATTAACTAACCTCTAAAATAGGAATAAACAGCTTTCTCTGACTTCAATGATAAATTCTTAAGATTAAACAGTAATAAACATTTCAGATTATTTTGCAAAAAGAGAATAGAATCTACACTACATGTACTGTACCTTTGTCTTGAGTGAAGAGTGCCGAGTGACCGAGTTGAGGATGTTGTGAGCGCTGACGGGACGTTTCTCTCCCGAGTCTTTCACCTGAGCTCCACCAGTGAGAGGCGCTGTTCTGGCACCTCCAGCCCCACTGCTGCTGGCCACCGGACTCATGGTGTCGCTCTCCGATCTGAACGCTCTCCGGATGTTCCCGGGCTCGGGCCGTTTCTTCAGCCTAAAGGACGGAAAATGCTTACTGAGTTTAACTGAACTCGGCAGGGAACTGCAGGAAATCCCAGACGCACAGATATTTAAAACGGTAATATTCTGCGGACATGCAACCCACTTGAGGTTGGCCAGATAGATGTCGGCCACATGGCCTCCGGTGGGAGACGGTGCGCTGCCCCGAGTGGACACCCTCTCCTCCAGCTGGTCCCTGCTGTCCACTTCTGGCTTTGGACTGCCGCGTTCAGCATCAGATCTGAAAAATTGCAGAAAAAAACCCATTGCTCTAATCGCACAACAAAGAGCCGCGAGCAAGGACACGTGTGAACAACACTGCTGTGTGTTTGGAAGTCAGGGAGGATTTTTTTTATAAATTAATCAGGACACAGTCTTGGTGGCAGTATCATGCTGTGGGGATGTTTTTTTTTTTTTTTAAAAATTCCCCTTGGAAGTTTTAGAGAAGCTGATCATTATACAAAACAATCTTGATCAACAAGATCTGAGGTTTTTTTGTTTTTGTTTTTTTTTGACAAAATAAATGACAAAAAAAAGTAAAAGCTTATTTCTAATAAATAAAATGAAAACATTTACCACAAATTAAGAGATGCACCGCATACGGTCAGAGCATACGGTCTCTGTGAATGTCTTTAGGCTCGTTCCTCCCAATGCTGCAGTTTTACTTCATTCTTTCTTGCATAACTATTCAAGCTGTGTCAAGGTGCTCAAGTCCTGCCACAAATTCACTCAGATTAAGTTCTGGGCTTTGACAAGTGAATAAAAAACCTAAAGGGGATTCTAAAAATAACTGGCTTGAAGGTGCTGAATGAATACCAAATGGTTCAGATATGTATCTGCAAAACACGATCAAACTGTGTATCCGTTTCTGTGCAGTTCAAAACGATGTACCTCTTTCTTTTCTTGCTTGTCGTATTCCTATAAAATATATTAAAGACTATGGTTGTAAGTTGACTAAATGTGGAAAATTAAAAGGGGTATTAAAAGTTTTACTAGGTTCTGTGTCCATCTTTCATGGACATAATGTAATCTTCAAAATCCTACAAGAACTGCACCGCAGCTGGACAACAATATTGTGTTACTGTGTATTTTTACTTATCAGAGAGAAAATCTGGAAATCCGAACCTTTCATTTGGTCAGATTAAACACAACTGTGAAAACGTTAAAAAAACTAAGTTTTCCATCTTAAGCTGAGAAGGAAACTGATCTCTAATCACATGCAGCTTGTGTCACTCCTGCTCAACTTCCTTAGCAACGGGGATTTCCAACAGCGTACAAACTGTTGGCGTTTGGTCAGAAATGTCAAACATGTGTTTGACCTCTTCCCTGTTGAGGTTTTGAACAGAGGGCTCTTTGTCCTGTGAGCGAAACATCCGAACGCTCACAAAGACCTGGAAGTAAAAACAAACATCCATAACACCGCCGTTGACACGAGGCTGGAAAAGATCTTACGTCTCTTGGATAGAGATGTACTGGTGCGGCACCAGACCGTCCACTCCGTTGTGCTGCCCCTCCCACCAGTCATCGGAGGCTCGCTGGAACAGCAGGAGCGAGGCGCCCTTTTTGAACGTGAGCTCCCGACCAGAGCGGCCCGTGTAGTCGAACTTGGCGACGGCTTCGACCGGTTCAGATTCTGAAACAGCCAAGGTGCCTGAGATTCAGCGGGAGGGTCAACAGAGGCAGGTGGAGCGGCAGAAAGCAGGGTGCAAAAGAGAAAAGAGAGAGAGAGAGAGAGAGGGGTGGAGAGCCACATTAGTGCAAAGCTGTTTAGTGCCGCTGCCTTACAGTGATGACAAAAATGCATTATTAATAGGTTAAAGCAAGCAGATTGGGAGCTATGATGACAAAATTATAGTCAGTGAGCAGCAGAACAGGGTTTGTTGAAGTAAACAGAGTGAAAGTACGCACCGTCTTCACTGTTGTGGCTGACTGAGACGGTGTCAGGTGCCGGCTCTTCCACTAGGGGGGGCTCACACTGCGGACTGTCACTGCAGCAGACACACAGATGTTTAAGAAAGAGGTGAAGATTTCAGTTTCAACGGCTTGCAAAGGAGTTTATATCCTGTGTGTTTTATTGGGACTCTATTTGTGTGACAGACTGACACAAAGGAAGGCTTACTTGTGAAGTGGAGGAGAAATCAAAAAGGATTTGAAAAAGTCTTATGTGTCTTAGGTGTTTCTTCTGTGTCACAGTGGCACACTGCTTTGTTTTAGTTTATTCTTCCATAAAATTTCCAAATAACAAAGTTGCAGAATGTGATAAAATCTAAGGCTCTTTAATTATTTGCCAAGCCACAGAAGTTCAGATTTTTCGGCTAAAAAGGCTGTTTTTTAAGAAATAATGTTTTAAAGTTATTTTTCTTGTTACCAACTTGTCATGTTTCATGAGTTTTGACATGAGGTTTTGTTTTTATTCCCCTCTACACTTTGTTACACAGTAAAAAAACACACACAGTAATACAGGATATTTGTTAAAGTTAAAGATGTGTTGGGAAAATGGGACAAAAACATTCAGGATGCCTTTTCTGACAATGCTACGGTCAGCCAACCAAAATAAACCCAAATGGCCGAGGCATGCATCTAGTTACAGGAAGGTCAAAGGTCGCCTTATCCCTAAATCAAATTAAATCACGAGTGTCCTTTTATTCTGAAATCAAAAGCAATAAGTTCTACAAATCCCAGGTGTTGCCGGTGCGATAACAATAATTTAAGCCCATTCACATTGACTGACTGGCAGTAATTTCAATAACAAGCTCCAAGATTGAGATTGAAAATTAACCATTGCCTGCGCCGTTGTGTGCTGCCTGATGTGGTCAGGTGGGGCTTTAATCTCCCATGTGATGGACAGTAAGCTGATTCCCGTGGTCCCCTGGATCTGTGCAGCCCCCGCTCTAAATCCCTCCCTGGAAGTCCTTAAGTAAATCCTTCACTCCCTCCTCAATTCTTTCCCTCCCAAATCTCCAACAACCGTTTGAAAAGACTTGTAAAGACCATCCCAGGGCCTGTTCCCATTGATATTTTTACTGTATCCCTGCTCTCACCAGAAGTCGTCTCCAGCTCCAGGGATCGTATATATGGGGCCTGGCAGGTCCTGCAGGCTTGGGAAGATGCTGTCGTGGTGGATGATGATAGTTTTAATGAGTTCGTTGACGTGAGCCTGGCAGGAGACCTGGTCGTGGCCTTCAGGGACAGACATCAGGGTGGGGCCGAAGCAGATGGCCAAGTTGTAGGGGTCCATCATGTTTTCCTCGCTGTACTGGGACAGACTGGGGGGAGGAAGGAGAAAATGCAGATGTTTAACATTTTTTTTTATTCCTCTGTCTTAAATAGACTGCATGCTCTGCAAAAACATTCACACATTTAGATTTTTTTTTTTTTTTTTTTACATTTTATCACAAAGTTTTATTTATGCTTTATATTCTAAACCAGCACAAAGTAACCTCAAATAAAAATCTGCATTTGTAATCACCTGCCCAGAATGAATACTTTGCAGAACCAAGTTTCACTGCAATCCCAGCTGCAGGTCTATCTCGACCAGAACAAACTTTTTGCTCATTCTCTTTTGCAAAACTGCTCAACCTTAGTTAGACTGGTTCAGCAAACAGCAATTTTCAAGCTTTCCTAAAACTTTCTGAGCATAATAAATTGTTCCAAATCTAGATTTTTGTCTTTGTGAAGCTGTTTCTTCTCTAATAATCTCCAAAGAACCGCTAAGGCCTTCTCAGAACAACTGCATGAGTATAGAGAATAAAAACACTGCTTCTGTGTCTTCTGCAGGGTTTTGGTTTCTCCAGATTTTATTAAGGTGTTTCAGAGTAGTGCAGTACAATAATACATGTTAAAAAAGACGATAAAACTATATTACTTTCTTTCTTTTACAATTTTGCACAATTGTGTCAATCTACATAAAATCTCAATAAAATACATGTATAAATACTTTGCAAGCTGTTGTATTAAAGACAAAAAGATCAACTACAGCCAAACTACTGAAAAGCCTTAGATTCTACTGTCTGCGTCACTAACTGTCCGGGGTGAAAGGACATCCCTTCCTGCAGTGATCCAGAACAAAATGGTGATGTGTGCTTACAAGGAGTGAGAAGAAACAGGAACACAGGAATGACGGTAGATCAGTCAAATCAGAGGAATCTTTACTGTCTCCTGAGCTGCTTGGTTTACCCAGGAGGCTTAAATGTCAGCTCCCTCCTCAGCTCTCCAAACCTGCCTTCTGCTTTGCATGAGGCCTCGGCCATGATGTGAAGGTCAAATTGTGACAAATTGATTTTCTCCATATGCAAGCATGTGTGTCCAAACATGTTGTAAGAAATGTTTTGTTCCATCGAAGCAAAATTTATCCTTTTACATGCTTCAGCGGGGATTTGTTTAATGGGAAGCTTTGGTTTGTGGCTGATGTCAAAGCAACGGATCTATGGTGTGCTACGATGAATTGTGAAAATAAACTTGATTTGAAAGAGGAAATTAAGGTATTAATTAATCTGGAAAGTTTTCATTTCCTGTGTTTGCAGTTTAATACTTCATGACAACCCACACTGACCTGTGACAAAGGTTAGGGGAAGTTTAGATGTGGTGTGAGGCCCAAAAATAATCTGGTATTTGTGGAAAACTCAGTGCAAAAGGGTCAAAGTTGACAGAAAGATCTTTAGCTGCCAAAATGTAAAATACAAGAGCCATTTCTGTTTCTAGATGCCTTACCAGGGTTGCTTAAACTCCCTAAAGCCCAATTGTTGTGCAATTTTTATTTTGTTTCAGGACTGTTTAGTTAATCTATTTGTTCAAAGTAAACACAGGGACAGTCAAATATTGTTTTCATGAATGCAGGACTTTATGAACTGCATTCATGAAGTCCAGTCCAGATACGGCCAAATAAGATCAAAATTAAAACATTCCCACAAACACAATGTGTCACAATGTAGCAGTGTCACTGTACTAACATGATCTTTTCCCTTGCTTATATATAAAAATACATTTTGCTGCAGCAACAACCACAACTCTCCGGAGACATAACTCAGACTTAATTTAGTACCTTTCTACAAAATTTAAAACGACTTTAATTTGGTTTCAAAGGGTAACCGTTACGGCCGTGCAACACGGGGAGATAATCTCAATCAGAGATCTCGCTCATCTCTCCTTTTGTCACAAATTCAGTGAAAGCAGATGTCTGCATCTGCGATATGAATGTAACATTTGGTACAGCTTCACCGCCGCATACAGCATAGAAGGACTTTACATAAGATATGATTCTATGACAAAATAATCAGTTGTAGTTTTTCTGCAGGAAGAACATCCGCCAAGGAGCCCAGGGGAGTTTGAGGTTTCAGAGTAATTAAATCTAAGGGGATAACGGTTCAGGATAGCACAATGGAAACCCACCAAACAAGACGCATTGGTTTCATTGCTGGAGTTATAATGGTAACTTTGTGGCACATAAAGTAAGCCACAGGACGTATCAGTTGTGATTTAATTGGAGATTATTTTAGAGCTCATTAATATTAAGCAGCTTTTATCCGTCCAGCTTATTTTGTAAAGCCCAGCCGCTAATTGATGCAGGAGACATTCAGGTTCTGAGTGTGCTGCTACTCACTGGTTGAGGAAGGCAAACAGGTATCTCATGATGATGAGCGTTTTACTTGGCAGGCCTTGCAGAACCTTTCTGATGTGGACCGCTCGTTCCTGAAGGCTCTCCATTGCTGAAAAAAACCCCCCAACATGAATACGTCAGTGATGACTAAGAGGTTGCTGTATGGAGGCTGAAGCGGTGATACTCACAGACACAGGATATGAGGTCATGGAAGACTTCTTTAGGAAAGAGGGCGTGCTCCAGGCCTCTGAAGTAGAGCTTCAGGACTCCAGCAATAGAGTCCATGTCGTGGTCATTCTGGTCCCCTGCCAGAGGGTCCTCGCCTACATGGAGACGAAGAGGAAGGAAACAGAGGAAATGTAACAAATCAAACCAGCAACAACATGTCTGAGGCGACGTCTCACTCTCGATTGTAATGTTACCTCTCTCAAAGGCATTCTTGATGTCATTGACCTCCACCTGCGACCCAGACACCCTGAAGATGCCCTCATGCCGCAGACCTACCCAGAAGCACACAAAAAAGTTATCCGCGTTGTTCCTAAGCTTTTCGTAGGAATACTGAAAATTAGTTAAAAAAACCCCACATTTTTAAAACTATTATTTCTGTGATTTAAATGTATTTGTTATTATTATTAAATGCCAAAGAAAGTACTGGAGTATCTGGGGTTTTCTCTGGTGTTTAAGTCCATAGTCTGTCACTGCAGACTGCCTGTCAATGACATATAACAGACACAAATGTGTCTGCTTGGACAAAACTCAAATCAGTCAGAGTGTGAAAACTAAAGGAGTGGCATCTTTCCCTTTTATCAACTTAATGATGTCTAAAGTTCAATGGTTTTGCACTTGTGTGATACAGAACTACACCCTGCAAAGTGTCAGTAACCAGGCTGAAAGACGGATCAATTTTACTGCTTGGAAACATTTACAAACATGAAAAACCAGAGCAGCCACAGCACTACATTTATTTACCATCACATTAACATTTTTGTTTTGTTGTTAGTTTCTATTCAAGTGGTATTTCCTCTAAATGTCAACATACTGTAAGAGTCTCATAGCAGTCGATGCCTAAACTGGATTTTTCTCTTTTTTTTCTTTTGTAGTTTTACGTTAAAAAGTACACAGAAAATGTAACTCAATCAAATCTCAACCAATCCAACTCTTCACATGAGAGAAAAAAAGAAAAGAAAAATCCACAACCAATCACTGAATCAAAAAGCTGGGGCTGAACCTATCGTCTAACAGGGAGGATTTCCTCACCATGGCGACTGATGAAGCGGATGCAGCTCTCGACCATCAGTGGAATGGTTTCACCTGAGTCCTGAAATAGAGAAATTAGAAATGACCTGTGGTAAATTAAAGCTGCTACAGGAAACTGGTAGAAAAAATATGTACATGCACACACACGCACCGAGGCACACACACACAGTTTTCCCCCTACATAACACATGCTTTCACATCAATTTGCAAAGATGGGCCAATTTAGGGGGTAAAACACATCAGACATGAGGAAGACATGATGGGTGCAGCTGTTGCTAGGAAACCACACTTTTCAATTTCCCTTTGTCTCGTTTTTTTTTTTTTTTTTCCCCCCCCAGAAATCTGGTGAGGTTTGGCTTCAAATTATACTGTATGATATTGGTAGCCAGTTCAATGACAACACAAATGCAATTTATTTGTTGAAGATTTATTTTAAGATTAGGAAATAAACTGATTTCTCCATAAGGATTGAGTTAATGTCAAACATAACCTAAGTGGTGCCACAAGGGGGAGCTACAAACATGTGTTTCTCCACTTCTGAGGTTTTCCTTTGATTATCTAGCCACAGGAAAGCCCCCATATATGTGAATAATGGTCTATGTATGTGAGTTAACAACCCAACTGCGCCAGTTCACCCTGTGGATGTTGAATTTTCCTGAGAAAAGATGAAGCCTGAGTTAAAAGTAGAGACACAAACACCCTGACTCAGATAATTACCTGCTTCCGCACGGTTGAATTTCTCCTTCCACTATGGAGGGAAAAAAGAAAAAAGAGGTAACAGCACTCTGTCATTATGCCACCAGAGAAAGTCTATTTATATGCACAGCTCTTGTAATGCTCTATTTGTCCTAACAGACACACACATACATTTGAGAACGTCTATAAACGACCACAAAGACCACTGGCTGCGATGCATATCCACATTTATGAGTGAGTGTGTGTGTGTGTGTGTGTGTGTGCATGTGTGTGTGTGTGTGTGTGCGTGTGTGCGTGTGTGTGTGTGTGTGTGCGTGTGTGTGTGTGTGTGTGAGCGACAGCATATTTCCTTCCTTTGCCACACCTACCTGGCAAGGCAACAGTCGGTTTTCTGACCTATAGGAGGGAGAAACAGGAAGAAGAAGAAGAAGAAGAAGCAAGGGAGGGGAAGAGGGAAGAGGGGGGTTTATGACAGGAGAGACACAGAGATAGGCAGTTACAGCAGGAACAAGACCCATGAGGAAATGGCTTCAGATGAAAACAGGGAGACAAAGTTCCCCTTTAAAGCCACACACACAGACACAATGCAGAAGATGTTTCTGAGGTTGTGGAAACTGACACGTGTGGCCAGGAGAAACACACCCCAAACAGACATGTTGGAAAACACAGCTGCACCCACATATGGTCAGCGTTGCTGTGACCTTCCCTTTGACTCGCACACAGCTTGTGATTATTAGATATATTAAACTCATTCTGCTTCACTGCTGTGACCCTGACGTGTCCCCACTCCAGTCCCCATCCCTCTGATGCCCCCACCTCTCTTCAGTTTGCTGGAGGTGGGGAAGAAGGCACGGGGGCGGGCCCTATGCCGGACCCACGCGACTGGAAAAAAGGACAATATGCAAAAGGTATGAAGGACACTCACTCTCTCCCAGGGTCTTCTGGATTAAGTCATGCTTGGCCTCCAGTTTGGTGATGAGACTCCTGCCTTCCAGAAACTCCTTTAGCTTCTGTAAAATATTCAAACGTACAAATGCCCGGGTCACCAGAGCTGCTGGTTATGTCGATTTACTAAAATACATCGCTACTGAGAGTTTATATGGTTAAAGAGACAACAACCTGAAAACTTAGCCTGAGACATGAAATGATGGTACTGTATCATCAACACAAAGTCTGTATACTGAAATGTTTCTATGATTTTAGTTTTAGCTTGATTTTAGAGAGAAAATGTCTTCAGATTTATAAATATTGATCAGCTGAGTTATGAAAATCTGAGTTTCAATTCAGTAGAAGCTCAGCATAGTTTCCATCTGTGTTGTACTTCTAAGTAATTTTCTACTGGTGATATTTATGTTAGTAGATGATAACTGCTGGACCAGGTCGAGATCAGGCCTGTCCCTCAATCCGCTCCACTGACCGTGAAGTAAAACTGCTCAGTCTCTTGCTGATTGGCACGCCGCTTGGCCAGGCTCGGTTTGCTCAGATACGACTCGCTGAACGTGGACTTCACCGACTCCATGCTGTTGCTGTGGTGGAAGCACTCTGAGACGTCGTAGTCCTCCACCGTCACCATGTCCTGGATGTTGGACATAGTGGCCTCCAGGGTCTTCTTCACCTGGTGGACGGTGAGAAGAAAAACATTTTTTTTTTTTTTATTTAAGATTGTAGCTACGAAACAAAGGAAGAAACATGATAACGAAAGCAAAAACTCGTCCTGACCTCTTCATTCTCGATCTTAAGAGTGGAGAGGCGCGATTGCAGAGACTGACACCTCTGACGGAGGTCCACTTCCAGCGGCTGTTGTGCACACATCACTCCCATCTAAAAAACAAAAAGAAGCACACACAAACACCGGTAAGCATACCACTGCCTTTAAAAAAGAAACTCTCTCACTTTAACCCAATAGAAAGAAGAAAACGATCCGTACCATGTCCCCCATGTGGGACTGAAAATCAAATCGGGCTGGTGGGCAGAAGACGTTGTTGTAGGTCTCCATCAGTTTTTGCTTGTCCCCGTTGGGCTCCAGGCTCTCTGCCGCTCCTTCCAGTGTCTCCAAACCCGTGTGTTTGGACGTCTCTACGTTCTGCTCCGCAGACAGGTAGGTCCTCAGGGCTCGATGCAGGCTGGCGTGGTAGCCCAGGTCGCAGCACTGTCACACATGCATGCAGATAAAGATAAATACTGAGAATGATATGTAACAAGTAGTCTTATCTCCCTGAGTTTCGCGGAGAGCGAAAGAAAAAAAAAGAGAGACGGCGAGAGACATGATGAAACAGGAATGTTGAGATAAAATAGTATTCTGTTATGCAACAATCAGATACACTCATTATCTCCACTTTTGCACATATATTGTAGCATAGATAAATATAGACACTACCCACTCATCCAGACATTTTGGCCTTTTTCTCTTCGGAATAGCTATAATTTGTGCTACTTGTTCAACAACATGCAACAAACATTCATTAAACCTCCTCCTCTGACCCACTGCAGTCACTGCAGATTTTAGATGAGTGGCTGTAAGATGCAGTTCTCCCAAACAAACTCCCACAGGGCCTGGTGGACGTGAAGCCCATATTGAGTTCAGTGAACACTCGTTATTTTCTAGTAAACAACCTGAGAGAATTGAGGCTTTGTGACAACGTGCGTTACACTGCTGACAGCAGCGATATACAGTAACACTGGCCCACATGGAAGGTATTTCTGACCACGTTTTAAGATTCGGATGAGCTAGCTAACAAAGATACAGCCTGTCTTGGTTCAAATTGACTTTCAGATGAGCCTTCATGATAAAAATCGATCAATATATCAACTAAACCGGGCAAAATAAACACACCATCCACATGCTGAAACATGGTAGTAGCAGCAGTATGCTGTGGACAATGACATGTTAAATGTCTCAAAAAAAAAAAAAAAAAAGGGTCCTCCTTCCACCTCAAAACTACCCATTTCTATGTAAAATATGGTGGAAGCTTTATGATGTGAGGCTACTTTTCTTCAGACTGAGCTACGGTTCTCACCAAGCTGCATGAATTTTTCTTTCTGGTGTCTCTTGGTAAGCTGCTTTATTCCTCTGATAAGAAAATCATGTTTCAGGTGCAGCATAAATGTCACTTTATATGGGAAAAGTGCTGTGCAGTAAATTACCATGGTTTTTAAATCGCCTTTTTCACAATGTAGCCTTTTGAAAGCCACTGTTCATTTTGGTCTGTGACATTTTTACAAGTGGTGCAAATTATAATTAAGAAAACCCTGAGAGGGCTGCACAGTGGTGCAGTTGGTCGCACTGTTGCCTTGCAGCAAGAAGGTCCTGGGTTCTTTCTGCACGGAGTTTGCATGCTCTCCCTGTGCATGCGCGGTTCTCTCCGGCTTCATCCCACAGTCCAAAAACACGACTGTCAGGTAAATTGGTCTCTCTAAATTCTCCCTGTGTGTGAGTGTGTGTGTGCATGGTTGTCTGTCTCTGTGTTGTCCTGCGACACACTGGCAACCTGTCCAGGGTGACCCTGTCTCTCCCCACCCCACTAGAGACAAGGGTGTTCAGAAAACAGATAGATAACTCTGAGGACTAGTCTTAGCTCCAGCCTTAACCAGTTTGTGGAAGACTTTTTTAGACATAACCTACAAAGCAAGGTGTAGCAAAATAAACACACACAGAAAAAAATGCAGCTCCACGCCCTGGCATATGCCTACACACACTAAGCCAGCATCCACGGAGTGCTAACAGCATTGTTCATTAGAGCGGTGTGCTGTACATGCTGCCATCCACATGACACGCTCACACCAATTTGGCTCTATGACTACCGCTGCTGCAGTCTCTCATGCATCACACTGAGGAGCAACAAAGGTGACTCAGATACACACGGGAAGGAGTAGGTATACAAAGAGGGGAAAGAAAGAAAGCAAGGACGACAAAAAGAAAGAAAAAACGAGAAAGAAAGAAGAAACAAAAGCACGACGGAGATAGGTCACAAAGATAGAAGGCAAAAACAGAAGTGGCAAGAAAGGAAGCAAGAAAAAAGAAAGGATAAGGAAATAGAAAAATAAGGAGAGATGAAGAAAATCTATGAGGATGCAAGGAAAGAGTAATGTTTGGATAATAAATACAGAATTAAGTCAGGAGGGAGAACTTCCTCCCCCCCATATTTTCCAAAGAATTAAATTAAATCCCACACTTTTCCAGGCTGTGTCGGAAACCTATCTTGTGCAGCTTCAGTGGTCTACGAAGCCGAGTCTGTTTCCTAACCTTTCATGTCAACATTATATTAAATACATGCTGTAAAAAACTAAACAACTGGATGTCTCCTTCAGCGCATTTACCCAGTAAACCACAAACCATTACTGTTTCTCTAAGCTTTCACAAACGCGTTTGCGGCACATCTGTTCTCTGGTGCTCTGTGGTTCAGCTCAGGGCAGAAAATACAGCACATAAATCCTAACATAGAAGCTGTTGCCACTGATTGTTGAAACAAAAAGGGAAGCGGTGACAAAGGGCGGCCGCTTTGCAGTCTTCATTAGAGACGCTGAAGCTAATGTGAAGAGACGAACCCAGGGGAAACCGCGGGCTCAAAACAGACGACAAAGGACGCACACTGAGCCGGCAACGTCCTCAGACACCAGCTCGCATCACAGGGTAACAGCGTGTTTATACTCACATCGATGATGTCGGAGAGGTCATGGATGTAATATTTGAAGACGCAGCTGTTGGTGGCCTCCAGCGCCAGCAGGTACTCATTCCTGGCCTTGATGGCCTTCAGCTTGTTCTCTGTGTACTTAGCTTGTCTCTGATAAGAAGAAGAAGAAGAAGAAGGAGAGGAAGAAGAAAAATAAAGCGGAAAACCGAGAATTGTAAAAAAAGAATCAGTAAAAGGGGGAACACTGATGACAGGATGTGTGGAGGAACGACTGGGGGTAATAGGTGTTAAAGTGAAACGCCTCGGTATTGATTAAAGGGGATAATAGCTGCAGACCCTTGTTACTCTGACAAGCTGCCGCTTTGGCAGACAAGGTTAGCAGTAAGCCTGCCGAGCAGCTATAAATCATTCATGAGACGCAGACATGCCTGCGTGACCCCCGTCCCCCATCCCGACCCACTTACCTTCTCCTTCATCTTCTCGATTTTTTTCACACTGGAACGGCGGACGACTCTCTCTTCGGTCCTGATGTTGCCCAGCGTGTCGGGGGAGCGCGGGGTCTGCTTGTCTTCCTGTCGACTGGAGCGTCCCATCTGCTTCTCCTCCTGCTTCTCCGCCTCTTTCAGCTTGGACTCAGCATTGATGCTGTCGGTGTTGTACATGTGGTACGTCTTCATCACCTGTGAGCAGGAATCTGATGCTTTAATCGATGAGCAGGACGGCACGTTTTTCGCCCCTCCTGAGCTATGAGCTCGCATTAAAGTGCTAAAACAGTTGATGTGAGCATTTATGTGCAGTGTCAGCTGTATTTCACTGACCACCACCAGAGCTGTCATTACACAGTTCTGCTCGGAGCCTCAGCTCCTCAAACAGCAGATGAACACAGTTTCCAGTGCGTGAGCGTACATGTGAGCGTCACTCAAACCAGATCTATTTCTGTCTCTTGCTATACACTATAATTATAGAATAAGATTTGCCTTTATGGGTCTGGCAGACCTAAAGATATGTAGCGTATTTTAGTGTAAACCCAGAAATAACCCTCTGATTGCCTCAGTCAACTGGTAGCATCATGGGACATTTGGATATTATAATCCATGTATGCAAAAAAAACAAAAACAAAATCAAAAATAAAAGTATGGAATGTTATTATCATAGCCATTGTGAAATGGAAGATATATAAAACAACAATGTATTTTAGAGATGTGTGTGCACTCACACCAGCACTATTTAGTCCACTTTCATCACAGTCTAGTTTGTATGCCTGGAAAGTCCGGTTCATTTTGGGAAGTGTGAATGCGCAACCAAACCCTGATGCAGACCAAAAAAAAAAAAAAAAAAAAACTACTCTGGTCTCAGTTCAGTTAAAATAAACTCTGGCGCAGATCGAATGCATATGCGAATGCAAGCGGACCGGAGATCACTCCAAAAGCAGGAAGCGGACCACGAAACGTGGCATTCTGGGTAAATACAACTAAAACACAACTTGCGGGTCCAGCATTAGAGAGAGAAATGGCTTAAAGTCTTTTGTCAAAGACAAAAGAGAAATCCTACAATCTCTAAACCCTCACACCACTCCAGGTTTGTTTCTATTTAGTCAAGAAGGAGGATGTCCTCAGCTTAAAGAGATGAAAAAAAATCAAAGAGTTGTGAAAAATATTAAACTATGTCACCAAATTATGGGTAACATCAGGCGGTACTGAGGCTCAAAATCAGGGTTGGCCACATCAGATATTGGTGCTGATGATAACCTTTGTAAAATACTTTAGTTCTGTCTGGTGATATTGAAATAAAAGGTCAAAATAATGCTGTTTCAGCATCAGTGACCACCTCTAAGGAAGAGATTGCTAATCCTAACACAAACAGAATACATCATGTGTGATGATGAGGTTTTCCTACCGTGTAAAGTTCATTGAGGACTTTCATCAGGTCTTCCTGCAGCTGTACTCCAACCTCTTTGCTCTGAAAAGAGAAAACATGTGAACAAAGTGCTCTAAGCGGTACATTAACATAGTCTGCAAAACAAATGTCCATCTATCTAAGATTAAATAGTCTATCTAGCATGGACAGAAATGTGTCAAACCCAGGTAAATAAGCAACAAATCAATTGAGGACATATTCATGGTTTCCCCCATGCTGGTTTTACTGCTGGTGCAAAGAGAGGGATGAAGGTCAGCTCAGTTCATTTTTATTTTGTAGCCCAACAACACAGATTTGTCTCAGTGAGCTTCACGGAGTGGACACCGCATGTCACTTCCTGTCTTTAAGGCTGGATTAGGAAGATAACACGCGCAGAATGTAAACTCCTCAAGCCTTTTATAGTGCAGACAATTATGCAAAATATTTTGCTCCGAGGCCAGAATGCATGACAAAGTTCAAGCGAAAGGGAAGTGGACCAAAACAAAAAAGTCCTGAAAAGTCTGTTAGCTCAACTAAATGTCATATGTGGGGGACATTCAGCTCAGGTTATGGAGGGACAGCACGGTTCATTCACCTCGAAAACTGAAACTCGGATGTTGGAATGATGTCACACCCAATACATACATGTCGAAAAGTCAGTGAAATTTGCTAATTGCTGTTCTCAGCGACGAGGCCAACGAGAGTTAGCAGTGCAGGCAAATCAAGTTTTTACATCTTCAAACACAGAGAAACCAAAGAGATGCAGTTCAGCGTACATTTAAGTTTCTTACTACCACAGCTACCACCGGACTTTCTGAGCAAACGTATTGGACTGTCACTTTGCTACAAGTCAGAATTTCAACGTCGGTGGACATTGCAGCTGATTTTTCTCCCGAGGAGATTTTAAACTTTGGCTTCCGAGAACAAACTGAACCGAACAAGAGAGCCTCTTCTGCTAATCTGTGCTACATGATGCTCACATCTGATATCTTTTCATCTATTTGGTCAGTTGTGCTGTTTTCAAAGCGCTTATCGATAAATTTGGCTTATTTAAAACATTTAAACCTCGTCATCACCAACATGGAGAAAGACTTCAAAACAGGAAATAAATTAATAACAAATTAATTTACTGTAGACATAAGAAGGCACTTTTGTTGATTTCTTTAATGAGCTGACATGAAAGATAAATCAACATCAGCTATCTCAGCTGTCAAACTGACAAGACCCAGATCTGTTTGATCTTCGCCTGCAGAAAGCTGGGTCAGTGATCTGTTACTTAGCTTTATCAAAACATTAAACATTGTGACATAATTTTTTTTTTTTCATAGCAAACAAACAGCTTAATTATGTATGATGTCGTGCCACGTAAGAGGAATTATACCAAGAGTGAAGAAATGCTTTGAGAGGCTGTTTAAAAAATGTGCCAGAGTAAACATTTTGCTGAACACAGTTTTGAAAACATTGATTCACTCAAAACTGCTCATGTGTTTGCAATACAAAGATTACAAAGAAGAGGGCTCATCTGTTTGATCTGAATCCAGCACGAAATTTTACTCTCAGTGTCTCAAAATTATTCAAGAACCTCATTTCAATTCCTCATGGGATTGAGCATCCATTTCCAAATGTGGTCTCACGCATGCCTGAAGTAATTAATCAAGATTTCATTTGACTTATCAAATGTAAAGATACGACTAATGACACTAAGGATTTATTGCATGTTATAATTATGGCAAGTTAAGTGAACTGTATAAAAAGCAAAGATGTATTTGCCAGGCACAAAAGGGCAACAAAAGACAGCAAAGGTCCTGGGTGTTCCTGGAAGAATAATTTGCACGACTGAAGTTATTGTAACACTACCGATGCAAAGCATAAGAAAAATCGCTAACATTTTATTTGCAGGGGTGTGCAAAAGACTGACATGACACTGTCATAAACATCACATGACATCTATTATAAACATGAAGGAGTCTTTATGATTGTTGTCATGAAGTGTCATTCGGAAGATAATGACACTTTTAAACAAATTTGTGCTAAAAGTTGCATTAAAAGTCCACCTTTGCACTAAAAATGTCATTATTTACCAAATGACACTTTATGACAACAGTCATAGACATTCATGAAGGCTCCTTCATGTTCACAACAGGTGTTTTGTCATGTTCATGACGGTATCACGCCAATCTTATGCACAGCACTTCAAATAAAGCGTTGCCGAAAAATCAGCTCCAATTTGCTCACAAAAATGCAAAAATGAGCTGAAAAGCGTTTGAGATTTTATTCTGAGAAGCGATGAAATCGATCAAATCTATGGATGCTTGGAGAAGCATAAGATAAAAAGAACTGGACCAAAAAATTTGTTCACATTGGTCTGATTCAGACCAAGAGGTGTGACAATGTCCCTAATTTTCACTCAGGCTCAGTTGCAAAAGAAGTCCTAGAAGATACTAAAATAGCCACCAAAGTTCCTTAACTTTAACTCTTTGAAAATCTTTTTTTATTTTTTTTATTTTTTATTTTTGTATTTGACAGCAAAAATGGGTGTAGCGCACAAACCTAAGAAAACTAGTGAAAATGAGGAATTGGCAGAGAGTTTGAAGGAACGGTGGCAGAAGCTGGAGGCCATAAATCATGTTTTTATAGAAGACCATAAAATTAAAAGGTGTTCCGCTAATTATGAATGATTCTTGTAAACAAGAAAGTGAATCATTTTGAGATTGCATCGTTCACCTGAAGCGGCATTTTATATGCAACTTCAGTTATTGCAACGTAGCTGGAATATCAGCTACGTTGATGTATTTGAACTGTTCTTGTCTGTTGTTTATTTTCTCTGAGCATCCAGTACTTTGTAATGTTTGTAATGGTATTCAACCCAATATTGGGTCAATTTCTACGTAGAAATAGATCCAAATTGAATATATTGCAGTTTGGAGAAAGGCTTAGAAAAAAAAAAAAAAAAAAAAGAAGATAATCTACAAAAAATTAAATCTTGACTGTTGAGGGATTTTTATAGCTGTATGAGTTCAGCACAGTTGATTTCAGTGCTTCTTTCAGTCAAACGCCGTCATTGTTCGGCTCCTTCAACACTGCCTTGTCAAATATGAGCTGTGGTGAGACCCATCATAGCCTTTGGCATTACTAGTATTACTGCCACTGAATGGAAACATAATAAATGGACTCGTTATGCGCTTAATTAGACTTTAGAGCACTATGTGGGTGTGTTGTTTGAAGGGTGTTTAAGAACCAGACAAGATGAAATCAACCCTTCAGTAGAACAACCAGCACAAGGAAAATACCTACAAAAAGAAAATTAACGACGTCTCATTAAAATCCAGAAAGGAAAAAAGTGGAAAAAAAACAAAAAAAAAAACACGTATTTTTTTTGTTGATTTGTTTTGGTATCAGGATCAGAGCGTGCATGCCGTTTAAAGACTTTCTATCAGGATGGAAATCGGCCGCCGCTGTCACGACATTCCAGACACGCAGACACAACTTCCCTTCACGCTCCACACTTGTACTAAACAGTTATCTTCCTCTACCTGAGAGGGTTTCAGATTCTCCACATTCTTCTCCTCTGCTGCGGTACGCCCACTTCCAGCCCTCTTTTGCTTTCATCCAACCCAAACTATTCCAACCTGAAATGTATTGTAATTTCAAATCCAAGCCAAAGCCTGATCTCCAGAAGCTCCGGCTTTCGGTAAAAATGACCTCATCCCGCAGCAACACTCGCTCTGCGGGACTCCTGCTGAACAAATAGTCTAAGATGTCCTTCCTGGCGATGAACAGCCGTCTCCCAGGGGAGAACTGCGCTCTGGTATTTGCTTCATCATGCTTAGCCTCCCCCTCACCTCCATCTTTATCTTCTATCTTTGCTTTTTCTGCTCTTCCACTACAATTCTCTATTCTTATCTGTTTTATCTCACAGAACCGGGGGGGGAGGCTTGATAAATGCAGACTTCTGTATGAAACCCAGACACTATAAACTGCCCAGGCTTATGGTTCAGCTGTCAATAAATCAGTCAGGACGAAAAGCAGAGGCAAGGAAGACGGATGGACATGCCTGAAACAGGACATGGATTTATTATGCCCTCTATCTCTGCATCACTTGAGTTCCTCGTAAATGCATTGTGTGTGTGTCTGAGTGTAGGCGTGGGGTTACCTTCTTGAAGAGGCGCCCCGAGTCCTCGCTGATCTGCGCGAACCGTGGGATGATGTTGTTGAGGTAGAGGTCGGACACAGTGGCGTGGTCCCGACTCTCCCTCTTCACCTGAAGCAGCAGCAGGTTCCAGCAGTTCACCGGAGAAGAGATGGTCTGCTCCTTCCTGCAAACACACGCACACACACACACGCACACGCGCACGCACACACACGCACACACACACACACACACACACACACGCGCACACACACACACGCACACACACACACACACACACACACACACAGAGACGCACATGCAACATTAAGAAGGTTTTCAAAACCAACGAGTTTATTTTTATACACCTTGCAAAAAATATTCAAACTCTCTTTCAACTTGTTTCCATTTCGTCAAGTTGCAACCACAAACTTCAACGTGTACTGTTGGTCTTTTTTGACACACACACACAAAAAAACAAAAAACAAAAAGAAGTGCACCATTTTGAGGTGGGACAAAGATTAACGTCTAATCTGACATTAATCAGCTCCCGCCAGGAAAACTTTAAACGTGCAAGAGTGTGATTACATGAGACAAAAAACATCCAGTAGCCCAGAACATCATCCTGAACGACCGGTCTCTATATGAAACACAGCGGTGGCAGCACCATGCTGTGGGCACGCTGTTCTTCAGCAGGAACAGGGAAGCTGCAGGGACATGTACTCAGGGAAGTCATGAAAGAAAGTCTGTTACAGACTGCACTTAACTTGAGGCTGGGGGTGGAGGTTCACCCTCCAGGGAGGCCGGAGCTGCAATGGGGTGACTTACCCAGTTGTCTGAAAGTGGGACTCTGAACTCACAAGATGAAATATGCAACATTTAATTCACAGGCTGTCATTAGTCAAACACATTCCACTGCTGAGGAGCGTTCTCCAACAGATAATCACATCCAGCGTCAAGATACAAACAAAATGGTGGAAGATCAAAGGATTAAATAGATTTTCCCCCATTTTAGTTCACATTCTCTGTAATTAGAAATATTAAAACCAACAAAAACAAGACTCAATAACTTCGGTAAAAATACATAACCTGCCAATTAAACAATAAACCTTGTGTGGGTGTGTATTTCGGTCGTAATATTTGAAAACGTTGTCGTTTAAAGCTCCTCTCTCAGCGGCTAAGTTCAGCTTTTCGTGTGTGTGAGGTTTAAACACGCGCAACAAAAATATACAATCTCTACCCCAGAAACAGGTAGAGCGTTTGCTCTCTGATCAGAGCAAACGCTAGCGATCGTTTCTTTTTTGAACTCACACACACGCACGCGCACCCCCACAGTGAGACCGACAGCCAGTCCAAACACAGGCCTCTGCAGAGGTGAAAAAGCCATCAGGAAGAGGTATCACTCCCTGCAAATAGCACAGCTGCCATTTCTAAGAAATCAGAGGGGGAGGAAGAAGAAAGAAAAACTCACAGCTATTTTATTAAACACATAATAACTCAACACCACAGCACTGACGTTGTTTCAAGTGGCCCTGGTGCCATCAGAGTAATGCCACGGTAGCAGGTAATCGCTCGCTTACGCAGCACTGCAACTGCTTTCACACAGGCTGTTGGAGTGTGCGCGTGTGCATGTGTGAGTACAGTACGAGTAATGGGTGATCCATGGATGATCTAGTGGGTAAAATGGATTATGAGTGAGTGTAAGTGGATGAAAGACGGCCTTTGTGTCGTTAAGAGCAGCTTTAGCTGGATAGAGGGAGCAAGAGCTGCAAGGCATTTACATCACACACACTAACACACACATGGGGGGGGCCTGGGAGGGAGTTCAGGAAAAGTAGAGCTGAGACCGTAGCATACGCAATGTCAAACAGACAGAGAGAGTCTTTGATTGAAGGGTATTGAGTTGGGGGGTTTTGTCTGCGAGGAGGTGTGTCCGGGGGGAACGGGACGGGGTGGTGCATGATGTCACAGGTCAAATGGCTGTGATAATAACAACCGTGGCATGACAAAGGGAGAAAAAAAAAAAAAAAAAATCCCCTGCTAAAAACCAAAAAGTGCTGAAAGCCTCCATGTATCATAAAGTCATGTGTGCTCACTTCTCGCTTCGTCTGGTTCTCCACCGGTTGCACAACACAGAGACGAGAGCGCAGTTCCTCTGTTGATTCAAGAAGCTGGTGACACGACACCCTTATCTCACCAGTGATCACCGCAGCGATGCCACTCAACTCAAACGCTACCCACTTCACAGACAAGACGAGAAGCCGGGTGACCCAAAGGTTACGACAAGTAGAGAAAGAGGCTTTTCTAAATGCCATTAAAATGAATCCGTCCACTGTAAAAAAAATTAAAAATCTAAATAAGACAAAAAAGTTTTCTGGATGTCAAGTCTTTCAATAACAACCTACTCTAAAATTTAATTTTAAAACATTTCACTCAACAAGAAAGAATAATATTGTGATGTGATTTTTATACCTCGGAAATATAAATATAAAAGCACTTTAGAAAATACACAGTGTCAATAAGGCAACACCTATTAGTAATTCCTCTTTTGGTCTAGTCATTCTGTATACAGAGCAACGTGTTATGATTATTAACAACCACTGATAACCTGCAGGCTGCAAAAATTTCTGTTAAATAAATAAAAGTCTCCATTTTACACAAGCATACAGCGGACTCAAAGTACACACAGGATTTAGGGACCATAAATAACTAAAATCTGTAAATACTTGCGACCCCCTTCTAAAATAATTCATAGCTGCCTGTTTTAATTGTTGAAATATCAAATATGCATTAATGTGCACAGTGGAAACTGGAGAACATCGCCGTTTTCCTTATCTCTGCTATTACGGGTACAGAAAAGGAAAATGAACGGCGCTCTTGGACTGGCGTGCCAAGTAGCATTTTCTTTTGAATGTTCATATATTCAAAAGAATTTGCTGTTACGTTCCATAGAAATATCCGCACATGCTGAGGCGGGGACCCGCGACACATCTCGTCAAAACTCCAGGCTGTGGCAAATATATCGGCTTAATTTCATCACTTATTGCATGAAATGAGAAACAGTTCTTGAGCTCCGAGTTGCTAGCTTGCAATCTAAGGCAGATCTGAAGTCTTTCAAAGACTTATGAGCATAGAGCGCATAGATCTATGCGCTCTAAAGTCTTACATCTTTACAGCACAAGTTCGAGTTAGCTTGGATCGGTGCAAGACATGCAGAATGTCCAAATCAAGTGCCCAGTTCTTTACTCTAACTGGAGCTCACCTTTCGGTAAGCCATGCTTTCTTAAAACCTTGAATGAAGTTACCTGTTTTCACAGGATGTATTTAAAAGGCATGAGTGACCAAATGCAGATTAAAGAGAGCTTTGTCTTTGTCTTTGTCTGTGAAAAGCCCTTTGTCGAATCATATTAAGTGACTACCTTGTTATATTTATACATATATGGTTTCTTTTTGGGGCAGAAAAGGCCATTGGCCAGACCAAAAGAAGCAGCGCAGATGCAAAACAAAATTTTTAGGCCACTTTTGGTCACACAGCAACGACAACAGTTTTTCTAAATCTACGTAAGTATTTGGTTACAGAGACAATTGAAACTGGAAACTGGCCTAATATTTGGCTTTTACAGTGGAACTGCTCAGAAAACGACTCTCTGAACCAATCAGGGTACTCACACGCACGCATGCACACGCCCACACATCATACGGTTTAACCATATAACCCTGCAGCCACTGCTGTGCAGTCTGCCAAATAGCACACATACCAGGGATCTCCATGGGATCAACATACTTACAACTCTCACACCCCACACTGTTAGGAGCACCATTGACGCCTGGCCTGTTGAGAGTGTATGAAAAAGCTCTCACACACAGACACACACACACACACACGCACACGCTCTCCTTGATTCAAACAGCCAGATACACACACACACACACACGCACACACAACCGGAAAATAGCTGAAATTCCAGCATGGCACTCTGACAGAGCAGCAGCAGATGCAAGAAGAGTGTTAAATACACAGATGTTGGAGGTAGAGAGAAGCTAAATAAATACGCGAATAAATACTGACCACTTTGTAATTAGTGGCTTCATATTTTCTCCTTAAAGACATCTAGATTGACCACAGCGTGTGAACAAACAGAGGGGCTGTTCTGTTCCACTGTTCCTTTCCCCTCCCCAAAAAGCAACTCATGCTCTTCAACTGCCTGTATATTGATCTGGGCTGGAGGGTTTGTGCCAGGCAGGGGGGTGGATGTCCTCAAAGTAGGAATTGGGTTTCGTTTAGAGAACCTATTGATCCCTTTTAGTCTGCGCCTGTGAATCAGACGGACCATGAATGCGGGGTTTGCCCCCAGCAGAGAAAAAATGTGTTTCTGGCATAGTGTGACGGTTAAGAAACGAGCTGAGCGACAGTGGAGGATAAAAAAAAAAAAAAAAAAAATGAGGAAGGTGACAATTGAGGAGGTCATTGGTGAATGGGAAATAAAAACAGGAAATGAGGCAACTGAAAGGGACAAATGATCCGGCCTTTCTCAAAAGATTTGAAGTCACTTTGGAACATCCAGTCAGTCAGAAACTCCAGCAAATGTTTCCCCTTTCTGAATAAGTCCTTAAAAATCTCCAAAGTGAAAAAAAAAAAGCATGCGATGAAGTGAAAAGAGTATTTGCCACCTTGTAAAATATTTCAGATTTTGCTCTTTTGTCACACTGACATGATTCACATCAAACACATTCTAATAATCAATGTCATTGATTTCTGCCTCATTCGTAGAATCGACGTCCCCAGTTATGACAATATGAAGCAAGTGCAATAGCCTTTGACATATCCGTCTTAAACGGGTCATAAAGCCATTTGTAAGGCTTTGGGACTCCAGCAGACCACAGTGAAAGCCGTAGTCTTCAAATGAAGAACACAGGAATCAGTGGTAAACCTTCCCAAGAGCGGCAGGGCTTTCAATAATGGCTCGTCCAGGAAGTCGCAGCACAACTCAGAACAACATGTAAAAACTTCAGATATTATTCTCCTCAATTTAGTTTAGTCTTCATGATTCAGAGTCCCACTTTTTAGTCATACACGGTGGTGGAGCGATGATCCAGAACGGTTCTGCAGTCAGTCAGTACTTGGTTGTCTTCATTTTGGAGCCACAAATTTTGCTCTCCAGCAGAAAATGCTGGGGAATAACCAGCCATTAGTTTGTGAGCTTTAGCACACCACGCTTGGGTCATGCAGCAAGACGATGATGCAAAATACCAACAAGTCAACTGAACGTTTTAAAGGGGTGTAGTCAAAGTCTGGACTTAAATTTGATTAAGATGCTGCGGCAAAACCTTTAACACGCTGCTTGTAAATGGCTGAATTGAAACATTTCTGGAAAGAAGAGAAGGCCAAAATTCCCTTACGGCGACGCAAAAACTCACAAGATGGCCGCCGTGTGGCGCAGCGATGGCGCAACTGCTTGCTCGGGCTTGTGGGTCAATTGCTCTTTCAAATAGAGCCAGTCTGGTTTTACAACTTTAGCCTTTAAAAAATCAAATCTTATTTGATGATCTGAAACATTTAAGTGTAGCAAAAACATGAATAAAACAGAATAAATAAAAAAAGGGGCAAATACTATTTCACTGACACCAAAACGTTTGCATCACTCTCACTGAAATGTTTTCATGCGTTCACAAACGCAGTCATCTTGCAATAGAGCACACTTTAACTATGTCGCATGAACTGCAGAGACGTTGCAGCAACCAACAAGCAAGTTGGTTTCAATAGAAGAAAGCTAATCTGTCTCCGAGTTACTCATTCACTTCTCTTTTTTAAGTGTTCACTGATTCCATGTAAGACTAAGAGAAGAATGAGGAACTGGATTGTGAATTATAATTTTGAAAGAGTAAGCATTTACTGATGACTTACAGCTGTCATAGAAAGTCCTGACTCACTCGTTGCAGCTGTTCAAGCCTCCATGGCCTGATTATTGGCAGATTTATGACACTGCGGTGACAATTAGAGAGACTTTGGGCTTCTTCAAATCTGCACCCGTGATCAATCAACATCTACACATTTCCATCCAAAAGGTCTCTCTATTTAATTAAACGCATAAAAATATTGTACTTCTCTCCTTTTGCCTGAAACTTTTATCCCCGAACATTTCAATGAGAATTACTGCAGTTCAAAGAGTTCATGTTCAGGACTGAAGCGTGGCGAGACAAACTTTTAATGCAAAACACACCTTTATTCCTCAAGAGTTATACCGTGAAACTTAATCTGAATTTGTTTTTGTATTTCACTATGCTTATATATAGTTCCAAATTTTAAATGAACCAATGAGCACTGAGCACTTTACCATTCAGATCTCACACGACGTGTTCATTATAAAGCAAGCAGGCATTTTTTTTTTTTTTTACTCCCAAAAGTCAGAATACAACAAAACAAAGCAACTGAAAACACGAGTCGACCTACATATCATACTGTAAAGAACATAAATGATACAGTTCAAACCTTGTCTTCCCACAACCATTAGCAGGTTGCTGCTTTATTTGATCACTGCTTTTTTTTTTTTTATGGCGGCTTGCTTGTTCCAAGAGGCCAACAGGAAGGATGAAGAAACTGTGAACACTTCTGGTGACAGGCCTATAATCACAATCACTTAAGGTACAACTTACCAATTATTAAAAGAGGTTACTTTCAGAAACCGGCTTTATTAGGTGGTGTAATTTTATTGCTAAAAGCCACACACTAAATGCATTTAACCATACTTAAAAAGACACTGGTATTTTTTTTCTGCTTTCACTGAGCAAAAAGAGGGAAAGTTATTCAAACCCCAACAGATTTCAGCATACGCCACCAGGCAGAATTTCTAATATAATTGCTAATTGCTTTGGGACGGGTCACCAGTCCATCACAGGGCCACACAGACACATCATCATGAACACAAGGGTAATTTGAAGAACCCAATAAACCTGAGAGGCATGTTTTCGTACTATGGGAGGAAACAAGAGTACCCAGAGAAAACCTATGCTTCCATGAGAAGAATATGCAAACTCCTTGCCTAAAGGCCACAAGCTGGGATTCAAACCCAGAACCTTCCCGCTAAGCTGCAATATCAGTCCTAATGGTAACAACTGTGCCACAGAGAAGCCCTCCAGGTGCTATGAATATGTTTATAGCAGTTGATCTATTTTGGCATGAGCTGCTGTGCTCCTCTGGGCCTTGCGCTGTCTGGTTTTGCATAAAGCAAAATGTGTGTTGACATCCAAAAAAACAAAAAAAATGTTACGGTCGTAACGATCACAGAAGCGACTCCTAGCTGTGTCGAGCATTCCCAGCTAACACGTTGGCTAGAAAGGTGTTGTGACACTTTAATCACTGTCAGAAGTCAGAGAAGACAGATGCAAATAGGTACAGTTATGTCAGTAAAAAGTCACCCCTGGCTTCCTTAATTTGCAGTAGCTCTGCCAAGTTTGTGTGTGTGTGTGTGTGTGTGTGTGTGCAGGAGGTTTATGATTAGCTAGCACTTCCCCACAGGGAAACAGCCTGCTCTCTCCTATTAAAAGCTGCCAGATAAACCGAGCTGCCTAAACCAGGGAATTTCGGAGTGCATCTTTTATATCGTTTACTGCTGATGGAAGGAGGAAAAAAAATGGAAATACAAGTCACTGACAGAGAAAAACCATCTTTGGCCTATTTAGCAAAGGTTCCCTTCATGGCAAGATGCTACAAAAGAGTCAGAGCACAGAAACAACCACCTGGACATTTTTGGCAGCAGATTCTCCCTTTTGTCAAATGCAACCTTTCACACAGGACGTAATATGTTCAAAAAGAAATCAACGTGAATCGTGCGCCGCTTCAGTAAATCTATGTAGGAGGCAATGAGTGATTTAGGTGAAAATTCAACAGTACAATTAGGACATCTGTCACCTCTCTTTGTGCAATTTTTTTCTTTCATTTCCTTGCCTGCTGCCTCTACTTCTCTATTCTTACAGGAAGGAAGCCAGCAGTCTGTGAAAAAACTATGTTGCTCAAAAAGGCTAAATAAGGAGACTGGCTATTTTTGGCCCCACAAACCTACATGCGCAAAGTGCCGACCTGCAGCTCTGCTTAACTTTGTGCTCGACTGATCGACTCTTGAAGTACGTACTTGAGTAGATGGTCCTTGGTGCTGCGTGTCTTTGTGAGGAACCTCTCGGCCAGCTTCTCCAGGTTCCGGCTGTAGTCCATCTCAATCTCTGCCTTCTTCCTGAAGAAGTCCTGCAGGTCCTGAAGCAGCTGAACCCTGAGCTCACACTGCTGGTCCAAACACTTGAGCTGCTCCACCAACTGGGCTCGGACCTCTGCAAAGGCACAAAGAAGAGGGGTATGAAGTTAGCGTTGTTGTGGTAGCTACAATGCAGGTGTTATTTCACACACACAAAGGACTTTAAGCTTTTCTTTTGTTACAGTTGTTCAAACAAAATGTCCATGTCATGCACATATAAGCCGAGTTACATTTGCATGGTTTTGGAGCAGACTAGTTCTATACTGTTGCATTCGTGGCTAATGAAACGGAAGAAAAAATGTGACTTATCACATTAACTAACAGATTTCATCAGGCCAAGTTGGTTTGGATATTTTACACCCCTTAATAAATGAAATAATCATTGGAAAACTGTGTTTTATAATATCTGACTCTGAGATTGTTTTGACGATCTGACATATTTAAGTGAACTGGAAGAGTCACATGATCCACAGAACTGCATATAACATTTGCTTCTTGATATTCGAAGATAAATGTTTATTTACTCGTCAATGGAATGTTGTTACCTAAACAACGAGGGAATGCACTGATGACAAAGGGGAAAGCTGGGCTTTCATTACAGCGTGCGAGACAGCCATCATCAAGAACACCTGGAGCAGGAAGACTCCAGACTCCAAGTCTGCCTCTCGCCCACCAGTTTATGAAGCACGACTCTCCCAAGCATGAGTATGCATCTTCATGTTTACAGCCGACTCTGCCTGGGTGTGTGTGTGTGTGTGCGTGTGCATACGTGTGTGTGAAGGGGATCAGATATCCCGTTTCATCTCCAGAGGCAGCCATTTATCCCTGCTTATCACTTTTCATTTTCCTCCTGCCTCCGTCCCTTCTCCCCGCTCCTGCACTCGTCCTGGCCTCAAATTAATAGAGTGCACTCAGTGCAGACACACTCAGAAACCACATTCAATCACTGGCAACACAAACATCCCCTGGAGAGCGTTGTCCACTGCAGGGGAGAGAGAGAGAGACCACTGCAAAACGCATGCGTTTACGTGGATAAAATCAAGGGCACTGGCACCGACACACATGCACTGAATCAATGCAGACAGCTGACAGATTAATGCTATGCTCCCTTCGCAGTCTGCCAACACTGACAAGCATGAATCCTCTCGAGTTGGAAAACAACACACACACACACACACACACGCACGCACGTCTTCTCCTACCTTTACACCGCTGGCTGTAGAGAAATCGGACAGTTTTGGCCTCCATCCTCGCTGCGCTGCAGTATTCAACTCACACTCGGCCACACAAACACTCGCAGGGACCAGCCGCCTGTCACGCCAGCGGTGATGCAGCTTTTGTGTTTACCAGCTGAGAGTGCAGTTTCTCATTACCACAAAGAGAAGTGGGATATCTAAATGTGTCTGTGACCACGCCGCTCCTCCCACCTCTCTCTCTTGCTCTCTCTCACGCCCCCGTAGACATGGACCTTAACGTCCTGCCACTCGTCCCCCGAGGCTGTTAGGTCATTTTTATGCTGTTTAAAAGGCCACAAAGCCGCCACCGCCGATGATGATGTCCTCCCTCCTTGCCTTCCGGTGTCTCACCTCCTCTCTCAGAAGAAGCAAATGCCCATGTCTGTGCTAATGGCCTGGTGTGAAGATTTGCTTTGACAACATGTGTTATTGTCTCACAGTCTGTTCATGTACATGTTTGTGTGTAATTTACTCGTTGCGCAGCTCTGCCAGTGAGTCAGAGTTCCACTTCTTTAAGCCGTGACACAAAACCTCGAGATGGTGGCCTTGTAATCAGCCCATTCAAGACAACAACAACACAACGCACGCACAACGCTTCGGATGGAAACGATCCCTCCAAAAAGTAGGGAGAGCAGGAACAGGGGGCAGAGAGCAAGCGGGAGGACGGCTTGAAGAAAATATGGAGGAAGTCTCTCGAATTCACTTTAAGTCACTCAGCCCTATCAGGTTGAAAAATTAAATACTAATAAACATATTTATTGTTCTTTGTTGAGGTAAAATCATGTAATAATACTATTTGCCTTCCCCATCAATCAGCCTTTTTTTTTTTGTGTGTGTGTCTTTGGGTCAGAAAGCTTTCGTCACTCTGTGATAACAGCATTAATCTCTTATGAATGACGCTGGCAAAGTCCAAAAACTGACAGAATGATTGGAGTTGTTACTTTTACTAAGTTTGAAATTGACTTCTGTACATAAAAAAATAGTACGTTGTCAGTTTTCCACCAAGATATACAACTAAAATCTTGCCTGAATCATAAATTATCCACCGTTTTATTTCCTAAGCTTGATGCACAGTTAGTCATAGTTCTTGGAAAGAAAATCTGCCAAAACAGGAATCAGCGAGACAGATTTTGAGGAAAACTAATAATTTGCTCGGGCCAGAAAAAAAAAAAAAAAAAGAGGCCTGATTGTTCCATGTCTCATTGACTTGCAAAGTAAAATGCTGTAGCGTGTGGAAATAAGAGTGAAATAATATTTTTACACACTTGTGAGAAACGATGAGAAGAAGAAAGCGTAATAACACTCGTTGCAGGGTCTTAACTTCTGTTTTGTTGCTCTGTAATGTCCATCATCCTGACTTGAGTCCACAGTGGGGATGAACCGGAATGTGACGCCTCCACCTCCTCCAGCCAGTCCAGTCACATTTTCCAGGCAGATGAGAGCAGGTCCTAATACTGAGCTCTGGGAATCTACTTTACCGATGCTCTCCTCTCCCCTTTCCTCCCTCCTTGCCTTCCAGTGTCTCACCTCCTCTCTCAGCTGAAGCTACAGGCTGTCTCGCTCTGTCTGCAGGAGAGTTGTGCATACATTACTCACTCCGTTCAACCAGGAGCAACAGACCAATAGGAAAGAGGATTTAGCTTGAACACAGCTAGTTATCTCTGCAGGAACTGCATTTAAAGGAGGATAGTCATTTAGCTTTAGAAAAAGCAGTAATCTTCCTGTTTATATTCACTGCAGCCACCTTTTTCTTTCCTTTTTTTTTCTTTTGACAACCTGTGTAGGTGTAGCGCAAATTCATGTCATTAACCTGGATTTGTTTTCTTAGTCCTCCCCGTGGCATAAAGATGAAAACAAGGAGATAATGGACGGAGACAGCAAACCGCAACAGAGTGACGTTACCACCATGGGTGATGATGATTGCAGTTCATTTTGGAAGCAGGGTTGAGGCTCTGAGGCTGTTGGTCTGGGTTGCCTCGAAGCGAACCAGACCCTCGCATGTGGCCGTGTTCAGCTATGTGGATGCAAGGCCAGGATATAACAAAAATAAACCAGAAAAGGAAGCAAAAAAAAAAAAATACTGCAACACAGTCAGTCATGTGACATCCATCTCTCTTTGGCAAGCACAACGCCGAGGCTAAAAATAATTTTCCTGCAACATTACGTCTTTTGGCTGGGTTTAGTTTTGCAGCAAAAATTACGCCCAGAGCTTCAGGCTGCTTTGGCTGGAGCTGACAGGTGAGACGGTCGCCCCGGATTCTGCTCTGGTTCTGGCCTACATACAGGAGACAAACACGCTGCTCAGAGGTCTCATCACACTTAAAAAACATCACAGGGGCGGCGCACGCTCCCTTCTTCACATGCAAACCGCGTTTGACAGCACCCATCCAGACAACTCCTGGAAGCCCAAGCTGACTTCTTTATAACCACTTCATAACACAGCACACACACACACACAGATGTGGCAACTGTCTGCAACTACATGTGAAGACTGTTTGAGGCATGGTTTGAACTGGCTGCAGAGGAAATGTGACAGAGCAAAAACAACAGAGGAGCAATATCCCAGCAGTACAGACAAGCCGGCTGATTTAAAAGGCAGCTGGAGCGAACCGCAAATTTGATGTCACTCCAATGATATGTCTCCGTTTTTGTCATTTGGGGAAGAGATCAACGCATTTCTGAGGCACATTTATGTATTTTCCAGACATGTAGTTTCATTTTATAGCAAAATCAAGGTACTTTGTTACCATCAGTTGAAAAATAATATACATATCAATAACTTAAAAGACATTTGACACCAACGTGACACCTTTAACTTGGCCTCTATCTCTGTAAGAAGCGCCGGCTTTGACAGGCCGCCTTTGTTGGGAGGGTTGGGCGGAGAAGAAGTTTGCAGCAACCTTGCAGCTCCACCAGGTGTTTGCTAATTCTTGCTGCCGCTAGTCTGGTGGAGTGAATCACGGGGTTGGGGTGCTCTATGAGAAGCTTTGTGGAAATAGGCGCCGCTGTGTATGACCAAGTGTCACATCCCTTCTGGATGCCTAGAATCAGTCAGTTTTTAACATATTTGTGACATGCATTAGATGTAGACACGTAGAATGCAAAATTAGGCATAATTGGCAACAACTCCAGCCACCAGATGGCAGAAAAACACTTCCAGTACAAACCTTAGCATGGGTGGAATTTGCGTCAAAAGACATTAGATGAAATGTTTGCCACCTTGGCTGGATCAAGACTGGAACAGTTTCACAGAACCAGGAAAACATTTTTCTGGCTTCTTTCATTCTTTTCCTTCATTAAAATGTCTCCATCAATGCTTTAGCAAGACTATTTTTAGACGAGGAAACAATGAGGTGATTTCCAGAATATAAACTGGGATGGAGCAATCATTGTCAAGTTGCCTTTTTATGCTGGCCCTGAGACTTACGGTCGGGAATGCAGTTTGAGTCTTGTGCAGCGTTTGAATGGCCAAATCCAGCGAACAGTTTTCACCTTTTCAAGCCAACGCTGATATTTGAGAGTAGAAGTATTTAAAGCACTTCTTGATTTAACAGCGCTTTATTTATTTAAAGCGCTGTTGTGATTTTTGGCTCTCACAGGTCACTGTAACACCATTTTACTGCCCAACTCTTCCTCCAGGTACCGAGCTCTCAGCATAATCTAGGGAAGCCAAGATCTAATCCACTGAGATTACGCTATAAAAGTATCTGCCAACTCTTGAGTGCAAGTGAGCAAAAACCTTGACAGATAATAACTAACGACAGCCGTAGTGTAATGCCACACACATAAGAAATCAGAGACACCCGACCAGGTGATGTAGCTACAAGCACGGTGGAACATTAGCCATTCTTCTTGCTTTCTTTTGTGGTTTAGCGAGTGCAAGCTCGCATACCCGACGTGTTTATGCAGCAAGGCCTGGTCTTTGTTGCTCCGGGGGCTGATACTGCAGCACAGACTACAGAGCTGTGGAAAAGAGAAGAGGAGGGGGCCGGGGCTGAGTGGGAATGGTTTTCAGTTGTACCACTGTGAGCTCATGCTATTGTCCCCAAAAGAATGAGAAAAGCAGAAAGAACAGACGAAAGAAACACAAAGTAGTGTAAAGGGTGAGTAAGAGGGTGGGCCCTGCGTCAGCGTGAATAATATGGCCATTCATCCCTGTACACGCAGGAAGAGAGGACAGAGAGACAGGAAGTCAGCCGGACCGGTTTAGTGCCAGCAGGGAGCACACGGTAGAGTGAAAAGGTGTGTGTGTATGTGGGGGGGGTTTACACTAAAACAACTGCAGGAAGCACGTGTGTGTGTGGGTGTGTGTGTGTGTGGGTGTGTGTGTGGGTGTGTGTGAGCGTGTGTGTGCGTGTGTGTGTGCGTGTGCTCGTGTGACGGAGCGAACAGGATGAGGGGGATCGACTGAGGTGAGCGCCTATAAATGAAATGCCCTAACAAAATAACAGGCAGCCAAGGAGGTCACCAGTATAATCTGAAACCAGACCGGAGGGGGAAACTGGGCCAGGAGTCTGCAGGTTGAACGGGGATAAATGAGTGAGCACCTCTGTCTGCAGGTTGTGTTTTACTTCAGATAATTTAAATGGGCAGGTTCTGGAGCCTCAGGTTGCAAGTAGTGATTCCTAATACGACTCTTCATCAGGGTGAAATCTATTGGTTCCAGACATCTCTGCTTGAGTGCTCAGAGTCAGACACACACACACACACACACACGCACACACACCAAGTAAGGACGGAGAAGAGGAAAAGATAGAGTTACAGTACAGTAAGTGTTGGAGGGAAAACTATTGCAGGAATGGAAAGATTCCAACCAAAGTCTTTTCCTTGGGCCGGGATGTTTCCTCTAAAAACAAACACATACACATTAAACTTATGCTGGCATTTCCTTTCTCACACATGGGGTGCAAAAGGAAAAGCAGTGTCGTCTCATGGATGCAAATTAACAAGCTTTAGCAACCAGAGGACATGGAAAAGCCAGTCGAAGCCAAACCACTGCGCAAAACGTGCAGTGCAGCAGCTAGGGGAGAGCGAGAGGGGCAGGGAAGAAAAAAAAACAAAAAAAAACTTTGAGCGGTGCCATCAATAAGTAAAGAACACACAGTTATAAAACAGGAAAAGTTACGGACCTCTCTGTTACTTTAGGACTTTTGATCAAAGTTCCTTCCTAATGGAGAACAGGCAGCCGAAGAATGGCGCTTCGGATGGCATGGAAGCACCAAGTCAAGCAAAAATGATGCAATAAAACAGTGTACCCACTGGAAAACATGGATTATGAAATAAATGAGGCAATAAGATTTTTTTTTTTTTTTTCTCAGATTTCCACCTGGAAGGGATTAGCATCTTTGACACTCTGAAACTCTCTACAGCCTCCATTCAGCTTGTTTTTTTCATGGCGTGACCTCTTGTAGCACTTTAACGTGACCCTTTCTCAGTTTTCAGCTCCATAAGAGGTTCACCAAAACAGTGGTATACATCCGAGGAGTAATAAAAGAGATGAGATGGAAAATGGACAAGTAAATAATAGTTTCTGGAAATATTTCTGTCAGGTTCAACTTTGATTCAGGCTGATTTCAAGAAGAGTAGGAGTTCCTCAAAGATACAGCAAGAGATTTTAGAAGAATAATACCACAAACGACCATAAAATCCACCATATACACTTTCTTTTTATTTCAAACTTATGACAGCTGCAAAAGGAGTTTGAGTATTCTTAATGTAATGTTATTTATCTATGTTAAACTATATAGATGAACATAAGTAATAATCAATCAAAAATCTGTCAGAAAGATTAGATTTCATCTGAAGTGTGAAAATATTTGGAAAGAAGAGGTGCAGGGGAATTGCAGATTATAGATCACAGCTAAACTTAGGCAATACAGGAGGGAAAAACATCACAATCGTTTAATAGAAAAACAACTAAATTCCCGTCACCCTGCATTATTTCCAGCTTGGTTTTGACCAGTAGATCTGCCATTTGAGAGGAGGAGGAGGGGAGTTACTGTGCAGGCTGGTCCTCAGCAGGGATAAATTCCTCCACACAACTTCACACCCTGTTCAGTTCAGGAATTCATTAACCCTTTACTGGACTGCGACACGTTTCAGGAGAAAAAAGGCTAACAGGTTAAATTTGATAGTCACTGCTATTCACGGTTCATGACGAAAGATTTTCGCAACATGTCACCTCTCGTAACGATCTGACGGAAGACAAAGTGCTATAAAAATCAGTGACAGAAACATTAACCAATATTTCTATAATCTTTTTTTTTTTTATTTTCACTCTGTTACTTTTGAATCTGACACTTCCACATTCATATCATTCACTTTGCAATCCTTTCTGTGGAGCATTACTTCGAGGAAGAAGCATTACTTCTGCCTTGATTCTTCTCTCAAGGAAGAAGCACCGGGTTTACTTTGCACATTTGCATAAACCGCTAAAGGGCGTGAACAAGAACATTTCTCATCTGATACTCAGTAGAACAAGACGAACAAGACAAAGACAGACATAACTTGAAGGACATATTTACTGCACACCTTTTGTTTGATTTGCAGCACAAAATAAACACACAATCAGAATTTGTATCTCATTCATTTTGTCACAAAGGATCTCTGTCTCTGCCTGGTTTCTTCCGCTACATGATCTGGCATTTGCACTTAACTGTAGTAAAACACTGTTATCCGACTGAGCACTGAAAGACGAACTGCTAATTTCTCCACAAACACAACATTAGCTCTTAAAGCCTGTCTAGAAGCACCCTCTTTGTCTCTGAAAAACCCTTTACCCCCACTGACAGCAGCAGCTCTTATCGGCTGGTGCGAAGCTCTGACTGCATCTCGGACGGCTGCAGACGGGTCGCAGGGTGTGGGACTTGATGTGGGGGTGGGCTGGGAGTTTCATGCATAATGAAACACAGCTTATCAAAAGTTAACCAGCTTCTTTTTCATCTTACAACCACTTGCAACCTCCTGCTCCACTATCCCCGTCTTTAAAATGATGGGGTTTGTGTGGATGCTGCAGGAACTAGAAGTAAACGGTTTTCAACGAAACCAGTATTAAATTAGAGGAAGTTTGTTTGCAAGAGTGTTTAATTTGTTTACAGTAAAATCTTGGTCCGTGTTCACAGGTTACACAAAAGGTCACGCAGTTTTTACTTGGTTTCATGCACAGTTTTGGAATAGTCTGGAAAAGCATGGAATCCATTTTCTAGGTCTGGATGATTATGGAAAAATAGAGCTTTGTATGGGAACTTATCAAAGTTTTTAGACCATCTTTAATTTTCAAAAGGATCAAATAGTAATAATTCTTAATATTTACAGCAAATTTTACATTGATGTATATGTCTATTAGATCTCTTATCTGTAATTTGGTTCAACGCTCCTTTAATTTAACATTTATCCATCAGTATTTCATTTTTTTCACTTTTTGACTACACTATTCAGATTTTAGACAACTTCAAATTCAGATTACACAGGTCTGTTAAAATGCTAAACAACAAACTGTTGTGTTTTGTTTTACAAAGTAGAGGTACCAAGTTCACAACATTAAATTATCTAGGAGGGGGTGCTGTGGTGCTGCAGGGGCAAAGCACGACCGACAGATTGAGGCCGATGGTCGCAGGTTCAACTCCCGGCCTGGCGACATCTTCCGCCTCTCTCATTACCCTCTTTCGTTGAACTACTTTCAAATTAAAGGCCACTAGAGCCAACAAAACCTTATAAAAAGAAATAATCTAGGATGTTCCAGTCATTACAAATTTTGAAAGAGAACTGAAGTTACTCCAGATGCCAAAACAACAACAACAACAACAACAAAAAAAACAGCAAAATGGTGAAATTTGGATTCCAAAAATGGAAACTATTTCTATTTAAATGTTTTTGGATGTAGAATCTACACATGAAGATACTAATCAAACAACTCAAGGTCAGTAATTTGTGCTTAAAAACTACAGATTTTTGTTTTTTTTAATTTAAGTTTGGAAAAAAGATTCATACTTCTGAAATGAAACAAATGCGAGGAATCTCCGTGTAAAGCTTATCACCTCCAAAGATTTGTCACCAGCTATTTTGATTAAGATGGATTAGCAGCCTCTGGGCTGACTTGTGAGCGCCCGTGCATGCGTTTCATCCTCGAGGATGCCGTCCACCTGGTGTCACCTCGATTTCCTGTCTCTGCTGGACGTAGCCATCTGTGCCTCCGTCTGCTCCAACAGGCTTTATCTCCGTCTCTCGTTCCTTCAACTCATTTGCTCTCTTGCTCTGTCACACACACATATAAATGCACATCGGGTTTGCTGCGGGGCTGCAAAGCATGACCGCTAGTGATCTACGCCATCTGTCAGAGGAGTTACGGACGGTTTTCAGACAAACTCCCTCAAACACACAAGGAGAATACAGCAACCTGGGCCAACATGAGAGGAAACATTAACCCGAGGTGCCCCACTCCATGAGTGTATATCTGCTTCCTTACTAGTTTTCCAGAACAGCCAGTGCATAACAACCGCCTTAATCAGCTTAGCAACCAGTCGGGGGATTTGGCTAATCCACAACACTAGCATGTGAAGAAGCCTGCTGAGTGTGTGTGTGTGTGTGTGCGTGTGTGTGTGTGTTGCCCGCAAGAGAGGGCTGTCTGATGGTGTGTGTAGTTAAGTTAATTCAGCCTCTAAATCTTAGACTGTGCACGCTCGATCAACCAGGCATCAGAAGAATTATCTCTAACTGCATGTAGTGATGGGTGAATGTGGACAGTATGTGGAGACCCATCATTGGCGGGGTCAAAGTTCGATCCCATCTCCATTATAAGGTCAGTACTTGCCATGATTCCAGTGACTGGATGAGTTAAGACTCCTTTTTTTTCATTTAAAAAGCTGTGAAAAGTCCTTCAGTCTGACTCAGTTTGTCTTCATCTTTTTCTCAGAATCTTTCTGGTCATCGCTAATAAATCGCTGTGACCTTGATGACCGCACAGGGCTGAGCTTGTCCACATTTAGGTCGTTTTGCAGCGGGGGTCTGCAACTGCAGTCCCTCAGAGCCGCAGTGCAACTTTTAGAAACGTCCCTGCTTCAAAACAGTTAAATAAAACAACTGGATTACCTCTTCAGCATGACATCAAGCTTTGCAATGGCCTTGTAACAAGTCATTTATTTGATCCAGGTGTGTCGGAGCAGATCTATGCTGCAGCTCTGGAGGTCTGGACGTGGAGGACATATCCGCAGCAGTGATATTAATATTAACCCGGGCCACACAAGATGCTAACAGAGGAACCTAACAACTGTAATTCATGCCTGGCATTAAAATCTATCTTCTGGATCACCACTTAGCAGGCAAATCAGCAGCCAGGTCACAGAGCAGCCAACAGGACATGAACAGATCTATTGGTAATGCAATAAATCATTACCAAGGGTATATGTATTGTGCTTTCAGGTTCCCTATGCTGGTAATACTGTTGTGTAAATCAGTAGACAGAGTTTTAGATGGCCTTTAAGCATGTTGTTGATAGAAAAATAATGACTTTCTTTGTTTTTCCTGCTCTGTCTCACACACACGCACACACAGTAGAATCTGGATGCTCTACTCACTACTTGGGGTCTATGTTTGAAGGGAACTCCGATCCAAAATCCATTAAAACAGCTGGGTCGACATGGATTTATCACAGGTCACACTTTCCAAAAACTCGCACATGTCATTTTCTGATATTGAGCAGTTCTACTGCAAAAATACTTAAGTGTGTAGCATTGCAGATGTGGTATTAGAGGAAAGGAAGGAATAAATAACGAGACCTCAGAAAGCTTTGTTTCAATATGCAGACACTGAAGCATTAAAGATAAATCCTGCATGTAAACATTTCAACTGGAACATTTCTGTCTTTATATTAGTCCAGATATTGGTTTAGATTCAAGTAATTGTATACTGCCTATTTTGGTGTATATTTGGACAAAATCAATCAGGATGGACCCAAATTTGCGATTTGGGTCAGTGGTCTAAAGATGAGCACAGCGTGTAAAGGCATTGCCTGAGAGCAATCTAACACAGCCAGAGTCAAACAGTAAACCATAAACAAAACATAGGAAAGTCACACAGAAGGACCTAAATGATACCAGCTTTGTCTACGTGACTGGTATGTACATCCTTAGACAGCAGATTCTTATCTCGACATTCCACGAGACTTGAGCGGCAACGCAGCTAATGACTGCAGGAAAATAGAAAAGATGGAAACAGAGGATAGAGTTGGAACTGAGGCTGGGCAGTCACAGATATCTGCTGATGGCAACTGATTCTTATCAGGGCGAGCGCAGAGGCAATGAGGAGAGAGCAAAGGGATATGTTACATGAGATGAAGGGTGAGACCACGAACAGAAGATAGCATCAGCAAATCCACCTTGAGGTCACATCATTTCCATTTAGGAACTGAATTGAACCTTTTCACACATCTTTGGATCATTACGGTGCGGCTAAAGGTGTGTTAGCTGGTGAGGCACCACAAGATCACATTCATCTGTCCTCTTTTCTCGTCCTCGTTCTTACCGACCGACGACACCAAAACTCAGATATACTAAGCAAAATTTATGGGTCTCCATAACCAAGCTCAAAAATATAATAACATTTTAGGATTTTTGCAAAGCACACTATCCAGGCAGATACAATAATTCTGCACCTGGAGAATAGTTTAAAAAAAAAAAAAAAACAGTCTGGGAGTTTGAGAGCTCCAGCCTACGGTATCTGCTCACCAGAAAGAGTTATGAATGTGCCTGAGTGAGCGCCGCAGTTTTCTCTTTGTAAAAAAAGCAGACCACTCAGCGTTCCCACCTCCGCACATATCCACCGAAACATCTGTCTGAGCGCTGCGGGGACAATGGCAAAGAACAGAAAGGAGAAACTGGGCCAAGCTCTAAGGAAAGGGAATCAAACCCAGCAGGCAATAGGGGGGGAAAAAATACTGCAACAGATTAGCACAAAGATGCTGCGAGAGACCTCACCAAGAGTAGGATTCACTTTACGGATGCTTGTTGTTTTTCTCTCATTTGTTTGCTGTTGCTTTCATTCTGCAGCTTTGCTCTCCGGTGGCTCAAAATGTAGAGAAGCGATCACTATTTTTATGCCTCTTTCCAGACGGTGCATTTTCTACTGCACTTGAGCTAAGTTTTTGAGTAATTCTTTAAAAATGCTTCTACCATGCATTTTAAAAAAAACCCACACAAATAAGGCATATCTCATTTTTTTAGACGATTAGGGATAAAAAGATGAGCTCTGCATCAAGTGGTTTACATTACAGTCATCTATAATGCTAAAAGAGACCGATGGCGTAATAAATGTGTTCGGATGGTTTAGTTTGTGGATAATTTCATTGAAATAAAAGCCTGCTGCTCTCTATTGCTCACTCAATGTGAAAAATAGCAAATTACAACTGAAAGCGGCGATCACATCAATTCACACAAGGCAATTGTTTAAAGAAGTGAAACAGCTCATAAGTACAGGTATAGCCACAGATAAACAGGAAATAAACCAAAAGCATGCACGGGGCTTTGTTAGAAATACACAGAGGGGGATATTGCTTGACCATTAGCTGTGGTGGTAAAAAGCTATCATGTGATAACAACAAATGGCTGCAGTGAAAAGGGAAATGAGAAGTTAAATTCACATTGAAAACATTTCAGAGGCGGTTTCTGTTCTGAATTCGCAATGAAAAACCCTGTCCCATCGATGAATATATTAGAATTCTGGATACAGTAAATAAAAAGGCAGAAAATAAGATTATAGGCAGTTCATTGGTTTTCAACAGGCTTAATATGACAGTGAGACAGATTACACTAATAATTGTCTCCAAGCCTGTAGCACTTCTTATAGGGATGATACTTCTGCACTATGTGCAGTGATGTGAGAAGAAAGCAATTAGCTAATATTGCTTTTGTGAGCTTTGATAGACATGCAAGCTTTTGCGAAAGAAAAGCAACTGTTTAGATGCACTTAGAGGTAGGTAATTGTTCAAATCAGCACCGATTACCTCACAAAACAAAGAACAGAATAAGAACAGGAAAATTCAGCTGAGTTGGCTGGCACATGTGAAACTTTTCACACATCGTTGCACTTTAAAGAAGGACAAATAGACATGGTTTCTACTTTTCAATAACAAAAAACTAAGATATCTGAGCAAATATACATAAAAGCTTCTTCCAAATGAAAGGCCTCGATAGTGATCAATTAGGATAATCAATATTGTTAAAATAAGGTCAGAAACAGACCGAAGGCATTAGTTGTCACCTCCCGACTAACTAAAATAAAAGAAATCTAAAGTTCTGAGGGCCAGTGAAGGGGTCGCCAAGTCTCAGTAACAGGCTCAGGATGCCAACTGCACTGCACATGTAAAAAAGTGATAGAGTATTTTTCTAATAGCACCCTGGGTAACTGCCCACATTCACCATATCAAAATCCACTCTGAAGTCAAGCACTGCGACCTGTTTTAACAAGTTTAAAGATTTGCTCACAACTAGCAAACCTTATCAAGAAATCAGATTTGGACCATGGAAGTAGAGCAGGGCCTTCCATAAATCTCTGCCATGTTGTTCATTCTTGGATGAGAGTTTTTTTTTGAAGCCCTCCCAGTTCACCTGTAGGCAGCCTGAGGACGTTCGAACACAAATTACACACACTGTGACTTTCTGCACCTCGGGACAGCAGGATCTACCTCTAAAGCTATGACTTTATGAGCCATGTGGACGTTAAAAAGACACAGAGATGCAAACGCAGTTTTATTACATTCTGTGATTCATCCACTTAGAGTTGCAAAATGTTCACCTAAAGTAGTAGAACCTGTCACACAGTGGGGGTTTTTTTTCTGCCATCTGATGAGCCTTCAAACTCATTAATGTTTTACTTAACGTGGAGACTGATTGTTTTTCCATCTTCTCACCAAAGCATGCAACAGCATGTTCAGACCCACGCTCCCTGCTGTCAGGCTGCAATACAGGATTGTTGAGTTGGGAAACATCTCCCTAAAATCACAAGGGACTTTCTTTGATTTTTAAAATTTTTATTTATATATATTAAATATTAGCAAAACCTTTTAGAGCTTGAGATGCAGAACCAGTAACATATTTAAAAACTACAGGCCTGGAGTTTGAGATCACTGATGCAGATTCTCACCCCCTAAAACCAACTCCAAAAGGCTCCAGACATTTTCCTAACAAGGGAAAAAAACTAAAACTTTCTGTCGTCTACTGAAGTCCCACTTCCTGTTTTTATATGTTTCCACAGAAAATGCAGCTTCCTTTCTAAAGATTTCTAACACCTGTTGCTCCTCCTTCGACTTTGTTTTTCCAAACACTTCACTGACAGTGAAAATAACTAATTCTGACTCATCTTCAGTCAGTGACAAGCAGCTGAAGCACATTGTGGCTAGCATGACCTTTTAGCACTATGTTTTTTTACCCTGTCAGTATGTTTACTGTCAGTATGTTTACTGACAGGGTAAAAAAATTGATTTTTGAGTTTCTGATGGCCTGATCAGTAAAAATATGAAATCCACCCAATTTCTCAAAAAATATTTCACTGCCTGCTGAATCGCCTGTCTTTAAGCCACTGATGCAACCTCTCTGTACATTTGTAGATCCATTATCTCAGGCTTTCTCACCTTTGACACAGGCCGGATGGTCAGTGAGCTTTAAACACATGAGCTCACTGACCAGAACCTGGAGACAGACAGTGTTCTTCTTGTATCAGGACTGTCCATTCCTGCTTTAAATAAAGCTATCTGTGCTCAGGAATGGACAGCCCTGATACCAAGAGAATACACTCCGCATGGAGAACAGTGGGACAAGGCGTCGACGGCGCCACGTGGAGAGCAGCCCTTTAACGGGTGATGGTAAACGTGTGTTTTGGTCAGAGTAAGGACATGACGGAATCAGAGCAAAACAATAGAGCACAGCGGTGTGGGTGGACACACCTTTTCCTTCCACATCCTCCCTGAAGGCTCTTCTTTGGCTCCTCAAGAACAAAGTGGAATGGAGGAGGGAGAAGAAAACTGGAAATAACAATATGGCCGATCTGAAAACAAAGACACAGGAAGGCAAGAGAAGCAAAAGCTTTGTAGGAGATCTGTCTGAGGAACACTAGCAAAAAACGAGGGCATGCTAATGGATAAAATGAGAAGAAACACTGAGGAATGCAGTGATTTTTGTTTGTTTGTTTTAAAAGAGAGAGAATCATCTGCGCTCGGTGGCGCTTAGACGAATCTTTGGCTAAATTATTGATGGCTCGCTTTGAGTTTCAGGTTGGGAAGATGAAACTCCCTCGCACAACTGAACCTCCTGGTAATTCCCGCTTTCCAGCTCTCTCGTCTGCGGAGCAGTCGGGAAAACACACAGTGACCGTCCCATGTGGTGCCAAGCGTGAGCTGACTCAGGGAGAGTCTGTGCTCGGAGAGGTCAAAGGTTGAGAGCAGACCGGAGAAGGAGCCATGTGGTTTGCACCTGTTCTGAACTTGGCTCGGTAAACAAACAGATGATTGAATGATCCGCTACAGTAAGGCGGTCGGTGTTGTTGCTCGCTGCCTTACAGTCATGCTCAGCTTGAAAGGCTGCTGAGAGCCTTCTTCCTGCTTTCCTTTATCCCATCCCAACTCGTGTTTTCTCTCCCTTCCCGCCAGGCTATCTTTCTTATCCGCAGAGGAAGCCTGTTTGATCTTGCAGAGTCCTGCTGTTCTGACTCTCTGGCTCCCAGACATCAAGCGAACACTCCTCTGTTTCTCTCTCTGTCTCTCTCTCGCTGAACAGGGGAACTTACTCTCCTTATACTTCCACAGAAATCCCAGGATCGCCTCCCAGAACCCTCCTCTTGTTAGAAGTCAGACATTCTGCTGTTTTACCTCCAGAAAACAACAAAATTATTCATTTATTCAAAATGCAGCAGAAGCGGCGCTGAGGACAGCTGTGCTGGCTGCGTACGGCCCGTGCAGAATGCAAGCTATGTCAGCAATGTATTTCATTCAGGACACAGTGGCCATCATTGTCATCCCCAGGAGAGCACGGCACAATGGAGAGGGACACAACCAGGAACCTGACGCACACACTGTAAAGCCTTCCTGGCTGCTTGCTGTAACTAAAGAGGGGGGCAGAAAACAATGGGCAGTAAGTGTTAGCATGATGTGTGGCGGTGCAACAGCTGTGTTTCTATCCAAACCCAGCAGAGCTGATCTAACTTACTGAAACAGTTTCATTAGATGACATCAGGTTACTTCGTATTCCTGTTTTTGTATCCACACCTTGAAATTTTATCTCAACTTACAGATAAGCCCAAATCAATTCATCGAGGTGGTATATTAAAATGTAAATGATTGTCATTGAATGTGTAAAATAACCTTTACTACTGTTCTTCTGTTGTTTTGTTTGTATATAACTTTGTTTATTCTTTTATTGCACTTCGTTCAATAAAGTCAAACTGCTCATTTTAGCCAATAAGGGCTTTTCTGATATTTAACTCTCAAAACTATGTGAATGTGTAAAAGGAGCACAACTTTTGAAAGAAGTTATTTGTCTGTTTATACTGACAGTTCATCAGAAAATGGCATGCCAAAAGGTATTTTAAAATTCTTTATTGGGATTAGCACAATAATAATAAGGTTTGTTTCTTATCTCCAAGTCTTAGAGGTTGGGAATTCCTCTTTGCCATCACCCTAATCTGTAGCTCAGGTCAGAACTCTGACTAGGCCACATTAAAACTCTAACACTATTTCGATCCTAAATAACAAGAGGGTAAAAATACCAGAAGTTTAGATATATTTTGGCTTAACTTTAACCCTTCCAGACCAAACAGAGCGCCGGCAATGCTGCCAAATTTGCAGATAGGCACCAGCACCTCTCACGACCCCACAAGGGACAAGCGTGTTAGATAAAGGATGGATGGATATTGCCATGATGAGGTGTAAAGTAAATGTGCTTGACGCACCAGCCTGAGGTTTTATGATTTCCTTAAAACCTACCACATGTCACTTCTGTTCAGTTTCTTAACAAGATGATGCCGTAAACTCAGCAAGCAAACAGGGCCACAATGATTCCCAATGCTTTGCGTTCATGCTATGGAATCCAGCATTCCAGAGCAGATTCCTGATAGGGAACACCACCAGCATACAACAAGAGCTCTTCTCACTCTCCAGTCACTTAGCCTGCTGCCTCCCACTGCAACCTTTGCACACAGAGACAATGCCTGTGTGTATATGCAGATGTGTCATGGGCAGCAACCTTTGACACGCAACTCTGCTTCGAACAGAAAGAAATTGCACAGAAGGGAGAGAAGAGATTCTGAGAAAAGAAAGAAGAGTGATGAGGGTCACAAGAACATGCTTGTGTCAAACAGCTATGCCACAAATGTGATGAAGTGATTGATGGGAGGGGTCTTTGTGCTAAGCCTCTACCCCCCTCTCAACTCTTTATTCTTCACCCCTCTGACACGAGGGAGTCGACTTTTCTTATTTTGGCGAAAAACCTCTCGGTCTTCAGCTCAGAGCAGGTCCAGACAGAAGTAAACGTCCCACTTTCTTCCGTTAGATGTAATCGACCACAAAGCGTATTATCTGTAATGGAAATAACCCACCCGCCACACTGTAACTCCTGTGCTAAATGGGCCACTGAACAACAGGAATGAGTATGTGTGTGTGCATGTATAAGGGGTGGGATGTTCACGTTTCCACTCTATTTGAAGCACATGGACAGAGTCGGGAATCTGCCGGGGGAGGAGAAGAGCGAAAGAGGGGGAAGACAGGGGATGGGCGAAGGGAGTAACCTGAGAGGGGTGTCCCGCAGTGCAGGCAGGCACATGGTCTTTATACACTTCTGTGGGCTAAAAGCTGAAAGAGAGGCACTCCGAAGGAAAATCACTGGTGTGAATTGTTCAGCCTTATCAGAAAGAACTAAAAAAAAAAAAATCCTGACTGTTCGGATTACTTAATACCTATTGTAATCTAGGAATTTAAAGCAGCATTATCTTATATCTAATTTATATATAAAAAACACACACTTTTCAAAATAATTGTTAAAACTGTCACCACGTCCTGGCAGCATAATGTGAGTCAGAATTTGAGCTCCTTTGCCTCCTCCCTTTAGTCCTACTGCCATCTGCAGAGATACACTGCTCCCTTTCAGAAACAACCAATCAGAGAAAGGAGAAGGCTCTCAACACTGTCAATCCTTCTTGTGTACGTGCTGCTCAAACCCTCCCCTCTTGCTCCCTGCAGCGCTACGGCTAGTTCCCCACCAACGGAGCCTGCTGTGGATGTTCAGGCTAGTTAGCTTGGCCACCGATGATGGCGGGTAAAATTTGTTCCATCAACTTAGCATATGTTTTTAACAGTGCTTAATTTGTGCAAAAATACCCCATTCAGGACATGTGCAAAAAATTTATGTTTGTGATGCAAGTGAAAGTTAGTGAATTAATTATTAGGTCATGCTGCCCTTGTTGAAAAAATGACACAGACTCCAGAAATGAGAAGACTCCACCATCACAAGACAAAGAGTCTTGAACAGAAAGCCTTATCAATATGCACAACTATTGTTCAACTAATCGTACTTCACCCATACATCCTCAAGCTTAGCATATCAAAACTCCAATCTCACTGGTATGTGGATATGCATCTAGTCATTCGACATACCTCTGTCTCAATTGTAACAATAATAAAAAAAATAAAAATCCCCAAAAATTCATTGCAAGGCTTTTGTTCAAGTCTGTGTGCACTTCTATATAATATCCACGATGATGTCATTGCACCAAAGCCCCCCGGAATGTGCGACTGTGTGAAATGCATCAGCACAACAATCATCCGCTCTCTTTCCCTCCTGTTTGTAGACGGCTGGTTTAGCACATCTCCCACAGCCTCGGGACACACTTCACACGTGCGAGAGAGAGGAGCACGAGAGAGCCTGCTCTTCGTGCCGCCGCACCTTTTGGCCATTCTCAGTGAGAGGCACTCCAAGAGCCCGCATCAGCTAACAGGCTCCTGCAGCGAGGTAAATAACAGGCCTCGGGTCTGTTCTTCCCGCCTGCGCAACCCGACAGCTGGAGAACTCAGCGCGCTGCAGGTAAACCGCAGTTTAAGGTGGGGATCATCAAAACCCGGCACCGTGGCACCGGGCCACAGTGGCATGTTGGCTCAAAACGAATAGATGAATCTATTTAGAAACTTGAGAGATGAAACAACCACACCCTAAAGAATAAACTGCTTTGATTGGAAAATGATGATGGTGCTTTGTGTTTAAACCGCCTTTGAGCAGTTTTTATTTTTTCTCTTTAAGCATAAAACTGCAGCCACCTTTCAATTTGAGTTTAACAGAAACTCACCAAACCTGAATGGCTTCTTTCTGTGTGTTTGTTGTTTAAAAGTGTAGCCTGAAATAGCATCGCTTTATGCAAAATAATATGATAGTAACAAAAATGTTCCCATAAACTGTATCATTTTTAACATGCACATGCAAGACAAGAGTTCATCTTGAGCACATCTGATAAAGTTTACAGTAAAGTTCATCGAGTGCGCTCAAGATAAACAGTAAGCGTAGCAAAAATATTACAATCTGAACAAGAAACACGTTTGAAGTAAATTTCAAATGCCAAGAAGTGACGAACCCGACTCCAACGGTTACCGACAGCAGGATGATTGTTGCTGTTCTGTTAGAAGTGAAAGCAACTAGATCACTGCTGTCATGATTATTAATCTGAAATCATGGATGTTAGTAGTTTGAGCCTTTCTATTGTTGACTGTTGAGGAATTTGGTCCAAATGGTGGCACAAGTCAGAATAACATTTAAATCATAAAAACATTTTATATTTGACTTACACTCCGACTAATCTGGACCTGACTTGGAGTCGAGGCTTGGAACTCGAGTCCCAGGAACAATCTTTATCTCACGTCATTCCCACTGTAGCTGCAGGATAAGCTTTAATATTCCCAAATTTAGAGTTTAGCGATCACTGGGAGTCGCTACAGTTTGCCTAAAAATATACAGAACATTGCATTGCACACTTAGCTCCACATATCAACACTCTGCGTGTGTTCAGGTTTTACATTCATATGCACCAAACCTGTGATAAATATTTCCAGTAATAATCAGTCTTTTAACCCTTGACTTTGATTTGAGAAGATTTCTGGTGGCTGCATGCAGGGACGTTTTTTTGTCTTTCAAGAGGAAAAGTTTAAGACACACTTTGATCTAGATGCAAAACTGTTCGTTCATTACAACAGACGATGTGAAACCGAGATCTGGGAAAAGACACAGACGCTCAACTCTCTCTGTTTTAAGGATCACAGACCCGGGGATGGTCGTTTGGAGGGAATGTGCGGCATGTTTTTTCAATCATCCTGCTGCGGATAACGAGCGCATGCGTGCTGACCGTGGGAAGCGAAACTGCAGCACTCCCGTATAACAGTGGGTTTAAAGCAAAAAGGTAGGACTCAGCGTTTTAAATCAGCCTGTTTCAGGAAAAATACTTGGAAGCGCGAAGTGGGAGAAATCCCTACCAGAGCCGCTCCAAATCTGGGCGAAACTAAAATAGAACTGGTGCATCCACATGGCAACGCGTGGAGGGTTGCGGGGGGGGGGGGAGACACAACGTTCTCACACTCGCCCATATAGAAGGAAGAAAAAGCAGGAAGCTTGGTGTGTGTGAGTGTGTGTGAAAAGTGATGCGGATTCAGCTGAGAAGAGGTGATGAATGGCTTCATTAAAACAGCATTAGGAGAGGTGTGAACTTGAATAGAGAGGGCCAGTGTGCTGTGACTGCTCTGTTCCAACAGAGAAAAACCTGTCGCAAAAGCCAGATTCTCCCCTCGGTCCCAGAACATCCTGTTTTCTCTCTGCTAATTATTTACAGAGTTCAAAATGCAACACCAGGCTCCCAGAAATCCGCTGCGCTTCAGATAATATTAGTTTGGATCAGCGACTTAAACTGGAGAAACAGCTGCAGGAGTTTTTTATTATTATTATTATTATTATTATTATTATTATTATTATTATTAAAGATTAACTACTAAATTACCAAAGATTGGCAGGTTAAATTCTGAAAAATTTGTTTTTCTTTCTTGTCCATTGAATAAATCAAAACTCCCACCACACTTTGCCTGTAACGCATCAATAAACTGGATGAAAAAACCCTTGTTTTTGAGTGCAGCAAATATACACGACCAAATCTTACATACAGAAAAAAACAACAACAAAAGAAACTTTATTCATCTCTCGTTCTGATTTTCTCAAAAACAAGGGGGAAAAGAGAGACAACAGCACTGGCATCTAGCAGTAATTGAGGAAATAAGAGTTTAAATCACAAACGGGGAAAAACCTTTCAAAACAAAGGTCTGCAAATGGCTTCAAACTGTGCATGTGTTTGGTGCTAACCCGATTAACCAGGCGCTGCAGGGGAGTCAAATCTACATCATTCTTTTTCATTTTTTCCTTCTGCTTCTCCCAAACGCAGAAAAAAAAAAGGGGGGGGCAAATTGGTAACCATGGCAACCAAACTGTTCATCGGCGCCGGGAGAAACTGCTGATGGAGGGGGAAGTAGCGAGGAAGAGACGGAGATACGGCTGCTAGAAGAGCAACGCATACAAAGAGTGTCAGAGGCAGTTCTGAGCATCTTTAAAATCTATCCTGGCTTTTCCTTTCACATGTTTTCCAGATCCACCTCCTCTTTCCGCTCCTTTTTTTTTTTTCCCCCCTGCCCTTTTTCCTCCTTTGGTGAGAGCCCCTCGCTCCGTCTCCTCCGGCTCTCCGTCCAGTACGAAGGCTGCTCAAACACAACCTGTTTCCTTTGGTGCCCCTCGGGAGAATTATACAACCTGTCTTCTGTTGTATTTTCTCTCCTTTCCTTCTCTGTTTATTTAAAGTCGGGTGACTGTTCACCTATTTGATTGTCTTACAGAGGATGTGGCTGGGCCTTGTCTCCACCCTGCTTGGTTTTATATAGATCTCTGTCCTCCTAAAAGCGCCATCCACCAGCACATCCTCAGTGACACCTAAACATCGCAGCTTGTTTTTAAGTCGTCAGCGTCCAGCAGGAGAGGGTGAGGCATGCACGCACGCACAATATGCGAGCCGTATACTGTAATCAAGGGTTGCAGATTATAGGTTTAGGTTGTCATAGGAGGATGAGGGTCATATTTCACGACAACTGACAAACACCACGGAAGAAAACACAGTGGGGAGAAAGGAGGACAATATGGCGTGAATTTTGACTGAATGCTGACTGAAATAAACTGTAAAAATGAGGAACGGACATGTTTTTTCAGATGATCGGCAGCCCTGATGACGACTCCACAGCTGATTAATAAAAATCGTGGTCTGTTTTCCTGGCCACTGAAGTTCATCTTCAGTTTTTCCAAACTCAGTTTTCTAACACTTTTGCAACCACGTTTTGCATCGGACCGCCTGGTATTCAAGGTTTTTAGGACCACAAATAACTAAAATCTGCTTAAGAAACTGCCTATTTTAATACTTCATATGCAGATTGCTGCATCTAACGGGCACAAAAGGTGGTGGATCACAGGTCCTTTGTTAGACTTTATAACCATTACTGAAGCCGAGTCTTGTTTTTTATGCACATATATACACATCCACATCTTCTATATTGTCGTTCTTAAGTTAACCTACTCAGCTGCATATTTAAGTTTTATAAAAGACATTTCTCACACCTCGAAACAAAAATCATTTGACAAGACGGTGCAACTTCCTAACCATCGTGCCCACAAATACAAACACAGGCATGTAGCAACTTCTTCAGCACCACAACTTTATTAACGCACATTAACCAACTGTCTCAGAGGAATGCGACAGTTGACATTATGCAAAAAAAAAATAAAATTAAATCCCGCTGCAGGTAAGAACAAACCCAACAAGCCCGCAGGGCTGAGTGCGGCTGTGAGCGACTTCGTGCCTTACACGGACTAATTTGGGCTTTTTGTGCTTGTTTGAGTGCCGTTGCACAAAAGCTGACCTATTCAACCAGACTTTTAGGGGTGGAGCTCAACGCACATTAAACAGTGAGCACCTGAAAAGGTGGGCGGGCCAGAGGGGGCCAATCAGAGTGACGGGATTAGCCAATCAGGACGAGCCGAACATCTGTCGCTCAATTGATTTCACGTCTGGAACATCTGGCACAGCAGATGAACTCTGATCTTTCACAGCTTGAATGCACTTTTCTTCTTTACTAGATTATATTTCAAAATCCTTCTCATTTGTATTGTTTTTGGCATGGATTGGTAACAGCGGCCATTAGAGTGGCATCCTTCAGCCAACAAGCATATCCTATAAGTTGTGGAGCTGACAGAGATGGATGAGACGTCTCAGTCAAACCGCAACAGCGCAGCGCTGCGTCATGAGGCTGCAGGCCGTCCACTGCAGGAGGCCACTTCAGCACTTACAGAGCGAGTAGATGTAGAGCTGCGTGTTTTCTCTCAGGTGCGGCAGGAAATTTTCATATTGAGCAGCAAAGAATAAGAAAGCAAACAGGCGGAGGAAGCAGGATATCAATAAGCGCCGGGTAGAGTGCTGACACAGCACACACACACACACACACACACACACACACATCTTACAGGACAGAGGGTCACCTGGTTTTGCTCTTTTGCCACACCACGGATAGAGGAGACTGTGTGTCTCATTCTATTCCTTTTTATTTTAGGGTGCAAGAATTGTAACTGCAGGGTCAAAATAAACCTCACAGACCACAAAGTCCTGCAGTTTATGTGTGTGTGTGCGTGTGTGTGTGTTATGTGAGAGGCAGCTGATTCCTTTGGCCAAACACAAAGCCGTGGGCCTAAACAGGAAGCTTCACACACTTCTGTATGATCCATGTGTGTTCCCGTTTCACACAAACATCCTTCCTTCCTGCCTGATTATTTTGAGCCATGTCAGCAGTTTCAATCAGAGCACTTGGACGGGGCCGCAGGAAGTAAATGCTATGTGTTACGGTTGCCCCATTGAATTGCCTCGATTTGAACACGACCTCAATCCGCGGCACGTGGAGCCGCTGTGTACATCTTTCCGACTGTTGCTTCGTTTTAATGAATTCCAGCTGTCGCCTCAACGTATGGCCCGAGCACGGGGCTTCAATGAGACGAAGACACAGGTCCACAGCCCCGCTCTGTTTCACCACTTCTCCCATTGTGTGGCAGTGAAAGCAGTCTTTTATCCTAAATCATACGTTTCCACAGCTGCCTTGTCAGCACGGGGCTCAGTAACGCAGGCAGACACACAGTTCAGGCCCTAATCCCTAAACAAATCTACACTGCTCCTGAATTTGCAGTGTGCATTTGTGAAAATAAACTTCAATATATTACATTAGGAATTTTAATATGACAGAGCAACACAGTGGTTGTGATGTGGGAGGGGAAATGCTGATTTGTTGGGTTTTTTTTTTTTTAAATCTTGGTAACACTTTATTTGAAGGAATGTGCATAAGACTAGAAAATTACTGTCATAAACATAACATAACACCTGTTATGGACATGAAGGAGTCTTTATGAATATATATGACTATTGTCATGAAGTCTCATATGGTAAATAATGACACTTTTAGTGCAAAGTTGACACTTTTAATGCACTTTTAATGGAAGTTTCATTACAACTTTGCATTGAAAGTGTTATTATTTACCGAACGACACTTCATGACAACAGTCATAAGCATTCATGAAGACTCCTTCATGCTCATACAGGATGCTATGTCATGCTCATAATAGTATCATGTCAGTCTTATGCACACGCCTTCAAATTAACTGTTACCAAAATGTTCAATGGATGGCAAGCATTGGAGAATCCCAGTTTATTCAATCATCCACCAAAACATGACAAACTGCCTTCAGAGGTCGCCTAATTAGTGAATGTAATCCACTTGTGTGTGATTTAATCTCAGTGTAAATCCAGCTTCTGTGTTAAGACCTCAGAGATTAGAAAAATAACACTAATGTACAAACCATTTACATGGTGACTCTGGTGTCCAAAGCTCAGGTGGGACAATCTGGACACATGGTAACTGTTACCCGTGCACTCCACCAACCTGGCCTTGATGGAAGAGTGGAAACAAGACAGTCGCTGCAGAAAGAAGGCCATAAAAAGTACTGTTTCCTGTTTGCTACGAACCATGTAAAAGGAGACAACCAACACGTGGGAGAAGGCACAATATGTTTTTGCAATGTGAGCAAGAAAACTAACATGTACAGATGGAGAAAGCATCCCTCATCCTAACACACAAAAAGGGTGGCGGCTGCATCATGCTGCGGGAATGCTTTTCTTTAACGAGTACAAAGTTGCTGGGAAGGTAGATGGAGTCAAATGCAGAGCAATTCTGGAAGAAAAAGAGTGAGAGGCTCCAACAGATTCCACACAGGGGCAGAGACAACAACAATCCTAAAACCAACAACCAGAGCAACAGTGAAATGTTTTAGATCAAGACACATATTCATCAGTTAGAATGGCTCAGTGAAGGTCCAGAGCTAAATCCAATTGATCATTTATGGGGAGACTTGGAAATGTATGTTCACATACACTCACTATCCAGTTTGACTGAGTTTCAGCTATTTTGTTAACAATTGTTTTGGTCAAAGCCGTGAGAGGAATACCTCAAGAGCCTGTGAGTCCAGTGGCTCAGGGTTTATCAAAGTGACTCAGGAGGGTTGAACACAAGTACTTCACAATTTGTTTGCTATTTTTGAAAACCTATTTTTCATAAAATCTGTTTCTGTTCATGCTTCAAAAAAAAAAAAAAAAAAAGAACTCAAATGTAAAGCCCTAAGACCGAAAAACAAAACAAAACAAAACCACTCAACTGTGTTGTATGTATTTCATCCCTTATTTGAGATTTCCCCTTGTTCCCTCTCACTGTTGTTCTTGTCATGTCTGTTTCTCTTTTCCTCTGTATTCTGTATTTTATTTTCTTTCACCTACCTGTGTCCCTTTAAATGCGCACACACAAACCCACATTCGTACGCGCACACTAACAAACACACCCTGTTCCTAAGCAAGTAGGAACATTCCTCTCCTCAGCCAGAATCCCATATCAGCACTCCATCTGTGCGAAGTACAGTAGGCTCAGAGAGCGATGAGGGCACCAAAGCATCAACGTGCACGACCAAAGCAAAAACGGCAACATGCTTCAGTCAGTCTGCAACTGAACAATTTCTGTTTGAGCCAACACTGTCTTATCTGGATTTATGGGTATTTCTTTTTTTTTTTTTTTTTCCCGTAAAGCACAGATGAGGAAGTGAAAACTAGAAGAAAACCTAAAAAAGAAACAGTGAAAACCAAAAAGGAATGGCAGACTGAAATAACTTCACTGTTACTGAGAGCATTCTAGACATATATAGTGCAGTAAAACGTGATAGTGGGTGATATAAACACTACGAGGCTGAAGAGGTAACAGCTACAACATAACTCTTAAATAGTCAGGCTAAGTAGATTCCTCAGGTGGTCAATTTACAATGCAGAAGCTATTTGTGAGGTGCATACTTGTACTGCTACTTCTGCGGCAAACTTATCTCGTATCCACAGAAGGATTTGCATTTATTTTCCCCATGATGCTGCGGTGTGTTGCTGCAGCAAGAGTTATCGTTTCAGAAAGGTATCCCCCCTCGGTCACACAACCATAAACAGCATGACAAACTGCCCCTGCAAAGAGACAACCTGCACATATTAACAGCAGACAAATCAACAACTATGCAGATGCGCAGATTTACCTTCCCGTGAGTTCGAATGTGTACAAACGTGCAGGTTAAAGTCAGAAACAGTGGCGGCAGAGCAGCAGTGCAGCTGATCACCGGGGGAGCAGTGGAGTAAATGACTGTAGAAATCGATGCAGTGGGTCGATGGACAAACATTAAGTCCACGGAGTGACATGCGTGGCAGGCAGCCGCCACAATGCAGCGACGATAAAAAAATTTTTTAAAAAAGCCTTCTACTAAGATTATAGCTCACACTCAGACGAGAACCTTCTGAGGTCATCCCAGAGCAGCTGTCTCAAAATGAGCTTGAAAAACAAATCGATCGGGTCATGAGAGTAAAGGAGGCAACCCACGCTTTTCACATTTTACTCGTCAAAGATTTTGAAAACCCTGCAGGTTTATTAGCGTCATCGGTGACAAAGCCCGGTTTGCAATCCTTTACGATCAGAACCGACGATCGTGAGCTTTTTCTTTCTTGTCATCGGTCTGAGTCGTCTGAGAGCGCCATGTTTATCTTCTGAGCCTTTTCCAAAGGAAAATAGTGTTCGGAGGATCCACACCTAAACGTTCATCTCGTGTTTTCCTTTCAATTTGTGTACTTTACCACAAGAAATTCCAGTCCAACGGCATAATTTATGTCTCTTCCCCTTGCGGCTGACTAATCCAGCTCTGACAAAACAAGTTGATCGTGGAAGGCAGTTTCTTACTGAGGAAACGGTGTGTGTGTGTGTGGGGGGGGGGGAAGCACCTGAGGGTGACATTGCAAGTGAGAAGAAGGGATCAGACCGGTCCAAAGCGGAGGTGAGAAGTGGTGGTGATGATGATGAGGCAAGTGGCGGCCCATCTTATGGGTGGCGGTGGCAGAGCTTGAACCATACAGGCTGTTCACATGGAAGGATCACATCCTGTCTTCATCCCCTCTCCCCCCCCCTACCAGCCACCCCTCATTTTCTTTTCCCTTTTTTTTTTTTTTCTGCAGCTTGAGGTATGAACCACATAACCTCACAGATCTGATAAGCAGTCACTTTAACTCTCATAGCCCAAGCCACTATGAGAGTGGCTTGGGTTATCAGTACAATGTGACTCTACTGATTTATTTATTTATTTATTTATTTGATTTTACCAGCCTAACCTGTAGATGAGCATGTAATCAATGAGCATGCTTCCCATCTTTTAATTGCAATGTGTGTTTAGCCCACAAACGAGATAGAGAGGCAGACACGCAGGAGACATAGAGGGGAAGAAAACGCCCTTCACCCCCAGCTTGTGTTGAACCCCCCTCCACCCCCCTCCCCCTCCTGTTTCTACTACACATCACCTTTGCATATGGTTTTTCTCCCTCTCTCTCTAACAGACCGCTGAGGCCACATCTGGACTACACCTCTTGATTTCTGCGCGTTTTTTTTTTTCTTCTTTTTTTTTTCTTCCTCCCTCTGCCTTTGTTAGCCATCTATGCGCTTGCCTCTCACCCATGCGATCACACGCTTGGAGACATCATAATCACCTCCTGTAATGACTCCCAATTAATTAAATAGCGGAGATCTGATTCATCTGCCCGGCGACGAAAACTCGTTTTTTTTCTCGCAAAGGATCGGCGCAATTTCAAAAGGCGCAGGGAAGGATAGGTGAGGGCGCAGACACAAGAGGTGGAGGGAGAAAAATAACACGCCGATCCATAGGAAATATATAGTAAGGAAGCGGATGGGGAGGCTAACGTGACATTGCGTCACTTTGTGCAGCGAAATGCGTTAAAAAAGAAAAAAAAAAAGAAAAAGAAAAGTTGTACCTTTAACTTGAGTTTCATATTCGGCCACGATCTCCTTGTCCTTTCGGAATTTCGCCGGAGACGTCATGGCTGAGTTTGGAGAGCAGATCCCACTTGTTTTCCCCCCACTCTGAACAGCTCGCTTAACCGGCTGTGGATAGAAGCAAAAAAAAAAAACAAAAAAACACGACACTTCTGGAGCAAAACTCGGGGAGATCCCGGGTGTGGAGATGGCAGCTCCTCTCCTCTCGGTGCGGTCTGTATTGTCTCCCTGCCTCGGCTCACTCAGGGCGCATTGTGAGTTTGGCGCGGCTGCTGCTGCTGCTGCTGCCTCTCCGCCTCCTCAAAACCGGTTGTGGTGAAAAAAAACTTCAAGCGGAAAAAGAGTCATTCCCCTCATAGAGGAACAATGAAAATAAGACCCGAGACGCAGAGCGCATAAGTGAGCCCTTCTCAAACTTGTCCCGATTGCGGAAAAAAAAAAAAAAAAAACTCTCCGAGAGGCTTTCGCGTTGGTGCCCGCCCGCCTGCCTGAACTCAACTGATCTGTTCTTCTTCCTCCTCCTGGAGTGAGAGAGAGAAAGAGGCAGGAAACCAAAGTGGTGATGGAGTGTTGGTCAGCTCTACTGCGCAGGACAAGCATGGATGCCTGCGTGCACACATGGGCAGAGCTCGCAAGGGAGCAACATTTTACCTCCACGATGAAATACACGAGTTTTTTTTTTTGTTTGTTTTTTTTGTTTTTTAAGTTAACAGCCAAGGACCCTGTTTTTGGTTCCCAGAGCAGTGAAAAGCTTTGTGCCTCTTCCAGATTTGTATTGTTTATGCGATGTTGTCACACTTCAACAAGCGTTCCAGATTCTCAGGCTGATTTTAATATCAAACCAAAGACATTAGAGGTGATGGAGCAATCAGTTTTCAGTGATTTATTAAGGGAGGAAAATCTATTCTAGTCAAACTATCTGAAAATGTAACTTTATGTTGTTGAGTTATGTTTCGTGCCTCTTTAACCACAGTTTTTCTTTTTTTACATTATTATTAAATGTCTACCAATTACATCCAAGAAAGATTACTGCCAGGCCTGTAAACAAAAATAATAAATAAATCAATCAAAAAAATCAAAACAACTTGACAGATAAACATAAGTCTCAAAACTCAGCACATCACAAGAAGCAAATTCACTAACATATACATCAGTCAGGGAAGGATTACAATGGCATTTCTAAAGTTGTAAAACTCCATAAAATCACAATGAAAGCCAATATCAACGACACACTGATGAGCATTCCCTGGCGTTCTCTGTCCTGTCTTTATTTCTACCAAAATGACTCCAGGAGTATACTGACAGCTCATCCAGGGAGGTGACAACCCAGAACAACCTCAAACACTCTCATGTTTTTACCTATGTTGTCTAATTGCTTGTTTTGTTTTTCACCCGTTTTTATCTATGTTTTTATGTATTTATTTATTTATTTATTTATTTTACTGCACCAATGGGAAGCACTTTGGTTCAGCACTCTCTGTTGTGAGAATTTGATTGATTAATTGCGACAGCAAAACAAAAGCAGAAGAAGTCCGTAAGGGGGCATTTCACTAAACCGTCCAATTTGCCTCTCAACAACATGTCAGTTTGTCTTTGGTTTTGTCTTCAGACAAAAACATAAACAATGTCTTTTGCTGTAAGACGAAAGACAGCAAAACAATGTATTTTACTGTGACACGATGTTTGTAAAAAAAAAAAAAAAAATAAAAAATCAAAATAAAATCTAACAAACTTCCACATGTATGGGTGAGCTCAAATAATCCAAGTAATCAAAGTTTATTTGACTTTGAGAACGCTCAGCTGTGTGTTTTTGTCATTGTTTCCTCTTCATTCAGACATTTGAGCATGCGGTGGTAACGTCCTGTGGAAAAATTGTCGATTTAAAATTTTACCCCTTTATATTTCAATTTATTACACACTTCTGAATGCTTCACTTGTTGACATCACGGTGGGGATGCGTGTTACAGATATGTGTTCAGATAATATTTAATCAACCCATATTTGTTTTCGTGGTCAACACCTTTGCAGAAACAGCGCCCTCTACAGTCACTGCGTGTGACGATACCAGGTTCATGTCTATTTATTAATTTAGTGCGTGGCTTGTTGATTGGTGGGATCAGAATAGAGCAAATACGTTCAACAAATTGTGCTTTAACTATTTTTTTTAGCAGAGGGAAGCTTTAATTTTGAATGAAACACATCAGTATGAATATTTTGACATTTTATTAATTTGATTCAAGTTGGGTGGGAAGCAATTCTTCACAAAGTTTATCATGTCATTAATTGCTGGCAACATGAGCAACAAAGTCTAACAGAGATAATACAACAACTATGAGTGCCCCAAATGGAAAATCAGTTTTCACAAAATCACAAAATCAGTTTTAAACCACTTGCAACCACCGTAGAACGACTCAGTCCAGACTTTATTTCTCTGGCTCTTCCCAGTCTGATGTGATTAGAATCAGATTAGAATCACATCAGACTGGGATGTGATTATTGGTGATGAGAACTGTTGTAGAAAAAAGGCGATGATAAATCACAATATGTTTTTAGAGACTCTCTTTTCACTGTAACTGAGCCATTGCCTTATCTGTTCATGAGTAGGATTTTGAATCAACAGATAACAAAATGCAATCTCAACTCTTCAAATCAAATACCAAGACCTTTAACCGTACCATACCATACCAATTAAGATTTAAACATCATCAGAAGGTGTACAGTAAATTGTTCTTCTGGTGTGCATAGTCCCATTCACTAAACGACTCCCATGAAGTGCTTAAGTGATCATAACTTTTTTCTGTTTTGTTTTGACTTTGTACCTTGTCAGAGAGCCATGTTTCTAATGTTACTTCCTTTTTCTGTCCTTTATTGTTCTATATTTTAGCAACAAGGTGGAGGAGTTCAACGATGGATGTGCACGTTTATGCCCCGGATGCACTGGATGAAATGGTTGCGCAAATCCCGTCTACCCGGAACTCCACTTTCTGTCTCGCTGGCTGACAAATGATGCGGACCGACTTTTAGCTCCTGAAACAGTGGCACGAGATTTAAATGGCATTTCACTTAACAAATGTATTTCTTTTTTTTTTTTTTTTTACATTATTTACTGAGGGCTTTTCAACTTCGATTTTCAACCAATCAGATTCGGGTACTGCAAAGAAACTGGCCAATAACATTAGCTCCTGCAGCAATCTTCCAATGAGAATCCGATGTCGGGTCTTTTAAACGTGGTTTTAGGAAGCGTCGTTAAACACCAGGAAGTTGTAAACAAAGCTGACAGCTATTGAGTTAGCTGTTAAGTATATCTGCATTGGTCTCGAAATAGCTGAATAAAAAAAAGGCGATATTCGTTACTTTTAAGTAATAAAGCTCACCGGTTTCAATGTAGCGGTCGTTTTGCGGCTATTCCTCGGATGTATTCCTCTTAGATACGGTTACCTGTCTTCCGTTTTTAGCGCTGAGGGGAGAAAAAACAAACAGAACAACTAACGCTTTTGTACAAGGACGTTGGGACCAGTCGCCGTTGCCGCATCGACAGTAAACGTTAATCGTCCACTATTTACCCGATCCACACTGGTTTAACACCACCGGCTTTGAACAGCGAGAGGGGGTTTATCTTTGTTAGCTAAACAACAATGTCCACGTCCAACGCCAGCTTTAAGAACAAATGCGTGGCCCAGGTGAACTGCATCTTCTGTGACAGTCTGTTGTGCACCAGGGGGATGAAGGCTGTGCTTCTCGCAGACACCGAAGTTGAGCTCTTCTCCACGGACATACCTCCAAACAGGTAGGTGCTAACTTGGTTAGCCTAGCTTCTAGCCTCTGTTTATGTCCGCCGCTGGGTAGGAATTGGCGTCAAAAGCTGTTGTTCAGTAAAGTGTTATGTGTAGCAAGACTCGATATTATGTTTTTTTGTCCACGTGTTTAATGGATTATGTGTCTATTTCAATGCTTCCTCCCGTCAGGACGGTTGACTTTGTGGCCAGCTGCTACTCGACTGAGAGCTGCAAATGCAAACTGAGAGACATTGCATGTCTTAAATGGTGAGTTCACTTCATCGTTTTCTTCCAGGATATCAATAGGCGTCATATGAACTCAGAAATGAGGCTTGTTTATGTTTTTGTTATATAAAAGAAACGCTAACTTGCTTTGGCTACTTGAACGAGTTACTGGTAATTGCTGTATATTTGAGGTGCGTTCATGTGCAGCAGAGTTTGAGCCTCTTTTGTATTCCCAGTCTTTTGTTGTTGTTGTACACAGGACAAAAAACAAAAAAAAACAAACAAACACCTGGCAGATAATAGACAGCCACTACTGGAGTTGGCACTTTTCACACATGTCCCCAGGAAAAGTGCTGACCTATGGTTTCTTCTTTATTCCCTCTAACTCCTGCTCACAGTGGCAATGTTGTGGGTTATCATGTGGTTGCCCCCTGCAAACCCTGCTTGCTGTCATGTAACAACGGCCATTTCTGGATGTTCAACAGCGACGCTGTGTCCACTCTCAACAGACTTGATGCTACGGGTTAGTATAAGGCCTCCCCCCTCTTTTATGATTTATTTATTTATTTATTTATTTATTTTTTTTTTTTCACCAGGCGCTTTGTTTTTTTGGCACCCATGTTAAAGATGTGCAAAGACTCCTTAAAGAAAACTTTTCTTTTACCGCTTAAGATTAAGGTTGGAAAAATCGAACCTTTGAAATTGCACTTCATTCCATCAGTTGGAAAAACTCCCACGCAAAGAAATTGCTTTTCAATATGACCATCAGTAACATTTCACTATTTGGATAAAATAAATGTAACTGAAATTTAGACTTTATTAAATTTCTCAGCGTCTTAACAATTTGTCGTCGTCTGTTTTCTTGGGGTATAAACATCCTGTTACCCAGATGGTCATTTTGTTTCACAGAATGAAGATCCATATTTATTTCATCATACACAGAAGTTTATGTTTTCATCAGAAAGCCTTCACCTGCGGTTTTTGCTCCAATCATTTGCTATTCATACAAATATCTGATCCTTACCGCCATCTTCTCAAAAGATGGTTTTTTCATTGGGACTTGCTGTTTTCAGAATTTCCAATTTAACTTTATGTAAATACCTGGTGCATTTATCTATTACAGACATCTTCCTTTTTAATGAAGTTTTGTTTCAACAAACCAAAATATCAACAGATGAATTGATATGTTTAAGTCATCTGATTTTATTCAAGTTTGATTAGCATTGATTGTTCCGTTCGTTTTGTTTCCCTCCCCCCACTAAATGAATTGGGATATTTAAATACATTTTCAGTGTGAAATTTTGCAGCTGCAGTGAAAGATGAATTCTGTTCAACCATTTCCACATCGTTGCAGAGGGTGCCAATGTGGGCTGATCTAAACATGTAATGTCTTCCTGTTAAATATTAAAAAAAATTTTCTTTCTTTTTTTTTCTTTTTTTTTTTAACCTAAATATTTGTGCAGGTCTGAATCTGCTCCTTTGGGGAGATCTTCCAGAGTTGGATGACAGTGAAAACGAAGAATCGGAAAGCCCGTCAGAGGAGGAGTGCATTAGGTAGAGTGCAACACGGACAATGTAAGAGGAACCTAGTGGATGACATTCATTAACGGGGGAGGTAGAGCTGGAAGAGTGTACAGACTATGCTGGGAGGAGACCAAAAAGAGAAGCATTAAAGGGTAACTGAACACTGAATCGCATAAGGCTGATAAGCTCTGCTGTAATCCTCTGTGTGGGCTGTGACTGCAGCTTCTAATCATTCGTCAAGCTGATGCTGCAGCAGGTGTTTCGTCTTTGACGGATAGCGGGGGAACACCTGCTGTGACATCATCGGGGCGTGGCAGTGAAGCAGAGGTGCACCAAAGTATTTGTTGAGTTACCCTTTAAGCTGTGGCCATGCCTTTCTCTTCTTCAATTTAATGGTAAAGCACAGATAAAAAAAAAAAAAAAAAAGGTAATTTATCCAAGGTATTATAAAATATGTAGCTGAGGAGATCGGAGGACATTCTTGCCTCTTACTTACTTTTTGTTTAACTATGAGTAAAGCAGAAGAAGCGATAGAAGTTGGCGTTTAATCTATTTCAGACTCAGTGAAAGGATGGCCACAGCTCACCCAGTTGTGTTCTGTACAGATAACATGCTGTGATTGAGAGCTGTGTCTTAAAGGCCTATATGTGTTCTTGCTGTGTGGCTTGGTGCTGAATGAAACCTCGAGTGCTTTTTGAATCTCACACATTAGAGAAATGGCACAAATATTAAATGATGTACACGTTCCTTGCTTTTCAAAGGGCACATAGTATTTAAGGTACCATACAATTTCAAATTGTATACAAGTGGAAGATGTTACCATGGATAGATTTTATTTTTGGTTTGTACACTTGTGATGGCAGTGTATTTAGAATTTAACCCCAAGGTAAACCAGACCATAGCAGTTTTCCTTACTAACATACTAACTTATATAGTATGTTATATAAATGAGAGGGATCTAATTTAATGAAATGAGGGAATGTATAAAACATAAGCTTTGCAAGGGTGACAGGATCCAAGATGAATTTATTTATGCAACATTGTACCTGCAGCACCTGAAGGAAAAAAAAACAAACAAAAAAAAACAAGTCAGCCAAGGGGAATAATCATGGATCGTTAAAATATTTGCCTTTTATAAAAAGGGCTTTAGTCTTGCATTTTATAGGTCAATCTGCAGAGCTTTTTAGAGAACTGTTCAGGGTGGCACACTGAATGGTGAAGCTGACAACTTTTAGGGTCGAAACCTCTTTCATATTGTGTTTGCCGACAGTGAAGCACTGTCCGATTCCGTTTGTTGGACAGAAAGAACCAGCAGGTCACAGTTCAAACTCAAAAGGGCTCTGGGTCAAATCGCTCCTTGGCCAGTTTGTACCTCAATGTTGCCATTTTCTCCCTTCTTACATGTGTATTTTTACCTGCAAGACAACAGTTCATACCTGCACAAGTTTAAATTAATTGAGCAATTAATTGATTAATTCTATCAATGAGCAATCATTAAAAAAATGCTAAAACCCCAAATATTTTACATTCCTTATACTTATTGAAAACATGAAATTACGCCCCATTTCCACTAATTGTGGTTCTGACAGACTGACTCCTACACAAACCAGAAAATATTAAGTTGGCAAAATATTGGAAACGACCTTAAAATTCATTGTGAAATGGGTACAGAGTGTTTCTCTGGTGGATATGAAGTGATACTTGGTTGGTCTTCTAAAAAGGCTACTCCTTTTCATTTATGGTGAAGTTGTGCATGAATCTTGCAAGAGTAGGAAAATTTGAAAGGTGGATGCGACCAGGAACTAACTAAAAGCAAGTACTCTCTCTGTATTTGTTGATTTGCCTCTTTGAGCTCTGGCTCTCGCATCTTTGCTGTGTAATTCTATGATCCGGTCTTAAAGTTACAGTAAGATTTGCATTCAGTAAGAAATGAATAAAATTTACTTGTGGTGTCTGCAATCGCTGTTGAGGAATCGAACATTGAATGTTTTATTATTAATATATATATTTTTTTCTTTTTTTTTTTAACCTGAAGGCTGAGGATAAATAATGTGACTAAATAAGTCACTTTGCCCCCACGTTCATCTATGCTGCAGCTTTTAATTCAGAAAAAAAACACATTTAATGAGAAAAATGTTCTTTTATTTTTAAATAGAAACTGACAGTCTATATCTTTTCAGACCAATTTCTGTCTGTGTGTATGAAATGGTGCATTAGCTACATATTTATTAAACTCAAAAACCAAAAGTACTGTTTTTTTTTCTTCTTTTTTTTTAAAGTTAACAAATGGATTGATTTGTATTGTGCTAATGTTTCTGTTCTATATTTAATGTGTCGATCTTTAGTGCTTTGTTTTGTACATTAAGGGTTGGATGTGTACAGTTTTACCTCAAGATGGTATGATGTGTGAATTTCCTCTGGCTAGGATAATTGTTTAAAAGATAATCAAATTACTTAAAGCGGTTGTTTCTGACGATTGATTAACAATGCCCATATGGAAAATGCATATATCTATATATTTTGGAATTGCACTAAAACTGCACTGGTGGTTTAAAAATGATTTGTTGTTTTGTATGCTTAAGTTAATAAACTTTTTTTTTTTTCCCAAATGATCTCGATGCCATTATTATTATTTTTCCATCAGGTTATGTTAGTTTTTTGTTTTTTTTGTTGCAACGTTCAATCTGAAACTTTGAGACGGATGGCTCTGCTGATTTTGCTCTCGATAAAACGCAATACAGCAACACCAGTAGATTAAGTTCCTCACTAAAATCACCGCTGACTGGGAAAAATCACAGCAGCTTTGGATTCTGTGCCTCTCCAGCGTTTCTTAAGACCTCGATTTCCAAACTAAGAGGATTGTGGACCGCTACAAACATCCAGTGTTTTTAGCAATGATATTTTGTGGCTGACCCTCCTCGTAGAGGTCAGTGCCCGTCTGTGGGACGACTTTCTCCAGTCAGCTTTCTTCCCCCGTGATTGTGTGAGCCCTAACATGACATCTTAGTGCGACCATCTGATAAGGATTCAGTTTGGCTATATTCTTAGGGAGTTTTTTTTTTTTTTTTGGGGGCCTGTCCCGCTGGACGGAGATCTCGTTGCAGACCCAAAGGTCACTCAGGGGATTATATGTCTCTTCTGGTCTGGGAATCCCTTCAAAATCCCTCTGGATGAACTGCAGGGTGCCGTTGAGCATAGAGACAACTGAGTTTCCATGCAGAGCCTGTTAACCCTATGACCTTATCTCTGGAAAGCAAAGACAACTGTTAATTTAATAAAAACTTTTTCTTCACATATATCGTAATGTCAGTGTGTTGTATTTTTCTATCTTAAACACATTTGTCCACATGAATGTTCTTGTGAGCCGCAGTGGTGAAAATGAATCATAATTGATGTTCATTATACCAGCTTCTCCTGCGAAGACATGAATGTTTTGATAAAGCCTCTTCTATCCAAATATTTACTGCCTCAGGTGAAAGCCAATAATAAGGTTAGAGGAATAATTAAGCTCTTGTACAAGAAGCGAAAACACTCTCACTTAAAGATGTCTTAATGTCAACACTTTGGTGTTTTATTTTTTTTTTAGGCTTTTCACATTTGAGTCAAAAATACTCAGCCCCAGTGCGTTGTGTAATAATTTTATAACAGTGTGTAACGCTTGCCACGTAGTTTGGAGGGGAAAAATCTCTAAAGATGACCGTGGCGCCCTCTGCTGGATCGCACACGCAATCAGATGCTTAAAAAAAAATAAATAAATAAAAAAAAATAAAACTTGCAGCCCATCAAACGTGAAATTGAGATAAGAAAGTAGCTTTCATTTGAACTCCAAATAAACCCAATCCCGAATTGATTCATTCTCCTGGCAGATTTAGATAAAAAGTAACACTTTTAAATGGAGCCACGTGTCAGTTTTTATTGAAAAGTATATAAATGTGCACCAAAATATATTTTCAGTTTTTACTTACATTTTCTGAAAAGGAGCATTTGTGAAATTATTTACATCTTTTGAAAATTACAAGACTGCAGAAAATTCAAGTTTCTACACTGAATGAAATTGCCCATGCTGTTCTGAAGCATCCCAATTATACTGATATTTTGGGAACAGGCGTTTCCATCAATTTAACAGGTGAAGGAAGGAGCTCTGATTTGTGGATTGTGGGACGTTATCTCTGAAACAAACGCTCATCGAGAACCTGCAGCTGAACAGTGTGGAAGGTCACAACTTGTAAGGTGGCTACGAGGCCATATGTATGTCCTCATGTCCTAGAGGTCAGAGCAAAATGGTGTTTAAAAATCTAATGTGTAAAACAAGTCATGGTCTCAGAAATTTAAAAAGAATCTAGGATTACTACTAAGGATTGAAGAATGAGACCTTTCGTCTTCTGCTTTGTGGTCAGATAAAATCATTTAGCCACAAGGACGTCTTCAATTGGTGTTACAACAGAAAGCAATCCCAAGAACCCCCCTGACCCTGGTCCACATGGTCAAGCATCATTACGGGAACTTAAATGCTTGGTGCTGTTTTACTAGGGGAGGGAAACCAATCAAAGTTATTTATTTTTATTTGCACTTTATTTATACAGGTTGACTAAGATCTCATTTACAAAAAAAAAGACCTGTTCTGACAGAACAAAGTAAGCCCAACAAAATAAATAGATTTATATATAAAAAAAAAAAAAAAACACGACATAAAGATTCTCAACAATAAAGTGCCAAGTAATTTCCAGAGAAATGTTCAGCACGAACGTTCCAATGAACGTTCAGCACGACCCAAACAGCTAAGATATTGAAGAAATGGTTAACCAATTGTTGACGTTTAGGAGGCGATCAGAGACCAGCGCATGTAAAAACCTCATCAGAAATTATAAGACGAGCTTAGTTGCCAATAAAAGTTTTAGCATTGATTATTTCGAAGTCGTATTTCAGACATGCTAAAATGTAAAGACAAATTTTATTTTATTTTTTCCACAATGAGAAAAAAATTATTAATCTTTATTTGACGGGTTGTGAATCAGACTGTCACGTTCTAAACATGACTGTCATGAACATGAGTAAGTCTTGATGAATATTTATGACTGTTGTCATAAAGTGTCATTCGGCAAATCATGACACTTTGACATTATTCAAAATGTCTTCGTCATGACAACTTGTATTTACCAAGAAATCATGATCTGACATAAATTTGTGACAAAAATATTACTGATTAAACTTTAGCTTTAATCACTCACATAAAGTTACATCATTTTTAAAGATGGAGTTTTAACCTTTTATTCTGTTAGTCTAGTCAGAGAGGATGTCTTATTTACTGTTGTGGATCTCTGGTTCATTCAGAAAAACAGTCACCGGACAAATAATTAAAATCAACGCGTGTGAGGCGTGTGACTGGACACGTCTTAAGTTTCCCTTTCTCATCTTTACACACTAGATGGTGCAGATGCACTGCGAATAGAGACGACCATGGAGCGGCTGCAACACATACAACCTGCTCAGCGGTAAAGAAATCGAACGCAGTAAAGAAACCCAAATGGACTTTAAATAAAAAAAATTTTAAAAAAGCCCAATTCTGTGTGCCTTTACCACTTTAATTGTAGAAATCTTCGTCTGACTTAAATGATAAGTCAGAGATATTGATAGTTGAGCCCCAAAATGTTCATACGTCTGCCGGAGTTGGATTAATTATTATTATTTTAATTTAACTGGGACGCTTTTGGCCGCTGATATATCTCAGAATATATAAAACAGTGTTAAGAGACTATAAATTTTTAGGGAGAGGCACGGAGGGGGAAGATTAATCTGTTCATATTTACATTTTAATAACACAGAAAAGGTTCAAATTTTTATTTTTTTTATTTTTTTTAACTTACATTCTTAATAATCAAAGGAAAAATCTTTATTGGCATTAAACAGTTAAATTTCTCTTCTAATTGATGACCATCTTTTTTGCACATTTTCTCTGACGATGTAGAAACTCCAAGGCTCAGGGGTCACAAGGCCTCCTTTCTTTAGCGACCTCCACAGACTGCATCAAATTTGAGTCACTGGTATTGCCAGTCAGAAGAAACATGCTGGTCAAAGTGAAAGATGACTCAACTTCCTGGATGCAAATACTGCTAGCCTGCTGATCTACGCTTAATCACCTTGTTAAACATAAGGTTCTCAGAAAGTCATTTATAATTTTAAACAAAGTAAATATTTATACATTTAAACTCTCCAACTAAACAGAATTTTTTGTGTGTGTGTTTTCCATGATTGATGAAGGTTACAGTCATATTAGAGGCAACCTTGAGCTTTAGGGTGATTTGAAAGAGCTTCATAAACTCTCTGCAGCCTGTCATGGTCGTCTCTTGATGACAGACCTAAAAGCTGGAGTAATGTCCAGCCTTCCTTGATTATGCATATTTATGACACCTCAAGAATTATTCTATCTCTTTTTTAATTTTTTTAATTATTTTTTTTATTATTATTATTTCAAGTGGGTGAGGAGGGCAAATGGTGATAAATGGCAGAATTTATTCACTTAAGGAATAAATCCTTTAATCAGGAGAGAGCATTTTCATGAGATTGGTGGACCAGGCTGCTGGAATTCTTAAATAATTTAACAAAATCAATTTTATATGTAATATGATAACTTACCCGCAAAAACATCTAATCCTCGAGGAACCACTGGAGCCATAAGCGCTCGTGCTGTAATTAAGGGATGATAAATACAACCGCGTTAGTCTGGGGAAAAGTAACTGCAGGTGGCACATGCAACATTGCAGGTTTTCAACAAGCAGACTGCCTACTGGACCATTATTATACGCTGAGGATAGCTGCACTGGGCTTTTGTTCAAGTGCTCAAGATAACACAAAAGGGAAACTTCAAACGGGGCTTCTTATTGTGCTCAGTTCTTCTGGGCAAGCTGATTACAGTTAAGGATAAAAGTTGTTCCTATACAGTAAACTAATGCGGGGAATCAGAGTGCGCTAATTAAGTCATGGGGGGATATGAGGCGGTCTGCTTGGATGTTCTCCCTCTTCCCGCCCCAAACACCCGGACCGTAGGGGATTACTGAGAACTTTTTACAGCCCAACAGCAAGTCGGCATCAAAGGTGTTTATTGTCAGCTGAGTGTCCGGCAGAGGCACGAACCGCTGGATCTTCGCCGCCGCCTGGGAGAAGAAGCAGAAGCTGCGCAGCTTCTCTCACTCATTTGTCTATTCTCCTCCCGTCTTCTTCTCTCCATCCCGCTGCCCCTGCCTGCATGCCACAGCCAGGAAAGCAGCACCAAATACCAACTTTTTTTATTTTTTTTTTATTTTTTATTTTTTTACATCAGCTTACTTTTTAAAAATAAATGCATGGAGATATTTTGGGTGTAATCACTGCAACTGTGTCCTTTCCACTCATGCTTGTAAGAAATTGGGCCTTTCTATTGAGTCTTATTTACAGCAAAGAACGGTGAATCTGCGACCCTGACCTTAGTATGAGAGAAGTTACGTGCGGTTTTAAATATAATTCCAATGCATTAAAATTAAAAGTGTTTCATTGGATGGATTGTGATCCCGGCTCTGAAAAGGTACCATCTGCTCGTGTTCGTTTCCCAGCCTCTGCAGAGACGCTGAATGAACCCACCCTGAAATTCACACATCGATTTGCATTGTGAAAATATTTGAGAATTCTGCCTTTTTTGTTTTGCAAGTATATGGTATGTCATTTTCCCCCCGCCCTATATAATTTTAGTAGTATATGAAGAGATGAGGCTGTTGACATTACATACTTTTCTGTTTTATGTGGGCTGGTTTCACAATCTGTCCTTGGGCTAGCCTGTCCTCTTTGAGCTCTTATAATGGCCTTCTTTCATTCACTTCTGTGTGTTTCTTTAAGATTTCTCACAGAGAGCACTTGCTTATAATCTTATCTTGGGAGTCAGAATGTTTTGATTCATTTGAAACTCAGCGGAGCCTTCATGTGATCAAAATGGTGAAATGTGTCTACACACACGCAGTTGTGTCATTTATTTGCATGTCCAGGAGCAGAGCACGATATGAAGGGAAAGGTTATATAGTGCCTTTGCAAAAGTATTTTTAACTTTTTGCTTTTTTTTGTGACAAACGTGACGTATTGGGATTTTATCTCAAAGACTAAGTAGGGAATCATTCCCAGATAGAACGAAAAGTATGGATTTCTCATATTTTTTTACAAAAGAAAGGTTAAAAAGTGTGGTACGCATTTTTATTTGCCCGCTTTACTTAATGCTGTCGTGTACAGACACCTTTTAGTTTTTTTTTTTTTTTTTTGGTAAACTGTAAATTAGACTTTATTTTTGTTACTCTTTCGTTGAGGCCGGACATATAAAACTTTAAAAACACTCACCGATCCACTCTGGTGGTTTTTCTGTTAGCAGATCCTCTCACCTGAGCCGTGGATCTCTGTAACTCCTCCAGAGTTACTATGGTTGTTTCTCAGGCTAATGCACTCCTTGTCCAGCCTGTTGACTGACACATCCATCTACTTACCCACCACGTCTTTTAAACTTCTCCACAACCTTATCTCTGACCTGTGTTTGTTGGGCTTCGTGATGTTGTTTGTTCTAAACCCTAAAACCTTTTACAGAACAGCTGAATTTATACCAGGATCAGTGGATTTTGTTAATTGAGTAGGTGGTTGTGTCAAATAGTCTGTGTGCAATGTCACGCTTTTCAGATTAATTGTAAAATTGTTCATTCATGGATCATTCTCTCTCTCTCTACATCACATTTATGTGCTGCTTTGCCACATAATATGCCAATAAAGTGCATTTATGGTTAAAGGGTGGCAAAATCTGAACTCATTTAAGGTATATAAAAACTTTTGAAAGACAAACATTTCCTAGGCCGTAGGAAAACCACCATGTGGTGTTCAAGCAACATTTTGTTTTTAACTATGCTTATTTAATAACCATAGAGTTGTCTTTTATATTTAGCTGTGCCTGTTTGTAGTGGTTAACACACAACCAAGCACAGACACATGTAACTTAACTTCCTTCCTTTTTTTTTTTTTTTTTTAACATTTGTGAAGACCAGTCCCTCTTCTTGTATCCTTTTTTTTTGCAAATCACAATTTAGTACTCCAAGAGTTAAAGCGTCCTTTCAGCCCACTTGGAGTGTATGCATGTGTGTGTGAATGTCAGAGGGGGGTGGGTGGTTAGAGTGTCTGGTAGAAAACCTTTAATCCGGGTGCTGTCAGGCCCAAACTCAGCTTGACGTCCCATTGATGTGGAACAGAACAAAACATAGGGCCCCTTCCTAAGCTCCCACTGGCTCAAACACACACTCACGCGCACGCACACGCAGGTACACACTGACCCTCTTTAAAGCACCCAGCTTGGGCCCCCACTTTCTAAACGGGCAGGGCATTACTCAGCCTAAGCACATGCGCGTGCATGCACAAACCCACTCGCTCTCACGCACGTACATGTACATGCATAGGAAGCTGGAGAAACTGAAACCGAAATGGGAAGGAAAAAAAAAAAAAAAAACCTTCTGGAATTGCAGGTAGATACTTGCTGAAGGTCCCATCCTAAAGGAAAAGTTTAAATTTATCACTACAAATAAACCAAACGTGACCTTGACTCCGCTGACACCTGCTTTTTCGTGTGAGCAGCTATACAGGGCGAGAAGAAGCCAGCTAAAGGTGTTTATTCAACAAATGGTCATTACTGGCTGATTGAAGAGTGACCGTCCAGCAGAATCTTTCATTAAAGTTACTTTGGAGAAAATAAAGCGGAAAGACTCGCACGCTGACTGTCAGAGAAAGTTGTATGAAATAAAATGAACCAGTCTGAACCAGAATTTATTTGAGTTAATGGGCTGGAGCTGCAGAGATGCTGTGAGATGCTGTTCTCTGACCCGCCAGTAGGTGGAGATAGTCCTATTAGAAATCTAATCAAAGGCCTCTTAAACTTGACGTAAAGGTTCAGCCATTTGGTTCAGAAGGTCACTTTCAGATTTTTACTAAAGGTGGTCCATAACACTCGGATTTGATTAAAGAACTCCTATTGTAAGTAAAGGATCCCCATCTGTTATGCATAACCACTCACACCTACTATGTGGTCAGCTTGTTTCAGTCCGGCGCTTTCTCCAGGATAAAAGCCTGCTCCTCGTTTCCTCCTTTAGATTACAAAGATCTTTAATCCCGCCGTGCTGGCATTCCGTCGGCCGCGTCTCGGAATGCCAAAAACTCTGGGGTGAGCTGTTTGTCTGGGCCAGGCTGCAGTGCGGGGAGACTTGAACGGGCCCAACAAAAATGTTTTTATTGACGGGTGAAAGCAGTCAGACCGACAGCAGCGATTGGATGTAATTGGTCGGCAAGTCAGCGCCGTGTTTGAAATACCCTATGTAAAGTAGCAGCCTTTAAGAGCAGACACACACATACACGTACGCCCACCCCAGTTTTCCCCCTCCAGTTGCCTTAAGAGAAGCCAGATGGGCCACGGGGAAGCAATCACCTCTCTATTTGTCTTGGTGCTGATCAGGTTAGTGAAGTGTTCTCAGGCCTGGCCAGAAGTCGACACACTGCTGCCTGTTGTCCTCTCTGCTCTCTGCACTGTGCGACTCGAGCCAGCCGGCCCGGTCAAACCTCTGTGGGACTGTCTAAACAGCTGTGCTGAATGCTGAGCAGAGGGAAATGGTCTGTCACCATTAAAAGAGCAGCAAAAGTTGGCGGACATGATCGTGCCAGCGCTGGGCATTTGACGTAGGTGAAGTGAGAGGGAGAGGGCAGTGAGAAGAAACAGCAGAAATGGTTCTAGAGTGGACAATTTATGCCATTATTAGGGGCTTTTATGTTAGAAATTAGAGCACAATCTGCTGCCTCTTTGGGTATTTTAGACTCTTACTTTGAGTCAGAGTTTATGAAAAGGCAGTTGACATTTCCAGATTGAGCGCAATCAACTTTTTAGAGTTTTCTGTTTTACTATCATGTCATTCTCTCATCAAAACATACCTGGCCTGTTGCTTTAATTCTTTCATGCATGTTTGAGATATCAAATTAATGCTCCATGTCTAAACACTTGCTCATACAAAGAGCCGCCTAACTTCTCCAGCTGAGCTTCCACCTCACAGCTTCCACCCCACTCCCTCGTGACTCTACTCCTTCAGACTAGTGACAGAAGAAATTGGCAAACACCTGCTGGAACTGTGAGTCTACTGAGCTCGTCACACAAACTACTTTCAGTGCAACGCATCTAACAATGGTTGTTAAGGGCAAAATGAGGAAGGCACATTGAAGGCAGAGTGTCCTTCAGTGAAAAGACACTCTGCCTTTTCACTGAAGGCAGAGTGTTGGAAAGAATAGGAGCTTCTTAAAGAGACAGAGGCCAATTTCAAGGAGTCAAAGTACAAAGTCAAGTTTCTGTTGTCATTTTTAACAAATATAGCATTCTTGCAGGTGATATTATACATAACTAGCATTATGTATTTTCCAGTTATTGGAAATGAAAGGGATTTAGGGGAACATATTGTCTTGCTACTTTTTAAAAATTTCTGTCTTTTGATTCTCTCCATGTTGTGCTGCTTCAGGACATATTAAGTTACTTTTGTTGTGATGCTACTGTTGTATTTTATTAGCATTTTTTTTATTACTTGAGATCAGCTGGGAATTAAAGTTCAATACTTCCAGTACTCCCAAATCAATGATTATTTGCTGAATTAATTAGATAACAGGTCCTGTCTTCAGTTTCAAGGTTCTCCCATACCGAGGATAGTAGAGCATTCGCATGGGATAGCGTCGGAGTAAGTTGTGTTATTATTCAGCCATCTCTGACATTTGAGTCTCAGTGGCAAAGGTGGTACAGATACACCTTTCCCTGTTGATATGGGTGAGAGCTGTGGCACATGATGCCGTAGGGATTGTTCAACATGTCCAAAAAGTCAGCAACAGTTTGGCTTCTGTGGTGATCCAATAATGGCCTGTTAAATGCATAGCAGGACAATGACATCATTTTTCCTTTGGCATCTTGTCTGCCTTTCCTTTTGAGACTCAGAAATTTAACAGTGTGGTGGGAATATTACTAATTCTTAAAATAACGAACGTATTGTCTTCTTGATTCTTGAACTTTCCCCAACAACAAAGAGCATTGTTCTCTCTTAGTTTGTCTGTAGTAGACTGCTGTTGGCAGCTGCATTTACTAATTAGAAAAAAATAAATAACTTTGACAAGTCAGTGATAAGGGCAGATCAATGTGATAACTGATTGGTCATCAGACAGTTTTTTTTCTTTCTTTTTTCAGGTGGATATGAGGTGGATATAAACTTACTGCCGCTGACTGAGCGGTTGATAAGTTAATGTGTAAATGTTCGGGTCAGCCAGGAAGTTGGTAGCTGACATCTTTCGTCTGTTGATATGGACACCAGCGGTTAGCAGTGGGTCAGTGAATGGGAGGTGTTTAGGCAGGGGCGGCATGTGGGAAGGAGAACATTCCACCCACTGAATGCGCAGATGGTTTGATTTAGAGCAATCCAACGAGCACCAGACACTGAGCAGTGACAGTGTACGAAGGCCTCGTTGATGCACATACACACATATGTAGCGCTGACTGGCCAAGTTAATGGAGTGACGGAATCCAGAAGGAATTTCATCAAGGGCTCGGAGCGAGTCGCCCCTTCAACTGGCCTGGGGAAACTCTGGAGGGCAGGATGTTTTTTCACATCGAGGTACAGCTATGGACTCTTAACAGGGACATTATTTATGTAAAGATACAGCAGCGTAGAGAGATTCAAGAAGAAGGTGACAAAAAAAAAAAAAAAGAACAAGAAAGAAAAATATGGCAGGATAAGTTGTCCTGGAACTGGGCAGGACCATCTAGCATACTCTCTGGCAGTGAAACCTTATCCCACTCAGACCTGGCCACCTCCTCATTGGCTGGCCCTCCCATGAACCTCCGACCCCTGACTTTGTCTGGGGCTTGTGACCTTGAGTGAGGTCCAGGCTGAGCGCTGCACATCCTTTCAGACCACACCTCCTCTGTGCACCCCCCGCTCCGGTTTCTCCTCTCTGCCCATTCGTCTCCAGTGAGAGATGCTTGGCGGGGAGGAGATGGGGAGCAGAAATGTCAGCAAGACATTAAACAGAGTGCGTCTGTGTGTGCTCTTAAAGTCCAACCTGTCTGATTTCCCTCTCCTCCAACCCCCCCGCCCTTTTCCTTCCCCTCAATATCTGTGTCTCCACAGAGCAATAAATTCATCCTCTTCTCTCTAAATCTCCAAATCTCTTTGTCTTTTTTGCTCCGTCAACACCCTTATCACATCTTCTGCTGATCCATTCGGCCTCCAGTTGCCCTCTTGTGGTTTATTATGGCTGGTGTCAGGAAAAAATGCTGCTTTGCCTTTGAAGAGAAATGTACACCGTTTGATCAGATGTTGCACATTATGAATTTATTCTTCAATAAAAGAAGGATGGAAACTTTTTGGTTTTGTTTTACCTTGGCACAGTTTAGTGAGGTATTTCTCGTGAGTTGGCTTTGTTGTCGAGAAGTGACTATGAACCTCTCTGATATTTCTTTGAAAATATAATTCTCAGTGATGGCTGATTTGATTTTATCCTCTTCATCAGCAATCAGGGTCCAAATCTCTTTCAGACAAGCAAAAATGTATATTTATGCCTTAAAATCATTTATTTAATTAATTGGTCAAAATGCATTTTTATACCTGTAAAATTTATCCTGTAATCTGTGGTTGCAGAATCTCCACACATCCAAAAAAATTGGACCCGTCTGACAACATGAAGTAGGTTAAGAAACCTCAATAACAACATATCTGATCTAAAGACATTCAAAAACAGATGGAAAAACAATATTACTAGTAACTATCAGATTGTAAACAGTTACAAAGTGATTCTCTTAAACAGACATGATCCACAAATGAATTATAACCAGAATTACTTTAAGACTCATCTGATGACTCATCTGGGAGATCACTTGTTCAACAATTGAACAAGTGTTCAAGTTTCAATTTGGAAAACTTTTGTAGTTACTCTGTCATTTTGCCCTCATCTTGTTCTAAACTTTGTTTGATCTGAAACATTTAAATGTGCTAAAAAAAAAACCCCATAGGACACAAAAATCAGACATCTATCGTTTTTCACAACAACAAACATTGTGGACGATAATGTGATTTGGACTGTGTCAGTGGTTGTGTGTCTAAAAACATAACCAGTTTTCAAGCCTACCTCCCTGAAATTACAGCACGACTAGAATTTTTGCCAAAAAAACCAAACAAAGCACGTATTTTCAGAGAAGTGCCTCTTACTTTTGTTTTGCCACACCTATTCTACACACCACTAGAAATCTGGTTCATTAGCAAGCATTCCCCACTTTGACTCCTGTAAACCTTCATACCATTTCTAGCCCAACCACATCTAAAAATATTCATGTGGGTCAATCATTAAAAAGTAAACTACTTTGTCAGGCCCTTTTGACCTAATAACATTTACATTTTTTGAGCTGAAAGTTCAACACTCTTTTCGCAGTCAATAAAATCCCCCATGTGATCAAACAAGTACTGGGTTCATTTATTAGAAGACTGTGAGCCACTCCAAACATTTTGCCAGCCAGGTTGAGTGAGTGAATCTTCGTCGGTGCAGACCGCTTGTCTGCATGGCGTAGCATCGTAATAAATAACACAAATGGGGGAAGGGGAGGGAGGTTCTGTCACTTGGATGACAATTACATAAATGTCATAGTACTGTCATCTAAGTTTGATATGGCTGCCCAACTGCATTGTATATCTAATATTATTCATCAGCGTTGGAACCATAGAAGTTGGGATATTTTGTACATAAAGCTTGATACACAATAGGCAGTTTTGTACTGAAAGATTCTTCAGATCAAGCGGTGAAGTTGCACAGACAGAGGGCTTATGGAAAACACATCCGAGAGTAAAAGGAGGAACCCTTGCTGCATCCCGTCGTATTCAAAGTTTCCTCCAGCTATTTCTTTCAGTTTATCACAAATGTTAAAAAAAGAACAAAAAGAAAAATAAAACAAATGTATGAGCTTTTGAGAAGTTATGTGTGTAAAATATACACATTTAAATCACATTTTAAGCCAAATCTGAAAAGAAAAATGTTTATATCTACCGAAACAATTACAACAAATGACACAACATTCCAAAGTTGGATATCCAGGCATCACCAGTAAGTCAGTGCAACATGCTGACGGTAAGAACTTCAAGTAAATCAGTTTTTAAAACCAGGCACCAAATTCTAAGAGTCAAAATCACTATGACTAAATTTTGACAGAGAGATCTCCATATAGATGTAACAAAGCCTTTAATATGTGACTACTTGAATAAAGTGAAAAATTGATAGAAGTGCTGGGCAAGTATTGCGGCTGCTCTCTATTAACTGTGAAAGATCCCACAACAGAAAAGTATTAATTTCAAAGACTGCATAAATCTCCCGTAAGTAGATATGCTGTTTCATCGACTCAAAGTTCTTTGCATTTTCATGCAGTTTTAGAAGGAGAACTCTTTTTTTTTTTTTTGTTCGTTTAAAATATGTACGGTTCAAAACGGATATAAATTTATGAACGCTTCCACATGGAGCAGGCCTCTCCTGTCCTTTCCCCACCTGCAGACACACGCTTCCTCCCGCCTGCGCCGAGGCTCGCTGCGGATAGAGGCCCGTCTCCGCCGTCCCAGTTCAGAATATGGCAGCAGAGGAGTGCAGCGCAGCACAGCTGAGGGGTGTTTATTTTATTGAATGTTTATTTCACTCTGTAAAACATGCCACTCAGGGACGTTACGGAGCGATGCACTCAGCCCCCCCTTCTCTTCTCTCCCTCTGCCAGTGTAAACAGTGTGTGTGCTGAGAGTGTTTCCTTCGCTAGTCTGTGTAGATGTGTAATCCATCCAGTCAGACATGGTAAACAACATCTCTGCATGTTTATAAATACTGCCCAACCACTCTAATGAATTTATGGTAATGCCTTGTTCTGCTGCTGCTGTATGCGTCGACTCCGCGTGTGTGTGGAAGGTGTGAGTGAGTGACGCGCACTTTTTTTCTTCTTCTCTGCTTTCTGATGTTTCTGTGGCTTGGTTAAAAGCTTAAAACGTGTGACAGCGTCAAGAAATGTGGGACTGTTGTGAACCAATGAGCCACAGTAAGAAGTCCATTAGCAACCAGCTCTGGTTTGTACCGTTTAGTGAACTGAATCTCACCACAGCAAGCGCCGATCTTTTAATAATGAAGCGTAGGACTTCGGTTTCCAGCAGAAGTTTGTTCCCGTCTTTCAGGAGTTGATGTTTCTTTATGCACTTTTCAGCGACCTCTTTCAACATTAAAAATGCGCATGCATTGTTAAACTTGCCATTAACTTGTCAGAGTCTTATTGCACTGTGTTACCTGATTGTACAGGGAATAAAAAAAAAAAAAAAAACTTAGGGCTAATCTTAGAAATTAATTCAAGTGAAGTTTTTTTGTGTAGCAACAAAGCAGTTAAAATGCTTTACACCATAAAAGAAACATATTATGGTAACCAGTTATAATAAAACAGCTACAATATTACATTTGGGGTCTACAGCCATGATTTAGAGGAACTCAGTGTTTCAGCTGTTTTGCAGTTTTCTGGACGTTTGCTCCAGAGTTGTGGTGCATAGAAGTTGAATGCTGCTTTTCCATGTTTGGTTCTGCTTCTGGGTTGGAGAGCAGACCAGAACCAGAAGACCCGAGTGGTCTGGAAGGTTGACACAAAAACAGGAGAATTAAAGGGCAAAACATATTTGCTTTTATCCTGAATGTTTTGTAGTTTTGAGAAAATCATCCAGTTTTATCCAAGCTGAAGGGGTTTGTCCTGCTCAAATATTTTATGGATTCAGGCTTGTGAAACCTTTGCATGACTTTCGTAATTAAATATGACCATTTTTTTTTCTCTTGCCCTGGCATAAGAACATTTAAAAAAACCAAAACATGACTCTATAAAAGTAGCGCAATTGGGCACTTTGTATTTTTAATTGCAAAGCGAAGACATTTCAGCATATTGTTATATGGAGTAGGCTTTGGCAACTCAAAATTTCACACTGACTAAATGACAAATTTGCAATTGCACAAAGTGCTTTTCAAGTAGTTAAGCTGAACACAACATATCCTACAGAAGTTAAAAAGAAAGCGTAACGTGTACAAATAATCATGCTGAACTCTGCACCCCCTACACTAATTTAATACATTATTAGTAGCAAATATAGCATACAAATGCAACCCCCAGAGAAAACAAGTAACATTCTCATCTATTTTTCTGAAACATCAAGTGGACGTTAATGACATGACATCAACAGTAAATAGAAATAGAAAATGTTAATGTTAGAAATAGATTTTGTTGAGAAAATAGTGACAACAAAATGATTAACGTGGTATATGATATTAATGGTAGATCCAATTGAGAATAAACCGAAAAAAAAACTAAACACATCAAATAGAGAAATAGATAAATATTAAAACTTAAGAATAAATAAGTTACAGAAATTCAAGTTTCATTTAAAATTTTACATGGAATCAATCAACTCATTAGGTGCAGAAACTTGATTTGGAGATTTTTGATGCAAGTTTCTTGAAACTTTACATTCTGGCCAAATATGTCTTAGTGTGTATTTGCGACATTGGGCAGCTAACTGACTGCTAATCCCTCTGGTTGTGCAGGTAAACAAGTATTTGGTGTCTTGAGAGGCCGTACGAGTATGTGTGAGGGTGTCTGTGCAGATCCGTTGTTCAGACTAAGCCATCACAGCTCCCCTCTCATCAGGCCTGACAGGTGTTATTACATTGAAATGAGAGCAGTGATGTATGCATCTGTAATGTGGGCCTGTCCTCTTCTGCTTGATGGAACCTGACGCTTCTCATTATTGTGACATGTTTGAGGAAAGAACAAAGTAGCAACACTTTGCCTGGAGTGCGAGGCGCGCGCGGCGTCGCCAGGCCTCATAAGCACATCTCACGAGGACGTTGACGGAAAGTGGTACATCACGTTTTTGAAATGCTTTCAGAGGGCTAACAAATCTAATGTCAGTTTCATTTAGCGCAGATGAAGAAAGTTGCTGTTGCACTTTAGGTCAAGAATGTTACTTTTCAGCAGAGAGAGTAGCAGACACGATAGGTTTTATTTTTATTTGTAATAAAGGTAAAATATCTAAAAAGATGTTAATGTGCCGGCTAATGGTATTGATTGGGTTAGATATGTTATGTGTGAGGACTTTCTATTGAACAAGCTTCACTTATGAGTTACAACGTCAAAAGGAGAGTTTGTGCAATTATGTGGCAATCTAATGCTTTTGAAAGGGAGTCAGTTTGGGAGTCCATTGAATCCAGAGATGTGGCACTTTTTAAAGGACATCTGTTTCACATCAGGCTCCTGTTGACTATGCAAATTTTATTCAGCAGCTAATGGACAACACAACCTGATCTGTCACTAAAGTATTCCAGCAGCCTTGACTCACACATCTCTGATCGCCGCACGGCATTTTTGCAGAAAATGTTTTATTCAGCTCCTGCCTCGGTTTGTTCAGTTTCCAATCCTCACTTGACTTGTTTGTTGTTTGATGAAATTTTCTTTATATGATGCGTTCTCCTCTCGGGCTGGAGGGATTGTTGTGCCACATGGATTAAAGAAAGGGTAATTGTTCTTAATGTGCTGCAAGAGCGAGTATTACTGATACGCTAGAGAGATTAAACACAATGAGCAGCATTAAAATGAGGATAAATGCATTGTTTATTGTTTGAAAAGACCATAAAAAGGAGAACAAAAAAATGGCAATGGTATTTTTGCATCTTGCCCAGATTATATTTCTTGAATTTGCAAAAAAAACCAACAACAACAAAAAAACTGTCTAGTAATTGCTTTTAGCTGTAGTTGCCATAAGATTGTTGGATCTAAGGTACAGCTTCTCATATTATTAAAAAGTGCTGAGAAACAAAATGTCAAACTAACTGTTTATTTATCATAGTAACATCTAAACAGCTGCATATTATCATTCTTTCAATGTTAAAAAGTCCAGCAGATGTCAAGACTTTTCTAAAGACACGGAAGAGAAACTTGACAAATTGCTGCGCTCTTGTTTTTCATAAAAATTGCCTGATTGCTGCCATATAACTCAAATCAATCCCGTTTATTTGTATCGTACCAACTCAACAGTGAAAAGTCATTTTAATCCAATTATACGTTCATCCCAGTTATCAAACAATGCAGTCAGGTTTAGTTTAGTATTCAGATTGGTTTATAAGGTTTCCTATTAAAGTAAACCCAGCAGATTACATCAGGTTACCGGCAGTGTTCAGTCCTCTTGAAGGAACACATAGCGACAGTAGGCAATCGCTTGTGGTGTGTCATTGACTTTACAGCAATCCCCATTGAGCAATCATGCAGCGACAGCATTCAGCTACTGAATGCTGAGATGTTCACACCCTCGTAAAAACATAGTTAATCTATTTAACCTTGAAGAAGTTTCAATGTCCCAACAGGAATCTTCTGCCACTTGCTGTACCGAGGATCCAGCAGGCGTTTTCAGGTGCAACATTATGGATGATAAGAATACGGTTTAAATCAGCTTCTATTTGACATTTTCTATGCTCTTAAATCAGCCTAGAGCACAGTGATTGTGTATTTGACATTTTTAAGTGAAAATACAGGGATGGGGTGACTGGGACATCACTGAGTTAATTAAAATAATTAAACTTGATTAATTATATCTGAAACATAAAATCCTACCTGATCCAGTTGCAGCAGTGCCGACGCTTCCTCTCTGGCGGTTCGTCGCAGCTTCATCTTGTGAGTTTTTGTAGAGAAACTGAAAGGAGGAAACACTTTGTGTTTGATTTATTTATTTTTTTTGGTTTATCTTCCTCGTCCACAATCACCTTTCTTTCATTGGTAACTGATGGCAAAAGGACCTGCGATCTCCAACCTCACTTTAGATGCACGTTCAACATGCAAAACTTTTTCAGAATACAGGTGCAAGCCCCAAAAGGGCTTCACATGGTCATGCTTCTAGACAATAACTGAACAAAAGACAAAAACAGTGTAAAGAAAAGCAGTTATTCTCCTTGTGAGTTTGCCGAATCAATGTGAGCTCGTGTCTGATGGTTAAAAACGATTACAAGATCAACCCAAGAGTACGAGTGAGTAAAGTATACACGTTTCGTTGCCCATCGCTCCTTTACCAGTGGACGTAAAAGGCTCTATTGACTCGACTAGGCTCACGCAGCCCACAGACAAGCAGGCAATCCCGCGTGTGTTGCCTGAGTTTGTCCACGCTCGCTCCAACAATCGAGGGGGGACAAAGGTGAACAAACTGATTTGTTGCAGTCGCTAAAATAATAGAGCAATTTCTTTCCTTTAATGCTCACGTTGTACTTTCGACTCGCGCGCACGCACACACACACCCCCACACACATACACGCACACCCCCACAGACACACACACACACACACACACACACACACACACACGCAAGCACACGCATTCAGGTGGCCAGGTCTGCTGAGAACAGGCTGTTCACTCAAATCGTCCTCAAACAATGAAGTGCCGAACAGATCACATCAATCTCTCTCAAGAGAAATATTACTTTCCTCCACACCTCCACCGCTTCCCTCCTCCCGGTCCTCCCCATCTCCACACATGCTGGAGGAGAGGCTTTTCAGCCAGTGAGTGGAAACGTGTGGAAGTGTGACAGTGGGGGAAAAAAAGACAAATGTTCGGTTTGTCCTAAATTTGCTTCAGGTCCCTCCACAAGTCACTCACCTGCAGTTTAAACAGACGGCGAATTTCCTGCCGACGCATAAAGCATCCCCTAACTGGGAAGTTGGTGGACGTCACTTATGCCGTTTTTTTCTGTGCTTCAAAGAAACTTAAATCAGATTTTTTTTTTTTTTTAATGGCACTTTAATTTAATTTGCAGTAATTCATAGCGCTATATATGTTTCATGGTATTAATAATGTTGACGTTTGGCACATCGAATGCCAGTTGTGGAAGTAGGATGAAAAGTTTGCTTTGAAAATCTAAGAAAACGAAGAGAAGAAAGACGAACTGATACGAGCAGCTTAATATTTAAAGATGCTTCTATATTTCACTTTTTGTAAAGCTCATCCCTCCCCTTCCAAGTTTTAAGAAAGTCATTGTATTTGGTTCTTCCACCCACCCACTAATCTCTGTATATTAGCTCTCAGGAAGGAAAAAGTCTCTCCGTGAGCTCTGGTGTTTTAATATCTGTCATCTTCATCCTGTGCTCCATTCCTCTGCTTCCTCTTCTCTTTTTTGGGCTTTCTGTTTCCTCTTGTCGTCATATTTCACTCCTTTGTTTGACTCCTGTGTCCTCGTCTCCGTTTGCTCTATCAGTCCTCGTCAACGAGGAGTGCTGGACAACACTGTGTGTGTGCGTGTGTGTGTGTGCGTATTTGCGTGTGTGTAGTTCCGATGCTGGTGATGAGGGCGACACCATTTAGTGTTTTGTCTCAGCGTTTCTTCATTCAGCTCCTCGCTTTTTGTCAGAGCTACCCAGGTTTCTTGACGTTCCATGTAAACACGCTGATTACAGCTCGAGCTGTGGGACCTTGGTGTGTGTGGGTATTTTCTTTGCGGTGTTTCGCTCGAGCATGTGAAAGTGCAATGTCTAAAGCACACCTGCGTTTGAGTTTTTGTTCTCTGGCAGCAGCCTTCAGCAGCCTATCACTTCCAATGCATTTGGTCTCCAACACAAAGACTCGCCCGTTTCAACTTAATCCCTCATATCAGTTAATCACACTTTGGTTTTCATCACTGTCAAGGCTTACCTGACAGCATCATCTTACTGGATAAAGTGGCTCTCAAATGTGACCATGTATATAATACTGTAATAAATAATTTCCCAATGTTCTCCACACGCAGTATTTTCTATTTCTCTGTGTGTGAAAATAATGTGATGGCCAGAGTATTTGACTACGTAAATAATAAATCGAAGTTGCTACACGCAGAAGTATATTTGATTCTTGTCATATTCTGTGCTGTTGGTTTAAATGTGAAACTACATGGATTTCTGTGTACAGGCAGATTTTACAATAAATATTTTAAAAGTGTTTCTGGCTGCAGTAAGGTGTAGACTTTTGAAATTCTGTTTCAAAACAAACACCAAAAAAAAAAAAAAAAGTTGGATTTTCCATTTCTATCGCTAGAAGATTTTAAGTTTCAAGTTTAGACTTGACAAAATAAGTTTGAGTTCGAGGGTGGACATATCAGCAAATTTGAAGACTGAAAGATTATTTCAGCAAAGTTTTATTACAGTGATGTTCAAATATGTGTATCCTCCTGAGATCGATGATTTCACCATCGTTGGTGTTGTTCTGTGGACTTGCGGGATCCTTCAACTCTGTCCAGAATGCTTTCAATAAGATTTTTGAGAGTGATGTTTACAAGTAAGATTTCAATGAACATCTAAAGAATGTAAAGTTTTGTAATACTTAGGATATTTAAGGTACTAATAATAAATAATAAAAACACAACATGAAAAACATATGAAAGTAAATATCTGCAGAAGCACACCCTGATAAAAAAGTTACTTTGAAATTTACATTTTGTTGTCATGGTGACAGTCATGAGATTCACGTGACACATTTTATAAGTGGAAGCTCTTACAAAATGCGCTTTTCTGTTATTTGGTGTTGTGGCAGAGAATCTGGGATGGATGTTTTAAAAATAAAAATAAAAATGTATGTATTCAATTTGAAAATGTATGTAAAAATGTGACTTATTATGATGATTCAAGTTTTCATTAGGGTTATGTCTGTTCATCTGCTCTTACCGTCTGTAAAGATCTTTGTGTACAACGTCGACACAGAAATATATAAAGTTTGATTTGATATCTCCACAAATCCCAAAATTATTAAGAGGAAAAAACTGTTGTTTCATTTTATGACATCTTTTGAATTTAGAGTTTCACTTTGAAATTTTTAGATTTAATAACCAAAATTAGTTGACGAAAAAAAAAAAAAAAATCATCCTAATTTTATGCAGACTGTGTTAATTATGGTTCACTGTCAGGTGACTTTAAGTGAGGAAAGAAATTTGGGATAATGAGCGGCTCAGAGTGACTGCGCCTTAAAATCGAACTAATTCTACAAGCGCAATTTGACTGGTTTCCCACACCTCTACAAGCAATCCAAGCAAATGAAAAGACAGACGGATAAATAAATAAGTACCTCCTCTAAATGTGAAATAGCATCAACCAAAAAGCATTACTTCCGAGAAGAGTGAGTGCTTTTAGGGATTTCTTTTGTCTTTTTTTTTTTTTTCTCCCCTCAAGTTAAAAAGACACGGACAAGGTATTTATGTATACACGCGTGTACGCACACATGCGTGCACTAAAACACACAAATGCTCAGGTTGGCCGGGGGCAACGTAACAATGCAAAATGGAAAAAAAAAAAAAAAGAAAGGAAAGAAAAAAAAAACACAAGCTTCTGTGTTGAGCGTGACAAAAGATGTCTGTAAATGAATAGAGTAAACCACAGCAAATGAAGAGATGCATCAAGGTGGAGGAGGCCGACTGATAGATGAATGGAAGCAAAAAGGGTGAAACTGGGAGAGGCTGATTTGCGTAATGCTATCGTGGAAATTGACTTTTAACTGAAATATTCAATTTTCGTACTCCTGCAGGTGAGAGAGCACAAGAGCCTGGGCTTTTTTGGTTAATAAAAATAACAAAATAATGTACTTGACACATCAAAGCAAATAGAAAAATGAGAACGGCCGAACTTGGCTGCACACAAACAAGGTGTCTTCGCTGACAAGGCTGGGAGAATTAGTTTCCACCTTGGCCTTTCAGGATTTACAGCAGCAGGAACGCTCTAAATGTGAACAGTGAAGCCCAGATGGGGAAAATGAAAAGAATGGGGTTCTAATTATCCTTTTCACCATAAAGTAAATGTGTTCAATGGGAAGAGTTAATCACAATTCTTCTCAGAGCTGACCATTAGCTGATTATAAAACTTAAAAGAGCAACTAAAAGATCAATTTAAATACTCCTAGATTGTTAATGTAGCTTTCAAACATCCAGCAGCCACTAATTATTGTTTAGAGTACAGTATAACTCCTGCTGCAGAGCAATATTTCAGATAATTCAAACTGATAACTATTTAGTTTATTCATCTTTTGACTTTAGTTGGATTTCCTAGTTTGTTAATGTTTGTGGAAATTGGTCGTTATTGTTATTACACCTTGCAGTACAATAATTAGATGTCAATTTTACTGCAGCGCTCCTGAAGGGTTTGGCATTTTTCGAGTGAAAACTACAGAAATGTTAATGTTTCTATTTCGTGAGGAGGAACTAATTGAGGTCCAGAATATTTTTCCAGTTTCAAATGAGTAAATCTTCGAGTTTAAAACAGCCAAGGACAGAAAGAGACAAATTACAGAAACTGAGACAGGAGAAAAGGTTGAACATCAAAAACCTTATTGACTAAATTCTTACCCAGTTAAGTTCCAATAAAGAGTTCTGTTAAATGATTACACATTTTTCCTCAGATGGTTCAGTTGCCTTATCATTTACGGTGTAAAATTGATGGCAGACTTTTTGCTGTGACTGCCGCATATTTAGCCTCCTGTAAAACTATGTAAAGCAAAACTATGAGGGCTTTGCAGACAACACAGTGGCAGTGGAGCAACTTCACTGCATTGTTCATGAAAACCCAGCTTTAAATAGTCATGATCATAGAGATCATTGCAGCTTTAGATGCTAAAAATGGATGAACTTGGTGCCTATACACCAACCCAACCATATCCTTGGTTACTGTTACCAAAATGGTTACTGTTACTTTTTCTGATTTATTTTGTTACTCATGTAAACTGCATTATGACTTCAGCATCATTATGCAGTTGTGGTGTACTAGCCATATTTCCTTAAAATGCTGACATTGTGCAAAACTCAAGAGTTTTTCACACTCTGACTGTCCCAGTAACCAAAAGAAGATTCGCTATGATAGAACATTTTACATGAGGGGATTTGCTGCCCCTGGACACAGTGGCTCCCTTGGTGAAGAGCCACAGTACACATATCCGAAACCACTACTTGTCCACGAGAAACAAAGAACAAAGTGCATTTTCTCAGAAAACTCTCAGAAATGTTATTTTGTTGGCCTTTTACATTCACTCCAGCCCTGTGTGGCTGAAGTGAATGTAGCCACACAGGCTACATTCACGATGTGCCCTTACAAATGAAAGAACTCAGGTCTCAATGTAAAACACCATTTCTGATATTCAGATTTGTATTACACTGCTAGAAGCCAAGTAGCTCTTAACATTTACAGTATATTCTCCTTTTACAATAACTTAGAATGGAAAAACAATAAAGAAAGCATTCCTCTGTATGTAAGGACAAATGAGAGACCGAAATTCCTACAATGTTATTGAGCAACTTTCATCTTAAAGCTGAAACCAGAAGGACAAACTTGTAGGACATTTACTGATTTATCTCCACAGGCTTTGAATTGATTTGTCTTTTACACAGTAGAGCTAATGCTTTCCTCTCCAAGCACTGAATGTACCGCGAGATGCAGGACTTGTCACTGATCCGTCGCTGGCTCTCCATAAAGCTGTGAATTAATCCCACACTAACTCGCAACAACAGGCCGTTCGGAATAACAAAGCATAAAAGTATTTGTTTTTCAGAACTTGGGGAAAAGGTCCAAGCAGTCTATAAAAGCATGGTCAAACTCACAAAAAAACACTTCAGCTCTTGACAAGACATGGAGCAGTTCCTAGACTGGTTTCAGAGCTGCTTAAATACCAATCCAGACTGGGGTTCTTCACCTCTATGGAGCACATTTAGATCACAAATGGATGGATGAAAATCTTATGTTGAGTAAAAAAATGTGAGTAAACATCTAGACGAGGAAACACAGTTGAGTTAAGGAAGATAATGTGTGTAGGCTGTCCATCCGGTTACAAGTTTTTTCTTCTGGTCTGTCTGAACATTAAAACTTGTTTGCTTTACTTTGGATTGTTAGATGTTTTAAAAACATACACAAACTAAGATGTAAGACCAGACTTTCGAAGGTGAAATGAAAAGCTACATGACTGAAGTTCATGTGTAATAAAATACAAAATTTAAAAGCCATCATTTTAAGAGTTCTGCCCTTTTTTTTTTAAGTATTGTATTTTTTCCAGGCTATAAAATGACACCGATTATTCCATTTTTTATAGTACAATCGGTGTTAGATTGAGAAGTACGATGAGCTCTGTTGTTTGCTAATTGCTGCTGCTAGTCTTGAGGAGCTGTGAAGGGCTCATAAAGCTGTGTGAGGGAGCCTCAAGGTGGAGCGGGTGGAGCAGGGTGGAGCTCCGCCCTCTTTGGGTAAACAGAACTTTGCTTTTGTATGAGCAGGGCTTTAGGCACCCTGCATGGTTGCCATAGGTGAATCAAGAATTTATTATATGTACATCAAAGAATTAAAGGAATACTCCAGGTACGTTTTTGATGAGAGAATAACATTTTAGCATGATATGAAGATAAAAAAAAGTTGATTTTACACAACACCACCCTTTAAGAAGAATTTAATGTTACCCATGCAGAACAAAGTAAAAAGTTGGGCCTCTCTGCAGCTTGCCTCCACGTCCCCTCCTTGCTGGTTTCTTCGTTTTATGCACCTCTCCACACGGCATCTCTCACCCGCTGCACTTTCCTCTCCGCTTGTTTACAGTAAGCAGGTCCAAGCAGGATAGTTTTACCTTTTATGGCCATTCTTCATCCACGGTAAAAGTGCACTAATACAATGGCATGTTGCCCTCCTCCTCCTCCTCATCCTGTCCTCCCCAGTGGAGGTGCTCAGGACGAGTGTGTGCGTGTGTGCGCGGCGTCGATCACGACGTGCCGCGAGACGTGGGGTTTCTGCGGTGCGTTAAAAGCGGCTTTTAAAATCTTCTCACCCGTCCGGGGAGACAGATAGTAGCTGAGGCAGAGGTTTGTTTTGAATGTCTGGCTGCATAAAAAGCTCCTCTCGCAAGTGTTTAGGTTAGACTAGAGGTCTGTACATGTGACACACACCCAAAGCAGGTAGGTGTTATTGAGGAAAGCCTGCTGTGAGCACATCCAAGTATTCAACGGCTGGATAAGTGTGAGTGTGAGAGAGGAATATGACATGAAGCATTGTGCAGGCCTGTTGGGAACGAGCAGGAAATGTCATTTTTCCAAGCAATGTTAATTAATATGTGACCACAGCATTAAGGTCCTGTCTTACTTAAGCTCTCTAATTCTACTTTTCAAAATATAGTGTCAATTTAAGCCTACAGAACCCAGTTCATTGGTTTGTCACTGCCCTAAAATTGGAAATAAAAGCTTATACTGATAATTAATGCCTCTGTGTCTTGTTTATGTGTCTCCATAGGGTGCAGCATTATGGGCAAAGGTTAGTGAAAAATGTGCTGTGATCTGACCTCCACAGGTTATGAATTGTTGGCATGTGTGTTTGTGTGCAAGCTCTGGAATGCCAGGGTCAAGGGCCTGAGAAACAGCCGTGTACAAACAAACATGAGCTCGTCTTTCCCTGCCGCCCTCCTCCGGCCTCTATCACTCACATGGAAAAAACATCTCTCGCACACAGAGCAGCAGTGTGGTTGCATGGGCGCAGTATTTATTATCTCAGTGTTAACTAACAGCGATGCCCTATCTGAAGTTCTGTAATCAGATTTACCTTGCCGTGTTTTTCTTTCCTTTCACCGAGCTCTTGTCTTTCCTCTTCTTTCCTGTCCTCCATCAACGTTGTTTTGCTTCCATGAGTGGCCTGCAAAAGACAAAGGTCTGATCAAATCTTTCTTGCTCTAATTCAGCTGGCTTGCAAAGTATTTCTAATGTTTGAACCTTTCCCACATTTTTTTTTTTTTTTGTGAGTCGCAATGATGAACTTCAATGAATTTTTGGGATTTTTACGTGACAGACCAGGATCCACATGTTAAGATTTTCTTCATTTTTCTCGGCTCGCTCAGATCGTACGAAGAAAAAGTGTGAAAATCTATTTTCACAGTTTTAATTTGGGTTAAGGTCTGGACTTTGCAGCATTATAAGGCATGAAAATGCTTTTTGTCTAAACCATTGTTGTACTTCTTGCTTCATATTTTGAGTTGGAAGGACATCGTCCTTGATCAGTGTTCTTGTCAGGGCTGATGGGATAATTGGCTCAGAAACATGTTGCCACCCCCATGTTTCAATGTGAGGATGGTCTGTAGGTCGGTCTTCCTTGATACATAGTCTCATCTCTCTGTTGCTTCTTCTGTCCCCTATGTGGTCTGTGGCAAGAGGCAAACTTTGCCTTTCTTTCAACAGACTCTTCTCTTGACGCTCTTTTGGGTAGGCCAAATTTGTGGAGTCCACAACGAATACTTTTTCTGTTCCAGAGTCATTAAAGGTTGAAAGATGACAAAAAGTGAGAAACTTATAGTACTATAAATATTTCTTCAAGACTTTTTCTTTCTTTTTTTCCTTATTATTTTGTAGTTTTTCTTGTTTCCTGGGGAACAGAAGTGAATTGGAATCTGCCCTCAACACCATTGCTCTACCTGAGGGGTGTTTCACCCTTACCTATGGGGGTGGTACACCTTGCTGTGGGGTGTGTGTACATATGCAGAACCTCAAAACATAAACTGTTACATCTCTGGTCCCCACTGAGCAAGTGAAGTCTCTGCGGCATCATTGAGAAAGACTATGTTTTTCCCTGCAGAGCAGAGGTCGCAACCCGCTTTCAAGTCTGATTCAATCTTACGATTGCTGGTTTTGCCTTTTATGTGTTTCCTGTTCTCTCCTGGCACTGTACGCTTTGGGACTTGGAGGCAGAAAAACACTATGCAATCATGTATGTGTACAGTCATTATCTTATGACATAAGCCCAGAGGAGAAAACTTCCTTGGTAAATGGCAGCGGTTTGTATCCGTTTCTGTTTGTGTGCGTTGGTAGCTCGTTTTAGCTGCAATCTTTGCTTGCAATGAAACTTCTTGTTCTGTTTTGGGAAGGAAAAAAACTAAAAATGTCCCCTCTGCGTTGGTTTGAAGTGACCTTAGAGTGCCAGTCACAAACTCCTCTTATGGTAGTGTTATTGGCCATCTGTACAGTGCTCTGTGCGGACGTCCATGTGGGCCATGCCACTTTATTTTTCCCTCCAGGTTTTAAAGCCTTACATGGAGCCAAACAGACACCAGAAACCACATGGAAGTTCCCCAGACAGGTTTTTGTTGTGTGTGCGTACATCTGCGTGTCACTCTGTGCCTTAGCATACACAAACCTTGGAGGCCTATGGGTGAAGGCTAACATATCAAAGGTTCAGCCACCAGGGATTAAGTATCACTTCCCTGCTAAAGAAGGCTTGTGGCTCATGTTTAGAAGTTGCAACAATAGGTGGCAGAACATTAGACCGTCACTAGAGGGCTGAAATCCAGTCTGCTCTGCCCTGAAGTACATTTGTTTTAATCTCTCCAGTTTAAATTTTATGAGCCTTGCTACTGCCAAGATCTGAGACCTGTCTCATACCATCCTGCATGTACTTTTTCTCTCTTTTTTGTTCACCTGGCCTTCACTTGTTTTTGATCTGTCTTTCAATACTAAGACACATGTCTGGAAATGAAAGACAGGCAGGCAGGAGGGAATAAAAAAAACAAAAGGAGAGCTACTCAGCTGCCCCCGTTCTCTCTCGGACCCCTCACCTCCTCTTTCTCAACCTCCCCTCCAGGGAATGTTTTGGGGCCCAGCTCATATTTTGTTTGCACAATGCATTCCTGCAGGCTCTTTATTTATGTCAATCTTCCTTTTGATCAGAGTCCGGTTACCACCAGTTACCCACTCACTGCTCCTGTGAGTGAAGGAACCCACCTGTGATACAGGACTGTGTGTGCCTGTGTGTGTGTGTGTAAAAAAAAAAAAAAAAAAGTCTGGGGCCTTCGTCCCAGGGCAAGTTTACCATCAATTAATATGGCTAAATGATTCCCTCACATGGTAAAGTATTTATGTAAGGTGATCTTGCTGTCGGTGGAGCTAAAGACATCTGGCTGTGATCTACATCCCAGATGGCCCTACCTGCACTGCACATACACACAAAGAGAGGGTCTGCATGTGGGGAAGTGGGCTTTTGTGTGTGAGTTTATTGTGTCAACTGTGTGTCTGTGTGCTGTCCATTTTAGGCATTAGTGTTGCTGTTAAAAAGAAAGAGGCATCAGAGTTCAGGCAGCAGTGAGATCCACATACACACTGCTGGGAGCAGAGGTCATGCATGCCTGATTTTCTGACTTTGTGGGGAAAAAAAGCACTGGAAAAATGAAAACTTAATAGATCCGGATTTTAAAAACGGGAGCAGTCTGAGCACAATTTCCAAAAATACTCATTTACAGATTTGGACAAATTGCTGCATCATTGTTTACACAGCTAATACAGATTTTTTAAATTATTATTTAGGTTTAATATATAATCAAAGTTCTGATCTTCAGGGGGTTTTGTGATTAGACAGAATTTAGACCAAAAAAATATTGTTTTTTTACATATTTGTTAAAGCTGTCACCATGTCCTTACAGTACAAAGACAAAAATTAAGCTCTTCCACCGTCTCCCAGTGCTGCCATTGACATCTGAATAAATCCACTGCCACCAGTCAAAAACACCCAATCAGAGCCAGGAGGAAGGTTTCAGTGCTGCCAATCATGCACATGTACACACTGCCTAATGTGTAATGGCGGAGAAACATCTTACCATTCAGAAAAACAGTCTTATCAGCCAACAGGCGTACTGACTAGCCTGAGCGTTCATGACAGGCGCTGCTGACGGGGAGAAGCTGTAGTGCAGCTTACAAAGACACAAACCCCACCTGTAAAGATATCTACAAAATACTTGAATAATATAACCATGATAAACAGAACCAATAAAAATAATGCATATTTTACAAACATAAAATGACAAAATATAAGATCTGAAAACTAATCTGGTTATAAGATTCATAAGATAAGATAAGTTTTGAGTGCATCTGGACAAATCTGTATCACAGACATTTCATTTGAAACTGGTTAAAAAGACAATGACACAACAAGATGTAACAAAGGATAATCTTGTAGGCTCTCAATATGTTGTAGTTTCTGGTCTATCAGCGTTCTGGGGAACAGATGCACAATGGTGCCTTCTAAGGCCCAAGTGTGTTCAGCCTAAATCAATTGTTATCACAATTATACATTCTCAGGACAATATGTCAATATAAAAAAAAAAAAAAATCAGTGTCCAAGGTCCAAATCAATGCAATTTATTTGCACTCAGAGTCATCTTTAAACCACTGAGACGACAGCAAAGAGAAATAGAAATATTGGCTATTATATGATAGCATACAGCTCTTACAAACATAAAAAGATTCCTTGACTTTAACCAGAGTTTTCACTATCTGATTTCTATAGATAGATGTGAGAAAAGCAGCGCATCAATATTTTTTGCTCATGGTTTTCTGGATTGTTCTATAGATCGTGAGGAATGTTGGGGTTTAACCATCCTTCAGGTACAGTGGACCCCCAGTAATTGTGAGGATTGGGGATCACAGCTGGCTATGCATAACTAAAATCTGCAAATATTTGAAATCCTCTCTAACAATGCTTAGAAAAGCTAATTTTAATAGTTCAAATATCTTAATACACAGTGGAAATTGTCTTACAGCCAATGCAAAAGCTAATATCTATATAGTTGTCCTTATCTCTGCTTTTGAGGCTACAGCCAGTCAGCAGCAAGGAAAATAAATCCGCTATTGGCTTGACTGCTTTGCAAACACCAACCAGTAGTATCAGATTGCATTGTGCCTCTGCATTTCACCTCTCCAAACTGCATTTTGCTTCATATTCTTTACATGTGGTCTGCAAAACAATAAATAAATCTGCGAATGGGTGGATTTTCAGAAAAATTATTTGTCAACATAGTTTTAATCATTATCTCAGATTTTCCATTCCACATTAATCAAATACTGAACTCTGAACTGAAAATGATAAACGACACCATTTTATACTTAATATAATTCATTTTATTGGAATCTTGTCAATATGTTTACATATCAAACGACGAGGACAAAAATTTATTTTTAATACATGGTCTTTAGTTTTTGATTATGCAAGTTTTGAAAATAAAATGTCATGCTGAAGTTAAAAGTGCTTTATAAGTGCTGCAGATGTGTGTGTGTGTGTGTGTGTGGGGGGGGGGGGATTAATCTGTGCCAGCTGCTCAGCACACACCAGTTGATGTCTGTGGTTGAACTGGGCATTTCCCCAGTGTGAAAGTATGCGCTTGTGTAAACGTGAGGGGGGGGGGGGGGTTGCTGAAAAAAGAAATAAAAAAACCGGTTTGCTCGTCAACTTTCCCTAGGAGAATGTAGATGAAAATACATGAGTAAACATGACATTAATTTTGATCTGCTCACCCTCATGGGTGATGTTGGTCCAAAAGGCCATTCTTGACTTTAAGAGATGAACGAATATTTCCCAGAAATGAACCCTCTCTTCTTCTTCTTCTTCTTCTTCTCCTTCTTCTACCCCTCCTCTCCATCTTTTCCTCCTGAAGGAGCCCTCGAGAGATGTGTGTACCCTCTCGCTGCCCGTATCCAAATAATTAATCCAAAGCAATTACTCTCCTCCTTCATCTGTCCGTCGGCCCGCTAACAAAACATTTCGACACGTGTCCTCATCACTCCCCTTTAATTAAGGGAGAACTATTTATCACTCCCCTTTAATTATCCTAGCCTGTTTATCAGTCTGCCTTTAATGGAAAAGGCACCGGAGAGATACTCGCACAAACACACCCCGCTATGCTTTCCTCGCTTCTGCCAGTTTTGAACTCCACCAAACACACACACACACACACACACACACACAAAACAATTAGTCAAAGAAAGCAGGAAAACAGGGAATTTAAAAGAGGGAAACTTTGCGAGGCAGAGAGAGATAGAAGTTGTTGTTTTTCTTCCTCTCCTGGCAATCAGGGTGATGGCCACACTCGCGCGCTCCGCTGTGCTTTTGTTCCCCCCGCTGAAAGCTTCCGCAGACTCCACGCGGTTCACACTGAGTTCAAACACGCACACATGCTTGCACACACTAGCCGAGATCAAACGCACCTCCACAATAGTTCCTTTGTGTTCAGTAACCATGGTTTCTGTCAGGTTTAATGCCTAGCAACATGTGTCACGGGGCAACCACTCACCGAGGAGGGGAGGATACTTCATAACGGCATAAGTGTTTGACCACAAAACAAATTTAACTGTCGTGACACTGGCTTAGAGATTCCGAGTTGAACACGTAGCACTGGGAGTTTCTTTTTCCAGTGACGAGTTGAACTAAGGTAAGTTCACACCCCTGCGAGGCGAGCGAGAGAGAAGTTGCTGTTTATCTTCTTCTCCTGGCAATCGGGGTGATGTGGCCATTCCACCCTGACTGGTTGCGGGCGCCTTATTGCTGCCTTTATACCTGGACACGTCCATCTCTCTATAACCAGCTCAGACAGGCCAGAAAGTCTCAGGAGAACAGAGGCAGGTTCTAGCATCGCCTCCAGATGCAGAGCTCCTCCCCCTGGACCCAGAACTCACCGCTCCTTCTGAAAGCTGCCTCAGCCTGGGAGCAATTTGGCGGATGTAAATTGTAACCCCACATGCGGCGAGCAACTAGTTAAATTTCACACATGCACATATGGACAAACACACAGACACAAACAAGCAGCTGGTAGGGTCAGAAGTCTGGGTGTCACACCCTGTCATTGCAGATTAAGTTATGCAAAGTGAGGTGGTCAGGCAGCCAACCCCTGGGGCTTAACAAGCAGGAAACGCTAATTGGGTCGGCTTGCTGATTGCCATAATTGCTACTGTGTGTGTGTATGGGTGTAAGTGTAAATGCTTGTGTGTTGGTGTCTGTGTGAATGAGAGAGATGGAGAGGAAAAGGAAGCTTGTTCACTGAACTCTCCGAGAAAGACTGACTGACAAAGTCGAGGTACGGCACTGCAGCTTTTAGGACAGCCTGTCGCTCTCTGAGGAGGGTCAAGAGCAGGTTGAAAACAAACACAATTCTTACAACAAATCGTAGCAAAGAAGCATTCATGTTACCTATTCATGAATAAATGAATAGGTAACAAAATAAAATTTGCCCTACTGCGTTTTATTTGTACCGAGCCACTCACTCAGGGGTCCTTGCATTACATGGGTTGTTCCACCATTGTTACAATTGTATGGATACCCCTACGGTCACATAAAGCAGAATTGAAAATATGTCACTTTTCACAAAATGTACACAATTTGAAAACCTAAATCTACAAGCAGAAAGCAGAAAATGGCGGATCAGGTACGATTTCAACGCAATCAGTACATGAATCAGCCTTAGCAACACGGAAGGGCTCATCAACGGTGGTTTGCGAAGTTCGAAAAGACGCATATTTTCTTTATTTAGTTGGGATCGAGGCCATTCTGTCTTCACACCAGACGTAAACCGCACCAGTTCGTCCGAAAGTGAACTGAGACACACCTGCATAAAAGGTCCAGATCAAAAGGGGAAACAAGTTCTGATCTTTTTAAAGTGAACCAAAAGAGTCACAAGTGAATAGAGGTTTGCTAGACTAAACGAGGAGGCAAACTGCATCATGTGGATGAAGGAGCAGACAAATAAAGGAGAGAGATTAAAAGATAATCGGTGTATAAAACAATATCTCAACCTTTGAATATCTCACACAGCACTATTCAATCCATCATCTGTAAATGGAAGATGTATGGCACAACTACAAACCTAATGCTAAATATTTGACGTGTGGTATTTAAGGAAGAGTGGGAAGAAGAAAGCCATTGTTGAACGAAATGCTGTTTAAAGTTTGCCACATGTCCTGCAAGGGTGTTCTGCATGGAAAAAAAAGAACAAATAAGACCAAAATAAAACTTTTTGGCCGACCCCCAAAACACCGAGCTGCAATTGCTGTAAAAAGTGGTTTTACAAACTGTTGACTCCCACCACATTTTGAAGATTTAAAGTTCTAAAATATGTTGAAAACCGTATATAATTTTTTTCCTTCCATTTTCTAATCATTAAAAAAATAACATTAAGGTACAGTGAAATTGCAGTGTACTTTAATTAAGAGGCATGGATACTTTTGCAACACTTTCTGTTACTGTTTTCCTCGAGCTCTTGTCAAACTTGCATCCTTTCTATTCGATTTTGGCACATTTGTTCATATTATGGTCATGCTTTGTTGTTTCTTCCTCCTTCTCCTCTGTCCCAACTCTTTTTCCTCCCAAATGCAACACTCCCACAAAGAGAGACTTTAACCTAAACTGTCTCTGCACAAGTTTCCTAGTTAATGTGCTTTGGATGGGTACACTTGTGAAGCTGAATGAACCAGCATCCCTCTTTTGGTCCTAATTGCCTGCTTTCATCAGCCCCTCGCTGACACATACACATGCACGCAGTTGTGAATGTACACACTCTGTATGAAGTGCTAGTGCTCAGTGTGGCTAACTATGCACAGCTCCATAAGCAGCGCAGGGGCCTGTTATTCAGTTAGTCTCTGTGCAAGTGCTAGCTGCAAGCATGCAGGATTTTAGGGTTTAGTGTCCCACTGAGACAGAATAATAAGTGTATGTTTCTAATCTGTGTGCATGGCACTGTGTGTGTTTGTGCAGCAGCAGAGCTGGAGAATAATGAGTGTGTGTTGCTAATCTGGGCCCTGGGAGAGCGCCTCTCGTTGCTCCGTGCAGCGTCTCAAGTCTGCGGCCTCTCTCTCTCTCTCTCTCCCTCTTCCTCTCTCTCTCTCTCTCTCTCACTCCATTTCTTTTTTCCTCCTCTTGCTCCCTGTATGTAGGCTAATTTAGCAGCGGCTTTGATGCGTTCTCCTGCGGGCCTGCGTTTCTCATATCCAAATGCAGGGATTAGCCGGCTTTTATTCTCCAAAGCCCATCTCATCCTGTTCTCCCCTTTTTCTGTCTGCTCGCCCGTCTCCCCGACCCTTGGAAACAGTGGCAGGGACTTAACAACCTGACAACAACTGCTTTGTTGTTGTGTTTTTGTGTATCGGTTGTTAGCTGAGACTCTCAGCCCTTTGTGGGCCTGGTATTTACTTGTGCGTACTAGGGATATATGTCAATAGGGAACGGGATGGAGGGGAGATTTGCCATGGCTGAAGGGAAAGGTGAGGAAGAATGGAACAGGAGTGTAATTTAACAGCTGCTATCTTGTTTTAAGATTCATTAGGAGGAATAATGAGAAATTATGTGTAACTAAGTACCGTCTCTGGGTGACATCATGAATCTCTTTGTAGCCGTGTGAGTGAGGATATTTCTGAACGTTTGTGCGAGTGGGATGTCAGTGTACGTGTTTTTTTGTGTGTGCGCGTGTGAAAGAGAGAAACGGATAAAGATGGCAGGTCTCTTGGTGATAGTCTAAATCCCTTTGTAGAGACAGGGACTGTCACTTCTGAACGTGTGCGTGATGAAAGTGAGTGCTAAGCAGGAGACGCAGTCAGCATGCTCCCACAGAGACAACATTATATACACACACACACACACGCACACACACTTAGACTGAGAAAAAGACTCCTGATGATCTTTCAACAGATCTGCAAAAGTGGCTTAGGCAGAGAGGACGCCTCTGGGACTCTTCACAGACCCAGACACACATGCATCAGACCACAAATACATACCCACACCTTCCAAACTTCTGTGGAACTACAACAGGCAGATACTCGGGAATTAAGATAAGATACAGATCTTAATGAAAGGTGCTATGTGCTCAAACACCTGTTATTACTGACTTAAAACTCAAATAAAATTCTCTAACGGGAATCTATAGAAATCAAAAATTGTGAAATGTAAACTTTCTTCAGAAACAAGTTATTTCTGAGGTTTGTAAAAAGTGCATGTGTGAGTCAAGCATTTATTTGTTTTTAAACGTTGACAAATGGTTTTAAAAAACGTGTCAGACGACACATTTATATGTCTTCTCTTCCAACCCATTGACTATTCTTAAGGGGAACAATAGAAAAAGATCCCTCTTTTTCAATTTTACATTTCTATTACAGTAGAAGACTAAGTGTTGTCCATTTGGCAAAAGGAGAGGGTCACAAGTAAAGTGATTTTGTTCATAATTCCTTGACATCATATTATTTTTCCTCACTGAATAAATTCAGTCAAATTAAAGGTTGGATTTTCTTTTTTGTTTTGTTTTATATCTGATGTGAAATTATACAGCTCACATAAATATGACTAAAGCAAAAAACATTGTCGTCGGTCACCATGAATGAGTAAATCATCTGCAGGTTTGCACAACTTCTTTAGAACTCATCAGGCACGTCTATTCAACGCTCAGCAGGTGTTATGGTGACATGTGCAGATGGAACTGTGCATATTGGGGACAACTAATTACAGCAGACAGGCACTCGGTTATATTTGCTCTACGTGTTGAATGAACACGTTGGAGGCAACAGTCTCCGTACTCATTAAAAAACAAGAAGCTTTATTCAAGGAAAGGCAAAAACAAGCACACACAGAAACAACATGCATCCATCATCACTAAAACTCTTCAGCTTGCTTTTGATCTAACTAATTATAATGACTACTTAAGTGAGATAAGTGGGGTTGCTTATATGCAAATATATCCTCTTCCTCTATCTTCATTAGCTCTTTTAATGATTTACCTCATCCCCGCCGTTTAAATTGCTTTATCTCTACCCCCAAAATCCCCCACCTCCACCCTGTCTCTGTTGTTGTTGATATGTTGTGGCTGGTGGAGCTTCATGAGGCTCTGGTCTGTGTTGGCTGTGATTGAGAGCGACCTTTGACCTTTCTGACTCTATGGAATTCCATACATGGTGCGTCTGTGACCCCCCACCCCTAACCTCCAGCTGCGCTCCGATTCTATTGGCTGAAAGGCTCGCTGTGCTGTGAAGCAAAGGGCTGACAGTAAGAATCAACAGGTCAAAGGCTGAGACACTTGGAAATGAGGCAATGAAGTACGGTCTGCCATTTACAGCAAAGCAACAATGCCGTCATTCTGTACACACAGAATGGCGCACATGAAAAGAAAAGAGCGAGACTGACAATGACAGATAGATGCTGGAAAAGCAGAATATTGTTCAACTGGGCTTTTTTCCCCCCCCATGTTAAAAGTCAACTATAATGTGAATAGATTTTCTTGACTTTAAAATAGGTATTAATAAAAACAATATCTTTAAAAAAAAATACTAAAACAAATATTAAGATGATTGACTGTTGTGATGTAAGATTTTTTGGGGGGATTTTTTAATGTGAAGTGAATCCTAACACACAAAAAAAGAAAAAAACAACATTAGTTGTCATGTGTGGCCTCATCTCTATTCACTGTCATCCCCGTCTGCCTCGAATTGTTCTAGTATTCGTGTTTTGGGTTTCTTTTAATTTGTGTAGAGCAGTTTCTGTTTCCGTCAAAATAAAGTTAGCCCAATATGCAAACGTTCCTGCCTTCGTCATTTGTGACATGCTTAGATTTAATTTCTTCATTCAATCTTTTTGAGTTCACACCTGAGATCAACTCTAGTGAGTCTGAATACTTTGAAATAAAGTTCAGCCGTCCTTGTAGGACTTTGCTTGTTCATGTCTTAACTGAAGTTAGCAGGAAGGTTACAAGAGAGTCTTATTTATATCAAGTTATAATAAATATTCAATAATTAAGATATGTAATTTTCTATAACATTTTTAAAATACTTTAATATATCAATGCAATGATATGCTGCGATATGCTCAAAGTGCCCCAGACAGTTTGCCGTTTGCTTTTGAAGTTTTGCAAATTTTTCAGATCTTACACCTTCACTCTTATATGCCGTCAGTGTCCAGACTGTCCAAAACTTTCTGTGATCCGTCTGCAGTCAAACTGTACATCAGCTATACTTCCTCCGCGCCATCCGAACATTTAAACTTCCGTCTTTGTCAGACTGAAGCAGCCTCTGTCTTCCAGGCAGAGACAGGTGGGGGTGGACGGGAGGCTGTCAGGGGTGGCAGCACCTTAACATGCAGCCGCCTTGATCAAGGCCCTGATTTGGACATGAACATGGAGCGCTCATCTCTGCAAAGCCCTCAACCTGTGACACTGGTTCAGAGAGCTGGCTGACAGAAAGTGCCTGAACTGTCTCTCTTCCAGGCCTTTGAATGTCCTTTAGAACAGGCAGATACAGAAATGGTGGAGGAGAACGAGAGCAGTCCTCCTTCATTTTGTCTTAAACCTGACAGGTTAAAGACAGGTTCCTCTCATTTTGCTCTTTGCTCTCCCCTTTCTGCCTTTCACGTTTTGGTGGCAACACTCTTTTCATTTGCCTGTCAAAGTTGAAAGAAATAGCTACAAAAAAAAATAAAAAAATTACAGAACTTCCATCCTGAGTTTCCCTCAAACTCCTTCTGTCCTCCCGTCCCCAGGAAGCAGTTTTTTTTTTTGTTGCCTCTCTTGTGGGATCCCTTCTCGCAGGAGGAAGGAGGGAGCGAGTGAGGTGGAGCGCTTGGAAAGTGAGAGAAGAGGGTCCAGAAAAGCACCCTAAAATAACTGTCATGCAAGTGGACAGGCAGTGATTAAGGATTTAACTGATCATCCTGCGGCTGACAGTGAACCAGCTATTATCTAGCAGGAATCAAACGTTGCTCAAAGCCCTGGGAGGCTTTCTGCGCCTCTCAGCATCTCTCAGCTCCTCTTAGAGGCCTGGCCAACATGAAAGGAGACGTCAGGGCCTGGCAGCTGACAAGCCACGGAGAGCGCGGCGGAGAGTGAAGTAATGAGATCTTTATTTTGGCCGTTACCTTAGGGACTGTTGATCTGTGTTGTGGCGATGTGCAACGGAATACAAAAAGCCTCTCTGTTTGTTTGTATGGGAACCCTGCCCTGTGTGCGTCTGTGCATGCACATGCATGTTGCCAGTCGCTCCGAATTAGAGGAGTAACAGTCATTCATTAAGCTAACAAATGTCAGGAAACTCGATGCTACCAGATGCATGGAAGTAAATCTTATAGCGATTGTGGTGAGAACATAATTACAGTCAGCAGGAAATCAGCACATTGATTTGTGGCTCTGTGTGAGTGTGTGTTTGTGTGTGTGTGTGTTGTGTTGGTGTGGTTGCACTGTTTGTGTTCTTCCTCATCAAAGGCCTTTCCATTACACAGAAGACTTTACACTTGATCCTCTTGCTGATCTTCTTGGTATCTGCTGCTTTTTGTGGTGTGATAGTGCATGTGCATGTGCGTATGTATGGTGTTATGTACAGCCTCATATTGCTGTTCAGTTTCACCCCAGTACATTAATGGAAAAATTCAAGCGAAAGAAAAGAAAACTCAACCACATTCAGTTAATCAGCTATAAAGCTTTGAAAAATTGTTCATACTTTTGCATACTTGCAGAAACGTGCTTCAGTTTTTTTCTTGGATTTGTGAAAAGTGAGATAAAAATGTATTGTTTTTATTTCTGTTATGAATAAATGTCCAAAAAGTGTTTGTAATTGTATTTTATGTTGTTGATTATATATTTATATATATAATTTTTACATGTAGCACTTTCTTGATGTTTCTGTCCAAGTATCCTCTTTTTTTGTTGCCAGTATGGCAGCAGCCTTAAACTGGGTTCGCTTCGGTTCTGCGAGTCTTCAAGGACCACAGCTTTCTCCTGCTTTAACCTCAAGAATGCCCACTAACTCACACGTGCATCCATCTGAGCACATACCCACACACATAAGCTCTCTTTGCTCATGCAGAGATGAGTGCTGTGTTCCTTCTTGAGGTCCCTTCACACATTAGACCAACTCTAATAATAAAAGGGAGAGGCGTAAGAGTGGATCCTTTGAGTGTTCATGTGAGGGTGGGTGACCCACTTATCCATTTCTCTGGCTTTGTCTGGGCCTCTGGGTTAACCCACTTACCCACTCCCCAGGCTTCTGCCAGGCCCTGGAGTGAAGGCCGGCTCCTTTTCTCATCAAACAACTGCTCTTAATAAAGGGCAGGGCCTTGGGAGCCTGCAGCCCATGGAGCCCTGTGTCAGCCTATGGACGTACTCACACATACCAACATATACAACAGTGCTCTCAGAGTGGAAGAACAAAAACCCACTTACGTGGTCCTCTGTAGTATTTCCCTCCAACACCAGATTTCTTCTTAACCTTCATTGTTCGGTTGCGTGTGTTTTCTGCAAGGATTTGTCTGTGTTTGTGTGTTTCTCCTTCTGTGCGTCTGTTTCTGTGTGCATATCAGCTTAGAGATCTCGGTCTGTCTCCAGCACCACCAAACTGCATTTGCATTTTAATTATGTCAATGTTTGTTCAAAAGCATGACAAGCGCTCAGACATGACAAAATGGAAATAAGGGACTTAAATTGGGGAATTACAGCCCGTCCGCTCGTGTTTTGTGCGACGCTGACACGATGTAGATCCCTGTGTCCCGCATGTGAAAACCTTATTTTTCATGCTTCTTAATCCTGCTGCGGGGGTTACAGAGGAGGCTCGCTCGGGGAGTCACAACAGTATCAGGAGCACAAGGAGGAATCTATTATGTGCCATCAAATTTGCTATTGTGTTTGAAAGTATTATATTAAGGGTGGGCATGGGGGGTGTATCAGTTAACACTGGCACCTAAAGGCAAGAAGGTCTCCAGTTCTAACCTTGGCTTAGGAGGCCTTTAGTGCAGAGCTTTTGTGTTCTACCTCTGGAGTAATGCAAGGCTTTCTAATGAGGACTTTTCAACTGGTTTTCTTGAATAAAAAGATGCAGTGTTGTCAGGTCCTGTGGCCCAATTCATCATCCCTGTTCTTAATCTGTTGTGATGAAGAATTTCGTCTGATCCACTGCATACTTGCTGAAATGCCCTCTCATGGACGTTTGGCAATCTGAGTGACAATGTTCCACTTTGCTGCTCATGTGGGGGTCACTGAGGAGGCTGCAAAATATATCCAATCGTTAAGCCTGACACATAAAACGGTTAGTAAAATGGTCTTCTGACACTTGGATTGTCAAATAACAGGAGTGGTAAACAGGTTGCCAGTAACTCTGGCAAAAGCTTTCTCATCTGACAAGTGACGAAGTCTTAAGTCTAAAACCAAACTCACAAGACTTATGTGGCACAAACCAAACTCAAAATCAGGTGCTGCGACTGGTCAGTCGCAGCACCTGAACACACCTGACTTTCTAACCTCCAACCGTCACCTTCAGAATCAACAAGGAAATCTGAAAGCTCTCAAAATACCATCAGCTCAAGCTCTTCTTTCTCTCTGCCAGCCCTCTTCTCCCAGCCAAGTAAGGCAGAAATATATCACTAAACAGAAAGTCAACATTTATGTTTGTCTTAGTCACTTGTTTTGATGACACAAGGCTGAAAAACAAGAATAAACAATAAAGAAAAAGCATTTGCCATATCTTTCTATAACTCTTAAAACAATTTTTGAATTTCTTATTCCTGCACACCTATTGTAAAAGACAAAACCCTGTGTAATTGTGTATTTTAAAACACACAAATTTCTACTTCTCTGTTGCTAACTTTTACTTTAAACGCCGCCTTTGCGCCAAGCTGGTTTGGATTAACTTCATGAAGCTAGAAGTATGCAATCTCTCTGATCTTTTTCATTCTTTATAGGTGCAAGTTTTTCTTCCCTACTTCTTGTCCTCTGTCTCCCTATCTCCACTGAGTGGCAGAGCCAGAATGGTGCTTCTGTTGTGTGTAATAAATGCTCTTGTATTGAGCCCACAGGGAAACTCTACTCTTCTCTCCCAGCCATTACTGTCTAATGGCCAGATGATGGGAGAGACACACACAGAGCCTGTCACTGACACACTGATATACTGCTCTTCTGTGTGTGAGCTCACGCATGCGTGTGTGTGTGTGTGTGTTGAATGTGTCATATATAGGCTGATATAGCACCTTGGCCTCCGGGCAGAGGAGGGGGGAGAGGGGTAACAGTAGTAACTCACTCGCAACCTGATCAAGCAGTGATAAATCTTCTGAAGCCATCCTGTTTCCTGACAAACACACACAAACACACGCCGGCACGCACGCACACACACACACACACACACACACACACACACACACACACACACACACACACAGCTCCACCCTCTTGCTCCTTCGGAACCACTGAACCCTTGGGGCAACAATGAAAAACATACGCTCATCACTTAAACTGTCCCCTATATATACGTGTTACGTTCCAGAACAGCTGTTAGAGTCCTGACTCACCAGGTGAAACTAAGTGTTTTTCTTCCTTGTTAAAAGTTTTCTCGCAGAGGCACAACGCTCACAAATCGTTGTTCCTCCACTCAATATGTTTTAATGGGATGTTGGTCTTTATCTGAGAAGCGTTGTTAGCATTTGGGACATGGCCCTGCTCCTCACCAACACCAGTCACATCTTGTGACTTTCATTGAACTTTAATGATTGACGGTAATCGTTAAAGTTTAAGATGAACAGTACCTTGTAAAAGTATCCATGCGCTCAGGACCCTTTCCCACTTTGTCATGTTACAACCACACAGCTCAATGTATTTTATTGGGATTTTCAATGAGCCAATGACACGTGATGCATGGCTTTTAAGGTGGAACGAAAATAAAACTGGGTTTTCAGAAACCTTTGCAAGTGAATGCTGAAGAGGAAAAGGAGCATTTGTAGTCATCCACCCAGATGTAGCACTTTATAGAGACAACTTTCACTGCAACTGCAGCTACAGATTTGTTGGAATATGTCTCCGTCAGTTTTCTAAAAAATGTTGCTTTCTCAAAACAGCTCAACCTCAATCAACTTGGACAGAGTGTCTATGAAGATCAGCTTTCAAGTGTCATCCCACACATTCTGATTTAGATTTAGGTCTGGACTTTGACTAGGTCATCCTAACATGTTAGTGTGCTTTTTCCTGAACCATTCCACTGTAGCTTTGGCAGTGTGCTTTGGGTTGTTAACCTGTAGAACATGTGAGTTTCCACCCATGTCTCAAATCTCATAAAAATGTGGTCTGTTTGCAGCCCTCAGCAGTTTTTCTGAGGCCTCTGGCTAAAGGTCAAGAGTTGTAGAAATCTGGCCTGCCAGTACAGTGAGTAGCTGATCCAGAGTAATCTATTTTTCTTAAAAATTTTGAATTTAATGTTTTCACTGATGTATTAAAATATTAGAAAATGTTAGGCGCAACACAAAGTCAACGGTTTTTGCTTTTGTCTTGATCTCATGGTCAATAGAACCAAAAACATCCAGTCAATTTTGTTCGTAAACAGACTTATCTCTAACATAATCTCTGATGTTCACCCCGTAGCATCGAGACAACATTTAACTTCATTATTCAATAATTACGGGAACTCCTGAATGCAATTTGTGGCACTGGATTGCAGTTAGGCCTATCAAAGGAAAAGGAGCTAAAATGATATGAACACTACACTTTTTAGATTTTTTAGATGATTTTTCTTTTCCTTAACAATTATGTGCAACTTTGTGTGTTTCTATCGCTAAAAATCCCAACAAATGTGTTGAGATGTTTGGTTGCAACATGACAAAATACAAATGACTTCAGCAGTTATGAATCTGTTCGCAAAGCGGTGTAGTTTCATGGACATGAAAGGTATGACATTTTGGTGCTCAGGTGGTTTAAGCATCTTAATCTTCCCCCATGGCTACATTTAGATGGATGGGTTGTGTTTTTTAGTGCTTCTAATGAGATTCAAGGACAAATAATTTGAGACGTTTAAACCATCTCCACTTTTTGCAGTGGTTTTCTTTTATATAATACAGAAGTGATTCGGTATTCCCTGATTTAGTTACGCCTGAGACAAGATAATAGGAGCTTTTTTTTAATATTTGGGGTTATTTGTGTCTGCTTGCATACTTGAATAATGTTTGAACTCCATTTGGTTGTGTAAAACTGTTGAAGCTCTCAAGGCGCACAACCTGTATTCAGTATTTGATCTTGTTCTTTGCTAAAATGTTCTGAATGAATTACAGACTTGGAGCTAAGATTTGTATTGAGGGCACGGTGACAACCAATAAAAAATGTTGTGTTTTTTTTTGTTGCTTTTCACTAATGTGTTGATGCATGGAAGTGCACAAATACAATCTATCCTTCTGCCTCTCTCACACACATGCACTCCTAAACACTAGACACCATACAAGGACTGGACAGTGCAAGGACATCAACACACTTCAGCTACAATCAGAAAAACCTTGAGAGGCACTGGTCCTTTCTCCTCATCCAGGCTTAAAAATAATTTGAATACCTATATAACTCAATGAAATTCAACTGCTTTGAATGACAAAATTCATAAATACCCAAACAATTTGTATTGCCGCCTTTAAAATCTCGTCGGCAAAGACAAACACTGAAAGAACGTATTTTTTTGGAGGTTCTTTTAGCTTTAACTTACTTTGAAGCACCAACCGAATGCTGCCGATTGTGCAAGCACACAAAGAACTTTACTGCTTTAAGGGAAAAACACACTGGCTATTCAAACAGAGAAAAAAACTTGATAACAAGTTAGATAAATTTGTAGATATTGATCAAATCCTTTGAAAAATAAAATAAAAACGTTCCCTCTTTGCTGATTATTACAAGTTCTCTTAGAACTGTTTAATGCCCTCTTTTTTTTGTTTAATCTCTTGATTTTATCACTGTCCTTGCAAATTAATTCCACATGAACTGAAATCTGTTTGTGTTCTGTATAAGCACACTTTTTGTTGCATCACTGTTGGCTGAAAATAGAAAACTAGTAAATTCCATGTATTTTATTGGTTTTATGAGAGAGATCAACTCAAAATGGAACATTACTTTGAAGAGGTGTGATATTTACAATAAAAAAAAAAATATTGTGGGTTGCACATCCATTCTGATACCCGTAAATCAAATCTAGTATAGCCAATCCTCTTCCTAATTTACATAGTTAGTAAATAGACTCCAAATGTGTGTAATTTAATCTCTGCATAAAACCAAATGTTCTGTGGAGGCCTGGAGGTTTGTTACAAAACATTAGTGAGGAAACAGCAGCCAGGAGGCCGAAACACACAGCTGACAGGAAAAAGTTGTGGAGATATATAAAGCAGGGTGGAGTAAAAACGGTTGGGGGGTGAGTCAGAGAAGCAGTTTTAGCATCGTTGCAATGCTTTGAACATTTTGCATCTCAAGCCTTCATCTGGACATGAAAAGATTATAGCACAAATACAATTTGTACAATTTGAGAATGTAGTGCAACAGCTATTCTCATAATTGTGTGCGGCATATATCTATATGCTTGAGATACGTTCCTCTTGTTGACTGGTGAGTACGTCCTCCTCTCTCTTTGACTTTATTTTTCTAACTTTTCTGACGAAGTTTTGTATATTTAGGGAAGCTTAAAAAAAAAAAAAAAAAAAAGTTGTATCTTCTTGCCGGTTCGAACAAATACAACACTAAACCATGCTGCACCAGTATTCATCCGCTCTTGATATAATATGGAGTGAAAATTGCATCTGCTCCCTGTTCTTCTTCTTCTACAACTAAATGTTAATGGCGGTTGGCAAACAACAATACGGTGCATTACCGCCACTAACCAGTAAGGCGCATACATGAAGCTAATAGGCTACACCTCTCCAGAGATTTGACACAACGACAACATGTATTTAATATATTTTGGTGCTAAATCACTTAATGGTTTTTTTTTTAACAAAATAATGCTAAGGTGTATTCTAGCTTGAGTAAGGACTTTAGGAATGAGGTGATCTGCTCAAGTTTCCTAGCTTTAGTTTTGATTGACGTCTTAACTGTGAAGAAGACACATGCAGGAATCACTTCAGCTACACATAAATGCATCGGTGAGAAGATGCAGAGCTTTCATAGAAAAATCTTTTTAAAGAACAATTAGATTTGTAGAGAAGAATTAGTCTTATTTTTCACATTTAGGTGGCAGAATGCAAAGATCTATGTTTGATTAAAAACTAATGGGCAGCATGCTATGCCCACAATGAAGGAGGCAATTTTGGCAATAAGCTTGTCAAAGACTACAAAGAGCAACAGCGTCAGCAATAAAGCAACATTAAACATACGAAACTTTTATGAAACGGTTTAAGCTGGAACATGTTCCAGTGGTTACCAGAACCAAACTGCGGTACTTAGATCATAAATTCATTCAGCTTAACATGTTTGATGACACGTCTAGAAAAAAAAGGAAGAAAATACACTGACTTCCAGATTTCTTTAGGCCACTTCATCCCTCATTTATTTTCTAATTAGGTGTCTTTGTAATAATAAACCAATTTTGGGAAGTCGTTCCGTACTTGAAGGTAAATAGTAAATGATATCCAATCATGTATAATTTGGCTTCATTCACCTTCTATATTTAGCAGACTCACGGCTACATTAACAGAGCTTGATGTTTGCCAATACATTCTTTGTTGCATTTTTTTTCTGAACCATGCTGTAACTCGTGACATTAAAAAAAAATAATAATTAAGAACCACCGTATCCTTAAAGCTACACAAGTGCTGGCTCGAATTTAAACTTGCACATAAAACAATTAAAAGTTGTAGAAACAGTGTTTCTGATTGATGCCAAAAGGTTTGGCACCAATCAGCATCCAATCAGCAGAAAATTGCCGTTTTAAAATCTATTTTATAGGTATGGAAGGGTTGAAGTAGAGGGATAGTTTATTTACATTATTTCGTTTCACATAGAAAGTAGATATTACATTAATGTAATGTCCTAGCTACCAAAAACTGTTGACATGCCATAGGACAGGAGTTAAAATGCTTCTTTAAAAATAGGGTTCTTTGTTCCAACTCATTATTAAGCAATGACTTATACCTTGCTCTTTGGAATAGATATTGTAATCAGTGGCTCAAAAGAGACTTTTGAGAGAACAAGTACAAAAACAACTTGAAACGATCAGTTTTAATCGAACATTTGCTTATAAAATGTATGTAAAACATGAGAATCTCACAAGGGCTTGTCAGAATCACAAAAAGACTGAACAGGACAATGTGCGTAGACCTTTGGACAGAAGAAAATGTGTGTGAAACATATTACCACAATATGTAAGAACAACCTACATTTACAGTTCTCAGGAGACATTTACACACGCATAAGACTTTTAACGGTGGATCTGAAATGCTTTGTTATTATAGTATATTTCCGATGAAGACTCATATTTCAGAGTGAATGCTTTTGTTCAGACGACAATCCAGATGATTGGAACAGGTTCCTCTTGGTCAGCACTCTCTCAGCCTCTCTATTTGACAATTATAAACTCACCTTGCTATACGCAAATACACTGATGTTCCAGCAGTATTCAGGAGTAAACAAAACTCATAACAAAAGGAAACTGCTATAACACCACGCTTTGTTTTATAAAACCCCACAAAACTGAAATTTACCTAAATCCGAGAGTTTGTTCTGACGTGTGTTTTAAACAAACATGCTCTACATATTTAAGCATTAACATGCTTGGCTTTGTGCACCTATGGATGTGCGTACATGTGGAGTGTGTGTGTATGTGAGAGGCGATGTGCTGCTACCAGATGAAAGGTGTGAGTGTTGAGCCTCGCTGTCAGTCCTTGCCATGTTTTACAGCCTGTCCGCTCTGCACAGTGATTAGAGCTGTCGACTGTGATGTGATGACATGGGCTGAAACCACAGCAGGGGAATGAGAGCGGTGAGTGGGAGAGAAAGACATACCGACAGAGAGAGAGAGAGAGAGAGAGGAAGTCAAGGTGTCAGGTGGAGATCAGAAGAAAAGTTTGGAGGGAAGAGGGTTTTTCGGCAGGGAGCTGACCTTGACTGCAGCTTCTGTAGCGGCTCAGAGAATATTGTGAATGGAAGTTGGACCTTTTGTTGCAGATCAGTCACTGTGGAGTTCTTCGCCAACCCACTCTACTTCCTAGAGTTTGCATGCAGAACAGCCTGCGTAGTTAGGGGAAAAATTAAAAATGATGCTCTGTTAAGGATGATGTGGCACAATCACATTTTTTTGCACAAGAAGTGAAAGGTAACACTTTGAAGTTGAAAACTTTTCCCGAAGGTACAAATTTTGTAGTCGTAATCAGCGTTCTGTCCCATCTTCATTAATAAGAACTCGTTAAAAGTTTAGGTCAGCAAGGTTAAACACATGTTTTGATCTTCGTAGTTTACTACTGACATGAATTAGCTTGCACTTGTTTGTCATATTTTACCTGAAATATTTAAAGTATTTCAGGTGAAATACTTTAATACGTAAAGGCCTACTTCCATATAAACTTAGAAATTTATGTCTCAAAAAGCGTGTCTTGCTTGAAGACCCAATTTTCCTGTCCAATGCTTACAATCGCCACTGTGGCTTATCTCACCTGACAAAATCACATTCTGACATCAACTGCTTGGCTCCGGTGAGAAACACTGCGGCGTTTTAATATTGCTTGTGGCACGAGATCGAAATACAACCCAAGTGGAAAGCTATATCACACTTCTTAACACATGTGCTTCACTGGCATTTTCCTTCCTCGCTCTTTTACCTTTTAACATTGTTTCATTTACACATGTTCTTCATCAGTCCCAGCAAGAGGGAAGAAGAAAATCCACAGGGAGAGCAGGTCCTTTTTCAGTTTAATGTCTGCTCCTTCCCTAATAGAGGATAAATAAACACCACTCTGTTGTGAGTGTGTGATTCTCACACACACACGCACACATTCGGAGACCCAGACAATCTACCTACTTGTTGCGTGTCCAGTCGAAGCTAAAACAGCAGAAAATAGCTCACTACCCTGTCCTCCCTATGTGGTAAAGCTGCTATTACTGGAGCCTAATAAGGCCCAGATGCCTAATATTAGACGTAATCTGTCAGAGCAGTGTTGTTTATGTAATTTAATTTTTGCAGCCAGTTGTTTCCAATTAGGTTGTTTAACATTTTTAATTGAATTAAATGGGAGATATCTACATTAGGAGAATTGGCAAAAAGTCAGTGCCAGAGCTGGGGCAGACATGTGGAAACAATGTTGTTTTCAGACTATGTGTATGCCTGCGCGTGTGTGTGCTTGTGTGTGTCTGTGTCATGATACGCACCTATCATTACAGCTTTTCCATTATTGTCAAGCCTCTCTGATGTGAGGGGAGCAGCGTGTATGGTAATTATGACGTTATGAGGTGGCAATTACTTGGAAATGTGTTTGACTGTCATACGCCCACTACAATGACATGTCAGCCGGCCTGGATTGGCAAAAAGTGTTGAAATGGAGAGAATAAAAGAAATAACGTTGAGTGACTGCATCGCTAAGGAACCGACACGGAACAAATTGTGGCCAAAAAAAATTAAAAGTCTAGTTTTTGTAAAGGGTTCAATTTAACAAACTTTCGCCATTTGACAAAGAGTGCCTCACAAAGTATTCATTCCCCTTTGACCTTTTAACTTGTGTTGCATTACAACTACAAATTTCATTGTATTTTTCTATTTCATGTAGTAAACCAACACAAAACCAGTAGCTTTTATGAATGGAAATTTATAAAGTGTGACATGCGTTTCCATTTAGCACACCAGTGTCAGTTTTCTCACTTTCTATAATTACCATTCACTATAATTATAGCCACAAGTCCTTTAGGCTTTGTCCTTTCTAGCTTGGGAAACATTGGGACTGAAATATTTTGCTGAAATTTGTCAAAGACTGTTTTCCAAATACATTAGTGTTCAAGTCAAAGCCCAGATTTCCGGATGTATTAAGATTCTTATATTGACCAAATCCTTTTAACACATTTCGTTTTAGGACCGTTGTACTGCTGGAAAGTGAACCTCTGCCTCTTTTGTAGCCACTTAAAGGCAATTCACATCAGTGGCATCAGACATACCGCCATTAAATTCTACCACCCTAAAATCTACTGTGAATTACCAAGCCAACCTTTATCTTTTACATCTCTAATGAGGAGTGTCAATGTTTCTGACAGAACTATGCAAGGCTGGAGTTCAATGTCATGCCCTGTTTAGGTTAACTTAAGCGAAATGCGTCCAGAGGTGCCAGTTGACACATGGTAGCTGACCAGCTGCACTTTGATGCTCCAGATTAGCATTCCCCTTAGCAGGTTTTCCTCCAGGATTGCCCAGTATTTACCTCCTACTCATCAACTCTGAACAGTTTCCCTATATTTCCCTGCTCAAAAACAACATCCACATAGCATGATAGGACTTGCTGGGGGGATAGTATTGTTTATGGTGATGAACCTTGATGTCTTGTAGCAAACTCCAGATGTATGAATAGCTTTATGTTTTTTTTTTTTCTTAAATGGCTGCTGCTCCTCCACAGTTTCTTTTTACATAGACAAGTGTGCAGTTGTGTTATATTCCTTCAGTTTTTGGATGCTTGACGGAAAAGTGAGATATTCACAACGGGAGACGTTGTTTTATGACCTAACCCTTCTTTTAAATTCTCCACGACTTTCTCCCTGACATGTCTCTTGTCTTCATTTGTCCTAATTTAATGCTGTTTGTTCATAAATGTTTTCTAACATCTCTTATGCCTTTAAAGAATGGCCATCTTTATACTGGGTTTCAATTACGGTGAAGTTTCCACTTGCAAAAAAGAAAATGTTACAGTTCAATTTCAGACCTTTTTATGCAACATTTAATTCAAACATTATATTTGTGGGAAAATTACATCTATCTATATTCTTTTAAGTTTTATATCGGGACTCCAATTACATCTCAAATTGTATATTTTTTTCAATAATTGTTTTAACCACAAGGGGCAGGTGTAAGCAGGTCTGGATATATCCACCACAAAGCTGAGGCTGTGAACCTGACACTTATCCAGTGAAAGTTTCAAAATGATGTGGTTTCTTAGTGGAAGGGGGGGGGGGGTAGGGGGCTGTGAGTTTTTTGGGATTGAGCAAAGAGCGGGGTGAGGAAAATGCGTCTCAAATATTCTACCGAACGAAAACCAAAGTTGGCGTTTGAGAGAATTCCAGGGGGGCGGGGGGGAAAGAAATAGCAGAAGAAAAACAAGGATCCCTTTAACAGTCAGATCAGTTTTGCGTGACTGGCATTTCATAAACACACCTCTCCACACATACACCAAACACAGACATCACCCGACTATGAATTGTGCTTTGATGTGTTTTCTCTCACTGGTAACTGCAGTATGGATGATTTAATGCTTAACTGCAATCAGTGTTAAAGCGTTCCACAAGGCTCCCTCAGACATAGCTGCTGTATGTATGCGTGTGTGTGTGTGTGTGTGTGTGTTCTCTCCCAGCCATAACAGACTCCCGGGCTGTTTAGAGAGGCTGCCTACAATGCGGAGGACAGATGTGGAAAACCCCTGGCTCTCTAGACAAGGGCCTCCTTCATCCCTCCTTCTGCTGTCCTTCACTGAGACGGGGGTTGGGACGTGGGGACGGAGGGATGGAGTTACTGAACTAACTTCCTGGATTACATCAAACACCCCTCTAAAACCAGAGCACTAAAAACCTCCTACCTCCTCCTTCTCTCTCTCGATCATTTTTTTTTTTTTTTTTTTTGCTTTTCTTTCTCTTCGTGTTTTTAATTGCAGGGAGCCTCCACCTTTCCATCAAAACACACACACACACACACACACACACACGCACACGCACGCACGCACACACACACGCACGCACGCACACACAAACATTATGCTCCATATTGCCTGAAAACTACCTTTATTTTATTTTATTTCAAAATCAGATATTGGATTAATGAGAATATACAGAATGACATAAACAACCTTTAAAATTCTTTAAAAAAATCATTCACTTTGTCCCATTTTGTCACATTCCTATCTTTAATATATTTAAATAAACTTCGGTATATTTTAATGGGTTTTTATGTGACAGTCTTCAATTCCAATACATGTGAATCAAATGGCTGAATTACCTCCTCAGTATACAGTTAAGTTCTCCAGACACCTGCTAATGACCTGATTACTTGACTCAAGTGTGTTGAAGCAGAGACGCATTTAAAAGTTGCAGAACACCGGACCTTAAGACCTGGATTCGAAGACCCATGTGATAGAACAACATAAGGAAGAATTCTAACTGGTTTTAAGTTTCTAGAGCCTAAAATCTACATGTTATCTACACACAGATGTGTGTGTGTGACTGTGTGTATTGTCCCTTTAACTTAAAGAGCCAGAAGGAAGGAAAAAAAAGGCCACCAGGAAAATAAATAAATAAATAAATATATCTGTAAATAAATGGCGTAAATAAGGAAATAAAAAAAAATTCAAAGAGGAAATATTAGGGGACAAAATGAATCAATGTTTAATTAAAAAAAGTAACAGGAAAATAATAATATAGGAAATGAAAAAAATTACAGATAATCAAAAAAACATGGTAGTAAAAGCATTGTACTAAATAAATGTAGGATATATAAAATGAGGAAAAATAAAACAGGAAACTAACAAAAAATTAAGATTGTTAAAAAAAATCACTTTAAAGCGACATAGAAAAAAAAATATTATTTTGTGTAACTGTATAATCAAATGCATTTGGAAAGTTTTTATTTTTGGATGCAATATTTGCCATATTACTTTATTGAGTAATTTATTTATTTTGCCAATTTGGACAGTATCAGTCCTCCATCCACTTCATCTTCACACATCTGCACATCCAGCAGCTTTTGACCTTACATGTGTGCAAATGTTTGCATGAATGAGTGAATGACTAAATGTAGCGTTGGAGTCATCGGACTTCATGATTTAGGAAGTGGAATACGAATGCCAATTTTTATTTGCAAATATTTTTGAAATCCATTCATTTCCCTTCTAAATTTGAACAAATATGAATTGTGTTACCTTCCAATATGCAACACCATGAAAACAAATCAGAGGGTATTAACACTTTTCCAAGGCCCTATATATTCATAGATTCACATGGAAAGAAGTTTGACATAACCAAAGGAGAAAAAAAACTTTTTTTTTCAAGTTCTGCTTCAGTTGAGTGCTTCAGAGCATTGAGCAGCAGGTGTTTGTGCTGTTTAAAAGGCATGGCTAAGGCATCGAGCTGCAGAGGGCAGTCAGTAGCCACTGAGCCACAGAACAAGTCGGTTCCTGGGGATTGGCCCTTATCTACCCAGTCGTCTGCAGCTGTATTTACAACCATTGTTTGTTGTTCCCTAAGCAGTCGGAGATATGTGCATCTGTGTGTGTCTGCGTGTGTAATTGTGTGTTTGCCGTTCCCTTTGCGGCCTAGGGAGTACTGGGAATTTTCTGTTTCAGTGCGTCAGAGGATTTTGGCTGGAGCTTTGTTGATCCTGTCTTTGTTGATCCTGTGTTGTTGTAGCAAGGGGGGCAAGAAGATTGAAGCATTAGCCATGGCAGCCAGGACTTAACCCTCTCGCTGCCCTCTCTGCGCTGCTTACCCCACCCCTGAGTATGGCCATTGGGCAGGGCCCATCATCCCCTCTGACCTATCCCAACTACTTACTAACTCCAGCATAAAAACAGAGCAAAGCCACTCCTGGTTCCCCTCTTGGTTTTGTGTCATGCTCCCTGAAGCGAACCAACTTTCAATTATTGTCCCTCTAGTTCACCCAGGCACCGCTGGCTCCAAGTGTGTGATGTTGAAAGTGTGTGTTAGAACCCAGTTTGTTTGTGGCTGTGAGCCAGGTGATCCAGAGGCCTTTATGCTTCTCTGACCATTTAAAAGATAAAAGTGACAGTTGCAACTGTTTCCTGTTTGTATGATCTGAGATAACGCCGCTGTTTTCATTAAAGAACATCTCCTCGCATAGGACGGGCGTTGAGGTCTTGGCGTTGGGCGTTAGACATCGTAGACTCGCATACATACAGTGACTTGTTTTAAATTGGCTGCTTCTCAGACTGCTGTGAGCTGTGACCTATCCGTCGATGAGCATCCAGAAGGTCAGGATAAAAAGTGGCCCATCTGAAGCAGAGGTTGGGAGGTTTTAGCCTCCCAGTGTGACCTGCCAGTTCCAAACCAGCAGTGGAAGACAAGCTGCTCTGCTCTACAGGACAATCCTCATGAGAAAAAAAAAAAAAAAAAAAAAAAAAAGAAAGAAAGAAAATAAACTTCTGCACCTTGGCGTTCAGGCAGCAAGATATAGCATGTTAGAATTGTGCAAAGTGGAAGAAATTATGTTTTTTATTGTACACAAAAACAAATAAACACATAGATTGAGATGTACAGATTTGGTCTTTTTTCACATTTTTGGTTGAAAATCTGTGGGAAACTTAAAGATGAGGAGTTTAATTAAAGTGTGACCAGAGGCCAAAGAACTTCCAGAGCTCATTCAGACAGGTGCAAGCATATGTGCATATTTGTACCATTTCGTTATGACTCCAGCTTCTTTTTTCAAGTTTGCCCAGACTTGTTAAATGACAAGCAGTCTTTATTTATCAGCAAAAGTGCTGATCAAGCGGTTTAGTACATGGATAGAAAAAAAAAAAATCTTTATTCTGAATAAAGGTGTAGCTGTTGGCTAGCTAGTTGGGCTAAACGAAAGAACAGTTATTCAAAGTTCAAAGTCAAAACACATAATTACTATAAAATGCTTTTTTTTTTCTTTTTTCTTTTTTTTTTTTTACATATTTGTTGAAACTGTTTAAAACACAATGTAAGAGCAGCACTGGGAATAGTGGATGAGAGTGAGCTTTTCACAGCTTCTCTGTTTCATCTTATGTTGTGAAGACATGATAACAGCTTTAAAAATATATATGCAAAAGAACAACTTTTTTTTTTCTTAAAAGTTGCATACCTCAGCTTTAATAATCTTGTTTAAGCTGTAAAATATTGACGTAGGCTGATAAGATAAGTTCTCTTTTGCCCAACAATTCTTTGAAACACTGTGTGAGAGAAGTTAATTTTCAGGAAACAACAAAACGAAACATCTGCAATGTTCCCCCTAATTGTCAAGTAATAGTAAGCAAAGTTATTTTGGCAAAATACTAAAAATATGCTAATACATTTCCAAATAGGAATGTTTTTTTTTTTGTTTTTTTTATCTGTGTGCTCTATATCTACCCATTTTTATGCCTTTTAAAGATTAAGCTTTGTAACTCTGATCACATAGATCCTGGCCATTTGGGTCCATTTTTATGTTTATTTGATTAATGCCAAATGGCTAATTCTGTGTCTTAATTCACTGACAGATATTAACTTCATGCTGTAGCAAAGAACCAACCAAATGCATCAGTCTCACAGTCTCCTTCCTCTTTTATCCGCCTCTGCAGAATTTTTTTGCGCAAGGCAGCACCTCAAGCTTTTGTTTTGACTGGCTGCGCTTTTTGTCATGAATCACGGTGAAAACCACCTAAATACAATTTAATTAACAACTGTCTGCAGCACAAGAAGTGACACAAAGACTAGGAGGATTAACAAGCAGTTAAATTTGGCAGGAAAACACATACGTTCACAGATGACGACTAAAAGCCCGAAAGATGCACGTGTGAAGTATGTGATCTTGTTGGCGCCCTAAATATTAAGATACTGCAAATGAAGAAAGAGATTCTCCCTTTTTTTTGTCTGTGTGTGGAAGGATCTGTCAGTTAGGTGACAGTGGGTTGTGCGTGAGTGTGTGTGAGAGAGCGTGCACTGACTGGAAAAGCAATCACAGAAACAAATTAATTAGTCTCTCCTCTAGCAAAGGAATTTGATAAATTGCTCATCTTTCCCACCACCTCTTCTCTCCTGCTCGCTTTGCTGCTTTGGCTATTTGTCTCTCTATCGCTGCTACTTTTTGGGTTTTTTTTCTTTTTAACATCCTGGTCTCTTCCACACAATAAACAACTCATTACACTGTCACATCTCTAATTATTTATCTTCTTTTTCTGCCACTTCTCCCTTATGCTTTTTTTGTCCCATGACTAAGAAAAACACATGGACCAATGTATATTATAGTTTCTTTTTTAATATACATAGAAGCTGTAATATGCATCCCTTAAAATGTCTCAGCATTCAAGTTTCTTTCATGTGGATCAACTGGCTTACTGAGACCTTTACTTGGTGCTGCTATATTCAACCTGCATTAACAGTTTCGTACAAAAGGCATTAAATTCCCTGAACTTTTCACAGTTTTTCATAATATAGTTGTAAATTTCAATCTCTTTCAGGCAGACTCGACTCAGAGTGAAACATAATTATGAAGTCATGTTTCACAAAGCATATAAAATTTTAGATGGTTTTCAATTTTCCTTTTTAAATAAAAATGTTAAAAATGTGGTGTGAAATTGTATTGTATATTCAGTTGTCATGAGTTAACACTTTGTAGAAAGACCTGTTGCCTCCTTTGTCTGTGCCAAATTTACACTTGTACTGACTGGAATGTTTGACCATTTTCCTTATAAATGTATCTCAGTCAGATTGAACAGAGTATCTGTGAAAAACAGTTTTCAAGTCTCGCCACAGATTCTCAGCTTTATTTAGGTTTGGATTTTGGGCGTCTGTCATAAACTATGCTTTGGTTTTATCTCTGGTTGTAAGCTTGGCGTTGTGGTCCCTTCTGGAAATTGGACTTCTGCTGCACAGTTAACCCCCCCCCCCAACAACTCTCACCAGTCTCCCTGATCCTGGTAAAGATGCTTATTCCCACAGCATGATGGTGCCACCGCCATGTTTGGACTGAGTGGACTGTGTGTTACCACCGCAAATAATATCTAACAGGCTGAATAAAAAGCTTTATTTTGTTCTTATCTTCTCTGACCAGAGGGTGTCATTCCATGTTTTAAAAGTGTCTGCTCTTTTGTAATAACCAGATTTGTGGTGAAATACACGACCAAAGGTTGTCCTCTCTACAGATTCTGTCACCTAAAATCCAATTGTAACATTTATTGAAGTTTGTGACAAAGTAAGAAAAGGTTCAAGGAATATAAATACTTTGCAAGGCGCTGTAGATAGGCTAATATGTTTTAACTACTCATATTTCCAGTTTTCATTAGCCCACTTAAACATTATTCTTCGTTTTGTGAATGAGCACACTCATCATCGCCAAACTAAAGAGCGCCGCTCGCACAACAGGAATAACTAACTGGCATGCAAAACGCATTCATGAGTTATTTTCCCTGTGTGGGCGCTGGGAGCTGGAATGAAGACCCGGTCTCTTTTCAATTACCACACTCGCTCGCATGCATGCACGCACGCACACATTCACGCACGCACGCATGCATGCACACACACAGCATAGAAGCACAGCAGCATTAAGCGGTGTGTGCTCATTAAGCACTCTCATTATACACAGGAGGAGATCCCTGCAGGTGCAGTTTACCAGAGTTTAGTTCATTTCCTGCTCCTCCTCCTTTTCCTCGCCCTCACATCTTTTTTTTATTTTCTCTCCTACCCATTGCTTCTTCCGGCTTTATTTACTTCACTAACCACAAACTCGGAGCAGTGGGGGTCTGTCATTGCATGCGTGGTGCGAGGAATGGGCTTTTAAGACCCTTTAAAAAGATTACCCAACATATAAAATGGGAATGTGTTGGACGCAGCCAGCAGAGGCTGCAGGTGCATCAATGTGCAGGAAAACAAGAAAATACCTGAACCTGCACCTACTCTTAGTTTTTACTCTTTTGTGTCTTCTATCTAACCTAAATGCCTCTAAACTGTTAGAAACTTTATTCGTCACTAGGATTTCTATATGCTTTTTGAATGGATATTCAACTGTATTATTTTAGGGGCCTGAATGCTTCTTTGTGGCAAACCTCTCATTTTCTCCACATGCTCATAGGCTTTCGCCGTCTTTTTGATTGACACACACAAAATAGCCCTTTATACCAGACCTGTTGCAACTTCAGATGTGCCTCCCCAGGAGGGGCTACGTCTCTGCGTGTGTGTGTGTGTGTGTGTGTGTGTGTGTGTGTGTGTGTGTGTGTGTGTGTGTGTGCATGCGAGTGTGTGTTTGTGAGTGAAAGAACAATGTGATAATAAGGACAGGGAGCCTTCTCAGCTGTTCTAACAGTTTCATTGGACTGTTGCTACCTGAACACGTACCATAATAAGTGCTCTGGCAAAACCTCCTGACCCAAACTTTTTTAGCCTTTTATGGTTCATAATGTCTATCCTGAGTAGCACAGATTATATGACCTTCAGAATGAGGGAATGAAAATGGTGAAAGTTGAAAGAGTTTCAACGGTGGAAACAAAGCATTGAGAGTGACAGACAGGCTTTGGAGGAATCAGTTGGGAGAGGTTTTTGTTCTGAATTTAGCTCCACATTCTATAATATTAGCCCTATAGTTATAAAAAAAAAAAAAACAGGCATACCAACTCTTTGCAAGATGTTTCAATTAATTTTCTGTAATTCCTTCATCAGCTACCTGTCTTTTTTCCATTTACAAAGTGAGGAAATAATCCATTTGCCTCTTGTGTGCTGCACTGCAGTTCTTCTGACCTACTTATTCTGCCTTTTACACTCTCTGCTACCATCTCCTTTCTGCAATTATAAAAAGTAAATTTGCAGCTTTGTCTTTTGCAAGTAGGTTCTTTTTCACCTGGAAGGTGAGTCAAAAAGTGAGTTCTTATTAAACAACGCTGTTAGGCCACTCTGTGAGTTTTAATTAGCTCTAAAACATTTCACTCTTTAAATATGCCTTTTCAGATGTTTGTAAATTTGATTCATTTTAATAAATAAGGAAGCAAATTGGTCATAATTTTTTTTTAACATAGATTCATTCTTGGCTTCCAGAGAAATATTCTGGTCTCTTGTATGATCTGCCAGTCTCTTACTGTCAAGTGACCAGAGGCCTAGTAATTAAATTAATTCTTGCAGTGCAAGAACTTTAATGCCTGGAGAATCAAACGCATTAGCACTCTTAATTTGTAAAAAGAAGCTAGAAAACAAAAATATTTTCTCGCTGCATTCTGTATCCTCATTCCTCACCTCTCGCTCTCCTGCTATCTGACTTTGTGCATGAGCTTTCTGTCAGAAGGGCTTTAAAAGTATTTTATTTTCTCATATTGCTCCAAACTGCATCAGTGAAAGATGAATGTTAGGAGTGTAAACAAATTGGAGCTAATTTGAAATAAAAAATAAAAGACATCGGCCTTGGGTTTAGAAAAACATAGGCGCTCAAACCTGGGAAGAAATGCTGTTATGTAAACCTTTAAAAATTTATGAAATAAGAAATTTAAAGCGCGGATTATTTTGTTCAAAAAAATAAAATAAAAAATTAATATGGAGGACAGAGAAAAACCACACAACTTTGTTTTAATAATAAGTAAAGTGCTGCGTGTCAGATTGGCACCTGGGAGAGGTCGTCTCACTACTGCAGAGGACTGATGACACACATGATATTCTGTTTACTTTGCTGCATTGCAAAGAATATAAAATACTATGTCTAGCATTAATGCATTAATGATATTTTCTTAACTCTCCCCATTGATCCCCACTAGTTGGTTGTTCCTACACCCAGTGTTCCTCTCCTGCCCTCAGAGCTCCGGTGCTAGAAAACATCTGATCAAAAAGTCTCAAATTGTCTGGTGCCCAAAGATGTCAAAGTGAAAAGACTTAGAAGGGAAAAACGTGACAGAGACGGAGGAACAATGAAACTAACGTGATGAAATTGACTTTTGACCTAGTGCTACACTCTGCTGAATGACTGACTTCCTAATTTGATGTTGAACAGTAGCAGCTAACTAGCCAAACATGGCGCTAATCAATATGTAGTTGAGTCATTTCAGCAACAAGGCAGTTCAAAGTGCTTTACACGATTAAAAGGATAACTCATTAAACAGTTGAGAGCAACAAACAATGCATTTTCTTAAATGCCATCATCAAAATCATTTCTATCAGATATTATAGTGAAGACAAATTTAAATCTCCCGTGAGGCGCACACCAAAGTAGCTATAGGACCGACCTTAACCTGAACATGCCCTTCTTTCTAAAAACCTTTCAGTGTGTTGAATTAAAATAACTTTTCAAAGAAGTTGTTTACCAGACTTAAAGAAGACTTATTGCCTTCTAAAAGAAATGCTTGATGAAATTTATTCCGGCCAAGGGTGGGACAAACACTTAAGCTTGGGGAGCAAATACTTTTTTTTCAGTTGGTTTGGATAGTTTCATCCCTTAATACATTAAATGGTTATTTGAAAAATGCACTAAGTATTAATTCTGGTTATCTTAGTCTTAAGACTTTGAAAGGATATTGTATATCCTGAATACAATAAAGGGGAATAGGCTGGTTGCAGAATTTCCATGGCTTGATCCTTAGAGAATTTGAAAGATTACCAGGCTGGCCTAATGCCAGGGTACCAACTTAGCCACACCTACTCTGGACTAGCATAGAGATTGGAGAGAAGAGCCCAAACCTCCATAATGTGCAAATGATGGGTACTGGAATAGTGGAGAAAGCTCTGAGTTTTTCAGACTGACTGTCTGTCAAGCTGTTAAAGAGAAGCTCTAGCATTGAAGTTAGGTGGAGAAGAAAGAAAAAAGCACAATGAGTAGCTCTGGCAGTCTATAAAATACATTTAAATAAATGTTCAAGCACTCATTAATAAAAATTTGATATCCAGAGCCTTAGTGAAATTAGCTTACAATAATTAGTAAAAACACAATGATTTCTTCAGTTATACTGAAGACATGTGGACAAAGTGCTGCACTGCAGTGAACTTAAAAGCTAGGTTCTATGGTGCAATGCATCTGGACAGGAAACCCAGACACTTTCATTCTCACATTTGGCCTATAAGCACATTAAGATACAAAGAGTGTTAGGTCATCCACAACAAGGCTGAAACTGATGATAGAGGAGGAGAAACTTGTCATATTTGGAGGGAATTCCAGATGTTGTAATTAGGTATCGTGCAATAGCTGTGATGTCTGTCATAGTATCTGTGAAGGAATTCATATTTCAGCCACGGCACTAGCGCTCATTATCTGCCATCAAAACAGACATAGGCATCTTGTTCAGGCGTTGGTCTGACAAGTCCATCATACTTTGGAGTGGCTACATATATATTTGTCATTTTGGGAACATTGTAGTTGGCGATTTCACGTAAGTGCTGTGGATTCAACTTATTCCAACGTCAAACTCAACTTTTGATGAACTGTGTGATGCTGTGAGACCTCTGGTGGAGCCAGCTGCGCATTGTCCAATGAGGCTCGTGCAAACATGTTGTTGCTGTATAAGAACTGACATGATGTGAATAAATTGGTTCCATAGCAGTTTTGAGAAATACACAAACGTCCTGTCCAACTACTAATAAATAAATGTCACGCGTGAAATAAATGAAATTGCATGAGAACTGTATGAAAGGTAGCTTTGACAACAGTGTCACGTGATTAGTTCAAATAACATGCCAAGGACATAAACTGACAAAGTCCAGTGATTGCTTATATTGATGTGACCATGACTAGCCTCTTTAAACATCTTCTCAGAACTAGAGTAAGTGCAGAGCAATGTCATTGTGTTTTCTTCTGGAGGAGAACCATAGTGAACTCGAAAGAGACAAAAATCAAAGCCGGAACAGGCGAAAGATTAAAGAAGATGTAAACAGACAAGCCGCCTTTGCTGAGCAAACCTTGAGCAAATACCCACAGGTATCAGGAATCTAATCCAGGTACTTTTCAGGCCTTGGTAATGGGCCCATGTGTTTTATTTGCATCACACAACGCATTCAACCTCTAGGTGAAGCTAATTCTGACTTAAACTTTTTTTTTGAAACATGAAGCCAGACTAAGGCCCTTTGGAGCTTTAATGAAACTCATTTTCCTAAACTTTGGTAATTTTATGTGTGTCCTTACAGCACTTGTGGAGTAAAGCCAAAACATTTAGATCAACAATAATCCTACATTGTATGTAGACAATGGTTAGAGGGTTAGAATGCTACAGCTGAAGTGGAACAGAGTACACCTTCACATACACACCTTCAGACTTAGTTTTAAAAAACTTTTTCTTTTTTTTTTTTATTAAACAGGCTTGTCTTTTGTCTCTTAAAAGATTAAAACTCATGGAGACACAAAGACAAAATACAAATGTCAAAGATCTCAGGTCTCAGATCTCAGATCTCTGCTGAGTTTCTAATCAGTTACAGCTGCACTTTCTTTGCCCTAAAAGTGACTATTATCATTAGTTTAAAATATTTTTTTCTAAATTTATTGTTGAGATTTCTTTCAGATACCAACTGCTGCCAACATCTTTCCTCTGTGACCATGGCTCCATTAAATGAAGTGATCCCTGTAAAGCTCCGATTTCATTCTCTGTTCAATTCTAAAAAAATTATTAGATTTTAGCAGGTCAGAGTTATCCTATTGTACCGAATACAGAGGTAGTATCTGCCACTGTATTTGGCAGATTGGCATTACTCTAGTGATGCTCTTTCAGTTTCATGTTGCAAGGATCCATCAGTGTCTGTGGTGGGCAAAATGAGGCACGAGAGAATATTATTAAAATATAAGATATTGTCCCAGTCGACATTTGGGAACATTGGCAGCTTTGTCATCAATCGACAATGCAGAGCAGTTTCCATGCACAATGAGAGCCACACTGTGTGCTCTCATTGTGCATAAAACAGGTGAATAAACAAAAGAAGAGGATTCTGATCATGAAATATGGAAAAAATCAATTTAGTACAGAAATGTACAGCTAGCAGAGGTGGTACTTGTTAGGACGACTGAAGGAATAAGAACATTAATTCCTCTAATTCAAACAGGCTCCCTAATTGGAGGAGTTAAAAAAAACAATTAAGTACAATATAACTGTTAAGAATCAGATTAAAATCAAAGTGTAACAAAATTACAGTTAAAATAGGGTTAAATTAGGGCTAAATAATCTTGATTACTAAAAGTCAAACACAAAACCTCAAAATAGTAAAACGGAGACAAAAAAGTGAAAATATCTTCTTGGGAACATTCTCACAGTGAGATAAAAAAAAAAAAAAAAACTTAAACTAGAATCCAGTAGATGTGGTTTTTACATTTATATGAAATCTACGTTCTGGTTCTTTCTCTAAAGAGGTTGTTAATATTACCATTATAATTGGTAAAGCTTCCGCTTTGTCTGAAGCCGTTTATAACCTGAATAAGGTCAATTCAAATTGAATGAACATACATATCTAATCTTTAGACAGAAAGGAAATAAATGTTTGAACCAAAACGTAAACTATAAAATCTTGCTGAGTGTGACCGTCATTTTCGACAGAGTTTGCAAAGTGAAAGCAGAAAATCTGATTCGTCTGCATTCAAATATGAAACCTGTATCTGTTTTACTTTATCCATTCTTGTCCTTGACATCTGTGTGTGCTGTGACTGTTGTATCTGTTGTATCTTTAGTTATTCCGGTTTTGACCCAACAACAGTAAGAACTGAACGGCTGCGAAACCTCTGACGTTCGACATTTTAACTAATTTGATAAACTTTAAAGATTTACTTAGCTAAAATGTATTTAACCAAAAGTCAAACTGAGTATTTGTTTTGGTCACTAGAGGCACATCTACAAAAAAAATGAGTTTTGTTAAAAAGTTCAAATATTTTTGGTGAATTTTTCTTATGGATTTATTACAGATAAATTGACATTTTTCAGGCCTTTATTTCTCGTCATTTTAATAATTATTTCTCACAGAAAGTTGAATACTTTAAACTGATGGTGTCACACCATATTCAACACATTCAGAGCTTTCCAGAGCATCTAAATGGTCTGTCTAAAACAGTATGCTAATCAATCATTAGAAAGACTACTGAACTGAAATATCCAAGCGACAAAGACAAATGCGTGCATAATTTTTGCATATTCTGCTAAAGTAGAGAAAACACAATTGTCTTTCCGTTCAATAAGATGCAAATAAAATCACATCTGAATAATTTGTTCACACAAGAACTCATTAAAAACGGGGCAGCGACGGATGTAAACACTTTAATGAAATATATTTACATTTCAGCCACAGCACGAGTTCTCATCATCATCTGTCAAAGAGGACTTCCTTATCTTATTTAGGCCTTGGACCCACAAGTGTTTTACTGGGACGTTTTGGGAAACTGCAGTCAGCGGTTTCACAGAAGCGCTTTGGATTCAACACTTTCGAGTGACAAACCCAACTTTTGATGAGCTGTGCGATGCTGAGAGACCTCTGCTGGAGCTGGCTGCGCATTGTCCGAGGAGGCATCACATGACTCATGTGATGCGGAAAAATTGTTTCCATTGTGGTTTTGTGAAATACACCAATTTCAATACAAAATACACCAATTTTTGCTCATCTTGGAGGAAAAACTTTTGCAAAAAAAAACAATGTTTTTCAGATGCAGTGAAGGCTATCAAAGTGACTTAGGGTTCCACTATACCTCTGCAGAAATACTAATGAACTACCTCTACATGCAACAAAGCGCCTAGATATAAACATAGTTTTAAAAAGCCAGATATTTTTGTCTAAAGTATTCTTTTTTTGTGGTTTTAATGTAATAGTTAAATTTTCTGAGACATGGAAGTACGATGTTTCAATTTGTGACCCATAGTCAAAAACTTGGAAATTTTCACACTCTGTAATGGATGGAGTGTCACGCTCTGAAATGAGTGAAAAATAACATTTTTTTTAGACATATCTATACATCTGTGTGAAAAAACTATTATTAATTGTATCAATTATTAATTAATTGTTGTGTTTAGTAGCATTTGGCAGAATGTTATGGTCTGGATTATATCAGATTGTCCTAAGATTTTTTTTAAGTTATTGGAGTATAGGGATTCAAATGACGTTTCCTAACTTGGAGTTTAAATCATGATTCTGACAGAGAAAGAATTATCTGTGATTTTGACAGCAAAATTATGTTTCTCCAAGTAAAGTTCAGGATATATTTATTAGTTTCTCTCACAGTTTACGCAGGGACATTGCAGACGGAAAAATATGAGTCCAGGCCTATGGTGAACCTGCTATGAGCTTTATGAATAGCGTGATAAGAATTATTAATTAAAGGTGGGGGGAAAGTAATAATGAGACCCAGAATGTTATGCATGACTTATTTTTTTTCTGTAGAGCTCAAGGTCAGATCATCTCTTTTTAATATCAGCTACAATTTTGTGATTCTACCTCAGATACTTTAGAGCAGCAAAGCAGAGCACTGAGGAAAAAAATAGAGGCTTTATGATGCACAAAATGATACACATAATGTGGTGGGTGTTTTGAAACCTTAAGGTCTTTTGTTCTTATTGTATTCACATCTGTGCGCAGGACTCATCTTAAGTTAACATGCATTCATCATGGGGATGAATCGCATGCTAATTCTGGGTTCTTAATGGTTTACTGGAAATTCAATTCAATTTTTTATTGTGGTTTTCCTACAATGCACTAAAAGAAAAAAAAAAATCTGATTACCACACATCTTCAGTAATGTTTGGTTAAATGTTCCTAATATGTTGTAAAGAAACTTTTTGCAAACATTGTGAGCTTTTGTCATAAATCTGGGAGGGAATTTGACTCTTGGTGGAGTTAATTTCAACGGTTCTGTTTTCTAGCACAGACATGGCTTTTATTCCAGAACCAGATTAGATATGTGTTTGTGGCCAAGTTTCAGCTCCCTGGAAACTTTTGGAGCACAATTTTACCATCTATAAAACTGACAGCTTCAGACATCACTGAAATTTGCCGATGCCTCTGGAGAAGGAATATTTTTATAGAACGACGGCTATGATAAAAAGCACTGGATATATCATGATTAAAATTTTTGAAAATCCCTGACTGAAAATCCCAAAGCAAACTAATATTAATTAGCCTTATGTTTCAGATGAAAAAGACTGACCAAATATAAATTTGCACAACAGAAACATGCTAATTTCTAATGGCATTTTTCCTGTAGGTTGGGTTGCATATTTATCTGTCAGCCTCCATGTTTCAGTTTGACCTTGTATGGTTCAGACAGCACCCTTAAACATGAACCTGCATGCTCCTGTGACTTGCTCACTTGTGAATCTGTGGTTGCAATGAGCTGCGGCTTAATGAAGCTTTATTAGCAAAATATAAGTTGGAAGAGTTTAATCGTCTTGAGTGAAGAGTGCTAGAAATCTTGCGTCTTACTGAATTTTTTTGGGGAGCTCATGATGAAATTTTCAGAATGCATAATTCAAACACTGGTTTCTCTTCAGTACTGACAAAAACATATTTCTGTATTCTCCGCCCTAACTCACTTCTCCATCATCCAAATCAGCAAAACACCGAACAAAACTTATCTACTGGAAGGCTCGGGATGTCAGATGGCATAAAACCTCCTTTCCACAAATCCACCAACCCTTCAGGTTCAAAGCAGAAGACACACTTCACATGATGCAACCCTTTTGCACTTATTGTTCCAATTCTCCCCAGCATTCAGACGATTTTTGTTCGGTGAGAGATAACATTCAGGGAGGGAGTTATTGTGTTTGCCAGTGATGGGAGTTAAAGAGGCAGCATCCCACCAGGGATGGATTCTTAACATGCCTCCCAGTCTTTTGTTAGATATGATGCAACAGTGATGCAGTGCTGTCAGTGTGTGTTCATGTTGTGTGTCAGGCAGTGAATAGGTGAGGAGTTAGGAGTCAGCACTGATCTGAGCAGGGTTTTTTTTTTCTCCCAAACTACGGGAAATTATAGCTTCTCTATTCATGTGGGAGGAAAAGCCCTCCCATCCCAAACCTACCACTTCTTAATGTGTGCGCACATGCAGATGGATGGGTTTGCACATGTGCATGTGTGAGTGAGTGGCAGGTCTGCTATCTGTGCCATCATATGTGGATGTGTGTGTTAATAGAGAATGCCCCGCACTGCAAGCTGCCTTTGTTTGCAAAGAACATACATATGCATGAAGCCTTTCTTTGAGCATTTGTGTGTATGTATGTGCATGAGGGGGGTTTACTAATTACTAGATTTCTATCATGAATATGTATGACCGCATCCTTTATTATGGGATTGGCTTAAACACATCACAAAGACAGATGAGTGGCAGAGAAAGGAAAGCAGGATTGAGGGGTTGAGAGATGTTTCTTTAATATAAAAAAAGGGACTGAAGGGTGGTTTCCTTCCTTTAAACTATTTTATTATGTTTTTCTACCAATTTGTCTTGTACATGTAGTTACCCTCTGTTAAGTCTTCATCAATGATTAGTTTCAACCAAATGAAAAAAGTGACAAAGAATTGGAAAAAAGAACTTTAAAAGAAAATGCTTAATTTTGACCTTGATCATAAAAGGTACTGACTCTTTTGGTTAGAGTATTTATAATAATAATAATAATAATAATAATAATAATAATAATAATAATAATAATAATAAATGATCTATTATCAGTGCCATCAAATATTACTGATTCTGCTCAATAAAAATAGGGCTAAACATTCTTTTCCCTTGTTGCTTCTACAGAAGGTGATGAATAACACTTCCAGACTTTTCTTAGCTATAATGCAATTCAATTCTTTGCAAACATTATTTATGAAGAATTATTGTGTTGCTTCAAAATAACATTGACACCATAAATGGTACTTTGTGTATCTTTCAGTCAAGGCACAATGCCACTCAATAAAAAAGAGGACATGGGGGTTGGGGGGGGGGTTCTAAATAATCCCAGATATTTTATTTTTTCTTATAAATATATTTTGCTGGCCCAATCATAATGACATAGACCCAGTTCATAAACTTTATTATTTTTTAAAATTAAACAAAAAATAAAATTCACATCACAGCAAGCTAATATTGTGCAGTTCTGGTGTTTTGTACTGTCGGCACAAACCTGCAGCTCGGATCTCTGACCAGCTTCTCTGCTTTTCTCTTTTATTACTGTCAGAGAAACGAGCTGCTAGCAGCGCTGCTAATTAACGGTCATTCCGTTACAAAAGTTAACGATCGTGTTCCTGTCGCTCCCCGGGATTAAACTCACAATTACGATAATCTGTACTGAGCAGCTCTCTAATAGCAGACGACGTGTCTTTAAATAAGTTTTACTAAATGTTATAACCGAAAAGAGAGATGTAACTTCCATTATGAATATAGTCCAGCAAAAAACCGCTGCTTCCGGTGAGCGCCGGAAGTGAGACCCATAATCGTTTCCCCGGTGAGCTTCCCAGGAATAAGGTGGATAAATACTCCCGCAGAGCTCTTCCTTTGAACCAGCAGCTCCCGGAGGAGAAAAGCTGCCGTACTACAGGTATCGCACCAGTCATTTTAACGATGCCTGTTGGTCCCCCAAAAACGCAGAAAACCCGGGCATTATCGTCAAATCAGTAAAATCCCCAAGGGCCGAACTTGAAAATTGGATGTTATGTCGCGAACATTTAGCGTTTGTCAACAACTCGGAGCAGAAGTCAGAGCTCCACGCAATGCAAATAATGTTCCTGCCGGAACACAGTGCGCTAAATAATGAAAATAAATTAACTAAGCTTCGAGGCAGGTCAATTTTCCTCGAGGAATTTTAAAAAGGGAGATTACTCGAATTATTCAAGAAATTGTTTCAGCCCTAGACACCACTTTCCGTCACTGCTCAGGTCTTTTGAAAGTTTTTTGGTGCAAATTTTGCCATTTCAAAAGATAAAACCGAAGCATTTGTTCTGCATGTAACAGATTTAAATATTTAGGCCTAGTTTTCTAAAAAAATTTCCCTTTTCTCTTGCTCTGTTAAGAGTTCTCGATCCTCTTTTTTCACACTCAGCACACAAACCAAGCAGCAACCAGTTTAAATCTACAATCATACAATCTGACATGCATACAAAATCCATCCATCCATCCATTTTCCGTCACCCTTGTCCCTAACGGGGTCGGGAGGTGCTGGTGCCTATCTCCAGCTGCGTTCCGGGCGAGAGGCGGGGTTCACCCTGGACAGGTCGCCAGTCTATACATACAAAATACAAAGCATTAAGTTAGGTTTTTTTTCTGGCTTGTGTTGTTTTTCCACATGGACGAACTCGATTTCAATAATGGCATCATTAGTGGTGGAAACTATTTAATGTTGGAAAAAAAAAAGAGACAAAAAAACGAGCAGAGAAGTTAGAAGTGACGTGAAAGTTGTACACAGGACAAGCTGCAGGTCTATGAAAACGTTAGTCTCCTAAACAGGTTTAGAGCTCCAGCTGAGCTGTCATTCCTTTACTTTTATTTCTTTTGTTTTTCAGAGCTCCCAGCAGAGTCAAACATAACTATTAACACATCAAACAAAGCAAATAATCTCTAAATGTTAGTGCTTCTATCGGTTATCTTTGCCTCTTTCCGTTCTGTCTGAGAAATATTCGGTATTTAAGCATTTTCTTAACTTACCCCCTGAAATCACACAATCAAAAGACTTTGAAAGCAGCTATCTGTCCACAACTCTTCGTCCCTGCCCCCCCCGAACTATACGTCTGACAATAGTCTGGCAGTCTGAGGAGAGCGAGGAAAATAAAGGGACAGGACAGGTTTCTTTTAAAAAAAGAGAATGTCAACTGTCAGTCTGACGGCTATGTCCAAATCAGCCGAAGCCATCAAGCTTCTGTCCTTAGAAAAAAATGGGTTTGGGGGGAAGAGGGTAAGCTGGCATGTATTTAACACAACTGTAAAAGGCAATAGTGGAGGAAAATGAAAGGGCAGCAACGAAAAATATCTGGTAAAGAGAGAGGTCTGTCTGAGTTTGAAGGGTTCGGTTTGTCATTTTACACCAAAACTGCGCCTCCTTTCTCCTGCCGGGACACGCACGGTGGACTGTTTGAGAGGGAAAGCTCTTCATTTTAGATTTTTTTTTTTTTTCATGTGATGCAGAGACAGAAAGAGAGAGAAAACAAGTAAGAGGTGAGGTCAGCGAGCGTTGACACAGACATCACAAGCTCCCAATGAGAGGAGGGCAGCGGGGTGCAGCAGGGCACCTAGCTGAAGAGAAAGAGAGGCTGAAGAGGAGAGCGGCAGAGAAGGGGAGGAAGAGAGGCAGCGGTGTTTGAAGAGAGCTGTTGAGATAAATCAGTATGTTTACGTTCTGGAGGAACAAAGTGTTCCATTGGCAGAAGAGCACTCGACTGTCCGTTTCCCCCTGGACTGTTTTTACTGGACTCTTTAGTGTGTGTCTGTGTGTCTTTATGGGACAGCGTCAAGGCCAGCTCTTGTGTTGTTAAAGTCCTATCAGCTCAATATTTATGACTCTTTACCCATATGGACAGTAAGATGAGCACATTAATATTAAGAATCAGTGAGAGTGAACATAAAAGAGATTATTAAGACTTCTGACTGAAATTACCATAAATGTCAGAAGGAGTGACTGGGCATAATTTTCGATTTATATTTTATGCAGTCCTGGACCTTAAGTGTTCTTTTGTTTTAAGATAAAAGCCCATAAGTTTTCATTGTTCTGGAAGCATCTGAAACCTGTTATTGAGTTGACCAACAGAATCAAGGACTATTAGTAATTTTACTACCAATAATACACTGTTTTCGTAAGTAAAAAAGCAAACAAAAGTCAAATACAAAGCGACATGAAGGCACACCGAATCTAAAAGACAAATAACGAAGGGAAATGAACATTGAGATCCAACTTTTCTCGATATAAAGAAAAGTTCCATCCGTATCACTCAGAAGCTTAAAATAAATTATTTTTTTCACAATTTGGATTTTTATTGCCTGAATGAAGTTGGAGGGAAATGTTTATCAGAGAGTAAAAAAGGAAATGTTCTCCAACTAAACACAACTGAACTGCTGATTTTAAACTAATAAGAGAATACTTAACGTCGGTCCAGAACCAGACTGTCACATTTCTGTGGTAAAGTGAACCTGAAGCTTAGAGATCAGCTTGGACACTGAATCTTCTTCCACAGCCTACTGGGATGTTGTACGGTGATTTTTTTAGTGTGTTCAGTCGTCCTCTGATTGGCTGTCTGCTTCTTCAGAAACTGGCCTTTAAATTTGATCAATGCAAGATGAAAATTCCTCTGGAAAAGCTGACTTTGACCTTCCGCTTTGAACGATAGTGAAGGAAAAGAAAGCTTGTCAGAACTTCACAAATGAAAAAGTACGTAAAACATAAGAATGTTACCAATATCTGTCACAGTAATTACGTGGATAAAAAATAAGATACTCCCACAAAATGCAGTTGAAATGAAAATATTGACAAGTCAGTCAAGTTGCAGTGAGCTGCACAGGAGAGAAGAGCCGCATGCATTCGCCACTCATACCCTAACTAATGTATTGCCCCAGCACTACACATTTTTCTGACGCCCCTGATGTCACTTCTGGGACGGACGACAGAGCTTATCTATGTATGATGAAATGGTGTTTGACTGTACGAGGCTGACCCTGAATCAACATCAAACGCCTCAAACATGTTACCCACTGTAAGGACATCACAGAATAGGAACTTAAGAAAGTCTTAAGCGACGTCACATTACAATGAGACAGTTACAAAACACTTCATGACAATATTTCTTTAACTCAAGCTATTTCCTGGTCTGAGGCAACAATTAAGAGGAAAAAATGGTGGTAAATGTCTATGTAAAAATCTTGATAAAAATTGCAATTTTTGACAACCTCTCTTTAGAATAAAAAAAGAAATATTATAGCTGTAAGTAACGTCATGATGTAGGCCTTGGTTGATATTTCCATGTGCAAACAGGTTTCTGTGAGTTGAGGTTACTATTAAGCTAATAGTTGGCAACAATGCAATGGTCTCTTGAAAAAGGTCAGAGGTTTGAGTGATATTTGAAAGAGCACCTGATTGCAGACTCTACACTACATTCAGGTTTTCCAAATTCTGTGTGATTTATTTATTTCGACAGACATCCTGGAGACCTGAAATTGGTCTTAAGCCTACGGTGAAGGTGGCTAATCTTGCAGATGAGTCTACTACATTGGAAAAAAAAAAGTTATTGAAAAACATTTAAATGATGCAATACAAAGTTGAACAACATTTTTTCTCGTCATTCAACAAGCAAAGTATAGATGAGCAAGTTGTGTATGAAAAGAGAAAATGTGAAGTAGGCCAAACAAAAAAAGCGCTGAGGGCAAAGAACCAAAAAGCCAATAGGACGGAGCGTCTTAGCGATAGCAGAACTTCAACATATCTGCTTCTCCCTTTACAATGTGTGCAGTCACCAAGTGAAACTGTCCTGTTTAAATACATATCAGGCACAGAGAAGAAAACGAAACTGTCCATATCTCAGTTATTCTCTCTCTTCCTTGCTCTGTCCCTATCCATTGTCCTCACATACGGTTCGTCTATCAGTGTCCAAACTGCCCACAGCAGAGAGAAAAAGGCCATGTGGGATGGGGTTGGGGCTTGAGTCGGTCCTGAGTGTAAGAGAGAGAAGAGAATGATAGCCATTCCGCTTTATTATCTGAAATGTATCAACTTAATCACAGCTCCATTCTCTCCCAGTTCTCCCCTGGGCTCAGTGGGACACACTGAAAGAAAATTGGAAAAGTATAGCTGAGATGAAGGTAGGAACGAATGGAGATGGACAGAGCAGGGGGATGGGAACCCGTACGAAGAGTAACTACCGTAAAGGGAAGGACAGAAATACTCAGAGGAGAGGGAGAAAAAGATGGGAAGAGGGAAGTGATAAACCTGTGAATTTTTCATGGCCAGCCGTTCATAATTGCAACGCTTTGTACCCTGAGAGCTTTTAAAGTTGGCCAACTTAAGTGCGAAGATTTACATGTGTGTATGTGTGTGTGGAGCTGATGGACTGGGCTTCATTATAGGGACTCCCAAAACTCTCCCTTTAGCCATTCACACTACTGATTCAGGACTTCCCAAAGTTACAATCGTGACTATTATCCTCAGATAGGAAACTGCACCACCTTAAGGCTATTAAAGCACTTTAACTTTTCCTTTTGTCATATGCATCCAAAGATAGATCTGTTGAACTAACAGGAAAGTGTCTGAGCAATCAAAAAGAATCCTGCTCTTGTTTTCAAGCAGTTACAAAATTATTTGAGCAAAGATGACAAGATCACCTTGCAGTTGTAAATCATTCCTCTCCCCTCTTCATGCAAGATTGTTTTACGTATGATAAGCTTTAAACACAAAGAGCGAACTGCTGTGTTTGTTTAAAAGTTGACAGCTGCAGCACCTTGCAATAGTATTTACGCTCCTCGTACTTTTTTAGATTATGTCACGGAGGATTTTTTATTACGTTTTTTATGTCATAAACCGACAACAAAGCAGTGCTTAGTTCCTAAGTGGAAGAAAAATAATTCATGAATTTTATTAATCTTTTAAAAGTATGGTGTGCAGATCCTTTTGCTTTAAGACTCCCAACTGAAGAGCATGTCTGTGTAAATTAAGCTCAATACACACATGCATTTGTTCTATGAAGGATTTTCTTGAGAACATTTCGGAGCAAAGAACCAGAAGGATGGAGGAACCCACTTTGGAAAATTACATGATACAGTAGTCGTAAGGTCTGAAGGTTATGAGACAATGTCCAAAGTTTCGGATATCTCAGAGAGCATTGCTCAGTTGTTCTTTGAACATGGAAAGAGTCTGACACGACTCCAAACCTGCTGCTTCACAGATAGGCCAACAATGAGAGAGACTTGTGGTAACTCTGGAGGAGCTGCTGATACACAGAGGTCATGTATGATAAACTGTGGAGAGTATAATTATGAGTCAGGCGTTCCACAAATCTGGTCTTTGTGGAAAGTTAGCTAGAACAAATACATTGTTAAAAGAAAGCTACACCTCTTGTTTAAAAATGCCCCAAAGATGTGCATGGGACACAGTAGACATGAAGAAGAAGGTATTCTGATAAAATCAAGATGGAATTAAAGTTTTTGGCCTTCATGCACTATGATATGTGTGGTTAAAATGACCCACAGCTCATCAGTGATGTGACATGTAAATGTGTTACAGTGATGCATGGTGGTGGCAGCATTATGCTGTGGGGATGTTGTTTTTGAGCAAACCATATCGGAAGCTTGGCACATTATTGGGAAGATTTGTATGTTATTTAAATTTTTGATTGAACTTTTTTCTTTTTTAAGACCTACAGCTGCAGTGGCTCTAAAACATAGATTTTAAGTTTCACATAAAATTCAATCATTTTCATTTCAGTTCAAAAATAATGTGCTATATTCTATTGGACAGTGAAATAATTTTGCCTTTAAACACAATAAAGTTTAAAAGTTGTAACGTTAGAAAATATGCAAAGATACAAGGGATGTGAATACTTTCGCGTGGCCCTGTATTCGGTGTGATGTGGCACCCTGTCAGAATCAATAAATAAAGCACGATGCAGTGCACATGCGCGCGCACAGGCACAAAAACACAAATCTCACTTGTGCAGGTTAATAATGAGCATAATCATCCATCTTCAACACACAAAGACACACACAAACACAGTTTGGCAGTGCATTGCCATGTAAGGGGAAAAACCACTGTGTGTGTTTACACTAAAACACAGCTAGTCTGAGTGGCTTTCGAGCCCAAGCAGAGCAGGCAAGTTTAACAAGCCTTAAAAAAGGCAAACACACACACATGCAGCCTTTTTGCCTTTGTCTTTTTCCTCAGAGAAGAAGAGGCCCTCTGCATTTTCTCATTTATCTCGTTACTCCGAAATTTGACAGGAGTAACCTGTCTGGTCAACATATTGTGTGTGTTAATAAAACCTTGCATCCCAAACAGGATGTGTGAAAGAGCAGGATGAGTGTCTGTTATGTCAGTGGCATTAAGTCTGTCTCTGGTCCCTTCCTCTGCTGCACTCTGCCTACATTACAAGCACTTGCTTCTTTTTCTCCTGCAGAGTGTGTATATCGGCATGCTTATCAGTGCCTACTCCAATCTGTGTACATATGTGTGTGCGTGTGTGTGTGTGTGTGTGTGATTGAACGTGCAGGTCAGAAAGGCAGCATTCGTTCTGTGAAGGCCCATAAACATCAGCATATCCTTTTAAGGGATTGTTTAGATTGACAGAACAGGAAAATAAACGTTCTCAAGGAGGCGGGCACTCTTTGCTGACCGTCAGATCGCTGCTAGCAGGATAACGTGCATGTAAGCATTTATGGGTGTCAGTTTGTGTGAGTTAAGCCTGATATGACAGGTCCTTTTTGGTTTCTTTGGCGATCAAATGGCTACTTACCATGAACCCTAACTGACCTCATTTTTCTTCCTTTTCTGTGACCTCCCCGATCGTAATATATCCTCTTCCTCGGTAGATGGAAACTGTAAGCAGTGCATACCTTTCCGTTTTTCTTCCTCTCCTAAAAGCATGTTTTTTTAATTTTCCCTCCACCTCCGCCCCATGAGGTCACCCTCACGATAACCTTCTCTACTTGCCAGCAGAAACGTCTCCTTGTCTCTTGTTTTTCATTCGTGGCCTCTTCCTAATGCTGAGGAGTTGTTGTGTCTGGATAGCAAGCAACATGTGGAATACATCAAAACCAGGTCCGTCTCCCTCTGTCTTTCTGCCTTTTATTCTCAAGCATGCAGCTGTACGTAGATGGATCTCGTAGCGGCGCGCTGGCCTTCTTAAAAACATCCAACGTGAGGAAATGGGGTGTCTGTCCAGCCGTGATTTAGGTCAGGGAGAAACAAGGATGGGAGCATTCTCTGTTCTCTGTTTATTTGAGGCAGGAGCCATTACTGCTGTCTCTGAGTCGTATTTATACACAGACACAGAACAGACGAGGCTCGATGCAGCTCCACTGTTTTCTTTTTTTTTTCTCCCTCGGTGTCTGGATGAAAAAAGAAAGGGCATGCATATTATGTGACTCATGAGGGAGATGTGTGTCTGTGTACAATGCACAGTAAAAATAAACTGCTGTGATTTGTGGTCTGGGCCTAATAGAGGATGGGCCGGCGCTTTTAGCGGGAACAGTGTGCAGTGCAGGGCCTCAGAGAGGCAACATTAGAAGTCTACAGGGACTTCTGGCTTGACTCCAGGCCAGTCCCAACATACTTGATTCATCCAGTGAAAGACATCTAATCACCAAACTGAAGTAAAATAAGCAAGCAAGTCCATCTGCTGTGTGAAGCATGAGTTCAGGGTTTGCAGAGTTAATGAAAGTGTGTATATGTGTGGTCCAGGTATTACTCAACTCAGGAAAAGCTAAGTCTGTTTACAAAGTTAGGGAAGGGTGCGTCTCTTTTAAAAGTGCCTAAAGAAAGTTTACGTGATGAACAAAAATGATGTTTATGGGTGGAGATGTGTATTTAATGTCCTGGGTAAGGTTTTTTAACGGTAAGGTGAGGGTTCTGATTTCTAGGTTCTATTGGTTGTAGCAACTGTGTCTGGCTAATTACGGGTATCTTGGCCCCACATTTATGCTCCAGACATCTAAAGGTCACATTCCATAATTTTGAAACTCATTTCACAATTGCGTCTTGGGTTATATTGTATTTTCTTGTCCAGCATTGAAAAAACAAAACATGTACAACAAAGAATGAAAGAAGAATGAAAAAGTAAACACAAGGCAGCTAAGAACTCCCTCGAAAGTTGTTGAAAAGTCATAACATTAGATATGCTAAACACAATGGCTGCAAAAGAAGAAAATCCAACCATCCATGGTCTATATCCTCTTGTCTGTGCAGGGTGATGGCGAGCGGTGCCTATCTCCAGCGCTCATTGGGCGAGAAGTAAATCACACCCTGGAAGTAAATCATGAAAGCTAAGTCTCCAACTTAAATTTGAGTTCATAAGATTAATATTTATATCACAAACGAAATGTAGTCTGACAGCAGTAGCTTAGAGACTTCACACATTGGCTCACTTGATTGGGATTTAGGTTTTTTATGGTGTGACCAGTCTACCACTCATGTGGTAAACGAGACCTTGAAGCAATAGTTTTTGCCTAATAGCTAAAATCTAGCCAGCACATAGATGGAAGTTAAATTTTTCACTCCAGTTATAAGCAGCATTGCTGCGCCGATGCGCAGATTTCCCTTTAGTCCCAAAAAGTCTTTCAAACAGAACAGCCCACAGTGGTTGTGTGAAACCAGTAAATGGTAGCTGAAAGTCTCAGTTTCCTACAAGTGTAAGTTTATGTTTTACTCAAGTCGGTTTAAAGCCATTACAATATAACAGCTGTCAAAAATGTTGTTAGACCACACAATTTGTACCACAACTCTAACTCTTTAAGTTTGTATCAGGTTTGGCCCTGAAAAATCCCACTGTGCATTCCTGCAGTCCATTACTTACACTCCATTACTTGGCTCAGACACTAAGAAATGACCAGGTGGTGCTACAGAGTATTGGTTGGATTCTCTCATAATAAGAGAATGGTTATTGTATTGATTTATAACAGAAAATGCAAAGAAAGAGGGAAGGTAAAAAGCAGAAAGAATAATGAAACAACACCTTTTCTTAATTTTTACTTTGCCTATAAGTGACACTTTGTGGTTGCTTGATGGCCTGACTCCATCAAGAGTCACCGCTATGGCCTGCTGACCCTACTTCATCATGAACTGCACTGTGTTCTCCTCCCTCAGCAATAGAGAGATTGCTTTTGGTAAGTAAAAAGAAATCCGTCTTTTTCAACTGCTTGCTTTCAAGAATGTCACTACTTATTGGCAAAGTGAGTCATTTTACTGTATTACTAAAAAGCGTCCACTCTTTCATCTGACGCATTTCAATTAGGTCTTTTTAATTAACAAAACTTTTTTCTTTACAGCAGCAGACATCATGTAGTTTCAGACACTGTGATTCCATTCGCAACATTATCATCATCAGTATAATGTCTTTTTTTCTTCATGATTTGGAGTGGCGTGTATCAGTGCATTTTAAGTTTATGTCTGCTTTGGAAAACAATTGCTGTTGCTATGTTTTGTTTCATGGTTTCAGTTTTGTCAGTTTTCTCATTTTAAAATATAATATTTGGACATTAAACCAGGAACACAAACAAGCAGACACAACAAAGTATTTTTGTGAATAAATACTGATACAATATTTATTTCAGTAGTACCATGTTAGATATATCTCAAGCTTCCGTCTCTACTGATATTCAAGCTGTGCAGAGCTGTGTTGGACCCTCCAGTGACATCTGTCATTTAGAAGAAGACTATGGGAAATCAAGAGAGTTTCAAGTGCTCCTATAAAAAATTGAGATGTCATGCATAAGACAGGCTTAAAGACTCAGTTTGACAAATTTGAATGCAAAATTTTTAACATGTAAGTCAAAAGTTTTTCCATTTTTTTTTGTACTCATCTCTACTTTAGCTCCATTTCTAACGTAATCCTTCACCCCATTCTGAGGTGAAGGATGTCACAGACTTCAAGGGCTGCAACCCTGACAGCTGTCAAAGTGGAAGTGACTTCTCCTGGTTCTTAGTGGTTGTTCTGTTTTGTTTTGTTTTTTTTTTGTTTTTTTTTTAATCAAATCTAAAGCTTTCCCATAGCTTATAAAATCCAACTAATAATTGGTGATGACACTGTTTGGTTTCTCAACTGAAAACGCGCTGGTTGGCAATTTGTTTGTGATTGCATGTCCTTTCTTTGAAACTGCCAGATTTGCCCCTGCAACGAACATTCTCAATTCGTTGTTTGTTACATCTATTATCACATTGGCTTATGAAGAGATTAGAGATTTAGCAAATGCCTCTAGTAGTTCTGAATATGATGCAGTAATAGAAAACGGAAGAAAGTGAATGTAAGCCAAACTAAAATCTGAAATCCATGACTGAGTGTGCCTCCGTGTGCAGCCTGGTTATGTCGGCTCTGTCTGCTGTGAAACAGTCCCATGGCATCTATTGCCAGTCTGTCATTACTGCAGGGTTGCCACAGCTTGTAAAAGCCTCGTTAACACAAAGGCCCGCTCACATGTTAATTGTCTAATTGACTAATTAATTTTTGCATAAAGGCACACACAGCGAAGAAAGATAGCTAATTGAAAGTGACTATAGGTTTAATTACGTTATGAAACACCGAGGAAGAAAGAGCCGTGAAGGTGGCCCATTTAAATACCATATTTGTTTTATTCGTCTTATTTGTTTATGAACTCCTCGCTCTTGCCTGTTTTTTTCTTGCTTTTTTTTATATTTAGCTTTTCATCTGCTGCGAAGCAATCAACTTGAAATGATTCTTATTCATCAGATTTGAGTCTGTTTGTGTGTCTGACACATTGAGAAAGAGCATCGACTGACATCAGATTCAATGCTATGATAACCTTGGGAAAAAATACCCTAGCTTCACAATGCAAATTACAAAAGCAACACAAAAATAGAAATGTAAACATAATTTAATTTCTTTTAATAAAAAAACTAATATGGAAGTATTATTGCTACTTTAATTAGAATAATTAGAATGATATTATATTATCATAAGACAGTGAAAGAATATTGCTGCATGTGTTGAAATTTGCAATATCAATTTCAAGACAGCATTATCTTGTGAAAAAAACGGTAGGCCCTCTTATAGGATGGAAACTTATGTTAATATACAATATTAATAAGCAAAAGATATGCAACTATGTCTTGTCTTTCAGTTTTTCAACAACTATTCACTTACTGCCAGCCTACAGCAGCAAGTTGAGTAATGAGACTCTTTAAATTTGACTTTGGCCCTCGTGTCAAAAGAGCATTACTTTGAATAAAAATAAATAGGTGGAACTCTTACTGCATCGAATAACATTTTCTGTACTTTTTAGCACCGGAAAAGTTTCCAAACAGCTGTTTTCTCTGTATCCACCAAGAGAGAAAGAGAATTCCCTTTCTTCAGGCAGAGTATGCTGCTTACTGACAGCTAGCAGCAATACTTGGTGAAAGGGGAGCAAGAAGTTATTTCATCCATTTCAGAAATCTGCAGCAAGCTGCTTGTACAGCTGAAAGGCATGCTGACTCTTGCTGCTAGAATTTGTATCAAACTCCAGTGGTATCCAGCTAATAGTCTTTGGGATTTTATGCATCCTGACAAAGCTAAAAAAAAAAAAAAAAAAGTCCTGGAGATTTTTTATTTTTTATTTTTGTTTGTCCATCAGTCGTCAAACACAACAGGGTGGAGAAGCTGGGGCATTACTCCACACTTTAAGTCTCTCGTTCTTCTTAAAACATATTGAAACTAAGGGAACAACATGTCCAAATATTTTACTGTGACTGCCTAATTCGGATGAAACATGGTATTTCAGACAGTGACTAAAATGGAAAGCAGAATCTACAGTAAAGCTGATTGAAGCTGCTTGTTTTCCTGAATGCTTTTTGCACATTCCCTTCTTTAGCGTGTTGCAAAGAGATAAGTCAGGTGTGACTGACAGGTACAATTTCCCTCACACTTCTGCTGTGGCGAGGCTTTGGTGTGATCATGCATTCGCATCAACAGTAATCTAAGTCCAATTATTGAACAGTATGTAAAAGTGACACACACACACACACACACACACACACACACGCACACACACACACACACACACACACGAACACAACAAGGCAGAGACAGAAGGAATGTACTGCTGAACAAATGTCTGTTAATTCAATTCCTGCCCACTGCTCACTAAAAACACCACCACAAATTAAATTGGCCAGGAGAGCAGACGGCTAACAAAGGAAATTAACAATGATGCTGCCTCTGTATTAGGCCATATGGATTCGCTGCATGTTTGCTGCCTGTGCGTAGCTGCAGCCCTGCGCGTCTGTACGCAACGAGAGGGGGGGGAGAGGCCAGTTTTAATCAAGAAATCCATTCCACTTTTCTAACCCCTCTTCACTCCACCTCCTCCTCCCCCAGTAGCAGACTTGTGTGGAAACAGAAGTGCTAAATTACCCTGGAGCAGTCAGACAAAAACATCTTGTTGGGTTCTAAATTGGTTTGCATGCATGTTAATTGGACAGAAATCCCTGCAGTGTATTTGGGGTTGTTTGAGCATTTTTGTGTGACTTTGCGAGTGTGTTGCACCGCGCCGTATCTGCCCGTGCACAAACAAGTCTGCGTGCAGTTTTCGCCTGTGTCTATGTGCGAGCGAGTACCGAGCAGGATTTGCGAGCTATTATAGCTGCAATGGCTTGCAGAGATTTGGAGGTTATCTGTTTTTGTTGGTTAATTGTGGAGCTGATATTATCGAGGGTCCGGGCCAATTCAAGTGGGCTTTCAGCCAAATTACCTCAGTAATCATCTGTGTTCAAGTCCCTCAATGGCCTCGCTAAGACACAGCCTTGGAAGCCCTGAAGTTCAGCGGAGAGGGGTTAAATCTGACCCCAGCTTTAGACAGCTTACACTGTAATTGAAATGATATATTTTCTCTCCTGCTGTTATTGGATCGCTGGCAAGATTCCACCAAAAATTTATCCTGTTTGTTTTTAATTAACGTGGGCAGCTAATGAACTCAGAAGGGATCTTAGCCAAATGATCAGAATTTTCTCAGTTTTCCCGCTGTAATCTTTAAAGCAGCAGGGCTTTGAAATTAGAGCGTGAAATTGTTTGAAAGCAGTGCAGGAATTCGCTCAGATGAAGCCCACAAACACTAAGTCCAATGCACACAGAGAGGACACTGCGTTTGTAAATGACTAAAACTAGCGATTACATGAAGCTATATAACTAGTTTATTGTGGCAGGGGGATGAAAGGCTTATGAAATACAAATAGTGTTATCGGAAATGTTTTTCTATTTAGATTTAATTAATTCTGAAGTAACGTGCGCTGTATATACACATTTAGCATTTTACGGTTATGGTTTTTTTTTAGAGTCTCGGTCTCACTTTCTGTTGTTCCCTTTGATTAGTCGCCCCACACACGTCATTGTCAGAGTTGCAAACAGTGAAAGGGTTGTAAAATAAATGAAATTAATGAAATGGAATTAGAAGAACTGGGTAGATTTCTTCGCACAGTGTCCTTTTGATATGGACTTCTGCTTCTCTGGCAAACAAAAGCTGCCAAAGATTCTAATCTTTACTGCTGTTCTTTGGTAAAGACATGAGCATTGATGAGTAGCAAATCTAACAAGACAACAAAAGAATCATAGGTAACCAAGACTTATTATGGGCCTTGTCCACTAAAACTTCTTGACTGAAGAACATAACATTTTTTCATCTTAAATCACTATTTCTGTTGTTTCACTGGTTCTGAATAAAGTGCAGCAGCATTTATGACCTGTTTTTCCATTAAAGACCTCCAATTATTACTCAGAACTTGAAGACACCAATATCTTATAAGAAATGGTGCCCATTCTCAACTGGAACATGTCAAGGTTGGTTAGTTTTATTTAAATGTTGTATCAAATGTCAAAAGCAGTAACTTACACACATGTTGAAGTCTTTGCATTCAGCTCTTCCAAACACATCTGCAGCCATGAATGCAGCGTCTACTGTAGGCACGCAGACGCTTTTGATTTACAACAAAAAATAACAGGTTTTTCTCAGAAGCTCAGTAAATTCCAGCATTGTTCTTTGATTGGAGGATACCAATGCAATAAGTGCAGAAGTGAAATTTCCTCACCACTAAATTCACTTATTACATTATTACAGTAATGTGGGAGTGATTGGGAATGATAAAGCAACTCAGCCACGATGTGGTAGGAAATGTGAAAGCACCAAGCCAGATCAGCAGGTGCTGAGGTCCATAATGCACGAAGGTCACCAACTATTTGTAGAGCTGAAAGCTGCAGACCTCCAAGCTTAACGTGGCCTTTGGATTAGATTAATAACAGAGAGTGGAGAAACTTTAGGGAGTGGACTTACTTGGCCAATCAGCTGCATCCAAACCTTTAGTGCTTCAGATGGGGATGCAGGCATCATACTGTCTTAATAAATTTCTAGTATTTGTTCCTATCAAATGAACAGTAAAATAAAAGATCCTGTGTCTCCTGTCCTGTCTGTTGTCCAAATGAACTCCAAGGTATTTCTACTCCTGAACCACCTCCACTTCTTCTCCCTTAATGGAAATAGTTTGACGTAATCTTGTAACCCTTAAAATCTACAATCATCTCTTTTTTTCTTTTTAACATTCAAGGGAAGATTCAAACCATGCCCCATTTTCTTTTTCAAAAACTTCCTGTTACAAGATTTTTCAAGACTTTTTGCACTACAGTGCAAAAAGTAATTCTGTCTGGCAGTGTATATACAGTATTTCATATTCTTTTAGTTTCAGCATCTCGGGTTTTACCGTAGGTTTTGTGTCTGTGTGCGGCGTGAGCAATTAATAGAGATCTTCACTCCGTTCTGCAGGAAAGTGAGACAAGATGTCACAATTTGTCACTGTCACTTAGTTTTGCCTTTACGTTTTTTTCATCATCTGAAAGAACGTTCTGCTGAGCACACAAACAAAATATGCAAAAAAGGAGCCAAACACCCACAGACACGCAGCACTGTAAGAAGCTGTGAACATAAACACTTAACCCTGGAAAGATTCAATGATGGCGGATAAAAGAGTGATTTGTGTTCTGCTAAGGGGAAAATGAGTAATCCTATCACTCAGCGTGACATGCAACACAACACGCCGCATCAGTCACAGACACAGACGCACACACTCGACACAAAATGCTGCCTATCAGAATGATAAAAGCCGTGCCTCACCCACACAATAAAGCGTTTGATTTTTCTATTTTCCATGCTGTTCATTTTTCTCTTTATATTGCCACAAACCTCCTTCATTCTCTTCCCCGCTGGCATTACTACCCAACACAAGTACGCATATTTGTGTATTTATGTAAATATTTCATGTAATCTCTGTGAAAAGTAGATATATTTATGAGCTTTAATACCTTTGTGCTGTAATTCTACACATGCTGAGCGTTGGGTAATACATCCTCAAGACACACAACTCTGGGCCTCATACAGAAATACACATTAACAGTGAGCTTGCACTGGGTGCATACCAATCCCCTGGTCTTTCTTCTTCCTGCCGGGGCATTAATTCCTCCCCATATTTCCATCTGATTATGGTTCTGTTATACCCGCAACTAATTGAACATTAAATATAAAGAAAGTTAATGAAATTGTCCTTTATCCCCTCCAAACTGGGCCTGAGAATGCATCTATTAACTCAAATTAATCTAGCCCCAGTATGTGTTGTAGGGGATAAGATATATGCACTGCTTGCTGTTTTCATCTCTGACCCAAATTATGATTCTTTCCTTTGAGCTGGTCGGTTCAATAACAAAAGCCTTGTTCTCTTCCTCCAGAGAATTCCTGCAGAGTCTTCCAGGATCCTCACATCTGCTCCAAAATATTTTTGACATGGATGGTGAGGCTTTCTGATTGTGATATTCCTCTCATGCTTTTTTTTCGGAGCATGGGTTGACCACAAAGACCCGACTGGTTGGATTTTGGTTGGTGCAGTGTGAATAACCTTGCAGGTGTTGGATTGGTCGGATGAAAAAAAACCCAAATTAAAATAACACCTGTTTTGATAGATACAGTACTGTATGAAAGTAATATTAACCCTTGAACATTGTCACATTTTGCCATGTCATAACCACAAACTTTGATGCATTTCACTGGCACTTTTTTGAGAGACTAACACTAAGTAAAACTCTTTTCATTTGTGTATTCAGCAGAGATCATGCTTTGTAGAACCAGCTTCAAATAGAAAAAGAAAAAAAGAAAGTCACTTCAAGTCTGGGCCAACTTTTTCACGGTCTGCACAGTGAATATTGTGTCCATTTGTATTTGCAAATAGCTGAGCGCCTCAGTCAGACTGAATGGAGAATGTCGATTTTCAAGTCTTTCATGGGATGGTGCAGTGTTGCTGTTCTGCAAAATAGAGTTTTTAACGCAGTCATAATTAGCATTATATAAAATAAATAAAATTAGTTACATTTTTGTTGTATTTTCTACATGGCTTGTGGAAAACTTAACTAAAGCCTCTTACTTAGGTCCTTATAGAAAGACTTAAATGAGATTCCTTAAATGAGGATTCTTAAATTAACCATAGGGAACAGATATGCTTGATTTCATTCGATCATAGCTGTTCTCTTTCTATGCTTGCATTCGGGTCAGATGTGGAGTAGATTCTCCTGCCTTCATTTGTGAATCGCTGCAGCTCCTGCAGAGTTTCCATGGTTCTCTGGGCTGCTTTCCGGTCAGTTCACATGGCCCCGTCATGGTAGATTTCCAGTTTTGTCATCCTCATTCAATTTTTGAATTAACAATTGAAGAGAAAGCTTAATTTTTGAGCTGCCTGCTGTGTTCTTTGGTATCCAGGAGACTTTTTTTTTCTTTCACTGATGTTCTTTAAAGAAACTCTGAGGACTAAACTGAATAACTGCATTTATATTGACATTCTAAAACACACAAGTGTATAATATTTACTAAATAGGTTATTTCTAGAGACAGCTACATTAGGGAATTTGGGGGTATTAAGACAAAGGGGACTGACTACAAAGCAATGTCACAACTTATGGATTTTTACTTGTAATAACTGGACAAAATCCATGTTTTCTTGTCCACAAATATGTCACTGTACATCTAAGGGGATTCAAAAGGTATGCTTAGCTAAATTAGCATTGAGTTTCACTCAGTGTCGTTAAGCAGCTGTCCACAAAAATCTGGAAATGTTTAGTTAGCTCTACACTTTATGTGCTTTTCCTTCTTAAACAACCATCGGATTCATGTGGCAAAGACAATCACCATGAGTATGTCTAACAGTCTGACACATGTAGGGAAAAACACAAGCTACAATGAATGGAATAAACTGCCAATATGTTTATTTTTGTCTATTATCCCACTAAAAGCCCCTCTCCATTCCAGTCTCTCCTTCTCCTTACTCCCTCAGGCCCATCACATTAGCATCTCTCCTGGCCAGCAAGGGGTTAACAAACCAGTTTAAGGGGAACCACAGAAAACAATACTTGAGCCCAAAAAAAGACAATGGCAGAGTCTTTCTTGTCCATATTTGTAATTTAACATCAAAAGGCTCCTTTCCCAGCGACCTCTGAGAGCCAGCGTCTCTTTAATGAAGCGCCCCACCCCCCTTAATCACATTCAAATTGGTTAGTGTTCAGAAAATAGAAATATGTATTAGATAGCAATAAATTTTCATCATTGGCTAAGCCTGCTTCTTAATTGTCCTGTCCCAAGGCTTGGGAATTTCATTGTTCGTTAGGTGCTTAAGTCCCCCATCTCATTCAGTCTCTCTGACATTACTGCTGAGGGCTCTAATGCCCAACTAATTTGAATGGGGATTTACATGATAGAGCAGGGAGCATTAAAATGTGGAGGGAAGGGGAAAAAAGAGAAGAAGAAAAAAAAAGAAAAAAAGGGGGAAACGGCTTCTTTCACTTCAAAAGTCACTTTGTTCAAAGTCAAATGACAGTGTTTAAAGATGCTCTATCTCGCTCCTCAGGATTTTGGACAGCAGTGCCAAGTTTAATGGTTCGTTATGTTAGCCCCTCTCTGTCTTCCTTACGTCTCCTTACCTATTTTCCTCTTTTTGCAGCCAGCCTTATGCTTTAGTGTTCCTTGCCACCAAGCTGTTTCAGAATATACATCACTTCTTACACATTTTGAAGAATGAAAAATTAGACAAAAGTTCAATAATAAGATAACAATTCTGTTATTCCCCATCACCTCCTCCCTCCTGTTTCTGCTCCAGGACATGCTGCCACGAGGGATTTAAGAACCTTGCTGCAGAATAAATGCCCACATCTTTGTGCACAAACAGCCGACATGTTTAAACCAGAAAGCTGGGCCCACAGCTGTTATTTTGTTCCCCTCCATTCGCCCATGTAACTCATTCTGACCAGTGTTTTATGGACACTGTCTGATCTTCCTGTGAGGAACAAAAATATCCCTGAAATTGTTTTCTGTTTGTTTATAGAGTATTGCGAATTGGGTAGATATGCTATATGTGCTTGTGTGAACTGGGTTGTGTTTGTACCAGTATGTCAGTTTTGGATGAGTATGGAGTAGATGCTGCAGCGATAAAGAGAATGAGAACGCCTCACATTTTTCTGATGTTAGATAGTGTTTGCATGTACAGCAGTTCAATAATAAGATCCAATAATGTGTTTTGAACTTTTATATTTTCCTCATGTTACAAACAAAAACTTCAATGTATTTCATTAGGATTGTGTGCCCATCACAAAACAGTGTGTAATTGTGAAGTAGAAGGGAAATATGAGGTTCTGACATTTTGTTTACATGTGGCAACATTTTCAAAATGTCTGTATTGAACCACCTACTACCATCTCTATACTTTCTAAAACAATCTTTTGCTGCAATTGCATCTGCAAGGTTTTTGTATATCTAGAAACTGATGGGTGTTGCTTGATGTTTGTAATACACAAAGATACTCTGACTCACACCACCGTATTGTAGCTCTATCTAGATATTTAGATTAATTGTGATACTGAAAGATGAACCTCCTTCTAAATCTTGCTGCATTCTTTAGACAGTTTCTTTTGGGACGATACTGTATTCTTTTCTATCAATCTTCCCACCAACTCACCTTTTCTGTGGCAGGTGAAGAACAGAATCCCCAGAGAATGATATGGCCACCGCCATTCTCATCACTGCGATTTTCTGTTCAGGGTAATGCAGTTTTCCACCACATATAGCATTTTGGTTAAGGGCACAAAGTTAAATTTTAATCTTCTGACCTTTGTTGCAAGTTGTGTTCCTCATAATAGTCTTTTCCAAAAACCATCAACTTCATATGACTTTCTTAGGACTATGGCTTTTTATTCACAAATGCTCTCTTGACAAACTCTGAGGCCTTTGGAGCAGAGAATAAACTGATTAAATTACACATAGATGGACTGTATTTACGAATTACACCTGAATGTATGTGCTTGCACTCCATTCTGAGAATGCAAACACAGATTTGTATTTCTAAAAAATCTGTCACATAAAATCAAAATAAAATACATTGAACACACAAACACTGCATTTATTTGGACTCTGGTGTTTGTATTTCAATGTGTGTTATTGAAATACAGACACCATGGTTTCTACTACAGGATGACCCGCTGCATTGTAGGATTCAGCAGTATTTGGTTGAGAAAAGCTGAATTATGACCCGGTGTCATGCATTTCTGTTTACCATTTTTTAAATTATTGTTTGCCTCATTCTAGCCTATAAACACTGACACTTCCCACCTCCGATTCCCCATAATTAGTGTGTTTGCTTTGACCCCCATGTCACCACAGATGAGAGTAGGTTGCACGGGGTCAGAACTAATGAGAAAGAGAGATTGACCTTAGACACAGACTCAACCTGGGGCAAAGAGGGCATCGTCATGCAAAAACACAAAATAACACACAGTTCAAAAACTGATAGAAATTTACAGCATTTGTTGCTTCCATCAATGCTAATGGTAGCATGCTGGATAATTAGAAGTTAATAAAAGAAAAATACCGTGAGAGTGCACAAAAGGGAAGCCTAAATCAATTTTGATGGCATTCATAATGAGATTGGTGTTGGTGATAAATTATTTATAAATCTTTCTGTCAACACGTTATGGCCACATTCTCTAATTAAAAACATTTAGTTGGAATCTGGAAATGTCTTCCTTGTCTCTAAGTGCCTTAATGTAAAGCTGGTTATCAGAGGATATTGAACTAAATGCTTAGTGGTCTAAGGATCACAGTGAGAAAGGGAAAGGTTACCTGTGATAATCGTCTGTATCGATCTGTATGCGTCAGAAGAAAAGCTGCTGCTTCCCAAGCAGCCGACCATGAAAGGTTATTGATTCCATCATAAAGACCAACCATGTCCCAAACTTGTGCTGCTTTACGTAATCACCACCACTTTCTCTGACGGCACTCTGTCTAGTTCATAAATTGCAGCTCTCTTCCTCAGTAGACCTCTGCCACATTTTAAGCTCATCTCTCTGAAATGGCTGGAGTCAATGTGCATCCTAAATTTATGTCCCATTTGTTTAATTTGTTCAACCCCAAATCTGTCTGTGTTAGCCTTTATCACATCCCTCAAAAGCTGTCCTGCCCATAGCTCCACGTTCCTCAAAATAGGCAAATAGGCACAAAGACAACTGCAGCAGAAACACACATTAATAAGGCTTATGATGCTCCCGGACTAATGGAGCTGTATGCCCTGCTTAAACTGCCTCTGTAAAAGATTAGGCAGGCTCTGGTTTCGCAGTATTTGTGAGCTTTCCATTAGTGATAGCTGCTGGTTCCCTACTTAATCACAATGATAAAGCCCCACTGGAGCTTTCAACCGAAGCTATCAACAAATCCATTCTGAATTTGTGTCTAGGTGCTAATGGTCATCGATGCGTGTCTCTGCTGAGAACTTAAGGGCGACACTCTCCCACGATGCCGCTTTCCGATAAGCGAGATGTATGAGAACCATTAGAACACAGGACTTTAGCTGCTGTCGCACGCATCTTATGTATGTTGGCTTTGAAGATCTGAATGGGGAAAAAAAACTGAAGCCCATTTTTGAAAACGTCAAGTCCCAGTAGTTCTATATATTGTGCATTCTTATATGTCATATATCAGAATGAACTGTGTCATTTGTTGTTTGCTACAGTGACGGCTCTCTGTTTGAGTTGAGTTAATCTCACCACTACATTCTGTGGGTTTGCATTGTATTACAAGGAATTAAGTACCAATATTTTTGGGTCAACAGTTTCGTAGGATTTCTATAAACTCTACATCAGTGCCGAATGTGTAACATGCATTTTTCCTTTCTGCTACAATGCAAAAAAAATAAAATAAAATAAACAATGTCATATGCTTAGTAAGATTATGGCACTGTTTATCATTATGGTGCATTATTATTTGCATAAAATCACACATCATTATATGTCAATAAAGTGCATACGAGATATGTAATGGTTTGCTGGATGTAACCAAATGAACACCTGCCAAACCAAATTAAAACATTTTCTCTGTTTTGCTCATAATCTCTAATCTTTTTAAAGGTAACTGACATTGAGGGGCCACATATCTAGCATATCTAAAATAAAAACAACTAAAAACATACAAAGCTGGTGTTTGAAGTAATAATTTCAAACGATTTCATTTAACCAATTTTGCACTGCTAACACCCACTAATCGCACATACCAGAGGACTACTGAAAACTTGTGCACACATCTCTAAAGTCCTTTTATGCAAACGGGTAAGAAATTTATATCCTCATTTTGTGCTGGTTGTTGGAAAGTGGGTGTGATACACTTTTTGCATGCCAGCATAGAAACAAAATATTACTCAAGGAACACACACAGACTTACACAAATAGTGCACATGCCCACACACACCATGGTCTCTTCCTCTCTGTCTCTCATAGACTCACAGACATGCGCGCACACACCCACACACACACACACACACACACACACGGGCACAGACAAATGAGGCCTTAGTGAAATAAGTCGTGGGTTTTCTGCTATGGTCATGATTTCCTTCAGGGCTGTGAAAACACTATGCATATGGAGTCCATCTCCTCTATGGCTTAGCACTGAGGTGAACACACACGGTGCATCAACGTGTACACGCACACAAGAATAATATTCCCCTCTTTGTACAAACCAAAGTAAGTATTTGGTTTTTGGTTGGTGTAAAAACTGCATCAAAAAAGTAGAACTTAAAAGTTGAATTCACTGCTATGGGAAGCATCGGACTCTTTTTTTCAAAATATAAATGCAAGATCTTTTTCATCCTGAAGACATTTATTATACATAGACATTGCTTGTGTCCCTTTCCAATGAGGTTCAGAATCAGGTTGTTTACGTAAATTATATTTACTGACCCTGGGAGTGTCGTCCTCCTACAGGACTGATGCTGCTGTAGCTTTAGTGATTTGCGGACACAGATTCAGACGCACTACCAGCGTAGCATTAAACTCTCATAGTTGTTCTCATAGTCTGAGATCTTCAGAACAGAAACTACTTATGGTCCCTCACATTCACTTTAGGACTAGTGGTGGTTGTTGGACCAAGATTGTGGATTGAACTCCCACACTATGACTATTGTTGGACTCCATTGATACAAAAAACAACTTCAGCTATTGTTTTAAGCAAGCATTTTAGCCACATTGATCCCTTCACAGCAACTGCATGTTGCTGTGATGCCTAATAGTTTCTTTCATTGCGTTCTCATTGTTTTTTACTGTCAACAAATGAAGGCATTTCTTTTCTGCATAAGTTGAGCTGTCTGTCACACAACTTTACGGTTTTAACTTGGTACATTGTCTGCGTACGAATTGATGAGCGTATCCAGTAAAAACCTTATTGTGGAACAGGCACACAGACACTTAGTGTGTGTCTCTCTGTTTTCTTTCCTGTGAAAGTATTGACCAGGGGATAGAAGGTATTGACTGTGACTTATCCAGCTGTTTATATTTGAACCCTGGGTTTAACCTCTTATCGACTGACACACACCTCGCAGTTTGCAAAGTGTTCAACTCTGTTTCCCACTAATTGGCTGATGTTAAACAGTGATTGTGTGTATGACCATTTAACTGTGTGACATTCTCCTTTTGAATGTTCATATAATAAAATAATATGTTAAGGTTTTTACAGGGGGAAAAAAAGAGCATAGCTTCAGATTATTTTCAGTAGGTGAAGCAAATATATTAAACAAAGACAGTTTCAATGAAGATGATTCTTTTTTTTTTTAATTGGATCTTTTTCAGTTTTCTATTGCTTTTGCACCACAGTAAGTTCTCAGAGATCTTCTGATGTAATGGGAAGTCTCTTCTGTTTATTATTTGGCTTAATCACATGCTTCTCATTCCATGATCACAACTTTCTAACTATATCTTCACTCGCAAGATGTCACCATCATACTCTACATAAGAACTTCTTGCAGACACACTGAGACAATAAACACACAGTTTCTCTCAGAAGGTGATACTAAAAATCAACGCATTACGTTTAGGCCTTAAAAAAAAAAGACAAAGAAGAAAAAAAAACGTTATGCTTTTGTCTGTTTCTCTCCGTTTTACAGTGCCACTGACCTCGCACCAACACCTGACCAGAGCTGATTCAAAGAGGCACTTATAATGTGTGAACCCACATGTGTTTGTGTCTGTCTGGGACTCAGTGTCAGACTTTCACAAAAGGAAGTAAAAGGAAATTTGCCTCTGAAGTGAACTTTTAGTTTGTGCTTGAGTCTCATATTTGTGTGTATACCTGTTTCCTGTTCCCTCCATTTGAAGGATTGTAATGAGTCATCAGGGAGAGCTGATGTGAATTAATAATATTCAATCATGACGTTGTTTATGAATTAACTGAAGCAGGAGAAAAAGTGGACGGGAGACAATGAGATGGTTAAGCTCATACTTGAAATAAATACATAGCAGGAGTAGAGGATGAAAAGGTGAGGAGCAGAAAGGCAGCGTGTTGGTGAAACCAAATGGGATTGCTTTAGAGAGGTGTTGTAGTACTGAGGTTTAGCTACTACATTTACATACAAAAGAAAAAAGATGTTGGTGCACATTTGCAGAAAAGCAAACCTTTTCATCTTTTGTTTTTCCTCATTTTAGTCACTAACCAACTAATTAGCTACCGCTCAAGATCCCTGCACTGGCCTTATGCATCTTTCCAGGTTGATGTAACCTACATTTAAGGATTATTTTTTAAGCATTGAATGATCCTTCCTTCAAGTGTTTTCCTGACACCAGACTCCTAAGATGCAGATCTGGCATTAATTCCGAAAGTTAGGACAAGGACTTTTGGAGACACATGTTACAGAGACTCACAACTGAACAGTCTTCCTGTCTGTCGAAGGCAACATTAATTAATAAAACAGCTTTGCTCCAGATGTGCATTTCCCTCTGCTGTCTCACCCAGATTGTGTATGTCAGCCTTGGACAGTTTTCTCATAAATGTTGATTCTTTTGAATAGAAAAGTACAAAAAGGATTGACTCGGAGGGTTGGCAACAAGTGTACAAGTCTTTGGAAGTAAATTGACCAAAGTGTGTTTCCTGGGACGGTCTTCATTTTGGCAGGTGTTTAAGGACATCCAAACTCTGGTTTGCATTAAACAAGCAAAGCCAAGTTGTCACATTTAAAACACTTTAAATGCTTTTTGTTGATGTAGGTCAAGAACATATCAGTGAGATTGACCTTTGACTACTTTTATCAAGGTCTGAGAAGGGCACATTTTTGATATGCTTTAAGTCCCAAAATATTCGAAACCGTCTTGGAAAAATTCCACTGTATTTTTTCCTCATTTTTATAAAATTACATATAAATTACGACGTTTCGAGGGAGTAAAAGGTGAAAGTCTGTGATGTAATGTTTTGCACATCATACCGTATCTAATTCAAATATACAGCTGTAAAGCCTCCATGCAAAAACATTTACTTTGGAAACAGTTTTCCTTTGTCATTAGAGAAACATCTCCACACTGCATTTATTATGAAAACTAAAATAAACATCCAGAGATTATAGACTATAGTCCAATCTATCAACTGTATTGCAACTGACACATGTGTATTATAGGGAATGGGATTCACTTTTAAAGACTGTACAGGAGAAACCACTTTCTCCATCGAATCATAGAGACAGATTTAGAGGAAACTTGAAACCTCAACAAACGAGTGTAAAATGGAAGGATGGATTTTAAAATTGCACGAGAGACATCTCTGGACACCAATACATCAGCCTCTGTTGGCACAAATGTGGTTACTCAATGTGTCTTACAGGTGCTGTTCAAGATGTCAGCTTTCATTCGCTGTAAGTTGTTTTTCATGGTGTGGGTCCAGGGTTATTGATATTCACACTATAATTCTGCACAGGGATGCCTGCGTGTGTGTTTGCGTGTGTTTGTGTGTGTTTGTGTGGGAAAAAAAGAGAGTCAGAGAGGGTGTCCCTGATAGGACGCCTGTGGTGCATATAAACAGCTGTCAGTGATGTTCCGTTTTGATGTCTGTGTCTTCTGCCATCACTGCTTGAGCTTGGATTGAGGTTGCAGGTTACAGGTTATCTGATCCTTACAAAGATGAAACACATCAGCGTGTACTTCACACACACACATATTGTGCACGCATACACATACATCTTTGTGCTTGTAAACCTGGCTTGACAGTTCTATCTCTGGGAGCAGACTCTCAGGCTCTTGCTCTGTCATCTCTCAGGTTCCCTCCAACTGCCTCAATGTTTGTTTGTGCATCTGTGCGTTTGATGCCGCCGGAAAGACTGTTTTCTTCCCACCCATTATAATTCTTCCTCGCTAATGTTACAAGAAAAAATCTTCCTCTCTGAAAAGTTGTGTTTGTTGGGCTCCAGCACAATGCTCCCATTGTGCCTGATTGCTTTTTTGTATTAGGTTGCTTTTCTGTTACAGTGTTGCTTTCCTGTTGTAATTCTGTAGCGTAAAAGCTGCTGTACTTGTAAAGAGAAATCAGGCAACTTTACAATCTTGTAGACAGGAGGTTTTGCATGTTGCACTTTTGGTATTACAAAACCAAAAATGCCATTGAGGGAAACCTCATGACCCTGTGTTGCAAAAATCCTCCAGCTGTCCTGTGCACTCAGGCAGCCGTGTTTGCACAGACAGATTCGAGATTCATATTTATGTCATTATTTGTGGCCTTGTTGAAGTCGATGTGGATCTGAATATACTGTATGTGACTCTGTGTGGGTTAGTGAGACAGGCCAGAGGTGGACCGGCAGAATGCTGTATTCAGTGCAGATTAAATGAAGGTTTTGTTCAGGTTGCTCCAGATGTTGAGTCTGTGTGTTTTATTTTCACATTCTTGGACCATGGCCCATATATATTTTGGAGTGGATGGGGAGTATATAATATCAGTGGAAAATGCTGTGGTCTGGTACCTTTTAAATAACATTTCCTTCTTTTTCTGCTGCTGTCCTGTTTTTCTTTCCATGTTGTCTTTTATCCCGGGAATGAGCTCTGAGAGGTGATGTTTAGAAAAGTGCTGAAATGAGACTGGCTGCGGGGTTCAACGAATCACTGGAGATCTTTCCGCACATACATTCACATACACACGCACATTTCTACAGATGAATTCAAGCGGCGGGTGAAGAGGAAAAAACTTTGGACCTAAGAGGAAAAAGGTCAGAAGGGTGGCCCTGCATTTTCAGGTGGCTTTCTTTAAGCTCCAGGGAAGTGGAGATGCAGTTGTACTAATATTTGACTTTAGCCCTTTGGCAAGTCGAAAGAAATAAACCAGGGAGCCACATTTTGGACTTGTCGTTCATCTGTTATTGACTTTTTTTTTTTTTTCTTCAAAGGCTCTCAGGTGTGATGACCTAATATCAAGAGGAAGCTCAAATGTTCATCTGAACATGAATGCTTCTTCACGTCTTGTTTGGTCCTTTGCCATGAGAGAACGTCTCATATTCAGTAAAAGATGAGTTTTCTCTCATCTTTTAACCTGATAGTGGTAGTTTTTAATTCATATGAAGTCTTCTTGCTGATGAGCCATTTTCACCAAACAAGATAATGCGCAATATTGCCAGACATCTCTGTTGTAGTTTTGTTACTCTAATTTTACTTTCTGTGTGTATTTGTTGGTTTGATCAGAACTCTACAAGAATTCCGTTATGCAAAATGTCTTTCAATGAGTTTTACATTTGGATTAATGTAATATGTATAGAAATTTGCATACTTTATGTTGGTGCAAAAAAAGACGATAGGAAAATGAAAGACTGTGGAAAGAAAAGCATAAGTGTGAAGAGTGTGTTGTGTTGTGTTTGTGGACAGCAGTTGGGAAGAACAACACACAATGTTCCACCTCAGTGCACTTAGGATGCAGCAGCCGGTGTGCAGGGGCTCTCCATGGCTGTTACAGTGGCATGCATGGGGTGTGATATACTGTCCAAGAGAGATGTTTCCGCTGGTAAGTATAGAGCCTGCAAATCAATGTTATAGAATTGCTTGACATTTTTAATAAGCATAATAGGACTGTTTTAAATCGGGGCCCGTTTTAATTTCAGTAAAATTGCTGAAAATTTCAAAAGATAACATTTAACTATCCACCAGAGTTTTCTTTCTTTATCTTTACATAATGTCCCCACTACTCTCCAGGGGTTTAGCATCTGAGCCATCTCCTTCGTTTCTCCTTTTCCTTTCTTCCTCCCTGTACTCGAAGTACTCAAGGTAAAAACTACAGTTGCAGTGGTTTTCTCCTAAACTAGGAGCTATAATAATGAAACACAGATTGATGGGAGATGTTTCTCTGTCTGTGTTCAACCTTTGCTTGGTGCACTCTGATCCATTGTGGCGGCTTCTGTTCTGCTTGTTCTGTAACACATCTGAGGTATCAAAATTATGCAGTGACCACCGGCTCCCTAAAGAAAGAACACACTGACCAGAGAAGAAGAGCAACAGACAGCTCTCAACTTTCTCAGAACTGAGGGACTGAATGGGTTTTACTGAATGAAAGCAAAGAGAGGTGTCTCTGCACTCAGACAGAGAAGGTGGAAGGGTGCTGGGTCAAAGGTCAGTCAAGAGGGGTGGTTGGTGGGGGGTGGTTACTGAAGGATGTAACAGAAAGAGAGGGACTGCATCTGGATCCAGAGCTGTTCCCAGCCAAGTGGCGTTTGTTTAGTCTGAAGGACGGTTTGGAGGAGCAAAGAGCACAGAAGAAAAAAAAGGTAAAGGTCCAAGAGAATGAAAGTGTCAAATAACAGTGACAAAGGAAACAAAGTGCAGGTGTATCCACATAACACAGTCTGCGACTGCTACATGTTTGTGTGAGGTATTTTATTTTGGTTTTCATGTGCTATTTAAAACTTAAGTTCTAGTGCGGAAATGTTTTACTTTCTGAAAAAACTTTAAAGTGGTGCATACCTGGGAAGCAGAAGGAAAGTAATGCATTTTTACCAGATTCAATACTTTGTGGAGCTGCAATTTAATGAAATTAGCACACCTGTCAAGTCTCCCGTTTTGGCCCGGAAACTACCTTTTTTTTTTTTTTCTTTTTTTAACCCCAACTCCCATCATGCTCCGTAATGTTTATGGTTGCAGCCATCACGATGTGTCATGCTGGAGATGATCTTTTCAGTGTTTTGCATGTAGACTAAGAAAATAATTTTTGCTCCCATCTGACTATTCATCCACATTTGCTGTGTTGATGGCAAATTCACACAGCAATTTGTTCCTTTGTACCTTAAACTGAACAGGTGCCTTAAACAGAACAGGCTTTCCTGAAACACTGGATGTTTTGCCTGCCACTTTTGGGCCTTGTCAAGAGGTTTAGTGAGAGGTGTAACAGTAAATGTGTCCATGTGCAATTGTTGACAATTTCAACTTTTGTTTGCAAATGCTAGAAACCTCATACCCTCCTGTCACTTGACAATTATTCATTAAAGAGAATTATGGTCCTTCAGTATGTTGATATATCTTATAACATCCCAGTAAAATGCATTGAAATTTGTAGTTGAAACCTGAAAGAATGTCAAAACATTCAAAGCATATGGATAATTTTCAAAGCCGCTTTCTTACTGTAGGGAAAAAAACCCCCAGCTTGCTCTCAGTTTCCCATGATGCCTCTACTCCTCTACTCTGGATTGAGGCCTCAGGGAAGGTCAGCCCCTCCTGACCTCTGCGTTCCACAGCCAGACACAATAACTTGACCACACACGCACATACACCAATATAATTTACACAAGACGCTACAAACACATGCTTCCACATGCAACGTCCCACCTCGTAAACACCTCGCTGCCCCAACACTGATTATTTTGCTACTGGCAAACTAATAGATTCCACTTTACAGAAACAAGAAAGGGTTAAACTTTCTTTCTGCCACAACAGAGGGAATTTAAGAAGACCAGAATGAGAAGACAGCGTTTTCACCTATCAGAGCATCCCTCCAGCCTTTATGTTACAGACTGTACAGGCAGAGCTTTGTTTAGCTGGAATTTGGTTTTGAGATCCCTGAGCATTCCCTGGCCCCTTGCTCGCTGACCCCTTGGCTCCTGGATGCACACACACAAACACATTCACATACGCTCGCACGTGGGGATTTCCAGGTTGTACGCCGTGCAACACAAGTCACCGTCAAACAGCATTTTATTCTGAAAAACTGAGCTCAGTGCCAGACTGTATTAAATATTGCTATGCTAAACCCGCAGACATGTAATATGCCCAAATGTTTATTTTTTCTGCAATATCCGTGCTTATATTTACGACAGATTTCTTTGTAAAGTGAGTTTATATGAAGGTTGACATGGTTAATGGGAACAATTTATAGGTAATTGCAGCCGTGGACCTATTGAGCGGAGTAAAGTGAGGGTTTTTTTGTGTTTTTTTTTATATCGGTCTATATGGCTCCATGACCCTTGACCCAGTGTCTTCTCCGTGACCTCATCAAAGAGAGACAAGAAAACAAGCATCCCTCTTGAGGACAGCAGCCATTCATCACTCCATCTTTGTCCATTTTTAGAGCCTTCAGTCTGTCATGAGGAGAAATCAATGTCTTAAAAGGACAGCGGGAGAGACGCAGAGATACAAAGAGCACAGTGTTGCACACACTCCGCTGTAGATGAATTCATGTGCCTTGCTACTTTATGAGTTTGCAGGGAGGCTGTAGCCGTTGTTTGTGCTCAAAGTGCCTGACCTTGGGATGAAAGGAACAAAACAATTTTTCAGCACGTTTTGTACTTTAAAGCTAGACTGGCGTCATTGTCCCTTCTGATAGTTTTTTTTTTTTTTCTTTTTTTTCAACATGAGGAGCTTCTTTAAAGTTCCTATACAAATGAGCTAACTCTCACAGGTGAAACACATTGTATTGTATTTTTTTCTCCCATCGATTATACAGGTAAAGCTGAATAAATTAACATATTCAAAACAAACTGTGTACATACATATACATATATATGTATATATGTGTTTGTGACACATTGAAGGCTATATATATATACATATGTATGCTGTAACTCTTCCGTTGTGTGTGCATGTTTGGCACTCTGTAATGGATCAGTATGAATGCCTCGTTAGCAAGCGGCACTAAAACCCTGTGGGCCCTTCAGAATATGAGTACCATTTTAGAGAGCGGCTTTTGCAGCAGCATTCTAACTACCACTTAAATAATACGTTCAACACGCGCACACGCGCACTCGCGCACATTAACCCACGCAGATACACTCAACAAGCACTTGCGTGTGTGGGCAGATGGCTGAATTGATGAAGTTGGATTCTGCATCCTCTGGGGAGTACAAACACACCACTCTATTTAGCATCAGAAAGACTACATTCACTCTTTTCATTTAGGAGGTGAACTAAGGAATGCCCTTAAGGTGTTGACAGCAGAGTAAAGATGGCCGCAGGGGACCGGTGTGGGATTTCCTTAGTCACCAGACAGACTCTCTCAAACCTGTTTATTATAAGTCTCACGTGAGGCACCTTTTTACGTTCTCAACTTCTGTCATTTAACAGTTCTTCACTGTTTGCTGCTGTAACACCCAACACTCCCTATTTTCTTATAATGAATTTGCACCAATTCTCTCTCCCACACACATCGACGCACGCTGCAAAGTTTCTCCTTGAGTTTTCATCGCAAAGCTAAACAAAACATGAAAAGGTGCTTCGCAAAAGAACGTTTGTTGGTAGAGGAGGAAGAAAAGAGGAGAGGAAAGTTATTTTTTCACAGTTTTTTTTTTTTTTCTGTTGTTTTTTTTGAGGCTGTGTCGCATGTACTCCTGACAGGTGGGAGGGGAGATGAAGCAAGCATTGTGTTCAGTTACTAATTAGCATCGTTAGCGGAGCCCTGTCCGCTGTGAATGGCAGAGATAGCATTAGTGAGGTTTATGCACAGCGAGTGGCAAAGATAGGAAGAATAGACTGTCGTACAGGCAAAAGCCGAATATGCTAATGCTACGTTAGGTCTGATAAACTCGCAGGTCTTTAATGCACTCCAGAAATGGAGGGAGGGAAGCGGAGGGAAGCAGAGCGGGAGGAGAAGGGGGAGTGAAGCAGCGGAAGAGTGTACTCTGCTCTGATTTAGGATTTTTTAAAAATACTGTAAATACACCCTCAGTTAAGTTTATAAAACCCCAGTAATGTGTAAGACTATAAAACCCTTCTTTATGGAGAATCATCAAAGTGATGTTCAGATCTCCTTTTATCTTAACTATCAACTAATAGTCTCAATGTTGGTTCATAAGCTGTCAGCTTTATGAAAAATTTAGTTTGTTATGAAATCATATTATAAATAAGCCCATTGCCAAGTCATGCTCGTTAGTTCTCAAGACATAAACTTGTTAAAATCTATTTTAAGGTTTACTGCTTATCATAGCAATAATATGTGTGCATAAGTGTGTATTGATGTTTGTCTCTAGCATACTGGCCCAGGAGGCCACATAGAAATTAGTTTCATGCATTCAGCCATGTTTTTAAATAGTAGTTTTAGCAATGGGAGAGGAGGAAGTGAACAAAGCCATTCAGTCCGTATTGGTCACACTTCCAAATATTTAATCAACATCAACAGCCTCCTTGTTCAGATTGCCAATTATCTCTTCGCAGTGGAGGATGGTTGTTTACATCGCAGACAATTTCCGGCTAACATCATTACATATGAGCAAACGTTAGCGATTGGGTAAAATTTTAAACTTCAACAGAGTCCACGCAGGAAGCAAATGTTTCTCTCATCGAGAGCCCAGGCCTTCTGGATGAAGCACATTGCGTAGGGCGATGGCCTTGTTTTCACTATGCTACTTTTACATACAACAGAAAAGCAACTATTATCTTTTATGTTGATGATTATGTATTATACCTAAATAATTCAGTATCTCAGAAGATCTGAGTTTTATATTCAACTAAAATACTGATAAAGAAACGTGTAAGGAGAGCCGTCGGGGTAGTTGTCTATCACATAGTCGCTGACAACACCCATAGGGTCATTGCTAAAGTAGCAGATTGTTAAAATAATGCTATTACCAATCATAATATTGAAAGGTTGAGTGGAAGGAAAAAGTGTGGTAGGAAAAAGATGCACAAGCTACTTGGAATAATTTTGGTTCATTAAAGACCTTTTGAGAGATTCACTGTTTCATACAAAATGACTGGAGTAAGTGCTTCAAAACCCAAACCACACACTCATACTCTGGACATGGATAAAAGCTATCTTCTATTTTGTGCCACTCCTGAACCAGAGGCAACATCAGAATCATCTTACCAAGGTTAAGCGGGAAAAGACTGCTGCCAATCAAGGTCCCAGAGTTTGGAGGAAGATTAGAGACACACAAAACTTGTGCCCAGGTGGTCCAGTGTGTTCTACTGATGTTGCTGCATTGTGTTTTATCAAGTCCAAAGTCAATGCAGCTGCCTACCAGGAAGTTTTAGAGTACTTCCTGTTTCCCTGTGTTGACAAGTATTATGGAGATGCTGATTTTATTTTTCAGCAACCTGGCTTCCCTGATACCTCAGCAGAGGCTACGACTGATTTTCTCCATGCCACGGTGCATTGACCCAGTAAGCATTCAGATACAGTACATGAACATACTTTTCAGTCAACATGTTTTCAAAGCAACAGTCTTGAACATTTAAATAAATACTTATTTAATTTAGCACTCTGTGCATGTAACAAGTCTATATCATTTAAGTTTAACTTCTTTACTTAAATTTAATCTATGTTGATACGCCCATAAATGTGCTTGTGTGACCACAATGCCAGTAGTTTGCTGGAGCTGGCACACAGATAAAGAAAAGCCATGAGCCCTGCGGCAACTTTTAGCATCAATGACATCTACCTTTTATCGTTAGCTTGGCATTATGCTGGGACAACAGACCATTTTATATAGCTTAAAGAGAAAAGGTTAAAGGAAAAATACCCGTAAACAGATAGGCTCATGTTACCTTCTTATTTTTGAATCATTTCAGGTGTTATTCTGGGTTCTTTTGCAACTTTCTGGATGAGTGGCTGATGCATTCTTACAGCAATCTTGCTTGGCTGATTGTTCTCGGAAGAGTCGCCACTGCTCAATGTTGTCTATGTTTGTTTGTGTAGAAAACAAATAGACTTGTCACTTTTTACCAACTGATGCAGCTTTTCTGTACAAACTTTGTATAAGTATTGTAACACCTTTGTGCTTTTCGTCAAGATTATTACAGGATGAGAATATTATACGCACTGCTTACCAGGGAGCACAGTTTCATTGAGAAACAAAGAGGGCTGCTACTAGATAGTTCCTTCAGAATAATGGTGGATGTGTGAGATTACAGTATACACTGGCTTTTGGCTGTGATGAACGTTTCCCTCATTATCCCAAACTTCAGTGCATTACAAATCCCTTCAGATACTGCGACATCTCACAGGCCTCTATCATCCTTACATTATACAGCGGAGAAGCGCTTCATTACGCTGTCCCTCGTCATAATCCTCCGTCCAGCCATCCGAAGACTCCCAGGCAGACGGGGAAGAGAGGGAGAACGCAGACGGCAACGCAGCAACTGTGTGTTTGTAAATAATCTCTGTGTCACGGCGATAAATAGCTGTTTATTTAACAAGCATCACATCACAGGAGCACTTTCACCCTCTGCCGCCCTGTCTCTTCCTCCTCCCGTCTCCCTTCATCTCCCCGTCCTCCGCTCGGCAGTTACTGCTCGGCATTCATAGTAATAACAATGATAAACAGAGAGTGGAGATAACCGCGGCGGTGTGTGTGTGAGAAGGCCGCCGAGCTCAGCCAGCTTACAGCGCTTAGCCCCCATTAAAGAAGGGATGCCGAGGGGGCGGGTGGAGGTTCCTGCAGGAAAAATAAGAAGCTGTTATTTTGCATGATATTAACCACATGAAAGCGCGCAGCTGCTGGGGACAGTAAAAGTCTCTGGAGTAGACGGAGGGAGGGCACTGGAGAGGGAGGCTCCTGGAGGTATAATGTAAATAGTGACTGGTTGAGTTATTGGGAATAGCACTGTCAGATGAGTGTGTGTGTGTGTGTGTGTATCCTTGTGTGTGTTATCATACCCTGCGCTGTCAGACGGCCCATTGTTTGGGAAGCGATAAAAGGCAATTTCCCTGAGTCCCTTGTAGAACCACACGCTCGGCTTAATTTGAGGGCCATTTTCCGTGACATTGTTGACAGTTTATACGTCTCTCTCTCTCTCTCTATTCCCCCCCCCACCCCTCCTCTTTCGATATCTTTTTTTTATTTTTTTTCTCGCATTCCCTCACTTTCTCTGCTCATGCTGTGCATGCATGCTCACTTTGTAGTAAAGAGGCTTCTGTGTTTATTAGTATCGCAACTCTGTGTTTGGCATGTTCCCTTTGAGCAGGCAACAATACCTCGTACTCTAATACCTGTCAGGCACACACGCGCATATACACACACGGAGCCCTCCACGTCTGATAGGAATGTTTTTCTCTCTGCCCTGTCTTAATCTTGCCCTGACACAGAGCATTGTGAGCTGTGCTGCGTTGCCATCAGAGGAGAGCATGTCCTCTCATCATCCTGAGAGAGGGCCTATTAGAGGAGCTGAGGAGGATGGGAAGCGGAGAGGAAACGGGGAGAAAAGAGAGGAGAGCGCAGGTTCAGGGCAGGATAATTGACACGGCAGCTCCCGCTGCCTGCGGAGGAGGTTTTTTTTTTCTGTACTGTGCCTTTAGTGAGAGTGAAAGATAGAGAACAAACAAGATGCTGTGAACAAACCAGCACCAGCAAACATATATACAGTCCATTTCCATGCACGTGGCAAACAGCGTTTTCCCTTATGTTTATAGGTTTCTGTGAGACCTGCACTGATTGCTTGACTTCTGGGTCTCGAAAATATATCTGTTAACTAATAAGTATGGAAGCATTTTGCTGCCCTGGGCCGTTTTTATTTTCACCTAAATATTTTATCGCTTTAATTATTCCATAGTTTACATGTAGTTTAAAGTAATGAAGACTTAATTTAAAAACAACCAAGTTCAGCAAATGCTGTCAAAGAGTCTAAACAATTTACTGAAGTCCTGTAAATAAAAAAATAAGTTAGTGGTGAACTCAAGACGCCAGGTACTTTGCTCTTTGTTTACAAGTTTTTTTTACATTGCAGTGCTTGATTTCTGCACCTGATAAAAAAAAAAGCAGACAATGCACAATATGGACAGATGCAAAAGCGGGCACAGGAAGTCTCATGCACTGTTTTTTTATAAGCTTCTTTCTCTGTTACCATGAAATTTAAACAGGTCGCACTTTATTCACAAAATTTAGATGTTGCAAAAATAGCTGATTTTGACACTCATTCTGTTTGCTTAGGTTGTCATGAACAGAAATTCATCTCGACATTTTCTGTAGTTGTATCTTTCATGAATGTTCGCAAAGTAAAATCCGTCGGAGCAAAAGATTGTATTTATACTTGTTCCTTTTTGTACATTTTGCACACATTCAGCCAGCGACATGAATGGCTTAGTGAGATTTCCCTCAAGATTTACAAAATGCTTGTCTGTTTTTCTAACATTTGACATTGGTATCCTACATTTGGTATTCAAACATAAAAATAATTGTTGGTTGAAGATTATCGTTTGGAGAATTTAATTAACATCTCAGCTCTAGCAGTATATTTGCCTGACATGAGCCAATTATCACTTCAGATGATTACTTACTGTCACTTACTTTTGATATTGCCAGTAGCAGGTGCGTTCGTTATCACTTGACAAGCTGCTGGGACCTTGAAATTTCTCTCATGCTCTACACGTGTGTCAGTAAAGGCCACTAATATAACTTTAATAATCTATGTTTTTGATGATTTTAGCAGCAGCAATTAATAATGGTTAATTTCCTGTCTTAGATTACGTTCACTTTTTCTTTTCTTTTTTACAATTTTGCTTGAATACCTTGAAATGGAATTCAAAGATCAAAAATTACAACATGAAGGCTGAATGTTATTTGTTGCTCATTGAAAAAGTGGAACTCATATATTTCATAGATTAATTATCAAAATATTTCAAGCCTTTTATTTCTTGGAAAATTGATGATTATGCCTCACAGGTAATGAAAACACAATATTCAGTGTATCAGAAAATACGAATATTACACGAGATTGATGTATTTTAAACATAAGCGTCAGGCTTCTGAAAAGTATGTTTTTGTATACACTCAATATTTAGTTGGGGCTTCTTTTGTATGAATTACCAATGCAGTATGGCATGGAGGTGAGTGCTGAAGTGAAATGGAAGCCCAGGTTGCCTTGTTAATGACATTTTGGTCATCTGCCTAATTGAGTCTGGGATTCCTGATCTTCCTCTTGACAATACTCCGTAGATTCTCTACGACATTCAGGTCAGGCCAGATTGCCGTACCGCTATGGTCATTGAACCAGCATTTGGCACCTTTCACAGTGTAGGCAGGTGCCATGTATTGAACATCTCCATGAAGCTTGTTAGCAGAAGGAAGCTTGAAGTCCTCTAGAATTTCTTGATAGATGACTGCGTTGACTGTGAACTTTGGAGAACACAGTGGACCAACAACAACAGATGACATGGCACCCCAAACCATCAGTGAGTGCGGAAACTTCACACTGGACTTGAAGCAATGTGGATTCTACGCCTCTCCATGCTTCCTCCAGACTCTGGACAAGCTTTGCTTACATCTTAGAAGAAGACTTTGGATAACTGAGCATTTCAGTTCTTCTTCATTTCAGCCCAAGTTAAGCATTTCTGATGTTGTCAGGAGTTCTGGCATGGCTGGACATAAACAGAGTTGATTACAGATTACACATTTTGATGCTTGATTGACAAAACAGGCATGAGATGATTTACTGGTGGGTTGAAACCGATGTGTGCACAAAAACAGCAAATATACAAAATGTAGAAGGAGTAAAATGACCGATCTTCTGATTTTGGTATTCTTTATCAGTATGTGTTTTGCTCCTTTTAATGGAAGGTTTATTACAAAACTTGCTTTTGTGCTTTTTCAAAAATAAAATAAAATTGGGAAGCCGAATGCTATCAGGCAGACTCTTGCAGGGGAGCGAACCAGAAACTTTAAATTGGGGGTTTTGCTTGTAGTCAACATTTCAGTAGGTACTATTGGAACAACACTTGCATGATAAGTCAAGGAAGGAAAGAAGAAAGGGAAAGTTAAGGAAACGAACATTTTTGCATCAAAACTATATTTATTGGACTACATCTATATTAGTCCTGCCTAGCACCCAGAACTAGTAGAGAGGAATAGCAAGCTTACAGGCACTGTTGCATTTCTTCATCTAAGCCCCAACTCAAGGAGAAACAGAGAGCTCAGACAAAGATAAAAAATGTGCGGCTTTCTGCTTACCTTAATCTGTAACCTATAAAATAAGATGAAAAGACGCCTGGCCACTCTGTTCTTTAACTCTGTTATCAGCTTTTCAAAACCAAGCTCTTCTGCTGTCTTTCAGGCTCAGGTGCTATTTTATTGTATTGCATGAGAAAGTATTCTATTGTGGATGTTTTCATTATTACTATATTTCATTGTCTGTTGAGATTTTTTTTTTTCACATGTGTGTATGCTTGAGGAGGGTTTGATAAAAATACATTATAAGTTTGATGGGGCACTATCTGTCCTCTTTGTGTGATAAGGCTGTCTTCAGAAGAAAATGGATTAAACACTGTATATGCCGCTCTATTTTTAGTCTCACAAAGATGCACACAACAGGACGAAGGCCAGGCACCAAAAAGCACAATCAACACAGGTTTTAGTTAAAGCTCACAAGTTTTAAGACAGGAGATTGCATAAAAAAACAAAACAAAACTGTGGACTCTTCTGACCTGTGAACATACTCTCTTCTCTTGGTCCTTTACAAATGGCTTTTCATATGGAAAAAGTATTGTTATTCCATGCTTAATAATGCTACAGGACTCCATCACCACAACACTGCTCTATCAAACTCCAAGTATCTCCAGAGATAATTTAATCACCAAATGCCAAACTGCCACGCCATATTTAGGTGTAATTTTCATCCATGCAAAGGTAATTTGTTTCAGTATTATGAATTAATTAAAGCCTAACGAAGATGGAGAAGGTTGTAGAATGTCTAATCAACAGGCCCTTGAAGACTGATTGATTCTCTTCCCTACACGCACTGGCTTACTGAGCTTTGTCGCCTTTACTATCGCAGCTTCTTTTCACTTTTTCTTTCTACTATTTTTCCTGTCGTAATAGGATGTTTTTTTTTTTTTTTATCTCTAACTTAAGGCTTTGACATGTTTTCCGTGTTGGTATTTGAAAAAAAACAACAGCAACAACAAAAAATACATTTGGAAACATAAATGTCCTTGCACATACTTCCACTGTGTTTTTCTCATGTGTCTATAAAGAAACAGGCAGCGATGTGCTGGTTCAATGAATTTTCAGAAGAAAGGACGAAAGATTTCTCACAAGGCTTTGGTGCAACTGTTGTGTTGAAGGGGCGATATTATGCAATTTTGTTACCTTCAGTTGTTATAAAATTCATGTTTATATCACAAATAACTTCAAAGAAGTTTGACTTTGCAATCTGACACATTGAAATTGATCTTTGTCTCTATAAGAAGCTTTCTTATATATTAGCTAATTTGCATATTAGACCAATGAATGATGTTGACGATATCAGTAATTTTAATGAGGGTGATAAAAACACCCCAAATATGTTTGGGATAACTACAAGTGAACTTCCATTGTCAGCTCTTTTACTGTCACTTTAAACACATGTATTCGGAATCAGGCACTGCTATTTTTCAAGTAGTTTAAAATTTCAACATCACTTTGCTAACACATCTGTACAAAAAAAAATAAAAAATCCCATGTCAAACATGAGATACGTGACATTTATAGCCTCATCAATCCGTTAAAGCAATGGCATTTCATCACTCAGTCATTAGTCATTTTGTGTTATAGTTGCCTGATTATCAGTAGGTCTGCTTCTTAATGAGTCTACGCTCCTCATATTGAAAGGAGTGAATTGTGCCAATTATTTACAGTTCAGTTCAGATTTGGAATTTGCTGACAGCACTAGACGATCCCAGTGGTTACAGCAATGATTTGTGGCCACATGCTAATACGCTGCTTGAATCACATTCTGCTCAGTTCTGTTTTTCACTGTTTACAGATCAACAATGCCTCTGCGGTCAATTTTACTGCGCTCCTTTTTTTTCTCTTTCTTTTCTTTTCTGTTTTTTTTTTTTTTACCGTGAACAAACAGGGCATTTTCCCCAACTATAAACACATAGAGTACTTCACCAACCCAGTGGTACACCCTTTCCCCCAATTGGACAAGTTACAGCTATAAAGTTTCATTTATCTTATTGTGATTTTTATGCTGCTGACCAACAAAAGGCAGCACAAAGTCAAAGTGAAAGAAAATCACACAGTATCTAAATTTACAATCTGTTGATTGTCAAGTTGGTTTGGTTTTAACACTCCTCAGAGGGTTTTCACATTGGTAACATAAAGACTAAGGTAAATCTACCCAGCAGGTAAGGAAAGCTGTTCTTGAAAAGCTTACAGCTTAAACTTCCTCAAATCAGGGTTAGAAAACTATGTCCCAGCCTTTCTAATAAGTAGTCCAAAAAGAGTAAGATTGCAATCATCACCTTAAACTTGACAGGCTGTTCAAGGTAAGTATTTTACAGAGAAGCAGCCAATTTGACTGCGATAACTCTGGAAAAGCAGCAGAAATTATATCAGAGGTTGGAGACTATTGACAAGTCTATTTTTGCATCACACATATTGAAACTATATTGGGAGCTTTTGACTGTTAATATTAGGTGAATCCTCCGCAAATATGACCACTTTAGAAAAAACAAAAAAGCCAGTGGGAGTTTGCCACTGGTCAGGTGAGACCAACATTTGAGTTTTTGAACCTCAGTCAATGAATAGCATTCTTCATAACCCTGATCACCCTTCACTGTATCAGAACATAGTGGTGGCAGCATCAAGATGTGGGGTATTTGTGGACCTACATGACTATGAATCAGTTTAATAATATCAGAACTTGATGTTAATTTGCTAAATTTTTAATGCATCCTCTGGACTGAAGGGAATGTGCCTTAGACAGGAGCCAGTTTTACCCACTGTTACAGAGTGGGTAAAACTAAAGTGAAATGCTTGAAACACCACAAACATGACAAACCACATTACACAGCTCCATCTGTAGCAGCAGGTATGTTTGATCTTACCTGCCATTGTTAAGCAGGGGTGGGATAGCTCCAACATGTGATGCATGTGTAGTTATTGCTGCAGAACCTTATTCACTGTGACTGCGTATTTTCCATGGGGAATAGAATACCAGGTGCTCCAAATAACAGCAGTGAAGTCACACAAATGCTGAAAGGAAGTGAGCTGAAAAGAAACCTGGAGAAACCTGAATGCCAGATTTCTGTATAGGATTTTTATTTAGTTACTGATGAATTTAGAGATCTTGGACTCATTGTTGACTTGTGAGTAAAGTATATGTGCTTTTTGAATGTGTGGAGGTCAAGAATTTACATGTAGCTGCTAATACACATTTTTAATGTCTTTTTTAAATTTTTGTTTGGTTTTTTTTTTTTTTTTTTTTTAGAGCTCATATCTTGATATGTTCAATATCAAAAGTCAGGCTTTTTCTAAATTGTGTTAAATTTCTGTCATAGAAATTTTTTTTTTTCCCTTAAGGAAAAAAGTTAATTATTTCTGACTTTGATTTAAAGAAATGAGTAAGCTTTCCAAATATCTGTCTCTCTTTTATTATCGTTCACTTTATTCTTACTTACATGTCAGTTACTGGCTGCAAACTACGTTTCCATGCTGCAGTTCGGCTTCATCATCTTTTATCCTATGGCCAAATTGTCTTGTTCATTAATTATATTTGTTGACATTAGGACAACTCTTTGACGCATTCCTCCCTCTTATATATGCCAGAATAAAATGTACAGGGCGTATCTGTGTGTCACTCAATCATTCCTGCAGCTGCAGCTCCCAGGGGCCCGGGAGTTTGTTTTCAGATCCAAGTACAAGCCGCAGGGTACCTAAAAGTGTCCTTTTCACCCCCTAAACATTCACGGCATGGTACAGTAAAGTAAAAGAACACAGTGCATTATAAATCAAGGTCAGAACATGGCAGAGCCATACACAGGGAAGCCATTCTCACACACACACCCCACGTCAGATGTTATCTGTCTTTAAGATCTGAAGGCACACTGTGTTGTTTCACTGAATCACAAACACTCACCAAAAAATGCTCACGTCCAGACACACACACAGACAGTAAATACAACAAATACCTTCTCATCTACCAATAACAACATACCTGCCATCCAGCTTTTGATAATATAAATATTTATTCTGCATGCTTGAGATAGTCAGAGTTTGCTACGTGGTTCAGACAAAAGGTTTCCAGTCTCTTGGCAATCCTGGTTAACAATGAATGAATGTACCCTGTACAAACTGTGCGGTTGCAAACACAACAAACACAATCTTGGGTTATGAAAATCCTGTAAAGACTGTGGCCTGACAACCAGTTGCTTTAAGCCATAAATCTAACCCAGAGTACTTTTCTTATCATGGGAATTTAGAAATGTAGTGAAGGTTTTTGGAAACGAACTTAGTTGTGATAAGTTGGGGGGGTGGGGAGGAGGGAGAAGCGGGGAGGTAAATGTGTCTTTCTTTTTATTTGTTTTTGGAAATATGAGAGGCCTTAAAGAATTTGCACCTGGGGTTAGGAACGTTGAGACTTGTGAGTGTAAATATTTACCATTTAAACTTTCATGAAAGGTAATGTGTTATTTATTATGAAACCAAACAGTGTCCATTTTTTAAAATTAATTTGTTATTAATCTGCAGTTGCAAAGTTTCCTATCTTACCATGTGTGCCAGTGTTTTGAAAAATAAGTTTTTCTTCAGTGCAACCGAGGGTGGAACATCAACTCATTTGTCCCCTTTTGTTGCGCTCCTGCTCTGCATGGTCGATATATCCTGAGATTAATAGAGAGGAATTCACAATGTCATGCTGCGTCTTGACCAGATGTGTTACTTCTTCAGTTTTCGTTTTTAAGTCAAAGATCAACTGATGATCTTGACGTTAAATTTCAGGATTTATTAATCAGACACAATTATTCACTGATGGTTTTACTTTCGGTTTAAAACCCCCAGTATTCCAAGGTGAGTAAAGGATCTGCATGGCTTAATATGAGATTTGGTGGTCAGGCTGGGTTCTGGTTGACTCATCTTGCTTCCTCCTTACTGAGCAGTTCTGGTATTTTTGTTGGGTTTGTTGTTTTAATTATGCCTAGGTGCTTTCCTTGAATTAGTTAGGTATTGCGTTGGTTGTTGTCTTGGTTCTCTTTTGTCTTATGGATCCTGCCATGCTTTGTTTTTTTTTTCTGGTTTAAAACTTGCATTTTTAAATCTGCCTTAAAATTGTTTTCTTTCTTTGTCATGACCTTGCAAGCTGACTTATGTCACTGATAAATATTGAAACACATAACAGTGAGGTCTTCCATGTAAAATAATATAAAAACAATCTCTTTATAGTCATTAATTTGTTCATATTACTTTGTCCTCCTAGGGTTCTAACCTTTTTAGTGTTTTTATATACTTTTTGTCTGTTCAGACCAATAGCAGGAAAAGTATGTTGCTTTATGTTTTTGTCCTTTATGTAAGGAAATATAAGATCTTGTTTTTTCAGCTGCTTTGCTTCTCCTTTCTACTTGTCCAGCTAAATGCTCATTGTTCAGCGTTCAACAGCTTCATCTACATGAAACTAACTATGCTAGATAAATGGTGACATCTTTTCTAAAACCTTTGACCTTTGAAAAACCAGTTTCGAGTCTTGCACTAGACATGACTTGTCACCTTTGACGCTTGTAATGGAACTTGATTCCTACAATTTTTTTCAACTTTCTGATACTTACAGGTCCTACATCCTCTAAGAAAGAAAGACAGAGATTATGTTTAGAAGACTTGGTACCTGCTACAAAATGCAGTGAAAAAATAACAGCTTGTTCTATTTGTATTAGGAAGTTGGAACTAAAATCTAAAAGACTGTCAGCTAAGCCAGAGTTCAGATATACTGTAGTACGGCAACTGGGCGTGTACAACATAGAGAAAATTGTTACAAAAACATGCTCATTTGCACCTCTGATACTTAAGTGCAATGACTTTTGCAAGCTTGCTTTGTTACTATTTTGAATAGAAACAAAATAAACATATCAACTTTTAGTGCAAGTAGCAAATTATACTTGTTTTCCAGCTTGCAGCTACAAGTCAATATACTTGTGTGTGACACTTCTAGAAGACAATTGGGCTTAGAAAAAAATTCTTCTTTCACACCAAAGACATCCAAAACTATTTTTCTCTTAAAAGTCTTGTAATGCCGCTTCATCAAGTTGTACAGTAGGTGTGATGTAGACAGAGAAAAGGGGGTGGTAATAGAAACTATTAAGTTGCATTAAAAAAAACAAAACAAAAGAAACTGGTTCAAGTCATGAGAATAAAATGCATGAAGGCAACATTATTTAGTGAAAGGCATTGGGGTGTGTACGTGTATTTGTAAGGCTGTTTATTCAGACAGTATGTAGCACCATGGGAAATGCAGCAGGGAGACACAAAACAAACAAAACAAGTAAACTGAAACCTGAGAAGCTGGTACACCCAAATTATAGAGGCAACTTTTCCCTGAGGACATTTTACAGTCATTTTGACATTCATAAGGGGACAGAAATACTTTCTTTATCCAGTTTTTATTCTCACATGAAAATTGTCATTTTGCTCAAAATAAATTGCATCTATCATCTGACTTGGTACAGTTTTAAGAGGTAAACTTTAACCTTAATTTTCTTTACTTAGCATAGCGGAAAGTGAAATACCTATTCATAACCGGTTAACCTCTCCACATTTGCAAACAGTGCAGCCAGTGAATACACTCTTAAAGATTATGGATCAAATAGTGAGACGTCTCACAGACGTCTTAGATGTTTGGATATTGTTTCATAATCTGAAAGCTCCTTAAACTTGCACTCAACTTTATCTCTGATCAGTCTGTTTTTTGATCTTCATGATGCTTATTGTCAATAAACATTAAACAGTTATATTTATATGAGACTAAGTTCATATAATGCATGTCACATTTTCACCGGATGTCAACATTTTTACCAAGTTATTTTGGTAAAAATATCATCATCTCTTGTTTTTTTTTTTTTCTTTATTGACCAATTAATAGCCTTTTGTCAAACCTGGTCAAACTTCCAATCAGAATTTAGTTATGAGGGATACACCACTGCCTGGTCAGATGTCTTTATTCTTCTCTCCCCATCATGCTGAGGCTTTTATGTCTCACGTCTAACACACATGCACAAGAAAGACGTAAAAAAAAAATAAAAAAAATCACATGCACGCACACACATAAATTCAGCACACCTTATTACTCTTTATTAATCTGCAGGGTGTTAATTGAACCTCCACCTCCCAGCCCCCTCCCTGAGTTGGAGCTATACCTGCATTCCTGCTCTCATTATGAGTGAAGGTGCCTTTGGGAAATGTAGAAGGGGGGAGGAGGTAGAAGAAGAGGAGACTCTTGTCCCCCTGGATAGAGTGGTTGTGCATCAGATCTGGCTGAATAAAACTGAACAACTCGGTGTTTGTTTTCTCTCTCCATTCAAAACAAAATTTTGCCTTGAGAAAAAACATCCGTCCATTTTCTAACACACCTGTCCCTAGTGGGGTCAGGAAGGTTCCTGGTGCCTGTCTCCAGCTAACGTTCCAGGTGAGAGGCGGGGTTCACTCTGGACAGGTCGCCTGTCTGTCGCAGGGCAACACAGAGACAGACACAGGAAAAACAACCACACACACTCACACCTAGGGAGAATTTAGAGAGACCAATTAACCTGTCAGTTATGGTTTTGGACAAAGCCGGAGTACCTGGAGAGAACCGACGCATGCACAGGGAGAACATGCAAACTAAGTGCAGGACCTTCTTGCTGTAGTACTACAGCCCTCTGAGAAAAAACATTTTAGATATATAAAGTTATGCAAACAAAATATGTGCTCAGACTCTCATCAGCTGCCTGCCTCTTCCCTTAGACTCATTACCTTCCACATTTAAAATCAGGTGTGCAACAATCTGCTGCACTGTGAGAGTCTTTGAAAGCCTCAGCTTTCTCTCAGGCTGTGCTTTCAGCATTGGTCCTGGACAATCTCTCTCCCAGATAAAGACTGATAGTTAAAACAACACTTCAAGTCTGTTGTTAAGTCTGTAATTTTAACAAACATTCCACACTGCAAGAGGAAACAAATTCAAGCCTCTGCCGACTTCTGTCTCCCTATAATAAAGCTGTCAAAACACCAGTTGTCAGCCAACGGTTTTCTTTCTTGTGTGGGTGTGTGTGTGCGTGCGTGTGTGGGTGTGGGTGGGTGTGTGCGTGCGTGTGCGTGTGTGTGTGACACAATCACAGTGTCCTAAATTTTCTCTTAGAATGTTTATTAGAATGAGCTGTGGACTTAAGTGTTTACTTTTCTCTCGGTGTGTCGATCCTGCCTGCTGTTTTCACATGCTGAAGCAAAAGATTACATAAAAAAAATCCCTCCACCTGAAAATTACATACACTGCAAGAATTGTGAAGCAATGGGTGTCTTTTCATCCTGAAAAGGAATTGCTTATTTGGGAAAGGTTTACATTTATTATTTCGGAAAAAAAGATCAACTGATTTACACTGCCTTGCAAAAGTGCTGGATTACAACAACAAACTTCCGTGTATTTCATCCTTATTTCACATGACAGACAAACAAAAAGCATTGTGTATTCTGTAGTTCGAAATTGAAAGGTGGAAGGAAAATGTAATCCATGACAAGTGTTCATTTGTATTTAGACCCCTTTACTTTAATGCTCTGAAATGACACTTAATGGTGCAAACTGTCTCCAGAAGGATGCTTGCTCACCTGAGAGTGAGTGAATAATTAATTAATATAGTAATGTCTCTCTTTCTGTGGAAACCACCTTGTGCTGCAATTACAAGCTTTGCTGCTGAATGTTTTAGCCAGCATTTATACAAGGCCCTTGGTTTTTGTTCTCATGTCAGTCTCCACGTTTTGGAGCAAAATCCATTCATTTCAGGGACACAGAACTCGCCTCCTTCCTCAGCAGTAGGAATGATTGGACATTCCCATCGTGTTCTTAACAGTATAAATACATAACCGGATGGTCATGTATTTAGAAAAAATATAATTGATGAATGTGGCACCTTCAAGCATCTGGAAATTGTTCCCAAGGATGAAGCAGACTTAAGAGCTTCGCAGTTCTCTTCCTGATGTCTCGGCCGATTTCTCTAGACTTCCAATCGTGTCAAACAAGAAAGGAGTGTGTTTCAGGTGCGACTTTAAAATACATCCACGGATATGCCAAATGTCTCAATTTCAAAAGCCATGACATCATCATCTGGGCTTTTCCTCATCGTTTAGAGATTTACACGTAAACTTATGAATTTGAAGAAAGTTACAAAAAAAAAAAAATAAAAAAATTCTGAACAATTATCTGAAAATTCTTTCTCAATAAGTTTTCTAGTATTTAGCAAATTTAACTAATTTTGGTTATTCTAACGTTGGAAAAAAAGAGAAGTTTGGTTTGGTTTAACATTAGACGGTAAAAAAAAGATTTTGTTTTCATTTAGTGTATGCAAACTTCTGGTTTCAGTTGTTTTATGAATGGATTCTTTCACCGGAGTCCTGAATCACTGCAGATCCTGCAGAGTTAATGTAACTCTCTTGGCTGCTTCTTCAGTCAACCCTCCAGCTGGCCTGTCAGTTCAGGAGGACGGTCATGTTTCGACATGTTTGCAGCTGTGTCACACTTCATTTTTTCTACTTTAGGACTATTCTCTTAATTTAATGCACACACCAAAAAACCCAGAAAATACAGGGTATGGTGTTAAGAAATAACAGGAAAATTACAGCTGAAGAAAGCATGAAATGAAGGTGTCTCACAAACTCAAATGATGCTGTCTTAGACTTTAAGTTTATGATTTAGGACATTTTTACGTGACATTTTGTGGACCATAAATTTCTTTCTTTTTTTTAAATTTTACTTCTAAATCTCGTTTTTGTATGACTATGTAGTTTTGTAGTTTTTCTTGGTATAAGCCTTAACAAAATATTTAGGTCTAAATCATGGCTACAAATAGAAGTATCATTCCCTCATGTGCACACATGTTTTTGTTGAAAACAGGTCTGTGTTTTTTTGGGTTTTTTTTTTGCCACTTCACAATTTCTGGTTGTAACGCCAGACATTAGAAAACATTCAAGAAATCTTAATATTTTCTGCAAGGGTCCTTGAATGTTTCTACCTGCATAGTTTCAGCTCTTTTTCTAAATGGTCTTCCATCCAAATAAGCAAGTCGAAAGGTTTATTTTACACAGATGTGGCTGGTTACAGGGATGCATATGCGTCATTTATGGTGCTGAGAAAAAGAGTGCGCATGAATAAATTGTACGCTTACATGCATGCGTGTGTGTGCGTGGCACGCGAGTGTACGCCAGGCGAGAAGAGGATCCGATTAGTTCTACTCTGAAAGTAATTACCTTAATTAAAGCAGTAATGTGTGGAGACAGAGGGGAGAAAAGGAGGGAGAGGCAGGGGAGAACCTGCCATCTTTTATAGGGCAGTTTAGGGGCTGTGTGATTTAAGGGGCACACTCAACACAGACGAAGAGAGGAGGCAGAGATGAAAGAGAGGTCTGACTCAGAGAGAATGGTGGTGGATTTTAGCTATTTTTGATGTGAAAGAATAGAAATAAATTAAGTCGAAAACGTGGAGGAAATTAAATATTTGGAAGAAAAAAAGAATTTATTACTTTTGGTGTTACATAGGCAAAAATTATTTCATCGCAGAGGGGTTGAGGGGGATATTATACCACAATGCACCAAAAATGCACAGTTGCCCCAAACAAGGTTCAGGGTCAACCTATCATTGGCTAAAGTTAACCAACTTTCCCGTCATATACATATTTTAGGTGGAAAGCAGTGACTGTTGAGGTTTGAGGGATTTATAGGTGCCAAGAGTCTGAACTCTCATTGCCTCATTGTCTTGTTTCATGTTGGGTGCTGTTGTTCTTACTTAGGCCTGAAAACTTTTGTTCACCATTTCTTTGACTTTTCTCTTCTCCCCTGCCAGTGAAAGTAATGATGTAAACTCACTCTGATGCTTACCCAGGCACTTTAACTCAAAATGTCTGTCATCCTGAATATAAATAAAGAATCAACTCACCATTTGGCCTACTGTACGCTTTGCTTGAACCAGCGGTTCTTGCAATAATCTAATAGCTACAATATCTACAGTCAGGATTTCATTTCTGAAGGCTCTGCTCCAAGTATTTATTTTTGAACAATTGCAGACATTAAGCACTGGCCTGATTCATCTAATCAGAAACATAAGATTACTGTTTGTGCTTGAAAACTTTGTAATTTTATTTGTGGTTATTACAATTAAATTGCATTTTATTAGCATTTTCTCACTTAAATAATTTACCAATGACATTCTAGATGCTACAGTCTCTACAGTAGCATGGACAGTGACAGATATTTAGTTGTACCTGGAGTTTCTGCAGGACAGTGGTAATGTTGGCTTCAGCATGTTGACTCCCAGTTTACATACATGTCATTATTAACGTGGGTTGAATGTTAATGTCGTTGCAAGCTAATAGTTTTCCTCAGAGCTTGCAGAAAAAGTCACTTAATATTTAATGACGTGATTTTCAGCTGCATCTTACAATTCTCTCCTGACTCCATAGACATATCAGCGACATGTAGAAGAAGTCATATGACACAGACAGTCAATCTGCAGCAGCCAGTTCAGTCCCTCTTGTTATTCTCTTCTTGGATTTTAGATTGTTGGTAGAAATCCAGATTGATTATAAAAAAATACTGTAGAACTCAATCATGGAAGCTGGCATGCAAACTTAGATGAAATAGGCAATGCAAAGGATAAATGCACAGCTGACACTATCAGTGAGACTGGCTTAAAATCACAGGCAGGTCACGAACAGTTCATGGGATCTGAGTGTAGTTAGAGCCATGATACCAAGCATTTAAAGGCTTCAATCAGAGTCCCTCGTAATTCAGCTTTTGATGTTTGAATTCAGCTTCCATTTGTAGTCAGAAAGGACGGTGCTTCGTGTTCACTGTGTTTAGGTTGCATGGAGTTCTAAAGACAGACAATCACCAAATCGACAAATAACAATTGTGGCCCACTGGTGGTATCTGGTATAGGAGTAACACTCGGCCACCAACCAGGTCATTTTATTAACATTAAAATATTTCCAGATATGTGAGAGTGAAAAGCGTCTCATTGTCCTGCATGTTTTTATTCTTTCCAAGGCTCCACACTGTGTAAAGTCCATTCGCATTGACCCTGGGTCTGTGTGTGCGCGTGCCTGCGTGTGCGTGTTCTTTATTGTGTGTTTTTGAGTGATCCCACACCTTTGCTTTAATGTGTATACTTTTGCTTCTGCAGCACCAGACAAAGGGATGAAGAGGCGCTTGTGCATTTGCATGAGTTAGAGGTGTCATTGTAATGGCCGCCTAATGGAAATCAAATAACAACCTACGGAGTGCAGTCAGCAGCATGTCCTTGCACTCCGTACGGCTTACAGGTGTGCGTGTGTGTGGTGTGTGTGTGTGTGTGTGTGTGTGTGTGTGTGTGTGTGTGTGTGTGTGCGTGTGTGTGTGTGTGTGTGTGCAGATGTCAGGATTTGGAGTCTGAGTGAAATAGCATTTTTTTTTTTTTTGATAAAGTGTTAATGAAAATAATAACATCCCTGACAAAATATTCATAAAGGTAATGATGAATGCTATATTTCTCAGAGTGATACATCAGAGGCGTCTTGGTTAAAAGAAAAACAGTGTCCGGCATCTCCACACCCCCAAATTATCTGCTGCTTTCACATTTCACTGATAGCATAGATGAGAGCTGAGGAAAATGGACACACAATTATGCTCACTTGTCGTATATTAATACTGCTTCTTGACACCTTCCATGGACCCTGAGCTGTCTTCTCTTTGTCTGCTTTAATTGAAAATTAATGGTTAGTGCGTTGCCAAGGCAACAGTGGCAGCGGAGGTGGGTAGCGAGATGTGCTCAGACAGACACCAGTGGCATTGTTTGTCCTGTCTGACCTTGGAAGTCAGGGTGGGGGGAAGGAGGGTGGGGGAAGAAGAAGAGAAAGGCGATAGAGGAAAGAAAAAAAAAACACATTAAAAAAAGAATAGAAAGGTAAGGGTTGAATGGTGTCTGTTGGAGCGAAGGGAGGGAAAATAAAGTTATTGTGGCTGCGCTTCGGCCAGGTTGGGAAAGAGACAACTTGGGGTGGTGGACTAGAGATGATGTCAAAATGCCAAATTGGGAGAATTATGTTTGAGTAAGAAGGCAGAAAAAAGGCCTGGAGATTCTTCTCTGGATTACCTTTGTGCTGATGGAGTCAGAGGACGCTTTGTGACCCCATAATCATCTGGACACGGGCTCGTGGCTGGATGAAAGTGAAAGGGAGAAATTGTACGCATGTGTGTGAGTGTGAGCGGAGGTGTTGGTCCTAATGTTTACAAATCCATCAGTGCGGCCACAGTGTCAAATGGACACAGACTTCGAGGCCACGCATCTGTGAATTGAAAGAGAGGCACACTGATGGCTCATAATTTACTTTAGAGCTCTGCAGCCCTGGAGTTGGAGAGATGCAGGAGGCTTCTGGATGAAAGCGGCTCTTTACAAAGCGTGTTCACCAACACTTAAATGGCTTCAATTCACTCACCAATGCATTTTATCGTTAATTAACATACATGCCAAATAAAAAACTGATGCTTCAGTAGAATACATTTTCATAATTCTAAGCATGCCATTTTCACAGTCTTTTATAGTTAACTCCATGGTTCAGTCCAGATCTGTCACCGGTTCACCGATTGTCTGTGGAACGCTACTCCAGATTATTCAGAAAAAGTTTGGCTATTTAAGATATTTGAAGGAAAGCTGAAATATATAAATATTAACCCAACAAGCTATTGGCTGGCATTTGGAAAGTACTCAATCCAAGAGGGACATTCATTTTCCTTGGCACTGATTGGCTGTACAACCAAGAGTGGAGATAAAGACGACAGTAGATATTAGCTTTCGCGTTCATGGTAAGATGCTTTTCACTGTATTTATTAATGCCTGTTAAGGTATATTTGTTATTTGAACAATTTAAACAAACAGTTTTCTTGGAAGAAACTCTTAAGCATTTGTGGTTTTTGGCGAAGCAGCTGTAGTTCCAAAACCTGTGAAAACTGGGGTACTTTGAAATTTAAATATAGTTTAAAAACATCACCATGCTTGTAGTGAAAAGATTAATATCAATAGATATAAAACTTTTCCCTCCAGCTTACATTCCTCCTAAGTTTATAAGACCTATTGTGTATTTAAAAAAATAACATCACAGACTTTGAAACATTAATTAAACTCAAGGAATCCAAAGTAGGACTTCAGTGAAGCACGTAAATAGACTTATGAGATTGTTATATACAAAACATGTCTGAAATGTTCTTGCTGCCTGAAGTTCTTCAAAACTTCTTCTAATTCCAAACTCAAAACGCAAAAGAATTGCTGGAATTTTCTGAGATGAAATAAAACAAAGCAGTGCATAATTGTACAGAAGACAAAATTGATTGTTGTTTTTTTAAGCCGTTTTTACTCTGATACCCCTTCATAAAATCCAGTACAAACCATTACCTGCTGAAGCCACCTATTCATCTATACACTTGCGCTTAGAAAGTCTTGGATTATTGTTAGAGTACCAGTGAACAAACAACCTGAAGATCAAGGAATACAGCAGACAGGCCAGGGATGAAGTTGTGGAGACATTTGCATGCAGGTTGTTATAAAAAATACACTTAGCTTGATCATTTACCATATAGATCTTTAATCTGAAAAAACAACAACAACAAAACAAACACAACCATCTACTAAGACAGCAGATGACGAACACCCTGGGCAAGCAGAGTACTAATCAATGAAGCAACAATAAAGCACACAGTATCTTTGGATGAGCTGCCAGGCACAGAAATCTTTTTGCAGGTCAATTCATGAAGCTTATAAAAATGTAGGGCAGGCATCTCGGAAAGACCGTGCTCCGATCAGATGTATACACGTACAGCTGTTTGCCTACAGGTGAAATATGGAGACTAATGATGCACAACCCTCTGAACATGTCATTACCACAGTGAAACTTGATGGTGGCACTGACATCCTGTGGGAAGGAACTTTTTTTCTGTACTGACAGGCAAGCTGGTCACAGCTGATGAGAGGATGGATGGAGCTGAATACAGGAAAATTCTGGAGGCCTTTTCAAGGCGCTGAACAAGCACCTAAGTCTGTGATGAAATGGTTTGGATAGCATCTTCATGTGTTAGAACGGTCCAGTCAAAGTTCACATTGGTATCCAATTGATAATTTATGAGAAAATTTAACAGTCATGGAGCCCATTTATGGTTAATGAATCTAATAACATCCTATTGTCAGTAGATTGCAGTTTTGCTGGTGCAATCTATCATGGTGAAGAAGAGCCCATCCAAAAAGAAACGCTTTATATTTATCGATGCAATTAATTTACAACCAAAAGGACAAGATCCCAAATAAAGAGGATAAAATGAGCCTCACCTCTCATGTGTTGAGGAGCAGGTTTCCAAGTCAACCAAGTCACTGCTCCAGCAAAAATGGTCAATCTATATAGGTTGGGTATCTTTTCAGGAAGATTGTCGGGTGATCCCACTATTTTCAGGTATATGTCACATGTCTTAGAAGGAGAACCTGTCACATGCCCAGATCTTGCTGAGTTCACTCAGCTAGGAGCCTAAACAATGTTTAGGAAAAATTCTATTAAAAAAAGCTGTTTATATGCCTCGTCTTTGAACATGAACGATATCCTCACATGTGGCGCGCAAACCGATGTGCATGTCATGTTGAGGTGTTTGCCTTCCAGATGCACTGTAGTGGTTGTGACGTATTACCTTCAAATCCAAAGAGCTGTGACTCTGGCTCATAAAACGCTGAATGGTGTTTGGCAGAGAGGACGTAAGAACACGAGAGGGGGAAAAACTTGTTGTTGCATATGGTGATTGAGTGCAGCTGATGTAAGTGATTGGGGATGCAGAAGGATGGGAAATGATGGATGGGGAGAGAGAAGGAGGAGGCATCACTTTTACTATTGCATGTGCAGCAAAATCCATCATCTTGGAGGGGCCAGATGTGCGTCATTCACATCAAACTTTCCAAATTAAAGAAGCCCCTCGCTCCTCTCTCAACTCCTGTCTCCATCTTCCTCTCTCTCTCTCTGTCTTTCTCTCTCTCTCTCTCTCTCTGTCTCTCTCTCTGTCTCTCTCTGTCTCTCTCTCTCTTCAGAGCGAGCCAATTTTACCGCCTTCTTTTTTTCTTTTTTTTTTACACATACATGCATATCAACACACACCATTCTAACTAACTTCCCCTTTTTGCTTCTTTTTTCACAAAGAAAGTTGCTGAGAAGGTTCATTTATGATGTTTTGCAACAGCAGTGTAGCCTTAGGATGCGGAACACATCTCTGCGCTGGCAGACGGCACATTGTGGGTTATCTTATCTGATGTTAAAAGGGGTGGTGGATGTTATTTGCATGCTGCATTGATGTTCAAATAGCAGTTTGAATGCTTCCTCAGCAGGGAAAGGCTGTGATTGTATGGTTGGCAAGCAAACAAGTGTATCAGATGATATCAGCCGTGGCCTACTTAACAGTACTGGGTTAGACACACTATTCTGTAGCATAAAAACTTTATTCAACTTATACTTTAGATAGATCCCGCTCAAGTTCACCAGCTGCTTCTGCAGAGCATACATTACTTTGGGAAAGTAGTCATAACTGCTGACCTCTTTTCATTTTTTGTCTCGTTACAAAGTCTCAATGTTTTTTCAATGTATTTTATGTGACGGGCCGACAAAAGTACTGCATAATTAATGCAATGAGAGATGAACAATGGAAGGCCATTTTATATGTGTTTCTATTGAGCTTAACTATTTCATTTTTAAAGCTGATTGTACGTTAGCATCGTTTTCAGGCTGGAAAAAGAAACCTTTGTCCTCGTTTTCTGTATTCTTATGGCTTTCTTCAATTTCTTCTCTTGGCTCTTAGCTTCAAGTTGCCGAAGCGAATCGTCCGTCTGTCCATCCATCCATCCATCCATCCATCCATCCATCCATCCATCCATCCATCCATCCATCCATCCATCCATCATTCCATCCATCCAATTAATTTGTGTAGCACATTTAAACAACCTGGCAGTTCAAAGTGATTTACTTCACAAAAACACATAAATGAAACGTCATGAAATAACACCATACAGTCAACACTTAACAAACATCACATTTTGATGAGAACCATCAGAAATTAGCAATACACATCAAATCTTTTAGTCAGTGTTCCAACTCTAAACAAGTGGGGTTTTTAGTCTCCACAACAAAAGTATAATAGTATAATAGTGCCATTATAAACGCCTCAATATATGTGGTCTATGTTTGTGGACATTTCCACTGTTTAGTTGCAAGTCATGATCATGACAATCACAAATATTATTGCATATCAGGTATGAGTTCAGAATGTGACTGAATACAGTGAAATATCAAGCTATAGTTTAAAAGTCACTGCAAACTCTGTGGGAATTTGTTTCTGTAGTGGATTTTTAAGTCAACTGCGCCGATCACGACTGCTGGAAAGAAAGGGGAAAAAAAGGAGAGGTTGAATTGGAAATGCAGCCAGCCTTCTAAAGACATGGTTTGGGAAAATTTCTTAGAGGTTAAGCTAAGAAAATTAGCTAAGATCACTTCTAACCGGAAAGATGTTTCAAATAATTAAGAGGTCTTTAATAATTAGAGCCTGCAAGACATATGTGCTACTAAAAGTACACACACACATATGCACGCACACGCGCACACACACACACACACACACACACACACATGCATATCTGCTTCATTTAAACTTTAAATTGAGGATCAAAATTCCAGGACAATTGTTATTGCTTTAATCTGTTTATCAGAGAGTAAATGCTGAGCAACATTCTAACTATAATGGTTTATTTCTCCTAAAGGCGTTGATGGTGGTTCCTTTCTCTGTCGGAAGGCAGAAAGGAGAAGTTCATGCTCCCTTAAAATAAATATTTCCACGAAGTTGACAAATTTAATCAAGATCCTTAAATGCCAACTCTGATTCAGCGTTCACGCCTGGGTCTAAATGTTCTGTTGGCAAATAATTATACAAAATTTCTCTAATGCAACTTACAACAGACAATACGGACAACAGAAGAGCATAAACTGGGAACGTGACTGAAACGAATCTTCCCACCTTGAATCTCCACCTTAAGTTTAAACCTGACCACCAGGGTCATTTTCAGGGAATGCTTTTACCTTCAATATGTTTTTTGTCAGATTAGGCCTTGGTTCCTGCATTGCAAGTACAATGGGGGAGGTCATAGTAACAGGAAGTGAACACAAATGCCTAAACATGTTTTAGATTTCTATTTAGAAAATGCATTTTAAAAGCATGTTTCATTTTCCTTCCACTTCAGGTATAAAATAACTTTCTGTTGCACGTTTACATAAAATCCCAATAAACTCCATACGAGTTTGGGATTGTAGGAACACAAAAATGTGTAAAAGTTCCAGGTATATGAATACTTTTGAAAGACTATGTGTGCAAGCTTGACTGTGTGTCGAAGTTCTTTGACCCTGCATCTGTTGCACTTTATGGCTGCAGTATGTTAAGTACCTCATATTACAGTCATAAAATGAAGGTCTGAATGTTGGTTGATGGGGTTTAAAGCTGTAGAGGTAATGCCGCTCTCTTTAGCCTCATACACCAGATACACACAGGGCTCCTTTAACTGCCAAAGGCCACATCTGCCTGAAACACACACACACACACACACACACACACACACACACACACACACACACACGCACACACACACACACACACACACACACACACACACGAAATGACAAGACTGAGAGAAGAAAGAGCTGAGAGTGAAGGAGACAAGTACTTGTGGACAAGAGAGGTGCAGAAACAAGAAGGAAGATGAAGTGAATGGTGGACGAATGACAGTAATAAGGAGTTGAAGGCGTTTGAATTGTAAATGAGAGGATGATGATTTGACAGCAGAGGAACTGGACGGACATGGACACATGATGGAGCTTTCATCCCTCGCTGTAATGTGTCATTGTCTTGTTAAAAAGCAAGCGGGGACACTTCTTTCCCTAAGTCCAATTTTCTGAGAGGCCAGCACATGAAAAGTGAAAAAGCAGAGAAAGAGCCTTAAATCAGTCTTTCTTTGACACGCTCACACAACCTTCGTGAGGAGACCAACTTTTTTTTTTTTTCCCTTTGAAGGACTATTCTTTAGCCGTGCTGCCAGATGAGGTTTGATACCTGCGATTTCACAGTTAATCCTTGCTCGAATTCAAATAGCTGGGAAATCATTGTCTTTCTCTCACTTCTCTGTCTTCGCTTACATTTTTGCTTCAGCTCCCGCTCCCGCTCTCCATCTCGGCTCCTTCTCTTTTCTCTGGTCCCAAGCAATGGAGGGGAAAAAAAAAAAAAAAAATTAAAAAAAGGCATGACCTCTGCGTTTTCTCCCCCGTCCTTAAGATTGGTTTTAAATACTCAGCAGATTAAAGCACAGGCATGAAAGCTCACATTAGCCATATATTTAAAAATCCCCCTGGTCGATAATCCGCGTATTTGTCAGAATCAAACACAGGGGAAATAGAAAAGGGACAAATGGCATGATGAGGAGACCGAGCCAGATGTATTGTGGAAGGGAATTAGAACCCGAGAGATACATTTAGAAGAATGTGGCCCAAGACAAAAAGTTCTTTTGGATTATTATTGAAATTCTCTCAAGATGGGCTCACATGAGCATTTGACAGGACAAGATACACTGGAGCAATTTGAATGACCTCTGGCAGTCCTTACTGTCTTCCTCACTTATGAATATATAAATTGCACATTGTAGTTTTAAAAAATGTTTTACTTTTGTCACTGAAAGAAACCTTACTTCATTAATTAAAAATCTGGTATTTGTTACTTGGTTTCAGCTTTTGTAAATAAATGTATCCTATGTATTTTTCATTTCGACAGGCATTGTTGACTGCATTATTTTACACCGCTATGAGCCTTAGAATAAACTTATCTTTCATTGAGCTAACTCAACCTGGTGCTGAAAATGTTAGAAGAAAATAGATTTTTAATTCTATTTATATATAAAAGTATACACATATATATGTATATATACATATGTATATACATATATATATATACATATATACATATGTGGAGCCCTAAAAGGCATTCTTAGAAAAAGGCTCAGAGAATCATGCATCCTCCACCGTGCTTAAAAAGAGATTCTTTTTCACATGTTCCTTCTGATTTATGCCAAAACAATTTAGCGTTTTTATCCATATAGTATGGTTTTCTTAGAGCACTAATTATGTAAACATATCTTAAAAGAACTAAAAAGACCATTAAAAAAGATTTGTTTGTCAGTAGTTTGACATTTGTAGTTTTTATTGATATCAGTTATCAATCCTGCAGCATACATGTGTGTCCCAATATGTCCCAATATGTTTACATGACATGCATGCATGAGAGCCGATCGGGCTTCTTCAAGCAGCATCAGGCTTATAGTTGAAATACTTTAACCACTGTTTGAATTCAGTATGAAGGGAATCTTCCTTTACTAAAGCACAGGGTTTCAGCTGAAAACCTGCAAGAGTTCAGCAAACTTTGGACGTTTGTGGTGGTGGGAAATTACAGCTTTGTTTTTCCAAACAGTCTGTTTGCTTGTACAGTAGTTAGTGTCTAATGGTTGTCATGGAGACTTGGTGACCCCCATAAAAGCAATCTTAGCTGGCTCATTGTGCTTGTTAGCAAAAATAAATATGGCTCCTCTTGCAGTGACGAAAAGAAACAGGCCTCTGTGTCTTCCAGCATTTACTCCACAGGGAAACAGGATGTTATTAAATGAAAGCGTGAAAAAAAACGATTCACTTTAAAAGGGAAGGCATAAATTAAATGCTTAAGTTAAAAAATAATTTTAATTGAATTCTAAGGGTTTTATATAGCTGACACTTGATTTTTAAATAAAAGAAAAGAATTAAGTAAAAGAAAAAGCTAAGGTACGAGTTTGATTTTAGTCATTTTTTGTAGTGAATCATGGTGCTACAATTTATTATAGGCCTTTTTGCACATCTTTACCAGAGGAACCAAAAAATGTGGTCAGCAAAGAGTTCAGGAAGATGCAAATAGGAATTCAAAACTGAATGTGACTGCTTAAGTGCACGGATTCCTCCCCTTCATGGATTGGCAACCTGTCCAGATAGTGTCCTCACTCACACCCACTGACAGCTGGGAGACCCCTCTGCTCCCCCATGACCCTGAACTAGATTATAGAAAACAGTGAGCTGGAGACGAGCTTATTTGCTATGCTTATTATTATTCTGCACATAGAGCAAATAACAAGGACATTCCTCTAAAAGATTTTTTTTTTCTCCTCCGTCTTACACTCACAAAGAGTATTCATAAACAGTTGTTGGTAAAACTGCTGGCTTTAAGCAGCCGAGTGAAGGCAAAGGACGTGAATGGATTTGGAAGTCAAAATGTGTGGGTCATAAATCATTAAACCCTCCACAAAAACAGCTTATTTGCACAAACAGATAGCATAGATGTCAATAACCAGCTAAAACGAATTCCACATCAAATTGTACATAAATAACAAGTTGCCCTGGATGGTGTTAAACCTCCAAGGTTATGAAACTGCAGGACAGTAATCAGTGTGTGTGTGTGTGTGTGCGTGTGTGTGTGTGTGTTTTCTTATTCAGCCCACATAAATGAATTTGTTTAAAGTGTCATTTTGCAAACAACAGAACAAGAAATAAAATATTAAAAAAGATTTCCTCCTGAATGGTTGTAGGGGTGGAAGAGGAGGAGGCTTATTTGAAATATGTGAGGGAAATGTGTGTGTTCATTCAGAGTCAAAAATATAATACATGTTGTGGACATTATGTTCTACAGTACCAGTTTGAAGAAGTGGATCACTTCGAAATGGAAACAAAATGTTGGCTTTTGAAAAGCTTTAACAAAGAAAAATGCCAAAAGTGTGGCATGTTTCTTAGTTTTTCTCCTTTATTCAGTCACCACTACTGTGAATCCAGTGCAACAAATTTCCCTGAAAGGTAACCTGCTGCTTGGGGAGTAGCGTCCAGTTGTATGAAATGTCTTAGTGGTATTTAGAGGTGGGCAATATGACTTTGAAACATATCCTGATTTCATGGTAGTTAACACGATGACAAGAAAACAAGCAATAAAAAGGATGCAAAAGTGTACTTTAATAGTTTTTAAGTCTTATTTGATAAGCTAACATGTTTTAGAACCAGTTTTCATTTACAAACATGTTCCATGGCAATAGATTCCTCTGACTTTGTCATTATATAACAGTCAGACAAGATTTGGTTTCCAATGTTTTCATCATGAATTGGAGCTTATAACTATCAAAGAATCACAAATTTCACTGTAATGACAAAAAAATTGTGTTTAAAAAAAATGCCTATTCCTTCTGTAAAAACAGCTGAAGGAATCAGAGGTTTGTTACAGAACAAAAATCCCCATGAACACCAAGGAGCAAGGCAAGAAGGTCATAAATAAGGTGGTGGAGGGGTTTAAAGCAGGGATAAATTAATCAGACCAGTACCCCAAGCTGTGAATATCTATTAGTTTTTACTATTAGTCATGCTCTCCTTAAATCACTCCTTTATGGAAGGGTGACAAGAAGAAAGACCTTGGTGAGAAAATGCATTAAGAAGGCTACAGAGGGAAGAAGTTGTCCAGTTAGAAGAGACTGAAATTAAACCTTTTTGATTAACATGTAAAGCACTGTTTGTTTAAAAAAAACATTAATTAACGTCAGAGTCACCTCTGCTGGACGATAACACAAATCGTACGGCTAAAGCAAAACAGTTTAATTAAAGTCATGTCGCAATGGCCCAGTCAAAGTCCTTCCAATGTGACTGAGGTCAAAGAATGGGCAAGAGTTTTAGTTTGTAAATTTGAAAAGCTGATAAAGACATACCCTGGAAGACTTTGTCACATGTTGTCATGGAGATGGACAAAAATGCACAGAGAGAGACGTACAACAGATGAGGATGAGATGAGGCCTGAAAAAAACTGCAGCGATGAACAGAGGAAAAAAAGACGCCACACAAATAACCAAAAGCAGATGACTGAAAATGAGAATAACAACAAACCTGCTAAATATTTACTCAGGAAGGCTGGGTATAAACGCAGGCCACACTTTTCAGATTTGCATTTGTGGAGAAAAAAAAAATAGTTGGCGACCCGTAACATAAAAATCAATAAAATACATTAAAGTTTGTGGTTGTAGCTTTTCAAAGTATGAAAAAGTTGGAGACGACTGAATATTTTTGCAAAGCGCTGGGTCTCTGTCTTAGCAGGTATCATGTTTCTGTGAAACAAACGCTTCAATCTCTTATCTGCCGATCTGGTCTTGAGCTGTTTATTGCACGACGCTTGTTAAATTTGTCAACTGCACACTGACGGTCACACTAATGTGACAGAGCTCTCTGGGTTACAACTCTGTCTGCTGCATCAGAAATCTGGGCAGCAGAACATCACATCATTAGAAACATGCCCCCCCCCTCCGTCTCCCCAAAAAACACCAGGTCTTTGCCTCTATCCCTCCTCTGCATCACTCCATACATCACCTCTTTGTCATTGCTTAAACCAGTCCTGACAGCACACAATACAAAGGTAAAACCATGGAGGCTTTTCCACATCATTTTTTTTTTTTTTTCCTGTGTGTGCGCCTGGATGTGTGTGTGTGTGTGCGTGTGTAGGCGTGTGTGTGTGTGTGTGTGTGTGTGTGTGTGTGTGTGTGTGTATGGGGGGGATGCTTTCACAGACAAAGACCCCTGCTGTAGCGAGTCCTGTGGGAAAGGCGTGCGGCCGGAAGATGTGAGCGCGCTGGCGAGTGATAATGTCAGCTGGAGAGATACGCCGTGTCATTTTACACAACCGCACATCAAAAAAGACAGTGGGGGGAGAAAGAAGAGAAGACAGCATGTCATTTGTTTGCTTTGATACAAGATCGCACGAGGGAGTGGATGGAAGTCTTTGCAAATATGCGTGTGTGGATGTGTGTGTGTGTAGTTGGGAAGGGGGGAGCGATATCCATGTGCTTCCGTTTGACAGTAGGCCTCTATGTCTGGCAGGTGAGTGGGGAAAGGACAGGATTTTTGGGGGATTTTCCCTGAAAGGTTTTGTAATTAATTTACACATAACCAGAGATGTCTTAATACTGCCACAGTTGTGTCAGCTGCCGGTTTAATGTTGTAGTTCCTAAAGCCTAATGGGGCTTCATGAAGGCCTTGTTACCAACTTATAAATTGCTGGGTTTTTTTCTTTTAATTCTGTTTAATTCTGTCACAATCTGCTATACGTTTCAGTAAAACATTTTGCCAACCCTGATTTTAGGTGTTGCAAACCACGTCAAACGATCCTCTCACGACTTTCGCCTTGCAGTTGGATGCTTAGGCAACTGCCTGATAACAACACTATTATCTTATTGTGAGAGTCTTATTTGCAGACTCTCTGTCTTAGACATGCCACCTAATTGCAGATGCAGTTGTTTACAAAATCCCTGCTGGTCTGCAAAATACATCCACACAGAACCATCCCTTGCGTATGTTATCAGTATGTTATGTTTAAAATGTCTTCATTTTTTAATTTGTACAAATCGCAGGTGTTTGGGGAATCCTTAAGGTTTCATAGACTTTTCCATTTTGGCTTTATTCTGAAGAAATTATGGCGCAGTGTAGTCTGTGGTGCATGACTCTGTGCTTGACGTTACATGTGTCTGAACTTTAAAATCAGGGTGTTTTGACATTAAAATCTCGGAATTTCACAGAAAACATATATTTCTTTGATGATTATTCTTTTCTCTTTTGCAAACCTCTAAAACAAGGACATTTAGATATAGATAAGGCTATAAATATGTCATTTATAAAAACAAGAAAGTGATAACAGCTGAGACACAAGTAAGGAAGGAAGGAATGACATGAGGGCTGCACAGTAGCGCAGTGGGTAGCGCTGTTGCCTTGCAGCAAGAAGGTCCTGGGTTCGATTCCCGGCCCGGGGTCTTTCTGCACGGAGTTTGCATGTTCTCCCTGTGCGTGCGTGGGTTCTCTCCGGGTTCTCCGGCTTCCTCCCACAGTCCAAAAACATGACTGTCAGGTTAATTGGTCTTCCCAAATTCTCTCTAGGTGTGAGTGTGTGTGTGCATGGTTGTTTGTCCTGTTTGTCTTTGTGTTGTCCTGCGACAGACTGGCGACCTGTCCAGGGTGAACCCCGCCTCTCGCCCGGAACGCAGCTGGAGATAGGCACCAGCAACTCCCGACCCCGTTAGGGAGAAGGGTGACGGAAAATGGATGGATGGATGGATGGAATGACATGAGAATCGAAGGAGGGATAGAAGAAAAGAAGAACTCAAGGAAAATAACACAGACACATAAAAGGAAGGACAACCTTTAAGCAACGTGAGAGAGAATGAAGTTTGGAAGTACAAATATTTTTCCATTCTCTGATCAGTTTTTTTTTTTTTTTTTTTCTGTGCATTTCCAGACCTGGAAAATACTGAAACCAAATTCCAAGCTTTTGTTTTAAGCATGAATCCTGTTAACAGAGCAAAGCAGGTCTAAAAATATTAAATCTCTTTCCTACCGAGAAAATGTAAAGATGTAAATGTTCTTTGTTTGCTTGGTTTCCCTCACTTATTATTCAGTTTCATCATGTCATAAATCTCCAAAGTGAACTCTTAAGTAAAATAACTAAAAAAAAAAAGCTACAACAAAATCATGGTTAATTATGAACGACTTGCACTTAAACTTAAAATAGCAATGTGGAAACTGACTTTCAGTAAGAAAGTTAAAATAAATTACAGTCGTAATCCTTCTTCATCTTTGAGTCAACAGCCACTTGAACAGTTAATCCTTCAGCCATGAACACGCTGCTTTTTTTTCTAGTTAAAGTAAAGACCATATTTTTGACAGTTTACTTTCAACCAGATGAGTTTTATTAATGTTTAAATAAAAAATATTTTAAAAAATCATCTCATTTATGCCTCCACCTCTTTGAGTTTGGTTGTTTTTGAATACTTTCAGCCGAAAGCAGCTGCTTGTTAGATTCACACACCAGCTGGGTGGACAGTAGACTACCAGGTCCCAACCCCAGTAAAGCGAAGAAGTGTGTGTTAAAATAGCTTGGCTGGGTCTCCCTGATTATTCACTTCCATGAAAAAGCCACAATGAGCAACGAGTACTGATAAACACATTCTCTCAGTGTGTCTTCGCTTTTGTTTTTATTTCAGTGTGTATGCGTGTGTGTGTGTGTGTGTGTGTGTGTGCGTGCGCGGTGTCTTGACGCGGAGCAGCTGGGACAGTAAACATGTTTATGAGAGACTAATAGAAAACACGTGGTGATTGGCTGTCGGACGACCGGCGATACACACTCAGACATTTGCACAGATGTTAATGTCTGAGTGGAAGCCACAGATCACAGCAAAAGCATTCGAACCTGATTTGCACATCTAGGCACCTTACAAACACACATTTCAATTGACTGTGGAAGGAAGGAGGCAGGTGGGAAAAATCTGTTAACAAGACAACTGCTAGTTCCATGATCCACAAATCAAGGCTTTCTGGAAGCAAACCAGACTCCCTTCTTTTGAAGGAAAGCCAGGAGTCAGACATGTAAAATTAAAGATAGCATGTTTCCCCATAGTGAAGCATGAAGGTGACACCGTCAGATAGTGGGGATGCTTTCCTTGGCTGGGAAGCCAATCAGGCCTGATGAAGATTCAAGGCAATGCATAAAGAAAAAGAAAAAAAAGCTATTTGACAATCCGAAAGACTGGAGATGGGCAAAAAGATCGATGTTTGACCCAAAGATTCAGCCAGAGCTACAGCAGAGCCGTGTCTGAAAATGGCCCAGTCAAGTCATGATACAAGACCAGCTGAGAATAGCAGGACTCGAAAACTGCTGTCTGGCTAAGACGGCTGATCTTGTGGCTGATCTTGTACCATTATGTAAAGACAAAAGGTCAAAACCGGGCCAAAGGAAGAAGCTGCACTGCATCAAACATAGACAGACCTCATACAAATCACGCAAAACGTTTGTGATTTTTGTTCGAGGAACATATTGAAAACCTTGAAACCTTCCCACTCCCACGACCAGGGATTACTTCACGTTGATCCCAGTCCTTCTTTTGCTGTTGTAACGTGACGAGATATGCAGTTTCAAGGCTGATTGGTTTTCTTGCAAAACATTGTGAACTAAAATGGGACTTCTTCTGAAGCAGCGCAAACATTTTTACCCAGATCACGTTTTGTTGTTTTCCTTGTTTTACTTCTAACCACAGTGCGCTGTTGTCTTTGCACAACCACAGAGCCAACAGTGGTGTGTTTGTTTGCTCCGTCTTCCCACTTTGTCCCTATTTGTAAACACGCACGCTCATGTGTGCAGTAAACTGGGTGTGGGGACATCTGAGTGTGTTTGTGAATATTTGGATAATTTCTGCTGTGTGAAGCATTCCCACACTGACTTTGTTTATTTGTATAGCTGCATGCATGTGTATGTGTGTGTGTGTGCTGGATTTGACTCTTGAGGCACTGCGGGGATTTTGTGGGCCTTGTTTGTAAACATCAACAGCTGTAAGTTTTATTTTATTGTAGCTTTATTTTACGACATTATTCCCAGATGGCGGCGAAAGCTCGATGCCTTTTTTTTTTTCTTCTTTTTTTCTTCCTTCTTTCGCTTCGGCACCACACACACACATCCTGCTCTCCGTAAACTCATGCTCACTGCCGTGCGGACTTTTGTTTTCTTCTGGAAGTAAACAACAGTGTTCCGGGTCTGACGGAACCAGTAAACTCCCACTGAAGCCCAGGATCCTGCGTGGAGCTGATCAGAAATGAGTTATTGGAGTTGGTGACGAGGAGGGGTTTTTTTTCCCCTCCTTTATACCAGCACTGTGACACTGTGGGCGAGCACTCCCATATTTCTCTTTAATTAAGCCCGGAAAAACCTTGTAGTTCAGCCAACCCGGCTCATGTAGCCACTTATGTTTTAATTTAATTACCTGTCCACTTTGATAATTATTCCCCCTGATTAACAGGGAAAGAAGGGTTCCTAAATGGAAAGGAGGATAGGTTAGAGGGCCACACTGTGTTCTCCGTCTTTCACCAGAAATGAACAAGAAGGAGGACGTTTAATTCCAATGCTCTGTAATATTCATTTATTTTTAGTACTAGTTTCCCATTTAGTTATATCAGAGACACCAGTGCACTGTTTTACCCTGTTTATAACAACCACAGAAGGTAAAAAAGAAAGAAAACAATTAATCAACAACGTGAAGCAAATCTTGGGTTTGCAGGCAAACGTAAATTATTTAGCATGTCTCAGAACAAAAAGCACAAGAATGACTCGATTGCTCTGTTGTAGCTTAACAAGCTACAGGGTTCCTACACATTTTTCACATAAAATTTCCAAACTTTTCCAGACTCGGCCTTCCAGAGAGCTCTGACTTTTACAGTCACTGTAAAATATAAAATACTAATGTTCACGGTGAATTTATGCTAGATGATTCCTGTAGTGGGCAGGTTTAAAAAAATGTGACCTGAAAAAAAGCTGGAAGGAAGAAAAGAAGGAAGGAAGGAAGGAAGGGAAGAAGGAAGGAAGGAAGCGCACAAGGAAAGAAAGACAGAAGAACAAAGAAAAGAACAGTGAGGAGAGATAGCACAAGGATAGAGAGGTTGTAGGTCACAAGGCAAAAAGGAAAGGAATGGAGAATAGAATCAAAGGAAGGGGGGATGACACTGCAATGTAAAAATAAAGTAAGGAAAGAGAAAGAGAGAGAAGGTCACAAATAAGAATAGAAATTTTCAAGGAAGGAAAACAGAAAAGTCACAAAACAATGAGAGAAGGATGACGCAAGGAAGGAAAAACACAAAGGATGGAAAAAAAACATCAAATGAAGAACGGAGCACATGACAAACAAAAGAACAACACAAGGGAGAAAGAGTAAGAAAAGAAAGGCAGGACAAACACAATGCCCACAGAAGAGCATGATAGAAAGAATTAGAGGAGAGACTGAAGGATGAAAGGACAAATGAGAAAAACAGACACAAGGTGGGTCAGAAGTAAGTGCACAATCAAGGAAGGAAATAAAGAAAGGAAGGAAGCAAGTTAGCAGCGAAGGAAGCAAGTTAGGAGCAAAGGAAGGAAGGACACAATATTTAGACCAGGAATAAAGTCACAAAATAAAAATATTTTCTGCACTTTTTCCCAAAGATATCCAAACCAGAAATACAATGAAATTATATTAAATACCTTTTTTTTTTTTGGCTTTTGTGCACACCTGTAAGTTACCTTTTTAATATGCAGTTTGCTTTTTTTTTTTTCAGGTAACACTTACAAAGGGCTCCATCCCGAGAAAAAAACGCTTTGAAAAGCATCGCTCCTCAGTTTCCCACATTAACACCCATCAATTCTGGAGAGACTTACGTATGACAAAGTCCCCGCCGGCAAAATCTGTCAGGCTCACAGGGAAAGACAGCAGTGAGGTAAGTAAGTAAGGAGTAAAGGAGCTCCCAGGCACTCAGATATTCGCGCCCAAACATTTGCACACTTATTTTTTTCTTTTTCTCAGTGATATTGATCACACTAATGAACGTGTTGTGATTTACTGCAGCCGTGGCTCATTGTTGGGTGGTGCTGTGGTGGATTGCCTTCATCTTCTAAAACTAAATGCTTTAAATAGAGGAAAGGCAGAAGGGCAAATTCTCATTTCATGGCCTGAGCAAATATATATATATATATATTTTTTTTTTTTTTTTCCAGGATCTTCTTTGGATTTATGGTTCGTTTTTCCTTTCATTTTGCAGTGACAGGTATGATGTAATTTCCAAAATTCATCAGTAATCTTCACACTGATGTGGCGTCAATTAGTAAATGAATGTGGAGGCGAGAAACAGCGCAGCGATAATTTAGCAAAAGGAATTGTCCAGCTTCCAAAATACATAAAGGACAGACTGAGGTAGGCAGACAGTAAAAATTTATCTAATCACTATATAACTGTCTAAACCAAAGCAGGTGTATCACAAGAAAAAGGGGAGGGGGGAAGATCCACTTAAATTTTATATTTTATTTGTGCAATTGAGCATTTCATAAATCTTTCTAGAATAAATCAATGTTATTCAGCATTAAAAATAAAAGTCACTTCTCAATAAATGTGCCAAAGCTAAGAGCAGTCTTAGTTACAAGCAAACTTTACAAGTACTTATAAGCTCACTGCTGGCCTGGGGATCCTGAAAAAAAAAAAGCCTCACAGTTCGAACGTCACAGTGGATCACATGACCAAGTGACATCAGGATAAATCTTTTCAGTACTTTTTCCACCTCTGATTTGGAGAGTATTGACTGAGATAAAAACTTGTTTTTATTTTTTCTTTCAATAAGGAAACATTCTGACAAAAATCTGTTTGCATGTTTATTCAGAAACTTAAATGAACAACTTAGTGAATATTGATTTACAGCATTCGGTCTTTTCACATGCCACTATTGTGAACCTCAATAACCTGAAATAATGTCTAGCTGCTCTAAAAGGATTTCCCTGAGATTTGCTCATTCTTATGCTCACATTGTAACACGGTGGTGGCACCACTATGCCCTGGGATTACTTTTATGCAGAGTACAAAACATGTTTTCTCTGCAGATGAAGAGAGATTTAAGCTTTCATTATTACATCAAGTCCGAACATGCTTCCGAACTAACACGACAATGGCTTCTGCAGAAGAAAATGAAAGTTTTACAGCAGAAGGTCCAGAGATAAACTTGCCAGAAACTCAGTGGAGTCGCCTAAAGAGCGCTGTGAACATGATATGCTTTCACAGAGAACCGAACTGACGCTTTCAAGGTCCTTCAAGTCAGTAAATATTACTAATTGAAGATGTGGCATTCTCTTCACAGCTTCCATAAACTGAAAGCAATAGGTGATTAAAAAGGTGCTTCAAAGAATGCATAAGATAGGTTAAGCATTGACTGAATTGTATTGTTTATACGGTTTCCAAATGAAATAAACAAGATAAATTTCGTGTCGAGAAAAAATGATTTTTTTTAAACGCCTGTGTTCAAGTACAATTGTGATCTGTTATGGATTCTCAGAATTATGTTTTAAGGAATAATTTCTGTCTGTTTCTTCCTACCAAACTGAGCAGTCTGGAGCCATTTGGTTCAGCTTTCATTTTGAATGGATTTTATTAAATAGATCAGCAATTTTTACCACTTAGCTGGCACACACACACACACACACACACCCACCCACCCACACGCACACAAATTATTGAATAAAGCTGGTAAAATGACTACATACTCTACAGCAGAGGCGTCAAACTCCAGTATGGGAGGGCCGGTGTCCTGCAACTTTTAGATGTCCCTCTGTTGCACCACACCTGAATAGAATAATTAGGTCTTTCGCAAGGTTCTGAAGAACTTATCTACACAAGGAGGAGGGAAATAAGTCATTTGATTCTGTTTTTTTGTACCTGAGGCAAATCCAAAAACTGCAGGACAGAGGCCCTTGAGGTCTGGAGTTTGACACCCTTGCTCTACAGTGTGGCCAAGTTGTCCTTGTATTTTGATAAATAAATAAAGTGAGAAATTATGTGTTAAATGCAGCTTGGAAATAAGATCTCCATAATACGGATGGTCAGCAAAACACTATGGTTGCTGGTGGGCTTAACTCAGACCAGGACATTTTACAGCCAGTGAGCAGTCCAGCCCTGGACATTTCCTGGACATATGGACTGCATATATATATATATATATATATATATATATATATATATATATATGCTTCTGCTTCAGCTTCCTTTCAGTCATTATTCAATCAGTTTGTCCAATCAATCGATTCATTCGTTTGTCTGTTTTAATCATTTGTTTGCTCATCTAAATACTTATCCGTCAGTATATCAATTTACCCCTTTTTTATCCACCCATGTCTCTTAATCTATTTGTTCCTGTTCATCACTCATCAATAAGGGTCGGAAGGTGTGAGCAACAAAATTAACTGCAATAGAAAAACAAATGCAAACAAAAAATGTTGCAGCGGAAGAAAAAATGCCACAAATGCAAAACAAAAACAAGTGAAACTACAAAATGCCACAACATTACAACATTACATCTGTTGTAATGTTGTTTACATTACAACAGAGGTCATGTAAACATCTGTTGGTATGCAGTATTTGTTATTTCAGATTGTCAGAAATAAACGTTTTGGACACCAATAAGTTTTCCAGACTATTGGACTGATTGTCACAGAGGGCAGTGTCGAAGACGGTGTGCATGCAGTCGCTTTTTCAAAACAGGAACCAGTGACAAACATTCACCGGCTGTAAATAAATCACATGCTGGCTCAGTCAGCTGAACTACATCTAATATTACAATTATAATAATGCAATAAAGAAAAAACTAACTCTACCACAGAGTGTTTTTTGTTTGTTTAATCTTTGGAGAAGGCTTGAATTAACTCGTAGTTTGTTCTTGTTAACTGTTTTAGTCGCCTTTTAAAATCATTTCTCCCTCTTAATGTCCGTCGTAGTTAAACACAAATGGGCATGTTAGCTCATGTTTAGCAACTTCATAGCCAGTAGTTAGTTTGTCAGGTCTCAGCTTAATTCGGTTCAGTTTATCTATAAAGTTCCAGTCATACGGCGCCTCACTCAAGGCGAAGCCAATCAATACAATCAAAGAATAACAGTAGATTGAACTGCAGTTGCACGTATTCATTATTAATGGCAGTGCAGTCAAGATCAGCGTGTGAAAAGTTTTCTGTCAAAGGACATTTGTAATATTTATTTTTACTGGCAGGCAATAAAAATATTTTTGAATGTAATATGAAAAAACATTTTTGGAATAACTGAACCCAGGTAACGATCCTGCACTCAGCAACTAGTATAGTTACTGATGGGGCCCTTTGGGGAACTACCCACCCATAGCTTAGGAGTTGCCCCCCAAATAAAATGTAGTGAAGGATCTTCAAACAAGCTTGGGCAGGCCTTGGGAAACTTCTGGAATATTTCAGTAATTATATATACTCTAAATTTAGGTTAGCACTATTAGTCTATGTCTACATAAACATATTGTTTGTTTGTTTGTTTTAAATAATTGTTTGAGACTTTTTAAAGGCAGAAAAGGGTGAACAGGGACTGAGCAGGAGAGCTGATTGGTTTGACTGTGCTTTGTTTCTGGCGGTTTCTGGGCTCATAATTTGTGCAGGCCAACATCTGTTGCTCTCTGCCTCCACAATAGCACAACTCAGCAAGGATGCAAAGCAGGTCAAAAGATCACTGCCTTCCCCTCATCTACACACACACACACACACACACACACACACACACACACACACACACACACACACACACACACACACACACACACACACGATGGGAGAGCGACAGAGAGCCAGCTTTCCTCAAACGCTGTGCGCCACGACTTTGCGCACGTGCTTTACAGGCATTACGGTAGCACAGCAAACTGTCCCCCCGCCACACACACACTTCACACACACACACACACACACACGCTCAGCCCAAGTGATTCAACCCTGATTTCCAAGCGAACAAGCGAGCAACAAGACAGGATGCCAAAAAGTGCAGACCAGAGGGGAGGTTTTACGCGCTGATCGGGCTTCTTCGAGAAGAAAGCCGGCGGAAGAAGAAGGTGCAGCAAGTGAAGAAGACGAAAGAAAGGCGCGTTGTTTCTCCCGCTGCAACTTGCGCTCAGTGCCAGAGTTTTTAGCGGCAGTATTGTTCCGACTTCACTCCAGAGGGGCCACTCCGAGGAGAGAGGACGCACACAAAAGGGGGCAATAGGAAAAAGGGACTTAACGAGCACGCTTTTTCTCCGCTTAAAGAAGTAATGGTCTTAAGACCCTAGATTTCTCTGTCTCTCGCTCTCTTTTTCCTCTCTATTGTTTTTTTTTTCCACCCCCCGTCCCCCCCATTTTATGCCCGATATATATATATATTTTTTGATTATTTTTTCGCGTCCCGTCGGCTTGTGCGCCCCCCGCCCCCCTTGTTTGTCGCCGTGAAGAAAGAGTGTGGACGCGCCGGGGTCTGAGGAGCAGAAGCGGGCTGTCCACATGGTCCAACCGCTGGCGTGAAAGTTGACTTCTTCAGAAACCCAGAGAACAGGTTGATGCATTATCTCTGCACTTTTACTTTTTCGCTATCCCTTCCTCCCTTCTTTCTTTCTCTCTTTCTTTCCTTTTTTCCTCTCTTTCCGCGTTTCCATTGAAACTCTGATACATAACTTCCCCCCCCACACATACTCTGTTTCTGAAGTTTATTCGCACAGTTGAACTATTAGAGTAAATGTACCACATGGGACACGATCATGTTTTCCTATTTTGTCATGTTTCCCCTTTTTTTCTCTCTCTCTTTGTGTGTGTGTGTGTGTGCGTGTGTGTGTGTGTGTGTGTCACAGCTTCATTCCAACTTTCGCTATTTCTCACCCGAAACTTTAAAAATCCCTTTTCTTTGAGCCACTTGTTGTGATCTGTTTTCATTCGCAGAAAGATCAGCGCAGTATTTTTCCCCCTCTCTCTCGATCTCTCTCGCTTTGCTACTTTTATAAAGATAAGAAACGATTTGTTAAGATTTGTTTTGAAACGTCTTGCTTCATCGCTATAAAAAAAAAAAAAAAAACCCAAAACAAAACAAAAAAAACCCATTTATTAACGCGGTGTTTCGTGGCCACTCTCTGCCTGCAGCTTCAGAGACAACAGAAACTTTTCTCTTTGTAAAAAGAAGCAACTAAAATGTCGCGATCTAATTTGAGGAAGGCAACTTAAATAATAAAAAAATAATAATAATAAAAAAAAAGGGAAAATATTTCCTAACAGTTGTGATAAATTTACTCGAAGCTTTAGTGATTTCCTGGCCACAAACGCGATCTTATTTTCTTTTATTATTTTCTTTTATTTTGAAAAAAAAAATTGCTAATAATTAAACTACGACGATTAAAATGATAGAAAAAAAAAAGGACTTAGATTCCCTGTCTGGAGATAAAAGGGCTCTTGTCTTGAGGAGGGAGGGGGGGGAAAAAGCTTTTGGAGCTGACATGGTCAATAGGTTTGGGGGGAACAATACTTTCTTTTCAAAAGATTCTGACTTTTGAAACTGGAGTCGCTCTGTGAGACCTCACCGAGGTTTGATGTGTCCGCGCTGCTTCCTTCATTTCTGTTCCGTTATTGTTATGATCTGTTGTTGGATTGGATATTAAAAACAAACAAACAAACAAACAAACAAACAAACAAACAGCAACAAAATCTCGTGTTTTAGAGGTTCGAGGCAAGAAAAGTTCTAACACAGCATTAATGTGAATTGCAAATATTCAGGGCTTCGTGTAGGTCTTGTGTCATAAACCGAAGCTCAATGAGCTTCACTATATAAATGATAGTAACTTTAATAATAGTAGTAATAAATGAAACACCTCGTTTTGGATCAAACGGACAGTGCATTGTCAGTTTCGGTCCTGCTCCAGATTAGTCTTTGTCTCAGTGTGGAGACTAAAGTCCAGCCTCTCTGCAAGTTTCGCCTCAGAGCAGGCCTCCACCACCACTGACGAATTCATTTCTCAACAAGAAAAGGAGAAAAAAAAAACAACAAAAAAAAGGAGATGCATCTGCATTAAAGCTGATGTCGCAGTGAGGTTTTTTTTTCTCTTTTTTTTTTTTTTGCGTTACCTGTTCAAATGAAAAAGCAGCGACATTAAGTTAAATAAAGAAAAAAGTTCCTTTTATCTCATTAAAATACAAATTATGAAATAAAACCAGCCAGCAGATTCCTGCGTGTTAAGCTGCACAAAAATGGGGATAGAAATGAAATGACAATTAATTGCTGTTAGTTGTCTGTCAGTCACAGAAAAGCATACAGGCCGTGTGAGTGCAACACCCTGACACGGGCATTATTGCCCCGTGATTGATGGGCGCGGGGGCATTTGGCATAATTAATTTTATTTACTGTGTCCTCTCTGCGGCTGTTGTGCCCCCACCCTCCCCTCCTCCACCACCACCATCACCACCACCACCTCCACCCCCCTCCGTCTCTCTGCACCCCCTTCCCAGCCTCGCCAGCACCAACCTCCTTGTTCTCTGTGGCGGCATTTTCGCGACGTGATGACACACTTTTAATTGCGGTTTAATAGAAGATCCAGCGGGAATGAAAAAAAAAAAAAAAAAAAAAAAGGCTCTTCATCATATTTTATGACCTTGCCACAGCTCTGGAGTCAAACAGGCAGGCTGTTTTTCCTTTTTTTTGCGGTGGCGCAAAGCCCCAGGTGCGCACTTCATTTGTTAAAAAAAAAAAAAAAACTTAACAGAGTTTAAACCATCAAGTTTTTGTTTTGCTGGGAAAAAAAAAAATCTGCGCAGGGTTCTTTCTCAGGTTTGTGGGCCTTCTTTCACTCCTGCTGCTGTTTTTAAAATAGTTTTTAAAATTGACCTTTTTGTCACTGGCATACACAAAATCAGATTGGGATTTTATGCTTTTCAACACAGTTTTGAAGAATTGGCCAGTGTAATAATTAAATAAATTTGGTGCTGGGAAAAAAAAAAATATATAACTATGCTCCACAGTTACAAATAATTACACAAATGCTCTCTTAAAATTTGAAGCAGAATCAGTAAATATATTGAATGGAAATAATACTTTTTGATTGTCATTTATTATTATTTTTGAAATATGTGACCTCCACAGCTTTTTATTTTATTTTATTTTTTTTTTGTTATCAGGTTTTGTCTCAATTTAAAAAGTCTTTTTTATTTTCAACTTCTTACAAAAAACACTTCATTTATGTTCTTTGTATATTTATGTTTGCAATAAGCTGACTGATGATAATTGCTGATCTGCTGAAAAAGGAGCTTTCCATTTCCAGTGTAAAAGCAGCAACATGAACAGGATGAAGTCATTGTGAAGTGGCTGTAGTGTGAGGTGTTGCATTTCCGATACACTAAGTAGTTATTTGAAAGGGAAAAGTGCAAAAGTGGAAGGAGCTGAAGGTGTCTGAGACACACTGACTCTCCCTGCCTGCTTGTCGGCCATTGTCTGCATTTCCAACATATTTCCATCTGACTTACTTCAACACTTTCCCCTCTTTGCTTTATTTTTCTCCTCTCCTCAGCAGCTTGTGTGTCTTTTGCACATCCTGTTTTATATCATTTCGTATTTGAATTCCTCCTCTTCTCCGAATCCCCATCAGATTCACATGATTGTTTCTGCGATCGCACGTTGCTTTAAATGACAATTTCTCTCCCTCTTTTTTTATTTTTATTTTTTATAATGGTCCTGGAGTATGTGGAGTGGTAGAGCGTGCACAGTGGGGTGTGACTGGAGCCGTGTAGGAAAACTGTCTAGAGAGACAGGCAATAATAATGAATCTCATGCGCTCTAAAACCCCTTCAATAGGATTAAAAGCCACCGACGTGATTGTATTATTCCATAAACTCACTCACAGAGTCCTTACCTCCAGCGTGAGTACATGTGAAGGTACATGTGGAACAGTGTATGCATTTCAGTGTGTATGCATGCGTGTGTGTGTGTGTGTGTTTAATGCTCTTTTTTTTTTTTTTTTCCCCTCCTCAATCTACCTGTCTTGCTTGAGTGAAAATGGACAGTGTTTGAGGTTTTTTAAATGTCCTGCGCGTTGGAAGCGCGTCGACAGCCCAGCGCTGTCTGTCTCTGCATCTCTGATGCTCTCTTCATTAAAACCCTCTCCCGTCATCCCAAACCCACAAGTCTGAGTGGGCTTTTTGCTCCAAAGTGATGTTGAAGAGCGTGAATATACCGCAGCAGCTATACATGTAGGGTTTGACCCGTGATAGATTTACTCCTGTTGGAACACTCAGATGTTCAAAAGCTGAAACGCTTAATATCTTCATATCCATTCATTTGGGTTTTGAGGAAAAAGCCAAACTGAAAATGTTCCGAGACTGGAATTTTAAATGTTGGTCCTGAGGCTAATGAACTATAAGAAAGACGTGTGGCTTTTTCCTCCCCCCCATTTGTATTGACTTAAAATCCCATCAAATGCAACATAAATGCAATTATATATTTCTGTATGAATTGCAAGTGGGAAAAAAAAAAGCACAATTGTTTAGAAGTTTGGATTGCTTTGTGAGTGACTGACTGCACAGTGAAACTGCCGTCGCATTGCTTCAAACTGAGGCCTGATTATACATGTGGTTCTAATTGAACCTGTTATTTAGGAGAAGCTGAGGGGCCGAAAACGTGTGTGTCTGTCTCATAATAAATCCCACACGCTTTTTTTCCAAGATTAGATGTGTTTTCTCGCGGCGGGTCATGCGGCGGTGCCGTACCGCCAAGTTGCTGTGTGCAGCAGACGGGGGAGAAAATTCTTTTTTGTATTTCAATTTATAATAATGTGCTGTAAAGATGCTCTGATCTATCAGTCAGGGATCAAATTGAACCAGTCTTTCCCTAGATTGACTCTGGTCGCTAATCAGGTAATCAGGAAATAAAAAAAAAACTATTTAATGTTTTTTTTTCCTTCAATCAGAAATAAAACTCATCCCCCTAGTTTTGATACATTTTTTGAGTTTGATAAAAACCTGCAAACTTTTAATTTATTTCTTAATAATCTGTGGGTTTCAAAACTATTACCCCTGTCAGATTTATCTCTTTTGGCATCACACTCTTATGGAAAAAAAAAAAAATCTTAATTGACAAAAAAAAAAAAAAATACTGAAATTGGTATCAGGCAGGAAAGGTGACTGAATCATCTCTACTTATTTGGACCAGTTATTGCAATTTGACAATGTTTTACAGCCGGTGGTCATTAACACATTTCCACATTTAAGATGAGACATTTCCAAAGTTTTTTTTTTTCTTCATTTTTCAGTAATGCAGGCATTTCGCTGACTTTGTCAGAGCTCAGCCCCATTACCAGCTGATGGATGTGGGAAGAAGTGACCCAATAGCTCAGAGCGGAAGAGACCGTTTCCTATGGGTGTGGAGGGGTTGGCTCGGGGTTACAGGCAGAGATAGAAAATATAAGGGGGAAAACCTGCCCGACGTGAAGGAAACAACTGTGAGAGAGTTCCATACCTGGGTTGTCGTGGCCGAGGAAGCATTAGATCAGCCTCTCCGGAGTGCCGCTTGGCACCTGAGAGTTAGAGCTGGAAGGAAAGAGAAGGGAGGGGGACTGTGGAGTCTGGAGGACTGAAAGCAGAGTGTGAAGTGAGGCAGTCGGAGCGCAGTTTGATTTCAGAGTCATGGCAGATCAAGAGGTCATTGGCGCAGATCGGGTAGAGCACTCAAGATGGTCAATGTGGGCTGGAGAGTGAAGAATGAAGCTGAGAGGACGCCCGTTGTGTTCAAGCGGAGCATCTTCCCGAAAAGCTCTCATCGTTCATTGTGTCCTCCCGCTAACTCTGCATTGCTTCTGACAGCTATATTTGTGTTATGGATTTTCCTTCAGTCTGTCCTGTCTTCCTTTCCTTTTCTCCCTTGCCTCCCTCTCTCAGTCACTCCCCCAGTCAGCCTCTTCCCCCCCCCCCCTTCCCCGCCACCCTTTGACCTTTTGTAAGCACTTCATCAGAGAGCCGTTGGTGTTTTCTAAAGCCCCGCGACAAACTGACAGGGCAGCCGTCAATCGAGCGCAGCGGCGGAGAGCCTCCCCTCTGAACAACAATGTGCTCAAACTTTCTGCAGCTTCGCTTTAATGTGCATTGAAGGGATGGCTGCGAAGGAAGTGTTTGGTGACAGCTGTGAGGCGCGACGCTGCGAGTGTGGCGCACCCAGTGCCCGCGCGTCGCGCAGATTTCACGAGACGCTCGATTGAGTGGGGAAGCGATGCGCGGCTCTCGAGCGCTCGTTTGTATGTTAAAAATCTCCAGAGTGGACGTGATAGAGGGACAATTGAGAGACTCATCCAAGAGTATGCAGCATCTCACGAATTCAGATGCAGATTTCTCCTCTCGTCAGTCTGCATGTTTGATTCCTGAAGTTCAACTCCAAAAAAAGTTAAGCAGATTTATTTTTTGCTGTTTTTCGAAATCTCCTGTTACACCCGAATATTTGGATTCCTTCAACTGGGTAGAGCGTAGATTAACGTACGATGATAGGAAATTAGCCATGCTGCGTTTCCCCCCGGTTTCTTGCCTTCCTGTACTGAGGAGGTAATAACCATTTAAATGCATCTCATTATGTTTCCTAATCCGCAAAGTATCGAGATGCTGGCTAACACAGGCGAAAGTGAGGCTGGAGCACTGCTCTTTTATGGTATTAGTATTTGTGGTATTAGTTCCAGGGGACATGGGATGCCTACTTAAGCTATTAGCATGTGAGGCGCCGCAGGATGATCCATCCCCCTGACAGGACGAGCTGTTAGCCAGTGTTAAACCACATCACAATGGGCTGCCGGGGTTGACGGATTGACAGAGCTCCAGAGCACCACTCGCCTGGGCCGCCCCCTTCCTTCCTTCCATCCACAGCTACATAACATCTTGAAGATTTATTCACTTACGGCGAGAGCAGAGCTGGGATAAAAATACTTCCTCAGAACTAAAATACTTTGAGTGGGTGAATTGGAAAACCGTAGAAGACAAAATAATTTGTGTTTCTTACACCTTTGGTCCTCATTTTCTTGCTTTTTACTCTGCTTTGACCATAAAAAGAAGTGACTTGGTGGCTTTACCCAATAGGGTTTAGATTTAATGGCTTTGGTTGGGATGATTGGAGCTACAGTTGCCACAGATAGGTTGCTTCCAGATGCATTGGACTGAATGCGTAGATATTGTGTTGTTTAATGTAGCCTTATGGCAATTGTGTGTGTGTGTGTGTGTGTGTGTGTGTGTGTGTGTGTGTGTGTATTCAGCAGAGTCAGAGTGAGCATTTGTTCTTTTTTAACTCAACTGGCTGTGCTTTTCAGAGTCAGAACATTTCCAAATTTGACTTTGACTTCCTTGCAAACGAGGGAAAAATGTTGCTCTCTTCCTCAAGCCAGCTGACCAGCAGTTACAGAACCAGGTAGCGGTGGGACTTCATTGAGCTACTTAAAGCTCCATAAAACTGTAAAAAACTTCCTGGGATCTCATTAACCATATTTTTAACCACTGGAACAGTATGATATAAACTGAATCTTGTAAAACTGAAACTCTTTTGAACCTTAGTCCCCTTATTTGTAAAATTTATGGCTAAAACTTTTAACTTGAAAGAAAATCAAGGGAAATCTGTCATTTCTCTCAGTGATGGTAAAATGCGTGATTACATGAAAGAAAAGAGGACGTGGCTACACAGATATCCAGTTCCTGCAGAAACAGTTGGACATATGAACTGCTATAAAATGAGGGAAAGCTAAAGTTTCCACCAGGAAGGCGAACTTGTACCACCATTTCCATTAGGAAAGTTTTACTTTCAACGGTCGTACATTGCTAAAATGTGGAACTAAATGACAAAGAGAGAACATGGCTACAGAGACGTAGCCATGTCTCTGTAGCTCGGGTCTCTCCGTCATTTTCTCTGATGTCTCGTTTTCTTTTTTTGTCCAGAAGCCATAACCTTTTACGATCGAAACACCCCTGATTCTGACCCATTTCTTGCACCCAACAGTGATCAACCATCCTTCATTATTCCTTCCTTGAACACAGTCTCTCAAGTTATGTTTTTTTTTTAGACAAAACATCAGCGGTAACAAGACACTAATCAGAAAGCACAAGAGTTGTTTTTCTTAGCTATTCAATTTCTCCAAATCAAACAAAAATAAAGTTTTCCAGGCAGGCCGAGGCAGCAGCGTGGGCAGAGTAGCAGCAGCTCTTGCTGGTTTATCGGCGAGCATTGAGACTCCCGAGTGTGTACGCACGCACACAGGCACGCACGCTTGTGTGCGGTGGGCATTGTTGACCAAGAGACATCTGCCACTAGATTATTCCCAGCTGTTATCTGAATAATTGTGTATCCCCCACCCGACACCTCCCTCCTGCCTCCACCACACTCCTCCCGCTCCTCCTTTGCTCGCTGCCTTCTCTGCTCCCACGTCGTTGGTTCCACCACCTGATGAGACAGAGTGATGGGTCTCTTCTTCGGATGCCTCACTCCACCTTTTCTCTTTTCTTTTTCTTTTTCTATTTTTTTTTTCCTTCACGAGTATGTGAGCTTTCGTGCGTGCGTGCGCAGAGTGCATGTATCTGCGGAGCCTCCCGGTCACCGGTCGTTGTCTGACATTTGTAGAAGGATTTGAGCGCCTCCTTCCACCACTCCTCCCTCCCCACCCTTGTGGCTCTTGGGGAAATAAAAGTAGCCTAATCCTGCCAGATCAAGACTGCTGTCCACCACAGCTTTACCAGCCTGTGAATTAGAGCCAGCTCTCATGTTCCTGGGGAAAGGGAAGGGGGCGAGCGAGGAGGTGGGTGTGTTTGCGCTGGCCTGACTGCTGGCCTGTGAAGCAGCGTTAACTGTTTGCTGGCAGGATATTGGGCAAAGAAGTGCAACTAAAACCAAGAGGAAACCATGTAAAATAGGGGGAAAGGCATATCATGTTGTTCATGTACAGTTTAGGTTTCTTGGCCATCAAGTTTTCAATTTTTTTTAATCTAATATAATTGTTTTTATATTACTGAAACAAATATAAAAACTAATGCAAATTATGTTTTTCTGTTCTTTCACTTCCCCCCTCTATATCTGCAAAGCCACACACAAGAAAGACACATTTTTGCTGCTTTCATGAACTGATTTTTTTGCACGTGGCAATAATACGAGCTGGGAAATTTACATATATTTTCTATTTGTTCTTTTGGTCTTATTTTGATTTTAGTTTCAGTATTTTGCTTGTAACATTCGTAAGGCTTGTACGTGCTGCCTCCAGAGTTTCCTTCAGTCCTGCTCCGCAATTGAACGGAAAACCCTTTTTTTCCCCTGCTGGAGTTCCAATAGTCACTCAGTGTGAAGGACTCCACACTTGCTGCTTCCCTTTTTTTTTTTTCTCTCCCGAGCTTCTTATTGTGTTGCACGTTTTACTATCCACCCACCCCCAATGGCGGTCTTCTTGTTTTTGTTTTTTTTTCTTCCCCTCTCGTCTTCTCATCTTTCCCGTGTATTGTGTTTCCTCTACAATCTTCCTTACATCCAAGATCTCTGTATTGTCTCGCCTCCAACAGTTGCTTCTTTTGCTCAGGCTGTGTTTCAGCCAGATTAAATGGTGAATTGGATTAAATCAAACCAAGGTGGTTTTTTTTTTGCGTGGTAGGGTGAAGGAGAAGTAAATATTTTGTTGTAAGAAAAAGAAAAAATCAACAACAAAAAACTTTGTGGATTAAATTACAAAAAAAGCAACAAAAAAAAAGATTTTAGATTTTCACACAGAATTAAATTGATTTGATCAGTTTTACATTTTTATTTGTATTTTCTATAAATCTATACCAAGCAGGAAGCTCTAATTGTAATTTTGATAAGATACAAATAACTTTTTGGGACATTTTAGAATGATTGAAATATGCTTTATGCTCCAGGGTGAGACACCTGCTTGTCCCTGGACCACATATCGTTTATCTTACTTCTTTATCTTACTCAGAAAAATAAATAGCAGTTATGGGTTTTGCTACTTTACCTTTACACGACGACCATCGGTGCCTTTTTGAGATTGTGTCTCCTTTTAGAATATTTCCAGATAAACACTGGAAATATTTCCAAAATGAGACACCGTCTTTTGTGTAAGCAAAAGGAAAGGGCAGTGGCCATTTTTTAAGCCAGCTGCCTAGCAGTGGGTGTCAACAGGTGGGGGATGGGGAAACGCTGTTCTCTTCTGCTCCATGAAGCTGGATGAAAAAGCTCTGTCTCCCCAGCATGTTCTGTGTCATTATTCTAAAAATGGGATTTTGATTTTTAAACATGCGAATCGTATGACAGAGAATCTTTTGTGGATCTCTAATCAATTTTTCAGCTGAAGATCTGATGCCATGACAAACAACAAATGTTCTGGGGGCAAACAATAAAAAAATTCTTAATGATCTACTGCTTTTCTGAAGGCGATTACGGGGTTATTAGATAAGCCGATGCCAAAAATGCTCATTTGCTCACTGAAGGTCAGAGCTGCAGTGTGCAACCTGTAGCTCTAATCGGCAACTTCTGCTGCGGCAGGTTTCCATTGTCTAAAGGTCAGTCGGGGACCGTGCATTAGCCTCGGAAAGTTGTTAGCATAAACGAGGGAGGGGACCGGGGGAGGAACCAAGGACTAAAGTACAAAAAAACCCAAAAAGAAACGAGGACAGGACGGAGACAGGAGGGGAGGGTGAGTGGCAATGAAACCCCCGGCATGCTTTGTGGTGTCAGGCATGTGTACGGCTTCTGGGGGGGGTTTTATGCGAAGTTTGCCTGCAAAAACCTCTCTGAAGGCTGGCTGGGTTTGGTTCTGACCAGCTCCCTTGCTGCACGGTGGTGGTGATAGGGGGGGGGGGCGCCGGTTTGCTCAGTGAGTGGGTGGAAAAGGGAAGTGAGAATGCAAAAAAAAAAAAAAAAAGAGAGAGCAGTGCATAAGACAGCAGGCATGCTGTCGCAGTTGTCCGTTGCACCAGGACAACGGACAACTGCGATGGCAGTCACTGATCTGAAAAACACAACTCCTGACTCAAGTTTCTGTCTTTCTTTGTGTCCTTTTTCCGTCTCCCTTGCCTTTCGCTTTGCTACTTTCTCTTCCTTCAGCGTCCCACAGATCTACGCTGCCCTTTAGAGTGCTTACTATTGACATACAGTCGTGCATTAGGGGAACACAGGCTGAGCCTATTTGCAGGTAATGAGAAAAGGGGGGCTGTGCTGTATTGTAACTTGTTTGACCTCTGATGGTGGGGTCAAGTTCATCCTGAAGGGACTGTAATTCTCTCCCCTCTCAGCTGAAACACATGACAGTACCCCGGAGGGAGCGCGGACAAGAGAGCGGGGCCGGATCTTCTTCATCACAAATTTGACATTTTTTCTTAGCCCCTTTCTCCGCTTGCTCCCCTTCCTCTTCCTCATACCCCTCTCTTCCCACAGGGTTAATTGAAGGGGAAATTGATAGTTCTGTGCGGTAATTGTGGCCTTGAGAATGCTCTGTCTCCCACAGAGATAGACGAGGCCCGCAGTAGCAGCCACAGCGATGCGCTGCAAGAGAAAACCAGAGAGAAAAATATGAGCGAGAAAAGCAGATGGAAAGAAAAATTGAGAAACTCGAACGGAGCGACCCCCCAACCCCCACCCTCTCGACGCCCCCATCCCACCGCTGCCTCCCAGCTGGAGGTTTGATTGGTTGATGAGGGCGTGGGGCTGGTTGGCTGATGAACTGAGATTTCTGCGCAACTTTACAAGCCAGGCTCTGATAATCATTCAATTCATTATCCAATCAGCGAGACTTGCAACGCAACTTTTTTTTTTTCCCCCCTCACTCACTGATTCTCCCTTTGACCCTCCCACCCCTTCTCCTTCCAATCCTCCCATTGCTCCCCAAGGAGTCTGGGATGGACAGATGAGCGGAGTGCGCCATCTCAGTTCGGTTCTGCTCCGCTGCATGCTGAAGCAGAGAGAGACTTATAATCCACCAATGCCAACGGTGACTGGACGCAATGCCTCAAATGTTTCTCTCTCTTTCTCTCTCTCTCTCCTTCAGGAGGGGCTTCTCTTTCCCGGGGGCAGAGCTATGTAATTAGTCTCTTTCCAGAAATAGAAAACTAGTTTTTCTACAGACATTTTGTGATGTCACCAGACATGAGCTCGTGTGAGTTTCTTACTACGTGAGAATCTTTGAGTAAAATTAGCGTGTTTTTAATATACAGCTAAGATCAAAATTATTTATATCCCTGGAAAATGATCTTAATAAGAACAAGAGCTTAAAAGAGAGATATCTTTCAAAAAACATTTAAACAACATAATAAAAACCATGTTTAAGGAGTATTTTTTTAAGTTGGGTTACATTTACAGTTTAATAGAAACGGCATGTTAAAAATATTTATCATAACCTAAAAATGTTTGGTATAAATGCTGACAAGCTGTTTGTGTTTGTTTCACTGGTATTTTATATGTGATGATGAACTCTTGGAGGTTTTATGGCTTCCTTACCATCATCCTAATCTTCAGCACCATTTGTAGATTTTCTAATAGACTCAAGTCAGGACTGAGGACTTTACCAGTATTTCTTAATGTTAAAACAACACCTTCAAAAATCATATATTTTCTAATATTATTTATGTTATTTATTAAGAGTTTGGCAATCAAATGTTAGCAATATATATTGATATTTTTTCTCTATGGACAATATACTAAAAAGATGAAAATCCAATGGTAATAAGAATTGCTTCTCGCTTGATCACACAAAATTTGGTTGCCGGAGACAACACAGCAATTTTTGTAGCTTTTTTGTTCGTTTTAAGTTGTTTTTGGCTCTAGTGACCCTTATCTGACTGTGATGTGATAGGCAAGCAGGGAGGGACAAGGCATGTGGCAAAGGTCACCAGGCCGGAACTCGAACATGTGACGGTCGCATCGAGGGCTCAGGCCTCCATACATGAGTCCCGCACTATAACCCGGCGCCATCACTGCACCCAGCTGCAGCTTCTTCAGCTAATAGGTTGGAAATGACTGAAAAAATGTAGTTTCCCAAAGGAAGAGAAGATGTAAGACATCGTTGACAAGAAGGACCCAAATAGCTCAGTCGCTCTGAGGTATTTAGGCTATTTAAAGTCAGACCAAAACCAAAGTGTGTACAGACAATTGTGTCGGGTGCATGTTCCGACCAATTTGGGGTATACCACCGATCTGTTTTACCACCCAAACCAGTGGCACCTGCCAGAGCACGCCTAATGTAAAACGTTAGGGTCCTAGATGAGAGCCAGTGCTACGTGCTACAAAAAGAAAAATGCGTTTACAGTACTAGTATCCGATCCAGCACAGCACAGATTGACAGCACTAAATGCTCCCCTAATTGGAATTTGATTTTTAATGAGAAATGAAAATGTTTCTCTCAGTTTTTAACATTTTTGTCTTTCAAAGTTGGTGAAGTTTGCACTGAGGATAAGAGAATTACATTTTTTTTTCCAGAACAAGATTATATTATTACAGTATGTTGTTTTTTCCCCCTTGTCCTCTTTTTTTATTGTTTATTCTTAATAATAGCAATTTTAAAAAGAGCTAATCAAAGGAGAGATTTTGAGAACTTACATTTTAATGCCTTCATTTATTTGACATCAACAAAAGAATACGTCAGTTTTTGTTCTCTTGTCCTGAAATGCTCAAAGGTTTTATTTTGAAATACGCCTCTTTTATTTATCCAAAGCAGTTGTGTCAAGTTCGATAACATATTGAACAGTTAAAAATAGATCTTTCAAATATCTTCTGATCTCAATTAATAGTACCAGAGAACATTAAATATTGGCATAACATTTCATGTGTAGTGAATTTTTGTTTATTGTAATATTGTAGTAGTTGCCTTTCTGTCCTCCAGTTGCACAGCAGGGGATGAAACAGAGGCAGCATTGCATTACTCTGTGCTCCATAAAACTCTGGTCACTTTGATTTTTTTTATAATTGGAAAGATTTCAAACTGTTGGTATGATAGAAAATGTTTGCAGTTCGAAACCATGACTTTTTATTTACACATCAGTAAATGAATCTTGATATGATTTTACAGCTTAAGGCGTCCTGTGGCAGAAAATCAGACGTTTCTTCCAGGGGTGTAACTTTTTTTTTTTTTTTTTGCCTCCTTTTTGGTCCTGAAGGTTTTGCAAAACACTCAAATGCACAAATAAATGATGAAAAAGAGAACATGTTTACGCAGACGTTCAGTTCCTGCAGAAACGGCAGGTCTTGTTTTAGCTCCGGGCTCGTTTTTATTTAGTCTCAACTCAGGCTGCCCCAAGGCTGTCACCCAGGCAACGATGCAAGTGGGCGCTTGTGTTTTCTTCCTATTATTTAGTTTTCTTTCTCAAATTTGCTGGTGTATTCAGTCATCTCTTTGACTTTATCTTTGCCATTGATTCGTTTTTTCCCCCCTCTCTCTCTCTCTTCTCTCTCTCTCTCTCTCTCTCTCTCTCCTCTCTCTCTCTCTCTCTCTCTCAACTCTCTGGTGTTGCTCCCCTTTCCTCTTCTCTCTCCCGCCTCCCCTCCTTGTGTGCTTTCAATGTACGTTAATGAGAATGTGTTAACGAGAAAGAAAGATCTATTGGGTGTAGCACAATATATCAGAAAGGCAGAAGTTTGGACGAAGAATAAAAAAAAAAAAAAAAAGACAGCGGGCCCCTTCAAAGAAGTCCTATTCTTGTGGTCGTGAATGTTTGATGAGACAGTGAAAAGTTGCCCCTCTAACGTCATGGTGTCTGAACAGAAAAGAACAGGACCGTTCTAATCATGGCGCGCAGAAAAAAAGAAAGAAAGAAAAAAAAAAAAAGACTTCCAACCCGATTTAATTAACTGATAAGAAACGGCTTCAAATTAATTTTTCAAGGATGTTAGATTTTGATTAAGAAACTCCTAAAAGAAATAGACGAATAATCAATTTTTTTAATCAACTTACCCCAAATGGTAACTAGTTAATATGATAATTCCAGCAATTAGGGCAAATACTGTCAAGCAGCAGTTTCTATGCATCCCGTTAAAGGAATTATAATATCTTTACATCTAATTATCATGGTGATTTAATTTTTTTGTATGGGTACCTCTCAATTTTACCATTCCCCTTTTCTTTCCCCCCCCCTTCTGTCATCATAGAGATAATGAAATGAGCAGTTCCAGACTGTAAGATGACGAGATTTGTGTAGGAAGTAACCTGAATCTGACTTCCTTTTTTTCCACATGCTACATTTGAATTGATATTTAGGGAAAAGGAAAAAAAAAAAAAAAAAAAAAAAAGCTTTTTTCTCCGCCTTTTATTTATTTTTTCACCATTTCATTTGGCTTCACATGGAACGGTTGGCTAAGATCTTTAGATTGCAGCAGATTAAAGAAGCAAAATTGTTCCTGGTCTCTGTGTGTGTCTTTTTGATGAGCAGCTCGCGCCAATTCTAAATATTCTCACCACTCCTAATCCAAAAATCACCTGTTCAGTTCTTTGAGAGGAGGAGGATGAAAAAAAAAAAAAAAAAAAAAAACAGATTTATCCCCGAATGAAAGTAAGATCCGGTTACTCACATGCACATGAGTGTGTGTGTTTGCTTCTTTAATTGGACATGGATTGCAGCGGAGGTGAGGAAGGGCCAGTTGAAGAGAGTGAGGGGGGGGGTGAGGGTTGGGGGGGGGGACACGGAGACGGAGCTGGATGGAGATAGAGTTCTTTACTTCAAAGGCAGCTTACAGCCTGGACGAACGCTAACCATGCTCACATACTACCAGAACAGACACACACACACACACACACGCACACACTCCACATCCAGTGGCTCTTTAGCATCTCATGAGATGAATATCCATCCCCTCTCGCTGTATCCCCTGCTCCCTGTGTGCTGAACATCAGTGGAGTCTGGCCTTCAGAGGGAAATATTGACAAAGCATTTGGAGAGATGGAATGGTTCCTTTAATTATATGCTGCTCTTATGATGCATGGAGTTTCTTCTCTGGCTGCTTGCACACACTCGCGCAGGCACGCACTCGCCCGCTCGCACACGCACACAAGCCTTGCTGATCAGCTGAATAGGTATTCCTGGCACCAACCCCACACATATTCAATTAGCAAAACTCATTAGCAAAACTTGGCATTTGTTGTTGTTTTTTTTTTTTCTCCCCGCCCCCCTGCCCCCCTCCTCCTTGCTCAGAATTAATGGTTTTGATATGCTAATTAGCGGGTAATTTAATTTCAAAAGGCCTCAATTAACAGCAGCGTTGTGGACACGAGGAAGTTAAGCAGCATAATCTAATTTGCATTAGTAACGAGCAGGGAGTAATTAGTCTCTAATTAGCCACTTCAGACAGCACTTGTGTTTACTTTCCTAATGAAGTGGAGGGGCTTGCTTTTTCATACAGCGACGCTTGCGTGGGTACATCCAAGCGTGTTTATGAGAGGCCGTGTGTGCGTGTGTGTGCGCGTGTTAACATTTGTGTACGTGGAGGTTCGGGGTAGACGGGGTGGGGAGATGGGGGGCCGGGGGGGAGGCTGGCACCAGCACCAAAGTGGCATATGGCTTACAGTTTGGCTCCGGTTACGTTTGTTCACACAAACACACGCACAAAGTCACACTTGCAGACACACAAAGAGGTCATCTCCCACCGTCTTACGTGGTTGGACACATACACGGCGCGGTTTACACTCCATTGAAACATCTTCATGAGCTCACTTACACATGCAGCCAGGGATTGACTGGGTGCGTTTGAGGGGCTTTATCCTGATATTGTTTCCCCTGGCAGCATTTTTTCTTTCTGCTGCAACAGCTCGCAATGTTTTTCCTAATGCTTCTTGTGTGTGATTTTTATATTTTTTTTTGCTGTTTGGTTTACAGCCACTAGCACTACTTTTTTTTTTTTTTTTTTTTTTTTTTTTTTGAAGTTAAATTGTCATATTCGCAGATTTATCAGTGTTCAATCCAGGGTTTGTTTCTTTAAGACATATCTACTGTGGTGACAAAAAAAAAAAAAAAATGCGTCTTCACATCCTTTTTTTTTTTTTTTGTGGTGACACATGCAGAGAATGGGATTTGAAGTTGGATGTTCAGAGCCCTTTCTTGATCATTTGCTACTAATATGAATTATTAAAGAGAAGGTGTGCTTGAATACATTTCAACATTTATGTTGTCATTTGTTACTTATCCCTACACCACTTTTTGGCTCCAGGCCAATTCGTGTTCCCATTTTTGACCTTGCATTGCCATATTATGACTTCCTAATTCAATGCTCTACCTGTAACCATTATTAACTCCTGTATATGGGCCATCACATATCAGTGTGTTTTAGTGTTGCTGATTATTTTGTCCCCAATTGTTTGTTATTTGCTGAAAATGATAAATCCAATTAATTATACCAGATTAAGATCTCTGATCAATCCACAGCATCTCCAGACAGTATCATTGTACTTACTTTACATTATACTGTAAATATTTTTATAGGCATTATAAAATCACATCTTCTTACATTACAAATTTTAATCAAAATTTGTCCCTGACTGATACAAATTCACATATTCTCTGTACAAAACATCTGCTCTATTTTGCATCAGAAATGCTACAAAATGGCAAAGAGAGGGGAGAAGTTATTTTTATTTTTTGCCCTCTTTTTCACAGCACATTTCAATTTCCTTCCCTCATCCTCCTATATACAAGTGGCATTGTGAAACAAATGCTGCTAAAATTATATTATGGCTTTGGGTTTTGGTGCACCACCCTGAAAGTTACCAGCAGCCCCCATCTCACCACCCTTTTCAAAAGTTTCTGGAGGTGAAATTAAGGGCAGGGCATCCAGATAGTAAGGGAAACAGGGGAACAAACTACACAGTTGTTTTTTTTTTTCCTTTTCTGTTTCTTTTACATTTATTCCATGAAATAATCAATGAGAGAATTAGAAATAACAAGTGCAGCCTGTTTTGTGATGAGCATCCCAAGAGTTTAAACTTTTCCATCCGTGCCTATTTCAAAACAAATCAAAAACAACAGGCTCTCTTAAGATTTTTAAGGGAGAGACGGGGTGGAAGGGTTTAAGAGGAGGAGGGACAAGCAGCTGCCCTATTAGTCCAAAATCTGTTGTTCAGAGGAGGTGGGGAGGAGGGTGGAGCAAAACCACAGAATTTCTACAAAAGAGTGCGCACACTTTTTTCCACCCTTTGTGCAAAGAAGGCTATGTTCTCATATTTTGCCACAAATTAAAACATATTTAACCCCCGTCACCTTTTCAGTAGTAGATCTTGTCCTATTTTTACCCACAATCCCAGACGTGTAGGCCAGGAGAGACCATAAGGACCCCATTAGGAGACAGCCTCTCTGATGGAAGGTGTTTTTCTGGCGTCTTTTCCTCTGCGTTCTCTGGGAGGTCACGAAGCTGGGTGAGTTCCTGCAGCGAAAGAGCCGGGTCAGGGTGCAGGCCGACAGAAGTCGGCAGACTCAGTGGGCGTGACATTACAAACACAAGAAGTCTTCGAGAAATATTCATACCTCTCGAGCCCTTCCATACTTTGTCGCGTTGCAGCTTCACACTGCAATGGATTTCTTTGGCGTTTTATGAGATAAACCGACCCAAATTAGCAGAGAGTTGTGAAAGGATAAAGGACACGAGCGAATTTGTGTTCAGCACCTTTTACTCTGACAGATTAAATCCAGTGGGAACACTTGGCTGTGAAGGCCTCTGGGTTTTGTTAAGAAACATCAGTGAACAAAAATTCACCAAGAAGACCAAGAAACAAAGAAGTCAGGGGTGAAATAGTTGAGATGTTTAAAACTCATGGGGCTCCGTTAAACACGTCACTTGAAAATGGAGACACAGGTGTCCACCTAAAACGAGGAGCTACATAGATCCTGAGTTGAACTTTCGTTCACAACGCATAGTGGAAAGCTAACTACAGCAACCGTGCTGTTCACTAACTTAATCATCCTCACAGTCTTGAAAATGTACGTTCACCGAAGTTCTCCGTTAAGTCTGACTGAGCTTGAGATATTTTGGAAAGGAAAAAAAAAAAAATATCAGTTTCTACTTGTGCAATAATGTGAAAAGTCCAAAAGGCGTGAATACGTTAACAAAGCAATGTAGTGAATGTGCATTAACTCGTGGAGAACTTGCGTGATTTACACACGATGAGGCCAAAAGCTGCCTTCGATAAATTTAATGAATGAAGACATTGTGGTGATTATGAGCCAATTGCTGCTGAGGACCTCAGGCCAGCAGGTGCATACACACAGATCTATTGTCACAAATGTGCGCAAATACACACACACACACATGCAAACACTTATGTGTATAGATCCATAAATAGGCAACTGATTTACAAATGAGCTGACCCGTGTGCTGGCCTTGCTCTTAGATAGGCTCACACCCCCACCAGGATGCATAAATCACAATGGACATGCATATGCATGAGCGTGTGAGGAGGTGGGATAAGTGTGTGTGTGCGTGTGTGTGTGTGTGTGTGTGTGTGTGTGTGTGAAAACCAGCCCGCAGTGGTGTTCGTATCGATCACTGACGCTTAGTTAAGTGCTTTTTATTTCACCGAGTTAGAGTCAAGGACCATGGACAGGCCTCTCTCCGGCGACTGTGCTGTTTTTGAATGGGAGAGAAAGCAAAGAAGGGGGGAAAAAGAGAGGAGAAAGAACTACTTAACTGTTCTTTTTTTCCCCTTTTTCAGTGGCATCCAGGGAGCACACATCACATTAATGGAACAGAGATGACGTTTCACATCTTGTCTCTCTCTCTCTGTGGAAGAAGGGGTTTTGGCGTTGGACCTTTGCCTGATGTGTGTGAGCATGATGTGAGCTGCTTTAACCTCCCCTTGTTTTATAGACTTATACATGGCTCTGGATCGCGCTGCTGCTAAATTAATTTACACACCATTCACACATGCGTGCCAAATCTTCCTTCCTTCTCCTTCCCTTTCTCTCTCTGTCTCTCTCTCCTTTCTCTCTCTCTCTCCACTTTCTCAGCAAAGACAGAGCAGAAATTGCCTGGCGAGGTAAATAAATTACTTCCATCGATTGCTGTAGTTGTAGAGTGACTTTATCACAGTTTGACTTGTCCAGATACAGATCACCGAGTGACAGCGTGTTTTTGTAACGCGCCGCTGTTGCTGCGTGCAAGTTTCGACGTGTGTGCACGTAAGTGCGTGTAAAAAAATCGGGCATAAATCTAAGCGATGAATATCTCTGCATATTAAAAGTCACGGCTAAGGTGGTGGGTTGGCCACAAGCTGTGTCCAATTGTGTATATCTAATTCAACCAAGTTCCCCCCCCCCCACACATATTGAAAATCAGATAAATTTCCTGAGAATTATTAGAGCAGGATCTTACAACCCAACCTGTACTCAAGCATATTATTTCTCTAATCACTAATATCCTAAAAAAAGTAAAAAAAAAAAAAAAACTGGAGCTAGATGGTATCCTAGCACGGTTCAATTCTGTTATCTACCTTTGATAAGTTTTATCTCAATACATATTGTGCAATTTATTTAGCCATTCCATACTCTAGATATATATAGTTTTTTTTGTAAAAAGAGGTTAAAAGTTCAGGAAACAGTACAGCTGTCTTTAGTGTGTGTGTCTGCGATGTAGGCCACATACTGTTTTAATAGTTGCTGCGCTGATGTTGCTGCAGAGGCCAAGAAGCCACAGTTAAAAAGACACAAACTGGAAAAAAGAACAAGCGAAGGCCCCATCTGTTTGCACTAAACAGTGGAAGAACTGACCATTGAGGAAGCAAATGAGCAACAAATGAATAAAAGACATTTTGACATCTCTGGCAGAAAGCCATTACAACTTTTCCTCGTTTTTATTGAGCATGCATTGCTCAAAATGCATTGACATTTGGCAGTAATAGTTCAACATAGCAAAAAAGTAAAATAAAAAATAAATATACCCCTCACTTTTAATCAAAGGTTTTCTGTTATAAATACAGATTGATGTTACTAGTTTGAAGCAACAGGTTTTCAACGCTGGAGCTGAGACCCAAATGGTGGCTAATCAAGGGCATGTTTATGACTTTAAAATTAGTTTTAGAATTCAAACTAAATGTTAATAGAGAAAATGGTAAGGCATATGTACGCTGTAAAAGTTACAAAACAGGTTTTAAAAATGGGAGTGTGTTTTTGTCTTGTAAACTATATATTTTAGTTTATTATGACCACATGGCCAAATAACCCAGTGTATGAATTATGACACTAAAAAGTGAAGATAAGTCAATGGCTTGATAATAATCTTGTGTCAAAAGTATCAAGTAGGACTCCTAAATAAAGACATTCTGGATTTTCTGACAATTACTTATTGATTGAGGATGTAAAGCGTAAATAATAAACTCAGTGCACTGACTCTTCTCCACAATCACTGTATATTTCTTGTGTGAGAAGTTAAGCTGTTGCACCTCGACATCTGCCATTTTCACGCTAGTTCTGCCTATGATTATTGTGATACATGTTGCACTCTCAAGAAGTGACATACAGAGGAGTAATCCCTTCAGGCCGCAGCGGGATATCGACTCCTCTTCTCTCTCTGCTGGATTTCAAATGGCAACAAAATAACAGGGACACTCAGCCTTGTTGCTCTGTTGCACGGAGCTCAGCAAAGGTTTTTCCTACAGGAAAAAAAGTAGAATTTTGATTCAGATCCTCACGAATGCCAAATTAATGTTAATTGCATTTAAATTCATATGAAAACATATTCTTAATAGACCTTTTTGAAACAGCTTGCTCAAGTTATTTATTCATTTTGCCTTTTGCATAACTTTTGCTGTGCCGCTAATGAACAAAACAGGCCTTTTCGACTGTCTGCGTAGCCTTGGGAGGGCAGGTAAAAATGCTAATTCTGTGGTAAGATGGGAGGATAAAGACAGAAAAAAGGGTCATTTTAATTTTTTAAAATGTTTGAGATGAAACAATAGTTGCATTAGGAAGTCGTTATAATTGGAGGGAATTGCTGACTGGATACCCAGACTTCTGACGGTGGTGAAGCAGCGCACACTTGGGGGTCTTTTTGTATCTGCGCACTGTTTAAAAATTTAACTTCTAACATGCATTAAATAGAGGAGGGGAAACATTAAGATACAAGGAGAGGCGACTAATCACAAATCGACGATTCTATTCCTCTGTTGCGATTAGCTGTGCCCCCTCCCCACACACACATTTAACATCTCTACCTCAGCTTTAGTTTCTCGGAAAGCCTCGGCACACACGCTCAGAAGGAGAACCAGCGACTGTTTTAATATCACTGCTTTTGCATTCTAATCCCGACACCTCTTGAAATATAATTCTTTCCTCTATTTTAAATCGCGGATGTGAAATTGCATTAAAGCAGGAGTGTGTGGGCATAAAAGCGGCGATGTTAAATGGACATATGAATGCAGGGGTGAATCCTAACCTATTAAGCACTTTCCTTATTATTTCTGAAAGTGGAGCGTGGTAATTAGTTTGGTAGAAATCCTATAGTGGGGTGGAGGTATGGGTCTCAATAGTTGAGCCAAATTAATTTCTTCTGTCACCTTGAGCATACGTTCCTCTTAATAGGTTTAATTTATTTCACGGTGATTATCTTTTTTTCTTCTTCTTCTCGTTTAACACTTGACTGTGATGTGCATATTCACAGCAAAATCCACTCTGCACATGAATGGTGTACTCATACCTAAATATGATATATCTGCAGAACGTCATTGCAGCTTGGCGGTTGAGTCTTTATGATCTAAGCGATGGCGCTGTGCCTTTTTTTTTCCCAGGGATCCTTGCTGCTGCTGCTGCTGGAGCGGCGGCGGTGGCGGCGGCGACCCGGTTGTCATGTGATCCGTGCGTCTGGCTAAGAGCTCTGTTTTTCTCAGCACTCTCTCCAAGCCTTTTGAGTCCTAAAAGTTAACAATCAGTCTTGATGTTAAATCCATCAGAAACCTCCATGTGCCACGAGGTTTTAATAAGCTCCTTCGTTTGCATGTGTGCGCGCGTGTATGTGAGGTGAGGTTATGGTGGGCCATGGGAACGGAGCATACCTATGCGGATTAGAATGATCCCACGGACACATTTCCGTGGGACATGTTTTAATTTCTCTTATTTTCAAGCACATTTTTTGTTTTCAGACATCTCAAATTCCAGAGGCCTTATTTTTTTGCAATTAAGAACAAAGTTACCAACTATCAGTTGAGCATAAAGTTACTATAAAATTTCTACACACCTGTTAAAATACCCATTTTTTGATGGGACTGAAATTTGACCTTGATAAATCCTTCCAGAACCCTTTTCCACCTGTACTGTGACCTATAACTTGACTCAAAAACTTTTTTCAGGGAGAAAAAATAAAGACGAAAATCTGAAGTAATGTGGAAGCATAAGTGTACACAACACCTTCTTATAAATGACCTCTGATTAACCCCGAGAAAAGCCCTGCTGTCCTTGTCGGCTTTTCCTGACATTTCTTAGTCGCATCTCGCAGCGAAAGAAATGGTCCAGAGAGTATCAGGGATCTCATTTTCAAAAGCAGGAATTTCCTAGGCATTAGATAAACCATGGAACACAGTGAGGACAGTCATCATCAAAGGGAGAAATATGGTGCAACAGTGACATTACAAAGAACTGGATGTTCTTCCAAAATTGATGAAGAGGAAAACGGGTCAGGGAGTTCCTCAAAGAGGCCTGTGCTATTATTAAAGGAGCTGCAGGAATGTCTAGCTGTGTAGTAAATTTCACACCAATTTCCACTTTTCCTTATATGTCTTGGTTATGGGGCATCGCAGGAAGAAACAAGCTTGGACTTTGTGGCCAAATTCCAAAACGCAACCAAAAGAGCAGCGTACCGGCGCTGAGCGTCGGTGATGGCAGCATTATGCTTTGGGCCAGTTTTCCTTAAGCTAGAACTGGAGGCTCAGCGAAGGTGGGGGGGATTATTGAATAATAATAATCGTCAGATCAGAAGTGGCTTTAAACGCCTGTTTCAGTTGATTTTGTTTTATTTTTGTAGCTAAAAGATTTCCGTTTGGTGTTCAGTTGAGTTGAATGTTATAACTCTTCTCTATTTTTTTTTTTTTTACATAGCAAAACCTTGGATTTGAACATTGCTGTGTTATATCCATTGTACCTTTGTGCCTTAACGGGGTGCCTGTGTGTGTTTGGTAGCTCATTGTGCCAGGGATCACTCAGGTTGCCCTGTCTGGTTTCAACTTGCACCGGTAAATTACACCCAGTCACTAAAATTACATCCTATAGACTCTCCCACTTTATTTTCTCCCTGTGTGTGTGTGTGTGTGTGTATGCGTGTGTGTGTGTGTGTGTTTGAAGCCTAATTGTTGACGTCATCTCCCAGCGCTGTTCCCGATGTCAGCTTTGATTAGACTGAATGAAGTCCAACTATTTTTGTGTTTTCGTCATTTAGGGGAAGCAAAATGGAAATGCAGCTGTTTGGAGTGCGCGCGTGTGTGTTTGTGTGTCGGAGGAAATTGCTTTGTGGTGTGTGGCGGTGAGTGCGTAAGACTGGTTGTCAGCTGGTGAACACTAGTTTTCATTTGAGCAACTCCAGTAAGGAAAGCTCAAAGGGACAAAACTGAGATGGAGGGGCTGCAAGTCTGCCAGTTAGTGCACCAGATGTCAGTTATTGTTGGACTCGGATTATGGCAATAACTACAGTTGGCCAACACTAATAAGCACATCTGTGTGTGTGTGGGCGTGTGCATGTGTGTGTGAACGTGTTTGTATGTGAGTGATCTAACTCCACTGATAGATTTTAAACAATCTTCATTTTTGGACTTGCTCTGGTTTTTATGACTCCTCTGGCACCTGCAGTGTTTTTCAGAGTTCAGTCTCTCGTTTTTAGTTTTTCAGCATTTTGGAAATGTAAACACTCCTAAAACACATCCAGATGTTACCAGCTGTGAGTCGCCACCACAAACACAGGGCAGGGTTTTTTGTGTGCGTCTGCGTCCAATTGTGTGTGCATGCATGCGTGTGCGTGTGTGTGTGTGTGCCGCCAAGACTTTCTGAACAATTCGCTCTCAGACGGCAAAAAGGATTGTTTGATTTTGTTGTGTGTGTCACTGCTGCGGTGCATGACTATAAGCAAATACGGTGCGTAACTATGACGCCTTGCTTTAGCTGAAGCAGAGCCGTGTAGCTGCTGCACATCGCTTTGTGGCTTGATGGAATATAAAGAGTCAGCAATCAAAATCTTTGGCAAGAATAGAGATTTCAAAAAGTCGCCGGTTCGGTTGTCTCCTCGGGATTTGTGTTGACGCACGGGCAAGCTCATACAAAATAGTGTCGGCATTTTTACAGCATTCACGTGAATACTAAAAAGCGTGACATTTGATTTTGAGTTTTTCCAGGGATAAGTATGGAAAAAAAATAAACAGAATCTGGAATCCAGTAAAAGGAGCCCGCTCATTTTGCCCAATGATCTCTTGACATATGTAATGTCCCCTATAACCTTAAGCGGGCAAAGACAATGGATGCATGGATAGATTTAGATAATAAGATGGGAAGTAAAGTCTTGAAGTAATACATCTTTTGTCCATCCATCTGTCAGTCTGTCTACTATTTTCGCTGCTTATGTATGTGCAGCTTGAAATTAATATAAACAATCTTCCTTGTTTTTAATCTTTTCACAGAATGGACTGAAAACCTTTAAAATTGAGATATGCATCCACAAAGGCAGAATTAAATTGTGAGCAGAAGAGTGGTAATATTTGTTTATGTACATTTTTTTTTCACATACATGCAATTACCTGTTTGACCCACTGCTAATTAGCAGATGCCCTTAAATTTCCTATAATGACATGATCTCATTCCTAGTAATATACATATGTGTTCCTGTGCGCAACATACAAACACACTTAAATGTCAGCCTCTTGCTGTCTCCAATGTTTCATCACACTGTATATTTTTAGTGTGCGTGTGTGTGTGTGTGTGTGTGTGTGCAAAGTGTGTATTTATTAATGCACCGTGGCCACGCTGAAGCCTTGGTCCTTTGGGAGTAATTACTGCAGAGGTTTTCTGGCCGTTTTCTCTCATTAGTGTGAATATGGAAGGGATCTTGAGGAACCTCAGTTAGCATGAGCAGGACACGCACACAAAGCACACCCGGAGAGGCCCCTGCGTCGGGCAGAGGTTCACAAAAGTGCGCTCTGCCGAGGCATGGTGGCATGACTCAGTTCTGCATGTGCAAGGTTCAAATCTTTCTCCGCAGGTCTATTTCAGCCACTGTTGCATCGTCCAGCGGTGTTTGCGTATGTTGTGTGGATTTCTGCTGTTCTTTCGCATCTGGCCTGAACCTCACTCAAGGCCTCCAATTCAGGTTGTTTGTTTGGGTTTCACCAGGCAAACACACCGCTAGGTCTGCCCTCTGTACTCGGGACTATTCTTGGCTCTGGCCTCAGTTTAGCTCAGGCTTGCTGCCTGGCTCAGTGGAGGTCTCTGTAGGGAAACCTCAGTCCTGCCAGAGTCCAGGAAGATCCCAACCACAGTGCACCACCCAGCCACCACAGTGACCCTTAGCAGCTTCAGCTGGTCTCGCTCCACAGCAACCCTCAAATGTCATCTGGGGGATTTAGCTGTTGGATTTCCTTCGCTCTGGGTTCTCAGAGTGAGAGTTAACCTGTCATGACGGAATGGACCCAGGTTCTGTAAACAAACAGGCCCCCGGTGGAAAATGATTTGGTAACAAGGAGATGAAAAGTGAGGGAAAAGAATGAAAGAGTGGGAGTCAGCAGAGAGAGAAAGAAAACAACAAAGGTGGTCAGGACAAAAGCAGTATTGTATCACTGAAATGACTTGTGAGTTGAAAGCCTTAAAAGTCCTCCGGAGAGCCAGGTCATAAAGCCCATTGGATGGGTTTGGCAGCCGAGGCCAGAGTCAGACGGGCCTGGCAGCCGGGCCCGCACAGCTTCCAGTAACAGGAGATGTAAAAATCAATTTGCCGTGAAAAAGGTAAACAATCAGAAATGACAAATATGCAGGTTCTTTCCATCGCTCCCTTTTTTCATCTCTTTCTATTTTCAACGTTATTACAGAAGACAAATGCGGCAGAATGATTAGTCAAGATCCGTGTAATGAGGGGTCCCAGCAGTGTTTATTGGGATTGAGAAAGAGAGGGATTTTTCCACTCGCTGTATTTTTTTTTTATTTTTTATTTTTTTTATTTTTTTGCTACCCCAAATAGTCAGGCTGACTTTTGCAGTAAGTGACTAAAATACACAGATTCGGCTTTCGCAGTGAAGCTGCGGGCACACGAGCACAAGTCAACACTTCTGATTAAACAGGATGAGATCGATATCGCTTTGTGGACGGAAAACGATTGAGGGATGAGCAGATAACAAAAAGAAAAGGAGGGGGGAGTGAATCCTTAAGGGCCTGTTTTTGGTGGTTAGGGGGCCCTCAGGGGCCGCAGCGGAGGCCTCCATTAGAGGAACGATCTGAACCAGGGGGAGCTGGAAGCAACGAGAGCCTTCCAGGCAGGGGCCAGTCTGTTTAGCAGCAGTTTGTCTGCATTTCCTCATGACATTGATCCGGAGCCGCGCTGCAGCCGTAGGAAGGCTCTTTGCTGCTGAATGGACAGAGCAGCGCAGCATCGATAAGGCAGAGTGGACCAGCGGAGAACGCTGCACCCTGATGGTCATTTTGTTAAGACAGACAGACCCCGTTCAATACTTGCGCCCCACAGCTGCCCTGTGGCACAGTAAATTGGTCCGTGTCTTTAGGATTTAATCCTCTTTTCTTTCTGCTGTCATCTTTCTCAGATGAACAGATCTGTTATGACTTGCTGGGAAAGAAATGAAAAAGGGTAAGAAAAAAAAAAGAAAGGAGGAATTTATCATGTGAGAGAAACAAATATGTTTCCCTGGCCTCCCAAAATGAGTTTTTTTTCTCTAGGTATTCTCCCATATACACTCTTAGTTCTTTGAATTTGAATAAATTAAAGATAAACCAGCTTAGAATTATGTGACCATAGCAGTGGCTTGGTAACAGGGTTTTATTCATGTTTTAAAATAAAAGAAATCATGATGTCTTTGACATTTTAAACTGGCCTTAACGTCTTTTATTAGCAATCGTTTTGGCTATAATTATTAAAACATCATTCAGTGTTTTTCCTATAGAATGTAGATCCTTGCCTAATTTTGACATGTCCGATGGGCTGCCATGATTTCCAGGCCCAGCGTGCTCCCGTTCATACAGAGGTTGAAAACTCAATGGGATAAAACAAAGCAACTTCGCGCTGCACCGTTCAACCTTCCTGTTACTTGCTGAAAGCCTTGCTCTCTCTCGCAGCCTGAATGAACTTTACTTGCACAAGGATTCCTAGAACTCTGAATTACTTTTAACATCTGATACTGAAAATAGTTACCTCTAAAGCTTCTTTCCTCCCAGCCAATTGGATTTTTGAGTTTCTGAACAGACTCTGGAACCAAGAAAGAGGCAAAAGAAAAATGATCTGATTTCACCTATCAGACAATTTCTTTGCAAATATTTACGTGTTCATGAAGCACTTGTCACTCTCAAGTGACACGTAAAGGATTGACAGTCACTCAAATAAAAATGATTATAGAGAAGCTGAAAAAGGAGAAACGCTCATCTAGCTCAATTGCTTCTTTTTAAATTAGAGTATGTTCAGAGAGATACTATTAAACAGTGTGGGTGTGTTTGTTTGCTGGAGTTTTCTTCTCATCTGCCGGTGTATGTATGTTTTGTGGTTGTTGTGTTTGCTTAGCATCAGTCACCGAGCGCTCACAAACAAACCAGCTTGAATCCCCTGCTCTGAAGCCATCAATTCATAATGAGATAATGACATGTTAACTCGCTCACAGCGGCAGCAGCTCTGTTTACAGATGAAGACAAACCACAAACAAGACGCAGACACGCCGGGCCCCTTTCTTTCGCTCTTTCTTTCCCTCTTTTCTCCGGCTACGTATCTGCGCTTTTGCCAAGTCCTTGTCAGGATAACAGGTGGATAACAGCACACATTGTCTCCGTCTGATGCACCAGCGCTCGAGAGCGTCTGCAATCCAGATTCCCTAATGAGAAAAGAATGTTGTCCGTGGAATTCGAGTTTTCCGTTGGAATCACACACTCATCAAGCCCTGTTTCCTGCCCAGAGCTCGCTTTCACCGAACAAAAAGACGAGGAGAGGGATCCCTCTGTCTCCCGTCACCACATTCTTTTTCTCAGCTCTCCCTCTCCCCTCAGTCTAATGTTACCTAACGTTGGACTACTGTTCTTCTCCTTCTCCCTGCTGGACTGGGCCAGTCTGCTTGTGGAGTGGAACCTTCACATGACTCAGTGTGTGTCAGGCCAGACAAACCTGAGTGCTGTATAAGCGAGGAAACGGTGGCTGATTGGGAGGGAAGGTGTCCTTAACTGACTGGTATGGGAAACACGCGCGCTTTAACGGCCGAGAAATAATGAGAGGAAGAAGAAGAAGAAGAAGAAGAAAAAAAACCCACTTTTGAGTAAGGAAACTCTTAGTTTTCTGTGGAGCGACTTAAAAAAAAAAAAAAAGACAGAAGTTAAAAATTAACATTCAGATACTTTAACCTTGAAATCTCCCCTTGCCGAGGCACCAGCTCCCTCTTTTTTTCATCTGTTAAATGTTTGAGTGTTTGATAGTTTGAGGTCTATAGCAGAACCCGCTCGGGAATTAATGTCATTCATATGCCCTGCGGAAATTACTTTTGAAATGCATATAATCTAAAACATGCAAATGAGGCTGACTTTGTGCACTCTGTTTAATATGAATTATCATTTTGTGAATACCTATTATTACTGCGTACATTTCTCCAATTATATTGTTCTCTTTTTGTCACTTCTGCACGGGGACGCACACGTGCACTTCAGGGACACCGGGGACGTGCACGCGCACGCATTCGGACACGTGCGCAGAAAATGTCTCTGTGATGGGTGTGTTTTAATGAGGAGTAATAAGGACGGTAATGACCCAGTCCACTTCTCTCTCCCTTTTTTGTTTTACCCGCCTGTCTTGAAGCCTGCCTGGCACGCAGCTTTTAGTTTACATAAAGCCAAAGAGAATAGCTTCTTTAAAGACTGAAAAAAAAAAAAAATTAATAAAAAAATAAAATATGCAGCACCCTTTTGCAGATTCCGCACAAATTCACCACTAAACAAGTCCTTTAACTCCAAATGAAAATAACAAGGCGGGAAAATACAAGTGTTCTTCATCCAATTTTCATTAACAGACTGAAATATTGATGCATTTTAAAAGTGAACGGAGCATGTTTAGTTTGTCTCTTCCTTTTTCTGCTCTGGTGAAATAGCTCTCTTATTAATGCCCCTGTCCAAGAGCCAGACAATTTTTTTCACTCTTTTTTTCCTAAATTGAACTGAAGGCATCCCTTTTTCAAACGCATTACCCTAGTAATTTATTTATACTACACCATAAATTATTCTATTAATATTAGCATGTTCCAAATTAGTATGAACTCTCTCAATGTTCCTTCTACTTCTATTAATTAGCACGCTTGTCACTATAACAAAGATTTTTCTTTCTCTGATAAATTATAAAGGAGACATTTTTTAATACAATGAGAACTGCCTGAGAAATTATTAATGTTTTAGTTTTGGCCTGTAAGACAAAAGGAGAAAAGGGGTGAAAAGAACATAAAACTAACAACAATCTGCAATATATTATAGGGGCTGTCATTGGCAGACACCAGTGTTTATTTTTATTACATTGTTCCCCCTCCTCCCGCCCAACCCCAGAAAAAAGAAAAAACAACAACAAAAAAAAACTTTGTTTCCGTGCTCATCCCTACATAATGCCTAGGGATATCATCTTGTTTTAGCACTTTTGGATAGGATACGAATTAATTACCTCTGTAACAGCTTGGACCAAGTTCAAAAGTACTAAAATTCAATTAATTTGAGAACTGGACATGCTATCATTCTCTCTGCATGTCTCCTTTAAAGTCTGGCCTGTTTTTTTTTTTTTCTTCTTCTTTTTTTTTTTTTCCTGTGGACTTATTCAATTATATTTGATTAAACTCGCTCTGATCCAATCTATTAATTAACTAGGAAATGCGAAGTGCCCGACTTGAAAGCCGATGTATAAAATTATATCATGTCCACTTTGATATTTATTTATTTTTTTAAAGCACTATTTTTAAACCCATTGTCACTCTTTATTATTGAAAGTTGCTGTTGCCCATTTTCCAGGTATTATTAAATCATTCCATCTGCCTTGTAATGCAAATTCTGATCATAAATGAAATTATTTCTCTGCTAAAGGCAACCATTGGCACATTTACCACTTCATATAATACGTTTCTTTTTTTTCTTTTTTTTATCTATTTCTTCCTCAGTTTTTATCCCATTTAATTAAATGTAAAAACTGGGTGATGTTCTCAATGACAATAGTAGAAAATCTGATTTAGCAGTAGATCACTTCCTTGTTAAATATTAGGTGGAGGGAGTCCTTTTCTCACATGTACCTGCATAGACATGGAGCTCTATTCCTCCTGTGAGAAGTAAAAAGACTTACAAATCATTTAGGCTGCGATAGAGCAACACTTTTAGCAGAGAATAGAAAGAATAAGCATATGATAGCAATGTTACTATGATTTTAATTTCAAAGCTTCACATTTTTTCAGTCATGCTATTATTACGGAGTTACTGGCGTTTTCTTTGGCAGCATGAAACATTGAATAGTGTAGCTTTGTCCACCATGTTTCTGCATAACCAGTCAAGTTGCTGCAATGGCACTACTTTTTTCTTACTTCCCATCCCAGAAAATATCAATATCTACAAACAGCATTTCTGTTTATTAGTTGTCTGTGGGCCCTACAACAGCAGATACCCAGGCTAATTGCTTACGTTATCGTAAAAAGGCCATTGGAAATCAAAACATGAGCACTTTAAATTTACTCCTAAATTTAAAAGCAGTGGTAAAAAAATGTTACATTTAGATAAAAGAAAATACCCGTGATCATGCTTTATATTCATATTTTTATGTAAACACCATCATACGTGATGAAATCATACTGTCATAATTTTGAAAATGTTTTATTACAATCAATCTTGATCGAGCTCCAAGGTTTATTCATCCGTTTTATCTTCATATCATGCATATGTTTCCCCAATGACTTTCTTCTTATGTTTTCCTCCAAATTTTCCATCGTCTTCCTGTGTTTCCTCCCCACTCCCTGGCCCCCACCTTCTCTCAGTGAAGGTCATTCTAATAAAGAGCTCTCATAGGATTCTGCTGCTAATTGCTCTGTGGCGCTCTTCGCTGGTTTTAGATCCAAATAAAGGCACATCGCCTTTTTAAACAGCTCTTCCACTTCTTGGCCTGCATTCCTCCTCACCTCTGTACTTCCATGTTAAATACGGACTTAGCGATATTCGACGCTGCAGCCGACCTCTGTCTCCGCTAGCTGAGAAATCAAGGTGAAAACTGGGTTTTTTTTCACCCCTTTGAGGGCAGGTTAATTTCCAACTCGCACATGTGAGTCACACAACTGTTCTTTACCTCTTTAAGAATGTACAATGTGCGATTTCCAGATAAATGAGGTGTGCATGAAGTCTGCTCCCTCTACAAATATTTGTGTGTATCTTTGTGTCTGTCTCCAGCATTTTTCGAACAGACGGCAGTCTGCGAGCTGGTAAATCACTTACTGCACTCTAAAGTAACGGTCAGGGTGAAGGCAGGAGTGGATGTTTGCCCCGGTCATACACACACACACACACACACACACACACACACACACACACACACACACACCCACACACGCATACACACACACACACACGTGCACAGGCATACGGAACGATCTCACCGGTGCGGAATGCGTTGTGTGTTTACCTATGGCTCCAGAACCCACCTGACTGAGGGAGGCTAATCTTTATGGGCTCTGTAAACAGGGACTTTGTCTTCAAAGAGGTGCAGGCGGCCGAAGCAGGCTCACAGTTCACACATGCAAGAGCAAACAAAGATGCATGCTTAGGAGGAAGGGGAGAGGGTACAAATATGGTATTGTACTCTAGATCAATAAAAGTTATAATATCACAGAAAAGTTCATTTATTTCAATAATTCAGGTTGAAAAGAAAGTTAAGCTTATATGTATGTAGTATAGATCAGATGTAGGGTTACGACTAATGACAAGGCATTGGCACATTTAGCCTGTTCCCTAAATCTGCTGCCATTTAGCTTCTCAGAAAAGTAGAACATTATTACCAAGTAAAACCAAAATAAGATTTAATGCAAACTATGTACTATAGTTCTTATGCAGTGTATAATAGAAGGAAATAAACCTGTGGCCCTGCCGAGCCATTAAGGAAGCCCAGGCTGCTTTAATAGCAGCTTTCTGCATTGTTGATTTAGGTGACTCTCATCTTCCTCATGCAAGCACTCCATAGATCCTCTGTGCTTTTGATAACAGATGTTCACTGGCTAATCCAGCACAAATGATTAAACCGGGACTTGAGTTAACACAGTGGACCAACACCAGCAGGTGACACGACTCTTCAAATCGTCACCGACAGTGGGAACGTCACAACCTAAGCTCTAGAATGGGCTTTGCTTCACAATCTCTTGAAAACTGCAGTCTTTTACCATGTTGTTTTTCTGTCTTTTTCTGAGACAGCTTGTCCTTCCACTCAACTTCCCATGAACATTAGTGGAAATGGGATTCCCTGAACATCCAGTTTCTTTAGCAGATAAGCAGTTTATTTCTTCACTATCCTTGTTGAGGTTGTCACTGAGTGATGTCGGCTGCCTTCGTCCCGATTCATTTTTCCAGTGGAGTCAAATTGTCATGTGACAGTTACTAAAACAAACAAACCTTTGTTTCCCTGAGAAAAGAGATCATCACAATCACCCCTTTTTTCTCTCCACTCACCAGCAGAAAGCCTTTATAGGCAGCTGCACAGCGCACTCGAGGTCATACCTGGAGGCTATTGCCACTATATTCTCCTTCTAGGTTGTCAACGCTCTTTATAACCTTCCAGGCAGTCTGTTGTAGATACGGCTCTCTGCTAACTATTTGTCGAGAATAATGGAGTTCACCTGTTAGCGCTGGAGTCGGGCCAGGGCAGCCGTAGACACCTAGCATTAGCTAGATGCTGTTAGCCAACATGCTAGCGATGGCTCGGAGCCAAAGAGGCCTGAGGGAGTGCTGTTAGCAGCTGACTTTAGCTCTGTGTGAAAGTTTACCTGACTTGTCTGGTCTGGTTTTCTGCTGCAAACTTGTCTGTCGTATTTTGGTGCATCGTTTTTAATAAAATGTCTTGCCATCCTCTGTCCTTCTATTTTTCATGGCTTTGAAGCTCAAAAATACCACACTTTTTTTTTTTTATCATCCCCAGACAGAAGAGATTAAGCAGTATATGCTAGTTATTACACTGAATGCTTATAGCTCTTTATTGAAAAATATAGGGAAAACTATGTGATTGTGTGTTTTAAGCAAATCCTTTCAACGTGTCTTTGTAGGCATAGGAATAAATAACTTATTTATTGTTTTCTATGCCACAATGCAAGTCACTGTTCAAGACATTTCTATTTTCTCCGCAGTTTTTCTTGTTTGTCTTATATGTAAACGTAAAAGAAGATTGATGGGGACATGAGAGCCCAGATCTGGTCGGTGGGGTTTTATCCTGGGTTTGGGATTTAATCATGCACCCTCAGGGCCAACGCCATGGTTTATGTAGCATGGGGATCTTTGCCAGATTTGAAGAGCTGCAGTGTGAGAATATGGGTGTGGAACTTGTGTTTGCTACATTACAATTCGTCTTCATGTCAAAGCTCATGTCCCTGTCAAAACCATAAATAAAAAGCGGAGCCCCTAATACTTGGACACGTTTTACAAATCCTAATGCTGCCTAACTGATACTAAATAGGGACTTTTTCTGGAGTAAGAGACACATATTATAGGGATGAATTTTAATTGTGAGTGCTAGTTATAATGAAATAAATCCCCATCGAGTTAGGCTCAATAAAATCTTTTATAAATTATATAAATATTTAACGTTATATAATTATTTGCATTTAAAACTGAGCAAACAACTGCTGTACAATAACACAAATGCAACAATCTTATAATATCTGGATAAACAGTGGGGTTATCTTTTCAGGTGATCGACCGGCAGTTCACTTTGTAACAGGCATTCATGTTTTTGCTCACTAAATGTAGTTTGAAAGCAGCCTCTCTATACAAAGAGTGGTCAGTTGTGTTCCTGTAGTTTGTGAAAACCGTCCATGTTTTCACAACTGGAGGATATTGCCAAATCTAGTCTTTCTTGTAAGCACAAGAAAAGTGTACAAACCTAGTTTTACCCAGCTGGTTTTCTAAATGATTTATCTGTTGCAGAATGAAAGACTGCTACCTTTATCAGCATTTTTCAAAAAAATATTAAGATTGGACAAGATATGAATACCCTTTAGTATGACTATAGCTGGCTATGATATACCTTGTTGGGTTGAAACGGCAGTCAACTTATAAGGATCTTGTACCTTTTTAGCTGCAGTTTTAAAATGGCCTGACATTGACGAGAGTGCTATGTGTGTACACACCATGGCTGTTTGGGTTGTTCTGGACCACAGAATATTGCCAAATATGTCTATAAACAGGATTCTGCTTACAGACAGTTTTCTGGTACTGTGCAGAAAAGGGATGAATGACGGTACCACATTAGTCTAGGCTCCCTACAGCTGGAGAAAACTTCCGTCACTCGACGAGTAAACCAAATACTTTATAAATTCACAAGTCAACAGAGGCTCCTCAGGATTCTGCTGCCTGATTACAAAACAGGTTAGGCTCCCAGCTCTTTGATATGCCGTCTCTAGGAGAGTTTTGCTCTCTTGTTCACAAATATTGATTGAACTACCAAAGATGATAGGAATAACCTATGTGGATTCTATTTTAGGTTTTGAAGACTTTAATGTTTTCCAGGGTTGAACCAGCTACCGTAACCAGAGGGGAGAAAGTCAGCAAACAGAGTGCAGGAAAGATAATTCAATAGTCAGATTAAAGTCAATGGATGACAGAGTGTAGATACTGGCACAGACATTTTTTTCCTGTACCCTGCCACCCTCTTCCCCTCCCGTGCGTGCCCTCCCTCCCAGTCTTATTCTCTCAGTTCTTTGCCTAATAAGCAGCGTTCCTGTGAGCTGATGCAAGGCAGAGGAAACAGAACAGGCGTTCTGGGACTGCTGCAAATATTCCCACATGAGGCATAACATGATAAAGACTTATTATCTCGCTAAGCTGCTGTAAACACAGATGCACACATAAATACAAGCTGTATACAACTCGCTCCCCCCTTGCGCACCAAAAAAAGTAAATCTGGTCTGGCTTTCCACAGCTGACAAGCAGTGACCAAGAGGAATCTGACAGGGCCAATCCCTCGGACAAAGCCAGCGTCTGCAACGGTGAGCTGGCTCACTAGGCATTTGGCTCGGCTTGTTTGAACTCTAAACACCCAGGGCGAGCAGCAGTGGGAAGAAGCGGGAGCGATGAGTTCTGATTATTAATAGTGCTAAAATTTTCGGGAACTTCTGAACAAGCAGCGTGTCTTAACAGGACTCATCCTAATTCCTCTCCCGCTCATCAATCACGACAGATGCACATATAAACACATGCATTCTGTGCTTGCTGTGAGCTAATCCATTACAGTACAAAGGTAGATGTCAGCCTCCTGGACAAACACACACACACGCATACACAAGCATGCATATGCCAGAGTCATCAGAAACATGTTGAGTCCCATTTCGCTTCTTGTCTTCGCTATCCCAATTAAAAGGCAAAAAAGGCCTTTTATTTCCCTCTCCTCCAAACATTCTTTATCTCTCTGATCTGTGCCCCTCCCTCGCTCAGTCCCCTCGGGGTAGTGGGAATGTCTCTCCACACACACTCTCAGGTCAGGGGTTCAGCTCAAAAGAGAGAGAGAGGGGTTTTAGCATGTGGGGAGATTGAAAGTGCGAGAAAAAGACATGCAGAAAGAGTGACGGCGGGTTGAGGCAGGCCTCTGCACGGGTAGCTCCTCTTCACTGCCAGAAACACTTAAAGCTGTCTCTGTGTGTGTGTATGTGTGTATCATAACCCTAATCAAAGACTTCAGGGTAGATTTATGCCCCTGCCTTTTTCCCGACCTCCATTACACCAGCTTATATACACCCATTACAGGATATGACAAAGTACACACCCTTTAGACGAGCACAGCCCCATAGTGACTGGGTGCGAAAGCAGGGCGTGAGCTGTGCACATACCCCGCTTTCCCATTAGGTCCTTGTCCACCTGTGAGCTCCGTCTCTTTATCTGCCTCGTCTTCACTGCTAATAAGGTCAATGACGAAGAGTATGAAGCAGATGGGTGTACAGTACATTACAGGACTGCTCAGTTTAGCGTAGGCTAGATAGCAGCCTGGTGATTCATGCTTGGTGAAATGTGTGATGATGTGAAGAGTTTCCACTGCAGTGCAAAGTCAGTGGACTGTGTGGCAAGATGTGCTGATCACTCAGCACTATGCCTCGTTTCATAATATTACCTCAGGGAGTAATTTGACCCATGAGAGGTCTGGAGGAAAGAGGAAGTGGATGGGATGGAGGCGAATAAGAAGAGGAGTGAGGTAAAACATTAAGTGACTAACCTTAAATGTCGCAATAAGACTTCACTTCTCAACCCTGACTTCTCAGAAGTATTGATACTGGGAATACAACAGCATTTTTCGCAAAACACTTAGACCTCTTTTAGAAATTAGTTTTTGTTTGGTGATCTACACATATTTATTACACTGCTGGATCAACTGAAGGGACCTGGACGGTTGAAATGGCTCTACCAATGTTACCCCCCTGGAACATGTCCAGAGGGAGTACTAAACCTGTTATCACTATGAACAAGGAGGTTTAATATGAGATTGCTAAACAAGGGTGACATTTCAGATGGGAAAGAGAGCAACAGCTGCTTTTTAGTGTGCTGGTTGAGACTAAACAGATGCTGCGTATTATCTTCCAGTGTTCAAGCACTTTGATCAGCAGAATTTGATCAAGACAATAACATGCTAAGGATAGCGCTTAACAACTTTGCTTGGATTTAAAGCATTGGATTTGAACAGTGAAGAGTGCAAAACAGCACTGAGCTTTGGGAAAATCCTTTTGCAGGAGGAGGTCACAGTTTGTAAGCCGTGCCAATTTGATTCCACAATCTCAGCTGCATGATGTACATGCTCACTTAGTCTCTGATCACATTGTGCGATTTCAAGCGAACCAACTCATGGTGGTTGAGGTAGTTCATAGTTGTGTTCACTACAAAACCATGTTATGACAGAGGCTTTGAAGTCAGAACCTGGCCACCCTTTTTGCCGTCTCTGTGGATTTTCTGAAAGCACTGAGGCGTCTCAAGTGGCTGAAGTGAGGTTGTAGTTACTTTGCCTCCGAGCTGCTGACCGAGACAATCACACAAAAGCATTCTTGTGTAAAGGTTAGCTGGCTTTGCGGCATCCGTGTGATGGCGCATACCGTCAAGCAGACGTTTCAGGACGTTGTGGAGGCAGTGACTCAAGAACACTATCTCTGGTCTGGCACAAACACGCTGGGTTGCCCTGAATGACACAGCAAAGGGAAGTTTCTTTATTAGCAGTGACAGTTAAAATAGCAAACAGAATTAGAGAATGAGAGACATTCATTGCAAATGTTATGCTTCACCACTAGATTAGCAATTTGTCAGGTGGTGCTGCCTTTACTGGATGAAGGTTTGAACTACGGGAAACTGTCAAGTTTATGTTCAGCTGAGCAACATTTACTGGCAGCATAATAAATTAGTTTTAAGAAACTTTCTCATTGCAAAAAACTTGGAGGTCATCCAAACTTTCTGACTTTGTTAAAATATTTTCAACAGCTTCTTTTTAGCTTTCTTCTTTGTTGGATTTTTTGTTGTTGTTTGGCCTGAATCAGTAGTTAGCCTCTTTACTGTGGATCTCGAATCAGATTGTCGTAAGATTAAGTTTAGAAAGTCAAACTCAATAACATGTGGAATAGATGAAACTTAGATACAGATGACTGTTGACCACATCATTATATTCAACCAATAGATACAAAGCTTAAAAGTTCAGTATCTAGTATTGGAAAATATTTTGATTAGCAACAACTCTGTTTTAGAGAACTTGTGGTTTAACTTTCTTCTGGGCAAGACCTGTTCAAAAAAAAAAAGCCACAAAGCAAAATGTGTTTTGTCAGAGATGCATTATTAAAACTTCAAGTCATTGCCGTGACTCGTATTTTCAAATAAAAAGCATTACAAATTATTGTGTAACCTCCTCATAACAGTCAGCAGAGCAGATCATCAGGTAATGTGAAAGGTTTAGGAAAATAATACAACTACCAACTTAGCAGGACGCCACCTCAGCAAGAAAAATGTATTTCTGTGCTTTGAAAGAGCAGCCCATTTAACAAGCACACCCACCAGCCCATCTGCCTGCACATGCTTGTATCCCATACTCAGTAATATGCTCAGGTCCCTGTCCGTCTGCAAGCATCTGGCAGCATTCCATTAACAAAGCCACCAGCAATCTCACACCCGCACCCGCTGTCAGTCTCACAGAAAAAAAAAATATATATATATGCACACACACATACACACACAAGTTCACCTGTTCTTGCCTCAGAGGAAAAGAAAAGTTAGATCCTCTCATGAAATGGCTTTTATTGTTTCCCCAGAAGGCATGGCTTGTACGCCTCTGAAAATCACACACAGTCGCAACACAGGAGGCGGGTAGAATGCCTCGATGGCGTTTTGTGTACCCACTCCAGGTAGCTGAAATAAAAGCAGCCGAACTTTCCCCTTTTAAAAGTGTGCACTTGTGTGCGCTAATTTCCAAAACTGGATGAGGCAGAAAGACGAGATAGAGGCCGTCATTAGGAGCTCACAGCCCTGCGTTCTTGTGTGAAGGTTTGTTTTGTTTTGCTGTGAGTGTGTGTGCGCTCTGTGTGCGTACGTCTCCGCTCTCCCACGCTTTGGCTCCTAACGATGGCAAATGCTCCTGTGTGTTTGCGAGGCGTTGTTTCTCAAAAACAACAACACATCCAGGAACGGCTCGTTTTGTCAGGTTTTTGTGCAGGGAACACGATCTAATTAGGGAGGCCCCTCTGAAGGTGCATCAAACAGATCTGTCTCAAAGACCAACCTGATCCCGGCTTGCACACAGCGCACACATGCCATATCTGATTATTGGAGAAATGTGTGTGTTATTTAACTGTATAGTGGAGTATTAAGAGCCTTGTCAGTTTAGATTTGCTGCACATCTGATCCTAATCCATGAGTGTTGGAACCCACATTCACTTGAGTACAAAAAAAAAAGTTTCTGCCAAAGGTGTTTTTTTTGTTGTATGTACTTGTGTGTGAAAAGTTATTCCCCTAAGGTCTTTTTAAATATTAGATAATCACACACAATCCCATGCTGTATATCTGTCAATCTTCCTGTTATCCTTGTTTAGTCAGGTAAGCATTTTACTGAACCTGTTGTGATCACTTTGAGTCTGATCTTCCTCCTTTCACGTCTTTCCACATAGGTGCCAGTGATGATGGTGGAATCAGCCTCTGAGACCATTCGAACAACACCGTCCAACCAAAATGGAGTCAGCAGCCTAAGCAGCCAATCTGACGGAGGGGGAGGCAGAGAGGGAGGGTCCAATGGAGACACCAATGGGGAGATCAGTCCGGTCGACTTACTGCACCTGCAGCAGCAACAGGTATGTGTACGTGTGTGCGTGTGTGTGTGTGCTTGTTGTTGGCCTCCGTGTGTGCTTCAGTTCATATGAGATGCATGCATTTGACTCCATGTTTAGAAGAAGACTTTTTACAACATCATTAACTTGTGCAACGTGTTTATGCACAGAAAATTGTACAGAGCAATTTGTACACAACAGGCAAGGGCACGTCTGTTTACTGTTGTAATAACCTTGAGTAAAATACCGAACTTTTTCATGGTGTCCCGGCATACAACAATTGCACAAGAATTTAAAACAAACAAAAAATTTGTAAAACAGTAATCACTTCCACCGTGAGTAAAAAAATATAACATCTGGGATATATTTTTGTATATTTATTTTCATGCAAAAAGCGAAAATCCAGAATTATCACCGGTTAAATTAAGTTTTGCTGCTCTGCTCTTGATGCATGGCTGTTTGTAGGAATCTGGAACCAGCTCTGTTCTAAATTTACAGATTACTTCACCCTTCCTGTACTTGGCACACATGTTAATGTATCATGGACTCAGATGACGTTATGGGAATTTGGCATTTTCCGTCAGCACTGTAGGTACATCCTACTGAACACATCCGCAGGTGCCTGCTCTCTGTCTCGTTCGGTGATGTAGCAAAAAAGAAGTTTGTGTTTGCACAAAAAAAGCAAAAACCGTTTGCTTTTTTTGTGCAAATACAACGTCCATGACAAGAGGATGCTGTTTTGTTCAGCTGATTTAACATGTGGATCATGTGATGAAGTTATAGTCCTTGAACCAACTGTCCTTAACTTGCAGTTTTGGGTTCATCACTGCGTATCTTACACTTCTCTCCACATTCACTGTGAAATAAGAGCCACTAATGCCACAAAATATTCAAATTTAGGGGACAACTGCAGATCGATTCCTATCATTTAACTTAAAAAACAGTTTGGATTTTTTTTTATTCTCAAACTTAATGACAGGCATTGACTAATTAATTAAATATTTCCAAATTGTAAGAGGTGTCAGAAAGATTAAACGTTTGCTCAGGTGGGGGACGGCCAGCGCTGCACTACTTTGTAACTTCAACTATAGCTGAAGAAAACATTATTGGAAGGGCTTTAAATCACACAAACAGTAAAATGCAAAACTCATCAACGTTCTTAAAAACCATAACTTTTTAATACCTTGTCATGGCGTAAACTGTCCCATGCCTTCTACACACCAGACTGTGATATTGTGTACAGATGTGACAACATTTAGACGGCCAGCCTCATTCCTGAGCGAATAGCGAAAAACTTCCACAGCTTTGCTTGTCAGTGCTTTAATAATCTCCCACTCACAATGTGCCGACTAATTCCACTGGGACTCTGTCCACCATAAAAATGCATGCGCACAAGATCCCCGTTGATATATTATTTTGTGAAAACAGAAGGAAACATCTCAAAAGTGAAAAGAGCTAACTTAACATCTCTGCCTGACCAAAACACTCAAAGGACACTTTGATGCTCAAGGAGTGTAAACTTGTGTGTCACAACTTGTAGGAGTAAGCTCTGTCTGTTATTTTTTTTCCCCCCCTTCACTGATTCATGAAGTGGTGTTTGTTTGTGTTTAACACGTCAACTTGAAGCATCAGAAGTTAATGCTGTTTTTCTCCTGCGTGTCAGAGCGGCTCTTGCTTGCACAAACATTTATGTGTCGACTCAGACTCACACTGTCCATTGTGTCAAAACTTTTCCCGGAATATCTTGGATCAAATTTGCATTCTTTTTTTTTTTTTTCCGTGTTTCCGATTCCTTCATTAAAATACAAATAACTGTCTGCTGACTGCTTTCCTGAAGGATCTGGGCCATTACACAAATCACATCCCACACACATACACACGCACGCGCGCACGCAAACACACGGCAATGCAAATGGTACTTTTCCAAAGTGTGTCATCAACAGAAATGTATATTTGTCATTTGTCCAAAACGTGGATTGAAACCTGCTCATTCTTGTTGATTTGCTTAACAATGTGGCATTCAAAAGATGAAGCATATTTTTGGATTTGCTTACGATTTACTTAAGAAAAGTGTCATATTCACTCTGAAAAGGGGGACGCCTTGTTTATATGTCAGAGGAGATGACTTAGGCAGCCATTACGGACACTGAGATAAGAAAATAAAAATTTTACAAATCATTAAAGTTTCTCTGACAGGCTTGTAGTTGGTAGTAATATCAACAATAGCATTGCAAAAAGGTTCAGTCACCTATTTTTTAAAAGCTTTCACTTTTTAAAATTCTCCTAACTGGTCTTATTAGAGCATTGAATAGTCAAAGTAGATCTCTCCAAATGTTAAAGACATGTGAAAAAATTTGCCCCTACAATTGTGGTGGCAAAACTGTTTTGCACACAAAGCAAGAGTCACATATAAAGTCATCTTTTGGAAGTCTAAAAACAGGCTTAAACGATTTCACCATTTCCTGATCAAAAAACATCAGCATGTGCCGAACAAGTTCTAGTACTGCATGAAATGATAGTTTATTCAGATATTTTGTTAGACTTTAGTATCTGCTTGTTACAAAGAGTCAGTCTGAGATCTGGGCTCGTTAAAACCCGTCTGCGTTGTCTTCGGTTAAGAAAACTCAGAGAAGAGGAAAAAAAATATGGTTTCCTCCAAGCTAAAATTACTCCCTCTAATTATTATGGTGGAGCCTTAGGTGAGTGAAGAACACTTGAAGCCCTTCACTCTCGTCCCTCTCCTCCCTCCTCTTTCTCCCCGTGACTGCATCCTCACCCTGCTTTCTCAGCAAGCTCCAGAACACACACATATGCACAAACGCACACAGATTAACACCAAACATTTAGTTGATACAAAGCAGGCCTTTATACTCGTCTATGGTCTCTGTGTTTTTGCACCTGTGTGTGCGTGCACCTGGTATTTCCTCTTTTGAGCGGGTTACCGACCACGAAACATCACTCCCTCTCACTTTCCATCTTTTTCTCTTCCCCTCTCTAACTTTACTTATTTTTCCTTCTATTTTCTGTAAGCCACAAAAGACAAGCACAACCTTTCCTCCAGATTCCAGCGCTCAGTTCATGAAATGTTACATCCACACACAGTTGGTTGCCAGAGATCCTCATTTCTATTCGCACCAGCCCATCTTAAGGGTTCTCGTGGAGAGCTTTTACAACATATGTGACCACTTTTTCATATCTATGTACATCCTAATGATTCTTAGTGATGGATGGGTTTTCTATGATCATGGTATAATCATTGGAATTGCCTGTCTGTGCTTTTTTATTTCTCCAAGGCTATTACAGGTGTCCCTGTCAAACTGTCTTCCTCCCTGCAAGTTAAGAGCACAGATGGGATTGCTCTGGAGAACAACCAGCTGACTTTTTAATTAATCTTTCATTTTCTTCTTTGGATGACTATCAAATAAGTCAAACTTTCAATTTAAATGTAAACACTAAACCACTGAAACCGTATTAAGAGATGACAAAATCTGTGTCTGTTTTAAGACAGAACAAATTTATGATATGACGGGACTTTATAAAACCTGTTTTATGTTTTACAAGAAGGGATCAATCAACGCAAGAGGCTTAAGGTCTGTGTAAAGAAAATAAGCGTTTTGAAATGAAAAACCGATCCCTACTGCTTCAGCTCTTGTCCACTTGCAATTTAATTGTGAAGACTTCAATAAAAAAAAAACCCTATAAAAATTACGTCTTCTGTTTGACATTTAAATAGGAAAAAAAAAAAAAAAAGTTTCGGTTTCCATTAACGATTACAAACCAAAAAATTATCTCTAATCTATATCGAATTTTTTAAAATATAAACAAAAAATACATGGAGAACTTCCCCTTTTTGCTTTGAGTATAGACAAAATATTTTATATTTCCGTCTCTTACTTTCTTCACCATGCTTATGTCTTTCTCCTGAAGGTGCAGTGGAAACCACTGTGCTTAAACACCATGCCGGTGGGCACTGGAACGGAAAAGACGCACCAGCGCTTGTTTTTTAGTGTGCGCACAGACACACAGATCTGCAGACCGTGCAGAACATAAAACTGTCTTTACCTCAGGGCCCTTGGGAACCTGACAGAAATCGCAGCCACCATAGACAGATAGACAGACAGACAGACAGATAAACGTGGCAGCATCATGCTATGGTGATATCCTGTTTGAAGCTGCAAAACACTTGACACTGTGGTAGAAGTTCACTTTTTCAGCAGGATGGCATCCAGAACCACACATAGAGAGCTCCACTGGAAAGGTTTTAGACCAGAATATGTCTTGGAATGGGCTGGACTTAAATCATAATTGAACGTTTTTATCGAGACTTTAAAATTCATGCTTACAGATTTTTCATCCGGTCTGACTTGGCGTGGGCCCTCATTCAGAGAAAAAGAAGGTAAAAGGACAAGTGAAGAGGCAGCATGGGGATCGGGGGGCATTTGCGGGCTGGAAAGAAGAAACAGAGGGATGAGGGAGGGGTGTAAAGCTGAGACGTGTCAGAAAAGGGCGCCTGGGCCTCCCTGTGGAATGTGGCCTGTCTGCCTCCCCAGAACGAACTGAGCAGAAAAGGAGGAAGACAGAGAGATGGAAGAAAGCAAAAAGAGAGAGGGGGGGTATGTCTAGGTTTGCCCCATCATTGAGGAGCGTGCGTAAGGGGGTGGGGGCGGTGGGCGTGAGGCTGGGAAGACAATGAGCAGAGCAGTAGTAGTAGTGGAAGAGGAAGAAGTGGAAAAGTGAGAGTGCAGCAGCAGAGAGCGCAGGGCACTTTGTTGAGGTGCCGGGTGTGGACGTGAAATGATGCATAGCAGAGGAGAAATGTAAGCAGGATAAATCCTAACAGACCTCAACGTGTGCGTGTGTGTGTATGTGTGTGTGGCTGGGCGAAGGGTGCTTTGACGAGAACCAGGTGTCTTCAATTCTCCTCGTGTGTTTAAGTCTCTCATACCTATTTTCCCCCCCCCCCCTTTTCGGAGACTAAACGTTGCCACTTCCCTCTGTCTCCATGTTTTCCCTCGCCATCAATTAATGGCTGTCTGTAATAAAGCAGTTTCAATTGTGGCCATTGGTGTTGAGGGGGGAAAAAAAAAAAGGTGCTGGGGACGGGCGGTGTGGGGTAGGGTGGTGGGGGGTTAACAGTGAAGAGACAAGTGATGTTGCCCATTTTCTCTCGGGAGTGCCAGTCTTTGGCGGACTAAACCAGCCAAAGAGTCTTTTTCTCTCCTTTCCCATCTAAATAGAAAGTGAGAGGGAGACTGTAGCAATGGCATCCCTTTCCCCCAGGGGCTTAAAAGGAACATTGGTTGAGAAAAAGGCAGTTTTAGAAATTGGTTGGGAGCTTCGATACCCACTCCCATTTGTCATGTTCTAGTTTTTTTTTTTTTTTTTCTCTCATTCCTTGCTGCTTCTTTCATGTGTCCACACAAAACCAGGAACCTTTGTTTCTCCGTACAGAAACACGAAACACGCACGCAAGGCTGGCTGTAACACACATGCAGAGAGCTGATGTGGGTTAATGAAGGGTGTAATTAAGGAGCCGCAGTGATGACTGGAGATCAGGAGGAACCGATACAGATCTCAGATATACACAAACACTGATGAAAGATAGCTGCTCTCCCTGTGTGCGCACATTTGTAGAGCTTTGCGGGAAGATTTGTGGGGCTGGACTGATGTGTGCAAAAGTGTGTGTGTGTGCGTGTGCGCTAACAGATTTTGAGGGATGCTGCATGATTCAGATAACGTATGGCTTCCTGTTAGATTGGCCAGACTCAATAATTGGTGCCTGTATAGATGGAGGTGGGGACATGCTGGGGGCGTGTGTGTGATTCTTTAACTGGGGTAAATTATGGGAAGTGAATTTTGGTCACTGGCTGGAATGGTTATGTCTTGTCTGACCTCCAGGTCGGTGCAGAGTTCACTTTCAGGTCACCGGGGCAAAGGAGAGGAAGGTGAAGGGGTGTTTTGGAAGGAAGGGGAATCAGAAATAATCAAGAAAGATGTTTGAATTTGTTTCAACAAACAAGGCTTCACATTTATCTCATCTGTGTAAGAGGTTATGTACCACACCTGCCTACCTGTATTAATAAATTTATCAATGTCTATTTTTATTCACGTAAAATTTACTCGAACTGCTGTACAGTGGTTAAAAAAATCAAAAAATCAACATGAAAACACATTAGAAATAATCAAGCATTTTTTTTTCTTAGTAGTATTTTGACCTTCATTTTTATAGGTAATAACATCTTATTTTCAGAACGTAATCGGCCACACAGACAGTAAAACATACACTTAAAATTGATTTAAATGGAAAAAAAAACTTTATTGACTTAAACAGTTTGCTTCTACAAGTTATAAAGATCTGGTTAAGCTACATTGTTTTCTTTTCTGAAATGATAGAAAAAAGGAACAAATTAAAATATAAAACAACATGATCTGAAGGGTCCATTTTGTTTGGACCTATAATATGAGTTTAGTTTCTTACTCTACTAATATCTGATGGTCTGTGTCAAATTCATCTTTGCATGTGTCTGCCCGCTTGTCCCTCTGTCACTTGTTCTGACCAGTAAATCAGTGCTGAGCTTCCTTTCTGAGTCCTGTCACCTCCGAAAAGCTTTCCTTTTCTGTCTGGGCCAGTTTTTCCTCTGTATGTGTCGGGTCAGCATAGTGCAGAGGTCACAGGAGGTCATGCTGAGAAAGAAGAGGGCAGTTGAGGTTACCTAGCATCGCAGAACACCCACCGCTCTGACCGCAGAGATACAAAGACACATATAGAAGGTCGACTTCCGGAAGGAGTCCAGCAGCTCTAGTTTTAGCTCTGTCTGTTTGCTTTGTTTGCTTTGTTTTTCCCCTGAGAATTTCCAAATGCATATAAAACCAAAGAGTAGCATGTTACTTAAAATGAACTATTACAGATTTAGTTGTTTTCTGCCTAATGACTTTTAAAGTTGTTTGCCCTTTAGCAGTGTAAACATGCACACAACTCCGCACCACAAACACCTACATTATGTAAAAAAATAAAATAAAATAAAATCTGTTTAATGACTTTCACATGGTTCCATCTTCTCCACATTTCTCATTCGATTACCTTTTTTTTCTTCTTTTTTTCGCACATTGAGACCTAATTCTGTGATGCTGAGATATGGGATTTATGAGCACCCGTAAAACATTTTTACTGCTTTTTCCAACCACCCCACTGAATGACAGCTCAGCGTTGGAGAGCAGATTTTTGTTCACGCTATTGGTGTCCTTTCATGTATTTGGCTTTTGTGTTTCTTTGCACTATAATCTTAATAAACTGTTTTGTTTTCCATAAGAATGGCCAGTTATAGTTTGACACAATTCTGGAAATGCAGCTGACTTGACATAGTTTTTGTGTTTACTTGAGTTGGAGTTCAAAAGCTAGTCGATAATTAGGTTTATCGGTTTATGAAGTGCTTCAAGGAAAGAATGCTGTTGAGGTACTGGGCCGCAGACGGAGGAAATGGTCCACTGGATCAGATCAGCTAGCGTGGATACAGTCATGGTTGGTAGCCTCCTGCTAGTCAAAGAGGCTCAAGCATAAACACAGACAGATGGCAGCAGAGGAAAGAGCTTTGTGTCTGTCCACCTGTACATGTTTGTCCAGTGTCTGCTGTGGAGACTGGATTACGTGTGCAAACCTGGGCACCTGAAGTCTTAGGTTTGGTTTGGTTACCATGGGAATGTGTGAAAGCAGTTTCACTGTAGGCCTGGTTAGGATGTTGAGGTGATGAATGCCACACACACAGATACCTATTCATGATCCAAGATGGACTCTCCCGATGAATGGTTTCTGTATTCAGAGTTTAAAAAGTTCAGTTGTTGACATTTGGCTCTCAGATGTTTGAGAACGAGGCAGGAGGTTCAGTGCAATTTCTACTGCTGTCCTCGAGAACCAGCATTTGTAACTGCTTTTAATTGACATGTTCACAAGTGTCATGTCTCCAATTCAACATTAAATATAATACTTTGAATTCTCTCAATTAGTTTAATCCCACTTGGTAAAACAAAAGACATTGATTGCATAAAATCATTGACTTTGAAGTATTGCGAGAAAGTGTGTGGTGACGGTGAGAAGGAAGGACTTCATTTTAATAGGATGAAATATCTAGTAACATTCATGAATTTTTCTGCATCTCTCAGGTACAAGAAAGTTTTAAATTTGGGTTGTGAAAAGATGGGCGGACAACATGAGGCTGGGAACAAAATGACAGAATTCATCAGGCTTGATTTATTAACATATTGGAGCATCATTAACCATAAATAAACAGTAAACAATAGAAACATACCACTGATCGTGTGACAGCTTTACCAAGATAAAAAGTACTGGCCCAAGCCTTGGACCCTGTAGCACTCCGTGATTAATTAAAGGGAGTCAGAAAAATTTATTGACATAGAGAAACAGGTATATTTCCAACAATTATAATCTAAATTTAGTGCTGTTGACTTAATCCCTAGACCATGCTCAAGCCTCTGTAAGAATATTGCCTTCAACTTTATCAAATGCAGCACTGAGATCTTGCAGGACAAGAATACTACAAGTCCATTCATCATCTGAGGCAACAAAAACATCTTTAGTGAGTTTCACTAATGCTGTGTAGGTGCAATGATAATCTCTAAAACCTGACTGAAACTCTTCACTGAAGCAGTGATCTCTCTTTTTTTCTTAAGCCCCACACCCTTTGTTTCCCAACTCCAGACTCACAGAAAGATACGGACGCAACAAGGGGAACAGGAGAAATCCTAAAAGACAAAAAGTGCGACGCCTCTGAGGCCACGAAGCAAGCAGTTACCCTGGAAACAGTTGAGAGCCCAGGATGCACACAATGAACGCACACATTTACACACCAAACCTACAAAAGCTGCAGAGGCCTAAAGTGTTGCTAATTAGCTAGTCTCTGCTGGCCCTTTGTGCGAGCCATTTTAAAGGAGAGATTAGAGTCAACAGGGAGGAGGAGAGGAATGTAGCTCTTCTCTCTCTCCTGTTTGCCTTCTTCTTCCTGAGCTCAGGACAAGAGCATGGGGCCTTTTTCTTCATCTGGTAGAAAAGGTGTAATTTGTTATCCTGTTGGTTAAAATTTACAAAAACATTAAAAGCTAAAAAACAACAACAAAAAAAAAACAGAAAAAAAACTAAAGAATTCAAAGAAACTCAATTTGCACCTTCTGTTAATATCAATAACATGGATAAAAATGAGTTTTGTTTGTTGTATTTATTTATGAGTGATGGTTAAAAATACAAACAGGGTGAGGTAGAAAACTATTTGATGAAAACATCAGTCATTATTTACTTCAATTTAAATTAATGAGAACAAATTGTGACGAAAGAAAGTTGCACTTAACACAAAATGTGGGTAGTATTGTGGTAAATGACATTTTGTTTCTAATAAAAAGTGTAATTATGAGCAGAACTGTTATGTAGTTCTCCTGTCTGGCAGTCAACAAAATGAAACTTAATCCAATTCAGCTAAACAAATTTGAAAAAAAGAAAAGAAAGCCACATCAGATTTTTTTCTATTTTCAACAGAAGTTTCTCTTTACATCTGGATGAACACAGTCTCTTACAAAATCATATAGCCCAGAACACACTTCCCCTTTCCCTTGTTTATACTCCACCCCTGTTTCTTATTTGGGGAAGTTGAAGATTGTGCACTTTTAGAAGTTTAAACTTGTACAGCAACCAGGCTTTGTTGTGCCTGCCCATTTCCGGTGTTTGTATGTGTGTGTGTGTGTGTGTGTGTGTGTGTGTGTGCGTGTCTGCGTGTGTGTGGGCGGCAAGTTCTGGGTGTGAGGGTGTGTCTATCTCCATCCCCCCTCAGCCACAACCAGGTGTAGAAACTCTCTGAACCAAGAAACATGAAAGAGTTTTATTTGCATTGAAGCGGGCAGCCAGGGTAATACATTTAAAGGCCGATCACTTAGCTTTCTTTTTTTCCTTCCTGTTCAGCCAATAGGTGTCTGGGTGTCCACATTTGTCTTCATGTGCATGTGCACATTGCAGACAGTCTCTGTTTGTGTATGTATGTGTTTTCCTTCTGTCTCCGAGCCAAAGTCTTGGCAGTGTCTTGCATGTGTTATTAGTTGGCTTTTTCCCCCTTTTTTCTTTTTTTGGTGGGTTATTAATAATAAGAGTTAAACAGTTTCCATATGTGAGGCCTGGTTGCCAGGCTAGTGCCGTCCTCATCACAAACTGGTCCTACAAAAAGTATCCACTTGCACGTCGCTCGGGTCGAGCAGAAGCAAAAAGCTTAAATTCTGGAGGTCACCCAAACGAGATCTAACACCTGAAAAGAGCCACTTAACTGTCCTACGGTACATGAAATGATGCTAAATATTACACCGTGTCCGTCTGTCTGTGTGAGTGTGTGTTTTCCTCTTTGGGCTTGGTCTGTCTGGAGTAAGACCTTCCTCTCCTGCCAAACGAGCTGTGTTGAAAACCGCAGGGAAACTGCATATGTGTGTATAACATATGACGTGTGTGTGCGTGCGTGTGTGCGTGTGTGTGTGTGTAGGGGAACTGCTGTAGAGCTATTTGCCATCAATTAGCCGCCTGGACTGAGATGAGGCCTACAGTAAAGAGGGAGTTAGGGATTTCCTCTCTATTTCTAACCATGCTCACCTCATCATTACCTTTAATTGTACATTTCTTGATTCCTTTTCCGCCTTTACTTGTCAGAAAAACAAGCTGTAAGCATCTCTTTAGAAGGCTGCGGATTTTTTTCCATGTGTGCGTATGATGATGATGAATTGTGTCATGACATAAAGCAGTCCAGAGCATTCAGTCAGCTCGTTTTTACGACTTTGCATATACCCCTGTGAATCAATAGAAACGTTGGATGAGTGTTGGGAGGTAGGAGGTGGGGTTTTCAAATTTCACTAAACTGTTCTGAGCTGAGAACCATCTGGAAAATGGCACCATCCCTGGAGCTTAGAGCAGGTCCCATTTAGTAAAAAAAAAACCCTTATGCATAAAAAAAAAAAAAAAAAAAAAAAAAATTCAAAACCTGCCAGGGTTTTCAAACATTACAGCATATTTTGAAGTTCTTTTGGAGTTTTGTGAGTTTTTATTGGATTGGCTCTTGAAGGCGTTCTTTCCTCTCTTTAATGGTCAGTCTGGGCCCAGAGAAGTTTGCTGCAGCCGCTTTAAAACCTCAGCGTCTCAAACGATGCCTTTATATTGCGGAAACATTACATTAAATAGCTGAAAAGGATTGCTGCTGGCGAAGGGTTTCCAAGGTATCCAAGACTGTGGCGTTCTAGATAGATTGAGGCATTTAGTGCGCCTTAAGGTCAGTTATTTTGGTGGACAACTGGTTCCTATGGGTGAAAACAAATGACAGGACAGCTGGTTTAGGGAAAGCCGAAAAGACCTGATTAGAACAAGAAGAAGAGAGGGCATACAGGAGGAAGAGTTTAAACTAAAGGGGTAAAGTTGTGGCAGAGAATAGTTTATTTGTAGCCCACCATGAAATTGACAGGCTTTAGAAAGGATTTGGTATAAGTTGCCCTGTTTCCCCTACCTCTTGGAAACTCTTGATCTTTTGTAAATGTATATGCCATTCCCTTTATTCCACTCTCTCGCTGTTGAATCAACTTTAAACAAATTCTTTCATGACTGAATGAAAAACACTGCAAATGTATCAGTAGTTCTTGTAGCGAGAGCTATAAACAAAATTTAATTAGCCGTGGCAATGTTTCTGGAAGAAAATCTGCTGTTTATGTAAATGAACTCGACAGTATTCGAAGAAATATGAGACTTTAAATCTTTCACATTGCTTTTAGTGTTGGTGCAAAAATTATATCGGATGATTAAAATAGTTTGAAGGTCTCCAAACTATTATCGTTTTACATGCAATCGCAACGTCTATCCCTTCACCGCCAGCTAGACATTAGCCACCGTTAGAGATTATCCGTAGGAATCCTTTTGGGACCAATAAAGGAAAGAGAGGTTCTCTTCATAAGGCCAACAGCTGCATTCACTAGACTTGGCTTCCATTTGTAAGCCTGGACAATCTATTTTAGGCGTCTGTCGAAGCCATATCTGCTCTGTGAATTTACTGTGACGAATGAGAGTATGGACAACAGATTTTTAGAGATGAGTGTGGAGTGGTTGGGGCATGAGAAATACATAGGAAAAAAAAATATCTGAAATTTATTGTGAGCTGTACATTATATACAGAGGCACAGAGACAAAACAGGTGTATAGATGGACTCAATCAAAGGTGGCTGGCAATGAGGCAAAGATCGCACTAGACTTTTTTTGTTATCTGTCGTTTTGACTGATGGAGTCATTATCTGATTTTACCCATCAATTTTTAAAATGACATCTTCAATTGCATTTTATTTTCATTTGGTTAGTTAATATTCCAAACAAGCTGAACAGAAATCCCACATTGTGCCATCTCACATCCAGCTTTTCTCCACTGGCTTTCTCCAGTAGCTATTTATAAACAATGAGATTAAACAATTGCACTGAAATTATAAGCCATTCACCTACTGTATCCTGAAGGCAGCATTTCCTCCTGGTCTGAATGGACATGAATTGCAAAAGTGCTTCTGCATAGTCAAATGTCCCAAGGGAAATTGCTGCAGAAGCTATTGACATGAGGTTTTGGACCTTTGGCTCAGATAGAAGATATTTGGTTGTTGATCTGGAGGTTAAATCCGTGCTCTCCTTTTAATCTACCAACTGGATTGAAGTGATCAGAAGTCAGCAAAACTTCTTGAGTTAACACAACTCCTGATCTGGAAACACATTGTTTCTTCTATTCTATCCATCAGTCGTACAAGAATCTCTCAACTGTCCTATTTGCATGTTTTGTAATTTCACACAGTGTGTAAAAGTTTTTTGATTCTGTTTGTAAGGCCTGACGCAATGACATGTCAATGTGATAATTTTCTTTCATTTGTATACTAATTTATATTAGTGTAAATGTTGTATTATGTTGTACTTTAATGAGATTTGTTTTATTATCCTGGCCAAACTTTGTGAACATTCACAGAAAGTAGAGCTATGTCTTTGTTCAGACTCTTTTAAACATCTAATGATTTCTAGTAGCACCGACTGCCCCTGCTCTAATGTTGTGGTCCATCTATTTGACGGTTCAACATGTGGTAACAAGTGGTTATTTAAGCTACTTTTGCCTCTCATTTGATATTTTCTCTTTTTATATTGCTCTGTCAACCTGAGAGACTCCTCATTCTGGTATTCCTCCATCTGAGGAGACAAGTCGTTCAGGACGAGCCTGTCTGGCACTGACAATCATGTCATTTTCACAAACAGTAAGGCTTTGTTTTCATTGAGCGGTACAGTTCACGTAGTTGCGGTCCGGGGTACTTTTTTGTCTGTTTCCATTGTAAGAGCTGCCCATGCATCCGACCGGTACTGCACCACTCCCTGGCCCCCGTCAGTCGTAAGTTCACAAAAAAAAAAAAAACTGGTACAGTCAGGGTGGAGCTACTGGCATCACACAACACAAGCAAGCAGCTTGTGTTTTTCTGTTGCTGTTTGCAACAAGCCTGAGGCAGCAGTGTGTCATGTTTGTCGTTTCACTAGTATGACACCACATTAGGTGTCTGGGTTTCACCCCCTCTGTCCAGCGAGAGTTCATGGAATCATACTGACCCTTGCCAGTAGCCATTGAGTCTCACTTCCTCACCATTGTATTTAATTTGGACTTCAAAAAGACATCTTTACCACATGTATGCCATGTGATTTGCTGATTTGCTGATTATTTTAACAAGCATTTGAGCAGATGTATTTAACCTTGCATCTATTCTGATGAAGGCCAAGAACGTTTCTAAAGCTAAGGGTGAACTTGAGCAGTACGAGTTTGTGGGTATGAGGACTGCTAAATTTGCTTGATCATCTCATTAGAAAATTAACATTATTTGTAGATTTCATTGCATCTCAGTCTCATTTTAGCTTCTCTGTGATCACGAAAACCCAAAAAAGAAGGAGCGATCGCAGATAAGGGAGTCTTGTTGCTAAACTAAAATGACTTGTTGATCCTTAAGGAATAAAACAATAGAAAAAAAATAAAATAAATGAAACTAGCTAAAGGGGTATGCAGAGTTTGACGGTGTTTTTTGGTGCCAAAGTGAAGAGGAGCAGTACAAATGGATACAAGAGCTCATTGGGATCACCCGTGGGGATGGCAACAATGCCAAAGCTTTATTCTGGCTTTCAGCTTCAATGGCAACACTTCGGGACGGAGATATAGGAAGACGGATATGGGGAGAAAAAAGAAGATCCACTGCTGCTCTTTGAACCCAGTCTCTCCCACTGATCCAAAATCAAAAAGCACGCAGACCTGTAGAGAAGCAGCTGGGTGTGACGAGCTCTTCGCTGCATCTTCCCCCTGAGTCTGTTTAGCACTTTCTATCTGTCGCTCTCTGCCGTTGAAGAAAGCATAGGGAGGAACAGAGGAGAGCAGCTCTACAAGCCAGCTTTCCTTCCTTCACTGCTTAGCTTGCACCAGACTAACCTGTTGTCTATCTGCCAGGGGATATCTGTTTGGCGTTGCGGAGATCTGTGGCCTCGGAGTCTGGTTTTTCTCCTTGGTGGACAGATGAAACAATGAGCTCCTCTCTCATCCTCTCACATGCTTGTGTTTCCCCCCCACCCCCTTCTCAACCTAAAAGCAGAGAAATCTGATACCACCTGCCTCCCCCCATGGCCTTCCCAGCTCCCTCCCCTCATCTTCCTCCTTCTCCCTCAAGGACAGCCCACTGTCTGCCCTGAGGGCTGTTTATCTAGGGGGGTGGGTTGAGGAGAAGAGGGTAAAAGGGGGGAGACGGGTTTGTTTCGTTTCGCCCGTCAACAATGGACCTCAGTCAGTGCTGACGGATTACTCCAACATATGGTACCCACCTGTCTCTTTCTCTCTCTGTCTCCCCCTTCCACAGTCTCCTGTTTGGATCGTTTGCTTATTTCTTCGTTCTCTTGCACTGTGTCACCCGAACGCACTGGGTGGATTACAGGCCAGATTCATCACACACAGGGAGACCTGTTTGCTTTGGCAACCTGAGCCAGGTACACTCACACATGTTCAAACTAAGGAGGCCTGTTTCCCTTTTTTGTTCTTATTTGAGATTCACCTTATAATAACAAATCTGAGTCATATTCAACAGAGCAAGTTGAGATTTCTTCCACAGATGCATTCTTGCAAAGGCACGCTGACACCTGAGCTGCGAAATCATCGCACAGATTTAGTGAGGCAAAAATTCCTGCCATGTTATTTTTAATAGATTTTCAAACCTGCCCACCAACCTTCTCTCTTTTCAAAGAAACAAAATGGTCAGCCTTTTTTCGGAATCCTGCTAAGAAGAGAAAGTAGCCATAACTGTGTGTGCGCGTGTGTGTGTGTGTGTGTGTGCGTGTGTGTGTGTGTGTGTGTGTGTGTGGACATGGATGTATGTGCATGTTTGACCCTGCTGAATTAAAAAATGCACTGTTATTAAAGACTGTGTCAGAGGCGATGATTTACAGAGGGGTGCGATGACAAGTCAGAAGAACTCACACACCGCACCGAAACACTCACACTCACACTCACCGGCGCGCTCACACTGTGCTCTCAGGCCTCCAAGCTGAGCGGTGACCTCCTCACCCCTCCTTCCCCTTCCTCCTCCTCCTTCCCTCCCTCTCTCACTCTAATAAAACCTGTCTGACACCGCTGATGGGTGCATATGTGTGCGAGTGTGTGTGTGTATGTGTGCATCGCGGCAGCACAAAGACTCTGTTGTTGGGCCTCCCTCTTAGGCCTCCCTCATATTTTCTTTAAAGGTGCAGTGCGCCCCCAAGAATGCCACAAGGGGAAAGGGGAGTTTAGGGGGGAGTCTTGAAGGAGCTGGTGTGAGAGTGCGTGTGCGTGTGTGTGTGTTGCTGTGTGTGTGGGTGGGTGGGTGGAGGTTCTATGGAGAAAAAGCCAAGGAGTGAATATGAAGAGTAGAAATGAAAGAGAGGGGTCAAAGTAGAGAAGTGCTTCTTGACAAAGTAGACATGAGTGGATGTCTTTGCTGGTGGGTTTTTTTTTTTATCTGTGTGTATGTGTAGGCTTGTGTGTGTGCGTGTGTGTGTGTGTGTGTGTGTGTGTGTGCTCTCATGAGATTATAGATGTATTCACCAACCCAGTATTTCTTTTTATTTTATTGTTAAACATTAAAACTGATACATAAGGCCCTGTTCAAATAAGTGTATATGTGCAGGTTGCTGTGAAGCAACACTGTAATATTTACATTTTAAATTTAAACCTCTTTTAATTGTGGTATTCTTGCTAGCCTCAAACTGAGGTGCTGACTGAGGTTCTTGGTGACAAAAAGTAACAAACCAGCAGCTAGCCATTCGCAGTTTCCAGTGCTTTCAAAACGTTCAGGTCATTTCCCCAAAAATTGTCAGCTCACAAACCATCTAAACGTACATATGCTGGGTGTTAAGCTTAAAGCACATGCTGTCATGTCCACTATTTGTAATGATAATTTCATGTTATTTCTACTGCAAAAGTCAAGCTGACACTGAGTCCAGGTAACTCTTTTCAAAAATTACTTCATTTTGACAAGAATTATTTTGGCTTTGGTTTAACTATCCGAGAGTCTCCAGGTCAGTTTGTACTCAGATTTTACACCCATGATAAAATCAAAATAATTTGCAACCTTCTGTAGGTAGTTATTATTTATTAGAGTTGTAAAATCATATTCTCTTTGGGTAGACTGCGAGGAGATTTTTTAAAATTACTTTAATCAGCAACACAAAACATATGCTTCACATATACAAATTGAAAACTTATACAAAGTTGCAGGGGTGAAATAAGGAGCATCCCGTGCAAACTTGTTACACCTCATTGGAAAAGCATTCATTCTTAATTTTATTTATTTTTTTATCTTATGGAGTAGAGCAGCTTTGACTGAGTGGTATAAAGTGAATTAGGGTAAATTTATGTGATAATCTGGGCATTTTTAAGGAAGGTTTTGAGACAGTTTTGCTAACGTGAGCGATGTTAACTACAAAGTCGACGGGTATTCTGCCAATAAGTGCAAGAGTCAGATTTCCAGTCTCAACAGAAACTTCATCCTGCCAATACGTTTACTCTTTGTTTATCTTGTAAAACAGACCTTTAAAATCTAATCTTTACTCTAGTAAATTTGAGTCGTTTGCTACTAAGCTAAGCCATACTTGTTTAAATCCACAATGGACTTCTTTTAAAGAAATAGGTAGAAAAGCACATTCCTCTTTCTGTTGCAATTCTTGCCTTTTAAATATATACACACATACACGCACGCACACACGCCTTCATTGATACAGGCACAGGAGAGGAGACAGGCATCACCTCTGCTTGGTCGTAGCGTTTATGAAAGCCATAAATGGCTCTTTAATATAGTGGTAATCAGGGTGGTAATTTGGGTGGAATTGTCCCTTATTGTTGCCAGACAGGCCTACTCAACTCCTGCCAACATACACTCATTCACACACACACACACACGCACACGCACACACACACACACACGCAGACTGGCTCTCGGGCAGACAGGGTGTTCGAGGAGTAATTCACACCACATGCCAACAAACTGGGCGGTTGTGTTTGTCTGTGTGTACGTGTGCTTATGTTTGTGCCTGATTTAATGCTGAGGTCAAACCAGTAAAAGGGAGGGGTAGTGTTCCCGGGATTTTTTATTTATTTATTTATTTTTATTTTTTTTTTTTTTTTTGGAGGGGTAAAGTGTTAAAATTCATGTGTGTGTACGGGAGAGAGCAGAGGCACGTCCATGTGTGTGTTTTAATTAAGGCCTCAGCGAAAGTAGCAAGTGTGTTCGCTACAGATGGTTTTCATCACTCTGGCTGCACAGAGAACGTCTCTCTCTCTCTCTCACTTTTTCAAGACAGTCTAATCTCTCCTCAAAATTTTCTGTCTAGTTAAACATTACTTAATGTACCCGAGTTTCTAATTCGACCGCTTGTTCAATAAGTTGTACTGTACAATCTGTGTTGTATTTTGTTACTGGTCGCTATAGTTGTGAAATGAGGCAGATTTCTTCCTCTGAGTGGTTGAGTAAGAGCTTTTGTATAGACTGTCCCTCAATCTGGCCGTTAATTTGCACAGACACACACATGCACACACACCCACACACACACAGGGACTTTCATAAATCAATATTTACTAAGGAACCTTTCCCTTTTGAGTCAGAGGAAGCAAATGTGCATCCTGCTGTCTCCCCTCTCTAACCCTCCGTCATGAGGTTGCGCTTGCATGTCCGTGTGTGCGCTTACTGTACGTGCGAGGCAGCTCTTGTGTTATGAACTGGGTGTTTTCTTATTTTGTTTTCGGGGCTGGTTAAACATTCCAGCCAAAAAAATTAAAAGCTACTTTCTCTTTTTGTCCTAATGCTTGAACGCTGCGAGGAGGAGTGTCACAATGGAGACAGGAAAGGCACAAAAGCGGCTGGGAAGAGCAAAGGATGTGCTTAGAAAGTGGGAGAAATGGCTTAGTTTGCAGTATTGGTGGGATGAATCGGCAACACCCAGGGGCAGAGTGAAAGGCTGGAAATGGAGCTGGTGAATGATGGTGTCACTGGTGTTAGATGGACAGGACTGCAGGGCAGACAGGGGGAGAAGCAGGAAAAGGAGGAGGAAGAATGAAGAGAGGTGGGTGGTGGTTAGTCACGGCTCTTTCGGATCTCATCAGGGCAAGCAGTTCCTTACATCACTGTGACAACACACAAACACAGTTCAGGGCGCATGCATGGAAATGGAGTGACACACTTCTGTCTCGGGGGATGAGGAGAAGCCAGTTTGCTCTGTCCTCTGAGAAGAGAGCAAGGGAGAGGAGAAGAGTTGTGGAAAGCGGAGTAAACCAGAGAGGATGGTCAGAGAAGCAAAGGGCAAGGCAGTTGGGAATCAGGAGATTTTAAAGGTAATAAACTTAGACACAGGCAGCCTTATATTCACACTCTAAAGCAAGTTAGACTAACATATTTATTTACAGTGCCTCACAAAAGTACTTATACGCCTGTACTCAACGTTAAGTTCTAACCTCAGAATTCATGTAGTTTTTTAATGTTTAGATCTGCACAAAAAAGTGCAAATAAAACATTTCTTTCACAACAAAAGAAAAATCTACAAAATCTGGCATGCATTTTTCTTGGGCTCTTTCACTCTGACACCCTTAAATTAAAGTTTGAACAACTCTACTTAGAGATGGAAAAATTAGTATAGTCCACCTTAGTTTAATCAATGTTCCACGAAGGGCTCCAAGGATCATTCAAGAACATTAGCAGCATCATGAAGACCTAAGAATACAACGGACAGGTCACAGATAAAGTTCTGGAGAAGTTCAAAACAGAGTTAAGTTATAAGTATCACAGAGTGATGGTCCATCCATCATCTGAAAGTGAGAATACATATTAGGGGATAATTGCAGAATCACTACGTGACCATCCACTTCACAGGATCTTTAATGGGAAGATGGTTGGATCTATAGCAAAACCAGCTACAAGCTGCAAAAGGCTTACAAATGTAATACCACAGAAATGTGTTTCTACAAAATATCACACACTGGGCCTGGATCCAAATGCTCCCTTTTTTTCTTCGATTTGCATTTGTTAAAAAATTAAAGCTTATGCTCTATTGAATTTTGGTTTGTTGAGATACGATGAAGTTTATGATTCTAATAGCACAAGATGTAATAGAGTAAGAATTAATTATTTTTGCAAAGTTTTAATATAATTGCTTCACATTATGCTAATGTAAAGCAGCGGATGGGGACCTTCCTGCTATATAGAAACATATATTTGCTAAAGGAACTGTGTGCATGACTCTCACTTTTCCTTTTTCCTGTCTCCTGTAGGCACTCCAGGCAGCCAGACAGTTCCTCCTCCAGCAGGCCTCTGGACTCAACTCCCCTGGCAGCAACGAGGTCAAGCAGAGCCCCGTGCAGGTCAGAGCTCACACACATGGATGGGCATCCCGAGAGTTGCTCCATCCCCTTCAGGGACACGCTTTATTGGCAGCTGCGTCGTCGTTTTTCAACCAACCTTTTCATGTCACTTCCACAGATTAATACAGGACCGTGTTCTCTTTTTTTTCCTTTCTTGCGCTGCCTCCATGTATCTTTATCCCTCTCTCTCTGTGTCTGTGCATGTGTGTTAGTTTGACTGAATGAGGCCTTTGTAGTTTCTGGGTAGCGAGTTGTTTTCAGAGCTGAATACCACAGAAAGAAGAGAAAGTGAGGTTACCCGGAGTGCAAGATCCCTACTGAAATACACTTAGCGAGTGGAACACAAGCACTGCAGTGTATACCAAATTTGTTTTTTCTCAAAATTTCTACAGTTGAATGATTACATGCAGAATGTTTTGGGGGTTTTTTCTTCCTTTTTTAACAGGACTTTGCATAAAGAGAGTGGGGCAATAGGTGTGTTGGGCAGTCGGGCTATTGCATTATGCCTCTCATTATTATGTCACTTAACAAACAGACAGCTGGATCATAACATCGCAGAGCAGGGAGAGGCAGGGTGAGTATTTTTGTGCGCAGTGTCTGAAGGAAGTAAGATGCTCATGGAGAAAAGAAAACAGAAATCATCGTCTAAATCGTCGCATGCAAATTGGATCCAAATATATATCACGTAGCATTTAGTTTAAAAACCAAGGTTTTAAATAGACACATCATCTTTTTCAGTAAATTACTTGCTGATAATTGGAATATTCTCTCCCACAAAATGGCTAAAATGCTACAGTGACATCACATGAAGTATGGAAATCACCAAAAAAAAGTCTGCAAGCTACTTTTTAATTGCCAAGCGACCTCTACTGACATGTTTGTCAGTAGTTTCCTACTGACAAACATCTTTAACATCTGGGTGTCACCAGTTCATCTTGAATCAGAACCGGTCTTTAAATCGGATTTACATCGGATAAACTATTTCTTATTGCTACTGTTAAATCGTTTTTAAAACTTGCTTTATGACATCTTTAATTACTAAAAAAGCGATTTTACAATAAATCACCAAAAGAATAAGGACGTCGCCTCTGTGAACAGTTCCTCTCAAGATGAGATCTTGGAAAGAACTGTTATGTGTAAATGTGGAAGCATTTACACATAAATAGGACTGAATGCAGGTCAAACATGCATTTGGTTGACCTGCTTCATAGGCGCGTCTTCTACATGAAAGAAGTTCAACCTTCCCCCTCGTCCTCTTTTCTCCCACACACACACGTACAGATCCAGCTCTGCGCCGCCTCCACTCTCTCCATCTCTGTCTTGTTTGTCCTGTTTGTTGCTGTCTGACCTGCAGAGCCTCCCTGCACTCACAGGGCATTCATGCAACGTCTCTGTTGTCTGAGCTGTCAGCTCACATCCTACCAACATAAACACACAGGCACAGCTTGATCTACATGCAAGTGAGTGTGTGAATGTGACTGGACCCTTACAATGCAGAAATACAGACACAAATGCAAATGCACTTAGTCTTTTTAAATGTTTTGTGTTTCTCTTAGGCATATTTGAATGGTTTTAAATGAGTTATTTTGCACGTGTATTTTTAAAATGAAACAACTTAAAAGGCTTACCAGACTGGGCCTGTATTTCAACCATCAGAAAAAAAGTTCATCGAAAAGGTCAAAGGTCAGCACTATCCCCAGATGCAATGGTATGGTGGCTAAATGAGTGGATTGTTGGATGTGATATGTATAAGTTACAACAACAAAGATTTTGTGGACAATTTAATCTCAGTAACTCAGATTAACTCTCACATGTTAGTTTATTAAATCCTTAATTTGTTTATTGCAGCTACGATGAGCCATGAACAGTTTTTGTGACTCGACTGATCCTTAATTAACTTTTTGTATGAGAGTGAGCAGGCAGGGTTGCACAGCTCTGCAGTTAAACACAATTTTCCCAATTTTAGGGTTTCATGATTGCAAAACAACAACGAAATGATTACAGAGACGGCATTTTAAGCTATCCTTAGCACCCTCAGTAGCATTTAGCACAGTTAGCATGGTTAACATATCAGCTGTCCCTTTGTGGATTCCCTGTAAGGTAAGTATAATCTAACCTAAACTTTGTTTTTTGTTTAGACTACTTTTTATATATTTATAAAGCACTGTAACAGATGGACAAGAATTATTTAAAACGATTAAATAGCGGTTTTGCTGCAGTACATTCAGCTTCCTGTTATTTGGGAACTCCCTGTTGTGGTTGCCTGAGGGAACAACCATTGTCACTCTGTATAAAGTTTCTTTGCAACTTTTGGGCTTCTGCATTGACATATTTTTACAGAACACTGGTTTGTTTACTGATCAGCCAATAATTTGTGTCAGAGATGAAAGTCATAGTGTGCTAAAGGAAGACACATTGATCACTGTCAGTTCAGGAGCAATGGACACATTTAAATTGCATTTGCAACAGAAAAGGTGGCGAGTGAAAATAAGTTCAAGTGAAGCGGACATTTAATGCGGTCACTTCTTAAGGTGACAGTAAGTCACCGCATAGCGGCACACATCTGGTTCAAAATGGCCGTCCCCAGGTTGGCTCCTGCTGCGTGGCTCTCACACATGCAAATGAGCCTCAGCCAATAATGAGATCTTTAGGAGCTCGATAATTAGATTTTTTCCCTTCTCTCTAAGGGAGAACGGGAGAAACAGACAGGGTGAGCAGGAAGACTTTCTTTTTTAGTGTCTCGACTTCTCCGGAGAAACCTCCGTCTGCGCTGACAGGCACCCGCCTACTGCCCACCCTCAACACCCACCACCCTCCGAAATCATATTTCTTTTCTTTTTTCATAATAGAGGGGAGGATCTGAGCGCAGAGCAAAAGAAACTCTGAGATTGTATCTTCTATATGATTGGTTGCTCAGAGAAGGTTTGGCTGACTGCGAGAGATGGTATCAATCTACTTTGTGAGCGCACAGATGCGCGAGTGTGTGTGTCTTTTATTGTGACAGGCGATGTTCAGGAGAAATTCAACAATTTGCACAAAAGGTAGACAAGCACTTGCAGAAAAATAATTCTGATGATGAATTCCTGCCACATTTGTTGAAAATAACTTGTCTTTTGAAAGCGGCTGTTCTGTGGATCCCTCAGAGGATTGTTGGCGATTATTTGTAAACAAACAACATCACGAAGACCGATGGGCACAGGGTAAAGCTGTGAAGAAGCTCAAAGGAATATCAGTAAGGGTGGTGAGAAAAGAGAAAAAATTCTGAAGAAATCCTCAAGAAGGAGTTGCATTTATTGCCTTCTAAGTTAAACACAGGAAAGCACTGAAGCAGTATGATTCCTCTTCATTTTGTTTCTGAGTCCACAAAACAGACATCTCTCTGCAGAACTTAGACAATTTCACACTTTAGATTTATGTTTGTCCTAGATGTTGGCTTTAATTGACCACCGTTACCCTGACTTTGTGTGGCATGATTGCTGCTGAGAGAATTTCTCATAGCTGGCTGTCAGAGGGGCATCTTGCTGGATTACCCAGCATAATATGTACGACCTGTCACATATTCCCCACAATAGACACACTCTCACAAGCCGACACATATGCACCACTTGGCAGACACATGCTTGGCACACTTAACAAGCTGGCACTTGGCATGCACACATAGAGATTAAGGCACGTGCTTGGCCGTGGCCCATACGTAAGTAATTGAATAGCGCGGTGTCCTGTTTTCATGTATTATTGAGGAGCTCGTTTAATTAGAAAAAAAAAATTAAAAGGCTCATTAGGCTTATGTTAATTAGCTTGGCTCCCTGCTCTCTGGAGAGGGCTTACTCCAGCCCAATGGGAGGGAGAGGAGAAGGCATAGTGAGGAGGCCGAGGGAGGAAACAAACTCCTGCCATTCTTAAAATACAAGTATTTATTAAATTTTTTTAAAAATAAATATTAATCTGCAATCTAAAATTTCCGATTTGTTGTTTCTTCAAGAAAGAGCAAAACAAGACAGATAGAAAGTGGCAAGGTTCAAAACCTTCTGAGTAATCAATAAAACAATGTGGAAGAAGAAGTTTGTAGTTCTCCGGAGTCCATGGGACTAAAACAGTTCATGCTCTTGTTCTGTTTTTTATTTCCTTTCAGAGTATTTTTCCCAAAGCTCTCCTTTTGTCCACTTAATGAAAGTGCTTAGCTGGCAGTTTCTCTGATTTGATGTGGAGGGTGCTGCTGCTGCTGCTGCTGCTGCTGCTGCTGCTGTGCATGTGTTGGGAGTGTAGTATGGGATCCTGACAGTTTGTGAAGGGTGCATGGGAGGAGGCTGAGTCCCCTGTGAATTGGGTTCGGCTCTGGACTGAGGGCTGGACAGACAGGCTGGAGAGGAAAGGTTTGGTTCTGGCCACTCGAGCGTGAAAGTCTTATTTTGAGATTTGAAACATGAGTGAAATCAGTAATGAAATATGGTCAATAACGGCCTCACACTTCCCAATGAAGTGCCCTGGCTGTGTGTAGGTCCACGAGCTCTGAAAACGTGTTGTCATTTTTATTCTGAAGCACTGGGGCGTTAGATGGAGGGAGGCAGCAGTGGAGGAGGAGGAGGATGAGCAGGGGAGGGGGGCATTATCCACTTGAACTTCCTGGCCTTTCACAGTCCCCTCCGAAGTTTTTTTTTTTTCCTTTTCTTTCCCCTTATCCTTCGCCCTGTCAGAAAGAGCCGCATTTCATGCATTCCACATATATATATATATATATATATATATATATATATATATATATATTTTTATATATTCATATATATATGTATATATATATATATATATATATATATATATATATATATATGTTTGTATGTATGGTGTTCTCACATTACTGGAAAGCAAAGTCAGAGTCACAGTCCAAGCTCACCCCCTGGTTCACTGTTGTACTTAAGGAGCCTGGTACAACCTGTCTTTGCAGAGTTTTGCCAAGTATGACTAATTTACTAATAAATAGCTGACAAGCATTTTTTTGTACGTTCATCATAGTCAATTTATTCTTATGTTCCTCAAATACATAATAACACAATGCGATGGTTTTATTTGCTGCTTAGATGTTCATTGCCTCAGACAGAAACATGACTCAGCATAAAAAAAAAGATCTGAAAACTGACAATGTAGGATCCCCATATTATCAGCAACCTCACCTGCCTTCGTTCATCAGTTTCCCTGGGAGTGATGTGGCCCCTGGCCCTGCTTCAGATTAGCAAGAGGAAAGGTGCTTATTGCACACAATGGGGCCCTTTTTTTTCTTTTCTTTTTTTTTTTTTTACCTTTGGCCTGGAGCTCCAAACACCCCTCTCAGCACAGTGGAAACTCCTCCGCTGTCTAGTTTTCACTCTTGATCCCATTTTCTCCGCATTTATTTCTCTGCGTGTTGAGCACGGGCAGGCTGTTTACCTGCAGGGTCACAGATGAAGGCGCTGATAGCGACGATAGCTGTCGAACAAACAAATCCTCAACCAAGAAAAGGATCATTTACATGTCAAAGAGATGCACATTGCGAGTACAAACTGAGTCAGCATGCGATACGCCAAACAGATGGCACAGCTGTGCGGCCCTGTACTTGCTTTCTGCTGATAAGCTGTCAGATTTTTACCAAAACAAGAACAAAAAAAAGCCTTGACATGATTGCTGCCTTTAGGTGAAACTGACGCTAAAGAACCCCATCTCTTCAGTAAACAAACCTGTCTTGATGCACTCGAAGGTGTGTGTGTGTGTGTGTGTGTATGCTTGTGTTTTAGTGTGTCTGTGACAGTAAGGTTGTTGAGGAGTCAGTCACTTCCACTGTGAGGTGGTAATGCTAAGTGACAAGGATAAACATTGCTGGGGTTTGCTCCTTCCAAGGTAGGGGGTGAGGAGGAGGACCGTGTCAGCCTCTCTCTTCCTCCTGCTCCCTCCTTGTCATTTTTTCAATTACTTCTCTCTCCTGTGGGTCCCCACAGACCCCAGAGGCAGAGGCTGCATCATTTAAACTGAGAGCCTGTTTAGATTCTGATTATACCTTCCTCTTTTCTCACCATTTTCTTCCGTGTCACACACACACACACACACACACACACACACACACACACACACACACACACACACACACACACATCGATTCTGGCTACTCGCTGTGGAGCGATTACCTGAAGAAGTGAATTTATGAGGCTGTCATCCTTCCAAGAAAGTTACATTTATGTATATGCATGGCCTATTCCAATTCTCAAGATGTTTTCAGCATGTCACTGCACTGCGGTTGATCAGCCCCTGATCAAGTAGTTTCAAGAATATACTCATGTAGAGCTCAAAGTGTAGCTAAGGCAAAAAAAAAAAAAAAAAAAATTGCCTCAGCTACACTTTTTTCTAAATACATTTTCTTTTTCTTTAAAGTAGATTTTTTCATACATATAAATATATGAGAAAAGTTTTTTTTTTACGATTCTTAGTAAATAATTTTTCCAAGAAGCATTTAGCGTATTTCCACAGGAATTTTGATGATTTATTTTTGATGATGAGCTCCATATCTTATTGCCATCACCCTAATATTTATCTTTCTCTGTAAGGTTCAGGTCAGGACTCTGGGTGGGCCGCTCCGAAACATTAATATCACTTTGAAAGAGCTACTTTGCGCTTGTAAAAGAATGTGGGCAGAATGAGACTTCCTCCAGTCACACACTCTCGTATGTGTCGCATATTACAGGGATGAACCAACATCTGTTTAGTTTTTGTTCAGTAGGAATTATTTCACTCCGATTGGTCATAATTTGGGGAAATAAAAAAAAAAAACCTGCTGCAATTTACCTGCTTTTTAATGCTAGTTAGATGTTGGTGGATTAATAAACCCTACTCCCCTGAAAAGTGATTTTTTTTTTTTTTGTCATTCATGAAGAAAGACCCTAATCAGTGTTTACTGCCAGGTGCAAAGCTCTTTGTTCATTTTAAGTGATTATGCAGACATTTTGGCCTGTTTGTCGTGTTTGCTGCCTGGTTTGATATCAGACAGCAATCCCTCTTCTCTTTCCTGAGTGGCAAAAGGCTTCCCTCCCAGCTAGGATGAAAAGTCATCAAGGGAGAAGAGGAGAGAGGGATGAGGCCTCATTGAAATGCAAGTTACATTCCCCGATTTCTCTCTTTTCTCTCCTCTGGGACTTCATGCCTTTCTCTTCCTTCTCCTTCCCATCTTTCTGGGCTCTCCCCGGCTCCCTCTCCCTGCCTTTGTTAATCAGTTAAACTCCCTCTTCAAACAACCCCTCTAATTACTCCTCCGCTCTCTGTAAACGACAGGGCTGTCTCCAGCGTTCTCTTCTCCTCCCTCCTTTCCTCGCAGCTCCCTCCATCCATGGCAGGGGTTAACCTCTGTCAGCTACTGACCCCTCTGAAGTGTGAGTCTTGCCTGTGCGTGTCTGCACTGTTCAACTGCTTGTGACTTTTTCTTGCATTGTTAATGATACAAGTGACTTTTTTACTCATTTATCTTTGTGTTAATAGTGGTTGGACTAAATAAGATGCAGTAAGACCAGGGATTGTGACTTTTTACCTGTATGTCAGCATGCGGATGCCTGTTGAGACTCTTGTCTGCATTCTGCTCTTTCTAGAAACCGTCTCAGTTATTTCTGCTTGACAGCTCAAACACTTGTCTTATCTTCCAACCATTATTTCTCAATACTTCCTCCTTCCTCGCTACGTCCTATTCCTGCTCGCAACCACCTCCACCCTCCCACCTCTCCTCCCTCTTCCCGCTAATCTACCACGCATCTCTCTCTTTTAAATTAACATGCAACATGAAAAAAGAATGGACGACAGCGGGGGGAGAAAAAAAAATTAAATGCATTTAATAAATGGCTGACTTCAAATCACCCGGCTTTTCAGACTCTCCCTATTCACAGTCCAATGAAAGGGGAGAAATCATTCACCAGGAGAGACAAAGCCGAATGAAAATATAATTCTGCATTGTGAGGCGCTTTTGTCCTGGCCCGTCAAATTGCTAATGGCGAGGCTTTTGTTTTGTGCCGGGGCTCTGAGGCTGGCGGTGTCGTATGGCGGTGGCAACGCATGCCCCATAATCACAACGCTTTGTGATATTAGATTATAGGGGCAATTAATAGCGTCAAACCTTAACTACTCAACATTCAGCCTACCACACACACACACACACGCACACGCACACACACACACACACACACTCACACACACGCATGCATGCACACAGGCCCGCACATGCGGTTCCGGCATCACAGTGTAATCCAGCACACAGAAAGGTGCTATAACTCCAGTAATTATTACGCCTGCGACTTGAAAATGTCAATGGCGGTGTGTATAAAATAGAATGTATGAGTAGTCGGTGAGGAAGAATGGGATGCACAAGAGCAATTAATTACAGCTTTTCATTTGGCAGCCCAGACTGACAAGGCCTGGCGGCGGGGGCAAGTTGGCATGACGCCAGGCGGCACCCATCACCACCCCCATCTTACTCGCTGCTCCCCCCGAACCCTCCGCTACCTCTCATCCACCCCCCCCCCCCCCATCTCCCTCGCCTATTTCCTTACCAACTGCCACGACGCCAAAAGGTCGTCTGACTCACCCTACGTTGGCTCCCGTCTTCTTTACATCCACTCCTCAAACACAAACTCTTGCTCTTCTACACAATCATACAGTACAGCTGCTTGTAAAAGCAGTCATACCTCTCTGACTTTTGCACATTTTGTCAAGTTGCCACTTCAAAGTATTTTGATGTAATGATATATAACTCTCTGTAAACCATGCGCAGCGGAAACCTGGTATCGGCGGGTTAGGAAACGATTAAAATCCACCAATACTCAAGAGCTCAATGAGTGTCTAAAGACACTCATAAAGGAATATTTTCATAGTTCAAACACCAAATATACCTTAATATGCATTAATATGTACAATGTAGACCATCTTAGCAGAAGCTAATATCGACAGGCTGTCGTGTTTTTGCTTTTCGCGGTACAAACAATCAGCAAGAAAAATAAATGCCAATCCACGTCAAGTAGCATTGCTTTTAGGCATTTCAGCCTCCCATAGCGCATCTTCTTTCAAATATTTTAGATATGCACCAAGACGAATTCTGTAAATAGATGGGTTTTCCATGAATAATTTGCAGTTGCATTCCATAAAAAAACCTGAAAATAGGTTAAACTGCAAATAATTGCGCTTCACTGTAATGCATTTGTATATAGTCATCTTTATTGTGATATGCCTGAATAAAACTTATTATAACTCCTTGCCATCACAAGTCACAAAATAAGTAATTGGAGTTCATGTATATGTGCTAGAACCACCAACCTGGCTAGCCACTGGTATGCTGTAATAGTTCCCCATCCCTCTATCAGTCTGTGTATGTATGGGACAGGAAGACAGAGGAGCAGCTGGTAACAGATAGCTAGTATTTATAGCCCAGTAAAACTAGTTCTTCACAGATCTAATCTATCAGTGGCAGCTCACCTCCCTAAACCTCTCGCTTTCTTGACATCATCCATTCAGGTGGTGAGGAGCTGGACAACTCTTCTGTAAAACTGATTTTGTTATTACCTCGCACACATGCATACAGACAGAGACTTGCTCATTGAAAAGATTGATAACTGTTTTTTTTTTTCTCCTTTTCAGGTATTCATCAATAACACACAAAGCTTACCGGTGTTCAGACAGTGAGAGAATCCCTTTAGATCTTAAAAAATATCAGCTTTCAAAACCGTCTCCGTAAATATGTTCACACCATGTCTTTTTATCCCCCTTATTATCTATATTTTCTTTTGAACTGGTGTTGTTCCAGCAGTTGTTAAAGACAAAAATGCTTTGTCAGCAGAACTGCTGCCGTGGCGTTTTCGTTTCTGTTGCATGTACATTTCCACTCTCAGTTTCAGATTTATGCAGTAAGCCGGTCCCAAGAGTTGCAGTGTTTGTAATCAGATTAGCGTCTCTGTACATTTTTCTGTGTACAATACAAGAGCATTAAGGAAGGTTTGCAAAACACATTTGCCAAAATTACAACTATGTCCTGTCTCCCTCGCTTTCTGCTTCTTTAGACCGCCTGTCACTTTATCTGATGAGATGAACATCTCATCAGATACCCAACTTTGTTGTTCCTTTTTCCTCCTAGCGAGGCCCAGCCGTGCCAGGGAGAGAATCGACGGCAGTCATAATCATGTGTTTATAAAAGCAGATAAGATTTTATATTTTATTGGTAGATTGCATATCTGTCCTTTCATCCCTGGCTGCTGCCACGGAAATTGACGGTTTTCAACAGTGCCAGCCATGTGCCGGAAAATGTCAACAGTGTCAGTGTGTTTTAGTGCGTCTCTATTTGTCTTCATCTGATGCTGCCCGTTTTTCCGTCGCAGTGAGTGACAACAGAGAAGAAGAGACAAACACACACAATACACGCACTCACGCACACACACACACACACACACACGCACACACCCACACACACACACACACACACACCCCCACACACACACGCACACACGCACACACACACACACACACACACCCTGACTTACCTATCTGTGCCAGCCTGCAGCACAACCAGTTTGTACTGCAGGCTGTTTATTTTAACTTGAGGATTCACTTATGCAGGCACAGTCATGTTCAAGTTTTTCTTTTTTTTTTTCCTGTTGACTGGGCTTCATTGCACAAAGCTTCATCTGTTGACTGATTAAGTTGCTCTGGATTTACATGATAACATTAAGGTGTGTTGGGATGCTTTTAACGTGTGCTGTGTTCTTTTCCTGTTTTGTCTTCAGGTGCCCGTATCCATGGCCATGATGAGCCCACAGATGATCACTCCTCAGCAGATGCAACAGATCCTTTCCCCTCCTCAACTCCAGGCCCTGTTGCAGCAGCAACAGGCTCTCATGCTACAGCAGGTAAAAACTACATGCTTTCTCTTCCTTTAGTGCTTCGTCTTTAGCTCAAATTTGGTGACATGTAAATATGCAGTATGGTACTCATTCGTGGTTTGTCCTACAGAACATTCGTAAAGATTGATTAGCTGAGAGCAGCAGAACCGTGTCAATCAATTTCATTCCCTTTTTTAAAAATACGTTTATTTGTGATTTGTTTTATGTTTTGAGTATTTAATAGGGTTTCTATTGGTAATTGTTGCTGGTCATTGTGTCCAGGAGTCACTATGATAGACATTCCAATATAAATAAACTTTGTAAATAAAGTGGTGGGTAGCAAAGGCCAGCAGGTTCACAACTTAAGGATTATAAGAAAAAGAGGAGACAACAAGAATTTAGCTTTGTCTTTAAGGCTAAGAATTTATTTTTAATTTGCTTTAAAGGTTTTCAAATATAGATACAGAGTATCAAACTTAATGTCCTCACCTTTATGTCAGGGGTTCTTCAATTTTAGACTGACTTCACCAGACACACGCTAAATGCACTGTGAAAATCAAACTTCAATTTGACATGACATATTATATTTTTGTACCCAGGATTCTTCAGTGTTTGATGAAGCTGGAATTTGATATTGGTGTTTTCCAGGCCTAGATAATGATGGACAAAGATTATAAAATTATGGAGAATATTTTATTAACATAGTTTCCTGCCTGTTCCATTGTCAAAATCTTTTTATTGTTTTTGTCCCTTCTTTCCTGTGTTTTTTTTATTTCCCTTCCAACTTTCATTTCTAGGTACTTTGTGGTCCCTTCTTTCCATTCCTTCTAACTTCCTTATGTATTTTTTGATTCTTTTCTTTCTATCTGCCTTGTGTCTTTCCTCCCTCCCCTCTTCTCTTTCTTTTTTTATTCCTTTTGTCCACTTTTTCTTTCCATGTGTCCTTCCTTTTCTTCTTTATTGTGTTTCTGTTTCTCTTTCTTTTTGGGTTCTTCTTTCCACGAGTCGTTTCTTCTTTCTTTCTTGCATGTATTTGTTCTTCACTCCTTCCATATATTTCCTTAATTCCTTCTTTCTTTTGAGTTTCTGTGTTTATTCAATCTTGCCAACTGTTCATCATGAACAATAATATTTTATATTTGGAGAACTGACAGTTAAGTCTGAAAAAAAAAACCTACATTTTTTAAATTAAACATTATTAAAAATGCATAAAAAAAACCCCCCCTGTAAGCCCCTCATGTTTGGGGATTTTTGCAGATGTGGAACATACTGATTTGAACCAATCATTATGATTATCTTTTGGAGAATGTGCCTGCAAATATGCATGCACTTAACCACACAGACAGATTTGCTTTTGAGCAACAAAACATGAGTCATACTGAATCAGGAGTGTGTGTCATGCTGATTCCTGGCCCCCTTGATATTAGGGGTTGCCATGTCGGCATTACTCAATAAACACCCTTCAGCTGTAGTAGATTTGTCAAATACTTAGCCACACCAACACATCCCCGCCAACCTGCACAAGCAAACCACACATGCCGGCCCATAAAGGGTGTGAATTTGCCTCTTAAGAGTGTGGAGACACAGGAGTAATTGTGTAGAGCATACAGACTGTGCTCTAAGCAATAGTTTTCTAGAGCAAACAGACTATGCTCTAGAAAACTGGAGCATAGTCTGTTGGTTTAATAGGAAGTGGTTGCTTTAGGCAACTGTAAATTGTGGTGGGAAGATCTGACAACGTGTATCACAATGAAAACGTGAGAAAATGTATCGGCTTTCCGGGAACAGACATGGAGAATGACAGAGATCCTCCTCGCTGGTCCTTTTTCGATTTTTTTTCCTTTTTTTTTTCTTCATTTTCTGTAACAAGGAAAAAGAAGACGCAATGAAAGGGGGTTGATAATGCACTCTCACTCACTGCAACGCTAATAAAAACCATCGAGTTTAACATTGCTCTCCCACTTAATTAACCACAGTATGGGCCACGCACTTAGTGTATATCTGCAAATCAGGCACTTTTACCCACACACACATACATACACAGGACAAATCAACCAACACATCAGTCACTGAAGCATTAAATTTCATATCCCCATGGCAATAGTGCCCTGTGTAAGAGTGTGTAAGTAAGTTTTACAGCCCATTGCTACAAAGCAGATGTGTGTTTGCATGGGCGCTGATTTGTGGATGCGAGTCTCTGCGTTAACCTTTAAGTTTGCTCAAACCTTTACTTATGCTATGGCTGCTTTGCATTTCATTCGTTGTGTTTTCCTCTAAAGTCAAGGTCATGGTAATAGGCTGGAGAGGTGAGTGCCTCACTTACACATACACTTAATGTACAGAGCCACTGAATCAAATCATTAAAAGACCGTAATTATCACTTAATTATTCCTTCAACTCACCACTCAGCAGCCAAGGGTGAGTGTGTGTGTGTGTGTGTGTGTGTGTGCGTGCGTGCCTGCTAGCCGGTGAGTGTGTGCGCTTGCATATGCATTTGTCTGTGTGATTAGGAGGCGATCAGGGCTAGTGACGCAGAAAAGAGAGATTAACTCTGCCTAAGGAGTGATAAAAGAGAGGAAAGACAGATGGAAAGTAAAAGAAAGAGCAGCAAGAAGGAATGACTCCTGCATTTAAAATGAATTAAGCACAAAAAAAGAGAGAGGGGGAAAAAGAATGTTGCAGGGGTAAAGCTGTAAATTATGCAAAGGAGAAACTGGATAAATGTGAAACAGCCTTGTTTGTAAAAAAAAAAAAAAAAGAAAGAAAGAAAAGGAAGACCATTGCATTGTAACGGGTATGTGTGGCATGGATGGGTAGCAGTGTGCAGTCTGTTCGCCGTAAGGTCAGACAAATGAGAGACCGAAGCAACTGCTGCGCTGTGAAGTCATTCTCTGCTGAAAAGCCTCTTTGAACATTTGATGCACCATGAAACAAAGACAAACTGCAGATGGACACATGTACAAGCTGTTCTCGGGAGAATAACCTCCCCTCCTCCTGCTCTCCTCGAAACGCGTACACACTCACACAGACTGAGATGCACTGTGGTCACTGAGTTTTCCCTCTCTCCTCAGCTGAAGATGGTAATCTTAATGGAGCTTCCTGGGTAAATTAATGATTACTAACCCAAACAAACAGACAAGCTGTTACCAGTCAGAGTATGCTGACCTTGTGTGTTTGTGTTTTAGAGTGTGTATATGTGTTAAATCCAGTCATGTCATTTTATCAGACGAAGGGATGACAGTTACATTAAAATAAAGAATGTTGATCTGTAAACTTCTTACTGTGACAAAAGAAAAAGTAGCTTTCTCGCATGTCAGGGTGAATGCGGCTGCTCTCTGAAGGCCTCTGAGGTTTGTTAGAGAAGATAAGCGAACAAACGGCATCACGAAGAACAAGGAACATGGCAGACGTGACAAGGCAATAGCTGTGGAGAGACTGAAAGCAGGATTATGTTATAAAACAATATCCCAAGCAATGGACATCTCGCACAGTTCTGCTCAGTCCATCTGAAAGGAAAGAAAATAGCACAACTGCAAATCTGTCATGAGATGGCTGCCCACCTCAACCTCCAAAGAAGGGCATAGCAATTCTGGAGATCGAGTTATTATGATTTCAGGTCCATCATTAGTTGTTCATTTCACAAATCTGGTCTTTATGGAGGAGTGGGCATAAAACATTAGTGCCAAAACTTGAAAATTGCTGCTTAAGCTCAAGGTATTTTGCAAAAAAGGTTAAACTTTCAGTGGGTAGATTAGCAAAACTGGTAAGAGCCACAGTCCAAAAGACATGAAGCTTTACTACTTTTTGAGAACCAGGTATCTTTTATCTTTCACTATGCAAATATGAACTTCTTTGTGTTGGTTTATCGCTTAAGTTACCAATAAATACCAATGAGGTTTTGGTGGTAATGGAATGTGAAAGGTTTTAGCTGGTATGAGTATATTTGCAAAAGCCTGCTCTACGTTCTCCCTATTTATCCTAATAAGCTGGCCAGTGTTTGTGGCCTGCTCCTTGTCTGTCAGCCTGCATTTGTGCAGCAATCATCTCCTGCAATTCAGACCTTGATCTCTGAAAATAATCTGGGGGGACTTTGCCTTGACATGCACGATCGCACTGACACACTCAAACAGCTGCACAATGTACCTCAGCAGCCTCTCCCAGGTCTGCGTTCACTTGTTGCGCATGGTTTGTCAATAAACCACACACAGCCACAACAATACGCTGTGGCCTCAACTGAGAGCGCTGGAATTGAAAGCATCTGTGCCATTTGAGGCTCCTGTTTAGGTTACATTGTCTGACTGTGGAGGATCGTTTCAGTACTGGTGGCATTGTTGAGGCTTCTGCAGTTTGTGTTGTGACTCACTCACCTCATATTTCTCCACCACTCTGCCCCCTTTCTCCTTCACCCGCTTCCCCTACCCTCCACCTGTCCGTAGTTACAGGAATACTACAAGAAGCAGCAGGAGCAGCTGCATCTCCAGCTTCTGACTCAGCAACAGCAACAACAGCAGCAGCAGCAGCAGCAGCAACAGCAGCAGCAGCAGCAGCAAGCCGGGAAGCAGGCGGCGAAAGAGGTGAACTTAGCCACGTACACTCTCACTCAGTTCAAGAACACTCTGAAGTGCAGAAGTGCTCTTAAATGCAATAAAGTGGCTGACATGTGAGAGTGCCAAGAAAAAAAAAAGAGTCTAATGTATGGAATTTAGGCCAGATACAGTATGGTGCTCATGTTTTAATGTTATTGTGGAGAGCACACAAGTCTGAATCCCCAGGCTGACGCCTCAAGGTCGAAAAGAAGTCCACTCCACATCCATGTAGTTCTGATTCACAATATTAGATGTTACCTCTAGAAGAAGAGTCCAAGAAGAAGCAGTTATTTGAAAGTGCTGTTAGCTGTCAATTGATCCCCAACTAAACTACATGGCCGGTTTCCTCCCTACGACTTGCATAGAAACTAAAGGTGACAGAGCCTTTTCAGCTACAGTACAGCGTTCTCCTTTTTATCACTACCATGAACTTTTGCAAACACAGTAGCTTTGTATTTATAAAGGTGTTTAAATGGCCACTTTCTACCACACAGGCCAAGAACTCGTATTCTGTTCCCATTGGATAAAATCACCTACTTCCATGTGAATGTCATACAATCGTCCCAAAGCTGTGGATGGGACTTTGGACTTTTACCAAGATAAATACAAATAAATACTGAGGGTGTATTGACCTCTCTCTAAAACCTTGGGTTGTTTAAAACATAAACACACTTAAAAGTGATCCATTGGGGCCTCAAATTTAGAAATCACGTTTAACGTTGCAGGTTTCCTACCAAACACATGATAGATTACAGATGCAACCAATAAAATAAAAATTGCATAAGCGTTTGCTTGTATGGACTGGGAGTTGGTCTTGCCAAGTCTCATTCATTTGGAGGTTAATTTAAGTTTTTTTTCTCCTTTCTGTTTAGAAAGAAATATCTCTTGACAAAAATCTGAAATTTTAACAAAAATTGTATAAAGAGCATGTTGCTTGATGAGGTGGCAATAGGGTAAATATCAAACAGCACATCAAAACAACAACAAAAAATCAAGAATATTCTGAGCATAGCTTGTGACATATTTGACACATTATTCAAGAAAAATGGCAGCAGGTGCAACAGGCAAAAATACACAAGTTTTTGCAGATTTAATTAGCACTGTGATCAATGAGGATCACGTGTCGATCTACATGTACAATTCATATGTTATGATGACAATATTAAGAAGAAACAATGCAGGGGAATCACTTCAAGAGAAAGAGCTTGTGAGACATTTCTGAGAAATGCACAGGGAGACACATCCTCGGATTTGTCCTCCTCCTCTCCCAGTGGGCAGAGCCCCCACCCCACCACCGACTCAACCGTGACCAAAGCAAACCAGTTGTGGTTGACTCGCATGTTGAGCGAGTGTCTGAATTGCTTTTCCGTTCTCCCCCATGCTCCTCCGCTGTCCCAGTTTTCAGGTTGCTTGTCCTGCAACAATGAGACAAGTGCAAACACTGGTCACACAGCCACACGTACACGCAGACAGAGGGAGGCTTGATGCGTGATGGTTCACTGGCCAAACACACACACACACACACACCTGGGGGAATATGCCTCCCTATAGAGCTGCAAGTAGCTGATGTGACCAAGGCTCTCTCCAGCAGCCATGACTTGCTGACATACAGTGCATCAATAATCAATTAATAGCCGGCATGCGAGCAATAAAACACTGTAGATGCTGTAAAAATGTTGCTTTTCATTTCTGTGTGTTATTTTTTTCTCTTTCAAACCTAAGTGAGTTTTGTGACTTTAAGTGAGCAGAAAGAGTAAAAACTACTACAGCAAAAATCTATGGAGGAGGGAGCAAGAAAAAAAAGTTCTCCCTGCTAACTTTTGGAAGTGTTTGTACATCAGTGCCTTTGACTTTTTGCCCTTTTCGCTTTGAGCAGAAATTCCTTTTTCACGTTCAAGGCTTTGTGGAAGTGATGCATTGAGAGAAAAGCGATGTATGTGCGTGCTGAGTTGCTGTTCTGTGTGTTGCCAGAGCATTTGGGACTGGTCAGGAGTCAGCTTAATGAAGTGACTCTGACCATCACAAAAAAGATGCGTGCTTGTGTGTGTGTGTGTCTTTGGATTGGCCGTCTACAGTTGCCTGTGTGTGTGTGTGCGTGTACATGTATGCTTCTGTGTGACTGGCAGGCTCAGACAGTGTGTGATGTGCTCATAAATCACATTGACAGCCTGTTACTGCGCTAGCTTTGGCCACTCAGCCACAGCTAATGTAAACAGAGCACAGGCACACACACACACACACACACACGCACACACACACACACACACACACACACACTCTCAGTGTGTGTGTTTTAAAGAACCGTAGCCATATCTCAGGAGACAATGAGAGGCAGAGGAGGGGGTATGTGGGGGGAATAGAGAAAATGGACAGACAAGTTTGAAAGGGAGGGCCAGGGGCCTCGGAGAGAGAGAGAAATGTAGGAAGGAAACGGATACAACATGCTTGGACTTTCTGATCAACAGTTTATTTCAACCAAGAAGGGTCTGGTAAATCAGCTCAAAGTTATTGAATTGTCTCAGCGTGACACCGATTTTCACACATCTCACATCTGCGAGAGGTGACTTTTAAAGTCAGTTCTGCTTTCTAAAGCACTGATTTTGATTTGTGTTGGACTGGAGTATGACTTAGATTTCTGCAGGTGACAAAGCAAAGTCCTCATCTGAACAAACATATGCAGAGTATATTTACTAATGGAGGAATGTGTGTTTCTCAGATTCTATTTCTGTCCTACATCTAATTACTTTAAGAATTTGAACAGCAACACTTCCTTCTTCCTCTTGTTCTCTTTGTTTCAAACACCAACTCAGAAAAAAACGTAGCAATGGCACACAGACTTAGTGAACAGAAAATGACTGAAAAATTGTTTGAAATAAATTAAAAAACCCAGAGAACCATTGACCAGGTTACCTTTAAATGATAACGTCAAACGTTAAGAAACGAAAGGATCTTGAATTAGTTTCACTGTGTTAACAAGGATTTACAAGATCATCTTAATTCCACCTCTGCAAACAAAATCATTTGAGCTGAAGCCGTCTACATGCAGGAAGCATTTCCCAGATTGGCTTTGAAACAAATCAAACTGCGCAGTTTCCTTTATGACATTAAATTATCCATGCAAAGAATATGGTGCTGCTGGTTGTCTTCCTCCCACCTCCAGCTCACCCACAAACACACATAAACACACCTCCACCATACTTTTCCTCCCCAGGCACCAAGTCTGAGAGGAAATGACCTATTTGCCCTTCCTGAGAGTTCCTCTCTGTTCAAAGAGTTCTGGGCTGCCACTCTGTTTCACACACAATGAGAAGTTCATTTATTTATTTTTCAGCCCCGCCAGTTATCTGTGGGAGATAAAGTACACCTCTCTCAGGGGTTTTGATTGTGCAGGGTCAGTTCGGGAAAAAGAGGGCAAGAGGGGAGACTTGTCAGTTTTTTTTGTTGTTTTTTTGTTTTTTTCCAGTGTAAAATATAGTTTCTCACTTTATCTTTTACCTGCAAAAGATATGTGCGTTAATTCTGTTCTTTTAAATTAAAAATATTTGCTAATCTAAAAAGTGTGGCTGAAATATGTATTCAGCCCATTTTAATCTGATGTATTAACCAGTTGCAGAAGTCATTGAATTAGTAAACCAAGTTCAGTTTTGTGTTATATAAAGTCAATATATACAGGTGTGTTTTGGACTAATCCATCAGAAGGTAGTTAGAGAGTATTAGTAAATACCACTAACACCAAGCAATCCCACATAAAAGGTGAGGTTACAAAACAGTATGCATAGTTTCGAACATCCTAAAAACAATTGTTCTGATCAATCATCAGAAAATCTATTGATTAAAATGGCAGGTGGGTCAGGAAGAATATAACTTATAAAGCAGCAAATAGATTCAGGGTAACTCTGAAGGGGCTAATGGTCAGAATGACCCAAAGTCCAGAATTAAATCTTATTGAAGATTTGTGGCAACATTAGAAAATTGCTTACAATTTGATCAGGTTACGGTATGTGGATATGCAAAGCTATCAAAGTCCAAATGTCCTGCACATACCATTCTGTATATGCAGGAAAGATAGGTCCACAAAGTTTAATTTTGGGGGTGGGCTTTACACTTAAGGAAGCCAGAAATGACAACATGTAAAAAGGATAAAAGGTTATTAACACTTTTGCCAGGTGCTGTGAGCAATTTGGAAGCACAGTCTGCCTTGTCTGACCTCCGTTTCTCCTCCGTGTCTCACAGCAGCTTGGCAGTAAGCAGCTGGCCTTCCAGCAGCAGCTGATCCAAATGCAGCAGCTTCAGCAGCAGCACATCCTCAACCTCCAGAGACAGGGCCTGGTTCCGCTGCAGCCCACCGCCGCCATGCAGTCTCTTCAGCAAGGTACGTGCACACACAGGCATTCCCAAACAGAACCTGAAACAGGACACATCCTGACAAACACGAGCCTGGCTAAACACACGCATAAGGCCTGTGCCCAGTGCTGCCTGTGAAGCCTGTTAAGTTAATCAGCCTATAAAAGATAAAAGAAAACATGATTGGTAGGTTTGTGGAAAGTAGTCATTTAGATAATAGGTAAAATATGCCGCTAAGCCTCCCCTGCTTAGAGATGTGTGCATGTGTGTGTTTGTACTTGAGATTATCCAGGCACAAGAAAATCATCTTTCTGCTATTCCTGTGCCCACAGGATTTTTTTTCCTATGTGTAACTTCTCCCACAGTTCCTTTAGCTTCTCAGCAAAGTTTCAGAGCGATAAAAGTTGACTGCTGCTGGCCCGCCCTCAGTGAACATGTGTGTGTGTGCCCACTATTGTGTACGCACTTGCGCGGCAATGTTTCACACATACTTTTGAGCACTATCTCACTTTCAGAGAATGCCTTAGGGGCTCTAAAGTGGCCGTAACATTGCTAAAGCGCTGACTGAGTTGACCAAACAGACCCATTTCCTTCCCTCTGTTTTTGATCTTTCACTTTTTCCCCTCCTGCAGACTAGCATGGAGTCGCTCACAGCAACACACGCACACACAGATGCATAGCAAGGTTAAACTCTACCAAATTATCAAAGGTTTGGAAACGTTGATTTCCAATCCAAAGGTCTCCCGGAGGGCAAGTGGATTTATTCATAGTGCAGGGGAAAAAAAACAACCTGACGAGGTGGATAAGGCTTGAGGACACAGTTGGGTTAGCAGAGAACAATTTTTCAGACAGTTGCAAACATTTGGCCAGCGTCTCCTTCTCTTTCTTTGCTCTCCCTCTCTGCATAAGACTGGAATTTCCCTGCAGTGTGAAAGAGCTGGTCCATTGTGACAGCTCAGCCAGGCGTGAGCCAGAGCATTCCTCTGACCAGCCATGCCACACAAACACGCAAACACTCACTGATAAACACACACACTGCCGCCCTTCCTCAGAAAAGCTGTTGTGTTCTGTGAATAGGCCGTACGGGGTGCCATGAGGGGTCCAACTGAGGCTTGTGTTTACTTCTATGACTTTGTGAGTTACATGTTAGATCACTACTAAACCCCCTGACTTATAAAAATAATTAGAAACAATGAGTTTGTGTTCAAAAACATCAAGAATTCAGGCGTTTTCTAGTTATGTGAGGGGAAAAAAACGTCTTGCTTTGTATTAAAACCTTGTACCTTTTCTAATAATCAGCAGAGCCTGTCAATTCCCTCTCTGTTTATATTTATTGAGATCCTGTGAAAAGCATCCAAGAGTTGAACTTTATACAGTTTAAGTCTATGCAACTGTTTTTACAAGTTACATTTTTGGAAATAGTTTCTTGTTGGACATAGTTCCTGTCCAACAAGGATGACAAATGAACAGCTCAGTGTTACACACATTTATCCAATTTAATTAGAGCATAGCTCCTGTGGTTCTGTGAAAGCATCAGAGGTTTGTTAGAGAACAGTAAAGAATAAGTAACATCATGAAGACAAAGGGACATAGCAGACCGCTCATGAAGGAAGTTGTGGAGAAGTTTAAAGTAGAGTTAGGATTAAAACATGGTCACAATCTTTGAAGGTTTCAAAGAGCATTATTTAGTCCGTCATCTGTAAAATGGATCTAGGATGGCAGCCTGACAAACCTACCAAAATGTTTACCTAAACTGACAGGTTCAGTTGGACCTTTGGCTGCTTTTCACAGACGCAGCCAAGAGAGTGACAGTAACTCCAGAGGAGCTTAGGAGTTTTCTCTGCTTTTCTTCCACAGTGACAGATAAACTATTAAGGACAGATGAGAGAATGTATGTAGCTAAGATCAGGGCAGAAAATATAGTCGATGCTGCAGGGGCAACCATAAACACACAGACAGCAATGGAATGGTTTAGATCAAGGCAAATTTATGTGTGAAAATGGCCCAGTCAAAGCCCAATTGAGAATTGAAAATCGATATTCAGGAGCTATTTTCAAAGTACTGGTTAAGAGAGATCCATTTCTAGATGAATTTGATAGACATCCCTAAAAACGTTGTAATTTCAGCAAATGTAGGTTATGCGGAATATTGCCTCTGGGGGGCTGAATACAAATGGGTGACACACTTTTCAGGTTTTTATTTGTAGAAAGTTGTGAAAAGTTCCATGCCCTTTCATTACTGTGCGTTACTTTGAATTGGCCTGTCACATAAAATCCCAATCAAACCTAAACGTAAAAGTACTTTAGGAATTTGTGGTTGTAATTTGATAAAAGTTCAAAGGGTGTGGATACTTTTGCGAGTATTCCTGCTACGCGTTAGCAGGAATACTCTTATCTTTTCAAATTTGGTCTTGTCAGTTTTTGTTGGAGAAAGTTATGATTTTTTGATTGCAAATCTATCCTCACATGCGTTGTTTATTTTACACTTGGCACTAAACTACCTCCCATCTGTTTTCTCCAAACGGGCATATTTATTTTTAATTGAACATACTCCTGTGGTTCAGGCTTCCTAACATAACAATCTTGAACCACTTTACACTTTCACTCTCTGATCGTCTCCACAGATTGGTTTGGTTTCTTCCCGGATAATTCCTGCGCACACACGCGTACGCGCGTGCGCGCACGCACACACGCACGCACACACATACGTAGAAAAATCTGTCTGCACACTTACACCACTTCATTTTTCCAGAGTGAGAACTTTTGTTTTGGCGGAGGTCAGAGAAGAATGCAGACAAAGCAGACATAATATTTGGATTGCTGCGAGGTCCTTGTATGTGTATGTGCAGATGTGTATTATATGTGAGTAAGTGCATGCTAAAATACGCTGGAGAAGGCTGTGGCATTTTCAGCCGTCTCTCCTTCAGTGTCAGATTGGACCAGAAATAATAATGCTGCAAGCAGAAGGAGCTCAGTGTGTGCACTCACATTTTTTTTTTTTTTTTTTTGCACAAACAGTGGCGCTGATGAAGTCCTTATGGGAAACTCTCACCTTAACTCTGTACTTCTCACATTGGTAAAACTACGTCTCTGAATGAGTCAGGAAAGAGCCGCTACTTTATGGCAGGAACAATGGAGATGACTTACTAGTGCCCAACAGGACATTTAAATCAACCTCTAGAATGTGTTATTTTTCAGCTTCTTCAGTAGGATGGGGGACTTTGTGGTTCTGGGATAATCAGTTGCAGCTACACAATCAGTGACACTAGTTTATTTAAATTCCCTCTGCGTGTCTCTGATTATCTTTCAGCTGCTCTGGAATTAACTTCACCACGTCTATCATCATATTCGCTTGTAAAATTAATAAGTAAGTTAGATTTCATCATTTGCTGAGCTGACTGTGTCGCCCTTTTTCCAGCAATGTGTCCGTCAGACCTCCAGCAATTGTGGAAGGAGGTGTCTGGAGTGCCGAGCGCTGAGGATGCCCTTAAACAGGCCGAGGGCCTGGACTTGAGCACCAATAGTTCTAATTCTACCTCAGCCTTCCCCAAAGCTGCCAGTGCTCACATTCCACTGCACAGCCTGCCCAACGGACAAAACCACACCCCAAAGAGAGACAGGTGAGGAAGCTTATTCATTCAATAAGCACGCCTTCATTGTTTGTCTTTGCTTTGTGCTTCAACTTTTTCTCTATTTCTTATTCAAACTATCCTACTTCCTTTTTTGTGGGTTTTTTACTTGCAGCTAAGCTTTCATAACTACATGACTTTCATAACTACTTGAGTCAGTAAACTCTGACAATGATGTCATTAAGAAGAGTGTGTTGCCCGATTCTGCAGGAAAGGTTTATAAAGTGTTTTAGTGATATTAGAGATGCATGCACCTGTGTCTGTGTATTACACACACACTGTGTGGCTGTGTTGGCCACTCACAAGCTTGTCTTCATCTTTAAGAGCCCGACTGTTTGAGTGGATATCCTCCTTCACCAAGGCAGACAGCGGAGATGACCATGTTCCCCTTTACTCCAAAGGCAGCCAGCCTCCCAGCAGCCAGTGAGTAGCCATCACATACATACACACACACACACACACACACACACACACACGCACACACACACACACATACATACACAGAGTGTTTAACCCTAGAATAGAATAGATGCACTTCTGAAGGGTTAACTTTAGCACACCGGTTTAAGAGGAAACATTGGCCCTTATGTTTAGGAAGAAAAGATGGCCATTTAAGGCTTAGACTTGAGACTTGACCTAGACTTGAAGGTTGGGAGTTGATTTTCATGAATAATTTTTAACTCGTGAAATGTGGAATGAAAGCAAACCTGTGATCACAGGTTGTAAGCCAGTGGGAGCAACTCTAACAGGTGATTATTAACTTGTGAAATTGACTGTTTGATTTATTATTTGTAGTAATAGTACTATTAATATTATTAGTAATTGTTTTACTAATAAAATTAATAATAAATACTCAGAAAGAGGACAAGGCAAATCCTAGCTAGTGCACTATGTACAGAAGGATACTGGTCGATACTAAGAAATTGACAATTTTGACTTGAAAAATTATTTGGACATTTTGTGAAAGACCTGAAACGTAACTTAGACCTTCCTTTTAAAGACTCAAGATCTCACTCCAGGCACCCTGTTAAAGACTTAATATTAGATTTAGACTTGCATCTCACAGAGTTGAGATCTGACTTGGAATTCACTCTGACTCAGGCTTAGCTTGGACATTTGAGACTTGATGGGAACCTGCCTCTGGAAGAATAAAAATTTAACTGGACACCAACATTTTTCTTTATTGAATTGAGAGACTGGACTTGGACTTGGACTTGTGATCATCTCTGTCTGGAAGTGAGGTGAAAGTTGAAGAAAAAGCATGATGTAGCTGAGTGGTGTTGTACTGCAGCTGCAGTGTTCTGCTGTAGGTCTGCTTAAACTTTTATGGCCTCGAGAATCACAGAGAGGGTAGCACTGCTGTGCTAGCCTGCTAAGCTAATGCATGGTTGATGTGGAGGACAATGTGGTTAGCAGCAGTTTGTCATGTCTGCTGTCTGAGCTGCTTCTGAGCTGATTCAAGCACAGCCACCACAGAGACACTCTCCCACAAACACACTACCATTGCTCTCCAGACTGCACATCTGATCAGGAAGAGGGAGAAAGTGAGGCTGGGAGACATGTTTCCATCTGCGAGACAAATGGTTTTTGTTAGACATCCTTCTGATGTTGATTTGGGAGAATCCCCATCCCAGTCATCATACACATCTACTCATTTGCACAAAGCACACACGTATACACACACGCTTCCAAAGTCATGTAAATAAATGTGGAGACAGCCGTCGGAGGCACCGCTCCAGGTCTGAACCACATCTGCTACCGGACCTGCCGCGCACACATGCACAAACACACAGTTATTGCATTTGTCCAAACCAAACCTGGCCTGGTCTTTCATCGTCGCACTCGCTTCGAAGTGCGCACACACACACGCGCACGCACGCACGCACATATGTGCTCATAAAGTTTAACACAAGCACGCATACGCACCACACACACACACACACAGACTCACCACAAAAGAGCAACCAGCAAATGACAGCAACCACCACCAATCAGTCATGGCTGGTTGGTCCTGTGCCGGCTCTGTGTCAGCTCCTGAAACAGTAGAAGACACACCAACACTAATATACAAACACACGTGCAAAACACACACCAAAGGCAGAGGGATAGGTCATGGACTTCAGAATGCGCCTCTGAGGTTGTTGGACCAATTCCCTTATTTTATGCCTGGCTTCTGTTACTAACCCCCACTTCGGTCTGTCCTCCTTCCCTTGCTCTTGGCTCGAAGATCTGCACCAACTAATCACAGCTAACCACACTCAGATGGCTGCATCAATGCACACTGCTGTTACGTTCACATATTGCATGCATGTGTTTAATAAAGTGACTAAAAATAATATTTTGATATGTTTTATACAATTGTGTCTGACCTCAATTGGTGTAGAGATTATGCACAAAATGTAACATCTGTTGCTGACCCTTACTGACGTCTCATTTTATGTATTTGTCTGCAGTCATGAGGAGCTCAGCAGCTCACATCCCCTCTACGGTCATGGAGAGTGTAAGTGGCCAGGCTGTGAAGCACTGTGTGAGGACATGGGACAGTTCATCAAGTAAGTCACAAAGAATTTGCTTACATGACCATCCATCCATCTATCTTGTGATTTTGAGCAAGGCTCATATTTAAGGCCTGACCATATCTCACATAACTTCATTGTAAGCTTTCTGTATGTGCACCTCAAAATGACTGGAAAGTCTGGAAACTCAATTCTGAAAAGAGATTATGCAATTATGACATAGCAGATTAGTAGGATATTTTTCATTGAATGCGATTCCTGCTGTTTTAATACTTTATAAAAAATGTTGACAATGATAACAAATATCACAAATCAATTTATATTAATTTTCACCTAAAGGTTATCTAAACAGTAATGTATTTTCTATTGAAAAAAATCGAACTATTTTAATCATTTATCTATGAGGGATGGGCAATGTGTCATGGTATTTCTTGCAATAATAATAAAAGTGATGACATTTAAAAAAAAAACAAAAAAAACAAAAAAAAACATTGCATTCTTTTATTTGGTAAAGATTGTAGATTACACTCTAAACCTATTTTTAAATGGATTACTTTAGGCCTCAGGTTAATTGTACCGTATCACTAAACAATACACAATAATTGCATTTGATAATATTTTTTAGGTTATTAATGTTTATTACTGCTCTCATAAAACCAACAGTTGAAGAGAAAACTACAAATTGTTATTACTGACAGGACTTGTAGGATATGAAATTTACAAATTTACAAAACTCATCATGCAAACTCATTGTAATTTATCATAAATAAATTTAAAAAAAAAAAAGCTAAAGAGTATGATAATTGTGCCTCTCTATTATCCGCTATGCTTGTAGACCATAGCAATAATAAAAAACATATCAACCTGAAATTAATCATAACAGATGTTACTGTCTGGGCCCTTTGTAAAAAAAAAAAATAAATACACTGAAAGAAAAAATGTTAGCAAGTGGATTTGTAAATAGTTTTCAAATAAAAAATTACGATTTGAAGATCTCACACAAAAAACTGTTAGGAATCTTACATCCTGGTTTAATTTACAAAATCGGTTTAAAAAGTAAGATGAAGAGTTAAATTTGGACTATATGCAATTTATTTCCAAATACAAATAACTTGTATTTTAATTTTGTTGACTTTTGTCAACAAGTCCAAACTTGCCGTTTGTAAAGCTCGCAGTAGCTGCGGTTCTCTCCTGGTAGCCAAAATCTGTGTTTAAGTTCAAACTTCACCCTATTAAATGGTGCATGTCAGTCATAGAAATCTCTGTGGAGTTCTGCATTTTCCTGATTTTCTTTTGCTCATCTTTTTCAATCTGTTGCATCACATTTGCTCTGAGGCATGTACATGTAGCTGCACACACACACACACACACCGACACACGCGTGCGCACACGCCGACAGGCACAAACACAACGGTACACGACGTTACTTGTCATGTGTATAGGTTCTTTGTTTTCTCAAGATTCTTTGAGTATTTTCAACAGATTGCCATATTCATTTATTTATTTATTTTAACCGTGTTTTTAAACACACTTTGCAAAGATGGAATCTTTCTTTTTATTGCTCGTCTGCCAGGTCATTTTCACATTGGGAGATATAGTGCACCTCCTCCTCTTTGGTGCACTGGACTTCCCCCTTGGCACAGAGGCTTCTAATGAAAGGCCTAACAAGCCCCTTAATGAAGCCCTATGCAAACTTACACTCATTACCAACTTGGGGTTTGTCGTTGTTTGAACAGTGAAAATATTAATAAGCAAGAGTGATGAAATTAGTACTCATACACACAAGCATAGGGTTGTGTTGGGTGACGCCAATGGCATTGGACAGTTGGATCAAAGCTTGCTTGCAGGCTGGGAAAGTTTGGAGAGGAAAGCTGTTGTTTGGTGTCTCATTTCACGTAGCCCGGGGGCAGATGGAAGGAGAGCAGTCGCTAAAGTGAAAGAGCATGCATGTGGGTGTGTGTGTGTGTGTGTGTAAGAAGAGAGATGGAAGAAAAAAAAAAAAAACAGAGGCAGCGACAGATAATGCCGTGAGTCCAAAAGCGAGCTCCCTCCCAGCAAGCCTTAGTCATCGCCCCAGGAGGGGAAAAGGGTAGAGCGGAAGAACAGAGGAGGGAGACGCTCCGCTGTTTCGGGTCTTTCTTCTCTTCTATTCTCTTTTTCTCTGCCCACCATCCTCCTACTCCTCCTCCTCTTCCCTGTCCTCTGGTATAATACTCTGGCTGTGGTCGCCAAAGCTGGGTGTAATGTGGGTTAAAGGCTTGTCTGCCAGCACTCAGAGGAGTAAACAGAGCCTCTTTGTCGGGACAAACTTTAAAAAAAAAAGAAAAAGAAAAAGAAGCAAAAAAAAGTGCTACTGTTTATGACCCGGCTATAGAGAAACAAGAGAGAGGGGATGGGAAGGGGCAGAGTTAGCTGGAATATGTGTGAATCATAGGCATTTTGGGGAGTTGCAGGAGGGGGAGGGAGAGAGTGGGCAGAAGTGTGAGTGACGAAGAGGCAGAGAGAGCCCTACAGAGGGGTTGGAGAGGGGGGTTAGAGAAAGAAAGACGGGGGTGAGCTCATGTTTTTGTTATTATTATCATGCACTTGTGTTGAGCCATCTATCTGCCTAGATTAGTCGTGCCATGACATCATTGTTTTTGTTTCATCTCGAGTCTTTGCCTCGTGTTGGAAAACTTCTTACTTTCTCAGACGTTCACACACACACCCATGGTACCATCTGTTACACACGTTAAAAGTATTTTTTTTATAAATACACTGATCAAAGAAATATGGAATGCACCTCGAACACAAACACAAGTAAAACAAAAGTGTTGTAAAAAAAAAAAAAAAAGCATAAATAACGCTGAGAACTGTGTGAGACTATTTAAATCACTTGGACTTGGATTTACACAGATCACAACCACAGACCGGTTTTTCTGAAACATAGAAAAAATTAAACTTGGCTTTCAATGTTTTTTTTCTGAGAACATCTGAAAAGTGTGGCAGGCGGATTCCTTCAACCATTAGTTTTCAGAAGTCAACAGAGATTTGTTAGTGGACAGATGTGGATTTCATGAGGACTAAGTCGAGTTCCCAAGCTTTAAATGTCTTAGAGATCAGTCCATCATCCAAAAATTGCTTGAGCTATTTTAAAGACAATATGGTAAACATTATTGAACGCAAATTCATAACATCACCGCACTTTATATCCCATGGAAACTTTTCTTTCCTCTTCAATAGCACACTACTTTGCGCTGATCTAGCGCTAAAATGTATTGAAGTGTACGCTTGTGACGTGACAAAATGTGGAAAAGTTCAGATTGTATGAATACATTTGCAAGGCGCTGCGTATTAACACTCCCCGCCGAGGCTGCAGCAACCTGTGAGTAACCTTGGCGATGACAGAAGGAAGACTGGGAGGAGCACACTGGGAAAGATCAGGAGGTCCCAATTCCTCCCAGATTTGAGGAACCAAACAGCGACACCATTTCCACACGCAGACACACACTGAAGACACAGCAGCATCAATAAGAGAAGTTTTTCTAACAGAGAGCCTTAAGATAAGGCCGTGTGAGATAACATATGAGCTCATATCCAGGTGGTTGTCTTGGACCGTGGCCCCAATGAAGTGCACACACACACACACGCGCACACACACACACACCCACATGCACACACAGCACAGCTGCTGCGCCCGTCGCTAGACAAAATGAACCTCTGAGATTAGGATTTATTTTTACAGCGCTGAAGCAGCTCATAACTCAGTCTAAATAAAATTGAAGCACCTGAGATTACTTCCTGCTTCATTCATGAGACCTGAACCGATGCAACAATAATCCTCTGGACTTAAAAGTCTTAAGCAGTGGTTTTATATTTGCAGGAAAAGCTAAGTTGTTATATTTATCCTCCTCTCCTCTCTCTACCTTCAGGCACTTGAACAACGAGCACGCCCTAGATGACCGCAGCACTGCTCAGTGCAGAGTCCAGATGCAGGTGGTTCAGCAACTGGAGATACAGGTGGGTCCCACACGCACAAAAACACACACGCACACAACACTAACATGACGTCCCATCACTGACGCACAAAGGCCTAATTTTCATACGCTCACAAACAATGTCATGAAGACTGTTCTAGCCTGTCAGTGGCAGAAACTTGTCTTTGGCGGGGCAGAGTTTATGGAGAGCAGCGGAGCTTGTAATTTAAAAGGAGCAGTCAGCAGGGAAGCTGCCATCACCGCTCCAATTATAAAGCTTCTCTGGTCACCAGCACTAGAGGGGGAGGAGGAGAAGGAAAAGACACAAGCAAGACGTGGAGGCCTGGGCCACGAGGAGATTTTCTCGCCTGGAAGCGATTCAAGCGTGGAACACTCATAAACACGTGCAACACCCATAAAACATCTGAATAATGCTCCAGAAAAATAAAAAGATCAAAACGATACTGTTCTCTGAAGAGTGACAAAGTGGAAAGCACTGTTGCAGCTTCCTAGAGTCAGATAGCTGAAGATTTGCGTGTGTGTCGTCAGAGTTGTGCCAGTTCATCCCAGTTCATCCCAGTTCATCCCAGCACTGAATTCAACTCGCAAAGACCGAGTTAATATTTGTATGTAATTCATCACATAAACACTGAACGAAATGCACAGCTTCACTCTGAACGGGATCCCATTCAGTTTCTTCATAAATTATTTTTCTTCTGAAATAAACAAAGACATATAGTTTATGGTGACATGGAGCAATTAGCTTGCATAGGACTTAGACTCAGGCATACAGATAGAGTAACCAAAATGAATCTTAAATTATAAGCGGGAGAATGGCTAAAATATTTTCCAAGAGGAACCGAGGGGAAAATGAGTGATCAAAACAGTCGCAGGGAAACGCAAGAGCCAATAGAGCTACAACTAAACACAAGGAAGAATTAAAGAAACACAGACCTCCAGAGCATCGTGACAGCTTGCTTACGTCTGTTTAATTCTCTCCTGTTTACATGAACCGTAAAGTTGCTCTCATTTACATATTTTCCCTGCTTTTCCAGCCAAAAAGCAAATTGAAAGTGATCCATTTAGACCGTGCTTTTAAGTGCGAGCGGTTTTAATGCACTTCAAGGTTGAAATTAGTGCTTGATAAAACCCAGACTCTGTCTAAACATGCCAACTTACAAAACTGTTGCTCAGAAACAACAGAGTGACAACATCTGTGCTGTTTTTTTCAGATACTCAATCCTGTGCAATGGCTAATGAGCAAACTTAGAAGGCAGAAAGCATTATGTTTATCTCTGCTGGGCCTGGACTCACTCCTTATCGGCAACAGGCTCCTACACACCAACACCAAATTGCAAATACTATTGCTCAAAAATCTTTCTTGAAGTTGAGGGAGAAAGCCTTCAGTTTATCTAATTAGATTCAAAGCTGTGAGAGAGAAAAACCTACCGGATAAATAATGGATTTCTGCAGAGACAAAGTAACAGCTTGAACCGAGCAGCAGTCACCAAACTTGACATTTGAGCAGAAATATCGCCACGCCTTTCCGTGAAGAAAACACGGTTGTGCTTGAAGAATAAAGGTAAATATTTTTCAAGCATATCTTCAAGTAAGAGCTTATTTCCTGCTTTTCATAGCTGAATAGATCTAGAAAGAGCTGAGCTGAGCTCAGCTTTATCGTGCAAAAACATTACATTTAAAGCTCTACAGAAAGTTAACACCAGTTTGAAGTTGTGCACAACTGCGTGTGCCTGCGTGTGTATGTATGTGTGTGGGCTGTCCAGTTTTATGGTCAGCTTTTGTGTTTGCAGCAGTGGTAAACATCGTTTAAGCCGAGCCCCTGAAGCCACAGCCAGGGAACACAAAGTGACAGAGAGGCAGCTGGTGTCACATCACATCAGGACAGCCGTCTCTCCCTCTCTCACTCCTTGACATGCCGCCTCATCCCTCGGCCGTCCGCAGGACGCCCACCGCTCCCACGCCACAAAGAGCACATCCAGACACCGGACAGGCATTTTGTTTAAACTTCTCATATTCAGGCAGCGACACACATCTCCGAAGCGTGGGAGGAAGTTGATGTTTGCTCCTTATTGTACGTTGGAACCTTAAAAAAAGAAAAAAATGAAACAACATATACAGATAGAGGCCTCAGCATCTCCACAGGCTCCAGCGGTTCCCCATTAAACAGCCGTTAACAAAGTCAAACGGGGGCGAGCGTGTCTTCACGGCTGGAGGGAAGTTTGTGAGAGGGAGCTGCGGGTGCTGAGGCGCCTCGCTCTCATGTTCGCCACTTTGCCTGAGGTGTAATTGTATTTGTAATTCTGTGTCAACACCGCATTAAATCAATCTGAGGATAATGAAATGCGATGACATGTATTTTTTTTTCCAATTGTGTCTTGCAGCTGGCGAAGGAGAGCGAGCGACTTCAGGCCATGATGACCCACCTGCACATGCGCCCCTCAGAGCCAAAATCTTTCAACCAACCTGTGAGTACACGCCGACACCCCACGGTCCAGATTACAACACAAGCACATTTGCTTCCCTTAGATGGGACTTGACGATTGGTCTGTGCCTCTCTTGCTTGGTGGCTATGCCCCCTATTGTTCAGTGAGGGTTAATGTGGCAGTTCAAAATCATAAAAGCCTTTTGTCCTGCCTTTTACTCCATTTTTTTAAAATCTGTTTTTATAACCTGAAAGTTTATTCCTGTGGAAATTATGCCCTTACATTTCTCTGGATCCACAAATAGGGCCTTACATTTGGAGTTTGTTTTAGTCGTTTAAAACAAAGTTGAATGTAATTTCTCCAAGCAACTCTTTCGTTGTAATTTAACTAAACGCTGCCAAATATGACACAGATTTTGCACAGCTTTCTTGCACGTGTTGAAGTGCATCCACTGCAGTTGGTTGACGAGGCTGTTATTAGGAATCTAATGAATATTTCATTATTCAGATTGACGAGGAGTCTTATTAAAATATGAAGATGTTGAAATTAATTGTCAATTAGAGCTAGAGTGTCTTAATTTGAGAATATAAACGAGCGCGGCTGAGTGGCGACATGTGTGCGCACGTGTGACCGTGCGACTGGATGATGTGTTGATCACAAGGGGATCAGCTGCCATTATCATCTAATGGGAAATCAGGAAGGAGGCGGGTTTTGTCACCACTGGAGACAAGCCTCGGGGTCAGGGATTGGAGGAGGAGGGGCAGAGGAGGAGCGTCAGGAATGGAAACAAAGCTTGGCCTCAATTAACAGTGTTCGACTGTTGCTGTGGTGATGAGCCGGGGTTGCAACTTTAATGAAGTACCTGTTAAACAGCCCCGCCCCCCTCCAGTCAGCTTAAATGGTACGGAGAAGGGTCAGAGGAAATAGGAGGTGATTCACACATTTTACATAAATCTAGACAACACACACACACTTAGTGGTTTTAATTAGTTCTAAACTAGAAGCCCTGCAACGCCTCTCCCAGAGAGACTGGGAGTACTGGTTCCGTGTGTGTCTGTGTGTGTGTCTCGGGCTCTGCCTAATTGGGCCGAATTGGTCCGTGAAGGCTGCGCCACCGCAAAGTGCATGTGTATGTTCCCCTTCCTACAAACATAGTGTCATGTGGTTTTGTTTTTGTAAGCTCGGGGTTAATTGCAGCCTGTGCTATGTGTGTGTGTGTGTGGGGGGGGTGAATATGTAGGTATGAATACACGAACATGTTCAGAGAGTGCAAATCCTTGCTGCCATTGATAGGGTCCCAAATTTCCAGGAAGTGCTTGAGGCCCCCTTTTTTAATCTGAGCTTGCATTCGATGAAGTTATTAGAATAGATGGATTCATTTGAAACATTGAGGACTCCTGCTTTTCTCAGGATTTGCATTATTTCTGCATTTTAACAAAGGAAGATAAGGGGAACTAAGTGAAGAATTACATGTGGACAAGCTTCCATCATGACCGATAGGCGATGTGTTTTGAAAAGGCATTTGTGGGAGAAAAGCCAAAAGAGCAGGGTTTAATTAAAAAAACTACTTTAAATTTTACACATGTTGAGAACTTATCAGTTGTAGCATCTTGACAAAGTCTTCATATTCATACCGCTTGAGCTTTTTAACATGTGATTTCATGATAACTGCTCTGCCACTCTGAAACATAATGTTGCCACCACCATCCTTGCAATGGCGATGAGGTTTTCAGGATCATGTGTGTTTTTGTTTTCTGCCACACATAGTGCAAATATAAGTCTGCAGGAATGAAGCATCTTTTGTTGCCCTGCTGAAGAAAAGCATTCGAACAGCATGATGCTGCCGCCGTGTTTCACAGTGGGAATATTTTTCTCGATTTACACATGTTACTGGAAAGGTATCTCTCTCTTGAATGGAATAACGTTCTTCTCACCGGTTTTGTCGAGCGCACAAAGAATTTGAAAGCTGTGTATTATTTCCCATTTTTATTTTAAATCAAGTGATACTTTATTTTAGTTTATCACATTCAAAAGCTTGTAGTTGTAATCAAACATTTGGCTTATTCAAGTAACTCTTCTGTGTTGAAAGAACTTCACAGCTCAGCATTACTTTTGTGATTATGGTGGGAAACGAAGAACTCTCCCTTCTAAATACGAACCAAACATATTCCCTCCGGTTTCTGGTCTCTTTCTAGCTGAACCTGGCTTCCAGCGCCTCCCTGTTAAAGAGGGACAGCGAGGCCTACCCAGAGGGTCTACCCCACCCTCCCACCTCAGCCGCCACCCCAATCACGCCACTGCGCCAGGGACCCTCCGTCATCAGCTCTTCCAGCCTGCACACACACTCCCACTCCCACACGCACCCGGTTGGCCCCATACGCCGGCGCAACTCTGACAAGTACTGCACCCCTATTGCCTCAGGTAGACTCCAATAACGAACTTCTTTCTCGTGTGTGTGTGTGTGTGTGTTTTTTGTGTGCGCCTCAGAAATCACTTACTGTTTTGAGAGGTAGTGTTTTTACTATTTTTATTTTACCATATCCTAAACAAAACCCTTAAACTCTTGTGTTAAAAGTATTTATCGTCTCTTGGCTGTATGCTGTTACATGATCCACTTTGTTGTTTCTTGTTTTCTCTGTTCAGAGCTCGCTCAAAACTGTGAGTTCTACAAGAATGCTGATGTCAGGCCTCCTTTTACCTACGCCTCTCTTATACGTCATGTAAGCATTGCCCACTTCTCTGCCGCACAATCCCTCTGTCAGCATCCTCCTCTGATGTCCCACATCTGTCCATCTTTCTCCAGGCCATCCTGGAGTCCCCAGACAGACAGCTGACTCTAAATGAGATCTACAACTGGTTTACACGAAAGTTTGCATATTTCAGGAGAAATACTGCCACGTGGAAGGTAAGGTCATCATATGAATAGTTTTTTTTTTTTTTCACATTCCTTAAAAAAATAGTTGTTTATGTTTTATATACATTCGTAATCTTTTCCATTATCATCTTGAAATTGAGCAATTTGTCCTCTACAACAGAGTTTTCATTGATGGAAAAAGTAAATCACACAATGCCAAACTGTTTTGAAGTTGTTTAAATGATGCGGTAGATTAGCAAAGCTACACTTAGTAAGAGAAGGTTTGGGTTGCGGCTTTCTTTGCAGTAATATTTTGACAAAAAAATAAATTATGGCGTTCAACACGGCTGATTAAAATGGGATCGCTGAAAAGTAATTATGGTCTGCGCTTGTGAATATTTCTCACTTTCAGACCCAAACTTGCCTCAGCAGCATACACAGTGGAAAGAGTATTTACAACCCCTGAACTATCATGTGACAGCCCAAGAAGTAGTGAATAATTGTGAAGCGGAGGGAAAGCGTTCTTCTTCAAACTTTATTCAGCCCCTCTTCACCCCAAAATGAAATTAATTTCAACCAATTTTCTTAAAATTTCACTAATTGTTGCTAATTATTAAACTGATTCAAAATCCCCACTATTCTCAGAATGAAACAGTGGTGGCAGAATCATGATGCTTTTCTCCAGCAGTGATAGGGAAGCTGGTCAGTTAATGGGAAGTTGTACAAAGCTAAAAACCGGCTGGATTAAGACCTGCAAAACAGCTCCACAAGACTCGAGACTATAGCAGAGGTTCACCTTTTAGTAGAGCAACAATCTTAAACATATAGCCAAAGCTTTGATGACTTTGTTTAAATCAAATGAAATGTATTTCTCAGAATGGCTTAGTCAAAGTCCAAACCTAAAATCCATAGCGAGACGATTTTTTTTTAGTTTTTTTGGAAAGACACAAGGTAAAAAGTTTAGTCTCCACAGAGTAAAATCTAAAAATCAGTAGAGATATACTCCAAAATGCTTTTCAGCTCATGTTAAAAAACAACTAATATGAAATACATTCAGTTAAAGGTATAAATATCTTTTCAATGCTCTTTTTTGGACAGTAAAACTCCACTAGTCACATAGAACACCTTAGGATGGAGAAGTGTGTCATGGACTACCAACACAATGTTTGTGACCTTTAACCCCATCTGTAACACAAATACTAGAGAAGTAACATAAGAGGCAAAGACAGTAGCCTTCTTGAATTGGCTCTGACAAAGACGGGATGAGGAGGCTGGTGGAAGGAGGGCTGCTGCAGAGGTGAAGAGACAAAGGTTCCAGGAATATCTTTACCCCCTCATCTGACTTTTATGAATTTTAACTATTAATGCTCAGGCTCTGTTTCCTCCTCCATCCATCTGGAGGACCTTTAAATATAGTCCCGGCATGGCTTTATGTATTTATGTAGCAGCCTGCTGAGTCAAATGGGGCCTCAGAGATGTATGTCCTTTAATAAGTCGTTATATTTCATGAGCAGAGCGATGGTGTCAGGCGGTGGAAGTCGCCAAACGGAGACAGAGAGGAACAGAAACGAGGAAAAGATGAGGAGGGAAGGCATAAATGAGAACAGACTGTATCTGTGTCTTTCAACTATTATTATAGTCAGTTAAAGTTGTTCTTAGTAGTAGAGCTTTTGTTTTTAAGGCATAAAAGGCTCAGGAGTTTTGCCAAAATACCACTTGTGTACAAAGATGAGATATTTGGAAAGTAGTGATATAAAGAGAACCACAAAATTATTGACAAGGAAGATTATTTCCTATCTTCTTCCTTGTCTCTCTGTCTGTCTGTCTGTCTGTCTGTCTGTCTGTCTGTCTGTCTATATGGTTGACTGTGCATATGGTCAACATTTGTTGTGGGTAGGTCAGCACAAATCTGCCTTACTTGAATTGCAGTTTTTAAGTTAATTAAGAATTAATTGATATTCTGATTAACTCAAAAATTAAAAATGGAAATCAACACTTCACTTCTATTTATTTTGTAGGAATTGTTAGTGTTGCCAATAATTACAGCACTTAATTCCTTCCTGTGTTGTGTTTTTCGGTTCTATTCTTCCTATTGCCATTCCATTTTTCTGTTCTTCGTATCTTTCTTCCTTCTTTGTGTCATTTATTCTTTGCCTTTGTCCTTTTTCTCTGTGGGATGAAAAGTGAGATGTCCCTTTCAATCCCACTTTTTATCAATCCATCCTTCCACATTTATAGCTCACCGACTGTAGAAATATTCTGCATGAAATTATTGTGAACTTCAGTATTTTATATTTTAAAATAAGTACAAGGGATTGAAACCTCTGGAAAGTTGTGTTTGGAATAGTGTGAACGTTTATTAAACGTATAGAATCAGTGTAGGTTCGACTCAAAATTGTCTAGATGTTTTCTCAGCTGTACATTCCTTTTATAAATGTCTAGTTCTACGTGCACACATGTGTTTATTGTCCATTCCACGGTCCAATCAAATCACCAACTTCCTGTGTTGGTCACTGCTTGTGGTATTAAGATCAACAACCCTGAAACAAATGAATCCACTTCTATCTTTCTTGTGTGTTGTTCAAGCTTTCCTCTAAAATTCCTGCCTCCTGTTGTTGCCCCTCTCGCCCCTCAGCCCCCTCAGCCCCCACCTCTCAGCCCAGAAGGGAGTGGAGATGAGTGGCACATGTGCTGTGACCCACTGTAAATGACTGCTAATGTTTTAACTGGGAGAATTAGGCTTTCATCACGGAGACGAATGCAAATAACAGTGCAATAGCACCGGTGTCTGGCGTGTGTTTGTGCTGTTGTGTGCGTGTGTATGTGTGTGTTTGCACTGTCAGGGTGGCAGGCGGAGATTGGGGTCAGACTCATTTACAAAACTTAGCATCACGGCTCGGGGGGTGGGGGTGTTGAGGGGATGTGTGCGTGGAGGGGGGGGCCAAGGGTTCCTCCTCTGATTATGGCTGTGTGTAATTACGTGTGCACGCGAGCTGCTCTCTGTGTATGCCCGCATGTGTGTGTGTAATTACGGCAAAGAGTGATGCACGCCTGGCCTGTCCCTCCCTCTCGGCTTAGAACAGCGTGTCAGAGAGAATATGCAGGATTTAATTATAGACGAATTAAAATTGGTAATGAAATTGGGCATGAACAAACTACAAATAGCAGATGAAAAGGGAGGCCTGTCCCTGGGGGGCTGAGACGAAGATAGCGGTGTGCCTGCCTTCTTTTCTCCCTGCTTGGCTGTCTGGGTGTGTGTGTGTGTGTGTGTGTGTGTGTGTGTGCTGATGATGACTGATTAGAAACAATCCCAGATAAAATAACGCTTCTAGAAAACACTCGTTTCATACTGGCTCTGTTTGGGAAGCTACAGGAAAACCTATGCAGTGACGGGTGAAAAAAAAGTACAAAGTTTTGTCTTGTTTCCAATTTTTTTCAGAACGCCGTGCGCCACAACCTAAGTCTGCACAAATGCTTCGTTCGTGTGGAGAACGTGAAGGGGGCCGTGTGGACCGTGGACGAAGTTGAATACCAAAAGAGGAGACCACCAAAGATGACCGGGTGAGTGCGAAGCCGACCACTGCTGACAAGACTTGGAGCTTATGGGTGTTGGCACTATGATTGCCTGAAATAGATCTGCTAATGTTACCCAGAAGCCAACACACAAATTACCTAGAGCAAAACTGAGGCAAGGAGGCTTCTGGCTCGCGATGTGCGCTGCTGCGTGCGCCGTATGTTTTTTTTTTTGTTTTTTTTTTCTTGTTTGTCGACACCATTTGTAAGCACCAGCGTGAGATGCAAGGAGGGAGAAAAACCTTGTTAGTGTGTGTAAACAGATGTTCCCCGCAACCATCGGGGATAATTACGCACACACACCTGCACGCCAGATATCAGACACTTTCACATGTCTGTTTCAAGCAGCTGTTTACACTCCGCCAATGTTTCTGTCTGTGGAGTATTTTGGAGGTTTGTCACAGTGTTTGACTGAGGTGACATCTTTTCACATGTGTGCACAATCTGTGCTTTAACGTCGTTCCTCCCACCCCCTTCCTTTTCTGTCTCTGGCTCTGTACAGAAGTCCCACTCTGGTGAAAAACATGATTTCAGGCCTGGGTTTCGGATCCCTAAACGCCAGCTATCAGGTAACAGTCTGCATTCATTTGTGGCTCTTTTCCTTTAGTTAATAATCAGCGTTCTTGGAATGTCTGTAAGCGTGTTTGAAAATTAAGAAATGAACTTTTATTGTTTTTCAAAGTCTGCATAATGATGAAAAAATACTTAAGTGTGTAAAATGACTTAAGTCTCTACACTTTATTCCTTTTTCTAATACCCAGAACATGAAAAATAAAACTTCCTTAAAACTACAGGAATTTCACATTGATTTAAATAGCTTTTATCTTTTCATCAATGTGTTTTTTTTTCATACTCATTGTTTTGGTTTTTGCTAGACTGACATAGACCCCACAGGTAAATGTATCACTTTTGAGCCCTCTTATAGTGCTGTTCAACAATATTCATACCTCTTGAACCACAAACTTCAACCTATTTTACTGAGATTTTACATGATCAAGCAGCACAAAGTGGGGCAGGACGGTGATGACAAAACATGTCTTTTTTTCCCCTTTTTTTTCTTTTTTTTTCTTTTTTTTACAATGAAAACAAGTATGCTTTGGATTTCTATTCACTCTCTCCCTGCATCATTTCCTCTACACTTATAGCATTATGTCTTTTTGGGCTTGTTTATGTCAGCTTTGCTGAGCTAGAGATTAAAACTGTTGCACTTTGTTTTGTGAAAACAAGCTAGAGTTAATGGAGAGTCTCTGTAAAAAGCTATTTTCAGGTCTGGGCTTTGACTGGGCCAATCCAACACTGAATGCTTTGATCTGACTCATTCCATTGCAACCGTGGCTGCATGCTTAGGGCTGCTGTCCTGCTGGGAAATGTCCCCCCACCTCAGTCTCAAGTCTTTTGTGTCCTGTTATTTTTGTCTTCCATTCAAAATCCCTTTATCACCTTTCAGAACCAGAAATTTGTGCGTTGTCTTGCTTGATGAATTTGTAATTTTTTTTTAAACATACAGATGACCCAATACAATAAGACAAAGGTTTTATACACTGACATCCAGAATGTTTGACAATTTCACAGGAACTTTGATGTGATAAATGTATAAAAACTCTGAATCAAGGACACTAACATCAATTCCCTCTTATAATTAGCCGATTCCCTAACTGCGCTCACATCGGCTGCCTCCGCCCCCACATTAGCTTTCCACTCTCTTGCCCCATCTCGCAAAGTTCCCACCTCCACCGGCGCACACATCTCGATCACCTCACCTTGGTGCAGGCACCGAATGCACTTTAGCGACTGGGATGATTTATAGCGTCAAGTAGTTGTCAATTAAGGTTACTGCATAAAATTATTGCCTGCCCCAGAAAATCCACCTCTGAGCCAGTGAGAATTCCTTTTGTCTTTCCTTCTTTCCCCCCTCCTTCTGCATAAGAAGGGGAGGTGGCGTGAGCCTCTCAGTCGGCGTCCAACCTGTCTGATCCAGCGTCTGGATGTGAGTCTGCAGGAAAAAGACCAAAGCTGCTCTTGTTGGCTCTGTTGTTGTTGCCTTCTGCAGACACAGATGTTGCACTTATGTTTGTGTCTAAGCTGAGGTTGTGGCTCCGTTTCTCATAGCATTCTTGTTGAGACTTTTGTGCGATCGCACACACACACTCACTTCTTGACAGGGACCTAAGGGAACAACTCTTTCAGCTGAAAGTACTGTATATAAGTGCCCCCTAGTGGTTTGAAATGACGTTCGCTATGGCCTTAGATAAAAATGAGCTCTGATGTGGATGATTTCTAAAATTTAAACACCTTTGTATTCCTTGTGACTTTAACTATTCAGTTAAGTTAGGCTTTAGATCCATTTCTGTCTGTTAAACTTATGCTTCAATCAAGCATGACTTAAATCTGTTTTTTCTGTGTGTGCAGGCGGCTCTGGCAGAGAGTAGTTTGTCCCTGCTGAACAGCCCCCCTCTGGTGACCCCTCAGTCTGCAGCTAGCCTCAATATGCTGCACGTGGGCCACGATGATGTCAGCTCCACCGTGGAGCAGGTCAACAGCAACGGCAGCTGCAGCCCCACGCTCAGCCCTCAGCAGTACAGGTACGAACCGGAGCAGACACATACATCGCAGTGCATGACTTTGCGTTGCAATTTTTCAGGTATGCATGGAAACTTCATTCTTAAGTTATGTCAGCCAATTTAGTGTCTGTCAATCACGGCATGACTTGTGCACATGGAAAATGTCGGATTGGGGTGTCACCTGAAGGTGTTTAGAAAAACATTTGAGCAAAAAAATAATTGATAGAACAATCTAAAAATATAGATAGAGGTACAAATTATTATTCCTCTGAGGTTCTTTCTTTTCATTATAATATCCAGTATTTAAAATGGGAAATTTGTAGTCTTGTCGTCTCATGCTTGTTTTTTTTTTGTTTTTTTTGGCAATTCCAAATCTTCTGATTTTGATTTTACTCAATTTAAATGCACTGAATAGAAGATGAAAATATTTGAAATGAGATATGTGTCTGAATTGGAACTTAAGGCTGATTGCAATGAAACAAAATATAAGTGCAAAATATACAGAGTAAAAAAAAATACAAATTGGTTTAAAAAGTAAAACTGACCAGAAAGGTGTGTTATCTTATGTGCATCCATCTTCCTTTATTCTGATACTTCTAAAAACAAATTAGTGAGCAAAGACCATTATGAAGACAGATCAGGGAGAAGGCTGGGGAGAAGTTCAGGACATGTCTTAAAGGCAATTGGTGGACTACATGCAAGCATGGGTTAAAACTAATACTACAATGTCATCATCAGGCAGTAGAATATGGTGGTGGCAGAATCATGCTGTGGGGATTATTCTCTTCAACAGGAAACCAAAATCTGCTTCTATTCTAGAGGATTTCATTCATAATTTTTCTTCCTCACATAAAGCCCAACAAAATGCAACTGAAGTTTGTGATTCTGACACAACAAATGTTAAAAGTGCAACAGGTGTTACTTTTGTAAAGCACCATAAACTGATCTACTTTAGACAAGTTGATATTTTTAAAGTGCCCGTTGATTAACTGGGTGCAGCACAAATGAACTACCAGTGATTTCGTAGCTGCCCGGAGTGTTTTGCATCACGTCGCCTCACTGACAGCTCTGTTCTCTGTTGCGCAGCCACCCGGTGCACGTGAAGGAGGAGCCGACTGAGGTGGAGGAGGACAGCCGACCAGTATCCCTCCTGGCTGGCGTCACACACAGCCTGCCACTGCCAAGCGACGAACGTGATCTGGAAGAAGATCTTCCCACCGAGGAGCTGGAGTAGGACGCGCCCGACCAATGGATCAACGGGGCCGGGACGTCTCTCAGATCAGTCCTGCGGCCCTCTCATCAGCATGAAGAGGAAAAACAGCATCCGTACACTTAAGAGAAAAGAGAGGGAGTGGGAAAAAAAAAGAGAATGTTTTTATTTTTTAAGTTTGTTTTAAAGAAAGTTTGAACAACAGAGAATGACATTGAAAAACTCAAAAAAAAAAAAACAGGGTTTAGAGGACTTTTGTATACGTTCAGTCGCAAAAACCTGACTGTGGAGCACTGCTTTACCGCCGGGTGTTGCTTTTACAACACTTGGCTCAGAGGTGTAACACCACTTTACTCATACACACTCTCGCAAAACCTGTGCACGCACGCACACACACGTACACACACATACTTGTTTACCTGTCAAACCATGTCCCATGTCTCGGCGAAAAAAAAAAAACAAAAAAAACAACAACAACAAAAAAGCATGTCTGAGAGGGTGTGGAGGGGGGAGGCGGGTGGACAAAAAAAGATCCCAAGAGGCATGGACACGCGCTCTCTCCTCATACCACCACCTGGCATAGGTGCTTTTCTCTCTGTGGTCTCAGTTGAGAAGAAACACTGATGTGTGTTTGGAAAGAACAAGACGTACACAAACACATAGGATCATGTGTATATAGATTTGGAAGTCAATGGGGGCAGGACACCTCTTCCCCCCTATTGGAGTCAGATACTTGCTTTTTCATACACTTTGATTTGATTGAGACAAAACCGATGGCCTTTGAGATGAGTGAGAGAGAAGAAGAAGAACGACGGCATGGCCCTGCTCTCTGTCTAGGCCTCAAAACACCAGTGCGACGGTCACTAAGGGACGTTTTTTTTTTTTTTATTACTATTATTTACTTCTACATTAAAGAAAAGAAGACGTTTTTCCGACCATTACTGCAGCCCACACCATTCCCCTGCCCTCCCACCCCGAAGACTGCAGGATTAGGTGCTCTTCTTCTTCTTCTGTCCTCTGTCTGCAGATGAGCATGGAACACTTTGGAGAGGAGGAAGAAATGACGGGAAGCAGCGAGAGACGAGGGAGGAAGTGTCTACAGAAACTTTGTGACTAAAAAAAAGAAAAAAAACTGTCTGTGATTTTGAGAAATAAGAAAAAAAAATGTGTGGTAGCTTTTGTCATTTCCTTTTTACTTTTTGTTGTTTACGTTTGATGATCAATATTCCCATTGTGGATTTCTACTCTTCTAAGGATGTATGTCTGTTTTTTGTTTTTGTTTTTTTTTTCAAGTTGTTTGATTTGTTCTGGTTGTTCACGCCATTCCAAACAAGTATTGGCAAAAATAATGAGTCACCATTTTTAAAGAAGAAACACAGTATTGTCCCAACTGTCCTGCCCATCAACAGCCTTTCTGTCACAAATGAAGCAGGAGAGAAAATTGGAAATAGCACTTAAAAGTTACAGTTAACCGCCAAACTTTGCTTTTATTTTAGCTCTATCTTTTCTGTTTTTTTTTTTTTTAAGTTGTGTATTTACTTAAGATGTGTCTGTAATGCTTTAAAAAACATAAATATATATATAAATATATATATTACTGCAGTCAGAGAATACCTCATCCCACAAAGGTTCTGCCCAGAACTGTGTCCAAATTGATTAAGAAGTAAGGGGAGATATTCCTTCTGTGGGACACCAAATGTGGCAACTCTGCTCAGCCTCAATTCAAAGCTCTATGGTTGTAATTGTTACTGTGTAGAAGTTATCTGCGATTCACTGTGTGCGTTTGTGTTCAAGAAAATAGCACGCTAGATTTTCTTTTATTATTATTATTATTATTATTAATATTGTTTCTTGTAGGCGTCGAAGCGTAACTTTTCTCTACAGTTACATACCAAATTTAAGCATTTATTTTAATCTAATATCTTCTTACCATGTTCCCGTTTTATTTTTTGTTACAGGTAACCAAAGAAATAAGTAGAAAACCAAAAACCCTGTGCTTTATTTTACCCTTCTTCTTTATTTTTTTAATTTTTTCTTTCAGAAATCAGGCCAAAAGACAAGTAACCATGGCATTTTTCTTTCCTTTCATGACATTCACACAAGTGTTGTCCTAAAACTCTTAAACTTACAGTGCTCTTCATTCCAGAAACCAAAGTGTGCAAAGCAAGCTGGGATTTTAGGTACATTTTCAGAATTACTTCAATTAGGTAGGAGGCCAAATATGAATAAAAACAAACCTTGCACAGTTCCTCTGAAAAACACAATGCAGAGAGGAGAGTAAAAAGCACTTATAGATGAAACCCTACCTCTATACTGACCCATTTTAAGTTTCAGTACTACTACATTTGAGCAGACCCAAACAAAAGACTTTCTCTTGAGTTTTGTTTTAAATATTAGAAGGTATGCAATCGAGAGAAAAAAAAAAAGAAACTCTTTCAACAGGAACCACCTCCACATGAGGAGGAAGTGTACCGTGTCAGGCTTCAAAAAGTCACATCTTGGGACAAAGAGAAATTATTCTGAAAATGTGTTACAAAGAGGGAACATTTAATGTAATGTGGAAACAACCAAGGGATACAGTTATTGTCTTCAGTGGGTTTTGGGGTATTTTATTTTTTGACCTGAACTTCAGATGTTTTTTTGTTTTGTTTTGTTTTGTTTTTTCCAAATAATATTTCCAATGACTTTGAGTTAAAACAGGACTGTTTCCTGTTGCAAAATAGACTGGGTGTAAAACACATACCTGGCAGGCATAGATGTTGAAAAGAGATAAAATAACCAAAAAAATATGACTACCTCCTTTTCAAAACTGTTCAACAGATAGCCAGTGGGAATTTGAACTCTCTTTAACACTTGCTCTTTACTCTTCCTCAACAATAATACTACGAATGCCAAAACTGTTGTTACACATACTTTACAAAAAGGGTTGCCTGATATTAGGAGACATTTGGTTGTGATTTTATTGCTAAATATTGCAATGGTGACATTAATTGCAAATGAAACACATTCTCCTTGCTATTCCTTTTCCACCGTCACAATGTTCCAGTCACTCTTACCGAACTTCAGGATTGTGGTCATAGAAAACAATGAAAGTTCAGCCAGCTGATTAAAGCTCATCAATAAGCAGAGTTTGAATGCATGCCACGGGAAATGTTATAGCCTTGCAAACATAGCAGCTGTTGTGACTCTGATAACAACTGCAGTTTGATAATTGTTCAGCTCTATAGACAAAGGAAATCAACAATAGCTGGTGACTCCCTTTCCCATCTTCCCATCTAAAAAAAGTTAACGCTTTTTCACTTTTTATATAGTTAAGAATGACTACCTCTCCGTTAACCATATCTGAAGCACTCGCTGCATCTCAAAAAGCGTTGAGAAGTGCTTGCTAACTGCGTTTTTTTTCTTTTCCACACCCGATTATCACTGATCACTTTATGAAGGAAAAGCTTCTGAGTTGAATATCTCCTTATATGCTGGTTGTTAGTAGCTTCCTCTCATTGTCACAGGTGGTAATGGGCTACAAACAACACACACTAACTCACACGCATACAGGTGCACACCAGAAATGGCTCAAACAAAGGCTGAAAAACATCCAGATATCCTAAGAACTGCTCAACACTCGAGGTCATTGGATCTCTAAAGGTCACCATTAATAGCCAAGACCCAAACCAGGAGGAACTCCTGCATCCAGAACGTAGATGATTCCAAACTTGTGCTTTTAAGGTACACCTGTAAACAAAGTTGTTTTGTAAAGATGTAGATTGTTCACAGGTCAACCGTGTAACACTGCTTTCTGTTAGCTTGGCATAACATGATGCATTCTTGTATATTGATGCTTGGTTCTTCTCTTCCATGCTTCTCCTTTGCCTTGTTTGTTTTTTCTTTCATTTTTCTGCACCTGTTGAGCTGTTGTAAACCTTTCAACCTGGATTTCTATACTGTACCGCTAATGCTGAATATATGTATTTATCACATTAAGTGCTGCAAGTATTTGGTTGAAATTTTTTTTTTTTCTTGGTTGAAACTTTTTTTTTTTTTCGTTTCCACTTTTCATTTCTTCATAAAACGTCCGGGACGCATTTTTTTTTTTTTTTTTTTTTTTTATGTATTATCAAAAAGAAAAAAAAAAGAAAAGAATTGAATTTAGATCAGTGGTTTAGGAAACACCTGTTTGTATATTTATCTTAGCTAGATCTATTTTGATACTTTTTTGTCTCTGTATTGCATTTATGCATTTTTAAGGAAAAAAAAAAAACAACAAAAGGAAAACAAACTAAAAAGGTTCTACATTGTGTATTGATACCTCAGATGGACTTTTTTTTTCTCAAAGACAGGACCAAAACTTCTGAAAAGAAAAACAGAAAGAGGAAAAAATGAAAGAATATGTAGCCCCTCTCTTGCTTTAACAAAAATACAAAAAAAAAAAAACTGTGGAGCTATAGAAAAGTATTGCTGTTGGTCCTTTCAGGTGCCAATGCGTGTCCTTGCTCCCTGTGACACCTCCCTCTAACCCCCTGATCCCCCGTCATTCCTGTGCCGAACTCCGACCCGCAGAGCTGTCAATCATCTGCAGGTGCCAAGGGGCCGAGTCAGAAACCGAACAGGTGGCGACTCGCTGCAAACTTTGTTTCCAAGTTCAACAGAGGCAGATTAATGACTGACACTGTTGCATTAATATTATTTGTTGTTGTTTTTGATACTCCTCCTTTTGCTTAGTCTCAAAACCAAAATATGGAGTGGCTCTTTGAGATGCAGCTCTGACTACCAAAGGCATTGTGAGCCAACATTGCTTTAGTCCAAACTCCTGAACTGTAACCAAACTGCAACCAAAACCAATGTCACAACTTTAACCAACCAAAAAAGGAAAAAAAAGAAAAAAGAAAAAAAAAAAACAGAGCTACTTCCAAAACTCTCCATCTACGCCACTGACCACCTTCACCTACAGCAGTTTCCCCTCATCCATTCGTGTAACCGTGTTGTGGGGAGCAGTCTATGTCCCTTTGGCTTGCGTCGGACTCAGAGGACCTAGCGAGAGCAAATCCTGATGAGTGATTGGACAGTTCTGAGGCATTATGGGAGGGGAAAGGGACTCTCAAAGCGGAGCTTTTGCCTGATGGTATTATTATATAGACAGCCAGATTTTGATGGAACTACCACTTTAACGATCCTCTGGTTAAACCTTAGGAATGTGTGTACATTTACAGCAGTGACTCTCTTTATTGATTCTTAGTTGAGTTTACCTGTTTACCTCTCTTTATTCCTTTGGTTTTTGTTATGTTACTTGTTGTTTGAAAGAGTGACCCGAGGAAGAGGCGGAAACAGGGACCAGGGTGGTTGCTTTAGACAGACAGATGACGAGCCCGGCCCTCTGACCCTCCTCCCCCCGGGGTAGCCATGTAATGCCAGTCACTGCCCTTTCCTTCATGCTGTATAAAAACACACACATATATCTGTGTATTTGTAACCTGAATCTTCTTGTGTCTGTCCATGCAGACAATAAAAAACTGTACAGTAGGTCTAGTTGCATGTAATCTGTACTAATTATTGACAATGGCATTATAAAATGCAATAAAATACTTATTACACTGTCCTAGGCTGTGTCTTCATTCCTTCTCTTATTGCTTTCACGGTTTTAGTTCTAGTTTTTAGTTATATATATCAAATTGATCATTATTCATTCTACACCTTTATAAAGTAACACAACATATCATGAAGATGCATCCTACCGTGAACATCTTATTCATATTGTGGCCTTTAAACAATTGGTTTTTTTAAACAGGCATATGTTGGACAATTTATTGTGCATTTTTTCAATGCACACAGAATCACAATTAAACATATAGGTTCAAATAAATGCATACACCCTAATAATAAAAATATTTTTCTTTCCCAGATGCATTAAAACTACCAGAATAAATGTATTCAGTTCAGACTGAGAGAGTGGTAAAATATTTATGACCTCTAGGAAGAAGTCATTGTATGAGTATATTATGTCGAACCTGTGTGGATTCTAGAAAATTTACAATAATTTTGTATTTCTGTTTTAGAAGAAAAAAAAATACAGCAGGTTTTAGGAGGTATAATCAGTATACTTTTCAAAAATAACAAATGCATCTTTCAAAGCCCACAATTAATATGACTATAATGGCCATAGTTGGCCTGTAAGGAGTAGGCACAGCTACAGCTGAAAGAAAATAAACTTTACTTACAGAGTTTCATTGTTCACTGTGCGATTTGCGTAACTTCTACATGGAGCGGCAAATGAATCAAAAATGTCCAGACATTAACTTTTTGTGGCATCAAACTTGAATCACTTTTGCAAAATAAGAACTTTAATTCAAAAGCAAAGGAAGCCATGTGATAGATCAATAGTTTATTAAAATGGTGTTTTAGCACAGATCACCAGCCTTAAGATTTAAGACGATGCTTGTGCCAGTTCTGCTTAATCAGCGGGGGCCTTTTTCGGGGTCAGAGTGTGCTGTGATACAGTGAGTGGCCACCAGGAGGAGTAAACAACCGAGAAAACACAAGCAGCATCCAACAAACATAAACCCAGAAACAAACATTCCTGACATGATTCGGCCAACAGGGAGGACCAGAGAGCACAGACCCAGGATTAAGTGAGCTACTTGTACAATGTGGGAAAATATGAAAACAGGTACATGAACATTCTGTAGAGCCAACATGGTTTTATGTGTGCAGGTGAACCAGAAGAATCCAGTTGCTTATGTTTCCTTCTACCTCCTTACTTCTTCTGCAGGTGTGCTGCATGCCCTGCAGCTCGTCTTTAAACCTCTGCAGTGCTTCATGGATGTGTTCCTTCAGGGAGAAAAAGTCTCTTGAATGTTTTTTTTTTTTTTTTGGAAAGTTGAAACTTTATTTAATCTTGTGCTTTTGGTGAACTTCGCTGTTATTCCACGGGGAAGAATCTCATTCCCGACATTTAAATCCCTGTGACATTTGGTTTTGGTAGAATCTCCCCCCCCCCAGGACTTGTTCCTAAGCCTATTATATAGCTGCAAGCATGCAGGCACCTTTACACATATGCACAAGATTAATACTGTGCGGAAACATAACACAATGTAGTTGTGCAAGGTGAGCCAAGGTGCAAAACAACAGACGAAGAGGTTATTTTTGGCTTGGAGATGAGGCGTTCGGGCCCGAGCGGTTTTCTTAGCACTCATTGGGATAGAGTAAGCAGCAGGTCCGGATGTCTGCAGATTTGTTTGTGGGAAAGTAGATCTGCACACCCCTGCCCATGTGCATGAACTCGCCATGCTAAATCAATATGCATGTTTGTGTGATCGGGTGTGAGCAGAGGGTGTGAACGGCTGCAAGTCCCAACAGCATGCGGAGCACTGAGGTCCAGGCAGACCCTATGAGTCATAAAGTAAATTCACTGGGAGCCATGCTCACATCTCTCTCTGCTTCTCCCTGGTGCGCTGACTTTGTCGTTCCTCTCCCTTCTTTGCCTCCATGTTTGTGGTTCAAGCGGTGGGCCACCCTCCAAACAGTGCACTGACTCACTGAAAACAACACAACAGATTTGTGTATCTGCTGCTGCCTGTGGATCTACTTATTCCACCTTCTTTTTCTTTTTTTATTATTGTTTTTATCCAAACCTTCATATATTAGTCTCAGTTTGGTGTCACATATGTATGCCCAATGAGCATTTGACTGTTTTTATTTTTCTCACCAGCAGTGAGGAAAAACTAGGCATTTGGAGGCACATTTGAAATCTAGAGAGGCAATTGTGGATTCATAAAATAATACGATAGTAATTGAGTTTGGAAAAGTGGCAGCAAAGGTCGAGTTACTACATTGGGATCCTACTGAAGATGTACTCAAAAAGTAAAGACAGTCAAAGTTACTATTGGTTTAAATGCACTTTATGACTCATTTTCTGTCTTAACCTGTGATGCATTATTTTAAATTTATTTTGTAAAATCAGAATAATAACTGACTTACCCTATAGTTTAAGTCTTTTTAAACAATTTTAATAAAGAAAACATTAGCTTATAGTGTTGCATTTCTACCGATGTATTGTTTCTACACTTTGCAATGACGCCTTTTCAAAAAATTTGAAAAATGAAAACATGCTCTTTGATGTCTTTTATATGGATTATGCAAATGCAGCTTTGATCAAAAATGCTTGTATACAGGTACATTTCAATAAATATATGTATTTATGTTATAACTGTGAGTAAATACACATATAGTGCATTGAAAACGCATTATGATAATTTGGCCAAGTTACAGTCACAAATTGTCATGTATTTTGACGAAATTTATATGTGACAGATCATCAGAAAGGAGAAACGTATAGATAGATCTGGATATTTTTCTAAATGTAAATCAAAATGTGTGTCAGGCATTTATATTCAGCCTCCTTTTACTCTGATTCCAACGCAACCAATTTGCTCCAGAAGTCACCTTATTGGATCCACCTGGGTGCTATTTTAAGAACTCAGAGATCAGTGAACAAATATAATCTAATATATAATATAATTCCTTCAGAAAAGCTGGTCACCATCTTCTCATGAGAAGATGGAGCCACATTTAAAGCAGTTACTTTGCAAACGATTTGGGACAGTGGCAGAAATAGTAGGCTAATCTTTCTTTACGATTTTTATCTTTAACATTTTTTTCTTTCAATTCACAATTGTCCGTTGCTTTGTAGTTGTGTCCCCTCAGCGCCGCCAGGAATTGTGGGCCCCATGACGAAAAATGAAATATATGGATGTCTGCTTTTTGGTCTGGGAGAAGCAACATTTGATTTTTACTGCTAAAAACTATTTTAGAAAACACAATATGATTAATTTTGTAATTGACAGGGCCCAAATTTTTTTCTTTTTCTATGTCATAACATTTCCCCCCTATACGGCGCCATGGGTTTGCCACATAAAATTTGAATAAAATACTAACATTAGAAACACAGTAACAGAATATTGTGTTTCTAATGTGATGAGTCTTAAAACATGGAGCAAATATTCTTTTTAATAATATTTGTATCCTGATCACAAGAACTTAAAGACACTTAGAAATGACTTAGAAATGACTTCCTGAGTAGTGAGTATACAATGTGCAGCTGCAGGTCCTTACTGTGCCTTATTTGTTTGTGTAGCTCCCCACTTCTCTGTAACTGGAACAAGAACTTAAACTCACTGATGAGGTGGCTATTTGGGTTCGTTAAGTTCTGGTAGATACCACACAGGCTTTACCTATGTTGAGTAAATCCTTCCTCGTCCAATTACTATACACATCTTTGATGTAACATAAGTAACTCCAGACAACCAGCTAAGTGAATAGTTTCTAGTTTCTTCTAATAAGAACTTGGAGAAATAAAACCTTTGCTCCACAATACGCCAAAATAATCAAAAACTTCAACATAGAGCAAGGCCATTAAACCCCAATATTAAATGTTTCCCAAAATAAAATAAAGCCGATGAGGCACTTTTTCTTTTCAGTCCCTTAAATTTTACTCACTTTAACTTTGTGTTTTTTTTAAAGAAAAATCTTCACTGTTAACTGTTGCTTCACCATAACCAGAATTCAACTTTTGTCACTAACAGAACTCCACACATTTACCAAAGATTTACAGTTCTAAACAGAATGTCACACATGGGCCCATACTCTCTCACACAGCGGACAGTACCAATACTTTAACCGGTACTGTCCGGTACCGGTCAGTCCCAATCCTCTTCTCCCCGTTTAAACATTAAACCAACTCAGACCTGCTTGCTGAGCCGACGACCCCTTTGTCAACACGAGTTGCAGGACAACTCCTCCTTCAACCGCAGACTTTCCTCCGTGCTTTTCACTACAAAACAGTTGTGCAGGTATCCTGCACACCATGTGCAAAGTTACTTGTGCAGAACATCCCCGAAAAAGTCCAGTTCCTTCTCCCACCTCAACCTCTGAAAACCTTAGCAGCGGACTCCACATTGGCTTCCTCCTTGTCCTCTCTCCCGTGTTCTTCGACCTTCTTCCTCCCATCATTTTCTCAGTTGAGTTCACTTGTCCCTCGTTAAGCTAAACTACTTCCATAGGTAGGAAATTCAGTACAGTCTTTCAACTAATGAGATCATATATCAAACAAGAATACACTTACGTAAATACACAAGTCACCTCCAGAAAAGGTTTGGCTCCAACTCACGTTACTCACAACAGTAACCTCTTCCCTCACATTATTAATGTCTCGGATTAAAAATGTACAAAAACAATAACACACATTTCTCACTTACTCCCCTTTTTTTCCTTTTTACATAAAACCAATCTCGTAAATATTAAAGGGCCTTAAGTGCATGGTTTGTAACCAGGGGCTACATTTGTTTTAGCCATGGCTTGCCACTAACCAATAGCAGAGAGCTACAGTTTTCACCTGTTGAGCTGGTGAAAACAGCTGCTCCTGATTTATCAGTGTAATTAGGAAGCTTTTCCCAGAGACTTGGCTAATTTGCAGTGGTATGAATAACTGCAAAGGATCTGATCTTTACAGACTCTAACATCGCTGGACACTAGTCTCAAGTATACAATAAAGCACAGGACCCATTCCAGGGAAAAGTGTGTGAAAATTCAAGTGCACACCAACATTTAGAATGCAAAAAGGGGGGTTTACTTTTCTTTTTACTATAATTGTAAGTGCACTCCTGACAGCACAATGACATCAGGCGACTGAACATTAATGGCTTTGATCACAGCTTGTGCAACTGGGTGAAATCTGTGCAGTAAAAACAGTATTTGGAAAAGCAGGAGGTTTTGGAAACTCTGCAAGAAAAAGTGATAGTGTTAACAATATCCTGAATGAAATCTGAGCTTTACTGGGTTTATATGGTGGTTGTGCCATTTTTATTTCTAAATATTTAACACACTGACATCTGTTGAGTGTCTGACAGGTAAGCTCATGTATTCTTCACCATGCGAATCCTCGCACTAGCATTTCCTGCCACACAAGAAGGCATAGTTGTGTGGCAGGATTGTCGAGAAGAGAGACACAGACAGACAGAGCAGCGGGGCCCAGCCGCCGAACAAAAGCATCTTTGTGAATGATTGGAACCACATTTTACCCTCAAGTCTCTCTGCACATGCTCTTTCTCATGCTCGTTTCCTCACCACCAAACCTTGTACTTCTTAAAAGCACAGACAAACAAACTGAATTGTTAAATAGCCTTTGTCGAGGCTCGAGGATGCGTGTCGAGTTTTGCTTTACACTTTTACTCACATTAAAATATCTTCTTGTGTCCGCCTCACTTTCTCTGTGCTGCCCGTCAGTGTTGACATTTCCAGCATCTTTCCTGTCTGAGCACAAGTTTTCATGCGGTCCGGTCAGAAGACCTTTTTGAAGGAGAGCAGGACTCAGTTCAGCCGTCTAACATAAGGCTGTTTCTCAGTTGAGTCTCCCCTGAATCCCCCCTAAAAAAAAAAAAAAAGTGGAGAATTGAGAAACAGAAAGGAAATTTATCCTTGAATAATTTGCTCTCTGCTTGGCTTAAAATGTCCTGGTATTTCTTTTTGCTGGTGATGCCATGCACTTTTTGCTCTTCACTACCTCTGTCTGTGAAGAGTGGGCAATAGGTGAGTTTGTCTTTTGTTTCATCTCAAACCCCTGTTTGGTCTGTCTGCTAGACAGACTACGATTAGTCTAATCTGAACAAAGCACATTATGCATCATGCTGAGATACATCATAAAGTCTCAGTAGAATTAAGCAGACTTGACCATGTCTATGTTGCTGACAATAGAACATCAGGAAAAGAAATGAGACGGCGCTTGTGCATAAAAGTGAGCTAACATCTAATGATTGCTATGGAGACTTGGTGATCCCAAGATGTCATTCTTCGCTGCAGGACTTCCCCTTGTAGCAATTTGAGTGCTCCAGTTTAGTGGCCAGTGGCCAAAAGAAATGATAATTTTATGTCAAGTATGTAGGAAGGAAACTGAAAGTGATGGATCACCATATAAAAGTTCAAATAAACTGATTTGCTTACAACAGTAAAGTGCATAAAAACATAAAATCTTCAATTAGATGCATTTTAAAGGGATATCAATATTTTTGAACATGATGTCCCCCCACCCTATTTAGTAAGTATCAAAGCACGATGCATTTGTTGAAATTTCTCAGGAATGGATTATGCTGGTGCAATCAAAGCTGAATGTCTTTTAAGTGTTTTTATACATCTTTACCTGGAGTATCAACAGGTTTGTGATAACTGTTTCTTTTTTTTTTTCATTGTTATTCTTTCTAAGAAGTTTTGACTTTATCTGTTGATGGATACCTGCTCCAACATGCTTTTAAAGAAAACGGTTACCTACTGTTTGCTTTTAAAGTGAAACTATTTCCGCAGAACATAAGGGTATGAAAAACAAAAACAGCAACATTCCCATAATACACATTTAAATTACAGCAGAAAACATTTGTACAATTTATCTCAGACAAAAAAGGAGATTGTGATAATTTTTCTTCTGTGTGTTTTAATATGTTCTATGGCGTAAGAATGTAAGAATGTTTACTCTGCTGATAATAAACACTTATACATTGTTGACAGCATTACTACTCCTGGAGACTAAACTGTTCATTATTAATGACAAAACATTGGCTTCTGGACTTCAAATTTGTAATGAAAGCTTGTCTGTGTTAGTGCTCTGTCTGGTTCGGGTTAAAGGGGTAATTATATGACAGTACAGTTCAGCCCAACTACTTTATTGCCTGGAGGAAGCACAATCACTGCTGACTGTAGTTTCCTGTCCAAAAGCAGGAGCAGCAACAGCAGCAGGCAGCAGCACAAGTCAAAGGCTGACACAGTGGATGTGAGAGGGGGCGAAATAACAGAAAAGGAGGCACACACCTCAGCTTGAGCTTATAATTAGCTTAGCCGTGTTCTCCAGGAGGAACTGGACTTTCTCAGCAGTGGTCGAGCAAAACCTGAAAAACAAAGGTTTCTGCGGAGTCAAACTTTCGCCACATCTGGTTTGCTGGAGGACGGGGCGAGCCGAAGTCAGGCACTTTGGAGGCGGAGAGAAGACCGTCTGTGCTGAAGAAAATGCTCTGTATTTTGGAGCTTATATCACCTGTATGAACCGAGGAGAGTCTTTTGTTTTTTTGACGCCGCGAAGAGACCCAAGTTTGGAAAGAAAGAGGACTCCAGCGGAGCTCGAGGTCCTGCGAGGGAGATGAGATGAATTAGACCAATATATAAACATTTTGGTTGCTTTAGTGTCGCAGACAGTGAGAAGGTAAGGTTGTGGGGTTTTTTTTTTGTTTGTTTGTTTGTTTGGGTTTTTTTTTTTCCCCTCCCGTGATATTGTGAAGACAAAAGTAAGAAAAACGACTTACTTTTTCGGCCTCAGCATGCAGACACTCGCTTTTAATCAGAGCACAGTCATGCAATCAAGATAAACAAAATATCTGCCACATTTTGCGACTCCAGGCCCCGGAGTCTACATTTACCCGAATATAATAGTTTAATGCGCTTGCAGCTTCTCACGGAACGTGTTTAAATTTGGCACGTCGTATAAGATACGAAGATTTTTCTTTCTTCTTTTTTTTTCCCCCCCGAAACTTTTACAAACGTTTCGCTATTTCAGAAGTTTATGGCCAAGCCTGTCGCGGGGTTTTTTTTTTTGTTTGTTTGTTTGTTTGTTTGTTTTTGTGGCCGTATAATGAATGTCTTCATTTTGAACGTTTATTTCCCCGAACTTCGCTGTGTATTGTCAAAACTTTTCGTCGGACTGTGAGTGCAGCGTTGTTGCCACGGGAGCGCGCAAACACAGCTGCCCAGCTGAGCTGGTTTGACTGGTTTGACAGCGCCCGCCATTCCTCGGCTGCACGTGAGGCAGAGAGAGAGAGAGAGAGAGAGAGAGAGAGAGAGAGAGAGAGCTGCTGTCTCATATTTTTGGAGCGGATGCCCGAGGCCTTCAAAAACTGGCGAGCACAACACATTTACGAGGAGCGAGGCAAAATTGATCTGAGACGGAACACGGAAAGTTCTCTTGTTTTAATGTATCCGCAAGGTAAATTGATAGGGCACTTATGTGTTTTGCTAATTTACTCATTTGCGTGGCCAGTTAATTGCAGTGGTTGCACCTCATAGTTGTTAACTGCTAACAAATTGCTATTTGATTATCTTCCACCTATTGGACTCGAAAGTGAAAGGTTTATTATTGAATTTAATCTTATCCTTTTACAGAGTCTAAACTAGATGTCATCATCCAGTTCAAAATCCCCAAAATCTTAGATTTAGACCTAATTCGGACTATTGTGAACAAAACACATGAATTAAAGTTAATGTGAAAGTTAATGAGTTCAGCGTGAAGCTGTGATGTGTTTTTATTAACATATTTTAATGTTCTATTTCATTAGAACGTTTTATTCAGAATAGCAGGAGGGAAACATATGATATCCTTATTTTATTGATAAAATTTAGTATATGTAATAACACTTCATAACAGAAATTGAAGTATTTGTTTTCTGTTTTCAGAATATGTATTTTTATGAGATAATATAGAAACAATTTTGTGTTATACTGAAAAATGTATTTTAAGCACTAAACGCTATAATATTCACTGAAAACTTACTTGGGTCTTGTAGAAGAAGTTCTGCAGTTATGTCAAACCATACTTGCTTTGAAATGTATGAATCTGTCTCAGTGTTCAGTAGTTTTACTGCACTAGATTTACTTTTCAATAGTTGCAGACTATTTTTAAATATCTATAGAATTCCTTTCATATGCAGCCAAAAACTATTTACTGTCAGAACTTTTGCCTTCAAGGGTTTCAGAGAGTTATTTTTGGGCAAGTGGTTGTGCATTCCTGCCATCTTCCAGCTAATGTTTATTCGATAGATTCGGTACAATGTGATTATCGTGACTAAAAATGTATTTAGTTTAGCTGAAAAAAGTTATGAAAACATATTAAATTTGAGGAAATTACCTGGCACAAAAACATGCCCAGTGAGAGTTTGCAGCAGACATCAAACTATCTGCCTAAAGATGAATGGTAGAGATGGTGTGTCTGCCTGAAATGGTGGAAGATGAAAACATTACAGCTGGTTACTGATTTCTAAAGCGCTTCTTGCATATCCATCTTAGTGGCCACTATTCATACTGACATCATGTTTAGATGTTGCAATTTTTTATTCAAAGAGGTCATCCCATTCATTCATATGGTCTTGTTGCTTCATTCATCTCATGGCTCATTCACCTCCTCCCTGAACAGCAGGCCCACGCCCATGGATGAGGAGAGGAGTGCCACTACCACCTCCGCAGAGCAACCTGATAATGAAAACCCTGACCCTCCAGCTCCAAGTTCACGCACAGACTGGAACACAGAGAGTGAGAACAGCTCCACAAGTCCACCCCCCTTTCCTGGTGATGGTAAGAGATAAAACATCCCTGAGAAATTCAACAATTAATTTGGATATTATGAACCTATTTCAGTAACTATAAAATGAAACTGATTCATTTCATACAGAGTGATATATTTCAAAAAATGTATTTCTATTAATTCATCACAATGCATTTAATGAGAATCAGAATTCACTATTTCTGAAAATGTGAATACTGCACAAGACCAATAAATAACTGATCTGCAACAAAGCAATGTTTGCCTACTGCAAAGTATGGCCCCTTTCCTGTACAATATTGGCACTTAAGCTTTGGTCAAGGTTTATTTTGCTTACATTTCTGCATCAATGCAGCATGGCATGGAGGTTATAGGCCTGTGTCTCTGTTAATGGGTTAAGGAACCCCATGTTGCTTTTATTGTGGCCTCCAGTTTGTCTCCATTGTTGGCTCTGGTGTCTCATTTTCCTTCTAATTTGTTCAGCAAACTTATTTCAGGTGAGTTTGCTGACCTGCTACTCGCTGTGATACCATTGAATTTAGCATCTCTGTGAAACTTGACAGAAAAGTGAAGTGTTAGGTTCCCTAACAGTGTTTGGTTGACATGCTGGTGATTTTGGATTTGAGAAAACAAATTGGACACCAGCAGGCACCCTGCCTGAAATGCAAACCAGACTTTCATCTCAAAAACAACATTTTGGCCCAACAGTCCAGGCAAGCCAGACAAGACACTTCTGATGTGTCTTGTGAGTTGTTGCCCATGTCCTGGAAACATCCTCTCATTGCTGCGGTTATTCCTATTTCTTGTGCAACTTTTTTCTACTCTGCTTTTCTTTGTGGGCAGGAAGCTTCTAGACCTTTTGTGTTTTGCAATCCTCCGCATGATTTTATGCCATGCAGTTGTCATACTATGCTATATATGTCTTAAAAATAAAATTTTTATTGGTCACATGTAGTATCCTATTTTTCCAAAGATTAATTTTATTAGCTCTGAGCCATAATATTGAAGATTAACTGACATAAATACTAGAAATATTTCACTCTGTATCAAAGGAATCTATTTATGATATGAGTTACATTTTTTATGGGAATTTGAATGATAATTTTTTTGTCAATCTGCACTGAGGTGTGCTTGCATGTTTGATCAAGCCTTCATAAGCATTCATTCATTAATGCTTAAAAAGGAACAGAAAGCAAAGAGTAGGTGTTTTTTTTTTTTTTAAAAAAAAGAGAGAACAGAAAGCAGAAAAAACATAAGAAAAAAAAACTTCTCTAATTTGTTTTTGTGTCAGCAACTTAATAGAATGCAAAATAAATGAAAACAAAATTATGTTTATTTCCAGGATAAAAATAATCACATATCAGCTTTTTGTACACAGACACATGCCTCTTATTGCTCTGAAGATAATGGACCTGATGTGTACAGGCTTAGCAAAATCTTTGGGAAAAAAACAACAACACCAAGAGGTGAAACGTGAGGCTTTATTGGGCAGGTCCTTCTTTAGTCATCTTGTATTTGGGTGGGTGACTCATTATGACGCTGCTGCCTGTGGAGGATATTATGGTAGGACGTTCATCTCCTTCGTGTAGTTGGATACACGAAGTAGCTGTATGCTTTGTATAATGCTTTCTTTACAAGCCATCCACATAATTTAGAGTTAATCTTTTCATCCACCTCTATGAAAGGGTATACAGGTAGAAGTTTGTCTTCTTCTGTATGTAAAAAAAAAAAAAAACCCAAAGCCTACACTTTTGTAGTTTCTCTGACAAGAAACCCCCCCAAAAAACAATTCAGTATTTTTCCTGGAAATAATGGTGATTCATTAGTTCCAAGGCATTATCACTGACAGGCACAACAGTTGTGTATTCAGGTGACGTACCGCCTTGGATGATCTATGGGGTCAGGACCAATTCAGCCCAGTGGAACACTGAAATGCCACAATGGGGCTCATGGGAGTTAGAGAATGAACCCGTGACCCTTCCCTTTGTGTGTTTTGTCATGCTAACGGATGACTGACATGGTGGGGTGGGAACAGGACGATGTGGACTCAGCTCAGGGCTGTTATGTGTCTGAATGACTCAACCATGATTGGCCAATTATGGTTCAAGTTCAATCAAGTTTTGCAGTGAAAACAACTGCACTAAGTGTATATCTGGGTGCAGATATATGAGGTAATTAGTATAGGTGTGGTTTACAGACAGGGTAATGTGCAGAGATTTAAATGGTTTGTTGTCATGGGAACCTGCCACAAAAATATTTGATAGCTGCTGCATATATTTTGTAGCGTTTTATATTTGTTTTTGCTTGTTTTCAAAGGAATCATATGACTCAGCTGGCCATGAATAGGGTAGAGAATATTTTCTTATCATATTGACATCTCTGTTTCATAGCACTGCGGTTAACCGCTATGAGTATAAGTATGATGACAGTTAATGATGATTCCTCAGGACCTTTATAATAATTAAACATGTGGATTGTGCCCAAACATGCTGTCTTTTCTGTGCTATTTTCACCTGTGGGTGCTCCTAAGGGAGCAAAGACAATGTTAAGTGTAGATCACAGTTAGGAGGTGAATCAAGGTGAACGAAAGACTGATGAAGATGCTGCTGAAGGCAACAAGCTGCTGCTTTCAACTCGGCTTCAATCCACATCCAACCCAAACCAAACTGTGAGCAAGGAAACAAACATGTATCAATCTAACATTTCAAGCAATCCTTCTTACAACATAAAAAAGGGTGTAAAAATGGTGTGTATGTTAGGCGACAAGCAATAGTAGTTTCAAAGGAACAAGATATATTTAGGAATATTTTTGAGAAAACTAAAAATCCTATTTTTTTCACAAATATATTAAAGTTTTGTATATTCCAATCCAAACTAGATTAACTAGATTTGACTTGGTAATTATGTTATGGTTTTTATGCATGTCTCAATATAATATTGAGACATCAGTGTAGAGTTATTCACTTTATGTTTTATTAGTATAACTAGTCTTTCATTAGTCATTCTATTTTGATATTTGATATTTTTGACATTCTGTTATGGAAATCAATTATTCATTTCATGACTTCATATTTAGGTATGACATATTGTTAGTCCAACAAATAGACAAGCAGATGCTTTTGCTGCAATAAACTGATGCTGTTCTGACACACAGGGTTGGGGACATTGTTTCACAAATATTTGTTTTGCCTTTATTTAAAATTTGACAGTATTTGCAGATGATCTGTCTGTGAATGTTTATGTTCACACCCATTGTTAATTTTGTGTCTGCTATGAGTTTGAGTTATGACACAGAGTTAGTAGCATTAGCATAAAGCAGACATTTATAGTTTATTATGCAAGTTGCATTCCTGTTGGTTCCCACATAGGAGTATTTTCCTAACATACACACAATTTTGTTGTGTGTATGCTTCTCTTGCTTGTTGAGAGAGTTGCTGTCACTTAAGCAGGAAGATACAATGAGGCAGTATGTGTATTTAACAGGAGCCTTTCACCACATGCTAAGCTCCTCTGGTCACTTTTACGAACAATAATTATCCCACCATTCTCTCTTTATTTCCCTTTCTGTCTCAATCTTTCTTTCTAAATGGCCTTTTTTATGTCTGCTTTACTCATCAAACAATGTCATTTATATAAAAATGACAATTTTAATGAATACAGCTTTGAGCTCCCAGAAAAAGAGTTATGACTTAATTAGGGTCATTATCACGGGTTGAAGACGTCGGAGGTCAAACAAAGAAATAAAGACCCCTTCGGATCACTATTTTGATACTCTTTAAAACCACTGCAACAAAGTTGGCACTGGATCAACGATAAGATATTTGTATTGTTGTCAGAAAGTTAGGAGTTTGGACTTCCACGAGGTGACAGACACGTTGTGAATCAGCTACACTTCATCTTTTATCATGACATACTCTGAAACAACCAATTAGTCATAACTTTGGGACATAGCAATGAAAGTATGATCAACTCTGCACTCATTCAACAACAAAGGCAACCTTCAGCAGAAATAGGTGGGGTTGTGAATACCTATTGTAAAGGATTAGCTACAGCTTAGCTCTAATTGGAAAACTAGACCCATTGTTCTGGCTGATTCCACCAAAAGTGGTAAGCAATTGTACGGTTCACTGTTTTTTATGTTTTTTTTGTCCGATTTTATTTAATTGTGAGTAGGAATGCCAATGTTATTGGCATTAACATTAATATTGATTGACATTACTCTTTTTTTAATATGTCAGTAGCCTTGTGGTATTTATTTGGGCAGTGATAATGATATAGCCCACCAAGGATTGTGGGATGTTTTAACTGAAGCAAAGCAATTTCAGTGGCATGTGGTTGATTTTCCATGGTGTTTCTTGCAACTGTGGGAGGGATTTAACAATGTTATGGGTTTTTTGGGAAACCCTTTTTAGGTTAATATGCATATTATAGGTTATTGGAAAGCTAAGATTTTTGAGATCATATATCTATATCTATATCTATAATGTCCAACTTTCCTTTTAAAAGTCTCATATCGCTTACTGAACAGCACCGCATTGAAAATAAAACTATCTTTTTTACATCCACAAGGATCCAAGTTATATGTACTCCAATAAAATACTTCTTCCACAAAACGTCTTACATGCACAAGCTAACATAGTCTGCCACTGACAACTTTCAAAATTTCCTTCAGATGTGCCGATTTATCGCAAAGTTTTCATTGTAATTTCCATTAGCGTGCATTTGAAAAAAATGTTTCAAGTGTTTTTGGAGAAAAAAAAAACAGGGCGTGGGAGAATTATTGACTGTTTTGAGCTTTTATTCTCTAAAATTGAAATTATTACTATGCCTGGCAGATTAAAATGTAAAATTCTTCTTAGTCAACCACGATGTTTTTTTTCCTGATTTGAAATGAGACAGACTTCTCTCATAAACAGTAATAAAACAATGTAAAAAAAAAATTAAAAAAAAAAGCGTTTTAATTTACATTTGATTAAAAACAGCATGTCATGTGTAAATGTGGACAAATAGCCCATCCATGGTTGTTCAAACAAGAAAAAAAAATCTTTATGTTTATGCATATAACATATAAATGTTATTGTGACATCCTTCAGAGTTTCTCCTGCAATACATACCATGAGCAATTTAAAGGGTTTTTTGTATATTTATGTGAAGTAAGAGTATGACTACATATGGTGTATGTTCAAATAACACAGCTGCATTGTGGGTGGTTTGGAGCAGCTTTTCTCCACCCTTGTAATTTATCCAGCCACTGATGTTACCAATATGCCTATGAAGAGAAGGTATTTATTTAAGTGTTTCTATTATAGTTACATTGTAATGTAAGCATAAAAAGTAGTTTAGTTTCAATAAACTCTCTTTAGTGCAAAGGGCAAATTGACAACCATGCTAAAATTATTATTTTTAAAGCTTATGTCCTCTTTATTCTTAACATAACTGAACCATTTATGAATATATTTGCAGCATCTTGTATGTTTCTGCTCTTTGCTTCAGTGTGTGCATGTGGCTGTTCCCACTCATCCCTTTTTGGTGCCTGAGGTTTGTTGAGCCTTGTGTCTAATTTGGTTTCCTGCAGAGATCAAAATAAACCAGGAAGAGTTTGAAGAAATTTTACAGCATATTTGAACAACAAAAATGAGCATACTATATTTTCCTCTACCACCTTGCAACCTTGTCTTGCTCTTGCTGTAGGTGCTTTGGTGGCCTCTCCAGTCTCGTTTTCTCGTGAGTGTGTCTCTGAGAACTGACAGAAAATTCTCTGTTTTTCACTTTCACACTTTTAATCCAACACCTTTGGTATATAATACAATAAAGAAATAATAGTTGTAGTCAGCATCCCTCTGCATGTGCTTTTCGGGCTTGTCAGCACACTTTCGTAGCGTAGACTTGGGTGACTGAAATGATAAGTAAAGTCAAAAAACTGTTTGTGTTTTCAGCTAAAAGTCCAATATGTTTTTCACAGATCTGGAGGTCTGGGATGGTTATCCTTTGAGATTGGCACAGACAACATCTTCAGACCTCAAGAGAAATATTTTATCTTGAAACATCAGATTTCATGTCTATGCCTGTTGTAGATCTCCTGGCTGGTATTTTTCAGTTACACTAACATGTTAAAAAAGAGTTTAAAAAATGTAGAGTATATAAATTTTTTATTTCTCACTTCCATTTACATCTGCCAAGTGGTGCAGCCAAGAATGAACTCTACATCTTCTTGATTAAATTGGCTGCCCCGAAGTTAGAAGCATGATCAAATTATTTGACATTAAAGCTATGCTTCTATGTCTGGCCCGCCATATATTTTCAAGCTTTCAAGCTGATTTCAGCTTTTGTCTTTTAGTAGTGTTTGAAGTAGTAATAATAAATATTATTTTAAATTATATAAATCTCAACAATATTACATTGTCTGCAGCAGTGGTAAGAATGTCCCTCTTGCATTTGGTTAGAATTTAATTCTGCATTTGGAAAGCTGGATATGTAAACCTCGTTTTTGAAAGATTGAACTTAAGAGCTTCACACGAATCTAAAGTAAAGAAGAAACTACGTTGATCTTATAATATTCACTTTTAAGTTACACGACTTAGGTGATGACCAAAAATATGAGTATAGGAGGATCCCAAAAAGTAGCTTTGTTTGAATAGGGCGGCTTGGCTGCAAGGTAGGAACTGAAGGAGAGCTCAGAATTAGGCTGCTTCTTCACATGAAGCCACAAGATTAGGTATCTCATTGAGATGCCTGAGGTTCAACATCCTTTGGAGTTATTGACGGTGCATCTAGAATGTAGCAGGGCCAGAGGTAGATTGAGGCATTACTTCAAGAATTACAACTCTCACCAGGAAATTAGGAGTTTTAGGATCACTGAAGGGGACTCGGCACACACAGCAGGAAAGAGGAGGAATCTGCAAGCAACCCTGTTTAACCTTTCACAAGTTGAATTCACGAAACATAAAATCTGCCTGATCAGGGTAAGAAAATAAAGCACAAACTACTCAGACTGTAAGGCTCCATTCACACTAATTAAGAGTGCTCTATTGTTTTCAGACGTTCCAAGAACAATCCAACTTTACAGCCATTTTGGAGACCTGTTTTTAGAGTGAAAAGAACCAAAAGTCTTTTCACTCTTTTAGTTGTGCTTTTTCTGGATATTCTACATTGCTGTTATTACAGATATCATGACTGTATTTATGATCATGATAAAGGTTTCCACACAGTCTGCAGAATTTTCCTCAAGGTATTTTTAATATTTTATCATTTTCTGTCCCTCAACCACCTGTTTAAGCTTTTGTGGTAGAGAAGGAAGAATAATCAGTATTTTCATCATTTCGTCCTACACTGTAATTTTAAGCTTACGCAGGTGTCTGTGGGCATCTGTTACCGAAAGCAGTCAGACAAAACCAAAAAATGTTTTTCTGATCATTGTGAGCCCATTGAACAGAAGCTGTGTGTGGATATGAGTTGTGTGTTTTTTAAAACCTGTGAGTCTGCTCAGTTTTTTTCTTATCCTCACCATGCTTTAAGCAAATATGTAAAGCATGTTTGCTTTACATATTTGTAGAGAAAATATGAGTTTTTGTTGCAGCAAGAGCAGCACTAGCATGTCATAGGAATTGCAGTCACAGTGCCAGAGGCCTCACAATGACTTACTTGATGTGCTGCCAGTCTAGTGTGGTTGTGGCTAGATTGGCATGAGACCAGTCCTCCTTCAAATCCTCTGATGAGCAAAGTACACCAATGCATGCAATGCCTGCATGCTGTTGGATGTGCTTCCCCTGCTGCTACCAGGTTCCTCCTTCAAACGTACAGCCACCATGAGGTTAGCACAGAGATTCAGGATATTCTCAGTGTTTCCTGCATAACGACAAGTGTGCAGCTTCTCTAATCTGGAGTGCGCTAGGGATCTCTTTGCACAACTCATTTTGCAGGATGGAGAGTGATAGACCTCTCAGAGACCCTACAGAGACCATCCAGGTTTTTTGTGAGAGTAAGATCTGGAAAATTATTACAAGTGCAAACCATTTTGAAGTTAAATGGTTTGCACTTCAAAATGCTCATGCTGGTTTATTCTGATTTATTTAATTGTATTTATTTATTTTGGCTGCTAATGTCTTTGCCAACACTTTATTATAATACTGAACAGTGTTGTATAGTAACGAAGTAAAAATACTTCACTACTTTACTTAAGTATATTTTGGAGTACTTCATACTTTCCTCGAGTAAGAAAATTTTTGATAACTTTCACTTTTACTTCACTACATTTCCGAACTTAATTGCATACTTTTACTCCGATACATTTTCAATGTGTGGTTTAGTTACTCGTTACAAAAAAGTGAGAGAGAAACGCAAATGTTTTGATCCCACCTACTGATTGACTGCAACAAAGTCGGTAGCCGACTTGCCTGGGCTTGTTCATCACCACCAATAGGATGCACAGGTTTCACCTCCCCACTACGTCAGAAAGTCCAGCAAACAGTCTGATTGGTTAGTGCTCCGTTTGTGTAGGTTTGTGCCGTTAAAATGTTCGTTTGTGCAGCTTTGGTTTCCGAGATATTAAAATGATTTTTTTAGGCCATCCAGAGTTTACCATCCCCGCATTTTGCTCCAAAACAAACCAAAGTGGGCTGGTTCGTTAGTGCTCCGTTTGTGCAGGTTTGTGCCGTTAAAACAAACGCAGCCAAGTTGTTTTCAATTTGGATTTTGGCTATTCCGATATCCGGTGTGAGCGGCGCCTAACTCGAGGTTTATCCGATTCATGAACGCTAATTTCGGCCAGCCGTTCTCTCGGTCTCCCCTTCCTCAAGGTGTCGGAGTTTCACTCAGGGAGAGTCAACAAATTTTACATCCAAACTCTCCTGTTAAACTAATGGAAATAGATTTCTTGCCTTGTGACCAACTGACACAAAATTCATTTTACTTACTCTTTAAGTAAGTAATGGATGGCCTAAAAAATAATTTTTAATATCTCGGAAACCAAAGCTGCACAAACGGAGCTCTAACCAATCAGACCATTTGCTGGATTTTTTGAGTAGGTGGGGTGTCAGCTTCATGGAGGTCTGTTTCGCTTCTCCCATTAAACACCAAGTTAACAAAAAGCTCTTCCTGTTCAGATGCCAATAAGCTGCATTTCCCTCCCAATTCTTTTTTCCTTTTGCATAATGACCAGTTGTGTGCACCTATAGTTTGTGAAGTAGAGTAATCGTAACGGCTTTTTTTCTTCATGTTGGCCGCATTTTCTGTACTGACTATTTATTTTTCTCATTTTCAGCACTGATCTTACTGAAAGGGAAAACTTAAGGCTTATAGAAACTTTGTATTTTCTGTCCTGGAGGGTTTACTAAGAAGCTGGTTCAGTTGTCAAAAGCAGGTTAAGTTAAGCTAGTGGTTTTAGGTATGGCTCTAATTTTCTTAACTAAATGATGCTGCAGGTTTATCTATTAGCAGGTTTCATTTGCCAGCACTTGGTTGTGTTCATTATTTTAAGTGTATTTGGCAAGTTTACCAAAATATAAAAAATGTCATTCAAACTGCGTTTGCCTTGTTTTACTTTTTACTTGTACTTTTCATTACATTACTTGAGTACATCCATTTTTACAGTACTTTCTATACTTAAGTACAAGACATTTCAGATACTTTAATACTTTAACTCAAGTAACATTTGAGCCAGTGACTTTTACTTTTACCAAAGTCATATTTTGGAGAGGTACCGATACTTTTACTTGACTCCAAGATTTCAGTACTTTATACAACACTGATACTGAATTAAAATTGCTCCTCAATTTTTACTGTGCTTGTGTGGTGTATAGTTGTTATGTAAGTGGCTGTGTTTTTTCATGGCCCAGAGGAGACAAAGACACACAGTTAAATTACCCAAAAGCCTGTTCATCTGCAGACAGTTTTTTGTCTTTAATGAGTTTACAAGTCTTCTTTCTCTCACTGCAATCTATGATTCTGGACATATTCCAATGCAGCGCTCAGTGTGTGTGTGTGTGTATGCGTGTGCATGCTTCTGTTTGCTCTTGGCAAGAGTGCAGCCTAAGAATTGCAGCCTTTTTTCTTTTCATTTCTTTATCGATGTTTGCATGATTATTTGCTGACGGGTAGTAAAAGAACCCAAACCACTTTTCTAGTTGGGTGTTCCTTTTGTTTCGTCATTTTCTTCTTTATAAAGACCTTAGTAGTTGCACATAATTTGACTTGGTTCCAGTATTTACTGCTGGTCACAGAGTTAGTATGGCATTTTATCTCATAATTTGTGTTGTGGCTAAACCTTCAATTCATATAAACTATTTCCAATACTTAAAATATCTAAATTAGAATCCTAATTAGCAGCAGTGGATGCGGATATATTCAGATTTTTTTTCTTTTTAATGAGTTAGCTTGTGCGTAAAAAATATAATAAAGTGCAACTTGGCCCAAATAAAACCCAAGCCTCTTGATAAAGCCTGCATCAAGAGGCACCCTCTTGATACAGGCAATGTAAGATTTTGTGTTTAGGTCTAAAGTGGTTAAGCAAATCCAGCTGAAAAGTCCCACACCACAAAATAAATTTTTTACTTAATTACCACCTGTGGTGTATTTGTGTATGCCTAATTCCTTCTTTATAGGTGTTAAGAAAGTCCATATATGGTTCCTGTTGACACTTCTCTCTATCTGCACTCCTGGATTATTCAAGCGTCGTGAATATTTGCATATTTTGTTACATTAGAACACCAAATTTTAATGTATTTTATTGCGATTTTACAAAGCAGTGCTGTGTTATAAAGGATGCAATTTTGGTTTTTAAATGTTTTTTACAAATACAAATGAAAAAATTTACAATTCATTCAGCTTCAGCTCTTGTAACTACCATCTAATCAGTAAATAGGGCCTAATTTAACTTAAGTTTCACTGCGGCTGGTCTATGATAGTCTCTGAAGTTTGTCAGAGAACATTAGTGAGCAGGGAAGATTGAATCAGTTAATTTATTTAACAATGTATGAGGCTTTGAACATTTTATGAACCATTGTTAATTTGGCTCTTTAAAAATGGAAAGGGCATGGTACAATTGCAAACTGCAGATTCAGAATAAATTGAACGTAAGTCAGTAGTGGTTAGACTAAAATGGAACTTTTGGCCTTAGTGAAAAGCATTAAATGATTTGGGAGAAATTCACCTTCCAACAGGAAAGCAACTCTAAAACAAGAATCGCAATGGCATGGCTTCAAAGTTTATCCATGTGTTAGAAGGGCCAAGTAAAAGTCCAGACCTTAATCCAAATTAGTTCTCAGTCTGATATTTTTGTCAAAACTTTAAAAATGTATGTTAACAGATTCTTAAACTATTGGGCAGAAATTTCAGTGCAGAAATACCACAAACATTTGGAGTTATAAATACATATGATTCTAAAACCATTTATTTAGAGGTGATTAAATACAGATATATGTCAGACTTATAACATTTTTACTTATGGAGAGATTTAAAAATACAAGATTTTCTTTTCAGTATTAGCTTTCAAGATATGATTTTGCATTTTCCACTTAGATTCAAAATGCTATAAAAAAAGATTTTGTGAAGAATGGGAAAAACACTTTTAGACTTTATTTAAAAGTTTCTCTAAAATGTTTGTAGATGTATTCACAGCCAAAGGTGGTTCTACTGAGCTATGACATTAAGCCCCTATAAAACACATTGACGTTTGTGGGTGTTACAAAACAACATGTGGGGGAAAAAATGCTTTGTTAGGTCATTTTCAAAGCTGTAGAAAGAGTTTTAAGGGGGATGGGAAAGGAAGCAAACAGAAAAACTTCTGAATGGTTTTCTGGAAAAACAAGTTCATTTTATCTGAGAAGCAGGAGGATTTTCTCCCCTGCAGTTGTTACGGGATATGTCAAACCGTTTGCCTTCTCATCTAAATAATGTCAGTGTGTATGCTGTGTGTTTGAACTAATCATTGCCCTGTGGGATACATATGCCTTTGTTTTAATGGTTAATTGTTTACTTGGAGGATTGCAGTACCTTTGAGTCACCCTTTTAAGGCTCCTGACACGTGTACGTACACCGTACTGCAGAAACACATCAAAGAGACATCGGTGCACAGTCACAAACAAGCACACATGTTCATCCTAAAACATAAACACACAACCCATTCTCTGTTGCTGCCACCTGAGTTTGATTTGTCTCATCGTTTTCAGATCTTAGAAACGGCCCAGAGGTTGAGTGGGTTGGTGGTTTGTTGTTGGTGCCAGCACGCAACTGGTTGAAGGGGAAGTTGAATGGCACCACAGCTTTGGTGGTAAAGTGCTTAGGCTCAACAATTGTGGTTGAAATGTTTTCCAAAAAAAAGGCTAGTTAAGTCAGAAGCAATACACTTTTAGATCATACCACCCTGCAGGCAGCTGAAATCTCATCGGGTAAAATAAAGGGCAGTTCTGAATAATCTAGGACAATGAAGATTTATATTTTAAAAGCTGTGCAAATAAATCCCTGGCATAGAAATAAATTGCACAATTCTTTCACAATTGTATTCGAACATGTTTATGTTTATTTGTTCTTTGCTATAAAGACTTTAGGGATTTTGTTTGTCATTCTCCTCTTAGTATTAAAGTTGATACTGAGTCAACACTCATTGAAAAAATCACATCTGTTGCACTGAAAAGAAAATCTACTATCAAGCACTTGTATATTTTTCTTTTCAAATCTAGATAAAAAGGTTTTAATAGCTCAGAAATCAGAAATATTCTTTTGCATCCAAAAGTCATCACAAAACACTGTCCACGTGTCAGAGACTAGACCTGCAACATAATGACAAAATGTTTGCATGAAATTAAATTACATCAGATTTATATAGCACTTTTCAATCCTTGGAGGATTTGTAAAGATGCTTTACAATGAAATCAGTCATTTCCATTCACAGACAGATTCACACATGGCAAGCTACTGGATTGTAGCCACAGCAAATACATCAAGTTGATATATATTAGAAAAATTAAACAACTCACAGCATTCTCTTTAAAGACTAAGATTACTAAATGAATAATATTTGCTCATAATTCATTACAGTGCTAAGAACAAACTAAATTGTTGTCATTGTTTATGAAACAAACTCTTATTGTAAAATAAATTCTGACACAATTAAGAAAACCACATTTTAATTAAAAACAACATGTGGTAGTATTCTTTTAATTTTTAATCCGGCATTTTGTTTTGTATACTATGTGCAGGATTGAACATATTCATTATAGCCAAAGCTTTTAAATTTTTTTGTTTGAATTTTTCTTTACCAGTATCTAGCTGTGCATTCTATAACCTTCTATAGCATTTGGTCTCTTATCTTTTTTAAATTTGCAAAATAAAAAAAATAAAAAAGAAACTTCCCTCAGCTAAATTTCATGGATTCCAGCACAGCTGTCTTGTGTGTGTAAATAAGAAGAATTGACATTAAAGTAATCTCGCCTTTGCTCCGTGTCATTTTTCCACGAGACACTGACAATAGACTCAGGTCTGTTTCACAACACAGTCTGTGTGACATGGACCTCAGATTATGTTGCAACACTGGTAATCTCTGGTGTAATTAATATTTAGTTTCAACAGTGATACTGGGCAAAATGCACAACGTAGAAATTTACTTCAGGTTTTGTAACTGGCTGTTTTAAATGCACGAAAGTCGACATTACTTTACTATTTTAAGTAAGTAAAGGCATGGTTGCCTTGCAACAATAAAATTCTCTGTTTGAATCTTAGTCAGAGGTCTTGACTCGTTAGTTTGCATGTTCTCCTTCAGCATATGTTTTTCTTTCCTTACAGTCCAAAAACATGCATGATAATTTATTGATTCTCACTACATTACCCTTAAGTCCACCCGGGTGTGGATGGTTGTGTGTTCTGTTCGCTTCTGTGATGGACTTGCAGTCTTTCTATGATGTCTATAGACATCTGTAGATGGGCAATAGCCAGAAAATAAATGACTGTTGGCTGAAAGTTCAATAGTGACAACTCATAAGGTCTTCACAGGGCCTCTTAAAAAATGTCTACATCTCAGCCTCTTCAGAGATGATGTGCTCTGCCAAAATAGTGGCTATCAGTCTGTTGAATTAATTCAAATGTTCAGAGGAATGTGAAATTGAGAGTATAGGGAAAAGCCAGGGGGACATGCAGGAGAGGACAGATAGAGAAGTGAGAGCGCGGATAGAGTAAATAAACATAGCCGGGAAGTGTTGAGTCCACGCACAGGACGTGGCTCGGTTTGTGTGTATTTATCAAGCCCAGCTGGCTCCCATTTACCCAGGAATGAGTCTGCACCTCTCAGAGGCCTGCACCTCTCAGAGGCCTGCGCCTGCCTCACTTTGAAGGTCCCTGTGTTGTCTCTGTGTGTTTGAAAAAATCGGCTTCATTAGTGGACTGTATGGTGTCTCTGAACACATACAACCTGTGATATTTACTGTATGTGTATCACGTGGATGTCCTCTCATGTGTACATTTTGAACATATATTTACTCCCCAATTCAAACAGACACACACACACGGATCAACACAGATTTCACAAGCTTTCACATAGACCCCTAAACAGCCACGAGGGGTTGGATTTAACTGCTTCCAGATGGAGGTTTAGGACAGAGCACTCACCAACACACAGACAAAATCTGGCTTTGTTGAAGTCAGCAAAACTACTCTCTTCTAATTAATTAAGTGCTGGTGGATGGGAAATGATGGAAATAGCTTCCCTGTGGATGTTTAATACAAAATAAAATTTGGAATCTAAAAAGGGATGTAAATCCACTCTATCTAAAATAGATATTTTGTACATTGCCCTCTTTTTTAATGCTTAACCGTATGTACCTGTTTGTATGTTTGTTTTTGCAGATGAGGCCTACACCTACACTGAGCCCCTCATATTAAGGGTGAATGGCACCCCTGAAAGGTTATTAGATGGCGATGGTGATGGAGAAAGTTGCAACACAACACCCAACGACAGCATTACATGTGAGTAACTGAGCAAATTCGTCAGCACACACACACATTCCCTCATTGAGACACAGTCAGAGAGAGAGACTGATCTCTCTCTGATCAGTTTCCATTACTGATAGCTCTTCAGATGAGTCATGTCCTACTGATCTTTAACTGATCCAGTCACACCCCAAAGAAATAGGTCAGGTATTCACAAACACACAGTTAATGTTTTGTACATGACCAAATCTCCACCCAAGTCTGAACTTAGAGGTTTCTGTGCAGAACTGTTGACTTTTCCATTTCCCCGATATTTTGGAATGATGTTTCTTCCTGTCTTTCCTCTTTTGGAAATTGATAGTTCGGGTGTCAGCATTTCCCAGACTTTACTCATCATTTAGGATTCACTGGACGTATTGGTCAGTCAGATTATAGATAACAAAATAAGGAGAAAAAAATCAAAGTCCTGATGACTAATTAAGTGAGCATATTTCCCCAGCTTCTGCCTCCCATTAATCCGAGGCCTTTTCAGGATTCATTTATAAGGAAACTAGATTACAGGGCACTGAAAAATTCCTGCCTCAGGATATTTAGCAACTATTTGCAGCTATGGTGTGTATGCAGGAAGATGGAGGCACTTTTAAAAACAATAGCAGACACATTCACTTATTCATTAAGCAACCGACACTCGGCTTCCTGTTTATTTTGTTACATACTTCTTTTGACTACAGGCATGTACAGCTGATATTATAGTGTCTTGAAAAGGATCCTGGCCTCCCATAATTGCTTTCAGAATATAGTCCACATATAAAATGTTGTTGTTTTGTGATGGTCACAAACTTTTATGGAAGAGTGACAAGAAGAAAACCATAAGGAAGAATGTCATAAGAAACCCTATTTTGAATTTTTTCACAAACTATGTAGAAAACAAAGCAAAGATTTAAAAGAAGGTGCACAGATGAGAAAGAAATTAAAGTTATTGGGCTTCATGCAAAACAGTATGTGTGGCACAGAACTGACACTCCTCACATAAACACATCATGTGTCACAAGTGAAGGTGGTGGTGGCAGCATCATGCTGTGGGGATGTTTTCCTTGATTAGTTACAGTCAAAGTGGCCAGAGTTGGTGGGAAGATGGATGGATCTAAATGTAGCTCAATCCTGAATGTAGGGCAATCCTGGAGGAAAACCTGTTAAACCAGGGTTGGAGGTTTTGACTCTATCAGAATAATAATAACAGTCGGCGCAGCAATGAAATGGTTTATTCTCCATCCAGTGGTTTGCAACATCAGAAAAAGTTGAAAAGTTTAAGGTTAATACTTTTTAAGGGTGGGGTTGTTTGCTCAGAAAGTTTGATTCAAGGCAAATTGACTTTGGGAACATTCCTGCTGTCTGGCCATTGTTTGATCTAAAAGGAGAAAAAAAGTATTTGGCCATTTTTCTCTGTGTCCCAGAGGGGAGTCTTACTTTGCTCTAAATGTCAGCAAGCTCTGGAATAACTTCTTAATTGCATTTATTAAAGAATCCGAGGTTTTGTTTCTCCTTTTCTATTCATGTGTAAAGCAGTTTTTTGTCTATCCTGGCCAAACCAAATGTTCCACTTTTAATCCGTTTAATGAGAAATACTAATGTTGTGTCATTTTTTATTTATTTATTTTATTTTTTACATACGTTCAATCTTCTTCAACAAATCTCCGAAAAGCCGCATCTCTCTTTCTCCCTTTACTAACGAGAGGCATCAAAAATCCAAGCTTTCTTTAAACGCTTTATATCATCAACCACCGTCACTGGCTTTTCTTTCTCAAGTTTCAAGTCTTGTGGTTTTGTCTCGGTCGTACAGAGACAGACACTGTCTTCTTCGCCTTGATGTGCAGTCACAGTCAAATTTCTGAACCAGAGCCAAAGGCTATGCACGTCATGTTGTGCCATTACTCCACCGCATTTATTTTTTGTGCCTTCATTTTCAAATAAAACTTCTCAACCTTACTCCTAACCTGGTTCTGTTATGTCATTTATTCCTTTAGAAGACAAGACTGCACAACAACAACACCCCCAAAAATCGAACAAAGTTGTTCTCATGCTTAGCCGCTAATCCTGCAGCATGGTGAAAAAATGCAAATCCTCCTCCGTGGCCTGAATTCATCCTCCCTTCTTTGCACAGAGAAGAAGAGAGATGATTTAAGTGAGTGAGTGGTGATTGAAAGGAGAAATTTAGGGGCGAGGAAGGGGTTATATAAGCTGTCATCTGAGTATGTGTTAGAGAGCTGGAGTCCCGAGATCTTTTCTTTGAATCCAAGGCCAACTATAGGTGACATCATAATAGCTAGTTTGTGCTAACTGAATAACCAGCATTTCAAACAGGAAGTGGATAAATGGATAAGTAGGTGAACACAGCGTTCTATGAATTAAGTGGATGAGTGAATGTCTACTCTGATTCTCCTGCCTCTACCTGTCCCGTCTGCGCTTTGTCTCCACTTCAGATTCTTGTCTAAACATTTTAAAGCCAGCTTTTTTTTTTCTTTTTCTCTGCGTCATTTTGTTTCCCAATGTGAAATAAGTGAAATTCAGCCGCTCCATATGTTCTTCTGGAAAGATTATCCAACTATCATATTTGCACGTCATCAAAGAATTTTCCCCCTGAGTTGCGCAGCTTTTTGCAGCCCTTAAACTTTTTCAAATGTTTTCATTTTACAGCCAAACATTTTGACAATTTTGTTTTAATTTTCGAAGAAATTTGATAACTTTGAAGTGGAAGATAAGTTATGCAAGTGTGATGTGTATTTAGCCCAGCTCCAAGTCTTTACTGCAATTCCACATTCACGTTTGGCTCCACCAGCTCTGCACTTCAACAGACAGCAAAAGTGCACATCTGTCCTTGTTATTTTTGCTTTGTTTTGTCTGTGCACTGTGACTCGTGTGTTCTGCGAGAGCACATTAAATGTGGACTATGTCATTTTCAAGCAATAACTCAATAATGTTTGTACAATATTTTGGCTTTGCAATGAGTGTGTAGATCTTATAAAAAAAAAACCAAAAAAAAAAAAAAACCTGTGACTCAGGCTTGCTGTGAGATCACGGCCTGCTGACATTTGCAAAAGCCTGTGTGTGGGTCGGTGCACAGAACTAGCGATGATGGCGTGTGTCTGGCTCCAAGTGCGTGGCAAGCTGTCTGAGAACAATGTGCAGAAAGGTTTACTAACATATGGGGCTGGCTTAAACACACAGTAAAACTTTTTGGCCAGGTGATGTCATGAGCGCGGTGTTGTCTTTTACGTCACCGACGCAGCAGGAAACTCATGTTCACAGATGTTTAACTACTCACAACCGTGACTGGAAACAGTGAGACACATGTAATTAATTACTGACAGGATCACAGTAGCATTTATGGCGTAATATTTTCAGTTTGAGGTTTTTTCTTGTTTTGTTTTGTTTTTTACAGCATATTTTCAGAGCGTGAGAACTTAAATTATGGTATTTTGATTCTTCAGGAAGTCAGGGCACACACTGAGAGGAGCTGTTTGTTATTATCTTAATCATCAAAGCAGAGAGCTCTGGTAGCTGTTGTTTTGAGGATGGACTCAAAACACAGATGGACTGTGACGTTGCTTTTGATTATAGTCAAACACAGAGACTTTTTGTCCACTGTTTTCCGTTTCTGTAAAACTGACTAATTCACCTCCTTTTCCTCTGCCTTTCTTCTTCTGAATTTGCCATCTGTCATGTTTAAACTCCTTTCACGTTGTCTGCCAAGCAACAAGACACAGACTCATGTTGGAAAGTCTACCTTTTTAGGGAGTAATGTCTTCAGGACCCTGTTTGGAAGAAGTGGTTTGTTGATTAGTCATTAGAGCTCCTGGGCATGAAGTTGCTTCCTCATATGTTTTCATTCAAATTTAAGGCCTTTTCTTTCACGATTTGCACAGAGTTTTTCTTTATTTGTCAAGCACAAACAAATAAGCCAAATAAAACAAAACGTGAATGAAGCCGCCTATTTATTCTGTGACTAATTTTGATGTTTTTTTTCCCCAAGTGAAAACCACAAAAGAAAAAAACTGATTGTTTCAAGCACAAAAATTATGAACTATTTCTGTCAGATGATGAACCGAGGCAGATGTTCAGCTGTGTTTTACCAGACACATCAACAGCAGAAAAGATAGCTGTCATTTTTTGTGGAGGAGCATACCTAAATACGTTTTATATATTATTATTTCTGTTATTTACATTATTGCATATTAGTACAACTTAGTGGCTAAAATGAGAAAGTGACTATGTTGTCAGTAGAACTAAATTACATTTATTCAAAACAGAATGACTAAAATATAATTGTCTGTCTCAAGAGTGTCGATGTTAGTGCTTCATATGGTGCATTCACTGATTGAAAAAAGATAGGATTTTTGAGTTTCCAACTAACCAATTATCAGTCAAGGCTGACCAAGCTGCAGATCCTTTGCTGTTGTCACCAAACAATTTAATGTTGCATCTTTACAGTTTATGTCTTTTCAAAATATTCTGATTCATCAAGAATTGGACTAACCCTACACAATTTTACATACTGGAAATATTATCGATGGCAATCCATCTGTTGCTAGGTAACAGATTGCTAAGAGAATATAAGCCTGTTGTTCACTCTTCACTAGGCTTGTCATGATAACAAATTTTGCTGGACGATACATTGTTGGAGAAGTTATTGTGATAATCAATAATATTGTTGTTTTGAGACTATTTTTAAGTGATATAATGGTAATGACAAAATAATATTGAAAGATCACATTCTAAAAGATCAGTAAACTTTACATTTTAATGAACATTTAACACTGGAACTGGAAGACATTTTAAATATCCAAAATAAATAAACAAAACAACAAATAAAATGAATTTTGAAGTAAATTATGCCAATGGAAATAGTTGAGTTTGTTTTAATTTATCATGTGATTAATTGATTTATTGATTATTATGACGGGCCTACTCTTCACCTGTCAGAGATTTACATTCCTTTGCATTTCTAAAAAGGTTTTGACACAAATATTAATGGCAAAGTTGTTATGTGTTCTCATATTTCTTGGACTGAAAAGTCCCTGCAGATCTGCCACTTACAGTTGTATCATCCTCTGGATTTTGACTTATGGTGCCTCTAACTGAATAGTTTTTATTAGTGAGAAAAACCAAAATAATGTAAGTTCTTAAGTCACTGAATAACAGCCAATGATGTGAGAAATTGTTTTTTCAAAGCAACACTGAATTAAAGCTCAGGCCTATTAACTCGGTTTCAGAGCTCATCAGTGCTGGGTGAAACAGTTAAACTCTGTAACTCTGTAAGAAGCCCAGTAAAATCCAGTAGTAAGAAATCTGGGACAAATTACAGGCACTTTAGAAACATTTGAAATGGTTTTGAAATGTTGCATAAATGTTGGGAAACGTTTTTCTGTGAGGCAAATTCTGTCAAGATCTTGCATCTACATATTTTTCCGTATTAAGAAACAATTGTGAGAAAACAACACAGTATTATAGTTGGCATTCAAAATCCATTCAGAATTGATAGCTGGCAGAAGACAATTATTTTTTTTTTGTCTAATTGTCATGGTTTAGAGCTCATGTCTGTAGCTAGACTCTCCTGCCAAAGCAGACAAACTGTGGAAGAGACAATTAGATAAAGACAGACAGAGACAGTCATGACTCATTTCAGCTCAGGAGAGAAAGAACTATTCTCTGATCCGGGGAGGGAAGTGTGTAAGTACAGGGTATCGGAGAAGCAGGAAAAGCAGTTGGAGATGGAGGGTGTGAAGATGGCAGTGTGGCCCTTAAAACATTGTGACTCACTTGCTTCATAGCTCAAAATATATGCCGATATGTACATAAAGCTGCTGTCGGGAAGGTAGCAAGACTCTCTTTGAGTCTTATCACCATGTTCATGGCAAACACTCAGCTATCAGAAACGCATCGTGGTCGCTCGACCTCATTATGTTAATGCCACACTCACTTGGCTTTTTATTTGCTGTTATTTTTAACCAGCTTGCATTGCTGAATCATCGTGTTTATGAGTCACACCCATAAATCATCCTGATCCCAAAAATGCGCAAGAAGTAACAGCCTTCAAGTTTTTCTCCCTTTTTCTCGAGCCATCTTTCTTCTTCATTTTCTCTCTTGCAAACAAAGGGACCTTGTGTATTTTTTTCCCTCCCTTCCTTTCAGTGTGTGCATGTGCAGTGTGTGTTCACACATGTTCTTGCATGCATATATTGTATGTGAGTGGGTTTAACCTCAATCTCTGTTTGGAGACAATCCGGACTCAGCGTCTCTCTCTCTCTCTCTCTCTTTCATTCTTTCTCTCTCGCTTTCTGTCTGCCTGCCTGCCTTATACTCCACTCGCATACAGATACCATTTCAAACATCACAAGCTCAGAAACATGAAATATGAGTTTCTCAACAGCTCAAAATTCCACTGGAAATACTTCACAACAAAGAAGAACACAATAAAATGCTCACAGCAACTTTCATTGTTTCGCAATTTGTGTGTTGGCGAGCTGGGAATGCTAGACAACTATGCAAAAGACTAAGGATAAAAATAAAAGATGGAAAGATGAACACACATAGGAGGAGAAGAATATATAACTGCGAAGAAAAGAGCAAAAAAATAGACATAACATTAGACAGCACCAGGTATTAACTTTTGACACACTTTGGAGAGAGAAGAATGGTTGCTTCTTCTAGCTTTCCAACTGCACACACACACACACACACACACGCACACCCACACACACACACACACACACACACACACACACACACACACTGGCCCTACAGCGTGCCAGACATCTGGAGCAAAGTTAGAAAACGCTGAATGAAAGAATCTTAAATAACACTAGATTGTTGTATGACCACAACCAGCAGCCAATCAAAGCATGCCTGCGTGAGTTAACTGTCTCCAAGTGATTATCAAATGTTCTTTATTTTCTCTCTTTTCTGCCTGGCTTCTTTAAAAAGCAGCACTCTGTGGCACAGGGAGGTAGAATGAACAGTGCATTGAGTAAAGATTGACATGTTTACATTTATATTATGTTTACATTTTGTTGATATATTGGTAATTATACACAATATACTGACACTGGTATCTGCCGGTTTTAGCCATTTTTTTGGTTATGCAAAAGACATAGCCAAAACATAGACATAGACACATCTATACAGCCATATGTGCATAGTTGATTTAGTTTTTGCTCAGAGATGTTTGCCACCTTGGTGATGCTAAATTAATCTGGGATTCTAAAGTTGTCCCTACATTGCAGAAAGCTGCAAAATTCCACAATGTGGGGATTTTTTTTCTACATATGTTTATACTTATACAATTTTGAGTAAATAAAGATTTAAGACTACACTGCTAATACAAACTAATGTTTAATTATCTTTCTTGGTCTAAGTGTTTGTATTTTTGTTGTCCCACAGCTCAACCAGCAGCAAGATCCACGCCCATCCATCACACCCAACCTTGTCGGTCGCAGCCCGGCAGCCTGCTACGCAATGGAGTCAAGAGCCATGAACACACGCACCCCACTCAGACGCACTGTCCACATCACATGCACACAGCACACCTGCCCGGCTTTCAGTCCAACCCAGTCAGGAATGGTGGCTCTCACAGACATCCCAAGCTGGGCTCTCTGCCGAGAGGAGGCTCCTCCACCTCATCGTCATCTTCTGCAGGACCCAAACACACCAAGAAACTGCGCTCAAACCCCTCCATCACATCCCAGGGTAGTAAGAGGAGCAAGAGCAGTTCAAAGAGTAACAGCTCCCAGATTCCCACAGACGCACAGGATGGTGAGAAACAGATGAAGATGCAGAGTACTGCTAAATCAAACATTAGAGCTAATTTTAGGAGTACAGAGATCTCATGCTACATTAATATCACTTATTTCAGTCCTTCTCTCCTTTGTAGTAACATCCACAGCACTAAACTTTGGTGAATTAGACCATTCTGATATCTAAGCATTGCTATATACTTTTAGGAATTAAAATGCAGGTTACCAGAAAGTCCCATAAGGTCTGTTTGGCCAAATTAGCCAGTATGTTTGAAAACAATTTTAGGAAAGTAATATATAAATTCTGGGAAAATACTTGCTAAGTTTGGGAAGGCAACAAGTATCTTTCGTTTTGCAAGGAAAGTGAAAGTATCTCTAAAAAGTACATGGACAGTTCGGGAAAGTAACATCTAACTTTGGGAAAGTAGTCTGTTTTTTTTCTGTAGATTCTGCAGAACAACATGCAACATTATGGGAAGCCATTAAAGAAACCAGCCCCTAAGGAAGGATTAAAATATTAGATTTAATATAAAAATGTATTTAGGTTAGAGATTTGTTAAAAAAATTTTTACGTTAGCAAGATTTTTGCAAATAGGCCTAAAACATGAAATGATTTCATAATGTAAGACATAGAAAGACCAATAAAGGCATTCATCTTGTCCCTTTCCATGCAGACTGCTGTGTTCACTGTATCCTGGCCTGCCTCTTCTGTGAGTTCCTGACCCTCTGCAACATTGTGCTGGACTGTGCCACCTGTGGCTCCTGCGCGGGTGATGACTCGTGTTTCTGCTGCTGCTGCGCATCGGAGGAGTGCGGTGACTGTGACCTGCCCTGTGACATGGACTGTGGCATCATTGACGCCTGTTGTGAGTCTGCAGACTGTTTAGAGATCTGTATGGAATGCTGCAGTCTTTGCTTCTCGTCCTGAGGCATCCAGCCACTGCCGGACGGAGAAAAGTTGACGTCTGCTATGCAAGACATAGCCAGGCCCAGGAGCAACTAAGATGAGAAGCAGCGCTACACTCGCTCGGTGTTCCCTGAGCATCGAGATTGAAAATCTATCAACGGGTGTAACTAGCTCTGTCCTACTCATTCTACAGGGTTTATAAAGCAAAAATATGTGACCTAATTATTTTCTTTATTGATCATACGGGCTCCTTGCTTTGTCTGCGCTATTGATTCATTCTCACTCAGTTGGCTGTGCAGGGCAGAGACAATTTCAGCACTGATCTGTGAGTGCAGACCGAGCCTCTGTAGCTTCTCTGAACTAGCTATTATTACAATGAAACCCCCAGCGCCGTTTGAATTACTGGAGTTCTTCAAGCATGAAAAGTGACCTCTAAAGGCAAATGAGGAAATGGCTCCATTTAACCGGATTTTAGTGTTTCTGCAGATAAGAGCAATGGAATAATGGGGAACTGGGCTCAGATCTCAGTAGAAACATAGCTGGTCCTCCTGTCCTTGGCAAGGGTAAAGTCTTGATTGGTTGCTGTGGCCTTTCTGGAAAACCTGTTAAAAGGGAGATGTCACATCCTCTGGTGTTTTTTTGTTCTTGTTTAACAGAACACTGAAATCTTGACTTGTTGCAATATGACACACAAATCTCTGATGGTAATGTGCTGTTTTCCTTACCGGGCTTAATTACAGGGGAAGCAACCTATATCAAGCTAAATATGTTAACTTTATGGGAATCTTCATAAATGGACTTCAATGAAAAAAATTGTTGATTTGATCAGCAATGAACATGTTTGTCTATTGTTTTGTGAATGGAGAGCATTCTTATGCAAAGATCTCTCCCAACTTAACATTCAAACTTTGTTTACTTTTGCATTTCTTATCGAAGGACTTTTTTTTTTTTCAATGGATGACAGCTCATCTGCTTTCTAATACATTTAATTTTTCTATCATTTCTTCCATGTGAAATGATGGCCTTAAATGGTCTTGGATCAGCTTAAAGCCTGAATTTCCTAGTCGGCTCCTTGCCTTTTCCAAATCTCCGTTAATCCTTGTTTGGTAGATTTTAGTTAAGATATTTGCATTTTTCATCTAATGTAAAGGGGGGGAAAAAAAAAAAAAAATCACATTTCTGTGTTATCAGTTTTTAGCTGGGCTCTCTGTAAAGCAGACTTAGCTCTTCGTCTAATTTAATTCCTCCACTGAAAATCCTATGAAATTATGCTAAGTTAGATCCATACGCTTACAACATGAATGGTACAGTTTTGATAAAAGCCGTGCACAGTCATGTGCTGCAGCGCCTATCTTCTTTTCAAACCAATAGCTCTTAAGATTGCACTTAGATCAGTTGTGCATTTTAAAGAGACTTGATAGAAATCTTTTTTTTTTTCCCTCTGGTTTAATACTGTTTGAGAAATCCTCTGCCTTTGCTCCTTTGGGACTTTAGTCTTCAGGTTTTTTTAATTACTTGTACATAGAAGGGCTAATGTGCGACACTAATGTGTTTGATAAGGACCTATTTTATGGGCTGAAATCTCACACTGATAAAGATACTCTATTGTTGTATTCAACTTGATTGCATCATAGCAGCAATGCATTTGCTGTTTTATTTTCATATAATCCAAGGAGTTTAAGTAATGCTTGAAATGATGAATCAAACTGGATGTGTTTGCCCTGAAACTCATTTTAAAGCCTGGAATGACCTGGAAACAGCAGGATTTTCAGGATGATTAGTGTAGATCAAATCATGCTGAAAGATGAAATGTACAGAAATGTTAGCCATGTTAGATATATTTACATTCCAAGAGCAAATTATAATTATGGTACTTCACATAGGGAACTATTTTCTGTCACCAGACCAAGGAAGCATTTTGCTAAGTCTTGCTGCTGAGTGTGTAGTCATGTCATGTATGTATACAAATTAATTAGGAAACCCAGGACAACTAACCCCATAATTAATGTTACAAAATAGGATGAATAACACAAAAAACAGGAGGCAACACAAAAACAACAAAACAAACAAGAAGAAATAAGGAGTTAAACAGAACCAATTATGGAAATGAATGTAGAGTTAACAGATGACCTTGTTTTAGGCACTGAGTATATCAATAGGCATAATTCTAACATCCTGATATCAGTATTAAAGCAAATAAGAAAAACAATTAAAACAAAAATAATAGGTAAACAAACTTTTACAGAAAGTTGTTACCTTGGATTATGTTCATTTCAGAATCTAATCACATACATTGACGTTTGTGTTTGCAATATGAAAAAAATGTGGGAATGAAAACTTTTGCAAGGTACTGTATGTAAGAGATACCCAAATTATGAGTCCTGTTACTGGTTAAGTTGATATTATACCAGGAGTTTCACCTACCATGTTGATAAGGTGCTACAAACTACCTGTTAGAAAGGCCTTATAAAACTTGCCTATCAGTGATAGATCTGAGTTTTACAGTGTAAAAATAAACAATATCAGACAATTTTCAATTAAAGTACGACAAAAACAATAGGAAAAAATACATGTCTTGCCTCAATATTTTTTACTGAAATTATGATTTGTATGGTTTTATAATCAAACCTTGTGACGAAGACTCTTCTTATTTGATCTAGTGATGGAGAACACAATCTACACATCCAGGTTATCCTGAAGGATTCCTCCTACTGATATATACACTCCCTGTATAAAGTCTATTAGATAGAAACTGGAATAGAACAAGCTTAATTTTGTAATGCCCATGTTCAGTATTATTAGTGCTTTCTTTAAAAATGTCTTCTTTGATGAGTTTATTATGTGATTATATAATAAAAGTTGGACTCAAAGGGCTGGCTGCTTCTGCTCTGAATGAATCTGAACGTGTATTTTTTGTTGTTGTTTTTTTTGCCCACTTGAGGTTCTTTGGGTTTTTTTTCTAGACTGTATAATTCATCATAATGTCATTTTGTTTACATTTTGTTTACTGTCCTGGAAGTTGTATTAAGGTATCTATTGTAAATCTGAATAAACAATGTGAACTATGTGTGTTTTTCATTTCTTTTACTTCATGTCTTAGTTATTTATTTGAAGTCTGCTGTGTGTCATTCACAGGCTGAGAGACACTGGCCACCCTCTGTTACATACAGGCCGTGGGCTGAGTTCACTTCTAAGAGCCACAGAGTTTGGCCCCGAGGCGAGTGCCTGTAAGAGGGGGGTCAACTACTGTTCCTAACATGTGTGAGGGGAGCACAGAGAGGAGAAACGAGTGTGTATTCAGGAGGCGACTCTCATGAGTCGGGTCAGACAGAGAGGCAACTCAAAACGGCTCAGTGGGAGCAGTGACATCTCTGGACATCTGCAACTGTTTTGCAGAAATCCATTCTGCAGTCAACCCTAATTTCCTTTTCCACCAACACACACACGCACGCACGCAAACACATAAAAACACATACACAAGCCGAACAAATCAAAAATGATTCACTCCTCCCTTTGCACATTTCACATTCACAAAGCAGACACAGGGGACAAGTGGCTATTGAATATTAACCATGAAATTACAAAGACTGCATTCTAATGGAGGTGATGAGGTCAGAAGCTGGGATGGAAATCATAAATTAATACCCCTGACATGACAAGCCACTCGCCCTTGGCTCCTGCTGAACCTCCCTCCACTGAAGTCAGAGAGAGACACCTAAAGAAGGAAATGCTCGATTTATTATTAATAGCAGGTCAAAGGATTCCCACAACAGACAGGGGGACTCATACAATATGCCTGATACTTTTCTGATGTGATTATTGTATGCAGCCACAACCATGTAACCTTCATGTTCGGCAACATCTGTAAAGGTTATTATTCAATGGTATTATGGGCTCTATTTTACCGTGAGCAATTGTATTTCTTTTGAAATCTATCAATGCCTACCTTTCCTGAGTGCAATAGACAGGCAAAAAAAAAATTTCATGGTTGCCTAGACGAACAATGCAAGAGCAAGAAATGGGCTGTTTGGCTGTGGATGGCCTTAATTTGACATTGATTGGACTGAAAGACAGAATAAACAGAATAAAATGTAAAGATCTTTAGATGTTTGTAACATTTCTATAAGTATAAAAACTTCTTAAGTAACCCTTGAACACGTCTTCATCACTATAAACTGCTGTGTATTTCAATGGGCAGTGACGTGATAAATCAACACAAAGTAGTGCAAAACTCTGAAGCGAAAGGCAAATGATGCATGCCTTTCAGTTTTTCTTTTTACACATACATATCTTAAATCAGCTTGCTTATTCTATTATTTTAAAGTGCTAATTAAGTGTTCTCCTTTAATAATTTTGTCTGACGTACTTAGTGCTCTGTTTATGATTTTACTATGCTATGCAAAGAGAATGTATTTGAATTATTTTTATTCTTCCAACATCAAGTTTCCCCACATATATATATATAGCTAATTTTCTTCCTCATGAAGAGTTTTCTGGTGCCTGTATTATGTTTTTAGCAACAAGGCACTATGAACTGCCATGCTGTTGAAATCTGCCACACTAGTAAACTTGTCTTGACTTGTAGTTTACTGCATAACACACACAGCTGAATCTTCGTAAAAGCTCAAAACACAATAATCATAAAACAAAATAATCCAGTGAGAAACTATATCATAGAGATTAAAATTTTATGGCTCTTTTAAATAAGCAAGAAAAAAAAAAACTTTTTTCCATCTAAATTATATCCCAGTTTTTTATTTATGTGATATAATTTCTGTCTCAGCCCTGATAATGTGATAAATACGCTTTCATACCAACTTCTCTCTAGTGCTGTGTTAGCTAGCCAGCTGGTGCCTGTAATTGCCGCCATAATTACTGAACTGGTTGAGTATTTCAGCATCTGATTTTTACCTGCTTGTGACATGTTGACTGAGCTTTCTAATGGTCTAATGAAAAAATGCAACTCTGTCGAAATTTGCTGCAAACTGGTCGAGCAACAGAAGACACACACACACACACACACACACATATATATGTATATATATTATTCTATTCAGCATGATAGGAGATTTTTGGAGGCTGGAGCAGGATTGGGCTCATTCTTTGTATAACACACCTGATTCTTAAATCAATGCAATAAAACTGCATTGCATTTAAGCACAGCATGGGCTCCTTGGTTACACATGCATGCTGCAGGAGGAAGGTTCCTCTCGCTCAGCGTAGGATATAGTGTGCTTCTTAACGAGACCACCCAGAGTGGAGAGGTTTGTCTGATAAATGGCATACGAACAGTGAGGCAGATCACATGTCATACCTCAAACTGACTATGGTAAATGGACTGAACTTATATTGTATTGATTTAAAACTCATCGCGCCATATTATTGCATTCACAGTTGCAATAACTGTGGACCCAACCCCATTTGGGTGTGACAAGAGGAAGCTGTGACTGAGCCTAGAACCTTTTGATTGGAAGGCGACAGGTCTACAGCTTATAGACATTGCTCAGATACATTTATATCAAGGCTGCACATCATGCAGCAGTGTTGTTGTTGTTGTTTTTTTTTCTTCTGTTAAACATTAGACATTTCCAGGAGCTTTGGCTATTGTTTGAGCTTTGAAATACCAGTCTTAAAACATGAACAATTTATTCCTGTTTTAGCTATTGTTCTAACATTTCCGATATATGATTGAGTATAAAATAATTATAAACTAAAACATGAAATAATAATAATAACAGGGATATTTTCTCTCTCTGAGTCTTTAAAATCAGATACTGTATATCTTGTATACTAATACTAAGTTAAAAATATAGCGTATTCATTGTACTTTTGTAAAACTATTCATGCCTTAAACTTTTCCCCAATTTACATTCAAAACACAAATATCACAAATATATTTATTTGAATGTGATTGAGTCAAAGTAGTGTATAGCGTGTAATGTATGGGGGAATTTGCTGTTTGTTCATAATGTCAAGCATAATGTGAAGCTGGTGTATGTACAGAAAATAAATTACGTACCAATGAGATCCATTTATAAATCAGGTGACTTATGAAGGGAATTTATTGCATTGAATCTCATCTGTGGTTATCAGAGTAATGGGGAGCTGAATACAATTCTCCTGTTAATGCTATACATTATTAAATGTCTATATTTTTCAATATATTACATATAATAATATAGTAGCTTGAGATAGCATATTAATTTTAGATTTCCTATGAATGACCAGTAAGCAGAAAAAGCAGGAATGTGCTGCTGTACCACATCTGACTGCAAATCAGCAGTAAGCAAGTTTTTGAGTTAATCGAACTTTTTCAGACAAGTTCCAGCAAAAATAAAACAGCTTTTTCATCCAGAGTGATTGTCTTGGTTTGCTGATCAAGAGCGAGTGAAAATTCAAAGGGAAGAGACTTCATAGTGGAACATTCGGAGGAGGTTGTAGTAATTAGAGGGTTTAAATAACATTTTTTTTTTTTTGCCCTGCTTTTCTGATCCCACGAGGAATGCTAATTCTGAAACTGAAACATTTCTGAGCTTATTAAAATGCTAAACATACGACACATCCACAGCACGAAATCAACATCATTTAAATCTAAATAGTGTTCTTCAATGCCATGGCGCACTGTGTTCATTAGATGCCAATTACACATTCTCCTCTTTAACGGCCCTCTGTGGTGTTTTACAACAAGTTGAACCGAACCAAAATCATGGCAGGCAGAGAAGCTTGGATCAGCAACAAAAATGTGTGTGTACTGTATCGAGTTACTGCCATTACAGAACTACTGAGGGAACCACAAGTCTGTCAGCTTCCATGGAATATATGCTCACACACACAAAGCTGGCAGGACGAAGACATTTGTTTCTGTTTCAGCCCGAGCAGCGAGAGTGGGAGGAACTCTGGTTGGGACGAGATTCCTCTTAGCATGCTTTGTGACTTGAAATGGATCCCAAACCATCTAATTTGTGTTTTGACGTTAGTTAGAGTGGGAAAGAAGGGACAAGAAAAACCTTTCAACAACTTATGAAAGGGGTTGAACTGAATCACATGGAGGACTGGTGCTAAATGAGGATTTTTTTTTTTTTCTTAGACAGATGGTGTGGTGCTTTTGGTACAAACATCTCTGTCCAGTTCAGCCACAAACCCGCCCCCTTACTTCATCTCTGTGCTGCTGCACAGTGACCATATATCTTCTTTATGAGACTTTGACAGATTGATTAATCTAGTGAGGTGGACCTCACTGCTGGGAGAGCATCCCTTAGATAATGAATCACTGATGAATTACATGAAAGATTTTGCTCCAAGACATAGTAAAGTCATTTGCTTTCATGACTATGTATACCTGTAGTGCGGCTGAAATATCATCAGTCTAATGTGCCAGTATTTCTTTCTCTACTTTTTCTTCTGCTTTTTTTTGTTGTTGTTGTTGTTTTTCTGAGAGTAGACAGCAAAACAACTCCAGGTGGATTTTAATTTAGTAAACCAAGTCGTGCTACTTCTATGAGTGTCGGTCAATGAAAATTAAATGGAGGATTTCTGTAATCCACACACACACACTGCATAATAAATATATTCCAACGTGCAGTGGGGAAAACGGTCTTCATTCAACTCATATGATTGTTAGATCATATAAAATATCAGGTGAATTAAGTTTGTAATCATTGTTGTAATCATGCTCCCTTTCTTACCTTTCAACATGGCTGTTCTGTTTTTGAGTAGAGTCTCTGCATAACGTTGTGGTACATACTGGAGTCGCATCAAGCACAAATGCATTCTGATATCCAGGTTAACTTAGTCCTAGCCCTGGATCTGTGTTGTAGTTTTAAAGTTAAATTCATAGAATCCCCGCAAAATTGTTTCTGCACCACCGAATCGCAGATTACCTGAGAAAAAAGGGCCAAACTTCAAGAATGGCGGTAAACAAGATAAATAAATATAATTCCACATGGATAAAACGGCCTGGCTTAGTTTCAATCACGACTTTCATAGCGATCCTCTCTCTATTTGAAGACAAGTTGAAAGCATTATGCAGAAATAAGGTGCGGATGATTAAAATGCTTTCTTTCCCCAAGCTGTTTTTGAATTCAGCATGAACTGAAGAAAAAAGTGAACAATAAAAAGAGAAAATTGAAAGATGGCGGCGATATGTACAGTAAGTCCAAACTGAATGCATAATGACTGCCATGTTAGCAAAGACGTTCATGCACACACACACACACACACCACACACACACACACACGCACACACACACACACACACACACACACCTACACCCACGTACCTACATGCATACACATGCGCACACACACCTAGACACATGCAAACTGTCTCATATTAGCTCCATCACAGCTCTGGCATTCCTCTCTCCCTCTGAGAGCAAAGCTCCTATTTCAGACAGGGGAGGTGCACTTGGAGCAGACATCGCCACTTATAAGTTGGCTTTCATCTGTGTGGGTGGGAGATGCCAGATACTCAGTGCTGGCACTAACACAATGAGGACTGCATAAATGCTGGCTCTCAGTTAGTGCAAAGTATTCCTTATGTTTGGCTGCTGTTGTGAGGCTTGTGTTTTTGGATTAATGAGCTGCCCACGGTCTAATGTAAACAACGAAGCTCTCATAGCTGACATTTTAAGTTATTTTTTAAAATGTGATTATTTTCTCAACTTGCTCTCAACCAGAGACACTCAAAAAAGTGTATTTGGACTGTAGGTCGTCTTATGGACTTATTTAAATTAATCTCATTTAATTATTTTTGCTTTAGTTATGACAACTTACTTTTTTGTGTTCAATTAACTTAAAAGTTAAAAATCTTTAACTTAAAGAAACTCTGTATTTTGACTTTGCTTGAAACAATTGAAGCATTATCTAAATATACAGTGAACTCAATATATTATGATCATACAAACTTTATGAAGTTTATTCAATTTAGAGTGCACTCTCCTAAGCATACACTTTTGAGGATAAAGTGAGATTAATAAGACCGTAAATACACTTCTGGGAGTGTATTTACACTCCCAGAAGTTATTACCCATTTTCCTGTCTAACTACTCTCAAAATAGAGTCTGAGTCAAAAAGACAAACTTTTTAAAAGAGATATCCTTTATTAGTTTCATTCTTTATTTGATATCAACTAAATGATTTGTGTAAGACTGTCTTAAATTTGTTTTTAAATAAAATTTTAGCAACATTTTGAAGTACTGTGGTGTTTAATAAATTGAGAGATATACGCAATGTACAAAATGCAGTAATACCAGAACAGACACAATTTTTATATATTATAAAAATACGTATTTACATTACTAAAACATCTGAAATCTCGTTTGTTTTGTCCAGATTTCTATGTTATGTGGCTGCCAATGAATCAGCTGCAAAATCCAAGTTTAAACTTGTGTGAGATGCTGTGAATCCATGATCATGTTCAACAGCCAATCCTGGCTGTGAACATTTTGTTTTTTATATTACTTTCATACAATATTTACCTCTGCATTTATTTTAGGTCCACATTTTGACACTTAGTCACTGACCCGATTTAAGGTGGCTGAGATGTAATGTAATGTGACGTAGGTGAAGGGATGTGAATACTTTTGTAAGACACTGTGTGTCTCTGTACGCTGCCAGATCTACCAGGGCAGAACTGATCCAGAATGCACCTCTCAGACACCACAAGTACAGACAAAGCAAACATTTCTTAACCAAAAAGCTGCTTCTTTATGATTCTAAAATGAAAAATATCCAACAGGTTTCTTGTTCTGAATAAAAAGAGAGGGCAAAAATTATTTTGTGAATCTTTCAACATCTCCCTGTTAGCCTCCCTGGCTTATGCTCCTGTACCTAAGTTAATTTATAGTCAGACATAAACAACTTCATTTTCAGGAAGGCTGAACACCAACAGTAAACATCTGTGCTGTGTGGGATTTAACATACAAGGCATAAACTGTCAGTTATCTTAACATATTTGGGGACAGATTGACTATTTAGGAAAGCAAAATAATTTATGAAAAAGCAGCCGGCGCATGTTCCAAAAAGGAACATGTGTCAGTGAGTGCACAAGTTTCTAAAAAAGAAAATTGACAAAATGGGTCAAATACTGAGTACACTGCACAGTTGGGTCGCTGTTTGCTTCAGTGTGTAAATAAAATTTGTTGATTATTGCTGGGCTTACTTTCAAACTTGCAATCTGATGTTGGTTTCTACTCACTGGATGCATCAATTAATTAAACTTCAACTGTAGTTTAACGAAATAATCAGAATCGGCAGAACTGTATCCAATTGTGTGAATACCAATTTAAAGATAAAATGAAAAGAAAACAGAAATCTACCATAAAGTTAGGATTATGAGCTGCGCCAAAAAAGCTACGGCGATGCAAGAGAGGGAGGGAGAGAGACACGGCACCCCACTGGTTCAGGTCGGATTATGCAACACCTGGCTTTAAGCCAAACCCCTCGAGCTTCTCATTACCCAGGCAGCATGTGAACAGAGGAGACACAGAGACATACTCTTTCTAACACATCAATGTGCTCACATCCCTGATCTCACACCTCCAAATCAACTCAGGGTCTCAGTTCCCTCCCATTCCTGCCTCTTCTACCAAATGTGCCCTGATATTGAACAAACAGCATTTTTTAAAAACCCATTCTCTCCTCCTTATTCTGATCATGAGCTTGAGCACACAGTTAAGATTCTTGACTCCAGGAGAAAAAAATATATAGAAATAATAAAAAAATGTTACTTATTATTTGGGATATCACAAGGATTTTTCAGTTCAGTTATATTAGTTGCTGTGACTCCTAGTCTCTTTGTGTCATTTGACTTGCCCTGCTCACTTCGCCCATCCAGTTGACTTCTACTTATTTGTGGCATTTGCAATTTCACCTACTCACAGATTTCTCTGTGTAATGTGACTCCAAATTATTTTTCACAAATTCTTTTGGAGAAAAATATCAAAAAAAAATTAAATGATGAAATATACTTATGCTATTTGACACACTATTGGCTGGCGTTTGCAAAGAACCCGTTCCAGGACCACCATTTCCCCCCTTGACGCTAATTGACTGTATATCAAGAATGGAGTAACGGAAGACTGTAATTGTTAGCTTTAGCAGTGTTGAGAAGGTTTCCATTGTCCACATTGAGATATGTTTAGTGTTTGAACTATTATAATTGTCAGGATTTGTTGATGTAAGCTATTCACGTCACGGCCCGCTGGAACACTAGGGGTCCACTGTGTATCCTTCATGTTCCTAAGAGAGGCTCACAGATTTATGACATTGAAAGCAAGGCACTAAGTTTATAAAGCAGCAAAACAATGTTTCAGTATGTTTTGCCTGCACATGATTGACTGGAAATTCGCTGTAATATGCTACACGTGGAATGGACCTGAACTAATCATTCAATTAGCCCAGCACTTCAACAGAGTGTTGTTGGAAAGATTTGAAAGTATGATCAGTTTGTTTATAATAGACCTCCGTGCTATATTGGAGTGAAGATGCTAATAGAGAGGCTTAGATAAATAAAAGGAGAATTTAGTTTATCTAGATCTCTGAACACACACAAACACACGTTACCACGTAGGCGTTTCACGGCATTTCGTTGTCTTTCAGTAGAGCAAAGTAATTTATGAAAGCTCCACTGTTGATGTGCTTCTGAGTGAGTCTGCAGTTTTAACCCTTGTGTGCACGTTTGTGTAATTTTCGGAGAAAAAGCTAGCTGAAAGTTCAAGCTAGTTTACCTGGCCGCATAAAAACAGGCTGCTGTTTTGGAGTTGAGCTGACTCATGCCACCTTAAGCAAACAGGGAGCACAGACCTCAGCCTTGTCCTCAAACACACACTCACACACACACATGCACAAGGTTTGGGCCCCATAAGGAGCAGTGCGTCCTCACATCATAAGTATTTGCTAGAGAAAAATGGCCTTACAGCTTGAGAAATGATAAGACACACAAGAGAAATTGCAAAGGTAACAAATCAACATGTCCCAGGTCTAACCTGCCTCTGAGTTCAGCTGGTGATATTAAACACAGCCTGACTCGATGCAGAACAGGAGCCATGGCCAACAGGTGAAAAGAGATTAAATAAGAAGAAAATGAAACTAACGTAGCCATTAAGGTGCAATCCGCCAACAAAATTTTGCTGTTTTTCACAATTGTAAAATTATTAGGTTTTAAGGAGGGGCTGACGCTCTAACGTTCGACCAAACAAAGAAAAGGAGACGACAGTGTGAGAATGAGAGCTTTCTGTCCAGAGTTTTTACAGGAAAATGAATTCCAGAAACTCACATGCTGATTAGGGGGTTGGTTGACTGTCAGTCAGCATAGAGGAAAAAGACGAACTTGTCAAATAAACAATATTTTCCCCTCCTTTTTCAGCAGATGCATTTCTGGGGACTGTGTTTGCAAACTTATAATAGCTGAGCGATGCAGAAAACAGCTGAGTGGGCGGATCAGATTTTAGAAACCCAGAAAGATCCGGTCCAGCTGACTTTCAGAAGCTGGAAGAAGCTGCTACTCCACAAGCGTGAAAATAGGGTAGAGGCGGGTGCGGTGGAGGTACGGACAAAGCGAGGAGCGCAGGTGGGGGTTAAGATCCTGGACAACTGTTTTGGGTGACAGCGCTTGCTCTTTGCCATGACAACCTCAGAGCCCATTTCCTTTCACCGCCTCTCGCTGCTGTGCAGTTGCCCACCTGCTGTCACATGTCCACCTCAGGGAGAAGGCAGCTTTCAAACACAGTCAAAGCTCAGAACATCACAGGTTTCCAGGAGACTTTCCACGAGCACAAACTGTGTTTTTAGAAAGGCGAGTTCACATGTTGTTTTATTCACATAAAAAAAATAAGAGAGTAAAAATAAAATTGAACCTGCACGTTTTTAATGCAACACTTCGCTGAATGGAGGCTCTGTGAACCACAGGTCACTGTGCTTTATGCCAAAAAAAAAAAATGTTTTTATAAAAACCACTTTTTTTCATCCGTTTCTTGAAAGTTTTTCTCCCCCTTTGAATGAGTCAAATAGCAAATGTGGAAAACGCACATGGAAACATTTTAATCAGATAAATAATCACCCACATTGAGAAGGTTTTGCAATTTCTTTGCCACATAGTGGCGTCAGAGCAAACCGTGGAGCTGTTGGCTTTTTCAGAGGAACTCTGTGTTTTCCTGGAAGAAGCAGATGTTGGACACGGCAGGTGAATTTCAAAAACAAGGTTTCGTCGAGGCAGGTTGCAAATATCTTGATCCACCACTTTTGATTGAGACAGATGTGTGACATCCCAGTGTGACAACATTTATATTTGTGGTTAAAAGAAAAATACAGCAAAACCAGTTAGAAATGTACAAAATATTCAAGATACAAACCTTTTTAGTTTTTGTTACTTTTTATGGTGGTATACTAACAAAGCCCCAAGCTTTGAATGAGGAGTCGTACTTTCAGAACATTTTAATATCTTATTAAGATGCAACCACAATATTCAATGTATTTTGGTTTTCTATGAAAGAGAAGAAAACAACTGAGGGTGAATTGTATTGGAAAGAGACAAACATTTTGTGCACCTGTGCACAGACCCTCTTTGCTTCCCTTACAGCTTTGTTTTCAGAGTTCATATTTATGTAACTCCATTTATCTTTCCATCAGCTCTGACCAGATTTTCTGTCCCTGCCACCACTATGTTTCATTATGGAGATGGTGCGTTCAGGGCAACACGGGGCTTCTGGGCTGCTTCTGTAATTAAACCATCCTTTGCAAGGGCCTTCTTTGTTTGTTTTGTGAATGCACTGTAGTCTTCATATTACAGGATAATGGATTGAACAACCCAACATAAAATGTTGAAAGATTTGAATGTTCTTTCATTTCTAACCTTGCTTAAAAAGGCTCTAAAAATTTGGTTTTCAGGATATTGTTTGTTCACTAATATTCTCCAACCAACCTCTGAGGCCTTCACGGTAGAACTGGGTTTAAACTTAGGTTAAATTATACAGAGGTGACTTGAGAGCATTTGGCTGTACTGAATTTATTCAGGGGGATCAGAATAAAGATGGCCCTTTTCAATTTATTTTTTTTTTTTTTTTAAGTTTGACAGCCATCTGTCATTTCCTTCCCATTTCACTGTTATATATATTTTGCACTGATGAATCACATAAAATCCTGACAATATAACTGTTTCCAGAATGAGTTACAACAACAGGGAAACAATTGATGGGTCAAAAATATGTCAATACATTGTATATAATTAGTTATTCGTTGACATGACTGAAATGGTTACTCCACGCACCTTTTCAGTTGTTACATCCCGTTAAGGCCTTGTTCTCTGTCATCTGACTTGCACCACTGTAACTTGGTCTCAATGCTGCTGTGATTATATGTATTTCACTCAGTCTTCCAACTGAGACAAGGCCTGAACATCTGAACCTCTGAGTTGATGAGTCATGCGCCTCACACCATTATCAACCTAACAGAGGCCAGGATGTCACCGGCAGGCTGCAGCTATCTCAGAGTCCTATCTGTTTCTGTGGCAGGTGGGAATGAGGCTGTTCTCAGTTGTTTGGCCTTGCTCTGGTTCTCCTCAGGCCGGGCCTTTAGATAGGACGGTTTCTGCAGAGATACGGGGGGGGGGTTTCTGCAGAGATACGGGCAGCTCTGCAGACAGCTGGTAATGATGTCCTCTCACATACGGCGGCCTGCGGATAATGGCTGTGTCGAGGCCCCGGCGCACGGAGCGAGATGAAGCAGAATAGCGGGCAAAACAGAGTCCTGGGCACTCTCTTCTGAATTGCCTTGTCTAGTCATCTTGCACTGACTCCAGGCTGCTGGTGGGTAAGTCAGTGTAGCGTGCAGCTCATTTCACACTGTGATTCTCTTTTCTCCTATCTGGATCTGCTGGGTGCCAGACTGAGTTTAGAAGAACACAATTAAGTAATTTTTCCAGATGTGATGGGGACTTATAGAGCTGGATAACTTTTCACTGTTCTGAGTCATGGAGCTGGAACCAACGTCTGAAACAACAGCACTGATCCGAACACAATGCATTTTATCACCCTGAAGAGATAGCTACTGTGATGTTTGTGAATTATGCATTCTGATGTCTCCCGTTAGGGACATTTTTTTTTTTTTTTACCTCAAGCAGAGAAGTGCTAAGAAATTGGCTGGTGACAGGAATCAGGCAATTTTCAGCTTGATTGGAATTGATCAATGACTTAATCACTGGGAACTAAAAAAAAAAAAAAAAAAAATCTGATCTAATCACTACCAGGTTTCATTAATAAAAAAAAACATTCTCTGGTCTACTTGCCGTTACATACTGAAGAAAAAAAAATCAAATGTGCTATTTTTAGTATCAATGAGGTGTTTAAAAATGAAGTCAGAAGAAACAAAGAGATGCGAGAAGCTGTTCCAAACAAATTGTATTTTCTAAGACACTCAGACGTCTGCAATTTATAGAGACTGCGAGGAAACGAGAGCAAAACCTTTTTGCAGTAACAGGAAGGTTTAACAGAGTACAGCGAGGTTTCCCTGTTCAGTCTTTTTGACCTTTCAACCTCTATCACACAACATGCTGGACCTGAAAATGCTGGAAGCCCTTTGCTACCCTCATTGTTAATGTGAGATTGTTTTAGTAATACCAGCTACATAAACCCTACTGATTGGTAATGTAAGCTATTAAAGACAGCAAACAATGAGAGCTATGCACCCATTCAGTTTTTTTTTGTTTTTTTTTTGTTTAAGTTAGAGCAAAATCTTGTGCTTTATCTCTATCACACAGCATCACCAAATGAACTCCAGCACACAGAGGATTGCTCTTTATGCAGTGCCGTGGGTGAAACAATCCCAGGGAGAGGAAGTCTCTCTAATCCACTTCTGTTACTTTACAGAAAATTCAAGTCAGTTGAGGTTCAAATTCCTGAAGAGAATCACCTTAGAAACAACCTCTACTGCATAGCTTACCGTTTCTCATTTGCTCCATAACTTGCGTTTACACTGCCAGTCACTTATTAACCCGTCTCCTTCGCAGAGTCTGACCTGAGAGATGATCCCATTGAGAAGCTATTGATCATCTCTTACCTTTTAATTGTTTTCAGTAAAATTTAACTTTCCCTGTGGTGTGTACTGAGTTTGAGTCCAATTCATACTGAACCAATGCAAAACTCTACTAATCATCAATTAATGTTGTCAAAAGAGTTTAAATCAGTCTATAAATTATGTATATAGGGGCAGCAGATACAGTAAGCAATGTCCGTAAAGTCAATCAAAAAAATGTTTTATATCAGTATAATTCAATATATAAATGACACGTACAAGTCATAATAATGACAACTTTGCTTAATACAAAATAAAAAAAATAAAAATAAATGTTTTTTATTAATCCAGAAAGCTTCTTAAGGCTCCATTTCCCTGGATGTGGAGGCTTTTTAGTAGCAATGCTATCTTCTGAAGTCTATTATGTTCTCCTTGCTGGCAGTTTCTGAAGCTCTAGTTTAGTGCTGTTTAGTTACAGCATTCTGGACTGAAAAATATTGGTATTGGCAGATATTTAAAATCTCCCGTTGGTGCATTTCTCATAGTCCCTGGTGTGAGAAAAACTAAATTAGACTGTGGCTGATAATGACTCCACACCTGTCAGTGGCCTTTCTCTGGATTCTTTTAACACCCTCTCCGCGTAAAAGAGAGGAGCAGAGCCACGGTGTCATCTGCTTCATGGATGAGGACATCATGGAGGCCCGAGAGCCAAGCAGCTCAATTACACAGCACCTCAACTTCTATTCTGCTAACGACAGATTGACTGGCTGAATGGAGATATTTTAAAAAGCACACAGGCATACACACACACACACCTTTCTCAGCACATCAAGTCCTCAGTTCAGCCTGACTACCTTAGTGTACTTCTGTGTACGAGTGTGTGTGCTTCTCCTGTCGGGCCCTGCAGTGGTCGGCACTGACCTGCGAGGAAGAACAGAAGAGAAGAAGGGGAGAGGAAAAGCCAATTAAAGGGAAGATCACTTGTGTGTCTGCTGGAGTGTCTCTGAGAGCCTCTCACGGTTAACCTTTCCAACTGGAGAGTGAGGAAACGAGAGAGGAACGAGGGAGAGGATGGAGAGGAAAAGCCAGCCAGGGAGATCAGGCGTTTCGACTTTAATGGTCCCTCAGTGTTAGAGTGAAGCTGCTTAATTTGCCTTTCCTTCTCTGAGTTGCTTCGGGGTTGTCAGGGTGGTGTTTTGTGAGGAATAATAGAGGCCGCGTGGATGTGAGAAACCATTGCTGGGAACATAGATGAGATTTTTTTGCCTCCTTTGCCGCTCCAACCACACGCAGAAGTGCTGATCGTTAAGGATGTCGGCTCTGCGTGAGCTGCCAATGTTGTGAGAAACTAGAAAGTGTTTGGAGAATTGTTGCGTTGTGTGTCCAAGAGTGTTTGCCATGCATCGTAGCTGCAGAGGTGAACACAAATTGGGGCTAAATTAATGGTTTGGGGGGCTCTGGGGGCTACAGAGCTGTGGCTGACAGTGTGTGGAAGCATAAATTGGGGTTAGATTAATGGGATGCAGATCTGCCTCTGTGCTCTGACCCCCATCAGGGCAGAGATGAGCTGTGTGTCTCAATTAACCTCAGCAGCACACAGGAAGGGTACATGCAAACATGTACACAGAAATCAAGACGCTGCTGCCAGCAAGCTCACACAGCGGAGCCATTTGGATCGCTTTTGCAAACAACAGCGCATTAAAAAGCCATTTGAAGGTTCTTCAGTGTACATTTTGTGTTCATCTGGAAGTTTCAGTCATGACAAGGAAGCAGAAGAATAATCCACGAGTAGCATGCCGTCTCGGCTCCCCTCTAATTGTATGCATGGCATGTAGATCCCTGCAGTGTTGCCGAAATGATTGCAATTAAAGGGACTCCCTCATCCACTCCCCTCCACCACTCTCACCCTCTCTTCATTCACAGAAGGCTGCTGCTTGCTGGTGTAAAGTGGCACCAGCCACACTGAAGTGGTCTTAATCAGTGCTAAGAGTCACAAATATCTTCCTCCCCCTCCATTCTTGCTTTTGCGTTTGATTTTTGTTCAGTATGTAGCACCTTTGCACCTCGAGCCAGACTTGAGCAACTCGCTCAAAAAGGGGAAAAGCAACGCACACTTGACGTGTTTCCATGAAGAGCGATGTCAGTGGCATGTTGTGAAGGGGAGCTTTTACGGTTTTTGTTCAGATTTGCTCGATTGCCCACTGCCTGAATGCATTATCTGTGATTTTATTGTGAACAGCTGTGAGGCAGCTTTGTTAACAAGTGAAATCAAAGCTGCTGTAATGTGAGAGAAAAAGAAAAGTCACTGCTCCACCCGATGGTGAGAATCAGCACTGCCGGCCAAAAGGGCAGAAGAAACGGATGCACAGAAAGAATGATTTTTGCTTCACACTGGTTGGTTATTGATGCAAGCAAGCAAATGTAATGAATGAAAAAAAGACAGTTTATGGGAAATATTTTGAATTTTGAAGCTTATTCTCTTTAGTATTAAAATATATCTTAGCAAAAAGTCTAGATCCAGCTTCACTTCTGTGCAGAAGTATTCACAGTGTGTGACATCATCTTTATTAGTAGCATCAAATGCAAACTGAAGGTCTGTTTGAAATTAATGCTTAATACTAAAAGATTAAATCAAAAACATCTGTCCTATTGATAACTTCAACTTTGTTGTCAGCATTGATAATAATTGGATAAAAACGAAGTTGTGATTTCATTTTCAATTAGAACAATGTTGTTCTTTTGTTGCCAAGACCATATTAGTCCAGAAAACGTTTTTTTTTCTAACTATGATCATAAAATTTACATTAATCTAATCTTCTTAACTTAATAAAATGTACGGCTCTATGCAGTATAAAAGCCTGGACACACTACTGGAAATTGTAAAAGTAAGTCAGTTGGACATCATTCAACACTTATCCCTATTTATCTTTAATAATAAGGACTGATGGTCATGCTAACACAGCATATGCAGTTGTCTCAAATGCAATTCCAATTTGTTTCATCTGGTCTTCAGAAAAGGTTTTATCTAGTTCCTAGGTCATGCACAGCATTTTATATTTTATCGCAAGTTACTCTTGCACCTTGCCTATTTTAATGGAAATCCATGTGTACTGCAATTGTAAAACAAGTACAGTACAAACATAACTCTGTTACAGCAGAGTTCAATGCATACATATGCATTGAACCTGCGTCTCTCTCATAACCCTCGATAAAACCAAGGTGACATGGAAACAGGAATAAGAAAGCTTCCTAGAATTGATAGGAAGATGAATGTAGCTTAAAAACAAGACGATTTTTCTCAAATCAAACTGTTTTGGGGACTTCAGAAGACTTGAGACTTGCAGAAGTTCCCCTTTGAAAAGGACTACGACACTGAATGTACAGTCCCACCCACATACAATGCTTTGAGAATGCTTGAGAATGGCTCACAAAAGTAAAGCAGGTTGAGCACAAAGGAACAACAAACTTTATAGAGTTTTATGTGTAAGAAGACTTTATGTTAGTCTACCACACCAACTCTTCATAAAATACATATAATTTTGTGTCTGTGGTGAGACAAAAAAAGGTAAAAATCTGAGACATGTTAGTAGGTCTGCAAGAATCATAAAGAATTGTTATACCCGTTTAAAGAAAAAAAATAAACATCATTGTTAAAAGCTTATCAAATAATTGCAGATGACTCTCAGAAAATAGGAGTGTGTGCTTTGCTGGCCTGCCTCCCCTGTTCTGTGAGGCTGGCCCGCTGACTGGCCCAGATGTTGGCTAATTAACACCGGTGTTAAAGACGCTCTTCATCTGGATGATTAAATAATCAAATAATTAATTCATTAAGCCGGGGCCTGCTCTGCCTCTTATGATCTCTGGCACACAGCCTGACTGGTTGGAAAGGAAAAAAAGCTGCGCAGGCTGGTGAGCAGACTGCTGAAAAATGAGGGAAAAGGCCAGAGTGACGACAGAAGAAGCCACCATATTAGTGTGGAAAAGGTTTCAGGATCAGACTTATAAAGCGTTGCAACACATATTCTCAACCCTACAACCTTTTCATATTGTGTACAACCATAAACTTCATAGTATGTTTTACATGTATAGTGGTAAATTAAAAACCCTGCATCCTCAGTTATTGAGAAACGATTGTTTGCTGCAGACATTGACTTTGTTGAGGTTTTAAATGTTACCCCATCACAAACATTTGGCTGTGACGTATGTAATACACCAGCATCAATTCTCTAAAATTGATGTCAGCGTTCAAAGATTCTCTTTCTGTTCACTGATCGAAATGTTACCCTGAGAAAACGAGCTAAATGGCAGAAATCCCACACAGGGCACTGAAGGGAGATGAGGATCACGTGGAATCAAGCAATCCCTCGGCAGGCTGGAGAGGGTTTGTCACAGTGCAAAACTGTGAAGTGGACGGAAAGCGGCAAATTGTTTTATACATTTCTTTTTAGAAATAGTCAGAAAAGAGTTGTATACATTTGCGTGTAGTCCCTTTTATTCTGTTACCCCTGAAGAAAATCGATTGTGATCAACAGAATTTGTGTGATTAGCTTATATTGATCAACTGTATGTAAATAAATACCATATATCATGCAAATCCCACTCAGTGGTTTGTGTTGGCACTTTAGCTCACATCAAGGAACACATCAGGGCCATGTTAGAAGAAAAGCTGTCTCCAGATATGCAGAGATGCTAGGAAATAGCTCAAAAGAAATTGTGGATATTACAAATTCTTTCTGCACTTTTCAGATTTTTTTAACAGTAAAGTGAAACCGTTTCATTTCAAAATACACTCAAGTGCGTGGTCATAGTGGGAGTAGTTGTGCAAAAGTTGAAAGGGTGTGAATACTTTTGCAAAGCGTCATGCGTCTGTCGCGCATACATGTGCGTTTTGGACAAAGTGAAGCGTCAGCCGGCGAGAGATTTTGATGTTTGGTATAATCCTACTCCAAACTTAGACATGGGCTGCGGGATTTATCTGTTTTATTATCTTCTGAGGCAAATGAAATTAAACTGACAGTGAAAGAAAAACTTCTTTTGTGCGTGCAGAAGCATCATCTCTCACAACTCGGAGAAAACATTGTGCTACCTTCCCACTGCCTCGCTACACGGGGAGATTGATCAGGGATATGAGATGAAGCGGGCCGGCAACGGTAGGTGAGACACAGAAAGATGAGGCAAGTGACAAAAGAGGTTTTTATCATGCTTATTTCCACTGGTGGAAGGTGGTGCCATCACCTGGGCAGTGTGGGTGGGGGCTTTCCGAGATTGAGTGGAATGGGTTTGGCATGCGGCACCTTCAAACAAAGACATGTAGCTTGCATTCACTCACATTTACACACTCTCTCTCACACACGTCTGAGCTTCCGCAGCCCTCATTTTAAACACTCCTTTAGCCATAATCATTTTCATATAATTCACTTTCATACAATTCCTTCTCCTAATCATTATCAGGCCCACTAACGTCTTAATGACTTCATAAATTTAAGCTATAAAAAGTAATGGAGAAAGACAAATGAGATAATTAGGAATAAATCTTAGTGGAAAGCCATTTATCAAAACATGGAGAGGCCCTGAATATTCCCCACCATTAGGCTCTACTGTAATTAACACGGGCTCTCAGTTATGAAGGAAACCTGGTAGCAGAGATATTAAGATCCAAAAGCCTCACTGTTATTAAATTGACCGATGAATCTGCGACGTATAATATGATGTGGATTATTAGGATCCTTTTTAATTAAAAAGAGCGTTAGGATATTTTTATATATATATTTAAATTTTTAACGCTTTAATGGTGGCTTGAACTCATCTCTCTGCGGTTATGGGGCAATGAGACAGAGGAGAGGGGGAGAGAGCAAAGAAGAGGAGAGGAGGAAAATGAAACAGAGGAAGTGAGTGAATGAGTGTGTGAGAGAGAGAGACAGAGACAGAGAGAGAGAGAGAGAGAGAGAGAGAAGCTGCAGCGGTACAGAGAGGAGTAATATCTCGCACTCGTACTTTCATATTTCCCTTTGGTAGAGACTGTGTAAGTACATGAGAGAGAATGGTATTCTAATTTAGCAATCTCTTAACGAATGCGTATAAGGACTAATGCATACACAGACAAGACACTGTTAATTTGTATAATCTTTGAAAATGTAGAATGGTTTGCCCTGATTAGTAAGAGTGTTTTTCCACATTAAAACTATATTTCCACACTCTGTGTCCTCATTTACTCTCTTTTTTTTCACCCCCCCCCCTTCTGAAACGCACTCACATGCATTATCTTCTTCCTTTGTCCTTCCAGAACTGTCAGCCTCCACAGCCTCAAAAGGATGTCATCGAAAAAGTCAGGGATTTTCCTTTTTCTTCCATCCCTTTAACCTTCAACATGGTTCAGCCTCTTCAACAATGGACCCCCCTTTAAGATTCATTAGATCGCCATTGATTTTCATTTCTGCCCCCGTTCAAATTGTACTTATTCCGTCTCTCTCTCTCGCTCCTTTTCTCTCTGTGGCTTAATTTAAAGAGATAAAGTGTATTGTGTATGCAAATTCAAAAATCACATTGTCCCACGAAGCAGCAAAGGGAAATAAAGTCTTTCCAAACTCTGCACAAGTCTAGATTTTGATGAAAACATTTCCAAGCTAATTAATTATTTTGAATTATATTAGGCTATTTAACCTTGAAGTATGGGATGCTGAAAAAAATGACTTAATCGCCCTTTGACCACTTGATTAACACAAGAGTGTCCTTTTGAGCTGTTTTTCTGTCTGAAAAACAAGAAGGAAGAGGTCTAGTTAGTACGGGGTTTGGACATACAGAATCTGTAAATGATTTTTTTGAGGGTAAAGAAGTCGGCTGCCTCATGCAAATTATCTTCATATAAATGACATGCCAACCTCCAATCGCTGACCAATTAATGACCTTCGGGGGGAACTTGTGACACATCAACGGCACTAATTTATACTTGACAGGTCCCCTGGTGCATGCTGGCAAAGTTCACGTGTATATATATATATGTATGCGTGTGCATGTGCGTGTGTGTGTGTGTGTGTGTGTGTGCGTGTGTGTGTGTGTGTGCGCGCGTGTGCGCGTGTGTGTGTGTGTGAGATCTCCTCCTGCACCAGTTGAGCTTATTGCTATGGAAACCCAGTTGTGAGGGGTCATGTCATTTCAGTGAGCATCCTCATCCCAACACACGCTGTGCTTTTTATTCATTTAGTTTTTTTAGACAACGCGTGTCCAGAAGAGAAATTTACAGTCCGAGCTTTGACCAGACCAAGCGTGAGCCAAATTGACACGTTTTGCTATGTACAATCTCGGATGAAGCGCGGGTAATGCAAAATTTGGAACCGTTTCTTGGTCTGGATCTGGATCAAACTTGTCTATCTGGACCTGGTCCACAGAAAAGGTCAATTTGTCTGTAACTGTTATCCTTGCGTTGCTGGTGCCTATCTCAAGTGGTCATCAGGCGAGAAGCGGGGTACGGCCTGGACGAGTCGCCAGCCCATTACAGGGTACGTCTGGGTTTGGTTTTCTTGAAATATTCATTTTAATTGCATCCGACAGACTAAATATTATTACGTTATGTCTCCATTCATTAAAACATCCACTGTCATCTGAAATGTCCATTTAGAGACTGCTACATTTTCTGTTTTTTTTCATGCCCATTTTTTGAGTCACTGCCAGGCACGTCAGACTCCATGTGCATTTGTGTGAAACACAGAAAAAAAAAAATGGCTCAGTGGACTTGGCTTGAAAATCACAACTGTTTTACCACTGATAAGTCAGATTCTTAAAGCATGGTACTTGTTTATTTACATTTTTTTTTATCTAGTGTGTTTTCTTAGGCTATAAGGTCAGAGAAATGCTCCTTCTGTAAATTTTGTTCATACATGTTTGCAAGTTTAAAACAGCAAAGACAGTGTCAAAATATAATTGAGTCATCTTGAAACAATTATCCTGGCACCTTTGCAAACTTCCCTGAGAAATGATCATTAACAGAGTGAAATGACTGGTGAACATTTTTTGTTTCTTCAGGCATCGATGGTTCAGGTTTTGTGCTATTAGGACATTTTAGCATCTATATAATGTATCTTTCTATCCCACCTTCTGAATTCCAACAAAATCAAATTCATGTTAGAGCATTAAAGAGTCAAGGCAACACTCCGTGTTACCGGAAGCACCAAGATTATGAACTACAGGCCACTGTCAAAAAGAAACATCTATAGCAGGGAGCAGGTCACAAATGACGTTGCATTATAGGGTGAATTATTATTTATTTCGTGGAGATATTTTATTTTGCAAAAGGGATTGTTTCTTACTTTCAAGTGAAATGTGTCTCACAAATCATGCTTAGAAATAAAAGTTGTGTTCACTTTGGAGGGTTTTTCCACTGTAATCCCTCTGTTGACACTGAACACATGATTCAGAGCTTTTCTTTGGACATGTTTGCTTTATGAAATATGAAACGCATGACAGTACAGTGTAGTTTGAGTTTTCAGACTGTCTCAGGGCATCTGTAACTTTTACTTGAGTTGTTTGGATTTCAAACAACTGAGTGCAGTTTCTTTATTTTGTTGAATCTCTTGTTTGTGGATGTTTCTATTTACTGTGCAGTCAGTAAATATCTGCAGAGCCTCAACAGTCTCTGTATCTCTTTTGTGAGGCCCATTGGTGATACAGGCAGATAAATGATGCCTTTTAAGATAGATTCAAGGTCCTAAGTTCATGTAAAAAAGCACACCGGTTCATTCTTCATGCTTTATTGAAGAGTTTCTTCTGTGGCTGAAATTTATTGATCGTTTAAATATTTCAAAGCTTCATATTCAACATATTTTCATGACTTATCGAAAGCTAGAATGGTGTGTTTAATCATGGTTGCAGCTTTTATAAAATGAATCTTCTCTCTTGTCTTGCCCACTTATTTCATTTGCATGTTACATTTTGTGCAGAATATAATTATCATCATCCTGATCGATGCAAATCACCTGGTATCAACTCCATCAGCCACTGTTGTGTTCTATAAATCACTGTAGTTTGTATATTTCTCTGTCTTTTTTTGCTGTCTGTGAGGTGTGTTTGTGTGGGTTTCCGCGCGTGTGTGTGTCTCATTCACTCCCTAACTGCCTTATCAGACTTCTGCACCAGCAGCTCTCATTAGAACATTAATTGAAAAAGTGTAATTAATCCTGAAAGGTGGCGAGACTGGACTTTGGCCAGAGAGAGAGAGAGAGAGAGAGAGAGAGAGAGAGAGAGCGATGGACGCAGATTTGGGTGTTTAGTATGACCCAACACTGCCCCCTGTTGTTGTTGTTGCGTCACGATGAGACAGTTCAGCTGGGAAATGCTTAATAATAATAATAATAATAATAACTATTATTAACACTATTAGTAGTAGTATATCTTTTTAGTATAATTACTATTATTATTATTATTATTATTATTATTATTATTATACAATTTTACATACATCTTTAATAAGAAGGATGCGCTCATTTTATTTTTATGAGTACATTTATATAATTCAGAAATAAAACAATAATTTTAAACTTTTTTCAGTTCTGTGTTGATATCAGGGATTTTGGGATTTTGATTCATGGGGATTTCATTTCACTGTAAAATGCTCTTTTCTTCTAACCTGAAAAATCAGGGTAAGCATGTTTCGCCGGGAAGCGAATTAAACCAAGGAGGAAATAAGGATATAAAAAAAACGTGGCGACCTGTCTCATTGTCTTTTTCTGAAGGTTCCCCGCGGTGAGGAGCAAGATGACGATCCGAAGGTGAGGTGAAAGAAGGGGAAGCGGAAGGCCCGCTCTATTATTCTAATCCTTGGTTGTGTCTGGCTGACCTTTGGAGGGAGGATTGTTTCTCATTTAGGAGTGTGAGGTGTGATCTTCCCACCCGTTTGATCCCACTCACCTGACCTTTGTAAATTGGCTGTTAAGCATATCACAACTCGACCCCGGAGCCTCACACATGGCCCATTAATACACACTAAGCGAAGCAGCTGCACTCTCATAGGTATTTAGGCACTTAGCCTCACACAGATACAGAAGGTGCCTATGTGCTACATAAGGCCGATTGAGGCCTCGGTTGTTTTCATTTGGCATTAAACTTGTTCTTTTTGCCTCAAATCATTTTCAGAAATCTGATCTTCCTTCCCTGTAAATCATGCCTATTTTTAACAGGATGATTTTATATGCATATGTGCTGGATCAAAAAGAGAGAGAGAGAGAGAAAAAAAAGAAGGTAGAAATAAAAAAGGGGGAAAAAACACAATAAAATTGCCCATTGTGCCGGTCACCTTTTCTTGGCTTGGTTAATGGGTGGCTGAGTTGAATGGCAGTGAGGTGATTTTTCCATCAGGCTGATGAGAGGAGAATTAAAGCCCACAGCTTGGGGTCTGCAGCACCATTACAGAAGGAAGAGGTTCTGAATTCATTTGGCCCGGCCACGATTCTAATTAACAACTCAATCCCACACAGCCTCACATAGTGAGACTGACAAGGGGGGGGGAGGAGGAGGAAGGGAGCGGGATCCCCTCGTCTTCTTCCCTCTCCTGTTGTTCTGGCGAGGTGTCGCAGAGATTGCTTCATCCTTAATCACATAACTCACTCGTTTCCTTTCTGGTTCTTTCAATTTCTTTAATATTTCTGCACCTGAAGAATTATTTTTTTTTTTTTTTAAACAAAATATTCATATGTCTTTGGAGTTTTTCATTGTTCACATTGAAATCACAAACGTCAATGTAACTTTTTTTGTTGTTTTTTTCGTACAGACCAGTGCAAACTAACAAAGTTATAAAGTGTTGAACAAGTTCGCAGTATCTTTGGTGTTTTTATTTATCCCCTTGTAGTCTGATGCCTGTCAGGGTGAAAATAGATTATATTTTCAGGAATTTTATTGACATGATTATCTGACACAGAAACATTATGGAACGTGGAAGATTCCTCAGGAAATTCTTAAATGATAAGAATTTAAGAACTCTTATTCTTAAATTCAAATCATTTTCTCCCTACAAAATGATTTGAGGTAGAAACGGAAACAGAGTGAGGTCTAAGTCTAAACCATAGATTCCTCCCACCTTCTCTTTTTAGAACCAATCATTGCAGTTTTACTTGACAAAATCTATTGCATTTAGCATCTATGCATTAAATGACTGGGATTCTCCCTTTGCAGAACTTGTGCAGTTCTCCTCACTAAATTCTTCTCAGAGAAATCTTTCAGCAACAGTCACTTTCTGAAAGATCGTTGTGGCAGGGAACGTTTGTGTTCGTTATCCAACTAGAAGAAGAATGGAGTTGAAAAGAGGACGATGCTGGAAGAAGTTTTGTTTAGAAGTTGCAAAAGACTGAAAACTGTGGCCAAGGTTCACCTTCTGTTGTCTTTGCAGCAGAACGACAACAGAAAGCATACAGACAGAGTTACAGTCGACTGGTTTAGATCAGGGGTGTGAGACTGAGTTTCATTTCAGACTACAACAATGTCCATGAGGATGCTCTACCAACTACATATACTACACCACGCTTTGCATTCAGTAAGCGGCTTAATCCTAAATATTAAATATTTAATGTCCTTTGACATTAAAGCCATTTGGTACAATAGAAATAAAAACTCATTTGATTTGAGTGATACAATAACATTTAAGCACACAGCTTAAATAAACAACATAAATAAGAATCTCTCCAACAGACCTTGAGATTTTCTGCCAAGAGGTGTTGGCCAAAAACTTCAGTGGATGTACGAAGTCAATAAAATCTGCAAAATGTTTTGAAAACAAAGTTTTATTTTCCTTCCATGTCCCTATTTACTCACCTATCACATAAATCATAACAGCATACACAGAAGAATGGGATTACAATGTGACAAAAAATGCGCAAAAGTCCTAAATCTTTTACAAGTTACTTTATCTTTATCTTTCCTCTCACTCCTCGTCCTTTGCAGGAACTCATCCTGGGCCGTGTTGTCCGTTGCACAGTCTGCCAAGCTTCCTGTGGCTTTCCTAAGCTGCTGGCTTGTGGGGGAAATTTCCGTGGATTTAAAAGGATGATTTCAATAGCCTCCGTGGATGTCAGGTTTCATTTTAAGGATTAAATCCTGCAGATTAGAGACGAGGGGGATTCTCCAGCATGACATTAATATCTAATGGCACAAGAAATGCAATTTAGGAAGCCAGTCGTTTTGATTACGAAGCAAATGCCTGCTTTGCTCTTTAACATCATGAACTTGTCTTCAACCACTGTCTCTGCCAGAGTTTAGGCCCATAACCAAACGGATCCAGAAACACATCCTACGTTGCACCAAGAAGGTCAAGCCATGTTCAGCAACTTTTTTCTTGCCCTGTTGATTGATTTTCTTTAAACTAACACTTGGAGAGTTACTAAAAGTCTGCAATCAGATACCCATTATAATGGCAGCACACACAGCACATCTCTCTCTCTCTCTCTCTCGCACCCTGTTAGTCTTGTGGGAGAGTTTGTTAAAACATCTGACTCCAGCAGCAGTGAGGATGCTTTCTTCTACCTTCTTCTTCTTCACCCCCGCAGGACACTGAAGAGCCTCCCCATCAGTTCGTGCCGGCCAGGCCGGTCCCCGCAGAGGCTCGCTCCGAGTGCTGTGCACCTCCTGTCAGTCAAGATGCCCCAAAGCAGCTTCCCTCGTTGATAAAGTGTGGACAGTGGAGAACAAGGTGGGCACAAGGGGAGCCAGGCAACTTAATGAGCCAATTTCTCAGATAATAAGATTGGTGGATATGCTAATATTTCTACCTTAAGGAGATAATTATGATGTAGAAGATAGAATATGTTATCTTAAAGCGACAGTGTTCTGGTCCCAAACCTATCTTGGAGATTTTTTTTTTTTTTTTCTTCCCAGTCTCATGGATAGAACTGGGGTGGTGTGGAGAAGGGAGGTGGTGGTGATGTTTTTTTTGTTTTTTTTTGCGTTGAGCAGTAGGACAGCAGAAAAACAATACTAAGAAATCCTTGATGCTTTCAAGTGTGTCGTGTGTGTCTTTCTTTTTTAGGCTGAGCCTTTGATCACGCCAAGCATTTGACACAAGTAAGAGAGGCGAGGGACTTTCAGCCTTCATAAATATTTATCTCATTACCGCAGGCTAAAAAATCACAGAAAAGAGAGATTCCAATTGATCTTTATTGTTAATTGACCCAAAAGTATACGATTATTATCTGAACAACAAAAACATTGTTCGTCCTTCGACTCTTGCTGCACCCTCCCTATGGTTCTCAACACTCTTGTGCCTCAGTTTCTGATACAAACTTATTTTTCTCTCCTCAGGTTCTTGCATTAGTTCTTTGGTAATCTTGTTTTGTGTTCAAATCCCTCATCAACAAAAAAAAAAAAAAACTCTCTCCCTGATTTTCCTCCAGTGAGAACACACTCCACCACCTTGATGTGCACAACTGGAAGTTAACAGAGTAAAAGAGTTCCTGAAACGGAGGCCTGCTGATGACAGTAAAGTTCCCGGCCTGATTTAAATAGCCAGGGTCAAGTAAACAGCCTAGAGATAGTGGCCTTTTGCCCTGACAGTTTAAGAACCATAAAGGAGGGAGGCAGACAGGATTGAGTGGTGCCATCTCCCACACCCTGAGTCTGCCCACTCTCTCTGTTTCTCTCTCTCTCTGTTTCTCTCTCTCTCTCTCTCTCTCTCTCTCTCTCTCCGCTCTGTGTTTGACCATTTTAATTAGGCTCTAACAAGTGCAATCATATAATTAAGAGCTCAGCCAGACCAGGAAGCACATCGGCCATTAGCTCAGACCAGCCCAGATCATCCACGGCTGCACAACCGAAGCAGACAGATGGTCACGTTTGAGGTGTCACAGCCTGAATACACAGAGCTGGTCAGAAGCTCACATGCACTCATCACTGGCACAAACGCTCTGTTGTTTTAGAGCTTGTTTAAGCTGTTCTTATTCTAACGTAGCCTCATCACACAATATAAGCGTATATATATATATATATATATATATATATATATCCCCTCATATATATATATATATATATATATATATATATATATATATATATATATATATATATATATATATATATATATGAGTGAAGCGAGACATCGACTCACTGATCCACACCCACCAGGATCTACAGCACAGACATTGGGATGTCATTCGGACTAGAGAAGTGTGGTCGGCTGATTACAAAGAGAGGAAGGTGATCCGCACAGAAGGGTCTCACTCCCAGAAGGAACAATAGCAGACATAGAGGACAGTTACAAGTACCTAGGTATACCACAAGCAAATGGCAACCTCGATGAGGCCACAAGGAAAGGAGCCACAGCTAAATACCTCCAACGAATAAGGCAAGTCCTGAGAAGCCAGCTCAATGGCAAGAACAAAATCCGTGCGATAAACAGCTATGCCCTGCCAGTAATCAGATACCCTGCTGGAATAATTAGCTGGCCAAAGGAGGAGATAAAAGCCACAGATATTAAGACTAGAAAGCTACTAACAATGCATGGAGGGTTCCATCCCAAATCCAGCACCCTGAGACTGTACACGAGCCGCAAGGAAGGAGGCAGAGGACTAGTGAGTGTGAGACCACTGTCCAGGGACGAAACAACTAAGATCCATAAATACATCAGGGACAAAGCCTCAACAGACAATGTGCTCAGTGAATGTCTCAGACAACAGGGAACGGAGGTTGAAGTGCCAGAGATACCATCATGGGAGGACAAGCCCCTACATGGGATGTACCACCAGCAAATAACCGAAGTGGCTGATATCAGTAAATCCTACCAATGGCTGGAAAAAGCTGGGCTCAAGGACAGCACAGGAGAGGCCCTCATCATGGCCGCCCAGGAACAGGCCCCTAAACACCAGAGCAATAGAGGCCCAGATCTACCACACCAGACAAGACCCAAGGTGTAGGTTGTGTAAGGAGGCTCCCTGAGACAGTCCAGCACATAACAGCAGGGTGCAAGATACTGGCAGGGGAAAGCATACATGGAACGACATAACCAAGTGGCAGGCATAGTGTACAGAAACATCTGTGCAGAATATGGACTGAAGCCCGAGAACAAAGTGGGAAACTCCCCCAAAGGTGGTGGAGAATGCCAGAGCTAAGATCCTGTGGGACTTCCAGATCCAGACAGACAGAATGGTAATGGCGAACCAACCAGACATTGTCATAGTGGATAAACAACAGAGGAAAGCCGTTGTGGTAGATGTAGCAATACCAGCGATTGCAACATCAGGAAAAAGGAGCTACGAGAAACTGGAGAAATACCAGGGCCTCAGGGGGAGGAACTGGAGAGGGCCTGGAAGGTGAAGACCACAGTGGTGCCTGTGGTCATCGGGGACCCTCGGGGCAGTCACCCCAAACTGGGCAGTGGCTACAACAGATCCCAGGAACAACATCAGACATCTCAGTCCAGAAATGTGCAGTCCTTGGCACAGCCAAGATACTGCGCAGGACCCTCAAGCTCCCAGGCCTCTGGTAGAGGACCCGAGCTCAGAGGATAAGAACCACCCGCGGTGGGTGAGAAGGGAATTTTATATATATATATATATATATCCGTCGAACGTCCAGAGAACCTGGGTGTTCGCCTGAACAATAAACTGGACCAGACTCAAACTGATGCTCTTTACAGGAAGCACCAGGGCAGACCCTGCCTGCTGAGGCACCATCTTCTATTGTGTTGGAGCAGCAGCTTAGTAATAGCTGGGAGAAAACCGTTTGATAAGCTCGTTAAGAAAGCCAGCTCTGTCCTAAGATGCCACCAGAGAGCTCCTTCAGTGACAGACTGCTGCATCCATAGTGCACAAAAGTGTGTTATCGCATGTCCTCCCCACAGCTGTTGTGACTTTATAACCATCACCGCTAATAAAAAACTCAAACACAGTGAGTGTTTCCATCCCAACTGCTATGTGTACAGCTTTCTTCATTTCTTGTAAATGTGCACGTGTGTTTCTTAAAAACACGTGCCAAATTTTTCTCATTTCCTTTTAAATTACATGACATGTCTGCACATTTCTTTCAACTGGAGTATGCTATTTTAATGACCGTGCAGTACTATTTTTCTCATGTTATAGAAAAATAGTAAATAGTAAACTGTACAGAGCAAAGGGGCAAATTTACTATTTTTCTATAACATGAGAAAAATAGTAAATTTGCCCCTTTGCTCTGTACAGTTTCTTATTCTTACTTTTCTGTTTTTGTAGTTTTTACCTCTGTGTGCTCCATTTATTAACATTTCACATGCTCTTGTACACGAAGTTCTCTCTGCAACTTGCTGAGAGACTTTTGTTCAAATATAAGCTCGAATCCGCGCTAATATCTCAGCCCTCCTGCATAATTTTATAAATGTTTAGTTGAGAGAAAATCCATAATAAATTCAAACTTCTGCATCTAATCTTGCTTTTAAGAAACGGTCAAGTTATTTTATTTTATTTTATTACCTTCTGTTTTCAACCTGAAAAAGGAATGATTCAAAGCCCCAAAAATAATTACATTCATGCTGATTATCAATGCATGTGAACTTCTCGGCAGCACTGCATCACTCCTGTTCTACTTCTCTAAAACTTTTCCCGCTTGAAAAACTAAATGGCTCCTAAGATATACTAAAAAAACAAAAAAAACAACAAGTTTTAAGTTACTCGAGGATTCAATCACCTCTAGGTTAGACACACGGAGGAAGCAGCACACACTCTCTCTCTCTCATGCACACACACACACGCACACACACACACACACACACACACACACACACACACACACACACACACACACACACACACACACACACACACACTTTTCTATGTCTGTTTTTGAGCTGAGGAGAATTCCTGCAGTGACAGGCATCCCTGAGGTGTCTTCTCTCACAGAAACATTTTAGTTTCTTTGTTCCTGGAAAAAAGTGCAAAGTGACAGTGACAGCACAATTTTTTTATTTTTTTTTTCATTGAACACACACAACACACGCAGACATGGAGACAAAATCACGCATACAGATCTCTTTATCAGCCTGATGGGTGGGAGCTATCTCTCTCTCTCTCTCTCCCTCTCTCTCTCTCTCTGCCTCTCTCTCTCTCTCTCTCTCTCTCTCTCCGAGTGCTGCCTTTTGTGCCTTCCTCCTGTGGCCAAATAGAATTCATGTCTACGTAAAGACTCTTGCATCCTATTATGCGCAATAAACTGCTTGCTTGCTTTATCTGCGGCAGAACCCGGTGAGTGGCACAATCTGCCAAACACACCGCTTCCAAATTAAATTTATTTAGTTAGACCTCCATTCAGAGGCACTCATGTAAACGATCGTGTTACACTCTGATCTGAATAACTACAGGCAGGAATCCAATTCATTTCACATTCGCAGCCCTCCCCGCGTCGCCGGGGCCCCTCTTACAGGCCCCTATCAGGAAATTGTCAATTGCGGGATGCTCCGCCGTGCGGCATTACAATGCAAACAAGGTTAGTTTTCAAACACCTGATTTGAATAAGCTCAACAAGGAAACATATCAGCCAGTGCTGCTTGGTTGGTTTTTCTATTGCCTCCAGGAGAGGCAGGAGGGAGGAATGGGTGACATTTTTGCAGGCCTGGTGATAGCTGGACTGATAGCACTGGAGGAATGGCAGTTAATTTGAATATGGCACCTCGAGCCACAATGATTATCATCATCACCAAATCAAGGAAATAAATGAGAAGAGGGGCTCCAAAAATAGCATTCAGAGCCTATTGTGCATAGCAGGTACGGGCCCAGTGGGGAGGGGGCGGCCTGAAGAGTGTTCACCAGCTCATTATCCAGGCCTGGGCTGAGGGAATGGAGGGATCGAGAGAGGAATTGCATTAATGTGACCACGGACATTCTTTTCATAAAGCCTCCCTCTCTCTCTTTGCTCCTTTCTTCCTCTCTGTCGCTCGCTCTCACTATATGCCCTGTTTAATTTGTGTGCCAGCGGGAGGTAATTTAGGCAAGCTGCTGTCACCTGCAATGAGACCAGAGATCCGGGTGGAAATGGCGAGAACAGATTGAAACTAGTGATGCTTGAGACCTTTCACTTTCGCTCTTCCCTCACCCCCCCTCACCCCATCATCCTGTCACCTGTATCCTTCTATATTTCCTCATGAGGCTAATGCTCTTTCAACTCTCTTTCTCTTTTTTTAACCTCTTTCCCTTTCCGCGACCAGCACTGTCCACTTCCTCGGCGCTCCCTCGTCTCTTCCCGAGAGCGAGGCAGAGCGGCGGTTGATGAGTCATCATGGCAGTCGTTTGATTCATTTTGCTCCCGGCTCTCATCTCCCCGGAGAAATTACCAGTCGTTTTAATCGGACCTATGTCTCTAATTCATTAAACATCCTCATCCTGGACGCACGCACGCGCGCGTGCGCGCACGCACACTCGGAGGCCTCGAGAGCCTGATGGCTACCTTCACACAGTCACCTCTGTCTTTCGGTGTCAAATGGCGTTTAACATCGCTGTCAGTCACTCATATTCAGAGGAGACCTGAAGGAGAGAACGATAGGAAAAGGGTGGGCTGGTATTTAGGCAGCACCTCATTTCTCATCACTTTCCCACACCGTCTATTAGCACCCCACTTAGTCCTCTCTTCTATTCCTTCTTATCTGTCTGCCTTCCTAAATGGGTTCAGTACTTTTCTACTCAAATTCAGTCCACCCATTTTCCTCTTTCTCTTTATGTTTGAGTTTCACAGTGAATTGGGTGTCGGTTTGGTCGACACAGCAGTGGAAGACGATGGGTTTGAATGTGCAAGAATCAAAAAATTGATACCACATTTCCTGGGTTTGATATGTGCATGTCAGACACCCTCGTGATTGTTAACATGGCACTATGCTTAAAATGTGTCGTGATAAAAACCTGCCCGATAAGAGCTGTTTTTGCTCGCAAAGTATTGAATCAACATTTGTTATGTTGAATCTATTCCTACGTCCGTTCAATATAACGAGCTTGAATGTTTAGTTTTCAACCAAATATGGGATCAACGTGACAGAAATCTTACCTTAAAGTTACCAAAGCAAAGAAAAACACACATAACCTTCACATGTATGACTTGGGTTAATTTTTATGTGTGTAAAACAGATGTTATTTTCATGGCTATAACAAAGATACTGAAAAGCAATTTTAGCTAACAGAATGACCTTTTAACCACGTTTAGATGTGAACATTTGTGTTATTGGCAATTCACTTTTCAAATCAAACATTCATTTGAGAGTGAAGGCGATGCCTTTGTCCATTGCATCGCTTTACAATCCCAGTTTTGAATCCATTTTTAGATGCAATTTGATTACATTGTGAGGCTAATTTGTCTGTATGTTGTAGAATTTTATTGTGTTGAGTGGAACGTCTCCATCCCCTTTAAGTTAATATACATGGCAATTTAACTACAAACACTTACAATAGCTGGTGGACAAGAAATTTTTACAGTCCAAAAAAAAAAAAAAATAGAATTCACAATTTATTTTTCACTCCATTTTTATGTCATTTTAATTTATTTCATGTCATTTTATCACTGAGCAGACCCCGGCACAGTCTGACACCTGGTCTTCCTAAACTCTGCAGCCTGCATAATTTATGCTTTCTACAAGGCCATGTAGTCTGTCTCCATGAAACAGATTACATTCAAAGACTCTTTTCAGATGCTCGTGGGCTCTCAGTCTTTGTCTACCTGTTTTCACTGGCCTGACTCTGTACAGCCCGCAAATATTCAAGGTTGTTTTTTTTGTTTGTTTTTTGTGAGCCTTTTGCCCTCTTCAGAGTGATGGATTTTTTGTTTGGGTTCTGAATAACTATTGAAATTACTGTTTTCTTTCAAATATGCATATATATTTTTTTCTTTGCAACATATAGTTGGCTTGAATCATTCATTGTCCCTGATCTCATTGAAAAACGGATGAAGATTTACAAAAATGGATGAAAAAAAATAGAGCGCCGCATCTACACATAATTTTATTTGGGCTGAAAGCTTTCATCGTTTATTTGTCATTCATTTTCATGGCCAGGTCATGAAGGTTCTGTGTATTGACTTTATTTCCCAAAGGCACCATGGTGCTTCAATGGATGAATTAAGTTGCATTTATTTTATTGAACTTAATTAAATATGTTAAATCATGTGTTATTAGATAAAATGCATTTCAATACATTTTGAGTAGCTCAGTGAAGGAGATCCCATAGCTGTCCTTCATGCTTCTGTGTCAAACAATCGATGAAGAAAGGCAAATGTCTCCGTGTCAGGAGTCAGAGCAGTGAATTCTGAGAAATATTTGTTTTGCCTTAATTAGTCATGAAAACAAAACAATAAACTATTCTGTAGCAAGGCTGACATTTTTTCTCCATGAATCTTCAAAGCAAAAGAAAAGCTAGGGAAGTTGTAACCCCAAGCAGTGTGTTTAAAAAGTATTCTAGATCTAGCGCGCTTCAAAATATTTGATTGGGGATTTATGTGATGGACCAACACAAAGTTCTGCAGAATTGTGAGTTTGAAGAAAACAAAAATAAGTGTGCGTGTTAAGTTGACCTTCATCAAAACAATATTTAAGACTTGAATCAAAGTGCGCTGCCAAAACGTTACGTGAAAACATTTGAGTCTTTATGAAAATACATTTTATACTTATAATTCTTGGAACATTATCCATCTAAACTTTCCACATTGTCATTTTACAGTGATGACAAATATATTTTATTCAGATTCATGTAATAAGAAATTATATTGCTCAACTCAAAGTATTTGCACATAGAGATTCTGAACTTAACCTTTCTTCTTAGAAAATCAGCTCAGACTAAATCGGAGTGAAGAGCGCCCAAAAAACATTTCCAAACATTCACCAGAAATTCTGTTTAACATTTAGACCCAAGCTTTTCTAACACATCCAGTGTCTTGTATGTTTTAGATGTTTCTGAACACATATTTGAAATGACTGCATCAGTCGAAGGCTCCTGTAGAGTTTGGCTTGAGGAAATATTCAGTTATTTGAGTTAGATCATAAAAGATTTTCAGAACAACAACCTTTAGAGACTAAAGTCGTTCACCTCTGATCTAAACCTTTCCTTTCTGATTGATTATATATACATGTTTAGCCTGCATGCTGGAAGGTCAAGCTCCACTTTGCAGCCTGAAATTCTTGTCTTCCAGGATTCACTGATGTCTACATCTATCTTCCTATGGACTATGTCCAGCTTTGCTAGGCCTTTCTTTCTGTTGAAAATGCATGGCACATTGTTTCAAATTTTGGCAAACTGTTAATAATTTCCCTCTGCTTCAGAATTACATTGTGTTGGTCTACAACTCCACATCCCAATAGAATACATTGAAACTTGTTATAACATGGCAAAGCGTGAAAGGGACCTTAATAATTGTGCGAGGCAGATTGGAGATGGTGGGTGAGAGAACAGAGGGGCGGGTTAGAGCAGAGGGAGGTCACCATGTTGGAGCCGCCTGAGACATCAGGAGAGACTTCTTTTGGCGTTAATTGGCTCTTTACATGGAGGGGAGGTTGTGGTGGTGTCAATCGTCCATCCTTGAACTCCCTTCTCCTCTCTCCCTTTCCTCATTCGTCCTCTTTCCTCTTCACCAGAAAGCTGTGATGGGTCACTGATCAGTATTAATGACCAGTCTGATCCCCTTCTTCACTCTCACTGTCAAAGGGACTCAAAGAAAACAGTGTGGCTAATTGCAGAGCTGATCATTTAAATTCCAGATGGATCCCAGTTTAAAACAACAACAACAAAAAAAAAGGAATAAACATGTCTTTTAAGTTTCCACCTAATCTACCTCATCCCCCTCGCTCCAACTTTCTCTTTCAAAGATTCCTGAAAGAGAGCTAAGGTGTGCAGTTGACAGCAGGCTCTAGTGATTAAGTCCTTTCATTGGTTAATTAGCCCCTACAGCAGCAGCACGCGGGGAAGGCAAACAAGGAGTGACTCACCAAACGATCAAAGACGGAGCCTGTCAGGAGGCTCAAACGCTCTCTGCACCTGTGGGACAGTCACACACTCAGGCTGTACCTGTGGGACAGCCTTTCCCTCTCTGTCTCACGCAAACACAGGCACAAGCTCACTCATCAAGTTCAGTACCTGTGGGAGATTCCCCCCATGGCTCTGATTCCTGAGCTGAAGTGCAGTATGTTCACACGGGGACGCATTTCAAAAGAATGCATACACACCCTGAGACACTGAGATTACGGCAAGTTTGTGCGCATACACACACACACACACACATGCACGCACACACGCAGGCACACGCGCATGCACACAGTGAGAGTGGCTTTCACCTAATCAGTACTGAAAAGAGGCCATGGGGAAGAGATGAAGCTTTCTGTTATCTGTCATTGTCTCCTCAAGAGAATATAGTTTCTTAAAAGAAATGTTGCATAGGTGTGGGTGAGACATCTTAGATCACAAATATATCTATATCAAATGAATCAGGATGCAGATGTTGACTAATGTGTTGCATCTCTCAATCCTTCATATAATAAAAATGGTCCACACTAAGCTGAAAGATAAAATAAAGATGGTTCTCCATGAACAAAATGGAGATGTATATCAATGTGGATACAGTGTTGTTAAAAAATTTAAAGAGGTTGTATTATGTATTTTGGCTTAAAATACATTTTAGTTTGTAATTAAAGGCCATTGAAAATCTGCATGTCTCTTGAAAAACTGCTCTTTCTGAAACTTTGCCGTCATGACAACCTGTCTCCAGTGTTAGTGTTTTTTACCAGTGTTTCACTGGGAAGTAGCTCGTACAATAAGCTCTTCCACCAGATGTTCACTAATTGCTGCTGGCTAGTCAGGAGGAACTGAGTGTGGGTGGGAGGGGGAGCGTGAGAGGGCTGCTCTTTGAGGAAGAAGCTCGAAAGCTTGGAAACTGCAGCTCCAAGGAGGCGCTGCACCTCTAAGGCGATGCTTGGTCCACTCAGGGATTTTGTACAACGTTATGGTTGCCCCGGGAGATTAAAGCACAGGATGAAAAGAGCGTTGTCTGTCACTTTAAACTACGTCTAATCCTACTCATTTCCAGGGGCTATCATGTTGCATGTTGTCACTCGGCTGCTCATAAAACGGGACAGGAGAGAGTTGAAGCATTGAGGGGGGCATTGGAAGTGGGAGGAGCTTGTGCTGCTGCGACAGCTGGCAGGAGTTGGTTTAATTAAAAAAAAAAAAAAAAGCTAATTGGTCAAATACAGTGTTAAAAGTCAGACTGAGTGTGGATGCTGTGAGATTCCCCATCTCAAGGTTTCGTTAGAGTAAGTGTCTGGACCATCACATCATTGTGGCAGAGTGCCAAGCGAGTGGAGCGCAGACACTATTTAAACAGCTCTTCAGATGCTACTCATATCTAACACAGAACATGAAATAAAACCTGGCCTTCATTTTGCTAATGTTATTCTTACTCGGATGTTATATAAAGCACTCGACAACTCTCAATTAAGTGCAGATGGTCCAGCTTTAAACAGTCATTGAAAATGAAGTCTCTTGAGGAATCTATGGACATCAGCAGAGTTGGCACAAGGAAAAGCAGCAGCATTAGTGTGATGTAGGCAATACAAATGATTAAGGGTGCTTGAGACTTTTTCAGTCATAACTGTATTTAATTACTCCATTTACATCCTGTTTTTAGTAAAATGCTGCAACATTTATTTAACACATAGATTCTGTATCTGTAAGCAATTTCTTTTCCACTTAAAGTGGGCTTAGTTTTCTTGCTCTAGTAGTGATTTTGGTTTTTATTTGGATCGCTCAGGCTTAACTTTTTTTTTGAAAACCTTCTATGTGCAGCATTGAGTAAGATTGTTCCTTGATCTTTAAGATGCTGTTTGCTTGCTTGGTAATGTTCACCAAGAATCCAAGGAGGCCTTCACAGAACACACGTCTTCATGGCAAAAAGAAAGTATCACAGGAGAACTTTATTAGTCCTAAATTTGGTGACTATTGAAGGCTGCTGGTTCTCCTGGAATATAATTAGAGTTTCCTTCCACTTCAATTATTTCCCATGTGTTGGTTTATCATATGAGACAACAATAGAATGCATTACAGTCTGTGATTTTGTTGTGACAAAACCTGAATACTGCCAAGTAGTTTGAATAATTTTATGTGTCTGGTGTAATGAACAGTGCGCAAGTGTGATGTGTTGAAACCCGTGTTGCAATAATAATTAAAAGAAAATTCAGCGTTTTCTGAAAAAAAAAAATTGATGGCTACAATTAAGAGAGGTTGAAGCTCACCATTAGATCACATCCTCATCTTTTATCAGACTCATTACATGATTTTGAAAACGTTGACAGGCGCCGAAAATTTCTCAGTGGTGCATTTTGTTGTAGAAATAATTTGGGGCAGTTAACCCGCTTTGTGCGAGCCTGCACAAGATGCCGGTCAATTCCCCCGATGACATTTGTGACAAAATAATAGTTTCAAATTCTGATTTCATTAAAAGCTGTTGATGGGCATCACAAAAGAAGGAAAACGCGACACTTCGCAGCCTCTGTGCTTGCGGCTGCCCTGCAGCACTAAAGAACAGTAATGGTTCTAATTCCAATAAAGAGAAAATCCAAGGTCACACTGTGAACTTCCTCCCCATCAGAAGACCACAAAGACTGGCTGCGAGAGTGCATAATATCCTCACAGCTATTTTTACCCTCAAATTAAAATCTATGACATGTTGAAATGACTGCAGTGTGCAAGAGGGGTATTCAAAGCAGACACTAATGACGCTTATTAATGGCGTGAATGAAGTCTTGACAGGTCGTGTGTCATTCTGCAGGCAATGCTCCACTGGCATAATGGCTAATGTAAGTGGGGATAATTATATATATTATACCCTGTCTTATGGTATTTTGGCAGGAGTATGAGGAGCCAGGCAGTTAGAAAGGAGAGTGAAAGCGCTTGCTCTTTTCGAGACAGAGATGTGCATGTGCATATTCGCGTGCGCGCGCACGCACGGATGTGTTCACCCCCATCCTCGGCATCGGTCAGGCTATGAGAGCAATCATAGCTAGACAACAGCACCAAACAGTGGCTGAACAACACAGCTGCACAAATAAAAAGACAAGCCGCTGACATGGCAGCAAAAGTTTTTCTTTTGACATTTTATTCCCCTTGAGCGACTGAAACTGTCTGACCGAGACAGGAAAACAGCCAGGCTGACTTTGGCTGAATAAACGAGGGGCACATTGGGGGCATGATGGAGCGCTTTCATGTACATGATGCACTGCGGTTGATTTGCCCTGTCTTTGCAACAAAAACTTGTGGATACAATTGAACTGGTGTTGAGGCAGCAACATTCGAGGAAGAGCTGAGAAATATGTGAACATTGGAATGTTTTTATTTGTGTGTGTCTTGTTTCCATTTCCAGTTTCAACCCTTGGCACAGTATTCTATTTATAGCTGTAGAGGCTTAGTACATAAAATTGATCTTTATTGTCTATATTATTGTTCTAATTATGGCGTTTCCATTAATGGAAGAAAAAACATTTAGTATGAACATCCATGTAATTCTTACATTACTAGAATGAATATTTACCATTGGGGTGGAAAAAAGGAGAACACAATTATTATTAATTTTTTAATTTTGTGATTTTATTCATTATGTACGTTATTTCAGACATGTAAGCGATTTATATTTGCAATCAAAGTTCTAAGAAAGAGGGGGAAATACAAAATGAAGCCAAACAAATGCAATAAAATTTTGAGCAAGATTGCATCAACTTTATTGATTTAGTTCAGAGAAATGAAGTGCAAAACCATACCTCCATTAATTATTAGACTCCATGTTATGGAGTCTAATAACATGGAGTCTAATAATTATTAGACTCCATGTTATGGAGTCTAATAATTATATATATATATATATATATATATATATATATATATATATATATATATCTATATATATAGATATAGATATATATATATAAATATATATATATATATATATATATATATATTTATAAAGACTGTATCAAACAAGTGCCCTTCGTGTTGCTCTGTACCCATGAAGTTGCTCCCAGTCTCAAAAAGGTTGGTGACCCCTGGTCTTGAGTATTCCATTGTGAACCACATCTTATGTTTATTCACTTCAAGTAAAGAAAACAGATATAAAAATAAATAAATAAATGTATCAAATCTTCACTAGAACAAAACGTACTTGTGTCATCAGCATAAAACTAAGAGGTTTCAAATATTTTAAGGTCTTGGAGTCGATGTCCCAACCCTCATCCTTGAGAGGATGCTACAGACAAAGCAAAATAATGCGTAATGCTACCACCCTTCCAGTGATCCATGACCTGTTGTAAAATTCAACCTCACGTCGTTTGTTGTCCAAGGAATCTGTGATTTACTCTGTTAAATGTAATAACTGAAGTGATGCTGAGCTATCAGGAAAGAGGAAAGGAGAATGATTTTTTTTTTTTTTTTTTCCAAGACTTATTTTATTCATGTGTTAAACTGGTCATGAACAAAATGTTATTTAAAAAATATTAACAGTGCACCTGCTAGTTCACAGTCATTTGAAGTTGACATAATGCGGTGGATTGCTGGGTTGATTTCGTGTGAAGGTGCGTCTAAAAGAACCTTTTAAAAGTTGCTAACACAGATTCATGAAGTCTTTTCAAAGGAGGAAGTGCAGTTGCCTTTAGTGAGGCTGTGATTAAAAATATGAAACATAATAAAAGTCACTTTTGAATTATTATTTCATCTGTAGGAATGTTTCACATATTTCAGTGTCTGAAAAGACATGATAAAATCATGTAACTTAACTAAAGAAACATCTGCCTCAAATGATTTATTTATTTTTTTTGTTTTTTCATGAACAGTGTTTTGATTTTTCTCATTTGAATTCACCTTCTTTTCCTTTTGAATGCGCAATACAGGTTGTGTGTTAGGGACAGCGTTGAGTGGATGGGGTTCAGGCAACGGGTTTGAAGGTTCTGGCTGTATGGATCTAACTGGATTTCTACTTTCTGTGATGTTGGTGGGAGCGAGTTGGCTAATTGGAGGCCCAGTGGTTAAAAAAATGTAAAAAAAAAAAAAAAAAAGAGAGAGAGAGAGAGAGAAAAACAGAAAGAAAGAGAAAAAGGGGCTCATTAATGCTCATGCCTCTTGTTCCCCTTGCTCAAACACCTTGCCTCATTTATCTTTGTATTTACCCACTTACCCCCTTCCAGCACTAAAACAGAGGACCTCAGAATAAACCCAGGGTTCAAGCTGGAACAAGGAAAGAAAGGGAAGGAGGGAAGAAAAGGAAGAAGAGACACGGAGAGACGAAGGGAGAGAGTAACTTATGCTCAGTGGGAATTAACAAAGCACTTAGTAATTAAATCTAAATTGACATTCTGGTAATTAGCCCCTTGATTAGGAGCAATAACACAATTAGCCAACCAGTCTTTGCTAATTGTTAATTAGTATAAGCAAAGTTATTGTATGTGTGGCAGGGGAGGCATGTAAAAGAACAAATGTTAATCTGTCTTTCTTTCAACAGCCGCGTCCCCACTCTTTCTTCTTGCCGGCTCTCTATTGAGCTACCAGGCAGGTTCATTGCCTTTCTCAGCACTCAAGCCGCATTGAGAGGCAGCAGCTGGTAATTAGCTGAAAGTGTTATCAAGAACATCATCGGAGAACAGGCTGAGCCGGGGCTACGCTGGCACACCTCCGTGTCCGTCTGCCTTCGGTGGAACAATCCTCGGCTCCCAAACGCGCCAGACGTGAACTATTTGTTCCCAGCGAAGGCGTGGCATGGATTAAATGCAGTCAACACAGTCAGAGAAGAATCTCGGGGAGATGCAATTCGTCTAAAAATGTTTTGTTTGACGAGGAACAGGGATGGAACGAGGAGGGAAGAGAAGAAGGGGCATAAAAGATGAATCTGGAATAAAGATGTGCCAGGATGAGGGATTTACATTGGGCACAGGTGAAACATGCACTCCTTTCGATTAGCATGGACTTATCAGAACTATATGCTTCACTCACAGTCCAAACTGAGGAGCGGTTACAAGTGTAATTTCTTTAAAAGTCTGAACAAGCCAAGAGTCTCTCCACTCATCAGCTACACTTGGTACTTTTAAACGTCTACAAAAATGGTCAAATACAACTTTTCCATGAAAGCCTCAGAGGTTTGCTGGACAACATTAATCAACAAACAGCATCAAGAAATGTAAGGAAGAGATTCTGGAAAAGTATCACCCATAAATGGAAAGAACACTCCATTCTACAGAGACGTGATCGTACTCTTGTGTCTCTCATAGAGAACATTAATCAGACAAATGAGCAAGAGGGGCACGGTCGCTCTGGAAGAGCTGCAGCAAACCTCAGCTCAAGTGGGTGAATCTGTTGATAAGACAATGATTGCTTCCTCTACTTCTATTTATCCAGAAACACAAAGAATATAAGCCCTGCTTAAGGTTTTCCAGGACAAATACATGACACATTTTTAGATTATGTTTTTGTCCTTTCACTGCACGGCTATATCAACTTCTGTGGTCTGTCAAAGAAAATTCCTACAAATGTGTTGGAGATTGTGGCTGTAAAGTCAGAAAATGTGAAAAAGTTCAAGAGACACAAACACTATAACAAGGTGTTATACACAAGTTCACCAAAAAAAGCCCCTGTTGTTTACTGAAAGCTCTCTCTCTTTTTTTCCCCCGTCATGTCAGGAGCATGTATATAGAACCGTGGGCCGAGCTCCAGATTAAGCTGCTCTCCCAACACAAATATTTGGCAGCAGGATAAGCTGCCTGAGAGCGCACCGAAACATGAAATTAGCCAGGAAAGGTGAACCACCCCGCCGAGAGGAGAGGAGAGGAGAGGAGAGGAGAGGAGAGGAGAGGAGAGGAGAGGAGAGGAGAAGAGAGGAGAGGAGAGGAGAGGAGAGGCAAGGAGAGGAGAGGCGCACTCGACGTAAAAGGTGAAGAGGCATGTGCTCCAAACCATCCGGGGCCTCTGCAAATACATGAAGAATCTTTCAAAGTAAGCTTCGCGAGCAGGAAATTTACACTTTTTTATATTTTCCGCAATGAAATACTCAAAGACAAAAGACCCAGAGAGAAAGTGTGTTAGTGGGTTTTGAATGTGCATAAGAGTAAAAGGTGTCACTGGCTCTGTCTTTGCCACGCTTCCTGCAGTGTCCCACCCACTGTGGCTCTAATTGGATCCTTATTACTGAGCCAGCCTCTATCCCTGGAATGATGGATTCATACCACACAGAATTCCATTAATCATTCTTTATTCACAGTCCACTCTGAGAAGAGGGCAAATTCATTTCTTGGCGTGCCGCGCGGCCACTCTGATGAATATTCATGAAAGGAAATTTGGGGTCAGGCCTAATAAGGGAGGTAATTTGTAATTTGCGCTGTTCTCGCTCGGGTCTTGTTCGGCAGGTTAACCTATAGAACATGTGGAACAGACAGCAGCACTGTAGGCGCACCACAACTCACACTTTAACATGCTGTATTCTTCACTGATTTAAAAAAATATAAATCTATATATATATATCCTTTAAAAATGTGTCACTATTGTAAGAAATTGCACGTAATGGCTGAAAACAATTACTGTCATGGCTCAAAAATAAAAAGAAGACTTGCATCAAATCTCCTCACACATCACAAAGGAGCAAACATTGTGAATATTTCCCAAAACCACTTCAACACTAAAGCCTTTCCGATTAAAAAATTTACCAGAAAAATTGTCTGACTCCTAAAATTTAGCCATTTCAATTTGTTTGGGGGTAGTGAGTGACCAACTGATCTGTGCCTGAAAAAGCAAAATCCAACCAGTGAGAGAACCATAAACACCGATATTCAGTGAAGGCATGGTTATTGATTATGTTCAATGTCAGTGAGTAATGGATTCAGACAATGTAAAGAGATGCAAGAAGCTATTAAAAAATGCTGTGATGACTGCTGAAGATTTAGGCTGAGAGAGAGCAAGAGAGAGCAAGACTTCACCATGGAGCGTACCGAATTTGGACATTTTAGTTTTGGAAATGTCAGAATTAAGGTGAAGGTCTACATTTCCTAGGGAATCTAGATGAAGCTGCTATTTTAGTAACACTAGCTCTGCTAATTGGACTATTTTCTAGTAAAAGAAGCCAAACACAAGAGTATGTTTATATCATTGCGTGAAAATATTACTGAAGGTAATAAGTTTCACTCTGCCTGCTCTCACAAACATTTTGACATTGACTCTGCTCTTATAAACAATTAATAACTGCCTGACAACAACAACAACAACAAAAAAAAACTTTGAAAGGTGTACTTTTTTGTCCTACACTGTAGGAAAAATCAAAAGTAATGTCAAATCAAAGATTTGCAAAAGATGGACATTGGTGCATTTCTAAGTCTAACCAAACTCATTGCTTTTGGTGACATTTTCAAAATGTTTCTCAATGAAGATGACCAGAATGCGTTGGGGGGTCTCCACCTGCAGTTAAACAAAGAGTTAAAAAAAAAGCAGCCCCTTTATTTTTTTTCAAAATGATGCATCCTTTCTTCCTGACCAAATAAGTGCCGTAGACGGTCGAACACTTTGTGAGAGTATCCTTTTTAAATCAAACAGCTGCTTTTAGAGGAAAAAAGAACAAGCTCTTGCTTTCACATCACAGCACTTCCAACCCCAAAAGCATTTTATTACTCCTTCTGAAATTATGCCCACCTGGCATCACTTAAAGTCACTTAATTAATAATTTATCAATACATTTGAAGTGATTAAAATTCATGACCAGAAAGTGTTTTTAAAATAGTGCCCTCGCACCCCGAGGGTGTCCAATCAGTGAGTAGCGTTCGTTAGATCAGGGAGGAATAATTAATTGTACCTGAATGTTAGTGGGGTCAGGCAGTGGGGGCAGGATGCCTGCGGATGTGTGCGTGCGTGCGGGTGTGGTTGCATGTGCATAAATTTGTGCATGTATGTTTTTGCACAGCAGCACATGTGCAAGCTGAGAAAGGGATACTGTCTGTCACCACAAGCATTTGCTGGCTTTAGATCTCAGTGCAATTAAAAAGTGGTGGATGCGGCCGCTCGTTTTATTCCACGTCTGTCTGCTTATTCTACAAAACACACACCGATCTTCAGTCGAAGGCATGCTTTTTTGTATGTCGGCCATATTGGATTTAACAACAATAATTTCTTGTATTTGCAGCTGTTGGCCAGAAGTTGATAGTGCATTTTATGATGCATTGGTGTCCATTTCAGTGGTCGGTGTGCATTTATAACATAAAAATCTACAAGAAAATGGCTTTTAGATAGCTGTCCACTATAGCGACCACTACATGAAAGGGTTAAAATAAATTACTATTTTATTGCAGTGACAGAAACTCACACTGAATTTATTTTTTTTTTTTAATGTTTTCTCCAGTTTCTCTGAAATAAATTGACATCTTCAAATTGGTCAGTGTGTTGAAAAAAATACTTAAATAGCGATGATTTTCTGATTCCCCGGAGTGTAACGTGATTCAAAGGCCAATTTATTTTAGCCACTCTTCAAAGTGGGAAAGACAAGAAAGCTTTTCCAAACGTTCCCACATCTACAGTCAGAGCAACAATTAAAACGCTTAAAGCAGCTGTAGCTGTCTCCAAGAGTGTTAAGTTGGCATTCTGTAATAGAACTAGCTAAATTTTATGAGGGTTAAATTAAACTAATGCAGTACAAAAAAAAAAAAAAAAAAAACTGTTTACACATGCTGTTATGACATCCTTATCCCATCAGATAATCAATGAATAGACCTTACTTATTTGTTAGTTTTCCTTTGATTTCACAAAGTTACAATACATTGAACTAATGTTACCAATACGTTGATATTGTTATTTGATCACACAGCTTTGAAAACTGGATTTGCTTGAGGCCACATGTCCAACTTTAAACAAGGTCAATGGTTAAGCTTAGTCATGATTGAAAAAAAATCTTCTGAACCACATTTGGACTTGAAAATATGTCGTCATGTTGACATTTTTCACCTTCCATGCTTTTCAACATCTATATAATGTATAGATGAAAGGCAAAGTTGTCTTTTCAACAAAATGTAAAGCACAAAAATGCACATCAAAGGCAAATATATATATATATATATATATATATATATATATATATATATATATATATATATATATCATAATTGCATTGCAGATAATTACTAGATTCTGTGTGAATAAGTTTTGTTTCACCTTGCTGACCTGTGCTGTATAAATGCTGCCTACAGGTAGGACACATCAATAATTAAACACTTGAAAGGGGAAATTGTTCTGCATAATGAGCACTTACTCTCCTGATAGACAAATATATTTAACTGTTAAAGTGCCCACGCTTTCAAGAAGTTTTTTTGTGTTTAGGAAATATGTTTTGGTATTTTGGGGATTTGTATATTTTAGCTTTCCCAGTGTTGTGTCTGCCTGTTTTGGACCCACCTGCAACAATGTGGGTCCAAAACTACACACCATGAAAAATAATGTTGGAAGTAATATTTAATTGGGTCTTAAAAGTATTTTATATTTAAATCAAGTGTAATGTAAAACATGTAACCAGAGTAAATGCAGTATCATTGGTTAAAACACAAAATTAAAAGAAATAAATGCTTTTCAAACATAAACAAAAATTAAATTAGGATTTTTGTTTGCATAGGCTGCAATTCATCATGGCTGCACTTTCCTGCAAAGAATTGTGGGGTTGTTATGTCTAAATTGCTTGAATTTAACTCTGTCAACTTGGTACAAGTTCTGAACGGACATTAGAGTTGTTGAAATATTTCCATGTTGGAGCAAGAATTTAAATCTTTAACTGGCTTTCGACTATTTACAATTAGCGCTAACTCGAAAGTCAAACATGCTGAGGCACTGGTTGCCAGTAAACAGCACATCTTGGCTGTCGTCGTCATGGAAACAGTTTACATGCTTCCACTGTAAAGATTTACTTAGATTGTAACCGGCGTTCACTATTTTAGCAATTGTGACAATGCTAATGACAAACTTTTATAATAACTGTGCATAGTATTAATAGTACAGTAAACCATAAAACATAAAAAAAAAACAACAAAAAAAAACATAGAAGTTAGAAAACAGTTCAAACAGCTAAAAATTAAACTAATTAAATGAAAAATAATGAATCAAATCTTCACTAAATGTCTGGGGACATAAAACTATACTGTAGCCTTAATGTGATTTGAGTGCAGCACTATAGTGTCTTGCTATGCGTGTGGGTGTATTATATAATATCGGTGAAACATTGTTTTGCCAAAATGGTCACATCTTTAATAAAGTTGCTTTTACATCCACTTTCACTTCAAGCTGAGAATTTTGACACTGTGAGCGTATCAATTTTTACAATTTTACTGTAAAATTGCACCACATATCGTCTGGTATGTGCTGTTCCTTCGGATATCATATAAATAATGATGGTGGGCCACCGTGGTCAAAAATGCCAGGGCCTTTTTTTCTCTGGGTACAAGTTAGGGATGACCAGAGTGATCAACATCGAGCAGAGAGACAGCAGAGGAACAACCGAAAAGTTCCTCCACACAGAAAAGACAGGTGCAAGCAAAGGAACGATCCGTGTCTTGGCACGGAGAGAAGCAGGTTGGTCTGTGTTTCTTCGTCCTTCTCATGTTTAAAACATCTCTCACTGTTTCACCCCAAAGGTTCAGAAGCCCAGGGCCCCAGAGACCAGCACAGTCTTTTAAAGATATGTGCTCACTTAATCACTGAAGAAAAAAGGCCCCTAGAGCTAGCCTAATATTATAATTAATTAATTCAACCAAAAAGGGGGTATTAAATTTCCTCCCTCTCAGGGTATCAGCTGAATACATTGACCTTTTGTGGAAATTGCCCTCTAATTCGAATCAGCTTCTAGAGCCATTTGCAGACTAAACTTGTTTCTTTTTCTCCTCTGCCGCCTTTTAACTCTCTCTGTCTTTGTGAATTTGTGCAAGAGGCATCGTTTTTTTTTTTTTTTTTTTTTTTTTAAGTGTAACTTCGTCCATGTTGTGCCTCCATTTTGTGTCTTCCCACCACTGAGTTTTCTGTATGAGAGTGTTTAAAAGTGCCCGTGTGAGAGTGTGAGTGATCCCTGCTTATATCTCCCTTCTGTAACACGGGGAAGAACAGAAACTTTTCTTATTACTGCAGTGGTAGAATAGCAGGCAGCTAAGTCTCTGTCTATCTCTGTGTCTCTCTCAGTGGTGTAGCTGACTCCCCAGTGTATCCCGGGTCTTCAGTAACTCTGACTGAAGTTCAGAGGGGTTAGGTAGTATACTCAGGAGGAAGGGGGGGGGGGAGACAAGAGGAGCTGGAGGCGGAGGGGGAGGGTTAAGTAGGATTGGAACAGTGGGAGTTTTAAAACAGAACTTTAAATCTCCACCTATGAGAAAGAGAGAGAGAGGACAATGGCGTCATGTGGCGTGCCGCTATCTTCAGGTCTCTGAAAGTCAGGAGACTGGAGGATGAGCATGAAAAGGAGCTTGAAGAGGGGCGCACATGTGATAAAAAGCTGTAGGCTGCATAATCTGCGCTGTGTTTAGGAAGAGGGTGTAGAAATAAGTCAAATCTTTGCAACCTCCAGACAGGGAAGTTCAACTTCCATCAACGCCAAATAAAACGAGGGGAGGATTTGCAAGATGGATGGATGAATGGATGAGTGCATGGCTGGATGGGTTGAAAAACAGAGAAACAAACACAGCAGAAGAACAAATAACCCCCTAACGCCTGCAGCTCAGAGCCAAATGAATCCTGTGCGACGGACCATTAGATAGTTAACAATCTTTACGGCGCTTTGGACATCAAGGACGAGATGTGAGATCATGCACAAGATAAAAATCCGACGCAACCTGTGATCAAGACGTAAAGAAGGATTCATCTCTTTCATAGTGGACTCCCCTGCCCCCCCATCAGCTACCGAGGAAAACGATGGAGTGGTTAACCTTCAAAACGTGTCAAATTTCTGCGTCAGACGCATTATTTATCTTAATAATGATAAGCCTAATTTACCAGCTCTTCAATCAAGGCACCAACTCCGAGAGGTGTTAAATGAAAACATGTTTGTTCAGTCTTTGATCATTCAGAGAGCAGAACAAAAAGCTGGCCTATTACGTTCCCGGGCAGCCGTCTGCTGGAATTTAAGGAATGACACCGTGTCTTAATTTCACAAAGGTTGCAACAGATGTTCTCTCTGTCAGACGATGACATTCACTGCATCACCAAACAACATATTCATTTCTCAACGCTGGGAAGCGTCAGCCACTATAGGCCCCTGTTTGTCTCCTCGCCAAGATGTGTGTTGAGCTGTGTGTGGATCACTAGCTCCCCCTACTGGTGATGTAAAAAAAAAAAAAGAAAAAAAAAAGAATTAGAAGAAGAAGAAGAAGAAGCGGCTTTTCAGCATCCAGGGAGGAATAAAAGACCAGCGTACCTAAGCTTCATTTTGGTAAGAAATTAGATTTCTTTAATAAAGAAGTGATGCTTTAATGAATTCTCTGTGTGGCTTTCACAAAATTCCCCTTTCATTTTTATACTAAAACTGCTTCAATTAACTAACACACAGCCAGTCCATACAGCAAAGTCTCATCCTCGTTTCTTTGTCGCCCGTCCTCTGCAAAAGTTAGAAAGAATGATAAATACCCCCGCCGCCCGGACCTAACCTCTCCTGCAGCTCATCTTCCCCTCCACACACATGAACGGACAGCTCCGTCCACGCCACCACGCTAATGGTGGGGACATTATTCATCTCTCCAGCCAATTTGGGCTCTTTTTTTTCCCCTTTCAGGAACAGAGGCGCGAAGGGTTGAGAGGAGTCAGCGGAGAGTATTAAAAATGTAGAGGAAGATGGACAAAAAGGAGCGGCAGAATAAAGAGGGGCAGGGGAAGTGGGAATGAAGAAGGACAGGAGGTGTGTGGACATACTGTTCAGTCGAAGTCAGAGGGAACGAATGTGTGTGAATGGATGGAGGTGTTTTGTGAGCTTTTCTTCCCCCCCAAGACTGTAGGAAGAGAGGAAACTTTAGGTGGAAAAAGTACTAATACCCCTGTGGTCGTTTTATATGCTGTGTTCGCGCTCCCTTCATGGCCTGGCAAGGATTTTGTTCGCAAAGGGAGGCAACTTTGAAACCTGTAGTATCTCTGGAGGAGCTACAGGGACTTACAGCTCGGGTAGGAGAGTCTGTAAATGTCTGATTGTTGTCAGGCATTCTACAAATCTAGCCATGTGGAAGAAGGTGATTTGGTCTAATCAGAACTAAAATAGATTTTTCTTGTTGTTGTTGTTTCAGGCATCACAGAATTATAGATTAGGCTTGTCTACTTAAAATCTACTAGATCTTAATCCAAGTGGAAATATGTGGCAAAACTTGAAAAAGCCTCTCCATCAAATCTAACCGAATGCCAGGTGTCTCTAAAAGAGCACACAATTTCAGTATTAATTTGTACAAAACTGGAAAAAATAGTGGTGTGACTGTGGGGACGAAGGCGTTGTTGATGCCTTGTTGATGCATTTAGGTGCCACACTTTACATTCTTTTGTTAAAAAAAAAAAAAAAAAACATCACAAAAATTTCACTTCACAAATAGTTGCTGTTTTTTGCTTGTCTATCAGATAAACTCACAATGCAATATGCAGAAATTTGTGAATATACAATGGCCAAATGAGAATGAACCTCAAAGAACATGAATACCTTCGCATAAAACTGTAAATGGGCGGTGCAAGTTTCACAGATTTCCCTGAACTTAAGGACGAACTGTGGAGTCACTGAATTATGGCTCTCTGAGGTAAGTCGGTGAGAGCTACGACACAATCTTAATTAAACACTTTTTGATCGAAGGCCATGAAGTCTTACAGAAGCTACAAAAAGTGTATCCAATTTATGGCGCGAGCTGCAGTCGGAGTGTCACTCTGAGGATATACGCTCGCCAGCCCCAGTCAGGAGAAATTATACCCAAAGAACGTGATTGAGGGCATCTTAATAGAGGGGGACGGATCAATAAGTATTATGAGCATGTTTTAATTTCCGGCACCTCACATAAACCTTTACCAACTTCACAATGTCACTCTGTGTTCATAAAAGTTTTCTCCTCAGCCGCCTTGGACAAAAAAAGAAGATATAAATCCATCAAAAAGTCTTTCTCCGTTTTATAGTCCCTCTCTCCCTCCCCTTTCTCGTCCTCCTCATCTCCATTTTGATGTCTGTCTATTAGCAGAGGGTGAGGCCTTTCCTGCTCTCCCATCCAGGGGCTAAATTAGCTCAATCAGCCCTCTTTCACCTCTCTTCCGTGGGCTTCGAGCTGAGTGACACACTGCTCCCAAGAGATATAGAGAGGACTCACACACACGCACGCACACACCAAGCCCAGCAGCTAATGCAGGGAGGGGGCCTGCTGGAGAGCGACATGTTGGGAAGGAAGAAGAAGGATGAAAAGGAAGTTATTGGTCAGAGCGGAGGATAAAGTTTCATTCTGCCTTCCTCCATTAGAGGCTTCGGCTGTGAATGAAGCACCTTGTTCACTCCTTGTTGAACTTCATTTCATCATTTCCCTCTTCCTCATGCCTTTCTCGGGCGGAGAGGTGCTCACTTCAGGAAAGGCTCCTTCCATATAGAAAAAGGAAGCCATGAGTAACTACTCCTCAAAGCGCCTCCTCTCTTTCTAGGATCCTCGCACTCAGCCAAAGCCAGAGCCTGCTTCCCTGAGCCAACTTTTCTTAAATTGCCCCTTCATGTTTGATTTGTCTCGACCCTTCCCCTCTTTCCCTCCCGCTAAACAGCCAACCAAGTGTTAGTAGAAGTGCAAGGCAGGCATTTCTGTAGCGGCGCGCGTGTGTGCGTGTGTGTGTGTGTGTGTGTGTCGTTGGAGGAGGGAAGATGGGCGAAAAGGTGGCGATCAGAGTGAGCCATAAGATCTACTCTTTGCAGCTCTACAGGGATTTATTAGAGCGGGAAGTACATTAGCATCATAAAGACCCTGGAGAATAGGACTGTGGATGGGCTGCAGACACCATCACTGCACTCCAGCGTGCTCCTCGCTATCAGGGAGCGTGTGTGTGTGTGTGTGTGTGTGGATGAGAGAAAAGATTACCCTGATTTAACTTAAGAAAGGCAGTTAGACGGAATATGGATCATCCCAAAGCAGCGGCCGACTAATACATCAGGAGATGATGGAACGAGCTGCAGGAGAGGTTATAATGAGCGAACTACAGAAGATAGCAAGTATTTAAACTTGACCTGATATGAGCACAACATATGTTGTCAGAAACCTGGGCGCCTTCTTGTTTAGATTGGTCTGGAGTGTTATGGTGCTCGATTTAAAACAGCAACATTTAAACACGACTCTTCAGATTCATGCCCTTCTTTCCATTGAGAATATCTAAGAATCTGATTAGCCAATTGAGTGTTACATTAAAAAAGGTTAATTACACTTCGACTCAGGCCTTTCTGTGACTGCTGTGGAAGTAGCTGTCAGAAAACTGGATGGTGTTCCTTATTGTAAAGCTCTGATGCCCTCTGTTGGACAAACTATGTAGCATCATATGTAGAGAAATTTTAGATCTCTAGCAGAAAATATAATGAACACAAATGCTAGGATTTATAGGTGAAACTTGTTCACTTTATTGATAAAAGATTGCAATGGGTAGTGTGGAGCTAAGACGCTTTAAAGTATTTCACCCCAAATTTGAAGAAATGTTCTCATTTATGAGTTTTTTTTTTTTTTTGACTGACTTACATTCTTGTATTATTAAAAAAAAGACTCACTCTTTTTTGTCAGTATAACTTACAAATACTTACATTTATTCCACCCCCTCATTTTTCTCTTAGAGAAAGGCAAAAGTTTTAAATGAAGATTTCAAAACTCAAGATTACTTTGTACCTGCATATATTACTTTATGCAATAAATTCCCAATAAAATACACTAGTTGGTCTTTGATTTTTTTTTTTTTTTTCCTTTTTTTTAATTTAATGGGTGTAATCACTTTTGCAACTCACTGTATAAAAAGGACAAGGACTAACATGTTGGACTGAAGACACTCCATCTTTCAATGTTGTGTCTTTTGAATTACAGAACGACTTACAAGTTGGAAAAAAAAAACCCTCCAAACAAATCAAAAGTCAGAGGATGGATTCTGGAAAAACATTTTATACATTTTATACCCAACAGAGAAACGTGTTTCTCTGTTGGGTTTCTCTGTTGGGAGCAATTTAAATCAAATAACAAACGAGGCCCATGAGCTCTTTGGCATGTGGTCTGGGTGACGGTGCAACTCAAGTGTCAAATTTTTAAAAAAAGCCCTTTTCTGGACAGAATCAGCGATAAAGAACCAGAAAGACACAAAGACAACTGGCCTCTGGGATTTCATGGAGTCACAGATGTGTGTGTTTTTTTTGTTGTTTTGTTCTGTTTTTCCAGTTCAACCAGAACCACTCAAAACTTTACATTCATTAAATAAGTCATTAGATTTCAGTTAAATCACGGAATCATGTTTAATCTCAATCTGCCAAAAGTAAAAGTTAAAGCAGACCAAAACAAATAATTTGAATCATATAAAAAAAAAAAAAAAAAATCATGTCCCAAATGTACATAATCTTATCACCTTTAAAATTATTTGAAATTCAGAAGTTTATAAACCATTCACTTTTTTTTTTTTTTTTTGTGAAACACTTGATGATGTAGTTTCCCAAACTGGCTCTGAGAAGAGCAGGTACTTGGAATAAAATTGAAATAGAACTAAAACAACAAATACAAATAAAACATTATATTTAAGTGGCATAGTGGTTTTTTTTTTTTTTTAAAAAAAAATATACGACATGTTTAAAATTTTTTTTTATTTTTTAACTCTAAAATAGAGATTCCAGTGCTTCGACAGATAAAATAAATGACAAACTCTAAAATAAAGAACACAGGTCAACATAAAAAAAAAAAAAAATCATTATCAATGTTCTTTTATTTATTTTGTGTTTTGTCTAACTTCACCTGGTCTGATCAAAAGCAACAACAAATAAAAGTCAAACCCAAGCAGAGACACAACAGACTCGACCTGCTTCAACCGTTAACATGACAGCTGGAGTGATGGATCACCTAGAGGCGGCGTGAGGTTCGCCTCTGCAGCCGTCCGTGTCTGTATGAACACGTAAAGACTATACATTATACATTATATTATAATCTTTACACGTTTCTGTAAAGAGTGTGTTTGTGTGCATAGGTTCTGATTCTGTGCTTACAAAACTGTTACAGTGGCAAGACCAAACTTTCATATTCCTTCTTCGTTAAAGCCTAACTTTACCTGACCTTTCTTGTGGAGCTCATTCACAAACCCTTAAAAAGTCCATTCATAAAATTATGTTTATTCCCTGGAAATTGCATAGTTCAGCTGAAGCAGACAGAAGAAAGGCCTGGTTGAATGCGATTATAAAATCTTAGCTGCATATGGCCCAAAATGTATAAAAACATGCTGTAAAAAGAGGCAGAAGAGTAAATGAAAAGGCACACATGGGTGTGGATCATGGCTCAGACACAACTGAGTGATCAAAACAAATGCTGCTTTTTGCATTCTGTTACAATACCTGAGTATTTTTTTTTGACAAATTACTCATAAATTAATGTTAAGTCTTTCAGATCATCCAAAGAATTTCATTACTTCACTCCACATAACTTGACAGTGTCTGAGTGAAGGTCCTAACTGGGGATGTCTGGATCGTCTCCCAAGAATTTTAATCAGGTTTTCCAGTCCTTGACTGGACTTTGCTCCCTGTAACGGTGATCTTTACACTGTCTGTGATTATGGCATTTGCACCTTGAGCAATATGTGCAGTCAGTTAAAAAAAAAAAAAAAAAGGATCTGAAACACTGCACATAAAGCTGTAAGTTTCATCTGTACACAATTAACTGAAACTGCTTTAGGATATGTTTCAAGTCAAATCAAAACAGCAAGTAAACGTCCTAATGGCAGCCACTCACTTTAGCAAGCTGTGCTGAAAGCATGCAGGATCGAGAGTTTATTGAAGACTTCTTCCACCCACCCACTGAGTAAGGTTTTTAACTGAATCATAAGATGTGAACTCCTCCAGAGATCCCTCCAATTTATCAGGCCAACTCAGATCTTTATCAACACCTAACAAGTGTGGCCAAAGCAAAATGTGGAAAAGCAAAGTGAGGAGAGCAGCCATGTCAGAAGACTGCATCTCCTTCAGGATGAATTATGTATGCAGGACCATAAAGCTATTTCCATTTTATTAACTATCATACACCGAATCGTTTACGGTTATTAAAAGAGGTGTGCGGGGCGGGGGGAAAGGGGCAAATAACGTTCACGTGAGACAATGCCCCCATTTGCTCTCGCATCCGATACCGTCAATCTAATTAACTACTGGTGTTGTCCTCTGCTGAGATAGGATTCAGAGTCACCCTGCTGGAAATAAGGCTAAATGTGCTGCACAAGTGATCTGTGCGTTGGTTCAATACTGGAAATGCTCAGCCTGGCAGGTAAAGCTTCGAGCCACGCAGATCAATTTGCAGGCACTTGAGTGTGTGTGCAAAGTATTTACTCTAAACAGAGCCGGCCCAAAGTAGTATTTGGTCTGATTTGGACCCCACTCCAATTCATATTAAATAGTTCCAATAGAGGCATACGAGCTAAGTAAAATCTTGGACGCCAGAGTTGTTAAGGTAACGGATAAATATAATTTCCATATGCTGCCTCAAAGTTCAATGGAATAAAATAAATACTTCCATTATATATGCTTTTGACATAAAATGTATACAAACTTTAAACTCCCATTGTTTCTAAATTGTTTTGATATTTAATTAATTCATATGATTTCTTTTGTTTTACTTAAATGATCTATTATATAGTGCAACTTATTGTGGCACTTTTGACTCTTGATGACTAAAGAGGCATAATTGTAATTTATGTATTAAATAGTTATATTGTCCTTAAAATGTGACTCTAGCACAGACGCTAGCAGCATTTAACTACTGACGTTAAATTGAATTCAATAACATAATGATGCAGCTATGAATAAATTATAACAAATAGTGCACATGTCGAGTTTCTTGACTTTCTAAATGAGTCAAGAACATTTTGAGGATTTGGGATCAATATTCTGTTAAAGAATCCAAATACTTATGGGTACCTCTTGCTGGCCTGGAGGCCCCAAGCAACAGCTTAGTTTGTTTTTGTCTTGGGCCGGCTCTGACTAACAACTTCTGTGAGACTGGAGTACCGTCTGGTTTGGACTGTACCGTTAAAGAGAGATAACTGTACCGCAAAGTGTGTGATGTTGGGACCTGGTGAATATTCATTGATTCTTTTTTGTGTATTGTGTATATTTTTGGGGTTTTCTTATTTTGTTTGATGCTGTTTACAGTTTTACTGCAGCCACGCTACATTTCTACATGATGTCTCCATCCTCTATGCTAAAGCTGGATCTGCGGCTAGAGTCGACAGACGCCTCGGGGGACATGGCAGACAGCAGTGGGTCTCCACCCATCGGGGACAAAGGCTCGTCCATCATCAAGAAGCCCAGCTCGCCTCTCCTCCCTTGGACGTCCAGTCCGCCTAGGTCACCCAGCCCCGACATGCCGTCTGAGAATCCGTGTATCCCATCGCACAGGTCCAGCGACTGAACAAAGTCAAAGGGCTGGGAGCTGCCCACGGCTGGGTACTGGATGGGCTGCTGGGGCGGGAGATGCTGTGGGAGCGGCGGCAGCTGCCGGGCCTGAGGCTGGAGCTGGCTCTGAGGATGGAGGTGGGTCTGGGGGAGGAAGTGGTGCTGCTGGGGCTGAGCCTGGTTGTGGGGTATGTGCTGGGACTGGTGGAGGGCTTGTGCCTGGGCATGAGAAAAGTTCTGCTCTGGGCTGGTCTCTTGTTTTATGTAAGAAGGCATCATTTCACCGGGGTTTAGGGCAGATGGGGAGGTGCTTGGCAGGCCATGTAGTCGAGCCTGCATCTCCAACTCCTGTCGACAGCGAAACCAAACGTCATCCCAAATATCGTCTGCATTGATTTCTTGTTTATGTATTTCTGTTAAGTGTTTTACCTGAATACGTAGCAAAAGCTGTTTGTTGGCCATCTCCATCCTTTTGAAGTTATTTTCCACCTCTCTGGTTCTCTGCACATCTTTCTGCATGCGTTTAATATAATCTACAGATGCGCGCAATATAGTACCTTTGTTCCAACGTACATCACTACAAACAGAGGAATGTACACACAGCTGGTTACTCATATGTCTTTTGGATACTTTGACACCCAATGAATCTGAATATCATTAAAAACATAGCTTATTTCAGTAATGCAACTAAAAAATGAAACATATAAGAGATCTGTGGTTGTAGCTCTCAAAGCTCTCACTCCTGCTGCAGTTCATGCCCTTTCTTTTCTCTTCCTGAACAAGCTTTGATTCAAGTTCCTCTCAAGGCTGCAGTTGTCCTTGCTGTTTCTTTTTTTTCTAATACACTTTTTCCCTTCACTTGATTTCTTTATTAATAGGTTCCTTCTTCAGTATTGACCATCTGTAGCTTACTCCCACCCCAAGGAGGGCATTGGTATGTTGTATAAATGTCAAGTCAGTATGCTTGTCAATGACTGTTTAGGCCATAACATGGCCATAAGATAACATCCCTGCATGAAGAATCCCTTTTTATTGGTCTTGTGTAATATGTTGAATTTCAGAAAAACTTTGGGTTTCAATTAACTGAGAGGAAGAATGATCAAAACCAACTAAAGTAAATGCTTGGAACGTACACAATAAATGTGATATGAATTTAACTTTTGATAATACTGTGATTTATTGAGATGTTCCTGTAAACAAAGCAAACTGAAAGACACTCACAGGTCGTTGGTTTTGGGAATCATGGTGCCCAGCTCTTTGATTCGATCATTAATGTTGAATCTTCTCCTCCTTTCAACTATTGCAGACCAAAGAGACAGAAACAGAAAAACATTTTTGCATTTTGGAGATTAACAATAAGAAGTAGCACAAATGCACACAAAGTCACAGTCACAGGCAATTACTCTTAAGTGCTAGAACAGCAGAAATGATCAAGTTAACTATCCACCCACTTGTTACACTATGTCAGCTAAATCAGCATAAAGCTGTAGCAAACTATGCATGAGGCCAACTATGTTGTGCATATTTGTCACTGTGAATGCGTCCAGTGCAAAGATACTTACTTAGATTGTGGTTGTCTTTCTTCTGTCTCTCCTTGGCCAGCGCACGGGCTTCTGTGTCTTTGCAAAAACAAAAAATAATCAGCTAAAAGCTGTCAAAGTGGCACAAAAAAGATGTCACAGATTACCAGGAAGAGTCACCGTAGTTCTTAGAGCAACAACGTTTACATCATCTGTGAAGAACGAAATGTTTCAAAACTCAGTTGTTCGCACCTGACAGTTCCCGCTTGATGGTCAGGTTGGCGGGACAGGAGTTGCTTGTCATTCCGATACTCGGCACCTTCATCCCAGGACCTGTGTAGACGTCTAGGTGGCTGCTGGAAAGCGGGAGCTTGGAGTAAGGGGAGCACAAACAAAAAGACATACACTGTATTTTAGAACACGTCTAAATGCAGACCGAAGTTTAAGTATTTGAAAAATAACTATTTCATTGCATCAACGCAAGTAATGGCTCAGTCTTTTTATTTTTATAAACAAGTCCCCTTGCCGTTCAATATTCTAAAAAAGCAAATATGTTTAGGGTCAAACATAAAATGATGCTACTATTTAAATATATGTTTGTGTTATAGTGTAAAATTACAATCAGATTAAAGTTTAGAAAGTGCAACATAAAGAGTACCCTATAAAGTATAATCTCATCTGTCTACACTTCAGTTTAAATATATTATTCCTTACCAAGAAATTTTTCAGAGCTTCTTGCAACTTGTAAAATACTTTTATGGAGTCAGTGTTCGTGTTTATTGTGCTGTAAAGCGCAAACAGCAGCAGATAATGCAATAACATCACACCTGAGTAAGGCTTGCCAAATGCACAGCAATAATTGACAATCGTGTTGTCAACCTTATCGGTCTTTATGGCTGGATTCCCTCCTCTGCCTTCTCCTGCTCCTGAATTTACACCCGTGAAGTGCTCCAAACTCCAATATCTTGCACTTTAGACACTATATAACAACAGAGATTTAACTCAGTGAAGACTATTAAAAAGAACTCATTTCCTTTTAATTGTGCAGGTCAAGGAGTCAATGAGTTTTGGACCCGTCAAGGAGCCGTGTCAAACTGCCCTAAAGCAGTCGGGACGAATGTGTCCCGACTAATGAGACCTGACAGATAAAGAGCTCAAGGAGAAAGATAACTTAATCTGTAAACTACTGTACGACCTGGAAGATTAAACACATTCACTGACAAAAACATAAACAGGCATTTCTAAAGTTTTGCAACAAGGCTGAAAGATTTCAATACTAATATCAACAAAAAGCTTCAAATTATTAGAAAGTTGAGCTGTGAAGGAGTGGAAAACGGCTTAAAAAAAAGCATAAATCGATTATTAACCAATTAAATTAGACATCCAACAGTGTGGCTATTCATTTATAGGGGAAACCAGATGTTTTTTCGGGTTAATGTTTGAAACAAATTAGTGCATCATGATACATGATAAAATCCCAATAAAAAACTTTTATTTCTACCGGTCATATTGACATTATTTCTGCTGACAGTAGATAGCAGAAAACGCACGCTCCGTCTCAGCCTGTTCCTCCGAGCTTCTGCACTTCACTTCATACTTTCTGATCGGAAATCCCAAGAGTCTGCTCGTCTAATTAGCAGCTAATTCTGAGCCCGTGTCACCATCTGCTTGAAGACTTTCAAAACACTCTGTCTGTGCCTGGCATTCAGTGGTGTCCCCGGCTTTTGCTAAAGTTTAAAAGATTCCAAGAATTCCAAGGAATTTGCTGTCTTAATCCCCGTCAGGATTAGCAGGTGAGTTTTACTCACTGTGCTGACATTAAAGGGAATAAAGAGAGGCCGGGTAAGCTGGAATCTATCCAGCAAAGTTAACATATTGACATGCATTTCTTCAACAGCCATCTTTTGAAACACTGAGATTGATTGGTGTGCGCTGACCAATCTAATCACGCAGTGCAGTACAGACTCATGCACAAAGACAAAGTTTAAGTGATAAAACCAATCAACCACACAGGGCGGTGGGAGATAAAGCCACGGCTGTATATGTGGGTTTCTGTCTCCACACAGCAGTCAGTGAGGTTGAACACACATCGTATCAGAGCCTGCTTTGATTTAAGCTCTAATTGAGATGTAAAATCCAACAATATGAAATGGAATGAGGAGAATCTGAAGTGCAGGAACAACATCCAATAATATGCTTAGATGAAAATATGCTGATGTGTCGCTGACAGAAGTTCAAACTCTTAACACACAGCATAAAGAAAAGGACAGTCCACTGCCTCAAATGTAAATCAAAGTCATGTCTAAGAGCTTTTTTATCTTACCAGCTGAATCTGTTCTCCTTCAATAACTTCCACAATGGCATACGTCTTGTTCATCTCCTTCATCCTACACTCCCTTGCTTACAAAGGCAGAGTGGGCTTTCTTCTTCTCTCCTGGGTTCGGGCAGCACATGCAGGGTTTTGTGGCACCCGCCTCCTCTGCTGCTACTGCTGTTGAGAGAATGACCTCAGCGGCGGCGCTCCGGTTCGTCTTCTACCTCCGGTCTCCACCAAACAGGAGTGAACTTTCCCCCAACTGGACTTTCGCTCTGTTTTCCCTCCAGCATAAATTGTCCTCATCGCCCCCACCCGTATACACCCCCTCCCTCCCTTTTCTTTTCTTTCCTCCACCTCCCTCTCTCCGAATGTCTTGTAAACAAGTTGAACTCTAACTGGTGGCGGCTTAATTGTTAATTTTCTGAGTTTGCTTCCTCGGACACAAAGCGCAGCACAGTCCTCGTCCCGGCATGTCTTCCTGGCTATTCCTAACTATGTCCAACACGGTTTACGGATGGAATGTTTAGTGTTTAAGCCAATTATACACTTTGTTTTGTGCACTTCACTTTGTTTGTCTATGTGTTTTTGTTTATGGCTGCATGAAGATATAACTGATTGGACGCTGTGGGTACATGCTGAGTGAAAAAAAAGGCTTTGGAGGAACATTCAGTGTCTGCTTTGAAATATTAACATACTGTGGTTTAATTAATAGATAAGCCTAATAATGTCTAATAAGAGCAAACATTACTAATATGGTAATTATTGTAATATAAGAATTCAAACTCTTTATACTAACAACTGACTTGCAATATTTAAATATATGATTTTGTTTTTACTTAAAAGTTGAGGAGAACAACAATGAAATTTCAAAGAAAGAAACATCAATTATGTAGTCTAAATAATATTGTTTTCTTTTTTATTCATCCAAGGAGGCTTGAAAGGGACTGAAAGTAGTAAAATATGGTTTAAAAAAATGTCACTCAGTCCATAGTTTCAAAACAAACTGCATTATTTGAAGAATTCACGTTCTACTCAAAAAGAGGCTCATACTAGTCTACTACAGTTCTGAGATAAATACCACACAACCCAAAAGTATAAACATTTGAAATGTTTTCTCCTTTTGTAATGTAACACAGTTGCATATTTTAGCCAATTCCTCTTTGGAAATAGCTCAAGCTTTGACAGACCGGCTTGAATACATCTCTGAGCAATCAATTTCAACTCTTGTCACAAACAATCAATTAGATGTAGGATCTAGTCCTTGACTAGGCCGTTCTTTCACAGGTTTTCTTTCAAGACTACCTTGTATTTAACTGACTTTATCAACATCATTAACTTTGATCATTTTACCTTTTCCTGTTTAAAGTGAAATACTACTACAGCAAAGAGCTGCCTCCGCTTGTTCGGAGTGATGGTCAGTGTTCCTGCTATATGTAGCATCTTGGGTGAATTTTCAATTTTGTCAACATCAAAAAGCAACATTCGAACTGAGATTAATTTCTCATTAATTTACTAATTAGTTGTTTGCACTGGATTTTAGTTAGAGGTATCATAGAAAAGGGGCCTAGATAAAAGTGCATGTCCAAATTTTATGATTTGCTTGTAAACAATTCATCTGTTCCATCTACTTCTGATCGTCTGTGACATTAAATCCCAATAATTTAAATTTGTGGTTGTACTGAGACAAAACGTGGAACAGTTACAGTTAAAGAACATTTTACTTTGTGTCATATATAATAAAATCATGTGCAAAAAGAAAAATGCTACAACAAACTGCAGTTAAAAATGACCAGTAACAAAAAAAAAAGCCTCAAGGTTTTACAGCCTGCACAGCCAGGGATGCACTTGGTCTTTTACCTCCAGGTTAACTGGATGCAAAGTACAGGCGTCATATAAAACGCTATGAAAATGAAGAAATCTGTTTCTTTTTAGAAGGACGATTCTCTCTACTCACTGTGTTTGGCATCTGAACAGGGTCCATGTATCCTTGAATGTCGTCGTAACTGGACTGCATACTTATAATGTCATCAATAACCTCCTCCATCTGCAGAAAAAGAAAAAAAAATAGAGCAAATCTCTTTTCAAGACAGTTCAGAAAACCAGTAGATCCAGTTTCAATACTGAAATAAATTACCGAGGCTGAGTCTATCAAAGAAGTTTAAAGGTCCTTGTTTATTACTCTTGAAAAAATTTTCTGAAAATAATATTAAAATATTTAGCCAATAAAACCACTGGCCCATTTTTCTGTATTTATTTTATCTTCCGTTTTAAAACTCCTAAAAGCATTTAGAGAGCTAAATGAGAGCATTTACTCTCTGCGGCAGTGTTGAGTAATTTTTCTCTTCGAAAGAAAAAAAGGAGGAATTGCAGAGTTGAAGGCAGAGTGTTGGTCAAAGTCTCTCAGGTTCAAAGGCCCCAACGTTCTGCTGTTCCTCTGTCACTTGTTAAGCTGTAATTACAGCAGGAAGGCCATTATGGAGCATTTAAATTCCACTAATTGCCTCTCTCAGTTAGTCACCACTTTCTTCCAACTCACCTACTGTTCCTTTGCAAAGTGCTGCTCCTGCCCACCAGAGTGCAATTAAAACATTATGATGCTTTCATAAAAAGTGGAGCTCATGTCGCCTCTGGGCTAATTTTCAACCCTCGTAATTTTATATATTGGCATAATTAAGTTATATATTTGTGTTGGGTCCTTGCAAACTGAGCATTAAAAGAAGACCATGAACCGAATGTTTATGGGTTTATGTTTATTGCACAGTCTGCCCAGCACGCTTGCAGTTGCCTACCTCCTTCTCGTGGCTAGAGCCAATGTTGAGCATGGCCATGGGGCTGTTGGGGGCACTGTTGCCAGACATGAGCTGCTCCTTACGCATGTGTGGGGAGTGGAGCGGTGGAGGTGCGGATGCCGAACCCCCTGCAGGCCCCATGTTTGTGGGAGGTGACGGTGGCATAATCCCTGCCACTGCGTGAACCGTCTGGAGACACAAAGAGGAAAGAAAAGGTTGAAGGTGAACTGAGAATGCTTCAAACCAGTCACTGAGACTAGGTTCTGTCTTTCTATGCATTGAATATAAATGAGAGATGCAGTACCTTGCAAAAATATTCATATGTCTTGGAACTTTCTCATATTTTGTCACATTACATTTTTTTGACATGACATTACATAAATCCGGTCAGCATTTTATGTAACAGACCAACACAAAGTGTAGGTGAAGTGGAACCTACTTCACCTACAGTAGGCAAATCAACACATTAGTTGATTTGCAGGAACTAATGTGTCCTGCAAATCACATTAGTTCTCGCAGCTAGCTGCGTTCTTCATCGACGCACGAGCCGAGTGATCCACCGCTAAGAGTTGTCTGTTTTGAGGTTTTTGAGTGGACGAGTTCGGGGAAGAGACTGTTTCTACGTTTTAAAGTTGTTTACAATTTTAAATTTACGTTTGGTTTTGTTAGAAAATAAAGCTATCTGTGGCAGCAAACTGAGTGACTAACATAACCTGAGCACACAATTCCCACGGCAGCATCATGCTACTTTTTTTTATTATGATTCTTCTGGTTCACAACTAAAGCTGGTCACAGGGCATTCCTAGAAGAAAACATATCAGAAGCTCCAAAGACCAGAGATTAGGGCAGAGGCTCACCTAAAAGACATTGTGTGCCATCACTGAAGTAAAAGGTGGTTCATAAAGTAACTGACTCAAGCAGAAATAAATTCATGCACACACAATATGTTTTATGTGGTCATTAGTAAAGGTCATTACAAACAGTCATTTTCCTTTGGTTCCACTTCACATACCAAAAATTACATGTGAAAACACTCGATACTTTTGCAAGGCATTCTGTACAGCAGAGCATTTAACAAACAAATACCTGTTTGTTAGCACAGGTGGTTGACAGATATTCTTTCACTTGTTGTCTCCGTGACTGACGGATGTGATAGTCTGTTGGATTTTCAAGGTGGGTTTGCACCTGTATGAAGTAAAAAATAATAATTCAGTTTAATCATTAAGCAAATGTGACTTCTTCCATTATTTCAAAAATGAAAATGAAAATCTTAGCAGTAATAACACAGACGTATACTCGTAAATCAGTTTGAAAATTATCCCGATGTTGTTCATAAAAGGCAGTTAACTCAGAATGGTTTACCAATAACATTTAAATCCATGTTTAGTCCACTTTATATCTTAGTGATGTGATAGCGCAGGATATAGAGCAGCATTAAATCAGTGATGTCTACAGAGGCAAAGCTGCACAAAATCCCCAAATGTGGCTCCACAGAGTCATGAGCCGGCCTCATTCCTTCACATCAAAGGCCAGAGCTGAGGAGGGAGCTGCCCCCTGCTTCTTTTATCCACTTTAATAGCTAAGAGCTGGGTTATATTAGAATAACCACAAACGTTTCAGTAAATAGATGTTTCTGCTATTTTCGATAGATGTTTTACAACTCCCTTGTCAAAGACATTACTGTTGCTGGATCTCATTTTTTCTGCTACCCACTTCTACGCAACCCTACAGACGGATTTTTTTTTTTTTTTTCACTTTACAGGGTTATGCATTGCAAATACACTCCAACCCTACTCCCCTTTGTTTATTTTCTCACTTAAAATTAAATTTGGTCAGGCTTTTACATGCACTAATGTTTGGCAGGAATTTCATATTAACTTTGGGCATTTAGTGGATGCATTTCAACTGCAGTAAACAGTCGGGCTGCATGCCCAACTGTTCATGCTGGACTAATAATAAAGGAAACTTCAAAAGTTTATTTTAGAAATGAGAGCTAAGTACCCAAGTTTGAACTTAATGTGTATTTTCTCTGATTGACACATTGAAACATTAGTGGAGGTGTACGTAGATATTTGAGCATAAACGTAGTGTTTAGCCCGAGGCCCACTTAATATTTTATAGCTATTAATATGTGCCATTTATAGGGGGAGTATTATTTAAAATTGACTTTTTTAGCTTTACTTTCCATGATAATTTTATTTCCTTATCAAAATCTTACCTTGCCTTGATTCTTTCATGCATGTTTGAGAAATCCTTTAATCTCCCCTAGCAACCATTCAGGAGTCAAATTTACACAATAACTCCAAACCCCCTTAACCTGGGGGCTTTGGAGAACCCACCTTGAATGGGCCGGCTAGGTTGAACGGCCCATTCAGCCTTCTTTATTTTATTTTAAATATACTTTATGCTTAAAATGAAGCAAGTGGGTGCTCCCAATTCTACTAAGAAGAGTGGTCCAGGGTAATAAAATAAGTCCAAGACTTTGTTGACGGTTACAAAAGTATCTGATTTCTCGCAACATTCTTAGGGGCTGTGATCAAAACATTTGTAGGAATCTATGCATTTTTGTGCTCGTATGTAAAATTCTGGCCTTTCTGTAGAAATGCCACAGTACATTTAAACTTGTGCACCCAAATCTTATTTTCAGTGATCACTGAATTTATAGGCTCTACAATAATTTTGCCTTGGAAGAAAATGGCTCAAATGGATCATTAAAAGCCTAAATCAATAAGACACTCCTGCTGATTATCAGAGTGTTTGCAAACCTCTGACCTGAACAGTACACAGATGCACTGAAGTTGCGTCTGTGTACATAAACTGATGATGAACTTCTGGAAGGAACGGTTAAGTAAAGATGTAGCTGGACGGGAAGGAACGGCACTAGAATCAGGTTTATTCCTCTGAGGTTTTAAACAGAATGATCAACATGCACACAAAACTCTATGAAGTCATTTCTTTAACAACAAGTTCCATGAAATTTGGCTTTGCTGGATATTGCATAACCTTGTTGATAAAAGGACAATGAACACAAAAGATTACATTCCTGTCTCTCAGCTCCTCACCTTGCCAGAGGAACAAAAATCTACACTGATGAACAGATACAATAAAAATACATCTAGCAGTGAGGACGAGCAACAGGACCGACTATTTAGTTCTGGCAGCTTGGCCCAGCAGGCTGCGCCATACCGGAACTGACAAACTCCAAAGAAATGTGCTGCAGGAAGTATGACAGCCTCAGAGGGCCTGACAGACAAGAGAGCTTCCTTTATCTGCAACAGGATAAACGCAGGTTTCATAAACACCATTCCATTCAACCACACACACATAAACACGCAAAGTAAACAGTCAATACAATACAGGCATGTTGCCCCACACTGTTAAGGTTGCGTGCATGCTGGAGAGATATACAGTCGCAAACAGGACAAAAAAACAAAGCATCTGAAGGAGTGTTGCACACTAACACAGATAAGGACAAACACAGGCATCTCTGGAATCAGGCAAAATGTCATTTTGCTTTATCAGTCGCTGATAAAGCAAAGTATCTGCATCTGCATCACCCATATCTGGCCTATCACAAAACATGTCAAAAGTCTGTTATCTCCCCATTCTTTCTTCTTACATGACCGTTGCTCCCCTTTAATTTTCTTTTTTTTTTCCTTTCTCAAACCTGTTTCTGAGTCCTGGCTACACAGCAGACTTCCTGGTCAGAATGCTCAATAGAAACCTCCTTTGTGCCGTTGTGTCACAGCATTCAGCCATGATTAAATCCATGATTAAATCCTCTGAAACCAGACTGACAGTACTATCTGTTTAGTGATTTTTCTTCTGTGATGTTATATTCGGGCTGGTTACACAAAACCCAGTGAGTTATGCCCAATTCTAAAAATAGGTTGTAGAAGGAGAGAGTAGGAATTCTGTTCAGAGTAAAATAATCAAACCAAGATCTGTTTGTTTTTTTAATTTTTCCTGCCTATTTATAAGTCAAGATAAAAAGTAGCCTTATGCATTTCCACAAAAGCAAAAATTAAATCCAGCCACAACTTAATGAAAACACATGCACAAATAATTTTACTGATTCGTCAATTTCTCCAGTAGATAAGTGAAACATTTTCCATTTGTTTAAAAAGCAGAATTTCATCAAACAATAAATCAATATATATTTCCCATCTACATGACAATATGTTCCAAAGTTTTTTGAGTACTGTATATAAAAACAGCAGGTTGGTAACAATCTCTGCCTGTGGCCTCACTGACCTTCAGAACCTCCACAGGAACCTGCATGCTTTGGTACTGCTGCGGAGTGCTGATAGCTGGCGTAGGTGCAGGAGGCCCAGCCATGCGTTGCTGCATGTATTGCATCGCCACATTCTGCTGCTGCTGCTGCCGCTCACGCTGCTCCTCCTGCTGCAGCTGGTCTCGCATCAGCTGCATGCAAACAAACACAAATATCTCAGAAAACTTAAGGAAACCAGGAGTAAAGCAAGGTATTAGAAAATTATGAAAAAATGTAATATTTACATCAGAAAAAATAGTCAGCTTTATATAAAAAAAAAAATAAAAGGTTGACTAAATATGCAGTGCCTTGTGAAAGTATTTAAACACATTGAATTCTCTCATTTTGCAGCATAAACATTAATGTATTTTACTGGGATTTTATCTGTAGGATAAAATTTTATCTGCGTAGGAAAATAATACCTGGTTTTCACATAATTCAACAACAAAACCTGATTAATTGTGTTGCATTTAGGGGGACTGTGATACTCCAAAACAAAATTAAATGGAACTAAATTACCGCCTAATTGGTCGTCTAACTAATTAATAGTTAGATGACTACATGCAAAAGCTGTATTATTACAGGCTCAGGTGAAAGAATATGTTGATAGGACAACTCTGAGGAGTTCGTCCACAAATCTAATAGAGTGGCATTGATCAGATCAGACCAAAAATGTTACTGTATAACTTTTGTGATAGAAAACTAACACTGGGCATCACCTGGAATCGAACATCCCCACTGTAAAACTTGTGTCATGCACTGGGGAGGATTTTTGATACATAGAAGCTGATTAGGATTAAGGGGAAGTTTGATGAAGCTTTGTGGTCATTATAGAATAAAAAACTATCTCATTAGAAAACTTTTGATTGGTGGTTATTTATTTATTTATTTTTCCAAAGTGTTTTACATAAAACACTTGATATAAACTGGTTTGTTATTGCAATATGTCAAAATCAGAAACAGTTAAACAAATACGAATACTCTTGCAAAGCACACAACTACTGTTCAATTAAGAATAATGAAATTGTTAAGATGAATTTCTTAATTAAATTTATGATGAAGACAGCAGCCAAATATACTGGCAATTGCTTGAACGAAGCTGTGTTTTACCTGCATTCGCAGCCCGATGCGTGAGGCCATCGCTGGGGGCCGAGGCGGCAGGGGAGGGCGACCCGACGTTAATGCACCACAGTCCAGCCCGAGAGGTAGAGGTATCTGTGCAGGAGATAAAAGCAGATTTAAAAAAAGGGAGGAGGAAATCAAAGAGGGGGAAAAGACAGAGGCAGTAGAACCTTTCTGAATTTTGCAAAAAGAAATCTTTATCAGTAGGCTCAAAGGTTCGTCAATAAAAACAAATATAATGAACAGGGAACAGTTCGTTTTTGGTCTTTATCAAGATAAAATGCATGTTGGGCTATTTAAAGAGACCATTTGCTACAAAGTGATAGCTTAAAATGCTTGCGATAACTTCACAGATTTAAAATTTTCAGCCAGAGTTTGTACTTTCACATCTTAAAGCACGAAATGCAAAACTTTCTCACGCTGCTGATGATGCTATAATGCAGTGTCACTGCTACATGAGTTCCAGTTAATTTGTCTCATTTTGTTTTCACTTCTTAATTTTTTTGTTAACGTACACAAATAGTATTGATGGCTTGTTTACTCCAGAATCAGTGAGTGAAAAGAAACTTCTATATATTTCTTTATACTGTGGGAACAGTATTATAACTTATGTTGCAACAAATGAATAAGTAAACAAAATGTAGAGAAACCAATAAGGTTTTACAAGACATACAATCACTAGCTGACTTTCTTCTGTCAACTGGGTTTCACATGAAACAGGCTGTTTTATCAGAAATGCATCAAGAAATTAGCTGCAGTTTGGAATCATCCGATTTTTGATCTGTTATTAACAACAATCAGCCAATAAGAAACTAAAATACAATCCCTTTTCACATCAGGAAATTCATCACAAATAAGGACTTTCAGGCCTTACTGGACAGGATCTTCATTGTCGAAGTTAGTACTACATGAAACAGACGGTTTTGTATCAGCTGTTCACTGATGACAAATGTTTACAAATGAAATTGGAGGAAGTATAAAAGCTGCAGGAAGCTTTGCAAAAGTAAACCGCATATGACAGAAAAGACGCTAAGAAATATAATTCTACCTGTCGTTCAACATGTTGGATTTGGAAACGTCCCCAGTCTTTTGGGATTCTCCAAGTTAAAGTAAAGGCCTACATAGTCGAAAAGGGAATCACTGCAAACAAAATCTTTTTGTAATTTCTGACCAGGTTTTATATCCGTCCACCGTATTTTGACCACTTATCTTTGGTAACAAGCTCAAAGTCTTAGAGGGTGGAATGTCTCCTTGCTATCACCTTTGTCTCTAGTTCACTACCAGATATTCTCTGTTAGATTTAAGTCGGGACTCCAAGTCTCCCCCCAAAATATTTTGTTTTATTTGTAGTGTTATTTATGGTTCTTAAAAGTAATGAGTTGCAAGTAATATAAACATCAGCATTGAGGTTTCCCTCCTCACTTTATCTGTTGCATTTTGTCCTGCTTATTATTCTGAGCAGGATAAAATTTTTGTAAATCAAAGAGTGCACAAGATATATTGTTAAATAAATATTGAGGGAAAGTTATACATGGTATCTTATTTTTTGCAGCAAATCCTACTAAAAAAAGATTATATTGGCATTATATAATTACCTATAACCAGACTGACTGTTCAGTTGAGTTCCTGGATAATCTGATTTCACACAGACAAAATATCTCATGTGAATGCAATTATCTGTTATTTCTTTCTCGGTAATGAAAGCAGAAATTGGTACGTTTCATATATAAATATCATTTCTTAATATTCTCGCTAAAAAGTATCAAGCATGCTGCATTTTATGCCTAAAGGTGTTGATTTCTAATAATTTTCTTTTCAGTCAAGTCAGTAGAAGACAAAACAAAACCAAAACAAATGTGCACACAAGTATAATGACCTAAAAGAGGAAGCGCCGTTTCCAAAGTAAACATATTTACATTCACTCCATTAGAGACATTAACCACCAAGAAGACTTCCTCTGTCATGTTGAGGAGGTCATGTGGAAGTCATGTTATCTTGTTGTCCCTGTGAGATCATGTGAGTTAAAGACCAGGGGAACACCCATCACCCCCTGGCCACATCTCCTCCTCTTTACTCGCATGCACACATTACCAAAACATTCAGAGGGGAGTCCCAGCGCAGATAGTTCCCTTTCTGCAATGACTTGTGCTAATCTCTGCATGACTAAGCCCGCCTGGACCCAAAAGCATAATGAAACGAGAGCCTGCCCTCTGCTCCGTTCAGCTGCTGATGCAGCATGTGCGGGGGAATGATAGACAGCACGGCTTCAGTCAGAATCCGATTCATCGGATCTTTCATTAAAAACGCTGTCTGTATATGGTCATAAAGAGAGAATGACCCAGAGAGAAAGACAGACAGAGAGAGAAAAGCTCATTGTGCGTGAGGTACAATAAGAAGGACAGCTCCTATTGAGAAGGACTGAAGCCGCCTGTTGTCCAAAGTGTACATTTCAGCACCCGAGGGGGCACACACTGCCCGCTTTGTGCCAGTTAGAAGGCCTACATGAATAACACACACCCATGCAGCGATAAGACATTGATACGCACAGGCATTCCAACACAAACTTGGACCAGAACGTGAATTTTAGCAAACAATAACTTTGCACTCATAGCTCCGTACTCCAATGAAGTGATTTAATCTAATACTAATGAGAATTTATCCTTTCATCTGGACTCCCAACCATGTAAAGTTAACTGTGTGTCAACATCATTGTAACTATACAGAAACAAGTCTGCATGTAAACACACGCAATAGGGGAAATGTTTCTAGTTCTTTAGGTATGTCAAAAAAATAACTTAAAGATCTTTAATTTTATGACTGAACCTGCAACTTAGAATAATAATTGTATGTTGCAAGGAAGAAGGAAGGTTATTAGCATCAATAAAATAAACATTCTCAATTTCACTTTATAGATCTAAGCTACTTTGTTCTGTATTTGTCCTGCTAAATAAAAAAGTCTGACCAAGCTCTCCTAAACCTCAGATATTAACTTAAAATATACACAAATAAGTTTGAAACTCACACATTATTACACTGAACACAAAACCAGCAATGAGGGCTTTACTCATTACCCATCAAGAACCAAACGGCTGCCATGTGAGAAAAACCCAGACACCATATGTGGCACTCAATGCATAATGGCTCAATGAAGGGGTGTAAATTAAAGGTAGAATATAGAGAACCTTACTTTTTTCTCTAAAACTTAAAGACTTCAAATTGAGCTGGCTAGCATGGGTAGAATTAGTGGCACAGGTAATAAACAGCCAATGCATGTTGTATCTCAGACCTTGAAGCTCATGGAGTGTTGGGATCATTATTTCAGTCTTATATATGTACAGGATCAGACTCTAACCGCTGCTGAACTGATGCAGATTTTAAATACCTTTAGCATCACATTCAGTGGTGATGAACCTAAGAGCTCTCAAGTCAAAGATTCATCTCATCTATTAGTGCCAAGTTTCCTGAAGTACTGCAGAGAATGAAAACCACAGACCTTGTCAGCCTGATTCTTCCCCTGATTCTTCCCCTTGCATGTGACCTTTTACAAGCAGCTCTTCAATTTCCAGTTCAATCATTTCCCACTTAATAATTTCAATTCACCATGACACAGTGTAAACAAGATGTAGCAGAATGAGAACAAGGGGATCCCCACTCACTAGAAAAGAAAAACATTGTGAAGTATAACTCTAAGGCGCTGTGGGGCCACCAGACGTTGTTGAAAGCAAAAACCAAAATGGAAATTGCATTTCTGGTGCTTGGCAGCTTGGACCCAGTTTTGAAAACACTCAGCCAGTTCAAATTCAATTTAAAGTTGTCTAGAGACAAAAAAAAAAAAAAAAAAGATTGTGAAATGGTTCTGCTTTTTTTTTCTTTCTTTTTTTTATGAGGACAAAATTAGTCAGTAAGGGACAAAATGTCACATGACAAATCAAAAATGAAACAAGCCAATTTAGCACAATTTAAAAACAGGTGTACGTGCTAAAACATCATATAAAGAATAAAAATAGTCAGAAAATTAAACGTGCATCCATGATGACCTAGACCTGGAAAGTGATAATGGCAAATTATAGACTTTTTCAGATTTATGGTAGGAGGACCTCAAGAGATCTCTTATCCATGGTGTTAATTTATTTTATGAATAAAATTGCTGCTGAAGGCAGAGTGTACAATGTTTGCATTTTAAAGCATCTCTCCCCAACACATCCGCATCATACAATATCCTGCTCCCACTATGACTCAGCCATGACTGTATTACCCTTAACATATATAGTTTCGATGCAGCTTCCTAATATCATGCTGAGACTCACTACTACCAGACTGCATGATCCCATACATGGGCTCTCCCGCTGCCTGACAACCACCGGGGACATTTGTGACGCAGTCGCAGCACACAGCAGCTATTGTGTGTCCAGTGCTGTAATGTCATGGCCTCCTTCACTTCAAACGCTGACAGCCAGTAGGAGGATGCAGAGCGGAGGAAGCCCAGGTCAGAGGCCAGCTATGGATTGTGCCGCATGTTAGTCACGGACACACTGAATAGGCAGCAAATACAAAAAGCGCCGCTTTAGGTATGTTGCATGATGACAGCCTAACTTTTTCAGCAAAATGTACATGATCATAAAGTCAAAAGTTCATGCACACACGCACACACGCACACACAGAGGAAGTATGAGGCCATGGCACCTGTGCTTAAGAGACATGGTGTTAATTTGTGGAAAGGGTATTTTTAGATGTGACTGTCCAGTGCCAAAGGAGGCCTCTTTGACAGCCAGCACTTAAAAGTAGGATACATACACACACATTATCCCCTTACACAATGCATATGCACTCTCAGTTAGCAAAGTGTACAGCCTGAAATGCAGGAAAAAACATTTAAAAAGCATTCAATGGTAACTTAAGAACAATATTTTAAGAAAGAGACTCTGAATTTAAGTTTAAACAGAAAAAAATCCTCTAAAGTCATATAAATATCTTCAGAGAACAGTAGATCATACGTCAGCAGCGCAGCCACTGGAATATAATGAGCATTTAAATCAACAAAGTCTAAATCTGTGTCTGAGTTCCTGTTTTATTATACAGTGTGATGATGCAGTCTCTATACCAGATTCCACTGACCTTGATTTGCCCCCGGCACCATTTATACCCCTGGCAGATTTATGTTAAAGAATTTGTTTAATTTTACCAACATAGACTTAGTGGCCACTTGCAAAAAGCCATTTTTTAATTGATACTCCTTTTATATTTACTGTCTTTTGGGATATGTCTGTCCCATTTATTGTCAGAAACAAATCTTGTGGTTAAATGAAAATATTTTCTTTTGCATTTTAGGCTAACCTGTAACCTAAATATTATGATCAGATGTGAAATAACACCAAGAAGAGAAAAAAAAAATCAATTAATGATAAATTATTCCATCATTCAAGTCCATTCAAAATTTAACAAAGAATACTTCAGTTACTGCTTTTCTCTTGGCGTTTCTGATAACAGAAACAGAAATGTAAATGAGAACAACAGTCATTCAAGTGTAGTGAAACAACGCCTTGGAGTACATTCATTGAGACTTTTTTTTTGTGAAAAACGAAAAATCCTCTCTTATCTTTAAACCAAGCTGTAATTATTATTTTTGATATAGTTTTGGTCTGTATATGTCAAAAGGTTTCTCAACATAATCACTGACGAACAAAGCCTTTCTCCACTAAGCTGCTCTTCTGGCTGTTCTAAAGACTAAAATAACTCTCTGCTCTCTGTTCTCCTTTTCAGGAACACCCTGTTCCCCTGAGGCTTGGTGGATCTTTTATTTTTTTTATTTTTTTACATGCATGTGTGTAGGTCTTTGTATGGTTTAGTGGGCATGATGGCATGAATGTAATCTCTCTCTAGAGCGGTTTGGGTATAGCATGTGTCAACAGAACTATCAACTTGCAACAAATGCAACTAAAACAGATGTAGTAAGCGGAGATACGAATGGAAGTGTGACATTGTGGACCCGATATCACCCTAACACAAGAAGAAGCCAAACTAATTTGTGAAGCTGGCAGAGAGATGCGATCAGTTTCACATGCCGTCAAGTCAAATCCAGCAGGTGGACTTTCTAAGATGGCTTATTTAAACATTAAAAAGTGCACAGGCATATGAGCAGTTACCTGTTTTAGAGGAAAAGAGTTCACGAAGAGGTGCACACCGTGTTTACGCTGCTCGCTACATGTCTAGCTGCTGCAGAATGATGGTCAAGGGAAAATACGAAGCAAGCAGAGATGGAGACAGGTGGTGAAAGTCCGACAGGAGAGAGAGAAAAACAGAACGTGTAAAAATCTAAAACCAGGGACTGGTGATAAAACATAAAAAAAACACCAAAAATGGTAAATCAGCAGCTGTAGATAAAAATAAATTAGTTTTGGTCAAATAAAAATAGAAAAAAAACAGCATAGACAGTAAAGTTTTAAAGAAGGGGAAACTGCAGGTGTGAGTTAAACACTTAAACACTTTGAATAGCTTACAAGTGAAGAATTTCCACAGCGGAAGCAAAGGAAGCAGCAGACCATGATAAAAGCATGAACATGTGGGTAGTTGGCATCTGTATGAGATTCTCATTGTGTGCATATCAAGACAAACATTTTAGCACGTTTTGCTTTGATTTAAAAAAAAATCAACATTTATCAATACTTATATTAAATTAGCACAATATATTATTATCAAAGTTGGAAAGATATTTATGACATATTTTTTTGGTCATTTTTATTTTTGTTGATGAAGTTAAAGCAGCAGTGTTATTTGAAATCAACTTTTTTGAGCTTTACATTATGTCATAATGTTTTCCCCTCATCAGAAAACATACCCAGAGCTTTGCTTTGATTCTTTCATGCATGTTCGTCTCCTGTGGCAACCATTCAACAGTACAAAGCACTTTGTGGGACAGAGGATGAAGATCGGAGCTTTACAGAGCACCCCTCCTCCACGACTCCCCCACTAGCCAGCAGCGAATAATAAGTACCTGGTGGACCTTACACATCAGCTGAGTTCATCATACAAGCTACTTCACAGTGCAATGCTAGTGATGACTTCCTGAAGGCAGAGTATTGGAAAGAGCATCACTTTCTTAAAGCGACAGAGGCCCAATTTCAAAGTCTTAAATTAGTCAAAATTTCTTTAAGTCATATTTGATATATGCAACTTTTTCAAAATAACTAAAGGGAATGTAGTTACTTGATTGTGCTATAGAATGGCATTATGTGGATGGAAAACACATAATAATGAGCCATTAAACTAAAAAAGTATAAACACCTGCCAAATTCAGAACTAGATTCAAAAGCTTATTTTACAGAATTTAGTTATGCATAATTGTAATGGGTTCCATAGCATGACGAGCTTTTATCAAAACAGTTTAATTTGTCTTTCTTGTTAAAAAAAAAAAGGTTTAATCTAGAAATCTTCTTTCAGCCTGCTGACCAGCAGTTCACAGCAACAGCTTGGCCAGTCATTGTGATGCAATATTCTCTGCTCCACACCGGAGCAAATGGAGGTTCCTGATACACTTTGTCTGGCCTCCAACTGAAACAATTTCAGAGGAAGAGAAAGAAAGGATTTTTTTTTTTGTGGTTTTGAAACGTTTGAAAACCTTGGTATACTTTGATACTCCTGACAAAACATTAATGCTTTACATTTGTTGATGTTGCTGATGTATGATTTTTTTGTAAATGTCCATGCAGCTGACCGAAGGCAGAATTTATCTAAAACAGGGGCATCAAACTGAAGTCCTCAAGGGCCGGTGTCCTGCAACTTTTAGATGTGCCTCTGCTGCACTACACCTGAATAAAATAATTAGGTCATTAAGGCTCTGGAGAACTGAGATACACAAGGAGGAGGAAATCAAGCCATTTCATTACAGTGTTTTGTATCTGTGGCACATCTAAAAACTGCAGGACAGTGGCCCTTTGGGGACTAGAGTTTGACACCTGTTTAATAAACAACCTCATCTTATTTCAAACTATATTCAACACTTGCACTTTTCCAGAGATTACCAGGAGACATTACCAGCTTTGTTCAAACACCTCAAACATTTCTAAAATGCAAAGAATGTTTGACAAGAGCACTCAAAACAATAGTGCCACCATATTGTTGGTATGGTTGAGGCCAAAGGCTGATGAACGAAAGCTGCTGAAACATTCTTAGACATCTTCTGATTGCAAACTCATGGTCTGGAAGCAGAAAGTGTCCAGTACAACCCAACTGGCTCTAATTACTGTCGTTTAGCTCAGTAGCCAGCTCTAAAAAGGTCATCTTGATATGTTACTGTATCTGATCGCAATGTATGAATCTCTTCATCTGTCAGCTTCTAAGCGATCTATTAGCAGACATTTAAGAGAGAGGGCCTCTACTTTCCTGGAAATACATCAGTGAATCATTTTAAACAGAGATGCACCCAATCTGATACATCGGGTATCAGTGTTGGACCTGATACTGACAACATTCTTAGGCTATATACATTGACCCAGTTAAAATGATGATGTTTCATAGAAGGTCAAGTTGGCTTATTTTACTCTGTAAGTTCAAGCCTGTTGTGAAAAGCTGATGCAAGTCTATTTATAAATATTGTAATATGACTAATTGTATTTAAACAGATGTTTTGATAGCACATTTGAGAAAAAAAGTGACCCATTTGATCACACCTTTCCAAGTTCCCTTAATTTCTGGGACCCTGACACAAACTCCAGCCTGGCGGTAACTTATAGTTCAAACAGCTGCTGGAAAGATTCACAGCAATGAGAAGACAATTTAGTGAAAAAGATGTTTGTTATGGTATTTGTTCTGTGCACCAAGAGGAACACAAAGGCTGATTGGGTAACAGAAAGTTGCTATTTCTTCTATTCATTTGAACTTTTACCTGCTATAAAATATGTAGGGCTTAGAAATGTAAGGAATCAATTGGAAGAGTAAGGTACTCTTGCAGTAACACTAAACTGTTCTTAGTGTTACTTCAAGTTTAAAAATGTCATCACTTTGCTTCAATAGAATAGTTAAGATGCCAATAAATGCGTCACATGATCACCCTGAGATCTTGTGAAAACAGAACTAAAGATAGGGCAAAAAAAAAAAAATGCAGCACTGTAGTTAGTAGATGGATGCAGAGCAGCTGGATGAAGGATGCAGAGGAAGACGGAGTCAGTAGCAGCCATCACTCGTTAACAGGTGGGGTAATCCCTGGGAAGATCTCTGGTCCATCACAAAGGCCTAAAAATCCAGCATTAACTGACTAAAGCACTGCTCAGTAAGAGATTGAATACAATGTTATCATCAATAAATACCACAATGCATCACTTCCCTTTTTTCTTCCATTAGTTTTCACAACTCCTAGTTTTGTTAGCAGTAAAGCAACTTCCTCTGCAGGCAGCCCAGAGGGGGAAAACAAGCGTTATGTCATAACACAATTTCCAGAACTGGATATTACTTTAAATCAAGAGTCTTGTTCCACTGCACTATCAGAAAATGATTCACTCTAACCAAACTGGTTATACACCAACTATACTACTGTGCACTACATCAGCAAGTATGGAGTTTGTTGTTGCTAAACATGCACAAACAGGTATTGAAACTGACAAGATACACTATCGTAGCGTATGGAGGACATTTAAGTGTGGTTCATGCTGCTTAGTTTAATGTCCCATAGAAACACCTGCATAGGTCTTAATGATGCAGCAAGTCTGGATTCAGTTTGTTTTTGAACAGTAATGGGTATGATCACAGTACTGTTGTCAGCAATTCAATAAAAACAGTTTGCTACTTTCAATAATGCATTTAAGTCCAAAAGCAATATTGTATTGAAATCACAAAACAAAATGTGTTCAAATATTTCCAGGGATTCTTACCAGCAGTTCTCCTACTATCCCAAAGACAACATAGTGAATCCAGGTGAAGTCTGATCCTCCACGCTTTGCTGTTTGAAACTGACAACTGATTGCTTCCTTGACCCAGCTTTTGCTTACAACGCGCGAAGCCACTCCCCTCCCCGATATACTGGGGCACTTACAGTGGGCTGAGTGCAGTCAGTATTAGTCACCTTCTTCTTCCTCTCTAACTGCACGGTCAGCTTCCAGCTCGTCCTCAGTCTCCCCCTCCTTCTTCCCCTAAATTAGTCGGAGTCTGGGCAAACAACAAGGAGAGCGCTGTTTTCCAGTAAACTCATCTGTCACTTTTTTCTTTTCTTGCTCAGTAAAGTGTAACTCCTCCTTCAGTGCAGCCTCTCTGAATCTCCCTCTGTCTCAAGTCAGCATTTACATACAGCAACACTTACCCATGTGCGTGTAGAAGCACTCGCATAAACATAAAGCCAATTCCTTATTTTGTTACTAGGTCACAGTGGAGTTTCATAGAACAATGCATCAGCATATTTACTTCTTTATTTGCACGCCCACATATTATCTTCCCAAGCACGCAAATATTCACACACAAATCTGTGAAAACAGATGGCAACTAAGAACTAATAGAATGCATTTTCATTGCACTCTCTGTCAGGTCAATGTCAGTTATTGAAAATGTGCTTTTTTACATTAGTAAATATGGGATCACTTTATCAGACAATTAAGCATATCTCAACAAATATGTATTACTTCTAATGTGTGCGTTATACAACCAAATAATGCGTTATACAACCAAAAAAGTACAGCTGTAATTAGCACAAGTCAGAAATGATAAAAATAGATTATAAAAACAGAGCAAAGAGACTCAGAACAAAACATTACTTTTGCCTTCTGTTTTCATTTGATCTAAAACAGAGTATGACTTTGTTTATTCAATGGTTAAAGAAATAAACAGTTGACTAAACAACTGTTTAAATTTTATAAGAGACATTTTAAAGGGATGTGTTGGGTTTGCAGCTCTGAACAAATCTTAGTAATATGATATAATCTAATTGGACTGGGGTATTACCTCCTTATAGTTATTTCTCATTTCTACTAACAAATCAGTCATTTCACAGTAATCGACTCTCTCTTTCAATTTCCTTTACATCAAGACATGATGAAAATCATCTTCATCTCGCATGTCTGTCTCCTAAAAACCATGTCAAAAATGGAGAAGCAGTGTGTGTCAAATCAGCAACAGCTACACCTTAAGTGTTATATGAAGGACCGAACCTGAAATAAGTGGCCTTATAAAGTAATTTATGTGCCAAATATTGCATTCAAAACACAAAATGATTACTTTTACAACTTATTCCATTACAAATTGTAACACAAATTAATATTTGTTAATAATTTACAACCATATTATTGTTTTGACTGTCGTTTGTTAATTTGTTTCCTTTTTTAATATATTTTTATTTATTTATAAAAAAAATATTCTATTTATGTTTATCTATTGTTATATTTATATTTTGTATTAATTTATTTCCAGACATTTTATTTTTCTTGTTTTTTTTACATAATCAGTATTTAATATGTTATCCACTATCACAATTCACTTTTTTCTTTCTTTCTATATTCAGAGAATATCTCATATTTATTTATTGTCATTTTTTTAATTCATTATTTTTTTTACTTTTCCTAAACTAATATTTTTTTCTATGTTTTTCTCTCCTCCAAATTTCTACTTTATTTATTTTGGAGATTTATTTGTCCTATTTTTGTCATGTCCTCTTTTCTTTTTCCCTGAGATTGGCATGGGGAGCCTGGTGGGCGGGGATTCGGCGTCGGCTTCTCTCCTATTGGTCAATCTCAAAGAATTAGACATTAATAGATGAAAATCATACAAGACAAATTCAAAGTTACAGAGAATGTTAACTAAGAGTATTCAGGGTTTTTTTTGTTTGTTTTTTAATCACTGTTACACATTTAGTCTACAAAAAGACAATATATTATGCATTTTATTGTAGGTGTGCAGGTAGGTATTATTACAGGTAAAATGTCCCGATCATTAAAATTTTGACCTTTGAATTTACAGAAAGGGTTATAAACGCAGGTCAGACTTTCAGTCAGGCCTCACATTGTGAATTTTATTGTCATTTGGAATAAACCTGAAGTAAACATTTGTTGCTGTGCTTACATCCAACATCCCTCAAACAAGGTTAACTCCACAGCTACTTTTCACAGCTAAGATTTGTTGAACATTTTGATACTATCAGCTTTTTAGAAAAGCCTGCAAAACTGCTTAGTCATTGAGATTATGTGGAAACATGATGAATGGCAAAAGAGGAAATATACAATCTATCCTTTAAAAAACGAAAAGGTTAAAAAAAAATAAGCCAGGCTATTTTTCTATAAACTGAACTAATTGTAAACACAAATTAAAATGAAAAGGTCAGTAAGAAAATAGCATATGTGAATCATATTTAATTAAAGAGAAGTATATTTTATGTGTGCAAGAAAAATTTAGTTACCACATCCTCCTGCATTTGTTGCAAGTTGCCAGTGTGGGTGTGTATCGTGTAGCATGTAGCATGTGAATGTAGCACAGAGGTGAAGCTGCTTTGATGGAGTTTTCCAGATACCTATCCCATAATTCCAGGTCCCTCCATTTACCCTCTGCTCGCTCTGAGTAGTTGAATGAAGAAACACAAACCACCGCTGCTGTTCCTACCACAACGCAGGAGAACAGAGGCCAGCGTGGTTCAGCAGCACAGAACTGACAAGAACCCCTTGTTTGCACACAAAGAATTCAGCAGTGGGCCCGCTCCAGCTCTCTTAGAGCATACAGTGCATGCACTGGCTTATTTTAGACTGGGAGGGGTTGGACCCCAAACGCTGCCAACGGATTGGTTGGAGAAGGCTGTGTTGCTGACCAGTCATAAGGGGAAAATGAGAGTTCAAGACTTCAACAACAGACTGTCAGAAATACTAGATAAATTGAAACACGCGCCTTAAGAAGCACTTATTTTCTACGAGTTTTCCCCCTTTATCTCGTTGGGTTACATGGTAACCTGGAACCAACAAACAAACAAGATGTTTTAAGGGTCATTGCTGTGGTTCTACTTTGTTTATGTCATAGAGCTGTGCTAATCTGAGGAAAACACTTTCTAAGGCTTTTTGCTCTATTTTTTTATTTAACCTTTATTGTAGCAGGTTAAAAACCCATTTAGATTAAAAACCTCGTTTTCAAGGGAGCCCTGGCAAAGAGGCAGCAACAAAAACAACACAAAAAAAATACAATGTCAAGCCACAGAATCAGCCTTAAGAACTTTTACATGGATCCGCTGTAGTTGTCATCTTATTTGTATTACATTAAAAATGAACTGCAATATTTTTGTGTTGTTTCAGGAGAAATCTATTTCACATATCTCTGTCACAAAGTTAGTGAATGAGCTAAAAAAAAAAAAAACACTTGCAAGTGTCAAGAGACGACCTGCAAAAATAAACAATTCTTTTTTTAGGAATTAGGAAAAACACTGAGTAGACAATGCATTGAAGTTGTAAAAAGGGCTTGAGCAGTAACAATCCAACCAGCCACACCTCTTTTCTTTATGCGTGAGTGAGATTCATCATGTACGGGACAACTGAATGGGAGGCATTTGAGAGATGAGTTTTAAAGATAAGGCACATACAGAGAAACAAACTTACAACAAATTCTGAACAAAACTGTTCGCTTTACAAATCATGTCACAAATACTCTCATTCTCCAAATTCCTTACACTTTTCTGTCCTGTTTGTAAATTAGGCAGCATGTAGTCTCTCCCTCCTTCACTTTGAAAAAAGAGAAAGCAAAGGGATCAGAAAGAGGCTGAGAGAGGAAGAGGTAAGGAGGATGAGAAGATAATGAATGAAAGTGTGTGCAGAGTTTAAGGAGGTGAGGGATTAACAGCATGCTTATAAAAACGTTTACACAATCACGCAAATATTCACACACAAATCTGTGAATATTTAGACCATTCAGTGCATGTAACAGTTTATTTTAGACTGGGAGGGGTTGGACCCCAAATGCTGCCAGCGCATTTGGCAAGAAGAAGAATTTCATTTCCTTGTATATCAAAGGTTCAACTATTAATTAAAGGTTTAAAGGTAAAGTAAGGACAAAGGATGAATTAGGATTTATGGTTCAATAGGCTCAATTGGTTTGTCTAAATGGTCCTTAGGTGTAAGTGTGTCGGCATGGTTGTTTGTCCTGTGTGTCTGTGTTGTCCTGCGATCAGTCCAGGATGAACCCATCAACAGATCGCCATGATTCATCCTGGCAAAATATCCTAAAATATTTGATATTTCAAATATTTCAGGATGTAATGCCCTTCAATCTTGCAGCCCTTTGATGTAAGGGCTGCAGGATCTTCAAAACAGAACAAAACCTCGATCAGACATATGATGCTTTTCCTCATCATCTGTTCTACAACAAACCCCCCGCAAAAAAAGTTTGCATCTCGGCCAAAACAGGAGACTTGACAGGTTTGCTCAGAGTAAACAAGGTAAAAGGAAACCAAATGGTTTCTAGAAGTTTACATATCAGTATTCTGGATAACTGGATTTTAAATTGCTTGATATGGGTAAAACCATTTGGACTCCTTCCACAAACGTCTGAAAGGTTAACTAACATTTGAATTAGTTGGAAGCACACTTATGGATGTTCTTTAAGGACACCTGAAATACAATGTTTTCATGTTTAACATAGTGGGAATGTCAAAAGAAATCAGCCAAGATATCGGGAAGATGAATCTAAAGTGAAACTGTTTTCTTACAGTTGGAAGAAGAACAGGGATGCTTTCAACATCCTGTGAAGTAGGGGGGTGGCAGTATCATGTTGTGAGACTGTTTTTCTGCAAGAGGAACTGGTACACTCCATAAAATAAATGGCATCATGAGGAAATAACATCATGTGGCAATATTGAAGCAATATCTAAAGACATCAGCCAGGAAGTAAAAGCTTGAGCAGATTGGTCTTCCGAATGGAATATAACCCTAAGCATACAGCCAAAGTGCTTATAAATTAAGTCAAGCACAAAAAACTCAATGTTTTGATGTGGCAATCACAAAGTCCTGATCTCACTCCTACGGAGAAACTGTGGGAAGATCTGAAAGTGGTTGCACGAGTGAGGCGCTAGTTCTGTCATGAGGAATGGGGCAGAACTCCAGCAAACTATTCTGAGAAGCTTGTGGAAGGAAACCCAAACGGTTCGACACAAGCCATACATATTAAACCTCACACACTGAGAAAAAATGTGTTGTGTATGGAAATATGAAACTTTCAATTGTTTATAGCATCCTTGAAATTGCATGTTCTCTTTTCCTTCCCTTGAGCATCAGTGTCATGTCATTTTCAAAACACAGAGAAACAGGAAGCCACTGATTGTAATAAAGTTAATTGACTGTGTGTTCAATTAAAAAAAAATATGGAGTTTGAAAAATACTTGAATTGCATTTATTTTATAGGAAAAAAAATTCTTAACACAACTGAAGGTTTGAGTTTTCCTAAATTTTTAAAGATATATTATGGCTTAGTAATTGTTTATTTTCATTTTTCCCCAGACCCATGAAAGAAAACTGTGCTTAAGCTTGTTTCTTAATCAGCATTACTTCTCAGTTTTTTATTAGTTAGACGAACATATTAGGTTAAATTCATAATAATTCTGCTTTGGATTGCTCTAGGAAAAATACAGAGCCTAACATGACAGTTTGAGATCAGTATTGCCTTTATTTACTAAATTAAAACCAAAAATAGAAATTACAATGTTTTGTTTACCAGGCCCAGTTCAAAAACCATTCGATCTGGTTCAAAACCCAGAAGTAACAATCTAGAGGACAAAAAAAGTGTAAGATTTTCCTGTCTTTGTTGTGATTTAAAAAAAAAAAAAAAGAAAAGATAGATAGATAGAAAAGAAATTCAAAATAAATGTAAGGAGATAAAACATAACAGAGAAACTTGTTATAGAGTCCTGAGAGCTGTACAACTTCACAGTCACATCCGAATGATCCCTGCAGCTCTTCCTAATAAGCAAATTGTCCAAATATCCACAGCTGGGCAGCAGCGGTACAAGCTTCACATGTGCAGATGACACAACCTTCTTACACAGAAAAGAGACAGAGCTAGACTGTCACTACTGTCTGTTTCTGAAAAGAGGATCTGAAACTGTGGAATGGAGATAAGATGAGGAAGTGGAGTCATACATTCAGCACATGCTCTAAAATGGCCCACCCACACTCACCTCTGATCGATCATGGGTCATGCTGTCATACAGCACATGCCACGCTGTCATCCTCTTGGTTTTTAACAAAAAGTCCGTTTTGTTGACAGGGTTGTTGTCGTTTCTTTCACCTAATCTTGTGTCCCCAAGGGAACTCCAGATCACCATGAAGTCAGTTCAAAACACACCTTTTCTTAGTCTAATCACAAAGCAGCAAGAAAACTGTCCACGTCACGGAAGATGTGTCCATATGGCAAACAGATGAAGCTGTGTTTACACACACCTGATGCTCTTTCACACTGTGATCCACTGAACCAAGCAAACCTGCTTGTCTGTCTTAGCATTTATGTGTGTATGCGTGTGTGTGAGGGTGTGCATGCCCCTCTGTGGATACGGTGCGGGTCTCTGTTTACCTGAAGAAAATTAATCACTGACACTTTTAAGCAGGCAAACTCAATGAAGATGAGCTTTCACAAAAACAGCGTTAAGACAGAAAATGTGTCTTTCAGGATGAAAGCACGCTAACAACAAAATCCTGCTGGTAGAAAGAATGATCTTCATCGATATGGTCACCTCTCATGTAATATTCCCATCCTGTTCTTTATGTCTGCTGGCCAGCTGGGCCGGTTGCAGCTGTGCAACTGGAAAGAGAACAAGTCCATCAGCTGTCGGCACTGCTCCACATGCTCCACTGTGACCTCTGACTTTGCTGACAGTCACCTCAAAGCCAAGTGTGTTTATGACACACACTTTCTTCCTGAAACATAACTGTTTTCAGATCAGAAAAACAGAAAGCTGTTATGTGCAAAACAAGCCTACCAAAGCTATTTAACTATTAACTAGTATTAACTATGTAGAGAATGTCAGTGTTCAGATCCAGAACAGCTTCTCTTGCTGCAGGAAAAGGTCTGTTTTCAACAGAAATTATGACAAACTTTATGGATGTTACGTTGCATGATCCACTGCTAAGAAGGCAACACATTTGATCTAATGTACATGCAAGTAATGACATGTGCCTGGATATTTACAGTTGTAAGAAGCACCGCATTATGCACAACCCATAACCGGCTCAATGGCAACCTTTCTGAATCCAGCTAGACAATTAATAGCAATTTTAGTCTGTGTTTATTTCTTAGAAAATTAAGATTCTAACATTTACTCCTATGTTTCCAAAAGTTTGTCCACATTTCCTATCTAAGCATGCTTCACTGCAGATGGAGAGCAACTTTTTGATAATAAACCAAGTCCTGCTGATTTCTTAGGGAAGCCAGGTGCTGTTCACCTTCCCAGCACCGTTTGATCATCTGGGGGAAGAAAGGACTTTCTCTCCATCCTCCAAGCAGAAAACCATATATGACTATACATGACATATCAAAAATATACTTATTTGTTGGGATAAAGAAAATGTTGAATTTAAAAGGTCCAGTAACAATATAACACAGTGTAATTTGAGAGAACTTATCATTTGATTTTATACATACAGTGTTAAATAAAGGTTTTTGGTCTTTTCTTCCCTTTGTGGAGCTTTTTAAATTATCATTTTAATTTTTAAAAAGTAAAGTAAGTGGGTTTACATTTTTCATGTAGGTATACCAATTCTATTATCATGCACATATGCTTTTACCAAGCTCTATGATTTCATAAATAATACTTGTATTTTACAGTCATTCCTACAATCATTTAATAAACTCGCCCAGTGTGACATGATTAAACTGTGCGAAAATAATCTAATCAAACTCATTTACTTGCATGTGGATTTGTTACAGCTAAACTCTGTGCCAGTGCTGCTGCAATGTGGGCCCATCTCTGTTATTTGGTTACATAACAGAGATATTTTCATTCATGGACTAAATAAAGAGCAAGCATTTGAAACAGAGTGAACAAGTGAGGTAATGTCAGCGTTTTAAATTACTCTAATGCTGCAAAGTATACACAAGTTCCTAAGACTAATGGGGTAAACAGGCTCTCTTCATTTGTGAGCTATTACTACTCAGTGATCGAACACAACACCCAGCGTTGAATTTCTGTCTAATTATTTTTTTTCATTTTGCAGTGACAAAATGCTATGTACTTAATTAGAAGTTTGATAGACAAACATAAGCAGTGCATAACTCTTAAGTGGAAAGTTGGTTGAGAATATTGTTAGAAATAAGACTCCTACCCATGTGGTGTGCATTCATAGTATATCCAGCTTCCATAATTTAACTGTTTGCCAAACTATCCTTAGTAGCAATTATAGCTGTAAGTCTTGCTTTGCCCAACGAGAAACACAAGAGTGTGTCCATTTCTCTTGACAACAGCTCAAATTCAGCTGGATTCAATGAAAGCTGGATACATGTGCAGCATTTGACTTGACCATTAAAACACATGAATGTGCATTGACTATACTCATTGTTTTGCAGGTAGGTGAACCTTCACCCCAGTTCCAAACTTTCTCCAGCCTGTAGAATTTCCTTTCAGAAAGGCCTTCCAAATATCTGCATCCATGCTACAATCAACAGGCAACCATTTTCCCTGCCTCTGTTTAAGAAAATCCTCCACACAGCAGGGCAGGTGACTTCCAAGAGCAATTGGGTGCAGTGGATTTCACTTGGAGGAATCAGGTTCAGAAGAAATTAGTTATTTTTCCAAGAGCATCCATCACTTTAAGCATGCTCACTGAGACGTTTATACCTCGATCACTACAGGTTATGCTGCTCTGTGCAGCACATGTCTGATGACAGAGGTCAGACACACAGAGGTGAAAGAGCAGAGTGAGACCTAATGTCACTTTGCTGTTACAATGCAAGTGGCATGCAGGCTGAGAAGGCAAGAATTCCCCACAATGGGGGGAAAAAGTAGCACAAGACATACAAAGAAATCCATTTCAAAGTAAGATGCGTGTTCACTGAACGAATAAAGCCGGCTTGACATATGCTGGCCGATCTCAAATGTTAACAATGCCCTAACAGGCATAACCACACGATACACACACAATAAAACACACAGAGACTTTGAATAAATTCTGGCCAACAAAGGAGCGCATCTAGTCAGCAGTGCATTCGTTATTTCTGAGTTGGCGCCATGCAGGACTGTCAGGCCAAGGGCTTGAATAAGCAGCAGAGCATTACACGCTGAACAGTTTACAGTCACTGCTTATACATAGCAGCATACCCCACTGCTGAGGTGTTGTCACTGATACCAGCCAGACTACTAGCTTATAAATGGCAAGAAGGGCAGCTCCCTCCAGACTCACAAATGACAGTAAAAGGGAAGCATGTGTTTTTTAATGTCTTGCCATTCTTTTTTTTTTTTTTGTTTTTACATTTATCTTGTTTTACACCCATAATTACAGATTTATTATTTGTAATTGCAGCAATTACAAATAAGCTGAAGAAAATGACTAGGACTTCTTTTTCTGTGAATGTAATGATAATTGATTTAACCTGCAGATAACGTGTTAAAGCTCACTACGAAATTAAAGCAACATCAGACAAATTGGAGCCAAGTCATGCAACCATTGTAGTGCTTAATATATGGAGGTACAACATGGGTGGGAAAACAAGTGTTTGTTTTGGAGCAATATTCTGGAGTTGAGGGGAAAAACGGTGTGTGACAGCATATTCCTTTACATGTCAATTAATCACATTTTTGGGTGTAAAGCAGGAAATGCGCACTTAAAATCCCCTCGGCGGGAGGAGTTTTCGCCTGGGCTTCATTCTAATGGTGCCGCTGAAATACAACTCACCCGCTCTGAAGGTCAGGCAGAACGAGTCAGGTTGAAGAAAAGTGCGCGTCCGCTTCCCAGACCCACCGACCGCTTTCAAACAGGAACCGGGGGAAATAAAACCGCAAAGCAAAACAGAAACAAACGGCAGAAGCTCAAGAGTTGTAGGCGCCTCTGTATTTTCACATACTGACAGCGGACAACCGCTCGCACTCCGGTTTCTAAATTGTTTTCGTTTTGACGGTCGAGATGTTGTCACAACTCAAGAGCGTCTGCGGTCACCTGTGCCACCACCAATAGCGAACCGCTAATGGGATTGTGGGAAATGTAGTGTTTGCTCGCTCAGCTGTTCGTCGTCTTTTTGAACGAAAACGTTGTGACAGGTGGGTCTAAAAGTGAGATCGTTGGCTCTGCCTGTGTCGGAAAGGACCAGTCAAAGTCCAGACCTAAATGCGATTGATGTTCCCGGGTGTATTTCATCAAATCTCACTGAGTAGCTTGAGCTGTTTTCCAAAGAACTGGGGTGGAAAAAAAGTCTAGTTGTGGAAAGCTGGTACAGACCTCTCAAAAATATTCTGATGTAATTCCAGTAAAAGAGAACTGAATACAAGTGTAACCCACTTTTTAGTATTTTGTGTTTCTATAAAATTAACAACCATGCTTCAAGATGGTAAAACAAGTTACTGTGAGTTTTCTTCAAAAGAGCGCAGATTTAATGTGATTTAATTCACATTCAAAATAAAAATAAAATAAAATAAAAATCTCTTCCTTATAGACTTTTTTTTTCAAAGGATGAACACTTGCAAGATTCTGCGTTTCAGTTTCATTGGGAACTCATTGAACCACATTTGTACATGCGCGGCTGATATGCGATATGCGCTCGCATATGTTGAGCTCCAGCTCTGGACTTCACAACACACAGGATGGAACACAACATGTTGCTTTCGAGGCATGTTGTAATCTAGATTCCTGTTAGCAAAACAGGTATATCTCAGTGTATTTAACAAACAAGCCCATCAGATTTTAAAGGATAATGTTGTCTTTTGTCATAAAAATACCAATTAATAAGTTAAAGAAAAATGTTAAGTCTTCCCAACATAAAAAGCTTTAAATAGTTATTGCATGTAATACCAAGAGAAACCACAGGAGGGAGGCATAAACATTTTATTGTACTTAAAAGAGAGACCAATCTATTCCTTAAAGTTGCTATATGCGGTTTAAGTTAGTGGGAAGGGTTAAATTACTTCCCACCCACCATTAAAAACAAATGTTTGACAGGATAAACAGCATTGTTATCTATCAATCAGTCCATGATATCTTTATAGTTCATTTTCATTTAGGAAATAAATGAAAGAAGATTTAAGAAACTTTAGTGAGCAGTAGTTTTATTTAAATCCAATGTGCACATCATCAAAGTCACTTTCATTTGATAAAGCTAAACCACCATTTTACATACAATTAACCTAAACATCCAGTTGTCCTTTTGTAATTGATAAAACATCTAACAAGAATTTTAATACTTCAAGGACATGTTGTTGATTCAATTATGTCTATTTCCTTGGCAGTTAATCAAGAAAATATTTGACTGCAAATCAAGTATCATCAAAACTCTGGAAATGGTTAAACCAATAAAAATGGTAGCACTGTCCCCATCATCAAGAATAATTGATCAAACTATAACATTCTACCCAAATGCAGAACAACAATGTGCAAGAAGCATTGACCAAATAAACTGCTGAAGTGAAAAACCTGTTGAATCAGACGACAATGTCTAAAGTAAATGATATATATTGTCCCTTTCTTGTAAAACAAGAGATGAAAATAGTCAGGTGTGTCTCCTAGTAGAGATAAAGCAGAAACTGATTGAAAGGAATAAAATTCCCTTAATAAAATGTATCAAATCTCAAAAGGAAATCTGCCAAATAGGTATAATATGAGAAACAAGCATGAACCAACTGCTGAAATAACAGTACTAATTACTGCCCTGTTGATTTAATATTTCACCTTAAAGGAATCATCTGGAAAATATATATTTTCCAGATGTTTGTTTGCTTAATGATCAACACCAGTCGATTCAACCAAATAAATCTCTCTTAGCTATTACAACTGAAATATTCACATAATATCCTCAAGTCAGTGCTTCCTTTTTAAACATACAATAACCAAAATGTCCCATTGATTGCGATTTGGTTTTCTGTTTTATGATCATTGTAGGATCAACAGCAGGGTCCCTGATTTGCTGTGGTGGGTTCCAACAATCTTATATGTAGGGTAACGAAGGGTACAGTGGATGCCACCAGTCCATGAGCTTCACGCTGTGCACGGGATCTAAGACAACCTGCATCCCGCCTTGATCCCCTCTCTTCTTTCCCCGCTGCAGAGGCGAGTCCTGGAACACCAGACGGACACGGTGGTGACGCATGTCCGTGCTCACGTTGATCGTGAACTGTAAAACCGAGAACATCCGATTAGGGTGGTTGGTGTTGGAGGGAAAAATTGGTGGGTTAATGTCCATTTTGGAAAATAATAAAATATTACAATCTGCAGCTCAGAAACATCTGTTGTTCTGACTGCACAGTGAAACCGTGTTTTACATCACATACCGGCACATCTAAAACGTATAATAGCACACAAAAGTTTGATTTTTTTTTTTTTGTCATTCATTTTATAAAGTGAAACTAATTTATTTATTTCACAGAGTGAAATATTTCAAGCTTTTATTTCTTGTAATTTTGACGACTATGGCTTACAGATCAATGAAAACCAAAAGCTCTCTCTCAGAAAAATCAAACATTGTGGAACTGAAACACTGGAAACTTGTGGTGTCGCAACCTAATGCAACTTCAAACAGTGGTGAAGGGCTCTAAGTCTGGGTCAGAAGGCTACACAATCATGGGAAAGACTGTTGACTAGACAGATGTCCAGAAGACGGTCACTTTACAAGAATGGTGAGCCACAAAAGGTCATTGCTAAAAAAGCTTGTTGTTCAAAGAATGCTGTATCTCAGTCATCGAAAGTTGAGTCAGCATTATGCCCCAGGAGTCTAGGTCATAATACACTCATATTTTAAGTATTGCAATAAATGAAACTGTAATTTGGGGTTTCACCATCTGTATGCCAAAATCATCAGAATTTTATGACAAAGAAAGGCTTGAAATATTATAATTAACAAATGTGTGATGAATCCATAAGAGTCTGAATATATATATATATATATATATATATATATATATATATATATATATATATATATATATATATATATATATATTGAACTGTCAGGATGTCCATATTAATTATCATTTAAAGAATCAGAATAGCACATACTTGTGATAAAGCACAATATATGTGAAATAAAAGCTACTTGCCAGGGTAAGTGTGAGGCCCATGGCTACAGGGATGAAGATGTAGTTAAGTGTGGTGACCTGAAGCACACAGCAGTCAGAGTCTGGATTCATATGAACTTCTTCATATTGTTTGGGCAGATGCAAAGACTTGGCACAACCATTCTTGAAGTGTCCCTGCATGGATAGAGAATAACATAAGACTCAGAGAGCTGTGAGAGCACAAAAAAAGTGAGAGTTTACTTTAAAAATAGACATTCTGCTACCTGCTTTTTAAATTTGAAGTTGAACTCCCACAATGCTTCTGGTCGAGTCCCTGACACCTTTTTGACCCAGAAGAGAAAACACTGAAAGAACAGAGAATAGGCATTTAAAAGCACATATTTATAAGGTCAAATGTCAGCTGAAAAAACATTTTTCATCTTAATTTTTATATTTCTCATAAAAGTAAACTTAACAAAATCTGCCTTACATTTTAAGCATTTACATTGCAACCCTTGTTCTGTCACAGTGAAGATCAAACCACAAACAAATCAGATTCAATTTGCCTAGACACACCAGATATGTTTAAATTCATCTTTGAATGACCTACTTTTACACAGAGCAAGCAGGTCACATGAAACTAAATGTTAACATACCTTGGAATTGAGCAGCGTTGTGGGCGTGGATTCTGGCAGTGCAGGATTTTTTGAAACACGCAAGCTAAACGGCTCGTACAAATGGAAAAGAGAGCGAATCACACATGCCCGTAGACAGCGCATCCTATCTATAGAGTCAGGCTGGAGGCGAAACGGCAGATCAACTTCAACCCTGTAGTGCCTTTAAGAAAAGAAACAGCAAATGGGAAGATTTGAGAAAAAATATATTTACATTAATCTCAAAACTAACAATTAAGTGACAGGTCAATTTTTCCCATTGTTTCATTGTTCTACCCTTTTGAACAATTGAACACAAGGAAAATTATTGAAAAGATCCAGTAGGTGGCTCCACTTGTTGCAGTTCAGATACAACTCTCTGCTGTGTGAAATTAAGCATTAAACAAGGACGAGCAATACCAGCAATTAAGAGCCGGAATCCTGAGTGTTTTCATGCTTAGACACTCCTGATTTAAACAAGAAAAAACTGCAAGGATTTTGTGGAACTTAAAGCTGAGAAGATTATTCAGCTTTAATTATTCAGGCATTTCAAAGAAGGGGCACATCTATACACACACAGGACACCAGACTACCGCCGACCCTTTAAAGTGAAATCTCAAAATTTAATAAGATCTGATTAAATTAAATCAATTAGATTAAAATTGCTCCAAAATATTTTCAAACGTTGGCTTTTTTAAGATGAGTTCAAAACGTTAAGTGCTGTTACTAAACTGAGTAACTTCATTAAGTTTTAATACAATATAATACAGAAACAAGATTTAGTTCTTATTCTGAATATGATGCCGACTTAAAAGCTGTATTGTGAGCTTAGTCACATTGTGCATACTAATGCAACTTAGTGAACAATAAAAGAGCCAGGAAAACATCAAAGTGAAATGTTTTACTAAATTGTTTAAAGACATCACATAAAGTGAGACAATCATCCAGATGTCCATGCCTTGAAAGAACATCTCTTGCAAATACTTTTGAGTATTTGCAAGAGACATTATACATTACATGTATTTTGATTTTAAGACACACCTTACAAAGTTATGTTTAAAGATTCAGTTTGAAGTCAACTAAAAACTAGTCAAACCATGACAAACCATTCAGCCAATTCAGGTAAAAAAAAATCACCAGCATAATAAAAACTAAACATGACTGTACACAAACGTGAAAGGGTGAAATCCCTATTTAAAACCTGGTTTCCAACAATTGAATTAAAAATACTTCATAATGGATTTTAACACTTATAGCAAGTGTCATATTGTTTGCTGCTTTCCTCCAAAAGTTTGAAATCTTTTAAAAAGATTGTTGTAAAAATATAGTCATAATATTAATGGGTTACTTTTATTTTTATTCAATAAATCATATGCTTCTATTTTTTCCCACAATTTGAAAAATATTTCACTACCATGTTTCAAATTTTATTGTTGTGATCATTCTATTTAAAAACATTTTACTAATGCATAATCATATGGTGCATTTACTAACCTGAAAAGGTGAGAATTTTGTGTTTAGAATCTGTACATTTCTTCTCAATGTATTGCTATTGAAACTCATTCTTTTCAAAATTTCCTAGTGACCCCCAAACTAATCACCTTCTGTAGAGTCTGGTCCAGAAAGCCGCAGTGCAAGTGACTATCCACGCATTCCTGCAGATCAAAGAAAATTTGCACACATCCTCAGGGCGAATGTAGGAGGAAAGCACCAACCAAATATCTACTGGATAGTCCTCCCCATCACTGCTCTCACTGCTCTCTGGGGAGGCAAGACAGGAAACATCGAATAAATTTGAAATAAGTAAACCACTTTCACCATGAACTAACTCAAAGAAATCAATGAAACTGCACCTTTCTTTCTCTTGCTTTTCTTCTTGCGGGCCATTTTAGTTTCACTTTCCCCTTCGTCGTCCTCTGGGTCATCACTGCTGCCCACAGCGTCTGCTCTGAGGCTCGATGCAGAGGATAGGACTTCCTCCACCGCCCCCTGAGAGGCTTCCAACCCACACAGCAGTTTTACTGAAACATACGCGATTCACCGAATTAAATATTTTAGTCTCGTTTCCATTTAGGACACGGCAGTCGCTCTTCTGACAGTTTTTACCTTCTTTTTCAATCGCATTTGCGACAGCTTTCTTTACTCTACCCGACTTCACAACGGCTGGGTCAGCATTAGCAAAATCAGCAACAGTGACTGAAAGAGCAGGCAGAAAGTCTCAGAAATAAAACAAACAATGCATTCAGACAGTTACGTGTCAATGTGACTAAACCGAATGTATATAATGCTTAAGTTCTTGTCCGTCCAGGTTTTACTAAGTTGAACGTGACTTAAAAAACCCGAGTAACTGCAAACTCAGAGGTTCTGTCACAGATTAACGGCTAGCCTCCTCCCAGCTATGCTACCTGATTCGCAGCAAACGTCTCCGGCCTTAAACTTCAGCCGTTTTCGGTTCCCTTTCTTGGGCATGTCGATACCAGTGATACACAAACGACTAACGGGGCTGTGAGTCCTGCCATGGCTCTATGGCAAGCCGAGTTAAAGAGAAAGACAGAAAAATTTCAGGAAAATTAAAAATGGTTCCGCCAGGATCTTCAGCCATCATGGAATGACGTCACATACTAAAACCGCGAGAGTGAAGGCTGCTCGCGCTTCTTCTTCTCCTACTTTGAAATGACATCTGTTTAGTAGCGATACTGCCATCTTCTGGGATTAGGTGGAAGAGTTTATGGTTTAGACACTGTAAGCCACTTCCAGGTACCTTAAATCCTCTTGAGCAATCCTCTTCATACAAACAGAATAAAGTTTGGCCAAACTAATTCATTAATTTCAACAATGTTTTCTCTCTCCAGTTTCCTCAGTATGCTAGATTAATGGACAAAAGCATTCAGAGTTGTCCTGTCGACAGATTATTCCACCTTTTAATTAGAATGCAGTCTGCTGAACTACATTTTATGTTGTCACTCTTCTTTTGAGATTTCTTCAGTGAACATTTCTGAAAAACATTAATAATTTTACTTCCACTACATCATTTTTTTTTTTTTTTTTTACCACTTTGTCTATGGCAAATACGGCCCACAATAATTATAGGCCAACTCTCAGTAGAATTTTATTACAGCAGCGTGCTTAAGAGTTATCAGTCAAATCAAATCAGTTTTTATGTGTATGGTGCCAATTGCTTTTGGCATCATAAATATTCAGTGTTAAATATTCAATTTTTAATAAGTACTCATTTAATGCAGGGAAAGCTACAATATTTTAGTTTAGTTACTTTTATTAATACATTCATGATCTTGACATGGCCTGCAATGAAAATGAGTTTGACACCCCTGGTCTATGGGATAAAAGCCCAGTAAACTACACTAAAGCACTCTGATGTTTCTGAATGTAATGAGACACAAACATCAAAAAGTATAGTAATTTTTTAGATTACTAAAATTTTTTTTAGATTACTAAAAAATTACATCAAAATATTACAGTGTTTGAAATGGTAATCAATATAACTAGAGAGAAAAAGTTGATTGCTGACAACAGTCAATAGATACTATTTTTATCGTCCTTAACAGTAACTACAGCAACGTTGCATTGCTATGGTTACTGCAATCTTTGAAGTAATTGTTAAAAGAACTGAGCTGATTTTATCATGGAGGGAAGAGGAAAGACGAGGGCAAGTTTTAGCTGGAATCCACTGATAGCAATACACCAATAAAAAAATTCCATGAGTGCTGCTTGTCACATAATATTTACATCTAAAAGATTGGATAAAATTCTCTACATCCAAGATCCCATGATTTTCCTAAAAATGAATGGGTGCTAAAAATAATTTTTGCTTTGTGATCATTCTTTATAAATTTTGTACTCCTTTATACTCAAGTGGTATGGTTTTATTCAAGGCAGGGATAAATTCAGACCTGTTGGAATAGCAGATATTCAACTATAGCCATCAGATTCACAAATCCCATTTTGGAACATGCTGTCTTATCCTGATGTCTTCCTATCAAAAGCATTATACATTTTTTTAGCAATATAAGCTACAGCGGTTTGTCTGTGAGATCATTTCATTAGTTTGTGCTTTGCAGCACTTTAAATTTATACTGACCTTTGTAGCCCTAATGTATACAAGGAAAGACTTTGGAGATGCCTTGAAACATTCTTTAAGTCATTGCAGTTTGTACCTTTCCAAATTGCACTAATCTGAGTCATCAGGAGCATGGGAATGTGACGTTTTAGTTTGGGTTTCATCACTTTTGAGCTATTTGTCATTTTGTGTCACGATTCTTTGGATTTTGGATGTTAGTTTTGACTTCGCTTTGTGTTTTTTATAGTCAATAGATGGAGTTCAATCTTTTTTTTTTTTTTTAAAGTAAATATGTTTAACTTGGTATGGAATATATTCCACCCACTAACAAATGTCACAATAAATCAATTCTTAATGGCACCTGACAGTGGTTGAAATGTTATGCTGAAATCCCTGATTCATTCAAGATCCTGCAGGGTGCGCTGTGGACCCCATATGCATATCTGCTTGTAGCTATTGCTTGGTCAACCTGAAGCCACTGGATAGATGGGGGATCATGTCCCAGGAGCTGTCTAGTCAGGACTGTGCTCGGTCTTCCTGATGTAAGTGGATTGTGGACGTGCATAGTCAGTGTGCGCGCTCGTAGTAGGCACTCATTCATACTGGCTGTAGTGACAGTTGGAGCAGATTCCCTTGTGTGTGTACGCACAAGGGGGACCGTGTGTGTGTGTGTGTGTGTGTGTGTGTGTGTGTGTGTGTGTGTGTGTGTGTGTGTGTGTGTGTGTGTAAGTGTAAGTGGGAGGAGGAGTGAGCGTCGGTCCGCTGGCTGCGTGCAGGGATGGAAACGGAGAAGGCTAATGCAGAAAAGAGTCGCTCTCGCCGTCGCCAGCGATAGGGACATCCTCCTGGATATTTTGTGTTTTTTTCTGAATGCATGTGCGATGATATCCGTCTTTTTTTCGAGCACCGCCCATTTAGACCTACCCGTCTGTCTCTGAGCTGTCAATCATTTCACGCCGGGGACTCTACATGTGAGTGCATGGCGCGCCCGGCAGGGCGGATCTGCTCACGGGGTGGAGAAAACGCCGGTTAATATGGACAGAAGGTCAGCCATCATCTCCTCATCCCAATCGCAACGATAAGGTATGGCCACACAGACCCTGGAAACGCGTATTCGATGCATGAGAAACGCAGCTTAGCGGGGCTCCTGTGCGCATCTTGGGTTGGTTTGGCTGTGTGGCTGCGCGACGTTATTAGGCCCGCTCTTCTCATTCATTTCGAGACTGGACCTCGGGTTTGTAACCACCACGTCTCCCCCCCCTCTTTCTTAATCCTTTTGTAGCGACAGTGTCTCATAACGTCGCCGGACCCCAGAAGCGGGAAGATGATGTGCGAAGTGATGCCGACCATCAGCGAGGGAGACTCGGCTGGTCCTCCGAGAGGCACCGGCAACGTCCCGAATGGCTCGGACCAGGAGGCCAACTTCGAGCAGCTGATGGTCAACATGTTGGACGAGAGAGACAAGCTGCTGGAGTCCCTCAGGGAGACGCAAGAGACCCTCATCCAGTCTCAGGCGAAGCTCCAAGGGGCGCTGCACGAGAGGGACATGCTCCAGCGGCAGATCAATGCCGCGCTGCCTCAGGTGAGCAGGAGGTGGCTTCCTTTCAAACAAGCATCATTCAGTTATAGCCTGTGGCGATGGGGCGCCGTTAAGTTACACAGACAGAAATAATTTGGGATATTGAGCCTGTTATATGAGAAAAGAAATGGGGGTTCATTTTTGAAAGTCATATTTTCACCATTGAGTATGGTGTCAATGTGATTTTTGGAGGAAATAAAACATTTAGTTTCAAACAAAAATGTTTTAATTAGCAAGATAAATGTGTTTGTTTACAAACCGAATGCGTAGCTCCAACCTATGTAGTTGCTTCAAACTAAATATTTAGAAAATCAGTTCAAATTAAGTAAGACATATTGGACCCATATCTGTCTTACTTTTAACCCAGACTTGCTCTGTATCAAACCTACACCTGCAAGAGCCTAAAATATGAAATCCAGCCAGAAATCCAGCCACTGCATCTGGGCAGTGTGTTGTAATTGTGATGATGCAGACCTGACACCGATGGGAGTCATACCCATTTATCAAAAATGGTCACAATTAACTGTTGGAAAGATTTCTATTTGTGAAAGCTATGAACAATCATGACATGGTAACTCAAGGAGTACCACTCTACTCTTCTTAAAGTAACTGTGTTATCAAAGTACAATTGACAGGTTAAAACAGTTGAATGTGGGATGTCCAACACAGCAGATGGCCCCGCTAATTGATCAGCTAATATCAGGTTGCTGTACTCATTTAACAAAAAAGGTAACATTTTCTTTAAAACAAGTGTTTCAAAATAACTACAAAATCTGGAAAGTGTTTGTTCTAAATGTTCTACTTACGGGACTTGTACTAAAATAAAGTATGAAATGAATGTTATAACTCTTTAACGGTGCAAATCAAAGTAAGATTACTTTAATAGAATTTATATGATTGTTGTGCTTTCTTGCAAAGCAACCTGTGAAATCTGGTGAAATATTTTAGCTTTGCGTTTTTTGGTTAAAGCTGTGACACTGTGAAATTATGTTTCTAATCAAGGCTGTCACACTGGGAGTATTCATACTGACCCATGTGCAGTTGCAATGCTACATATTGCTCAGCTCTAAAATTGTGGCTTTCGTTTATAAAGGGCTGAGCCGCATGTTGGGAGCCCTGCAGAAAAGGGCAAAGCCCTCTTGTAATTACCTTAGTGCAAGCGACCTAACTTCTGTACGTGCTGACCTGCGTGTAACTGGAGTGAGATGAGCTGGTTGTAAAATCTGGTTGTGTTTCACATTTGCAGTCTTTGTGTGCGCGTTTCGGCTAAAGAGAGCTGAATAAGGGCTGCTGCAATCACTGTGCATGACGACAATGAATCCTCAGCACATAAAGCTGTGTTACCCTCCGACCCTCTGGTCTAAATGTGATGCATGATGTCACAGCGTGCCGAGTATTCGTCTGCGAGCGAGAAAAAGACAGAGCAGGGAGAAAAACCGTGCAGACTGAGAAACTGGCTGCTGCCTCTTGTGGAGGAAACATGGCTGCTTGTTGGAGCACATGGCCCTGGGCTGCTTGCTTCCACACACATCTGTGTGCATTTGTGTACATGTGTAGCTTTTGATGTGAGCTGTCATGCTTGCCTTCTAATCCCACATGTTTCTTTTTATTTCTGCAATAATACACATATTAGTTATGCAGTCACAGACCTACATGGACGTTATGATTGAGCTGTACATGTTCAGGGTATAAGTGAAATACTATTGAGCTACAACATTTATTCTCACACTTTACATGCTGTTGATACGATTTGACTAAAGATTTGGATATTGTTAAATCTCTTTGTTGGACAGTCTGCAAAATATGTATAATACAGGCAATTCAGATATATGTTTCTACTGCAGACCTTTTGCAAGTGCATGATTCCTGGTCTGTTTTTCTTTTCCTTATGAAGAAATAACTTGGATGGTGCAGTCCAAGTTTAACCTATTTCTCCTGTGCTTATGACTGTAATTTACTGCTCTGCACTTACTCCTGCAAAACAAAATGTATATTTTTTGGAACTTCAAGAAAAGTAAGGGCAGAATGAGCTAAGAGAATATGAGGCCAACAAAAAGAGTTGGTGATACTGATATGTAAGACTGTTATCTGCTTATAGATTTTCTTTTAAGTAGGAAATTCATTACTTCTTTTAAAAGAACTAAAATTCTTATGATTTTCCTATTGAAGTAAAATTTGCTCTGATTTTCATGTAGATCTGAAACAGGCAGAATTAACATTTTTAATGTATATACGAATGTCACTCACGGAGTTTGCATGTTCTCCCTGTGCATGCGTGGGTTCTCTCCGGGTTCTCCGGCTTCCTCCCACAGTCCAAAAACATGACTGTCAGGTTAATTGGCCTTCCCAAATTCTCCCTAGGTGTGAGTGTGTGTGTGCGTGGTTGTTTGTCCTGTTTGTCTCTGTGTTGCCCTGCGACAGACTGGCGACCTGTCCAGGGTGAACCCCGCCTCTCGCCCAGAACGCAGCTGGAGATAGGCACCAGCAACTCCCGACCCAGTTAGGGAGAAGGGTGACGGAAAATGGATGGATGGACGAATGTCACTTCTACGTAAATTAAATAGCACATTACAGATAACTATGTTTCCTTACTTGTCCTTCAAAGTAAAGTGGTCGATGTTACTGGCTCATCAGCTCAGGTGTTGGTACACGTTCATATACAAATCCCTTCCTCCTTTTCATCAAAAAAGGGAATCCAATTATCAAACAGAAACCAACTGTGTACAAGTGTTTCTACTTTTGTTTTCCTGTAAGTTGCTCCATTGTGTGATCATAATATGTCCTTGCCAGAAGTATTGAAGTATTTTGCTCATTCAAAATTCTTTTACCTCATGTTTCTGATAACTACCACCACTGCAGGTGTAAAACAAATTAAGCATCAAGACATATAGACTCTTTATGCTAATTTTTTTTGTGCATAATGGGCCACTCTCATTCTGAAAGTCAGTGTGTCTCCTCAGAAAGAAGTCTACAAACGTCTCCAATTAGACAGAAGACACATAAAATTACCAACGATACACAAAGAAGGATTTACTGTCAGTTTCTCATCCATCAGACATCCTATATATTGTTGAGAGTCAAAAGTTTCTGTAATCATTCTTCCAGTTTGTGGACAGCTTTCCGAGAAGATAAGGCTCTTATAGCTAAAATCCTGCATTGTATTAAAAATGCAACATTCTTTTAGTTCTTGGGTGTCTAGGTGAAATCATATTTATGGCAGTATAGTGCATCTTGGTTGGGTCTCCCTTTTATATGAGATCTATGATCTCTGAAACCTGGTCAAAAAAAGGAAACGCATGAATGCTCTTGCTTCAGCTCTTCAAAAGCTATACAGCCTGATGCATTTCTGCATGCTAAGCTTTGGAGTGGTCGATCCCCACACACACCGAACCAAGAGATGTTGCCACGGATGGGGTGGGGGTGGGGTTGGTGGGTAAAGTGATGGAGAAAAATGAGAAAAATCTCTGTTGGAATTGATTTCCTCTCAGTTTAACTGCTCGGCTGAGGAATGAGGATTGCCTGTTTTCGATGCATTACTGCGCAAAGAGCAGGGTGTAGTTTATAATGATGAGTGGGAAGTGTGGAAAAAACACACACTGTAGCTGATGTCTCAAGTTCAGGTGTGATGAATATATTAGAGCCTGCTGGTGAGGCTCCTGACCCCCTGTATCCTATTCTGTCAGTGGAAATTAGGCTAACTTCTCTCCACATGGGCGCTACTTGTGTATTTATGTCCCCAGGTCAACATAATATCACAGGTTTTGGTTTTGCTCCAGTCTCCACTGTTATGTTGCCCTTGAGTAAGCAGTGGCTGCAAATGTGAGCTTTTTTTGTTTAAGTATGCCTTTTCAAGCCTGTTTGGTGCTCACTCCTGCATACATTTTAGTATTGTAGTAAAACCTGATCTAAGAGCTACTTTGTTCCCTTTTCTCAGATGTTTTATTTCCACCCTCTGAATAATCTGTGTATGTGTGTATGTGTGTTTGGTCTTTATAGGTTTCTTGACTCAGTGGTACTAGTCTGACCCAGAACTGTCAAGTCCATGTTTCTCTTTAAAAACATGCAAACTCAAACTCGTACAAACAAACAGGACGAGCGACTCTAAATTCAGGGATTTATTTTGGAGCGTTGTTTCACTTGAAAAATACAGAAACCTCCATCGCAACTTGCAGCAGTGCCCATGCTTCTGTGTGCTTCTGCAGCGTGATGAAAATGGCACACCACAGACATTTCATCTCCCAAGCACACATGTAACATATTCGTATAGGCAAGAATGAATATGTTCATTAGCTGCAGAGAATAGAATTTCAGATTAACATGTCAGCCTATTACTGAACATAATGCTCCTACTACAGCTCTAGGAGACGGGCTTGCCATAGACAAATTAAGCCATAAGAACACACAAGCGCCTGCACACGCGCGTCAGGCTTACGTTGGGATTCTGGCATCGCACACGCTCAAGCACATTGTTCGTTTTGTGTGTGAAGAAAACTGTTCCGACACCGTCAGAGGAAATGTGCTGTAAAGCAGCAGCGTGTGCACATGGGAGCGTGCTGTGAACAGGACAGAGAGTGGACGAGCATCATGTGCCCAAACAAAGCAGGTCATGGTTCCTCTGCTGTCACTGGTTCCTCAAAGCTTATTGAAGTGTTCCAAAGAAAGCAAAACTAAATAAATTGTAACATATAAAAATATGCATAGAAAGAAAATTTAACTTATTTAAAATGTATTCATAATTAACTAGTTGCGACACTAGTTGTTATTGCTAGTAGTCCACTATTCCCTATTAAGAGTAAATTGTTTTGAAAGATGTCTATGTAGTGTACAATAGTGCGTGGATGTACGTGTGTATATGTGTGTTTAGACACCTGTTCCGGTCAGACACAACACTAGCTATTTTTGCCACTGTACACGAGCCGAGATAAAGATACACACCTCAGTGTCCTTCCAAAACAATCGTCTCTGTTTCACTTTCACCCTCTCTGTCTCCACACCGATAAACACTTACATGCTCACATGTACGTAAGGTTCCATGTGTTTTGTTGTTCACGCACGTCAAGAATAGTTTTTAATCGCTGTGCTTTCTGTACGCCCTTGTGTGGACTCTTCAACTGTCAGACAGTTTTTGTTAAGACGACCATGTGCCTCTGAGGTTACTGTGTGTGCAAAAGTTTCCACCCTTGTTTTCCCTCTGATGCTGCCAGCTAAAGCTTGGCGAAATCTCCCTTTAGCAGCAGGTCAAATCGATTTACAAGCCTCTTCATCTGGCACTCTATTATTAGTTCCCTACTTTTCATACAATGGTGTCTTTCTATCTGTTGATCACTCTTCCTCAGCTCATTTCACTCCTCACTGACCCAGGAGTCCAGTAATAGTTCCCTCACGCTGTGGTCATAATGTACTGCTGCTGCTGTGGTTATCTGTTGACCAGTGCACGACAGAGTAGCACCAATAGGATGACCACAGAACATTTTATATGTATATATATATACATATATATACATATATATATGTATATATATATATATGTATATATATATATATATATATATATATATATATGTTTGTAATATATGTAATATATATATTACAAACAGTAATTGTAACTGTTTGTTTTAGATCATCTACTACAGTTTTTGAAGAAACGTGATTGTGTTTATGTACTCTGAGGCTATCGATTCAAAATTCCTGTAACACAAATGCCCCACCAGTAGGTGGCGATTATGTCGACATAAAGGACATTAAAATGAGAAGGAATTACATCCAAAGTATGGCTAAGGAAATTTTGGGAGCAATTCTGTCTTTGCGTCTAATTTTAGAAAGCTGTGCAAGTAAGACTTGCACAGCTTTGAACATTTTCCCCTGTGAAAATTAATTTCACTTCGTGACACTTAGAAGATTATTTTGTAGAGTTATAGTTAACCCTACTGATGTTGAGGATGACCAGCACCGCATTGCAGTGTGTTTTTTATCCAGCAGTCTTATAGACTTTTCAGCAGGAATTAGAGATGAACTCACTGATGGACATTTTTGGATCCAGACGCGAGCATTCTGCATGCTTTAAATGCTGCTCTGCTCCAGATTCAAGCAGATGAATTATCTACTATCTTCAAGTCTTAGAAGTCCGCTACTGACCCACTTGTTTCACCTAATCATTAGGACATGCACTCATTTTTAGTGCATGTTAAACATTACACATTAAATCTGACTCAAACATATAGCATGATTAATTATTGCCTTTATGTGGCTTTCAGTCTCAGATTTTTGCCCACGGCATTTTATTTCTGCAGTTCATATTCTGCTGTGTAATAGCAAGAAATGCAAGAAATTTAAAAACACTCATGTCAACCATTAAATATGCTGTCAGAACTGCTGTCTTTCAGATCAGACATGTCAGAGCGGTTTGGATGTAGTGCAAGTCTCAGAAAGGGGGAAGTAGATCACAGATGATAATTTGTGCTCGTCGCAATGAATAAATACATGCACTTAAAACCTCTATCCTTGTGCTAATATTTGGGTTGGCTAAGATATGCCAGGAGATTTTACATTATTTTATCAAGGCCAGCAGAAAGGAGCCTTGCAGGTTTGGCACTTAGCCACCATAGTTACTGTTCTAAAAGTGTGTTGTGCATGCTGTTGTAGTCCGAGAGTGTGTGTGTGTGTGTGTGTGTGTGTGTGTGTGTGTGTGTGTGTGTGTGTGTGTGTGTGTGTGTGTGTGTGTGTGTGTGTGTGTCAAAAATAATATATGGTAAAATACTGAGGAAGGAGCTCCAAGGTCTCAGTGCAGTATTTAGAGGTGGAAAAGCATATCATAACATATTATAACTTTTCAAGAATAAACACTTACCAAGGAATTAAATGAACTCAAATTAATTGTCAGCTGCTATGATAATTAAATACACCAACAATTTTTTGTTTGCTGAAAATGCAAACAAAATGCTGCCAGTTCTAAGCTGCAAAAAAGAAATGCTGCCTGAGATCAGATTATAATAGATTTCAAACAATACATTTAATTCAAGTCAGATTAATTGTGTAACTCAAAGTGGGATTTTTGTTTTTTATTCACAGTTTGGCTTTCTCATAAATAAATGTCAATGGCTCTATCAGCTCACCAACCTGGGATCTTCAAAGACTCAAATTTCTTTTTCCAAATGTCTCTGTCCCATCCTATGTGCGTGTTTGTAATATATGCAAGTGTGTATGGCCTACAGCTAGTGTTGCTTATGCATGGATGGTGGAAACAGCTTTGTGCGCCCTGATAGGAGGATATTGAGGTGAGGGGAGGAGGAGGCACTGGCAGATGTGAAATTACTATGTCTCATTGGTCTGTTACTGAAGCTCAGATCTTATGCTGTTTGTTATGTAAGTGCCAAATAGTGGAGCTAAGGTTGAAAGAAATTGGAGCATGAAGTGAGCAGCTGAACGTCACCAGGAAGCTCTGTTGGGGAGAGAGAGTAACACAGGGCCTGACACTGAAACAAACAGAGGCGGTGCAGTGTATCTAGGAAGTTTTTAAAGAGGGCTTAATGGAGGCCAGTGATGATCTTGGAGTGTCATCAAAATAAAACCCAGACAGGAAGCACAAAGTAGAATAATCAAATAATCATATGTCTACCTTAAATGGTTGTTTTTATTGTTTTACTTAGTTGAGCAGAAGTCCTTGTAGAAAAATGTCCTCTGCTTTTTCTGCTTTACAATGTGTCACTTCAGTAGCATGCAAACTGCACAGCAGAGATGCCTTGTTTTCAGAACCCACCTCTTTCAGCACATCTTACTAGTGGTAACTCCAATCTCTTTTTCTTAAGTGTAAATTACATTGCTATATCATGTAGTATTTTTTATCCTATATATATAATCATGAACAGGAAGTAAAGTTGAAAAGGTTTTGGCTCCTGTGCCAGCCAGATTAGCATGAGCCAGGAGAAAGCTTTGGACTCTGGACTGTTGAGAGTGATGTTGTTTTGTTAGTTTTTTTGAGTTTGCAGGTATGTATTATGGATGTTGCCAGCTAAAATGACACAAGAGTCATGAACGTGTGCAGTCATTCATGACTCTGTGCCCATTTTCTCATTCACCCATTTTGGGGTGAATGAGAAAAGCAATGTTGTTAATTATTTAAAGCGTCACTGGCTAAATTTTAGGCATTAAAATATTTACAGACTGTATTTCACCCAGAGGCAAAGCTTCTTTTTAAGAACTATTAAACCCTTAAAAATAAATGAAATCTCTCCCAAATGCTGTTCCAAGTTGCTCTGAGTGCAACAAAATTTAAATTGCGATGAAAGACATGCTATTACACTGCACACATAGCGGACCTCCATTAATACCTGACACACTCTTTAAAGATGCTTAGTTGCCTATTTTCAATAGTTTATTCATAAACTATACCTTAATATGCATTAATAAGCACAGTAGGAACCATATCAATGCTACCACAGAAGCTAATCTCTATAGTCTTCCTTATTTCCACTCTTGGAGGTACAGCCAATCAGTGCCAAGGAAAATAAATGCAGCTCCTGGATTGGCTGTTTTGCAAATGCCGGCCAGTAGCGTGTCAACCAGCTCTATGTATTGGCATTTCAGTTTCCCAAACTACATTTCTGTTGAATATTTTAGGTACGCTTGACAAAAGATATCTGTAAATAGCAGCTTTTCCATGAATAGGTTGTTGAGTATTTGGATACTGGACCACAGGTAACCAGATGCTAGGTGCTGTAAAGCTCAAAATTAAGTCAGTATTTTCTTGTTGAACTGAGACCAAATTAGAAGGTTCTGTTACATCCTCCAATCATGGCAATTATTTTATCTTCAAATTTCAGATTTCATTCAATGTTCAAAAAACTGGAAAAAAGAACTGACCACTTCAAATGGCATATTTTTGGAAGAATGTTTAGAAACTTCCACACTTTGATTTGCACAGTCCCACATAACTTGATGGTAGAGATGTTACAACTAGAATAACCTGCAAGTCTAACTAAAAATTTGCCTCATAACAGCTGACTAACCGACACCTCTCTGCCTTATCATCTCTATGACAACCCTTCATCTTGACTTTTTGGAAAATTTCATCCGCTCTTCACGCCGTTATCCTGAGTCCATTATGTTGTCCCTGTACTGATTTGCCCTCTTTGCCAAAGCTTTACCAGAGTCTGCACACAGTTCTTGACCCCTGCGCGCTGCTAGATTATCATTGTCCAAAGCTAGCTCCCCTTTGCCGCTGTGTTACAACCATGAATTAGATGCTCCCCCTCTCAGTAGCATCCGTCCTTCGCTCCCTCCATCCCTCTGCCAGGGCCATCTGGCTCTCAGCACTATGCACATTTAGCTCAGCCGGGTGCCAATTTGTCCCTGCGGCTGCACAGGAGAGACGGAGGGAAAGGAAGAGGAAAGGTGAGAAATCGAGATAGACATACATTATGGAGAGAGTTTTAGCAAAGGGAAAATAAGTCAGAATGAAAACTGAATCAAGCATACCCGACGGTCCCCGGAAGCGAAGGACATGCGCTGGTAATGGGAAGAACAAAAAGCCACTTTATCTATGTGTGTATGTGTGTATCTCTCCTTGTAATAAGAGCAGAGTGATTGGAGCTGCAGGACCACCAAAGGCAAAGGCAAGAGGGATGAAGGAAGAGGCCAGGAAAGGACAGAATGAGAAAGACGAGGAGGAAGAATGGAAACGGGGTGATGCGAGATGAAGTTTTCCAGCCTGCAGTTAAGCCCACAGTGGCCCTGCCGTGTCTAACAACCACACAATTGGAACTCTGTCAGTTCACTTTCCCTGCTGCAACTCTCACAGAATAAAAGATAAGGCATCCGAGGGTGGGATGGAGAGGGGTATGGTCGAACGGCTGGAGTTAGCAGTTTAAACCCAGGGGAGATTACATCTTTGTCAGAAAAAACAAACAGGATATCTTAAAAGTGAAGGTTGTACTGTCTATAACTGAATGCATCAGCTGAGACCCAAAACCCATAATATGCACACTCTCCTATAGACAAAGAGGTCGGGGGGTGACTCTATACATCACCATTTTTTCCCAGAGAGAGATTTAAGCAGAAGCAGAGGCAGAAGCGTCTCAAGCTAAGTCCCCAGCTGGACCCTTAAAAGGATTTAAAGAACTTCAAAATGCTTCTTCTGCTCCATGAAATAGAGCTTGTCAGTGTCTCACAACAGAGCACAAACCCCCCACTGCTGACTGTCAATAACACACACATACACGCGCACACATGCTGAAGCTGCACAGAGCATGCCTCTGCAAGGGAAATACAGGATTTAAGGGAAGGACACAGTGGCGGGATAGATGCGTATGTGCATTTCAATTAAACATGCTATCATCTGAAGTAGGTACATTTTTGTCTGATTTCAGTCACGTTTTATGTGTGATAAAAATGAAGCATCAAGATGGGTTGTGTGGTAATTAATGTGTTTATTACTCCACTTCGTCTCTAGTATGATAAAAACAAATTCAGCCTGGTAAAAACCAGCGCCTTGTCCTACAATATTTGCTTCATCCAGAGGGTCTGGGCTCTCAGCTGTTGAGAAGCTGTTGCTTCCTGGAGGCATGGATTGGGTTGAAGTTTAAAATTTTACCCAGTTGTTAATGTTTGTCCTTATATATATATGATGCACCCATTTGACACTATAAAAGCTTACCAGAATTTGTCTGCGCCTTAAACAACTATCCCTCACTGCGAAGAGAGTTGAGCTGAGCCGAATGAGGCAGCTGGTAATGTTAACTTAATATTTGAAGGCATGGCCAACACAAACTGAACGGCTTTGCTCCCTTCCTCCCTTACCATTGCTAAAACTGCAGGCAGACTAGATTTCTAAAACAGGACAGAAAATTCATGTTGTCGTTTACGACTTCTCTTTCTGATCACTGATTGGCCCAGTATTATGCTGCCTTCAAGTTCATATGTAAAAATATTTATACCTTTCCATATTTTGTCATGTGGGAACCAAAAATCTAAATTTATGTGTTGAAATTTTATATGACAGACTGACACCATGACTTTTTGCACCTCTCATTTTTCTCAGGTTATTTTGCGCACTCTTTATTAAACCATAGTTTAAAGTAATTAGTAATTATTTACTCATAAGCCATCAAAAATATGATCATGTGACAGAAATAATCAGTTGCAACCATTTAGAGTTGCTACTCTAAATGGTATTTTGAGAGGTATTTGATACCAGGAATGGAGGGTTAAGTCTCTTCTATTTAATTAATTAGATGCACTAAACAAGGATCAGAATCAATAGACACTGAGTGTTAATGTTACAGCTTAAGAAAGTGTTACACAATTTAATTATAAGTGATGTGTAAAGGATCACTTATCTCCATAAATCTGGTTGAGTGCGAAAAGACTACAAAAGCTGACAGAGAGAATTGACCCGGCAGCTTTGGATTAATACAGACATCTGAAATGACTGACTTTGATGCCCTAGATTGAGCAAAGGCATCAACATGAAGTTTATTTTATTTCTGTTTGGTTTTAACTAAAAATGACTACAAACTAATAGATGGCAAGTGCTTTTTTTCTCCATTTATAAGGGCATACTAAATAAAATAATGAACTAACCTTAAAAAGAAAGACAGTGCAGTACTGAGAAAATAAGAATGAAATTATAATTATGCCTAAATTTTCTGTGGTTTTTGAAAATCTTGACAAGGTACCACTTTGGCACCCATGTTTTTTTTCTAAAAATGAAGAGTAATATTATTAGAATAAAAAGCAGACATTGATAATTATTTCAGTGCGTTTGATGTGGTTTTCCAGTGGGTCAGTTGGCAACACTCTTCTGTAATCTGGACCTTACACCAATGAATAAATGGGAATCTCTGCCTGGAAGCACAAAGACAGCTCTAAATAGCTCTGCTCATTCTGAGTCACTATTGTATCACTCTCAGTACTAAATATAGACCTAAATAAACAACGCTTTATTTGTGTGCTTAGAGTTAGCCTAAAGGTATTTTAAATACTTCTGAGTCAGTGTTTTTTTCACTCTATTTCCTTCCCTACCAACCAGAATGGAAACCATCTTTGAGTTTTTACATTTTAAACAGTATGTTTTTTTTAAACAATATTTGGCATTATGGTGTTTTAACACTTCTGTTTTGTATGTCCAAACAGAATAAAACAAGATATTGTTCTGTGCGAGTTCTGAAACAATGCAAATAACTTGAGATTAATCAAAAGATATAACACCATGCTAATAAAAGTGAAAAATATGCATTAGCTGAGCACTCTTGCGTTTTGAATTAATTAGCTTCTATTGGATCTTTCGAGTTTTCAAAGTTCATTCTATTTTGTTTGCCAATTTATTGTAAATTTGAATGTAATTTAAATGACCAGAAGTTCTATCTTCATAAGTCAAATCACTAAATCATTATTTGGGAGCAAAGAAAACAATGCAACCCAAGACCATCACACCATCTTTCATTGTTGGCGCTTTGTCTCAAATGGTTTGCTGGTTTTTCACTGCAAAACCAACATAGCTTCATCTTTGTGTCATCAGACGAAAGAATAATTTCTCAAAAGGTTTTAGTGGAACATCAAGATATCTTTAGTGTGATTTTTGGTCAGCATGGGTTTTGGCCTTGAAACTCTTGAAACGCCACTCTGGATGTTATTTTTGCCCAGTACTTTTCTCATTTCATGCAGAATTTGGATGTTTTGCTGTTTGGATGTTTTGCTGTTTGGATGTTTTGCTGATGTATTGTAAATCTCTGGATTCACAAAAGATTTGCTCTTGGAGTAATTTAGGTAGCCCTGCCTAAATGTAAGCATTATCAACTTGTTATAAACGCAGCATTTTTAAAAACATTGTTACTCTGGAAGTTGTTTTTTTTTTTTTTTCACACTGACCTAAAATCCTTGTAGAGTACCGTATAATAAACAGCTATGACTTTAATATAACTCTTTGAATGTTGCTCAGTTATTAGCCTCGGTAAACCAAAGCCATATAAAATGGTCAAAGTGATAAATGACCTACACCGAGTCAGCACCTCCTGGTATTGTACATTTCTAACTAGGATGATGCATCACAATCACACATAGTCACGGTGGGCAAATAAACTCACACGGTACCTGCAGAGTTAGATTTATCTCAGGAAAATTGCATGAGCTTGCTGTGAGTTAGAAGTTAGCCATGCAATCAGATGCCAAAGCACGCATGGCAACGTTCGCTGACCTTATTATAGTCCAGGGCTGATTCAAAGAGTGGGAGTTCACCAAGTACTTAGTGAAGAGGAGGACGAGAAATTTCATGTGCCTGTGCATCCACAGAGGTCCTTGGATCATCTTGTCTCTGCATTAAATTGAGACCTATTTATTCAGCACCACCCACAACATGCCTCAGTTCTCAGCTGCAGTCTGTTATTCATTTGCTTCCAGCTCCATTCACAGATATGTGGGCTGGGGCAGACACTTGGGGATGACTTTCATCCACTCAGACGCTCAAATACAAACTCCTGCTCCTGATTCACTGAGGTTTGTCACAATGAGTTTAATTCGTGTGTCTGTGCGCGTTTCTCTTTGAGAACGATGAAGACTCGATATCCCAATGATTCAATACATGAAAAAGTGTGATCTCATCTGTCTTCAAAGGATTGCTCTCCTACTGTTGTTTCTGCTTTCTCAGTTTCATTATTTCCCCGTCTTTCAAGCACCCCGCTCCACGCCTTATCGGTAGTGATGGCTGCAAGCGAGTGTGCTGAGAGGTCTATTAGTTAGCTATCATCCTGTAATGCTTTAGATCGAGCAGCCAGGTCCTTGTACGTACAGCTTGCCTCTGACTCTACAAGATGAGGCTACAGATACAGGGAAGCTAAAAAGGCACAAACTCTTCACAGAATGTGTTCATCAAAACAAGGCGGGTTGGTTTTTCGATTTAAATGTATTTTTGTTAGACAAAACGGAGTGATGGTTTAATTAACCAGTTTTTTTTCACCAGTCATATGTCATAAAAATATTTGGTCTGTTTCCATATGTCCTTTTAGCAGTGATGGCTGTTCACTGAACTGACCTAATCAGCTCTATGAGTCTTCACATATTCACAGTATCCTCTCTTGTGTTTGTGTGTGTCCATTGATGATGAAGGTCAGTGAGCATTGTGGTTCTTCATTGTAATAATGGGGCCGTGACGTGGTTTGCCCAATGCAAGATGAGCATCATTCACACTTAGCTGCCTCGCTCTGCCCTGCAACATCTCATCTTGCCCTCATTTTCACACTTCAGTGACCTTTTCATTTATGCAGACTTACTCTCACTCATCCTGTTCCTCTTACACAATCAGACATGAATCGATCAAACACACTCTAGTAGTGTCTGACACACTTGCCAGATGTTTAAAAAGCAGTATATACGGGGAGACTTTTCCCCGTATAAAAGTTTTCCCGTATTGTCTCACGTCATGACCACAGACACTGGTGTACCTTGTAGGGGTTTTATGTGGTAGACCAACATGAAGTTGTCCATAAATGTAAAGTGGAATGAGTTTTCTCAAAGCTCTTGTTTCCTCTGGCGCCTCTAAAACAAACCAGTTGTCACCAGAGGTTCTCAAACTAGATTAGTACAGTATATCTATGTGTGCTTTAATCTCCAAATAAATCAAGATGTTCTGTGAGCGCCTCAGACATTTGTTAGACACCATTGGTGAAGAAGCACAATGATGAAGACCAAGTGGAGAAGCATAAAGCTCACAGAGTACTGTTCAGTCAATTATTAGGAAAAGGAAAGAGCAGGACACAACTGTAAACCTACCAACATATGGCTGTGCATCTGAACTGATGGGCCTGTGCAAGGACAACTTTAATCTGAGAAACAGGCAGTAACACTGGAGGTGCTGTCAGTCAATCAAGCAATCAATTACAGAGCACTTCATACAGTCGGGTCTCACACAAAGTGCTTGGTAGAGGTCAAAGACAAAAAAAAGACAAACATTTAACCTCTAGATGCACACACAACAAACCACTCAAAAATAATGCTTATCCAGTAAACAAACAAGTAATTAATTATAATAAAACTCAGGAATTGAAAGTTTGCTAAATCAACAAATTAAAGATTGAAAAGAGGATGGGAAATGCTGACTACGAGCCGTTCACTCTGCAAATATGGCATTCCCTTGAAGAGGAGTGCTGAAAGTAGGATCGCATAAATCTGAAAAACGTTTTGTGTTAAAATGCTAATGCCTTGAAGGTTTTGGTTGTAATGTGAAAAGAAATTTAAGAGAATATAATGTAGTGTGCAGTAGTTTTGAAATAGATTAAAGAAAAGCTTTTAAGTGAGAAGTGGCTGCAACTTTTAATTAACCCATCACCGGTCGTGAGGACGCCGGATCCTTCATGCACCCATTGACTCACATGTAAGTGTTTTAAGAGCGACAGTTTGATTTCGGGTCTGAATGTATTTAGAGTTAATCTGACGAGCTTTAACTTTATGACCTCTGTCAGTCAGGTGAAGTGAAAAATATTACCGATCCAGTTATAATGTTGTCTTACATTATAACTGTAAGACGACAGTCTTACTCGCAATGTGTTATAGACAGGAAGGGAACGTTCTGTTCTAGAAGTTGATGAGTGGGACGCAGATAAAGTGGGCACGTTTAAAGCTTTAAGTGAATAAGATAGCTTGAAGGCTGAGTCACAGCATCTTCACAACTTCAGCCCCTGTGTTATGGTCTAAGTCTGCTAATAAGTACATAGCAAAAACTGGTCCAAGAAAGAAGCAATGGTGAAGAGGAAATACAAGCACGAGCAGGAGAAGCTTGTTGTCCACATAGTACTGTGGAGCTCTAGACTACATCAAAAATATTCATAATAATAGGTTTAATTTGGGATTTCTTAGCCTGAAATAGAAAAAATAAGGTAATAAAGAAAGACTAAGATATAGAAAAATGCCCTAATATAAGTTATGAGAAGACCATATTAAAAGAAGACATCTGTGCCAAAGCCCAAAATCTGTTTTCATCCTCCAATAGTTCTGTCCGAGTTTCAGCCATTTCTTTTTTGTCATTGCGGCTTGTTCATTTGTCTTCTATCTGAATCTGTTTCCTCTCTCCAGGCCTATCGAAACTCACTGAGCCTCTTGTGTCGGCCAATTAATGGCAGCATGTTGCCTTTATTTTCCCCTTCTTTATCTCTGCCATCTTGCGTGTTCTGAGTTATGGGGAAAGAAGGGGACCCTCGAGGGAACACAGGCTCCAACAGACACACACACACACGCCCACGCACGCTCTGACACACACACACACACGCACACAGACACACACACACACAGATACATGCTCCTTCGTACCCACAGATACATGCTTTAATTGGTCCAGACTGACTTTGGTTTTACTGCCAGGTTGATGAGTGTGTTGTATCATGGTTCACACACACAATAAATATAAATTGTTGTACAGTCAAGCAGTGGATTTTTTTGTTGTTTTTTTCATTGCAGTTTTCATTTTGGTCTCCAGCTCTTTACTGTGACTTTCAGCGACACTCTGAAAGTAAGCAGTTGGGTTATCATAAAAAAAACTAAAACTCAAAGGACACAATAACATTTTTAGCGCTTTGGGGAATTAAAAGGTTTTTTGCTGTTTTTTTTATTTTTTTTTTTATTTTAAGGAAACCAAAAGAGCAAACAATATTTTTAGATGTCCCAATTAGTGCAAAACTAGTAATTAGTTGGCAAGTCAATAATAAAGAAATATTAACTTATCTTAGAAAATAGTAAGTAAATAAATAAATAAAGAAGATTCAGTTCCCATATTCTGCATTAAATCTGTTTCATTTCTAGTTTGAAATAAGACAGGCATCTCTCAGAAAATAATAAAACAATATAAAAATAGTATCAATTTTGAAACTTAATATTTCTTTATTTACATTTGAACAAAAATAGCATGCCAAAACTAATCTAAAAGTGCCAGGAGAACGAATAATTTCAGGCTTCACTTGCTGGATGTTTTAATATAAACATTTTCTAAAGCAAAAGGATCTCATGACCTGAAACTCTTCATTTGCTGAACTGATTTTGACTATTCTGGAATTAATCAGGACTTCTTCAAAACTCTAAGAATAACGTTTCTGCGCTATCAGCCATAGCTGCAATCCTAAACTTTCTAATGATTAATCATACGTGTGTGTGCTGCTAACACTAAGCAACAGATGGCCAGTCTTTAAGAGGCTTTGTCAAGTTTGTGAGGTTATCCGACTTTGTATTCACCTTTGTTGCACAGCTTATGTTTTTGCTTATCGTAGCGCTTTGGATTTGTCTGTTTTGTCAGTCCAAACAATTTATAAAATCACTTATGTTTTATATTTTTAACCAAAAGGGAGTGCCAAGACTCTTCCCTGGACATGCTTGCCTTGTTGTAGTTATTTCTAAACGATCCCAGCTTACAGATTTGGATGTCTGTTATCATTTTTGTGCCTATTATACTGCAAGAGGGCAAATGGCTGATCATTGGTGTGTCTGCCCTGCTGCTTGTCTGCCAACTTGGGAGTTTGGGTTCTGCCAGCTTTTTATTGATTTTAATGCAAATTAGTCCATTTTTAGCATAAATATAACAGTGGCAGTAAACCGAGATCTTTGTGAAAACAGAATAATTGCAGAAAGCTTCATATAAACCTTGTGATATTTTACTTAATTGATGGGACTTTGTTGTGTTGTCTGTCACGTTAGTGTCCTGCGGTTCTTCTGTGGCACCCATTATTTATGAAAAGCATGTCGTTCCCACTTGCTTCAAACTTAAGAGCATTGTCGTAACCATCAAAGCTGAAAGCCTGTGCCGTGCTGTGCATGCACCCCATGGGAACCAGCACAGCATGCTCCAGCAGTGGAGAAAGTCCGCGTGTCAACATGCTGACGTAGCAGAGAAGAGGAAAGGCAGAGAGAAACGTTTCTGAGACGGTGTGCTACTTCTGAATTTCCTTGTGCCTGTTATACATTTAATTATCTCTACATGTTCATTAACTGACCAACATTTTGACGTGTAATGATGACACTTGGCAAAATGTGACGTTTACTGGTTTTCTCGGTAGTTGGCTGTGTAGTGTCTTCTGTGACTTTGTATTTTTATGTTTTTATGATAAAAGTCACCTTGTATTACCTTGTTGCTGAAATGTGCCATAAAATAAACTTGAACTTGACGAAGATTGAAACTTTACTGCTGAAATGGATCCAGCATATAAAAAAATATACTTTTTGTTACTAAGCATAAATTAAAATTAGAAAGTTGGCACTTTAGAGAATCTGAGGTTTGAAATTGACCACACATTTCTGATACTTTCATCTTGAAAAGCTGCAGATCAGTCAGAAAGGTTGAGTTGTTTGCAAAGTAACATCTTCACATCCAAACTGTGACTGATGAATGACATCATCTGCTAAATAGTTTAGATTGGGAGGACTTTATTTAACAGAAAAGATTAACTTTGCACATCAGGAGAGTGGATTTTGTGGATTTGAGTTGAATAAGTGATGGAGAATGAACATGAGTAAACTCATTTTCAATGAGTCTTGACTGAAGTTTTGAGCTAGATCGTGTGAAGAAGCCATTAACCACCCGTCATCCTCCTTAGTCATAAAAACCTCGAAATCCTGAACAGCCAGGGGAGACGAGGACAGTGAGCAGCTTGGAACAGCAATACAATATTTAATAGAGGATTTTTCTTTGACTTTTATGATGTTGCAGTATTAATGAAATCACCGAACTAAGTACAGACTCCATTCAGTGGAGGTGTAGTGCTGGTTCCGACCCATCATATGGTTTTAGGTCTGTTTCCGGATGATGCAGCACAACTGACTTTGCTTTTGATGGGCGAGTCCCTCTCACACTTTGGCCATTTGGATTCACAAAATTTGACCATATTACAAAAAAAAAAAAAAAGTCAAGCAGTTGTTATGAGTGGAGCATGTAAATGTGTCGAAATCTTTGGTGGGTGTATGTGTAGTCTGGGTCAACTCATCTTTTTGTGTTTTTCCTGCCTTTTGGCAAAAATCATTTTTCCATCCCTCTCTGTTATAAATTGCGCTTCGTTCCTGTGGGACTTCATTGTTGGCTCACACACAATTTCACACCCATACACACAGACTCCTCTCAACACAACCGCCTGGTGGGAATACACCACACATCTACTTGGCTCTTGTTTAATGCTGACCCAACAGAATATGCATCCAGTCTTCCCCTCACCCCCGTGGCAGAGCGCCATCCTCTTACGTTTGCACATACAATTTAGTGTCCCTTATGTAGATCCTGCTCTCTTACTGCCTGCCCTTGTTCCTGCTCACACCTCTAAGTGTCCGCCTGTGGTTCTGTCACAGTTGTTTCATGCTTTGTGCATGCTTGCGTTTCTATGCAGAAATAGGGCTGTCTGTTCCTTGATCCACCCCTCAGAGCTCCTGCAAATTTGGGCTCAATTGAAATGTAGAAGGGTTAAGCGGAGGATGGTGTTAACTTTCTGACACTTTCTGTCATATAAATTATAAACTATTAGCAATTGTGTACCATAAAGTTTTATGTATTCAGTGTTGCGGGAGCTGGCACCTTTTTCCGACAATCACTGGGCAACAGAGAGTCACAGGACAGACGACCATGCACACACACGCACACTCATAGCTAAGGACAACATAAAGAGATGAGTCATGTTTTTGGACTTTGGAAAGATGCCAGAGTACCTGGAGAAAACCAACACATGCATAGGGAGAAAATACAAACTTCGTGCACAAAGATGGATTCAAAAGCAAGAGCTTCTTGCTGCAAGGCAGCAGTGGCTTCCGCCTTTTTTTTTTTTTTTTTTTTTACCATGACCTAATGTTTTCAGTGCTGCTTAAGTCAGATCTTTGCATGTTTTTGTTTACTTGTGATCTTGATTGGCTCAGTGGGTCCAAATTTAGAACGGATTGGGGGAGGAATTCCCTATATTTTGAGACTGAAGGTGAAACAGGACAAAAAAAAATCTGGAGAAACTGCATTGCATTTTCTCAATCACTATTAAGACAACAGATAAGTGAGTGGATGCCTGGATGGTTCTAAAGTGGAAAAAAGGTGTAAAAATCTAAATACATTCTCCAAAACTCTTCATATGTAAAATATGAAATAGGAGAATTTAAAGGAGTTGTCCTTTATATTAACTTAAGTGTTTGCATTTAGTTCAAAACTAAAACTGTACTAATTTCAATTGTATTTGCAAATTGTTAACAAGAGACTAAGTAAACCATTAAAAACCTATATCTTCGTTCGAAATGATAAAAACGTTTTATTGTAGGAAAGACAAACACCCTGCTTCCTACTTCATTTATCCACTTAGGGATAAAAAAAAAATCCACTGGCATTTCCAGTGTTGCTGTTCTGAACTAAATGATAATACTGGTTTCTGCTAATAAATATTCTGTGTTATTAAAATATGAGGTACCTCAATTCAAACGAGAGTAGAGGAAAAATAAGCTACATACAGTTTTTCAAATGTTCAATAAAAGTGATCTCCACACAGACGGAGACAAATATAGCCTGCAGTAACGAAGGAGGAGAGTAGCACAGCAAGAAAGGGAATAAATTCTTCAGGTTTGAGCTGCTGAATTCATTAAACAGCTGTGTACTCTGCATCCTTAGTAAACACACCTCAGCTTTGCCAAGGATGCTGGTCCTTGGCAGCACAGCTGTGTGCGTGTGTGTATTTCAGGATGACATCATACAGAAGCTTGCTGAGAAGGTCTACTTCAGGCACATGGCATCTACAATATTTATAGACCCCAAGAACAGATGAGCTCACTCAGTCACTCAGTGTGACTGGCTTCACTTCACTCACAAACACTCACACAAAGGACAGAAAAAGGAGACCGAAAAGTTAGTGCCACACCCACTTTGCAATATCGTCGCCATCATTTTCCTTGAGGTGACCTTAAAAGGTCCACCGCTCACAGGATGGCAAATTCACCACAACATATAAATTATGCAATGTCTTTTTGATAGAAATTGGGTTTATTGTGACTGAACATGCATAGGTTTTATGATTTAGGACTACTTTCAGGAAAAAATGAGCCGCTTTAGCATGAGTCATAAGGAAAGGGAATGCGAGGGACTAAACGTATGCAAAAAAAAAAAAAAAAAAAAAATTCTGTCTGCTTCAGTACAATTACACACAAACATGAAACGCAGTCTCACACTCACACATTATAGGAGCTGGATTCCTGAAGCAAATTTCTAGCCCACACATATAGGACTGAAATTTCTATTTCCCGCAGTACAATTTCATTTGTAGAGCCAATACTGTGAGTCAGTGTAACATTAAAGAATGATTGAGACTGACCACTTGCTGTGTTTGATTGGGTGTGTGTTTGTCGGTGTGTTTTCTGCATGCGTGTTTGTGAGGAAAGCAACCGGTGACTGAGGATGTGTGCTTAAGTTAGATGGCTGAAAAGCTCCAGAAGGGGGGGAAGGAAAAAAAAAAAAATCACATTTTATAAATAAATCATCTGGGGCCTGGTGATGGACGCACACACGCACACGCAGGCGCACACAGCACACACAGTAAACAGTGATGCTTCATACCACGGACCAGATTATGGGTGAATCAATTTAAAGAGCAGTGTGCTACTGTTGTGTAGATGTGTGTGTGAGTGTGTGTGTGAGTGTGTGTTTGTTCTAGTGGAAGAGCCTGCTAATCCAACCATGTTGAGCCAACAAAATGATAGTTTAATTTCAAAGATGAATTTTTTTAGACATGAAACATCAGGGTTACAGTTCTGTTCATTTGTAGTAAGAAAATAATAATAATAATAATAATAATAATAATAATAATAATAATAATAATAATAATAATAATAATAAAAACTCAAGAAATAATTATATATATATATATAATTTTGATTTAAGAAAATATATTGTGTGATTTATAACACTTAGTGATAAGTATTATGATTTTAAAATGTGGTTTCTATTTTGTTATTAATACTTAATTCGCCTGTGATTGGACCATTGTGAGCTGAAAGTTATCTCTGTATCCCCAATTTGATTAGCTGAATTACACAAATCTTTAAGATGCGGAGGTGAGTGATCAGTGCAAACAGCCTATGTGTATAGCGTGGCATCACATGAAGTAAAGCCGTTATCATGTCATTGCTGTGTAGTCAATTTCATAACATGGGAACATGCTTGTCATATATAAATAGTGTCTCAAAGTCCCACAGAAACGCACAGCAGAAGCACAATAGGGACATTTATCCATTTGTTTTTAGTCTATGCACACAGATTTCTGAGAAAGAAAGGTGAACTAACATAACATTTTTAAAATGATGCTGGTTGGAGCGTACTGAAGAGCATGCCCTCTCCAGAAATGTGAATTTGTTGAGGAGCGTCATGTACTGTATATGTAGCACAGGGAAGAGAGGCAGGTTGTGAGAGATGTGTGACAAAGGGTTAGTGAACAGATGCACAAAGTTTCTTCGACAATCCCTGTATAAATATATTTCGTTCATTGCTTATTTAGCTTTTTTGTATTTGGTCAAATGGACATATCCATCGGTGAGGCGAAAAGGACAGACACTGCGAAAAAGGACAGCAGCAGGATGCTCCACTTTCCATCACCTTGAGATCCACCTGCCATGCCTCTGTCATTACTGTTACAGTTATCGTGAGCCTGTACTGTAAATGCACACACAAACACACACATGGGGGTGTAGAGTTACTTCCTGCCACTGCAGTTTGTGCTCTCTGAAGGACACCAGCAAGTGCTCCTGACCTCTAGAAACGTGCAAAAAGGAAAAACACACACATCGGCTGCTCATTTCTCACAGTCAGGTTTCGCTGCACGAGGAGCGTGGGGGACAGAAGATTTTTGAAAATGATCCTGGACTCATTATTGGAGCAGTTTATTTACTCTGAATGTGAAGATTAATATTAATACAGCTACTAATGAATCTTCTGCTTTCCTCTGGAATCATGATACACTTTCATCTGCAAAAAAATGCAAAAAAAAAATGCAGAGCAGTTGAAATGGGCCCGGTTTGTGTTTATGTGCCCTCTGGAGAATATGCATGTGGAAATCGGGTTGGTTTAATTTTTATATTTTTATAGGGTTGTAAGTCAGGGTGAGTGTGTGTTTATAATCTTTGCATATTTAAAACTATTTGATCAAGCAAAATTTGCACTCCGGCCTAAACAAACAACAGAACAGTCAAACATCTACTGTTTCCAGCAAACCGTTTAGTCAAACGTGAGCTGGGTGTACAGAGTTTGCCTGTTTTGCAATGGCTGTTTGCAGTGTGCCTGCTTGACATTAAGTATTCGTTTGGGCTGGCCCAGGGCTTGAAGCAGAGGCAAGCCTGAAGGAGTGATGGAAAGAGCTAAGCCGTGCACTCCCGACTGACTGATGAGGACAGCAGGAGAGAGACACAGAGCTGACACAGGTGCTTTACGCAGAGGCAGGGAGGAGGATGTGACAGCTGAAAAGAAAAAGCAAATGAGGTTAGCAGGAGGAGCAGTAGAATGAGACGATAAGGAAGGAAATGATGAAGAAAAACAGCTAAATCTTTACAGAGCGATAATCGCGTTTGATATCTGCAATTAATTTGCAGAGGAGGACGCTTTCTTCTCACCCCTGTCGCTCTCCCTTTGCTGATTAATTCATGTTGCTGCTGATTCTCTGATTCTTTATGTTTAGTTTACCGAGGCTGCGTCAACTTTTTCAGTTGTCTCAGATTTTCCATTGTGTGATTCTGAAATTTCATTTATCCTTGTTCAATCAAGCAAAAGTCCAAAAGGACATTAAAGCTCTTTGTGGTTTGATTTAGAGAAACACATTAGATGTAGAGAGTAAACACATGACAGTGGAGCCTCAAACAAAGTAGATGGAATGCTGCATCATCTAGCAGACATATTTTTTGAATGTTTTATAGTATGTTATGTATATTTACATGTACTAAGTAACATGTTAATGGGTTAACATTCTACTTTTTGCGAGAGAGCATGATATAGAAAAAATACCCAAATGTGATGGTATATCTGAACATATCAGATGTAATTATTCCACATTTTCCATCACAGTGCTCCTGTTACGCACCGAGACGCTTCTGGATCTTAACTACTGTCGTATGATTTGGTTGTGGGAATTAAGGGCAGAGAGTTTCCATCTGCCTGGCCAAATAAAATATTGGTGTGCGGAGCGTGAAGACACAGTAGCCCTTAAAATATTAGAGCTACCAGACATTGCGAGGAAATCAATCCTCTGCAACTTTCATATTCTGTGCATTGAAAGTAAATTGATTGTTTTGTTATTTAGAAGGTTATCACGCTCTGATCTGGAAATATTATCAAATGTTGTATTCAGACATCCACATTCTTTCCACCTTTTTACTGGAACACGTGATACATTGTGTGAGTTCTGTTGGCAACTTCTTCTCTGCCATTTCTATGAATAAACAAGCCCCTCTTGCAAAGTGAATATGGGTAAAACAGCAACTTTCTAAAGAGTATAATCACGGCATGCCTGCCTCTCAATCTTTAACTTATCAACCGATAAGAATATGAATAAAAAGACTGAATTTGATATTGATCTGGGTATCACTGGTAGCACATTAGTTGTGCATTTGACAGTTTTGAAGTGGTAATTTTCTGTTGTTGGGAGCCAAATTATGAATGACATTAAATCACATTAGAATTGGGGAATCATGCTAGTGTGACTCCAGCAATGCAGCAAACGTTTGCGAGACGAAAATAAGCCTGCAGTTGTTTAAATCCGACAGAATATTTCACTGTCCAGAAAGGGATCACTGCAGATACCAGAAGGTTATTGGTGAGTGTGTTCATTTGGCTGTGATACCAATGAAATTTAGTGTTAATTCCAGCTATATAAGAGCTTTCAGCCATATTAATGACGTTGCTCTAATGAAGTACCGGGCTGGTGCTCGCTGTTAGCAAATGCAGTTTCTTACTTAACTCGAATAATATCGGCCGATTCAAAAGTCATTGATTGAGTAGTTGGGTAAAATTTAGCAATTGATTTGAAAACAAAAAAATATATAAATTACCCCTGGAAACATTTTCATAAATTTGCAATATTTTTATTTATACTGGAAGTATATATATATATATATATATATATATATATATATATATATATATTGTACGCAAAGTTTCTGAAGGCGATGTGCTGCGAAGATGTCGTCTGCTCCATGTTAAAATTGGTTTTCGGTGCAAAATGGCTGCTCTTTGTCAAGAGAAGTTTCAGCTGAGATTAGTTATGCTTGAAAAGAATAAGGAGTCGAGGAAAGAGGATAGAAAGACCTGAAGGAAAAAAGAGATGTGAGCAGAAGCAGTGGGGAGCTGGATTGGATGGAGTGTGGGGGAAAAAAAAAAAAAAAAAAAGCAATCAAGTGCAGTTAGGCAGCAGCAAGAGGAGAAACTCTGGTGAAGAAGAGGAGTCAGACAGAAAAAATGTGAGATGCTGTCAGATATACAAACTAAGTCAGAGGTCTCTCAGTTCTGTGAATTCTGCTGCAGAAAATGCTCTTTGAAACGCGTCAGGTTTCATAGTGCAGACGATGTGTGTGCATGTGAGCGACTCTTCTGTGCGCGTGTTTGTTCATCGCGTTGCCTGTTTTGGTGTTTCTTTCTGTGACAGTAAACACCAGGTTCTGCCAAATCTGGCTCCCGCTGATGTCAAGTAGGACTTGTCACCGCACATGACTTCTTACCTGCTTTTGTTGTCAGCGCTGTTCTCCTGCTCCTCCTTCATCTCACTTATAGGACAATTTCATTTTCATTCTCAAATCCCCCAAAGCTTGTTATCTGTCCCTTCCGAGTGTCTCGTCTTATTTCTCTGCATTTTTCTGTGAAAGTTTCCTTTTATTTCCTCCATGCTGTCAGCAGGGGTCTCTCTCTCTCCACCAACCAAGACATAAGGCATTGACCACTGATGTCACTGGTTAAGGTTCAAACCTGCAGCGAGTTGCTGGTAGTTAGCAGTGGAGGTCAAGACAATCTCTAAAAGATTTTTTTTTTTTTTTTGATGTGTGGAAATGTGAGTCATCTACTTCTGCTGCTCTTCCTCTGTGAACACCTGTTACCTTGACAACCAGGTGAAGGCAAGTCCTGTAGACAGGAACTGTTTCCAAGTTGTTTTCTACATTTATGCTCTACCGCTCCCAGAGCTTATGATATTGAACAAGCTTTCCAAAGTAGAGGATAAAATAGCGAATCCGTGGGAACAGATAGATATTCAGAATGAAAATGAGAATTGAAGTTGAAGTCTTATTTAGTACTTTTAAGATGAATCTGAAATACTTTTTGGGTTTCACAGGAAGCCATTGCATTACATTTCGTTTTGCAAAACTTTGACTGTGGCGTTTGGATTAAAACTAACACTTTTGTGGAGGCGTTTAGGCATCCAGCTAAAGTGGCGTTGCAATTGTCCAGTTAAACAAAGCAAAAGAAAGTTATTTCTTCAGCATCAGTGTGGGTAAGGAGTTTACTAATTTTGACTACGTAGGTCCGCTGTGGTTTTTTTTATGTGAAACTCAAAAAAATTGTCCTGGTCAAAAGCACTTGAAGCTAAATATCAAGCAGAGTGAGAAAAATTGGGTTGTCTAGGATGAGTTTGTAATGTTGATGGTGCGAAATGAGATGATGAAACTCAGTTCATGTAGAGATGAGTTATGTCATCATCAGGCAAAGACATTAATAGAGAACTGAAAAGATCCAAGGTCACAACCCTGTGGAACACCATACATGAGTTTGGTATGAACAGAGGATTCATTGTTTTTATCTATGTTTGAGTCTTTGTTAACATTTAGTACAAATGCACAAGAATATTCAAATGGGAATTCTGGATATTCGCATCTGAAGAAGATTAACTCTGATTCTTCCTCATTTCTACTGGGTAGTACAAGAATTAAGAATATTCATTTAGTAAACTGTCTTTAAAAAGTATCCTAAATACATAGTTTGAGATTCCTAAAAGCAGCAATTCTTTTAAATGACACTCTTCCAGAAAATGTTTTAAATGAATGGATCTTTTGTTGGTTTGCTTGGTATTTTCTTTGATTATTATCTCCTCAGAGGATGGCCATTCAAGAGCATATTCTACATTGTACTTTTAAATATGCTTCCATAAGCTAAGTTTATTTTATATTTGCATATATGTGTGAACTACAGTTTGTGTTGTTACACTGACTTCTTGCACAATGTTTAGCAGCTGATGAGTTGAGTAGAGTTGGAGTAAATGTCTCTGTAGTTTGGTTCACACAGAATACCTACTTATCTCCCCTTTTGTCGCTGCATTGTGTAACACAGTTGAGAAGGGTACAATATGTTTTAGGTTCGGCTGTCGGAGCATGATGGGTATTTAAATGACACACAAACACAGGTGAGTGAATTTAAAGAACAATTAGCTTTAGTAACATGAACCATAAACTCACAATTGGACAAGACATACAATTAAGAAAATAAAATTACACACAATAAAGTACATAAAATAAAAACAACAATACTTGGCCAAGTGCTAAATATCAAATTTAAATCTATTGGGTGCACCCTGGTGGTTTGCGCTCTAGTCTCTTTTGGATGACAGATGAATCAAATTAAATCCTGATTCAGGTCTCACTCAACATGGGAGGAAATCCAGATCTTTCTAAGTCCAGGTGGGAAGGCTCGCCATCGAGGTCAGTAGAGGAATCCACTCCAGGAAAGTTACATGGGGAATCCACATCAGGAACAATCCAGGAGAAGAGAGAAAAAAAACAAAGCAAAAACAAAACAAAAACAAAAAAAAACCTGATCTGTCAACAGACAGGACCAGCAGAAATATAGAATTATTATTAGACCGGTCTAGCTTATTATGTTTCATAACTGTTGAAAAATCCTTTTCCAAGCACAATAATAAAACAATACATTTTACACAAACTCAGCAAAGGTTCACATTTGAATAACTAAGTAGGTCAAATAAAGATCATTATTTGACAACAACAAGATAAAAGAACAAAACCAAATGAAAGGCACAAAATATGCTCACCGATCTCAGTGCGGCACGTTCAAAACAACTAGACAGGGACTCTCATTCCAGACACGGAGGGCACTAGACAGTGTAAAATGCATATTTTTTAAGTTTTAACTTAAACAACAAGAATTAAGTAAAATAAAAATAGATTATTATATAGGCTTTACCTTCAGTTGAACTGAAAACAACTGCCAGAAAGTGCAAACAGTTCCAACTGATCTTAGCGGTTCTAACAGCAGAAAAACTGAAGTTCAGTTTTCTGAAACTTACCACTCTTTCTAACTTATAAGTTGGATTTAGACAATAACTTTCTTTTTTTACAGATTGTAAACATAATGACTCAGAGCGGATTCTCTGTTAGACTGTCTGTTCTTTTTGGATTAAATTGGGTTAACTGGGAGCTGTTCCAGATTACATTTTGCAGTCTACATGCAGCAGCCTTAGTCCTTAAAGGAGAAATGTTTGACACTGCATTTGCTTAAACATAGTTTTAAGCTCTTTCTTGATGTATACAGCTGAAATTCACTCTTGAATGAGTTGCTTTCTGAGTCGCTTTTGTATTCACTCTCAATTTCTTCCGGATTATTAAAGACTTGTGTCTGTTTTCTACCAATAGGAAAGTTAAAATTAAATAGTGGCTTTTATATAATTTATTTGAACTTTTTCTCCCCAGGTTTATGATTATGCAAAATCCAACTTCAGTGATTTCTGAAAACAAACCTCAGTGGGGGTTTTTTTTTTGTTTTTTTTTAATTATGCATGGTAGCTCATTTATATACATACACCTGCAAAGTTATTCCAAATACACCGTTAGCAAATACACCGTTAGTTAGTTGCAGAGAAATAATGTATTTCATGAAGCTGTCAAAAAGATTCTGGTGTATTCTGGCCCTCTATTTGATCACCCTTATAGTCCGAAATGATAGATCCTGACTTCCAAGCACAACATATGTATTTAAAAAATTTTTTTTTTAGATTTGAGTCCCTCAGCTGTTCCAAATCCAGATTTAGGATCATAGTTCTATTGAAACATTTGATTTTTTCCCACCATCCACTTGAAAATTTGAAAACAAGCTTAAAATGTGGAAGTACTCCTCCTTTATTGTTCCATCCATTTTCTGCAACATTTCACTGGCATCTAAAAAGACCTTTGTTTTGATGCCACTGCCACCATCATTGACAGTAGGTACTGCGTTCTTGAAGCCCTCGTTTTGACTTCTCCAACCGAACTTCTTGTCAGTGAGACCAAATATCTCAATCTCTATCTCCAGAGAAGATAAAACCTTTTTCCAGGAAGGCATTTGTTGGAAACTTGTAATTTCAGTCAAACTGACACCACACCCTTAAAATCAGGACAGTGAATGTTCTTGAACGTTCCCGACCATAACCCTCTGCAGAATGATTGAACTGGGTCAGTGCTAGGAATTCACCTATTTAAGTTAGCTTTATGTTAAAAGAGAAGTCAAATAACTAACCAGAATCAGGCCACGTCATTCTTTGTATTACAAGGCTTCTCTGCGACTTACTAAATTACATCAAATATTTGAGCTTATATGCAGAATTTTTACAGCATATGTATTAGAGAATATTTTCTATAAATTCTGTTACGTCCTACCAATCCTTGTTTTCAGAAATTATTGAAGTTGCAACATCCATGCAGATGATGAGGGAACCTCGTATGTTTTTATCAGAGGGATTCTTGTATGCATAAGTCTTAATAGAGCAGCTATGCAGAAAGTGCAGTTTTCAGACAGTGATCCTCTAACATTGTAAGTTTCCTTTATTGTAAAAAAGCACTGGCAAGAATAGACTGTAGCCGAGTGCAGGCACTGCGTAATTTTACCAAGAGAGGCAGGACAAGCCAGCTATGACTTATAAATAGAAGGAATCAGCACGCACAATGTCACACTAGAGGAAAGCAGGTCTGTTGAATTTGTGTTGAGTAAGCAGTGATGGTGGTTTTTATTAGGAGGAAATAGAGCATTTAATCTTATGCTAATCCAAAGTATTAGACCTAAATGTGAATATAAAAACTACCGCTGAAGTGTCCCTCAGTACTTTCTGTGAAAGAGAAACAGAGCAGCTGGTGTGAACCCCAGAAATTCACCTCACCCGTCACTCTTCCTTCCTTCCTTCTTCTTAGTTTGTCTTTATTCAACATGCTTTTCTGTGTTTTTTCTATTCCCCGGGTTTCCACTCCCTTCCCCTTTGTTTTTACACAGCTATCACATGGGAGGCAGGAGGGATCCTGTCTCCCATCTGAGGCTGAGTCTGTAGGAAGCTGAGTAGCAGGGTATCATCCTGGTGAAGGGCAGTGCAACTCTGGACCAGTATTTTTGCTCCATCCCTTTTTCCCTGCGACTCCTCATTCAGTCCCATGCATCACCCCTCTTTTCGCGGAGTTCACGTTTCAGGAATGCGACATGTGTAGCTTCCATCATGAACCGAACAGTGAGGAACTACCTTCAGAACTGGACTAACTTTAACACCTACATGTACCAGGTAGGGGACTCGGCTCTCAGCAAGTACCCGGACATTAGCAGTGAGGAATCGCCTACAGCTCAGGCAGCTCTCTGCGCGAGCTCCGTGTGTCCTTGGCAGAGTATTGATTTCAGCGCTGATGACTCTTTTCTAGGACTGACATATGGCCTTCTCTGCACCTCTTCCTCCTTTCCTTCTCATCTTTCCTTTCCCCTACTTTGGCTCAGTCGAGCTGGAGCGCATGATTACACTTTGCAGTGATGGAATTTGCATATCTGTTCAGAATGAGGCTGTTTGATATCATTGTTGAAGAAAATACCAGAGATAACTGTCTGTCATGCATTGATGAGAATGCTCGTCCTTTCTTTGACTGCTTTGCATGCTTGACTAAACATATCTTTTATTACTTCGCATGTGAGAAACAGACTCCACTGATACACAGAAGTTCCTTTGTGCTTCTCCTTTCATCCAACAGAGGAAGTTTTCCCTTCTCATCCCACCACTTTTTTTCCCTCTGTACACGGTTCTAGTTTTGTTCTGCTTTGACAAGCAAGTTAAAACACATAAATGGATTCTACTCTTTGCCTGCAAGGCTGCAGTGGATAAAAAAGTTTGAGGAATATTGGGAAGAGATTTAACACCCTCTATACGTGCTCGCCAAACACAGGATTGAAGTGTGAGATGTGCCCTCTTATTTTGCTGCATAATAATCAATAAGAAGGATCTCACATAACTTTTTCTGAGCATGATTTGGCAAAACTGGATACTGAGTTGTTGCTGTTGTTTTATCTGGTTTAGAGTCATTCTTGCTTTAAATGTAGGACAAAAATCTATTTCTGCATTTTGAGATATTTAAGCGTACAGAATGCACAGATTTCTCATCAGCTCTAAAAAAGTTTTTCTCTGAGAAATATACTCCAACTATTATTAAAATGTGTTCTTTTGCAACAAATATTATGCAATATTTTTGATTATTTATTGTGCACAGACGTATTTATGTAAGTCAGCGTCCTCTATGCTTATTGATGAACTGGTGAAGACATTTTGACGAAATTAATACTAACCTTAAATCGAAGTTTGGAAATAAGTAAATATTTTATTGCATAAACATAATTCCACATTAAGCAAAAGTTTCAACGCTGTAAAATAACTCAGTAAAATGAATATGACTGAAGGTTTTTGTGATTTATTTATTTTTTTAATTTCAAAGTGGATCAGAGTCTCTGAACATGCTGGAAGATCTCTGGTGTTGTGGGCTGTTTTCTTCTCCAAAGGCCCTGGGAATCTTGTTAAAGTGCATGGGATCACAACCTCTTTGAAATGCAAGATTTTAAATGAAAATCTGATTTAAAAAAAAAAAAAAACACGTGTCATTATTGGATCTTTTACCAAGATAATAATCTGAAACTTGTGACCAAAACCGGAATGGTCAAAATCCCTCTGTCTCACAGCCTGGAAAAAACAAAACAAAACAAAACAGCCATTTGTTCTATGTACTTGCTATGCACAGAGGGTCTTGATCCCTGATGATTGAGAAATTATTGGATGGAGATGCAAACTTTGTTGAAGTTTAAAATAATTGACATTTAGTCTTGATCTACAGTATGTAATGAACCAACTTGAAGCTACGCTACACTTACTAGAAATTGTGTGGGCCATCACCCACAGCGAAGCTGGAAGTGCAAAACAGAACGAGATGTCTGTTAATGAGAGCAACGGCAAAAAATGTCTTAAACATTCTTGCTCCAACTTTAATTGCTCAATATTTGGAAGTGTATCCAGTACAAAACTAGACTGCACTTCTAAGGGAGTGCAAAAAAAAAAGATGTAATATTAACTTAAGAAATGTTGCCTCCAAATAGTGTATTGGGATAGGGATTTTGAATACACTAATAATGTGAAGATGACTGGGAGTCAGTATTTTGTGCAACTGTAGCTATTATTAAATTTTCTTTATCACATAAATTCTCACAGTAAATGTATTTGTTACTTTCCAAGTAGAAAATGTGTTGCATTTTTTGTGTAAAGTTGTAGAAAGGCTTTTTTTTCCTGCCATCTTCATCACTCTAAAAGATTCAGAGGGAGCTTGGACCTTTCAGGTGTTGCAGTCAGGTTCCCACTCTCACTCAAAAAAAAAAAAACAAACACAAAAAGCATCTCTTCGCAGCCTTGAATGTGTTTCAGCGTGCTCCCCCACATGGATGTGGAGCCGAGGACATCCCTCCACTCAGACGTTCATGCAAAGTTTTGTCGGGCTCTCAAACACTCTCGCTAATGAGCCGTTGCCATGACATTCACAGCAGTGTGAGGCTGTGGTGCCATGGCAACAGATTACTCACTGCCTACTTTAGGGGCCATCGCCCAGGCAAAAAAGCGCCATGGCGATGTGTGTCACAGCTCCTGCGCGCGTTGATTACGGTTTGTCAGAGCAAGGTCGAGTCCACCGCCCTGCTGCTCGCCACATCAGGTGTCTCTGCAGTGGTGAGGAGTTACAGAGATGTGATATCTGAAGCTCCACAGGGATGCAGCTCGTCTTTGGCAGTCCTTGCTAAGCCGATGGAAAGAACTCAAGAGTTAAAGCAGTTTGGTTATTATGTGGAATCTTGTTTTGCATTGCAATAATCTTTCTCTTTGTCCTGAGGAGATGCACAACCTATCAATATAATGCTTTTGGTTCAAGAGAACATTTAAAATTTATAGTGAGTTGAGAATTAAACTTTATTGTCGGCGTACAAATAGAAAACAGGTGAAAAGACTTTATGATTTTGCTGGGAACGATCATTTTTGTCCATCTCTGAAAAAGATTTGTTGATTTTTCAGACAAGGCTACCTTGTCAAAGAAAAAGACAATAAATTAAATATCTTTTTCTTTTTTTTTCTGATTTCCCATATGAAGATTTCTACCTTATTTGTATGCTAGCTGTATGTGCTGAATCTACAGTACCATTTTCACATCAGAACAACAAGCGTAAGTGCATTTTATTGGGATCTTATGTGACAGACCAAAGCCAGCTGCTTCTGCATGTCTCAGGTTTTCAGAGGAATAAAAACTAAACATTGACATCGAGTCTTTGCCTGACTCTCAGTGCTTTTGCTCCCTCCAACTTTTCTTCAAGGAGAATCTCTGTATTTAGCTCTATCCATCATCCAGCTCCTACAACCTGCTTTGTTAAAATGTTTGTGGAACAAAGGCTTCCCCACAGACTAATGCAGCCACCACCATGTCTCATGGGGTAATGTTTTCAAGATGTGGTGCAGTACTAGCGTTAGCATGAAGAAACAGTTGAGTGTGTCTCCCCATATTGCTCGAGACAACATGCAACTGGACTTCTTCCTGATTTGTATGAACAATGTCTTCCTTCTACTCCACTAGAAAGAGTAAAAATCTGCCAATAGATTCTCACACCTGAACTCCCTCACTTACTGTGGTCGTCTTGGCTGCTTCTCTGATTATCGCTTGCCAGTCTAGGTTCTTAAGTTGAGAGAATCTGAGTAGCTCTTCTTCATAACTTTGTTTCTTCATGATCCTGTTTGCTCAGTGATGTTCTCTGTCTCTAAGGTCTTCACAGAACAGCTTGGTTTAGATTGTGATTGAATTGCTCGCAGTCATCACATGACTCCTGGATTTTATGTAGAGGATCACAGGAAATGGATACACCACACATTTTTAGACTTTAAAATGTAAAAAAAAAAAAAAATTGTAAGTCAGTTTTTTTTTTTATTGTTTTTTTTTTACTTTCATTTCCCAAGATAGATTATGTTGAGGGTTGTAGTTGGTGTGTGACAAAATGAGAGTGGGTATGCCAGAGGTGTGGATTCTTTTTTAAGGCACTATTTACTTGAGCTGTAAGCGTCCTCTAATTAGCATACATGATGAGCTCACATCACCAAAGCATGGATGGCGAATCATATGATGTGTGAATGAACTGGTTTAGTCTCCTTCCTTCCTGGCTTAGTCACATATCTTGTTCTTTTCATTTTATTTTTTTTTTTTTTCTCACCGCCTGATGCTCATTGAGCCGCCACTCAGCCTCACTGTTCTGAAACAGTAGCGGACACCCCATTAGATTTTCTCACAAATATCACACGTATCATGATTCTCTATCATCGTCGCTTCCTGCTCGCTGCGTTGAAACTGCTTGAGTTAATGAGTCCAACAAACCGCAGAGAAGATATGTGCGAGCCGAACACTGCTCCGGTCGGAAAAGAGACCAGTTGTCAAAGTAACAGAAGGAATCCGACAGAGATTCATTGAAAAGGAGAGCAATGTGTGTTCTGTTCAAAATGGAGCAGAACTATGACAAATATGGACGTGGTGCAAAGCAAGTGAAGAGAACCGATATTCACAATTTTTATATTGTTGCACTTATTACAACAAGAGCCTTACTAAAGGCACTCATAGGCTTAGGATATAAATCATTTCATGTGCACACTTGCTTAAGTACAACTCGATTTATCTGTTAATGTAAATCGACTGTGAATTTAGTGGATGGCGACTAACAATATGCACAAATATTCTCTAGTACATTTTTCTCGTAGCACCTCCACAGCCTCCCTCCCCGTTCTCACGAGTTTATTGTCAAGTATAATTACTTGTCACTCAATAAATTTTGCTTTCTTTACTTACAGCCCACTCCACATTATGCCGCCTCTACCAAAGAAGTGGGATTTTTCAATTTAGGTGAGCCGTGTGCATGCTGAGCATGAGGAATTGCTGCTAAGTCAACGACTCCAGGCAGCTGTTGCCAGATGCTTATTCAGGAGGGATTCCTGCAAAATCAGTGACTTCATGGAATCAGCGGGATTAATAATAATCTGATCTCGACTGCATAGTTTTATAATTAGGATCACATCAGAATGTATTGTAATGAGCCTTGAGACGGCATTAGTCCATTAGCTATACAAATAAACTGAATCAAACTGAATGTGGTGCAAAAAATGACCTGTTTGTTGCGTAAAATGCCTGAGAAAATATTTGTTGTGAACTTGTACTGCAAAAAAGGTCACAGTTCTTTGCCTTTGACCTGTAATAGAGATACATTTTTAGCTAAGGGATTAGCTAGGATTGGATTTTAGGAACAATATTCCAAATTATAAATATTTCTGAATGTCTTCTTTATTAAAATAACCACTCAAAGACAATGAACAATTAGAAGGCAAGCTCTTTTAATTGTTCATATGATTTGTCATCAGAGGATGAGCAAAATGAGAGACAATCTGAGATACAGCAAACACAAATACAGAGATCCCATGCATATAGAGATTATTATCTATATGCATGGAAACTAAACACTGAATCCTAATATTTACAATGTTTTGTTTTGGGGGTTTTTTGTATCTGACTCTGCTACAGTGTCTCGTTCTCTCTCCTCATGCTCAGTCACACACACACAGAGCATTTTGTTTCATCCGTTAATCCAAACCTGCTTAAGGAAGAGAAGAAAAAAAAGAGAGAAATCCCTTCACAATGTCTGGGCTCAGCAGTGTTTGCTATCTAACACAGGGGGTAGCGGCATTCCTCTGGATGCCACAGACGGCCTTTTTCCGTGCTCTGTACGGTTTTACTCCCTGACAGATGTCGAGGTTGTTGTCAGTGAGCCCCGTCAGTATTTGACTACTGAAAAGCCGTCCTGGGATTTTTGTTTGGTTCGGGGCGCTCGGCCTGTCAAATGAAGAAAAACACAGGGGCTGTATAGGCTGTCAGATGAAAGGTGTTGGACAGGCCCTCATGAGAACAGAAACCAATTTTTTTTTTATTCTTTTTGTGTGTGTGTGTGTTTTTTATGCCATTTTGTTATATTTGTTTATTGTTCCTCGGTTTCATAAAAATGCAGTTCTGGTCTTTGTTTGTTCTCCCTTTTTGTATTTGTCCCCTTTTTAAAGTAGAGATCCAATGGCTTTTCAAAAGGCAACGTAATATGGGGATGAAGAGATGAGCTAAAGGTCTAAGACCTGTTTGTTGAGCCATCTTTTTTTTTTTTTTGCTAAGATTGAAAGAGACAGAGATACGTAACATCTGTTGGTGGATTTGGTCTGAGCTCCTGCCTATTGGTCCAACCAGTGGAATAAAGGAAAGTTAAAAGTGCAAACTGACCCATTTTTCACTCTCTATAGTCACTTTTTTCTTAGCGCTTTTCATTTCTGCTCCATGTTGTTGCTTTGACGTGGAGCAGACAGGTTCAGGAACCTTGCAGGCAAGATTGCTTTATACTTTGTGTTCATTTATGGTTTATTTTATTTCTGTCTCATTCAAATTCTCCGCTTTGTGTTATCAGTCCAAAAGCTCACCTTAGTTAGTGTGCACCGCTGTTCTCTTTGACGTTTTTTTTTTTTGTGGTTCTGCATGTAAACAGTCCGGACCAGACAACATGGCTACTTCAAAAGCATCAAGCAAATTAGAGCTGAACATACATTATCCTCATTCAGATAACAGATGTAGTTGTTGGAAGCTGTTATTCATTGTTTTAAAACTGCACCTCACAGCATGGGGGTATTTGAACACCAAAAGGTTTTCGAAGGATATCTACAGACTCTGTGTCTGTCCAATGGTGTTATTTCAGCTTTTCTAGCTAAAAGTCTCATATTAGTTCTTTTTTTCTGAATGCCAATGATATGTTGTGTTCTGGGTTCATAAATAGTCACGCTGGCATAGATATTATATAGATACGTTTTTGGAACTTTTTTTTTTTTGCATTCTTCAGCATACAAAATGACAGCACATTTCAGGTTTTACATGCTAATGCTTGATCTAATGTTTTTGTACATTTGATACCATCCTATCCAAAACGGTGATCAGGATCTTACGCCAACCTCCATGATGCTTTATTTTCCTGTACGTTTCATCTTTGTTTGTTGGGGGAGGCCCTCATCCACACTCCACCTTCTTTTGCTGCAATTTCTGGGAGAGACTAAACGCTCACAGTGCCAGCTTTCTTTCAGCTTGAGCCAGTGTCGAGATTTATCATGAGAATGGAAAATGGAGAGTGCAGTGTCGTCGCACCAGGGAGGTCCCAGATTTAATGTGGTGTGGGTGTGTAGGTATGTGTGTGTGTATGGGAGTATTCTAAGTAAAACAAAGAGAGAAATGATGGAGATCTGGGAAGCAGTCTGGACTGATGCCGACCTCACAGGAAACTCCAGCAAAGACAAGCATCACATCACAAGCGCATAGATATTTTATTGTTATTATTATTATATTTTATTCATTTAATAAACAGCCACTGGATCAGTGCACTCAGACCAAAAGCATATAACTGCTAAACGACATTAGATGATGTGAAGCTTCTCAAGTCCTGGAAATCCAATCAATAACTCAACGAGTCAACAGAGATCTTTAAAAACACGTCTGAATGACCATCGACTTCTTGGGCAACATCTCTTGGATTGACAACATCTGTGTCATACGATTTGCCTACAAATGCCAAAGACATCATGTACAGACAAATATTAAACTATAAATTCTCTGCAAAAGACCTTTGGATTGCAGCTATGTTCACATATAAAATAAGAGTTAAAAAACCTGCCCAGTCCCACACCATTAAAGTTTATAAACTGCGAAAAGCAAACACACAGCAAAAATGCCCGGCCCATACAGGTCCACCTCAAACTATGAAAGATAATGGAGCAAATTTTAATAACTCCACAGGAGCGATAAATGTCCGTCAGAGTCAGAAATCTACACTACTGCCTGTCTGATTGTCCTCATTCTTGGAAGTCCATCTTTATTTCTGAACTCACGTCTTTGACATTGCTCTGCTAGTTTGCTCTCCAACCTTTCTCACTATGTTCCAGCTTTTTTCATCTCTATTTTCATTCGTATTTTTGCAGACTCTTCAATCATTTTGCCTCTCTTCATAAAGTCTCCTCTTTGCCGATGAGTTTAAATAGTCTGTCAAACCTTCACGCAGATGTCACCTCTGTGAGGCTCACAAAATTCATGCCAGTCAGTATCTCCACACCTCCTTACTGTACCTAAGGCCAGAGGTCACTGCTGAACAATGAATTTATGCATGGAACAGTCTACTTTACAATCTACCTTGCTAGGACCAAGATGTGCAAAGTATCTGTTTGCATAACTGACATATGTATTAAGGAAATCAAATTTTCATTTCCTCTGAAGCTGCTGAAATGTTAGAAGTAAGGGGTGTACTTAAATCTCCAGGTATTGTCCCAAAAAATGCCCCAGCAGTGCCTTCCTGTGAATATAAAACTGCAGTGATTTCTAGCTAGTTGTAATTAATGGAAGTGCTGTGAAAATTTTGCTGCAATACCCCACTAAAAACATTTTTTTTTTTAACGATGAACCATGCAGAGGCACTTTCTCTTGGCTGGCTTCAGCAAGTCAAGTGCTTGGAGTGACTTCGGTTGACAGAAAGTTTAGCCTGCTTAATGCAGATAGCGATCATTTGACAAGTCGCGACACTCAGATTGTGCATAAAACATTAAACGTTTTGCCTCCAAAAATTCAGGGGTTCCCTCAAAAATGAAAACATAAGAAAACAAAAATAAGAAAGTTGATGAAATATCACATGAAACGTTATACTTGTCAGCTAAACACACACAGAGTGTTCAAACCATGTGTGCATCCAAAATGAAACACATTCGTCAAAAAGATGTTAAGGGACTTAATGTTCCACAAAAATTCTCCTCGTTTAGACCCAATGCAGCACGCTTTTTTTTTATACGCCCACTCATGTGACAGCAGCCTGAAGCATATTCCAAGGACTACAAGTGCTTCAGATCTTCAGGAAAGTACAAAACTAAATGTGAAAAAAAATACATCAACAAGCTCAAAGAATTTTCCAGCACAAACAAGATTTCATCTCTGATGATGATGATGATGATGATGATGATGATGATGATGATGATGATGATGATGATGATGATGATGACACTTTCCTGTCCCCTGGCCTTTGCTGGTCCTAACACTGCCCTTACAAGCCTGGAAGTCTATATTTCCAACGTGTGCACTGTGAAAGCCATGATGGTTGATTTCTAAACTGATCCATCAATGGATACTTTAATAGTGTATCAAAGGACACCAGACTCTGCTGCACCGCGTTTTAAAATTTGATCCCTTTTAATTCCCTTGGGGTTCTTTTTATTGGCAAGTTCTCAGACAAACATTTCTAACACCAACTCTTTCCCATAAGAACCCCGCAGAAAGAACAAACTAAGCTGTCCAAGATTTATATCTCGCCAATTGTCAATTACTCATAAATTATTCCTCAGCCTGGTAGTACACGACTCCTTCTGGACTGCTTTCCCACATGTGACTCAGTTTGTCTAAAGTAGTGCCCACTGTGTCGATCAGGATGCGGTGTTAACCTCAGTGTGGGTGTTCTGTCTGTTTGCTGTGTAGGAGTTCGCCACTCTGACGAAGGAGCTGAACATATGCCGGGAGCAGCTGCTGGAGAAAGAAGAGGAAATATCTGAACTCAAAGCTGAAAGGAACAACACCAGGGTACGTGCACGTCTGTCCACGAGCGAGTGTGTTGGGAAAAAGTGCGTGGCTCCTTTTTTTAAAGGAGAAATAAAAAAAAAAAAAAAAGTCCAAGTTTAAAATGAATTGTTTTGTGTTTGCGCGTGGCGCGGTAGCTGCTGCTGGAGCACCTGGAGTGTCTGGTGTCTCGTCATGAACGCAGCCTCAGGATGACGGTGGTGAAGAGACAGGCGCCGCCGCCATCTGGAGTGTCCAGTGAGGTGGAGGTCTTGAAAGCTCTGAAGTCACTGTTTGAACACCACAAGGCCCTGGATGAAAAGGTGAGCACTATGACTTCGGTCAGCTGGTGCACACCGACTGAATACTTAATTAAGTAACTTAACTGCTTGATGTTAGGGTCATGGATACCGAATTATGATGCCTAACTTTTTCTCCAACAGTTTAGCTGTCCCCTGTCACTGATTGATTCTAACTCTAGAATTTTTCTAGCTTTTATTTGGTTAATTAACCTTATTATTTCTCACTGTCATAGTAAAACATATGCATGTACACGAGGAAACCATTACTGAAACACTTTTAAAGAACAAAATTGAGGAAGTCACAAGATTGCATTTAGATCAGTGTCAGCACAGTGGCTTCCCCTTGAACCTTTTCACTTTTTGGCATAAATTCTCAATTGGACTCTGATTTATAATGCATTCTTTACCTAAAGCATTTCTTTGGCTGTATGTTGAGCCTCTGCACTACTCTTCAGTATTTTGCAGCCTTTTTTCCCTAGTAGTCTCCTGTATTCATCTCCATCTATCTTCCTATACTTTCACATAAAATTCAAATCAAAGAAATTGAAGTGTGCTGATAATTTCTTTGTAATAAAAAAAAAAAAGAAAAGTCATGGAAAAGTTCACAGAGTACAAATAGTTTTACACACCATAGGACCAACAACTGAAGTCATTTGAATTGTGACCCATATTCTGGCGTCTGTCAGGTACGAGAGAGACTTCGGGTGGCTCTGGAGAGGGTGGCAACCCTGGAGGGGCAACTAGCGTCCGCCACCCAGGAGGTAAAGTAGCTTGACGAGATTTAAAATCTTCCATTTTGGTGTTTATGGTGTTTAGGATCCAGACGCTTCAACAATAGCTAATGATTTGCGTTATGGCTCTGTTGGAAACCATCACACATAGAGGTGGAGTAAATATTCAGCTCAGATTCAGTTATAATCCTTTCTGAGCTCGCAGATCACTTGAGAACTAAAGTTAGATCTTGTTATGATGAACTGATAACAAGAGGATAAGCCTTATTTTTTCCACAGTATAATTCATATTTGTAGGTGTGTCAAGTATACTATTTTACTGTCACATGACCCTGAGCTGCACTGAGTTTTGTTCTGAATTTTCTAGGAAATAAAATGAGATAAAGTTGTGGTTTCTTTGCTCTCCTGTTTCATCTCCTTTGCAGTTGAACACTGCAAGGCAGAGGAAGGATGGAGATTCAGTGGAGCGGACAGATGGATTCAAGCCTACATGGAAGGTCTTTTGAGCTGTTTTTCTGCTCTTTGCTGTCTCTCAGCCTTGTCCTTTGCTTCCCATTAACATTAAACATCAATATGTAATGCTGCTTTTTTGACCGTGTTTAACCTGTGGAGTAAGAGGAAAATCATTTTATTGTGTAACCCTGTCTATTCATACATTTATTTTTTACTAATGTTGTTGTGCTTCATCGCTACACTTTTGCTTACATCATATTAAAGGACCCCATGTTGGTTACTCTTTTATGCAACCGCAGGAACTCATCTTAAATAATCTTAAAAGTCTTATTTTGATAATTACAAAGAACATACGTCTGCAGAGATCACCAACTGTGTTTCATTGCAAAGTTTTACTTGGCCTAAATGTACTTCCCCCACTGTTAATGTGAATGCTTGTGTATTTGTGAAAGGTATTCATTAGAAAGCAAAATGGTAGCGTTTGGAAACAGAGGGGAGTCCTAGAAAAGCGTCGCTCTTGCCTGCTGTATATTCTGTCAGAATGTGTCCCTGAAGGTTTGTTTAACTAAGATCATGGAAATAACAGCTAAGATCATGGAAATAACAGCACTCTCAGCAACGGAGAGAGGAGAAACAACACCTAAGCAACATGAGAGCCTAACCTCACATAATTTACTTCTATACGCAAACATCTCTGACCTTATTTTTTATGTAGGTCACTCAAAATCATCTCTACAGCTCAGCCCTTTGATGCTACTCACGTAAACAAGTGCAGACAGGTGGGTCATACCTGTTAGTGTTCCTCTTTGCAGAGACTCCCCAATGGTTCTATAGACGCCCACGACGACGGCAGTCGGGCGTCTGAGCTTCAGGAGCTGCTGGACCGGACCAACAAGGAGTTGGCTCAGAGCCGCGAGCACGCCGCCACTCTGAACGGCCGCATGGCGGAGCTTGAGGCGGAACTGGCCAACGCACGACGAGAGCTGAGCCGCAGCGAAGAGCTGTCGATCAAACAACAGCGGGAGCAGAGAGAGGTGAGGTTGAATGGTGTTAGAATCAGGAGACGCACAGATGCAGACACCTGGGTAAAGATGTGTGAAAAGCTTTGAAAAACAGTGGTAGCATAATCTCGCACTGCAACGTGTTAGAAAAACCTCGATTTAAAGGGTCAACAACATCCCATGTTGAGAAATTTTAACAAACTTTCAACAAATTACCATAGAGAGGGCTAAGATGGCCCTGTTGATTTTGATGTTTTTAAGCAACTTTCTTTTTATTTTTGTCCATAAAAGAGACAGTGGAAATAATTTTTTTAGTTTACTGGCAGAGTTTACCAGATTTTTTTTATTTAAAATCTCCTCACCTTGTTGCAGAACAAAGCAGCAACAATCAATGAAAGATTATGTTTGTGTATGAGAACTGTAATATTGACAGATCAAACTAAAAATCCTTGTATTATTTTCTTTCAGCTCCTTTAATGTTAGTCTTATGGCAATGAATAGTTTGGTATTTTTGGCATAATCTTAGACTTACTTGGTTTTAAGGTAATCTAGAACTAAAAACTAAAAGTCCATCTCACTTACTAACATCTAGTAAACATTATCGATGCTTTATGACTCCTCTCTGTTTACATTTCTCTGTTATTTTTCCTCGTGAAGAGAGAGGATTTGGAGGAAAGAATCACAACGTTAGAGAAACGCTACCTGGCTGCCCAGCGAGAGACAACCCACATCCACGACCTCAATGACAAACTGGAGAACGAACTGGCCACCAAGGATTCCCTTCACAGACAGGTAGCATCGCTGCTAACTCACCAGACATCATGCAAAGTTAAGGCTTTGAATGATGAAGCCTCTTCAGGGCGTCAGTGTATAAAACATGAATGGTTTCATGTTATAACCACAAACTTCAATGTTTTTTACTGGGATTTTTTGTTACCAAAGCAAAGTTGTGCATGGTTGCGAAAGGAAGCTGATAAATAGTTTTCAATTTTAAAAATCTGAACAGTGTGTCTCGGCCTTTGTCTACTCTGACATTGCTAAGTCAAATTCAGTGCAACCTTCTCCCAGGCAAAAGTAACATCTATAAAATCCAGTACAAAATTTTAACTTGAGCTGTTTAAAGCCACGTCTTCCAGTAGTGTTAATGCGCCTCTTTTTATTGCTATCATTTGAACACGATTGCGGGTGTTAGAGTGAAGAGAAGGTTCGCCAGCTGCAGGAGATGCTGGAGATGGCAGAGCAGCGGTTGGCTCAGACCATGAGGAAGGCCGAGACTCTGCCAGAGGTTGAAGCTGAGCTGGCGCAGAGAGTGGCGGCACTAACCAAGGTAACACACACACGCACACACACACACACGCACAACACACACACACACACACACACACGCACACACGCACACACACACACACACACACAAATCTCACAAGTTTGAACCTGAGAAGGATGAAACATCAGAGGCATTAACAGCGAAAGCATATAAGCTTGTAAAAGCAGCCCTTTCTGAAGTTGTGTCTGCTTGCAGTATATGTACATGTCTCCCCCTGCAGGCTGAGGAGCGTCATGGCAACGTGGAGGAGCGGCTTCGACAGCTGGAGTCACAACTGGAGGAGAAAAACCAAGAGCTTGCGAGAGTATGTGTGTCCATTTGTGTGCGGGTATCAGGCTAGAGTGCGTGTGAGTGAGTGTGGGCGTGGGTGTGTGCGCTTGTGTGTGTGTGTATGCGTGGGTGTGTGTGTGTGTGTATGTGTGCATCACCCCTGAAGGGTTATTCTGACCTCTAATAATAATAATGCCTATATGATTTGGCTGATGCTCCACGTTTCGGCTGTTTGCTTGCTCATGCATAAATGTACACACACACACACGCACACTCAAAGAGGAGCTTGTCATTTTCCTCAGTGCATTGTGGCATGAATTCAAACCAAATTGTACAAATCTCTCTGCCCTCCCCCTCACTCTCTCCACTTTAAGACTGATTGGATACTATCTTTAGATTCTGAATAATTCATGCACAGCTAATTTCCTTCTCCCTCCCTCTCTCTCTCTGCGATCTCATGACTATATTTAGTAGAAAGACCTCTCTGAGTGTGCAGATGTGTGTTTACATGTCTGTGATAAATGTTCTTCTTTAATGGAATTACTCCAGAAAACACATTAAGCACAGTGTTTCCCATTTAATAGATGCTGTTTAACCCTTTTTCATCATCAAGTTAATGATGGTAATTAAATCATCCTGGCTAGCCGAGAAGACCTATGTCTGGCAGCTGGTGATCTAGAGCTAAATTCACGCTTTATTCCTTAATCCATGTAGAAATGCTTAATTAGCTGCATAAATGCGCCCACATAGAATCTGTATCAAAGAGAAAAATGTGACAAAGTTGTTCCTTTTCCCCTCGGTTCCTCCTGTCTTGCTCGTTAGGCTCGTCAAAGGGAGAAAATGAACGAGGAGCACAACAAGCGTTTGTCTGACACCGTGGACCGTCTGCTCACGGAGTCCAACGAACGGCTGCAGCTCCACCTGAAGGAGCGCATGGCCGCCCTGGAGGACAAGGCAAGGCGTCTTCACGGATTCATTCAACCAGCAGCTTTTTCGTTTTTTTGTTGTTTTTTTTGGCTCATACATTAAATGAAGTTACAAAGCACATACAGGCGCACTTTAATAAATTAGAATATGATCAAAAAAGTTGACTTACTTCAGTAATTGAGTTTTAAAAAAAATGTATTCACGTTACATAATAAAATTTATAATGAAAATCCAAAGCTTAGTTTCTCATCAAATTTAAATATTACAACAAAGCAGTACAAAGTTAATTAACTATTCATTTTAATATGGTCACTTTATGTTTTGGTTTTTAACTTCATGATAATGTGCGATAACTTGGCAGCTGCTGTGTGAGTCAGTTGTCTCTTCACAGTTTCAACCATAACATTGGAAAGTTGAGTGAAAAGACAAACAGCAATTAAAAAATATATAAACAAGTTACCCATGAGAGCCTTCATTGCCCCAGTACTGTAAAGTCTACAGGTGCACTTCTTTGGAAGCCCTGCATGTCTGTGTAAATATTTATTTTGTTGGCTTAATGCTATATATTACGTTAATTTCTGAGAATCAGCATTTTGGGTGTTTATTAGCTGTAAGCCATAATCATCAACGTTAACAGAAATGAACAACTGATGTACTGCATGTCACTCTGAATGTAATCTGCGTATATAATACACAAGTTTGACATTTTGGATTTCTTAAAATATGTTAATTTTTTTGTCTATTAAGATGCACAAGTATTATAAAATTTAAAAAAATATTTTTTTTCTGGGTTATCTCATCTTTTTTCAAGAATGCACTTATTCAGGACCTGGAGAACTGCCAGAAACAGCTTGAAGAGTTTCACCACACCAGGGTCAGTAAACCAGCAACAAATCAATGAAACTAGAACCGCTTCTTGTCTTACAGCTTAGGGGTGTGTACTGAAAAAGGAATAAGTTATTTTACTTAGCACTTCACCTGTATTTAGAATTGCTGTGCAATAGTAGTTGCTCTGAATATACTGTTGAATTCAGAGTTAAAAAATGATAGTATTTATTGTTTTAATTGATTACTGTTTTTTGGAAAATGTATGTGCCACTTTGTTTGAATTTATCAAATAAAAACCAAATGAAATCCATAAAGTTTTGTGCCAACATAAACTTGGCACAATGTGCAGAAGTTTAATGGGCATAAATACCTTTGCAAGGCACCAAAAATATCCTTGCTTACAATTTTGCCTAATATTTAATCTCTAACTTTTGAAAGTTTTTCTTTTTCTTACTAGGTTTTTGGCTTTTCTTATGGATTAGTGTAACAGATAGCATACACTTGCTTCCTGACCTTGTCCAGTCCACACGTCCTGCAGTATTGTTATTATTTATTTTTTTGTCAATTAATTAATTACTTTTTAAGAACAGCCTTTCTTCTTCAGGAACGGCTGATTGGAGAGATTGACAAGCTGAGAAACGAGATTGACCATCTGAAACGCCGCAGTGGAGCGTTCGGAGAGGGAACTCACCCTCGGTAACCTCAGCCTTTTCTTTCCTCTTTTATTTCTGCCTCCCTTTATGTCTTTAAATCGGTTTCTCATGTAAATGATCTCAGCTCTCACTTGGGAAGCTCCAGCGACCTCCGCTTTTCTGTGGTGGAGGGTCAGGACGGCCACTACAGCACAACTGTGATCAGGCGGGCGCAGAAGGGCCGGCTGTCGGCTCTGCGAGACGATCCGAACAAGGTGACGATTGTGTTCTGAATAGGAGGCAGCAACCAGCAATTCCCAGGCACGCATACTAATTAGGACCCTCAGACAGGAATCACACTTTAGCGACCCTTCTAACCACACGCAGCTTTTTGCCAGTGATTAATTTGGGTTCATGTCTGCTTTGCCAGTAAGTGTCAGCGCTTGGCTTTGTGTGATCATCCCTAACTTCTCATTTTCTACTAACTTCTCTGTATTCCTGTCTCTCTCTCTCACCTGCTGCTGGACATGATGTGTGATGTAAGTTTCTTGTTCATCCATCTCTTCTCGTAACCGGCTCGACAGCTCCACAAAAGCCAGATTTCACTTTTAGATGTATGCTTGTACTCTGGTTGGATCCATGTGACTCATTCTTGAAGCCGCTTTTCTCACACTGTATTAACGAAAACCTGCTCTGTCTACGCTTATCTTCACACACGCGTGTGTCAGGTGTGTGCCATGTTTGAGCAGGATTACCCGTCCCTGCGCGGGAGCGTCAGCCACTTGCTGGGCAGCGACATCGAGGCTGAGTCGGACATGGACGACGACGTGAGCTCGACGCTGCTCTCGCCAAGCGGCCAATCGGATGCTCAGACTCTTGCTCTCATGCTGCAAGAGCAGCTTGACGCCATCAACGAGGAGATAAGGTGGGATATCTCAGACACAATGTGTAACATGATGGCCATGGGGAAAATATTATTAGCCGTTCAATTGTGTGCTGTTGTTAGTTAACCTGTCACATAAAACACATTCAAATTTGTGACTGCAGTGTAAGAGTTAAGAAGTAAGTTAAGCCACTGTAATAATTACCAAAAAGGTGTTACGCTTTAATCTTCACATTTAAATGCAAAACGTTGACTTGGAAAATGAATCAGAGGAGACACTAATAACGATGGGGAAAATTAAAAATGAATATGAAAATATCTATAAATTGAAGTGGTGTGGTTCCCCATGTACGATTGCCATGGTTTCCTGACATGTAAGCTTGGAGCTTTGGCCTTGCAGAGATAATCAGGCGACGTGGTCAGTGGCGTCACGGATGTGCATGTTTGTGTCGCGTGCCCAGGATGATCCAGGTGGAGAGAGAATCAGCCGAGCTGCGCTCTGAGGAGATCGAGTCCCGCGTGAACAGCGGCAGCATGGACGGCCTGAACGTGACCCTCCGACCCCGAGCCCTGCCCACCTCTGCCACCGCCCAGTCGCTGGCGTCATCCTCCTCTCCGCCCACCAGCGGCCACTCCACGCCTAAGCATCATGGACGCAACGCCGGCCACCATCTGGGAATCATGACTCTGGTCAGAGGGATCCCTGCAGTTATGAAAAATATATTCAAAGTGATCAGCATTTGTATAAATGTTCTCTATTAACAATGTAGTTTTTTTAAAACCTGTTTTTCTGATAGCCAAGTGACTTGAGGAAACACAGAAGAAAAGTGGCGGTAAGTTTGCAAATGCAGCTTAAGTAAAGTGGTCTGAGTGTCTTTCATAAGTGAGCTGAGTTGTTTTTGTGACGCTATCAGTCTCCTGTGGAAGTGGACAAAGCTACTATCAAGTGTGAAACATCACCTCCCTCCTCGCCTCGAAGTTTACGCCTGGAAACCAACTTCGCTCAGTTCACAGGAAGCCTGGAGGATGGGCGAGGGTAAAAACACACACACACACACACACACACACACACCCACACACACACACACACACACACACACACACACCACACACACACATCAGGAGCTCACAACTCCAATACCACAACTTCTTAAATCATTTAAGAACAACTCTAACAGTTGGAAAAAAAATAAAAAAAATTCTTTTACATACTAAAAAAATGCAACACCAAACAGGAAGAAATGAGACAAAAAAAAAGTGAAGAGTGAGAAATTTCCATGTGGGAAAATGTACCAATACAAATAGAACGAGTGGACTTTGAACACACAGCTGAAACACAATATAATCTTATTTCTTTCAGTATTTATATTTTAAGATGTGAAAGTCACATAATATATGCATTCATTACACACTCAATGACATAATTAAGATGTTTAATAATATTTATTTTGAGGATTTTGGCTAACGGTTAATGAAATCCCAAAATTGTGAAAAGTGCGTCCTTGCTCTATACATTATACACGCACATCATTTGTGTAAAGCAGCATGGAGGCGATCAGCCTGTGGCTCTGCTGAAGCTCAGGTTACTTCAATAAAGGCTTGACTGCATTTTTGGGTCGGCTCTTCATTTTCCTTTTGACAACACCCCGAAGCTTCTCTGTGGGGCTTGACATTCGTGCACATTGATACCATGGTCATTATGGCATGGCACGGCAGTGCGGGCATCTGCCAAGTCCTTCTGGAAAATGAAATCAGCATCTCCATTAAACCTGACAGCAGAGGGACGTATGGACTCCTGCAGAATATCCTGGCATTGACTTTGGGATTAACCAAACCATGCTGGGATTAACCAAACCCTGTTTGGTTAATCCCAGCATGTCACCAGCAGGTGACATGGTCCCTTGAATTACCACTCGCTGTGAGAACTTCCCATGCAGCTTGCATTCTGTGACTTTCCACTGTTGCTCCAAACTTGACTATATTATTTACAAGTTAAAATATTATCCCACTCAGAAAATGAACATCTCAAATATGTCATTGAATCCATCCATTTTCTGTACACCGTCGTCCCTGGTGGGGTTGGGAGTCATGTTTGTGGACTGTGGGAGAAAGCCAGAGTATCCGGAGAGAACCCACGCATGCACAGGGAGAACATGCAAACTCCATGTATGTTCCCAGGACCTTCTTGCTGCAAAGCAACAGTGCTAACAACTGCGCCACTGTGCAGCCATCGAATATGTAATTTAATTATTCATATTATGAGTGCATAAAAGCTTCTATCAGAACTATATATTGGGTATGTACCTTTTATCAAAGTAGACATAATCTTACTTTTTGTGGGATTTGTTCTGAAAATGTATGTAAATACACATCTTTTGCTAGACACAAACTCAAACATAAGCTTAAACAATAATTTAATAATGTATCCTTTTCACTTTTTTAAATTGGATCAATTAAACCGTACGTCTCGTTTACTGGTTGCAGCAAGCAGAAGAAAGGCATCAAGTCATCTATCGGTCGATTGTTTGGGAAGAAGGAGAAAGGTCGAATGGACCAGACTGTTGGCAGGGATGGACAATCTCTACCAGCCTTAACAGGTTCTCTGTAAACTGCATGATCTAGAAGTGCAGTGCTCCAAATGAAGAGGACTAGCTGATGGTAACAAGAGCTATTGTTGCGTTTCAGATTTTGAGATGAGCATTGGTGACACTATGACTTTGGGAAAACTGGGCACACAGGCTGAGCGGGACCGAAGGATGAAAAAAAAGTAAAAGACTTTATATTTGGAATATTTTTGATCCCCTTCTTATCGCTGATATTTTGCAGCGTCCTTATTGTGCCACACATCTCTCCCTCTAACTTTGTGTTGAATTCATTCAGGCATGAGCTTCTGGAGGACGCGAGGAAAAGAGGCCTTCCATTCGCACAGTGGGATGGTCCCACAGTCGTTTCATGGCTGGAGGTATTTCACCAGTCAACCCAGCCAGACATGACCAAGAAAAAAAAGAAAGCCCTTTGTTCTTTGTATTGCTCCCTTCATGTCAGGCTGCCACTAATATGTACATTTATGGTGACTGTGGTGTTGACGTTTGTTTTCCTGACGGCTCTGAACAGCTGTGGGTCGGGATGCCAGCCTGGTATGTGGCTGCCTGTCGTGCCAACGTGAAGAGTGGAGCCATCATGTCCGCCCTGTCCGACACAGAGATCCAGAGAGAGATTGGGATCAGCAACCCTCTGCACAGACTCAAATTGCGTTTGGCCATCCAGGAAATGGTCTCTCTCACCAGCCCGTCTGCGCCTCTGACCTCCAGAACGGTAAACAAATACACCCAGTACACCCCCATCGTTAGAAATGGTTCCTCTTGCCAGCGTTTTTTTTTTTTTTTTAAGGGAATAAATTGCGCATGCAAGAAACCAAGAAACATACAATACCCTGCGAAAGGATTCGTGTCCCCTGAACCTTTTATTATTTTGTCACATTACCACCACAAACTTCAATGTACTTTATTAGGGTTTTGAGTGTTAGATCAACATAAAGTCGCCCATAATTATGAGGTGGAAGGAAAACAATACATTTTCATGACAGAAAAAGTCTGAAAATTGTGACTGGCAAAAACATCCCCCCCCCCTCAATAGTCATACTCACCCTTTGAATTCACCTTTTTATCTTTCTCTTTCCCAGCAGACGAATCAGGGTTAAGCATCTGAAAAACATTAGGTTATCAAACAATACCCTACACTCTACACTTTGAATTAAACATAATTATGTGTTAAAATGGTCCAGTCAAAATCCAGACATACTCCAAATGAGAAACCAAAGCAAAATCAGAACAATTTCCTCGCAGTATGACTGAACTTAAGTTTTTTTTGCAAAGAAGTGTAGGGAACAATTCACCATCTAGAAGTGCAAAGATGTCAAATGTACACCATAAAAGAGTTGCTGCTGCTGTAGCAACTTTTGTGTGCCCTTTACACAAAATGTATTTTCATGGTGTCGAATAAAATCACTGCAGTTAATATAGCCTAGATTGCTGTGATGTGACAAGATGTGAGGCATTTTGAGGGGGAAGAATGCTTTTCAAGGCAGTGTATGCAGCATGTATGAACACAGAGAAAATATATAACCCTTAGATGTAGCACTTGTGGACACCTTACCCTGCACTGAAGATCCTTTTAAAACTCATGACCCTCAATGTGCATGCTGAGGTGATACTTTTTCACAATAATTAGCCTCTTTTTTTTTTTTTTGTTTAATTCAGCAGCTTTTAATCGCATGGTTTACTTTAGAAAAAATAGCAAATGCATACATCTACAAACTACCTGCTTACCTGCCTGAAATACACTCCTTCCTTGGCATCACTCAACGAAACCTTTGTCTGCTTGTGCGTGTGCTTGTCGTTGTGTATGTGTACGGTGTGTGCTGTGAACAACTGGATTGTTGTGTTGTTGGGGGGTCTGTTTGGTGCCTTGTGTGTGTGTGTGTGTGTTTCTGTCCTCCGAGCAGTCCTCCGGAAATGTGTGGGTGACTCATGAAGAGATGGAGAACCTGGCTTCCTCCACCAAAGCGGTCAGTACCATCTGGGTGCTTCCCTCCATGTTAACCCCACCCAGCACTTTCTCACACTCACACTGGTCCCTGCGCCAACACACATATGTCCTCTCCCTCTGCAGAACCCGTACAAAGACCCACCACATCACAACACTAACACCTTTTTTTTGCGACCCTGCTCTTATCTGAATGTATTTGTTGGATGCAACACATGTAGCATTGTTAAGATGAATGCTAGAACGCTAGCAGAGTATAAGCTGAGATGAGATTTGCGCGTATGTGTTTCTGAATTTATATTACGTGTGTGTTTGATTAGCCCCTGTCTTGCTAACCTCGTATGTTGTCTCCACTTTGCTGCCACTAAGGAGAATGAGGAGGGCAGCTGGGCACAGGTGAGGTTGATTTCCCTAACTGAATCTGTACCAGGACTCTTTATGCATTTACATAAAGACTGAATGCATTGTAATAGCGTTATGTTGCAATATTGTGAAAGTATTCACACCTTTTGAAAGTTTTTTAGCTTCATATAATATTACAACACAAACTTTTAGGCATTTTGTTGGAATGTTAGAACGAGACAGCATGGTTGAATAAAATTCTGAAAAGTGTGGCATGAAAACCAACATTTTCCTTTCATGTCACAGTTGTATATTATTTTATTTTTTTATCTGATGCACCAGCATCAGATAGAAACCCAATAAAATACAATGAATATTGAGATGTAACATGAAAAATGTTCAAAGCAACTACTGAAAGGAAACTTTGTACTGTTAAAGTGTTTCAGAGCATCATGCAAACCCTAAATCCTAAAGTCTACATAAAGTTGCATTTTTACATTATTATTTGCAGTAGTAGCAATAATAAAAAAAATATATCTGCTTCATACTATTACATTTTTATTTCTGAGATCATTTCCATCACATTTAAAATCTAAAACAATTAACTTCATGACGGTGACACATCTGTAACATTTTTTGCTGACATCCCCCTAGACATTAGCATATGGGGACATGAATCACGAGTGGATAGGAAACGAATGGCTGCCCAGCCTCGGCCTGCCTCAGTACCGCTCCTACTTCATGGAGTGCCTGGTGGACGCGCGCATGCTGGACCATCTGACCAAAAAGGACCTGAGAAGCCATCTGAAGATGGTGGACAGCTTTCACAGGTCTGCAGCTGTGATGCTCAGCTTAGCAGCTGTTGAACCTGCTCTTACCTTTCGTCTGATGACTTGATGCATGAGCTAGCTACAGAGATGGCAAGGCTAGATTCATTATGTGTGTGTGTGCTTTTTATGTGCCCTAGGGCTAGTCTGCAATATGGAATTATGTGCTTGAAGAGACTCAATTATGACAGGAAAGAGCTGGACCGTCGGAGAGAAGACAGTCAACACGATATGAAAGGTACCATTTACACACAGTCATCCTCATGTGTATAAAACACACACACACACACGCCTACATGCATGAATAGGCTCTCCTGTTTAATCAGAAAAAGAGTGTTTCTGGAGAACCGTCTTGTGGTTTCATCCGATAGTGTCAATTTGTGCTTGGCACCATAACAGGTGCTCCTTAGACTATCAAGAAGCAAATCTTGTGATCTAAAGCCCCACTTGCATGTGGAGTGCCCCACACACACGCTGGCGCACACATTTAAATCCAGCCGTCCCTCTCGCCCTTTTGACCTTGAGCTCAGCGCATGAACTTGACTCAGCTGTCGCTCCGCATCACAGTCCTACTCTGTTTGCGCACACATAAACACTCACGCACGCACGCACGCACGCACACGTTGCGCCTGTTCCAACTTGGAAAGCTGGCTGACAGCTGTGCTTCAAGTGAACAAAGGGAGTGTGCCAGAGAGCTGACGCCATGCGGACATGCACATTACCTCTTTCACTAAACGCCTCTATTTGCTGTTTATGAGACACATTAGGGAAAGTGTTTATTTAATACTGTGCCACCGCTCCGTTCTTATTTCAGACGTTTTGGTGTGGACCAACGAACAGGTGATCCACTGGGTCCAGTCCATCGGCCTGAGGGAGTACAGCGGCAACCTGCTGGAGAGCGGAGTTCATGGGGCGCTCGTCGCTCTCGATGAGACCTTCGATTACAGCAGCCTGGCGCTCATCCTGCAGATCCCCATGCAAAACACACAGGTGGTTATGCAGGAAACAGCCATGTACAGCTTACGTGTATGATCCCATTTAATTTGTTACTTCTGCTTTGTCTGGTGTTACATGTAGTAAAGTTTTAAGTAAATGGGTCAGGATCTATGAAGTGAAATTCTGTACAAGAAGTTCATAACTTATTATGAAGTTAGTTTCAACTCTCTTGGCTTCTTAATTTAGTATAAATGGATATTAACTGGACCATGAGGGGCTTTTGAAAGTTCAAACCATTTGCCAAATTTTAATTGAACTGTTTTGTACAGAGAATAATATGAGTTTATAGAGTGAAGCTGATTATTTTATCTGATTCAAGTAAGAAAATAAGTGCTTCTAACCTCTAAAATTAACCTTCAAAAATCTTGGACTATTCCTTTAACACGTCCACATTTATAGCTAATAGAAACTCCCCAAAAAATCACTATTCACTTCCTGTTTTGCACTACTCAAATATATAGCAGTGGCAGTAAGGTAGTAATTGAGTTTCAGCAAACTGTGAATGTTTCTATTAATAATTAGAATATAATAGTTGTTTCTATGCACGTCCTAACATCTACAGTGAAGCCTATCTCCATAGGTTAGGGCGGGAAGCGAGGTACAAACAAGTGTGTTGTTTGTACGGCCACAGACCGTACAAACACACCGTGTGATCGTTGTCAGCAGGTGTGACGCACCCTGTCGTAAACCAGAAACAGTTTGAGGGGCTCAAAGTCTGAGGTGTTGATTTAGCCTTCAGGTTTCCTAGATTTCAGTCAAAATCCACAAAGGCCTCTCCCCTTTACTTACAGTTAGTGTCTTGTACAATAGGCCTCTCTGAGCAGTTTGAACTGCAAAGGGGAAAAAGAACGCTGTATGACAGGCAATATTAACATTATGCTTGATCAAGGTTTGAATGGATTCTGTGTGTTTTCCAGGCAAGGCAGGTTCTAGAGAGGGAGTTCAACAACCTGCTAGCCTTGGGAACAGACCGCCGACTGGAGGAGGTGACTTTGCAAGAACTTTTTCTCTTTGGTGGTGATTGCTTTTGCTCAGGCTGTGTTATGTTTTCAGATTAACTGCTCCTCTCTATGTTGCATCCTCAGACGATATTTCAGTGTTTTCCTCTTTGTAAACAACACACTTTTCTCTATTTTCCCTCTCGCAGAGCGGAGACGACAAGTCATTCCGGCGCTCACCCTCGTGGCGCAAGAGGTTTCGGGCTCGTGAGGGAGGGACGGGTCTGGGGATGATGGCAGGCTCCATGGAGACGCTGCCTGCTGGCTTCCGCATGCCTGCGATGTCGATGCCGCCTTCCATGAATCTGGCTGCCAAGAAGCAACTTCAGCCTGAAGGTTTGTTAGAGCGCCAGCCACGCTCACTCCGTAGCTACTCTGTGGCTAGACTGACTGACTAACCGCATGTTGTGTCCTTTGTGTCGTGCTGTGCGCTCAACACCTACTTTGCCACGCCTTCTTAAGCTCCTCCCCCTGCACCTCCGAGACTTGACCCCTCTGCAGTGCGGACCTATTCCTGCTAACGGCACCCTACTTATTAACAGGAGCACTAGTGCTAACAGGTAAGTTTGTTGTGTTTTCTAGCTGAATGTGTCTGTTGGTGGACTATCAACCTGTGGTCCAATAGGGAGCTGTCAGTGACATTTACTCAAATATATTTACTAAATAGATTTTGAAACACCTTCAGAAGACCTGAGTTCATATGAGTCTTCATGGAAACAAAGTACAAATGAGCACGAATAAATAAAAACTCATTGAAATATTTGCTGCACTCAATGTTAAAGTCTTAATTTTTTTCCTCCTTTCTTTCATACTGCAATCCTGCCTCTGAATCTCTCTTTCAGTGCATTCTCATTACTTGTATGGACACATGCTTGCGGCCTTTTGAGAGTGATATGCCAAATCTGGAGAGGGAAGGATAGGGTGCGCCAGGAGAGGGCGGAGTCTTCTCTCCTCTCACGCCCAGCCTCACCTCCCACCTTCCACATCTCTCTCCTCCTCGCCCCCCGGACTCGTGCAATACAGGGGGCACCTCTGACCTTTGCTCTCCGAGAGCGCTCGTTGGCTGCTTTCCGCTGCTGCTGTAAAGGAGGCTCGTCCCGGTCTCGCCTTGTTTACCCCAGTGCTCCCAGTAGCCTCGTTGTTGTGGTGTCGTGTTCCTGCTCTCCTTGTCTCAGCTGTGGGGTCTAGTCCCGGTTCTGATCGTCCTGAAACGGCCAAGACCAAACGAATCTTCCTGTGTTAACACGACGGTTGTGAAAAAAGATTTAAGGAGATGACGAGCAAGTCGTTGCTTCGGACTCAAGAGTGATAAATACTTGTATAAGTGGCAGATCACTCTGCACATTAACCTTTTACCGGTTATGCAAGGTATTACTCATTTATCATCTCTGTACAGAAAAATGGATGACTTATGTTTTTTATAGAAATATTATATATATAATATATATATATTGGAAATATATATGGAAAGTAATATAATATTGCTGTTTGAAACCCAATGCCCTGTATTCAATAGTGACTGTTCTCTTTCTCCTTCTTTCCCTTTCTCTCTGTGTTGGACCTTTGCGTATCGTTTGCTGTGCGTTTGTGTGATCAATTGGTGGGAGGGACTCACTGAAAGAAGTGTGTGTTTTTACAAGGACTCCTCACAGGTTCATGGGTCCAATTCTCTCTTCTTCTCCTCTTCTTCTGTCCCCCCCACCAAACCTTTTGACACGATGTAGCTGTAATTTCTCTTCCTCTCTTCGCCTCTGTCGCCTTCTGTATGACACTATGTAGCCTAGAGAGAGAAATTTAATGTGAGGCATGAATAGGGAGTGTGTGTATGCGTGTGTGTGCGTGTGTGTGAATGAGAGAGAGAGATTGAGCAAATCAGCCTATCTCCTGGAGACTTTTGAAGGGGTCGAGTGTGCTTGTGGGTGTGTGTGCGTGTGTGTGTGCGCGTGTGTTTGTGGGTGTGAAAGGCCGACCCTAACCATGTGACTTTGACTCTTTGTGTGTGTGAATTTTAGTGTGGACACTGTAGCTCACTTCTGTCAATTCCAAACTTTCTCTCATGTCAAACAATAAATTGCTGCTCAACATCAGTCAGTGACTTGCACTGCTCTGCACTGGCCTTCAAAAGCATCCATAGCCCTTAAAATATTTGAAATTTTGTCATATTGCAGTCACAAAATAAATGTTTTATTTGTTTGTTTGCTGTTTTTTGTTTTTTTTAACCAGGATTTTATGCAATGTATGAACTTGAGCGAGCGTAAAATTGTGTCGTGACAGAACAAGGATTAGTGGTTTTCAAAATATTTCACAGAAGGAAATCTGAAAAGTGTGGCATGCATTTTTATTTCTCCCCCCCCTCATGCATAAATGGCTTGGGATTCTCGACTGTTTCCCTGATTAATTCTCTCTCCCGCTTTGGCCTTTCAGTTTAGCCATGTCGGTATGTTTGCAGTTGAGATTTTTCTTTAAGCGTCTCCACAACTTCATCTCTGATCTGTTTGATGCTCTTTGCAGAGTGAAGGGATCTCAATCAAAATGCATGTCACGCTTTTAAGGTTTCTTACTCTAGTACACACGACTTGGAATTAACAAAAAGTGCTGATAGTTTTATTTGTAATGCGAGAAAATGTGAAAAGCTTAAGGGGTATGATTACTTTTGTAAGACAGTGTAACTGACAGAGACATGTCTTATTCTGCTCTACCACCTCATGGTCAGTTTTTGTGAAGAAACGCCAGCGGGCAGTCCATAAACCCAGCTGACCACCTCCTCCAATGAGAACACAGCATATGAACTCATGAACTGCTGGATGGCTGTACAATCTTTTATTATTATTATTATTATTATTATTATTATTTATTTTACAGATTTTTCCCAGGTGTCTAAAAGGTGTAATGTGCTATGTGGCAGCTATGAGTACTGTGTCTTTATTCCAGGTGTGAAACAATGCTGACAAATCAAGATTTTATTATTTGGCCATCTGAAAAAAAATGTACTGTATTTATGACACTATATAGACATGAGTAAAGCTGTTTTTTAAAGAATCGTGACTCTGCTTCTTCCTGAAGTCCTCAGCGCTTTGAAGCCACAAGACAGCTTATTGAAAACCATCTTTATTCCGAGAATTAAAACAGAACAATATCACTTTTCAGAACATCTACAAATACACAACAATCTTAGTTATAAAAGTCAAAAATAAGTTAGCAAAGATAAAAAATAAAATGGCAAAACCACTCTGTAAAAAAAGGGGAACGTATTTACAACAAAAGCATTTATAACCTGTTTAAATTAAGCAGATCTTGGTCAAAACTGCCACGGTACATATTGGCCCCACAAATAAATTCATGTTGGTTTTTTTTGTTTGTTTGTTTTTTGTTTGTTTTTTTAAAGCATTGAACTCACACAAAAAGAATCAAAGATACGGAGGAAAACTTAAATTAAGTTAGAACAATACAATCCATCTGTGAGTCTGGACAACAGAGATTCACTCTAATAAATAGGATTTTGGGTTCATGCAGCAAAATCTTTGAATCTCAAGCTAGACTGAGCATCTGTAGCTCTGACAAACAGGACTGGACCACAGGATAAGGCATGTAATACAGGGAATAGGGCCTCATTGTAAAAGGAGGAATTCAGTTTCGCCAGCAGACCCAGTAGAGTTGGAGTGATAATTCATTAATTCAGATTCTTGATCGTTTGCATAAGACAGAAAACCAAAGTTTGTAGATTCACTAAAACAAAATAAGTACTCCAGTCAAACCGCATCACCAATTAGCTATATTTCCTCTATAATTGATGGATCTCTGTGCATCTACATCTGTGTTCCCACTGTTTTGAAAGGTCTATTTGGGAATGTCTACAGGAAAGGCCACAGATCCATCTGAAGCAGAGATGCTGTCCACAATGGAAGTCAAGGCCTGCATGTTCCCCTGCTCAGGAGATTCAGCAGCACTCAGGAGATCTGAAGAAAGAGAGAGAGAGAGAGAAAGAGAGGCCAAATCAGTACCGTCGACAAAACACTGATCTGTTTGCCGGATCCGGTGAAAGTTCATATTTGGCCGCGCTCACCCTCACCGCTGTAGCTCGGCGGACACTGCTCCGGAGTGCTGCTCCACTCGGGGCTGCTGCAGCAGGTGCTCCCCGAACTGGGCTCGCTGGACGACGACACCTGTTAGCACAAAGACACACATGCAGAAGTTGCTGTCAGTCACTTATCATGAAAAACTACACACAAAAATCCAGCGCAAAGGATTTACGTTTTCGAAACCTGCCGTGTTGGTTTGAGCAGTGCGTATCTGACTAAAACATGAGCCTGTTGATTTAGAAGATTTAACATCTGACATCTAAAAATCACCCACTTTATTATTTTTTTTATTATACAGTTTGTTTTTCTCAATTCCCAACAACTTCTCAGCCATTTTTCTCTACATTCACATCCACATCTGCCTGTCATCTTGGCACTCTTTATCCCACTCCTGTTGTACTCACTCTGGGCTGGGTCGGGGTGGGTCGATAGTGCAGTCCCTGCTGTCCTGTCTCAGTGTCCTGCTGGTTGAGAGAGGACACCAGCGCTTGTAGCCGTTCGATGTACTGTATGGCGCTCCGCAAGATCTCCACTTTGGGCAGCCTCTGGTTGGGGTTCATCAAGGTGCTCCTCTTCAGAGCATCGAAGGCCTCGTTCACCTTCTTCAGGCGTCTCTTCTCCCTCAGCGTTGCTGCTCTCCGGCGATCCATGGTCACAGTCTTTCTTTTGCACAGCTTACAGGCCCAGGGCAGGCACTGACCAGGGCAGTGGGTCTCAGAATGAGGCGACAGGCTGGAGGGAGATGCTTTGTCCTCAGTACTTGCGACTCCGACACTGGCACCTCCTGCGAGACTCCCACACAAGCCCATCATGGAGTTTCTGTCCTGGTAACCAGCTTGGTCGTATGTCCCAGGTAGGCGAGAGGGGAAGTAGCTGTCCCCTCCTTCATAAAATCGCTGATCAGGAAAGAAGTATGGGTTGGTCTCAAAGAGCTCCATATTGGCCCGTGTTGTGCTCTCGATGTAGAGGGGCAACAGTCCCTGCTTCAATGAGTGGTCTTCGTTCCTGCCTCTGGGACGCGTGTTGGACTGTACGCGTGTGCGCTGTCTTCCCCTTGGCCTGAGTTTGCGATGAGTGGAAGACGTGTGGTGAACAACTGGTGTGGAGCAACTGTAGGCTGGCATTTAAACCCCTCTGCCTTCTGCAGGATCACAGGGTTAAATTTAGCACGAGCCCCCAGAAACCTGACACGATGGTTAGCTGTTGCTGCACATCTACACTTCACATCTCTTTCGGGCCATGCTCTCTAGGGCTTTAAGGCCCATTCATGTGTTTCAGTGTGTGGGTTTGAGCACTCGCCTGCGAGTGTGTGCGCCAAGAAGCCACAGTACGATCAAGTTGCCGTGGAAATGGAAGAGATAACCGCAGATCAAAGATGTTGGCCTTAATAAGTTAATCCCAGACTTGCGTTCTCCTCCATGACGCGGAACAAAAAGACGCTTTTCCATGGGGGGGAGGGTGGAGTCAACGAGGTAGGAAGAGTCTTGAGGCAGCTGTCACCTCTACTAGCATCGAATCATTTGTAGTGATGAGAAGATGTTTGTGACCACAGATAGTTGTTTACTCAAAACTGGGTCACAAAGGCAATGTCAGGTTCGTGATGAACATCCGTGAATGTGTAAACATAGTGGCATTAGAGGGAGAGTATTTTTGAATGAGGTTCTGCGAAAAGGTTGTAAAACGATAATATATTACCTGTAAGAATTAACTCTGTTGGTGTCTTCATTTTCTACAAAGTCAGATTAGTTGTTCTGAGAGGCTCAAGCAAACAGCTATACTGAAAGCAGCCAGAATAAAAGCATATTTTTCGTGGTACAATACTAATCTGCAGAGACAGTATTTTGTGAATCTTGTCACTTTTGCAGTGGGGACTTTTGTACACAGAAGACGTTGATGACTTGCACATGAAATGGAGTTTGAAGATTTTGCACCACTTGTGATTTTCCTGTAAGAAACATGTACAATATTTCTGCTCAGAGAATTCGTTTGACAGAGAAATGAAAGTTGTGTGAATGGCAAAATATTGAACTATTCTATTAGTGTTTACTGTGCCCTACTATTTTATTTGAATTGCAAAAGCCTCAGATGTGCCTGTGTTAATTTGTGCTTCATACTGAAAGATCATTGGTGGAGCACTGCTTCTTGCCACCGTTTTCCAAGTAATAACAATCAGATTGTGCATAAATTACAGACCAATACTAAAGTTGATCCAGAGGGAATGACATTTTTTCATAACCATCCCTTTAAATTAGCTAGATCAATTGGAATTACATGTGCTGATCTATTTTTGTATTTGACACAGGAAGATCATTGTTACCTTTACTTCAAAGGCTTTAATCTTTATAATCTGTGTAAATATTATAAAAGAGCACTTGCAAACACCGCTATGACATCAAGAGAGATGTAGACTGTAGGTGTGATAATAATTCATCACAAAGTCACTGAAAACATCCACATTCGTTGATCCTGAAGACTGAAGCTAACAGGTTATCTGAAAGGGACCAGGACCAAGATGTACTTCTGACATCTGCAAGGTAAAATATCCTTCTGGTTTCTCTGTAAATAATGGAGGTGGTTCCACATTAATGATCTCCATTTGTAAAACATACAGTCAGAATGGAAAATGAAAAGCATTTCTGGTCGGAGTAGCCAGAGTAAAATTAAAGAAAATCTGTTTAAAAAAGCAGTAATGCTATAGAGTTTGGGAACACTATTTCATTGATTTTTTTAAAATTATCTTTATTTTGCTTTGCTTTCATTGTTCTGTTATTTTTGCAGTAGAGACCGTAAAAGCAACAGTAACTTGGGGACTGTAATTTGATGTTTTATTTCCAATAAAACATCAAACAATGTAATTGATGTTTTATTGGGAATCTCAATTTCCCAATAAAACAATAATCTTTTCCGAGATGAATAACCTTTCTGCTGCAAATGTGATGAATATCTCAAGGTTTGTAATGACATTCTTAAGATTAGAGTTATTTTAAGGCGGTAAGCGCTTCAACTTGGTCTCTGCCCTTCTCGCGCGGACCTTTAGTTTCATCCTCAGGGACTAATGAATATGGATTTATACTTAATAAAGAAGCTGTGAGAGCTATCTACTGCAGGTAAGCTATAAACTGCTTATAAAATTTGACAGAATCTTACTTCGAAAATCCTGAACTCTACCTTTGAAGCGTAATCCATTGTTGGTGGGTGTCATATTCTATTTTCCTTCCCAGGGGAATTGCACAATGTGATGCAAGAAGTGTCACTTCTGAGCTCTGTATATAGCAGGTCTGGGCAGGCATGAACAGAGAAGTAAGTTTAGCACCAAGATGACTCTGGCTCAATTTACTCTTTGAAATCAAGGGGCAATGATGAGACCACTGTGCAGAGGAAATGGCTTTGGCTCTCCTGACCTCTTCAGTCACTCATAGTTTTAGCTTAGCCAGCAGGTGTTAATCCACCCAGAACACATCTTACTTCATAGATCAGCAGCTAATTCTGACTGGCTTCCGCTAGCATGGAAGCATAGCCAAAACACACACTTCCAGCAGCAGAGATGCCGCAGCGGAATGACAGGCACCATTTAAGATGTGCTACATCCCTGCGTCTCTTGTATCACTGTCATAGATTTATCACTGCGACACTTATGGCTAAAAGGAAATGCCTGCCGGTGGCAGAAGAATTTGGATGCAGTATTTTGTGGCCAAACTCTGCAGTGGCAAATTGAGTGTGGAATATTGAACCAATTGGCCTTTCTCAAATTTTTTCTAGCAACACATGAATTGGAGGTAAATGAAAAAAACTTCCAGAAACTGTAAAATCATAAAAGATGCTTTTTTTTTTTTTTTCAATGTATGAACTAACAGTACACCACATATTATGACAATATGAGGTGAAAGTTGTGGTAAATGAAGTGCAAGCATTTACTTTGCTATTAGTTTTAGGAAGATTTTTTAAATGTTTTTCTTTTTCTGACCTTTCAACAAGTGAAAACCAAAGTTTATTCTCAGCATCTCAATGTCGGATGGCATTCAAAGCGATTGCTCCCGAGTACGACCTCACTGCAGAGCACACCTAGAAAACATGCATCGCATTATGTAACGACAAACATGACAAAAATGATGCTCTGATCTCTCGAGCGGCTGGAATCCTCTACCACATGAAATTGGGGGCATATTTAACTTTTAGAAGTACACCAAAGGTTTCCACTAAAGGTGGAGCAGAAGAAAGTGCCAAACATGTCTCAGTTAATATTTTGATTTTCATTTAAAATGTGCACGAAAAGTAGAAATTCAGTTTTACCTGTGAAAAAATAGGTAAAAGTTTTACATACATAAGTATATTTCCCCCTGCTGTTTTTGTTTCTCCTTCTTGACCCATCTCTGTAAATTCTTGATCTTCCAAAAATGAAATAAAATAAAATAAGAGAAAACAAAACCATTTCAGCTTTTAAGAGATAACATATGTTTTTGTTTTGTTTTAGCTCAAGGATTGATATTACTGGAGCTGGCAGGATGTTCAGTGTAAACAGTCAAAGTTTTGGCTTCAGGCTCGAAGCAGAGCGTGCAGCTGGAGCTTGGCAGAGGCCTGCCATTGGCTGTCAGGTTAGTCTGTGATGGATCTTCACTGATGGTGGAGGGAGCACAAAGACGCCCGTGTTGGACTCACGGGTGAAGCAGGGAGGGGGTCGACAGTGTGTCAGAGTCACTCATAACCCTCTGTAATTTTAACCCATTGTCAGCAAAACTTAAAAAGTGTGTGTGTGCATGTGGGTGTGTTTGTGTGCTGGAGAATCAAACATGCAAGCAAATCCTCACTAGAATGAACATAGTCCTTAAGAAGAAAGTAAGACTGACTGAGATCCCCCACTGAATAAAAAGAAGTCAGAAACGTGGTAAATAGTATGAATAACACTGGAAATTTGGACATTTTTTTTTAAATCTCTTTATCATTGTATGTGATAACAGCATAAATATGAGCCCTCACCTAGTCTTGTTCTCCTTATTTACTGCTGATTAGAAAATGTGTTTTTATTTGATATTGTCAGCTAATTTTGTCCTTGTTTAGCCTCTTTTAAGCTATACAATCTGAATTTACCCTAAACAGAGATGGCATAGCTCTGGCTTTTTTTGACCAGTCCTCACAACTTGAATCAATTGATATCTGTGAATCAGATATCAATTGATTCAACTGACTTCAGCCTCGTCAAACGCCATATTTTCTTACCGTGTTTTTGCCTCTTGTGACATTAAATTTCCAGGATAATGCAAATAAGCAAAAGAAAACTGCCCCCACCCCCTACATTGTTCTTGAAATATTTCACATCTGTTATGGAGATGTCTTTTCACCTTTTATTTTTCAGCCTCAGTTTCATGTTGTTCACAGACGGTAAAGTCATCTTCACTATATTTTTTTATAACTAAATGTATCCCTGTGGAAAGTGGGAAATATTCTCTTGTGGCCATGTCCTGATTTATGAAGATTAAAAGACATCATTCATATTTAGAATGGCATGTTTACTTGTCTTTCTCATTTAGAAAAATTTCTAATAGAACTGGATTTGTGTCATCTAAAAAAATAAATATATATATATAAATATATATACACACACACACACACACACACATTTGTATTACTAGAAAAAAACTACATACTTAAAGTGAAGCTTATTTTGAATAAATCAAATAATTTAGATCAAACATTTTGTCACACTACTTGTAATAAGAAAATTATTTCTTTTATGTTTTTACACATTACCTACAATATCAATACCTATTAGGAGATTTTGCACCAAATCCAACTTCTACACTTGTGACAACTATTAATGTTCAGATGAGTAAACATCATTCACCTGAAATAAATAGTTGTTCTATTTAAAATTACTGACTTAACTGTTAACGCTAAAAAAATTAAATAAAAACTCTCAGTTGTTTACAATTCTGTGTTCATACGACTGTGTGAGTGTATGTCTGCAGGGATTGCCCTGTCATTGGCAACAGTGTCCCACTTCTCCTCAGTGACAAGCAGCAACACATTGTGGGACAGCTGAGGACGGTGGGGTGGGGGTGGATGGGGACGGGCGGATCCGCCCTCCTCACCCCAGGTTAGCCTCAAGATCATCGCTGACCCAGAGAGCCGTCATTTGAGTGCCGTCTGAAAATCTCAGATATGAAAGAGGAGAGTAAGATAACAACAGAGAAAGAGCGTTAATCAAAGGTGGATGAAGCAGGACATCCGTCCAGGGAGATCGGATCCCAGCGACAGAACAAGGGTACAGAGGGTTTGATGTCCTTTTAGCTGAAGAGAAGTTCTCACGATGTACAGAATGTACCAAAAATATTCATTTATACTGACTGTGTTTGAATTTATTTGGCTATGCTTTAGCATACTTATCAGTGCTTCAGGATGACATTTTTCAAAAACATCTACTAGTAAACAGGTTGAAAGGAGTTTAGTTAAAGTTCACTCAAATTCCTCTTAACCTTGCAGAAGTGAAAGTCTTATAGGCTACTGCAAGTAAATATCAACTTCACATCAACTTCACACAAGTTACAGTGGCTAATCCAGGTGATACAAAGTGAAGACAAAGGGAGTTATTTTTGTATCACGTGCTAAACAACACTCCCCACTGACTTTTGAGAACTGTACCGAGTTTAACCCGTTCATCAGAGCAGAACAACTTCCAAAATCCCTGTTCAGATATACTAATCTTTCTTAGTCATTATGCCACCTATAGAAACAAGGCTATTTAAGTCATAACCTTGTTTTCGTCTATTTAAATCTCTCCTGCTCTTTGTTCGTTAGTTTTTTTTACAGTCTGAAATAGCTTCAACCAGAGAAATATGTGTTTCACTGATCGCCAGTGTGCAGCTTCTTGTGTAGGAGAGGTTCCATGTTTTATTTAGCTGGAGAAAACTCCGCAACTTTGCCTATCGCATCCAATTAAATCCCGATTTTGAAACCTTGATTCTGGTGATCGGACCAGGCCTGTTAAAACCTTAAACCTTGAGATCTGAGGTCCATAAACATAATGCTGGTTCTATCTGATGTAATTGTGAGATTTGCTTCATTTGCCTTTACATCTTCATTTTGAAAGACAATCAATTAACCTCAATGATGTGTTTAATTAACATCAATACAGAATGAAATCTTACATTTCATCCAACAGTAGTCAGAGTAGTGGTCAGTAAACCTTAAACCTCAGTCTGACCTCTGCTTTGGCAGGAGAGAAAAACAATAGTGAATAAAATTCATCATCTATTGTATCTCAGCTGAGACTGTACAGAGTGCATCTTTACTGCTTGTGAAAAACATTCTGTTAAAAGGCTGGCAAACTCAAGAGGTTATGGTCACCATAGCGACAGCAGCAGATGCCATAATCTGTCGCCAGAGACTACCGACTACCATCACCATGATAACAGAACATCCCTCATTGGACCTTTAAAATCAGTATGTTTCCTACTAATAACACTGATTTTCAAGAGGTTTCACAACTTTTACAATGAAGCAGGACAAAGCACTGGAAATGAGTACATTATCTTAATAAAGGTGGATTAACCGATAATAAAAAAGTGAATAAAGTATTCATATAGTGCCGTAGAGTTTCTGTTGAGTAATGAACCTTACATAAGCTTCAGTGCAGACCCACTTGATTGATGTCTGACGGCAATATGACACTACTACTGCCTGGCTGACGGTCAGCAGAATACTCCCATTCATGACGGTTCAGAAAGATGCGCCCCACCTGTGTTTTCAGGGGGCTCTGGAGGCCTGGAGAAAGCTTTTAGAAGTTTAGGAGTTGGGGGGCGGGGGGAGTGGATGGGGACAGTAGTTTTGCCCCAGCCACGCTGCAGCTCACTGGGGCTTTTATCGCAGAGTAATCCCCTACAACAAACAGAATGGCCGGCATGTGCATGTGCAGCTGTCGCAGTCTTAGTGCAAGTGGTGTCATGTTAAATCACAGGAATGGGCCGAGCCATCCACTGCCCTTCCCTTCACTGGCATCCCACTCAGCCCCAAAGATCCAGCATACCCAAACACACATACACGCTCATACCTATGTACATTATCCACTTCCCACTATCGCAGTATGCAGCTCACTGTACCTCTGGAGTTAGTTAGTGCTCTACTGTTTCATATACATCATTTAAAGTACCTCGTATATGTTTTCATTATCCTTAATCCTTTTCATATTTCGTCATCCGACAGCCACAGACGTCAGCGTAGTTTGTTGTGATACTGTATAACACAAAGTAGAAGATAATTATGTAGTGGGAAGGAAAGAGCTTTTTTTTATTATTATTATTTATCTGAAACTCTGACAAGTGTGGCACAAATTTCTTTTCTCTGCAAAGCAGAATTAAATAAAACAAAGGCCAGTTGTCGCTCGGAGTTCCTTAATTAGTAAATTTTGTCACTCTGGCATAATTTAAAGTCGTTACAAAGGCAGCTGTTCTGTGAAGGACTCAGGACTTTAAGAAACTTTTAGTGAACAATCATCATCAAGGAACACAGCATTCTGTCGCATTTAACGTTTAAAGCAGGGTAAATGTAACTAAACAATATGCTGGTGTTTGATTGTTTCACTTGGCATTTTTTTACGCTATTATTCAAACACAGAAAAGCCACAGCCAAGATATTTTTGTCCACTTACAACAACAGACAGGGCAAGGAGAATGTCAATAATAGTCAGCCATGAATTTGGAGGAGCTGCAGATATCTACAGTTCGTCCAGGAGAAATGGCTTGAAGGACAGCCAATAGTCGTGCTCTCCATAATGTTGACCTTTGCTCAAAAGTGAGCAAAAGCAGTCAATCATAAGCAAACATATGGAAGAATGTGCTTTGGTCATAAATTAACTTTTTAAACCTTTCAGAAAAATTACAATTCATAACACCCTATGTAATCCCAATAAGATACATTAAAGTTATTGATTGTAATGTGCCAAAATATAGGTTCAATTGGTATGAATATAGGTATGAATGCTTTGTACACCATAGATGGAACAGAGTTTATTTCAGTGAAGCCAAAGCCAGTGGAACACCCAGTTCACACTTGGCAGGCGGAGCATCTTCTTTGAGAGCTTTGAAAATCACAAATACTTCTGACTCAACATTTCAGCGAGCTCCAACGAACTTTGCACCACCGAACCACTGACCAGCTAAAAGCAAAGTAGGAAATAAGGTTTCACTTTACCAACAGAAGACGTGTGTGAATAGTTGTGAGGAAACGATTACCAGCTTTTCAGTAACAGCTCCATCATACGGCTTCTTTTTTTCATCTCTTTTTATTCAGACACACCTCTGTTATTATTTCACCACCTTGTTAACACCTACTATCTTTATACCTTCTTCCAAACTGCTCTCTTTGTTTAGCTCGGGCTCCGGTGACCTTCTCCCATGTCGACGCTTGACAAATATAGTGCCCTGGTTTCTGCAGCGACCAAATAGTCCGACACAACAAAGGGGAGTGCGCGTGTGTGTGTGTGTGTGTGTGTGTCTGCATGGAAGTCAGAAGGGAATCTTGGGACACAACTCGGAAAAAAAAAAAGCATGGAGCCAGAAAGCAGAAGGACATAAGAAGAGGAAGAGTGGAAACTGCATTTATGAATTACACCCATCTTTATATACTCAGGTGAAATATTGAAAACACAATAGTGATGTTCAACAGACTAGGTTATGGAACGATAAAGAGAGAAAGTGCCTAGCTATTCTGGGATGTTAAAAACGCAGGAACTGTCACCATGGAAACATGTGGACTCCCCCTCCTCTCACCACTCCCTGTGCCATGCCATTCTAGAGCTGCCAAGGTCCGGATGCCATGTCACCAGGGGTGCTACAGCATTCTTCGCCTTTACTGGATGACGCACCAGATGCCTCCGGCAGAGCAATCTGATTTCACTAAATCAGATTTAAGGTTTGCCTGCTCCAAACATTTAGGGCCACAACGATACACAATACCTTTGACCAACCTTTATTTGTATCGAAACATTGTTTGAAAAATAGGTGACTTTGTGATTTACTTTTAAAGAGATGGGTCAAGTAACAGTGCAGTGTAAATGTTCCTTGATCCTTTTCACATTTTATCATGTTATTTCAGTCTTGGTTGAGATAAGGTCTGGATGATGGACATGCTTGTATTTAAACTATTCCATTGTAGCTCTTGCTGTATGCTTGATGTTATCCTGCTGGAAGGAGAATTTCTGCCCCAGTCAAGTGTTTTACCCGTTTTTCTGTCCAGTATTGACCCCATCCTGATGTCCCTCTCTCACCAGCCTCACTGCCCTTGCTGAAGATGAACACTGACACAGCAGGATGCCACAACCGTGTTTCACAGATGGACTAGTGTGTTCAGGGTGACGTGCAGTTCAGGTTTTCTACCACCGAATGACCATTTGTCATCTGATGATTAAAATACCAGATGACAAAAAGGAGGGAGTTTTGTTGGAAAATCTAACAATTATTTATAACACCCAATATCAAAAGTAATCAGACGTCCGCATTACAAGAATGTTGGCGACAATGTGGAGAAGTAAAAGCCAATCATTCACATATTTTTGGGAGCTACAAAAATAACTGGATATTGGGAACATGTTTGATTAACACTGACTAAAATCCTGGGCTGTACTTGACTAGTGATGTATTTGGATAATACAACAGATGTGATGAGGAAAGATATGTTTCTGACAAAGGCAACGCTGTCCACAAGTTTTAAAAAAAAAAGAAGCAATAGCAAAAAGATGGTTGAAGAAAGTTTTATCAATAAATATTAAAGAATATTAAAAAAAAGTTTTCCATCACAGTGGTTACATTTATTCCTAAAAATCAAATTTTGAGCAGATGTTTTGTTCTAGATGTCAGCTGGAAGGCCATTTTCTACTCCGTTTTTGTAAATTAAATTTGTGCTTGCCACGCTTCCCAAATAGTTGGATATGTGGAGTGCACAGCTAGTTGTTCCAATGGCAGATTCCTTTACTTAAACTAAGGATTTCTGCATCTCCCTCCAGAGTCACCATGAAACTCTTGGCAGCTTTTCTGATCATTACTCTTCATGTCTGGCCAGGTATTGGTAGGTAGAGTGCCTTACAGTCTTCATTTTAAGATTATGGATTGAAAAGTATCCTGTGAAACTTTCAGGGCTTGGAATACTGCCTTTAAACATTACTCTGCTTTAAACTTCACCACATCTTTATCCCTCACTTGTCTTGTTTCCGTCTTCAAATAAAAACAATCTCATTCGTTAACTCCTCCATGGAGCTTTATGACACACAGTTAAACTATATTCACTATTTAAGGGACTTTTGAAGGCCAATCAAACCATAAAACTCACCGAAAAGTAACCCGGCAACTTCAAGAACAAGTTACTGAGTCATCGTTACATTTATGGCGAGTTGTTGGGGACAACATAAATGGGGACTTTCCACAAACAAGACTTGCTCTAATGAGCACCTAAATAACATCCTGCTCCACAAAAGCAGTGGTATTTATGTACAGATAGAAAGCAGGAGAGGACGGCTTGTCTGCCCCACTTCTCGAGAACGGTCCAAAAATAAGTCAAGGACAAGCAAGCAGAAAAGAAATGGTGAATAAGCAGAGGAACTTTGCAGGTGCTGGAGCTCGGTCAGAGAAGAGACAGAGCAGCTGCTGTGTCGTACAATGACTTAGTCTTCACCCAGTAAACACACATTGGAAAGGAGAGCTGTAATGCCACTGATGAATATTTCAACAACATTTAATATTTTAAACCTTTATTGCTCAACAAAAAACATTTAATTTGCAACAATTAGAAAAAAAAAAAAGAAAAGTGTACCTTATTGGATTACATTATAAACTTCTCAGAAATGAATCACTTCCGTCAGCATCTGAATCGATATCAACTCTATCGCCTACATGAGGTCTATATGTAGCACACTCCCATTATGTGTTGACATTTAATGAAGCTGATAAATGCTACTGGCTTTATTTATAAGTTTACATCTAGTTATTGGCTCATAAGCTTCAGACCAATTCTGCACAAGCTCAAGTCACGGCAAAAGGCATGCGCTAAATGTATAGTACAGATTTGCACTGATACAGCTTATGCAGAAAGCAGTTCTGTGACAGAACTCTCTCCACCTACTGGCAGAAAGATTAAAGGCAAGGAAGAAAAAAAGCATTTGGAAAATCTGGTACATTCAATGAGGTGAACTTACAGTTAGAAACCCATAGAGAATCTGTAATAATCTTAATTGTGCAAATTAGATAGAGGGTACATTTTACTTATAGCACACTGAAATGAAATGGCATCAGTAAGGTCAGAAAATGCAAAAATAATCAGAATAAAATCTACTATATACAAATTAAGTTTAAAGTTATTACATGGCAGTGTAACGCTTAAATCAAACTTTTCAAGAAATGTGATGTGAGGATGCTCTTACAGTTGTAACCTTCTCTGCTTCAGATTAGGTGTTTACAGCACAAACACCATAAATAAATTAAATATGAAGTCATTTTCAACTTAAATCAGGGAGGTGAGAAATGAAGAGTTACCTACAAGCACGTTTTAAAGGTCAGAAACACTGAACAAACACCACACTGTCACAAGGAAAAAAGTTAGAGCTGCAATCTTCGGCAGGTTAAATATTGTACGTGGTGAAGCACTCACACAAACAAGATTTAAGCCAACGTCTCATTATTAAAACATATTTTTACAAGGCTGGGTATCATTTTAAGATGATCTTTTGAACGAGGCTTTCATAAATCTGAAGCTGATGTAAAAAAAAAAGGAAAGGGATTGACTTGCTAACCTGCTATTGGTCAAATTTGTAAATGGTAACTCTTCTCAGAACAACAACACTAAAGGAAGATAAAAAGAAGATCTAGTTTATTTAGAAAAGAAGAACATATTAACTGCAAACATAAAGTAAGGGTTCAGCTTAGGAACATTTATGTGGATATAAAACAAGAACAAAACCTTCATGAGATCAATTAAAACCTCAAACCAACTGCTCAAGTGTCAGCATTTAGCAATAAATAAATAAATAGTTCTGCCTTGTCCCTTATTTAAATGAGACAAAATAGAAAATATTAGTTACTACTCTTATTGTCTAACAATACTTTACAGGCAGTGTGATGCAAAACAACCCTAGCAATGAAGAGCAAACTTTACCAAGTGCTGAAATTTGTGTTTGCTTATGTGTATTTTTGGGGTTGGGTAAAATAAACGTTAAACTAGTTATACTTTCATCTGTGCATTGAATTACATTTAGGTGCCAAAACCCTTTGGATCCCTTCAGCTGCTCTTTAGAGGATGAATATCTTAATAACTTTTTGAATAATCTTTCCACACCCTGGACAGGGAACCTGGAACTTATGTAACCTCCTTGCACATGGGAAACATGTAAGCAGGTGAGCCGTTCGTCCATGGATTATATTACCATTACGCGGTCTCACCCGACACAGCTTGCAGGGCTCCAGCAGCGCCTCCGGTCGAACGTCTTGGACCTCCATACCCAGACTTTCCTGGCTTTCCCCCTCTGAGAGCTGGCCGTGCTTGTGGAAGCCAGATGGGCGTGGCCCTTTGCCTTTACTCATACCTGCTGTGGGAATCGGTCGGTCAGCTGTGGAGTGGGAGGGCAGGATGACTGGGTCTGAGACCGTCCTGCTGCAGTCTGGAACATCAATGCCTGTGTCGCTGTCATCCTCTTCATCATGGGCAGAGAGAGAGCTGCATGCTGGGATGTCGGGGACGGAGAGAGAATGAGCCAGCCGGGGCACGTCCTTGTACCAGTTTTTTCGTAGAGCCCAACAGCGAACGCAGTACCGCCGAACAGGTATGTTGTATTTCCTGCACTCTGTGCACTGCCATGCATCCTGAGGAATAAGACGGACACAAAGTCAAGTCTAGTTCTTTGACATTCAACTCAACAAAAGGTAAAAACAGAGATCTTGCATATGGATACACACCTGTGTGGAGATCTCTGTATCAGTGTCATCACTCAGACACTGAGAGTCTTCATCGGGTTCTTCCTGCATCTAAAAAAAAAAAAAAAAGTAAATAAGCTATATTAACCATACAACTGCATCTTCTATCCTCTTATGTAAATGTATTGTCCTCCATCTTGTCATCTTATCTGGTTTTTACTAGTCTAAATTCAGATATCCAGCTTGTTATTCCTGCCATTTGTGATCAGAGCTACAATCTACAGAAACACCTCCAGATAAAAACCTTTGAAGAAAATCTACATTAAAAAAATTAAGCTGCATACATAATACACTGAATAAATACTGGAACTAAACATGACCAGAGTGCATCTTCACTAGGTTCCCATGAAAACTAAAATGTAGAATGGATAGGCAAAATCCAAAATACCTCTCGGTCTGACTTTTCCTCCTTTCCTCCTCCGTAATCATCATCAACAGAACCTTCTTCTCCTCCACTTCCCTCTTCTAGCGCAGCTTCCTTCATCTCCACACTCACTTGCTCACTCTCGCCCTCTGTCAGAATCCACAAGTCTTCTGTTGTGTCTGACACGATGGCTGTGTCCTCCTCCTGTGCAAGAGACAGCTGATTCATCAGTCAGACTACCACCCACTGTCAAAAAACAAATTGTCCTCAAAATAAATAACACCAAAAATGTAGCACAAAATTATCTATTAAAACCTTTATTTGTCTTCAAAAAATATTAAAAACATTTTAATCAATTTCCTAATGTACACATACAATTTCCTTTTGTAAGCAATATTTGAGATGAGAAACAGGCTGAAGAAAATCTGATGTTTTTCTGATCAGTGAACACACCATATGCAATCGCTACCAGGTCTCGTGAACAACTGTCTTTGTTGACAACACTGTTACTGGCTCAAAGTTGACCATGAAACAACAACAGTGAGACTTGTTTTATATTGCTACCTTCATACATCAGTGAAGAAAAGAAATCTGAACCAACTAACATCAGAATATCAGCACCGTACAAAAAACAGCAATTTGAAATTGCATACAAAATTTTGTTCATCACATCACAAAGGGTTAGACAAAAACAGCAAAACAAGAATGCCTTTGTCATTCTTGCCAGATTTGAGCTATCCAAGTCTCTGTTTTAAGTTTTCCATTTCAAGAAAATGAAATGGAAAATCATCGATTTACAGGTTTTCAATAGTTGATAAGTTTAAGCTGTTGCCAATCTGAACTCCAATGATGATACAAGAGACAAGCAGGTCGTCAAGATGGTGTTAGAAATGCACATTATGTTAGAAGATTGTTTTTGAACTCAGAAAAAATTATTTCTTAAGTTTCTTAAGTACTCCATTAGATTTTTTGCTTTGTTCTTCATTATGTCGACTACCTGGCAAATTAAATAATTATTTCTAAAGTAATTTTGTCTATTTTTGTATGAAGCTTCATCATCTACATTCTTGCAATGCCCCAAGTTTCAAACATGTTGAGTTATTTTTTCCCTCACTATTGGATCTGTAATTTTAAATGTCAAAGTGTACAAACACATGAGGTCTCTTACTTGGTTCGTATGGATGTCAGTGGAGCCATTGCTCCTGCGACTATAGTTATTACGCAGATTACCCAGAAACCACCAGGGTAGACCAGAGAGGTCCCACTCCTCCAGGGTGACATCCAGTTTGGGGCGCTTGCAGGCTGAGCGAGGCAGGCCATCAAGAGACTCTGTAGAAGTTTTGAACAGTTAGCTTTTGCTCTCTGGACCCGGTCCTGTTGAGGCGTTCTGATGCTGCTTGCTCACCATCGTCTGGATCACGAGGTCGTCTCTGAGAGGGGGTCGGCAGAAGAGGCCCATCACTTCCGGCCACCACTCCTGCTTTGACCACACCCTCACATATCTAAAGAGAGAAACATGAGAAAGAAAAATTATACCGCAGATCCATAACTAGATCCTTGGAGGACTCACAGCTCCTTTTCAAGATGGCCTTCGAGAATGGGGGAGGTGGTACAAAAGGATGAAAGGCAGAGGACTTAGGGCAAGGAAAGGCTTAATTCATAATTTGATTATAACTTTAAATTAAAACAGCAAGTGTTGGTAAAACAAAGAAGATTGAAAAGCCAATGCTCCAATTAAAATACAAATACATATTCTGCAATTTCTCCAAGTAGTGCTGCTTGCAATTTGCAGAATTTAGAAACGTTCAATCTAAGGAAACAGGACAGAAGACAATCTACAACATTTCTTTTCTTAGAGTAAAAGTACATTCATAGTGGGATAAAACATTTGCATGGTTCACATTTTTAAAACTTTCACAGTTTCAAGGAGAGAGAAAGAAGTCATAAGACACCTCATCTGAAATTTGATCATCGTGAATAAAATACAAATATATCAATCTCTTTGATTTACAAAGCTGAAGTAAACTAATATTAGATTAATTATGTTAAAGTAGCAGGGCAATTTATCTACAAGTGGATTTTTCTGGGGAACAGGAAGAATGGCACACAGGAACAGGAAGGCGGTGCGTTATTAGGCCTGTACCTGAGCAGGAGCTGAGAGCCTCCAAACTGAAGCAGAGAAGAGAACTCTGAGACAGACAGAGACAGTGACTCTGCCCCCCCCCATCCACTGGGTGGAGCTGGTGGGTCACAAAAGAGTGCTGGAAGTACCACCAGACCAAACCAAGGATGGGGTCGTACAGAGACGGTGCCACTCTGTACAAACGTACACCAACGAAGACAGCAGACCGTCTCTCACTCTCCTCAGTGCACACAAGCAAAAGGAAGCTTCCTTTACCAAAACTTGTAAGGAAATAATTCATCTTTTTTTTTTTTTTTTTTAGGAAGAGATTCAAACAGTTGTACAGGAAGCCTGTGAGTCGCTGACTCATGCTTAGGAGTATTGTGTGCAGTGAGGTGAATAAGGTCTCTGTTTCTCCTGAGCACCATGCTTCGGCTTTACCTGACCACGATCCTCCACTCCGCCCTCTACACACTCACGGCCCACAGAAAGATTCTCTGCAGCGTCTGCATTTCAAATGAGACACAGTAACAAACAAAAGGACATCCCCCCTTTAATGATACGAGTACACACTCTCTCACTATGGCCTTCAGCTATGTGGAGCCTCTTCACTTGATTTGAAGAACAAGCTGGATAACGTTTCTTCTGGCCCAAAAGAAAACCACTGCATCCTAATGTGATGCAAAACTCTAAAGTATGCTTTTTGTCATTTTCTCAAAAGAAAAAAACAATATGAACAATGTGGAAAAAAAAAATTAAACTAGTCCTTGTATTCCCACATTAGCCACAACATACAAATATAAAAGGAGATTTGTCAGACAAAATATTCAAAAATATAGAAAGGATTTCAACCAACAAACAGAGTAATAACTTACCACTAGAGCCAAACACAACCAGGTACTTCTTCAGCATTTCATACACTGGGCTGTAAAATGAGTCAATTAGAATTAGTTTTTGTAAAAAAAAATAAATATATTAAACAGTTTTCTGTCTGTATGAGTAAAGACATTATGAGTAAAGGTAAATACCTTGGATTTTTGACAGAGAAGCTTTCAACTTCCAGAAGTTCACCCAAAGGATCATCCTGGCAATGGACAATGTGCTGCCTCTGTTTGTCATACAGCTGCTTCCCCATGATGTACTGGCCCAGGTAGTGCATCACCTACACAAATTAAAGTATAGATGCTGAGTATTTTATTGTATGCCAGAGGTGACCTTTTCACCCTCTTTGGGGGCCCAAAACTTAAATATACAGCATTAAACCAACTTCCCTCTCACACATCGTAAAAGTTTATGAAAATAACATTTTTTTTTAACTCATCATAGTTCATAAAATAGAATTTACACAAATCACAAAATTTATTTTCTATGAAGAGTATAAGTCTGATGTGGTATTGATCTCTCAAATTAATTTCATATTTATGCTAAATACACATTTTTTACTGCAAATAAGATATTCAATTTCTATAAACTATCCCTTTAACATGTCATAAAATCTTCACTAAATGTTGTGAAAATAAAAATATAAACAAAAACAATATTTGGTATCTTGTTTTTGTTTTGATTTATACATTTTATAAATCCCTCTGAGGATGTTACTAAATAAAAATCTAAAGATTAGTGTATCCTGCCCACTGAATGAAAAGTCGTGGCTTCCATATCATGTGCACGTTTCATCTCCAAGCCATGTGCAGGGGAGTTTAGTCATCACTGCTGCAGAAAGTGCCGACACACCTTCAACATGATGCAACCAAAACGTGTTCTAAAATGGCACTGTGTAGTTGTACGCTTTCGACAAGCCAGCTTGTAACCCAGACACCAGAAGCAGACTCATGATTCACATTTGATCGGGAAGCTCACCTCTTTGAGAGTGAAGACATCCTCCTGAGCTCCAGCTACACGCAAGATCTGCAGCAGCGGGGCTTTTGGTTTCACCTAAAAAAATAAATAAATAAATAAAAAAAACACACGATTCTTTAGCATCAAAATTTGCAATAACTAAAGCATATGATGTCTGGATTTTTTTTGCTATTACCTGATTACCCTCTCCGGGAAGCGTCCTGCATGACGAGCTTGAAGCCTGAGGCTGGGTCGACAGGGAGCTCATAGTAGAAAACTAAACCTGAAATAGAGCACCAATGCGCACGTATAAATATATAGCGCCAAATAATGTGATGCTTTTCAGTCCTACTTCTACACAGCCATGTAGATAGGGTCGTTTCACCAATTACTTTCCCTTTGCAACCCGCAGGTACGATAGCACAATGCTAACGTAACCGAGAAACCCGTTCGAAGAGTATATCTGAACATAACGTGACTGCATTACTGAAATGCAACTGTATACCAGACATGGCAATGGCACTTGTTAAAGCAACTGCTGCATCTGCAACAGTTCCCATCAACCGCAGCTGCCACGCCAGCATTAGCTAACGTAGGCGGCTAACAACAGACACAATAAATACCTTCGTTACAGATATCTCACCGTTTAGAGTTGGCATTACTTCAGAGCAGCTACATTGTATCACTCGCACTCTGTTTCTGTGACAACGAGTCTATATAATATAATAATAACAGGAAGTGTAGGTAAAGAGATTTTACCACGAGCTAATGCTAATAAATAAAAAGTGACGGTTAGTAGAACTTCAGCTTTAAAACGTCAGTGAACTTCCGGTCATGTACATGAGATATAGCGCCCCCTCTTGTTCTTCTGCTTCTTCTTCTTGAAATTGATTTGCGATTGGCAAGAAACGTTAGGTGAGCATTACCACCACCAACTGGTAAGGAGAGTGGACCATATAACATCCCCCCACCTTGTTCAAAGTAGGTGTTACTTAAAAAAAAAAAAAAAAAATCTCATTATAATGAGATAATTATGAGTGAGTGGCGGAAAAGGGCTTCCATACTATCGCCATCTCGCTTCATACAACCACTTTTCTTAGCTCTAATTTAATTTTTTTTAATTATGCAATTAAAGTATGGGAGTGGGCCTTGGTTCTCGTTTCAACTACAGTTTCATTAGTTGCCTCCTCCTCCCGCATAGTGCAACCTTTTCTTTCTACAACACAATGAGTAATTTTGAACGACAGAATTCTCCTGCTTCTTATTGTAAGCTGTTTTAAGCTGAAATCGTTATCTACTTGCATACTCAAATCACTGTGAAAATATAAAATAAAGGTAGACATAGTCACTAGGTCCATGAAACAGCAAATTTTAAGTGTGCAAGGAAAAATATTGGTTTTCAAAATTTATTAAAGTTTTTAGTACACTCTGTGTTTATTTATGACTTCTACTATGTGTCTGTCTTTTCTCACTTTTTTCAGTACAATTAAAATGCAAATGTATACATACAGATGGGTGTATATGTATACACATATAGTGTATACAGAACTATATGTGTATACAATTATTTTTATTCTAGGTCTGATCTGAGAGTTACACTTATTTTAATGGAACCAAGAGAAAAACATGTTCTAAAACCTCTGAAGCCCTTCTTTGGATTTTTCATTAGTTGCCCCCTCCTCCCATACAGTTCTCTATAAACGCATCCGATGCCTGTTGTTGCTTTGGGGAGCTCAGTGGGCGTGGAGAACCAAAACAAAAAGGGTCAGGAGCTGAAAGGAAACAGCATTTCACACAAGACTCCCTGGAAGATGAAGAGTCTGCAAGAAGGCATGGCTGCAAAAGGACTGATTGTGATAGTCCTGGTCACCAACATCTGTGAAGGAGGTGATATAAATGACATCGCAAGAGGAAAAACATTTTGTCAACCATTGTCTGTGAAAAATTAAATGCATTCCTGTCAAATATTTCTCTGGCAGCACTCCTTGGGAAATCATCAGCGTATGACTTCCTGCAGAGAGTGAGAGAAAGGCGTGGACTGGAGTGTCTTCCTGGAGGATGCAGCTCTGAAAACAGTGAGGCTGAGGAGTTGACAGATATCAATGCGGGATATGTAAGTACATGCAAATTTTACAGCTGTGCATTACACCGCTGTCCTCTGAAACTAATTTTCTTCGACCATTAAAACTAGAACACAGATAACACATTACTACTTACAACATAGGTGTTAAAGCCATTCAAGATTGTGATAAAAGCAAATTACACATCTTGAGTCTAAAAAATAGTCAGTTGTATGGTGACTATTTGTGATGTGTTACAGTATCACAAACCATCAATAAACATTGATGGTTTATTGATGGTTTGTGATACTTCACCTTTAAGATGAAGAATTTCAAAGGCTCTCAGAGTTTCATCTAGCTCAGGTTTAAAAATTTTAACCTCAGACCTGAATTTTCAAATATTTTAACGGATTAAATGTCTTAGAATTCTGCTAAACTTAAATTTGCTTAATTTAAACACATGTTTGAATGCAAGTAAGCATGCAATGTCAGCAGAGGAATGTGTGCATGGAAATCAGGTTTCTCCACCAAGTGAGATTCTATCCTTATGAAACCAAACATTACGAACAAAGAGCACATCCAGAGAGCGCGCTGAAGAGCAGAGAAGTAGTCCTCTGTTTAAAGGGGATAAGGTGTAACTTAGTCAAGCATGTCAGCGAGGCGTTTACCATTACCGTGTTCTGACATACCAGGCTTTGCAAAGTCATTAATGTTACTTTGTTGCTTAGTGAACCTGCTGCATATATCAGATGTCCCAAGTGAAAGCCTACAGAAAGGTTGAATTTGTTTCAACAGTGGCTTTGAGGGTCGAGTTTGCACCCTTACTGCTTGTATTTGTTTTGAAGCATTTCATAGTAACCCTTAATGCAAATCCACAGATATTTTTTTTAAACAATATGCAAATAATAAGAATCTTTCAATCAAACATTTATCACAGGAGGAGAATGGCAGCATCCTGTACCATGGAAATGTGGCCAGTAAAGAAATAAACCATGTAAGCTCTTAGAGTCTGACACTGAATAATTACTTCTAAAGAAAAACGGTCTTACACAAAGGTTTGCTTTTGTATTTTCACTCTTACTTTATTTTATTTTTTTTAGAAACCTGCAACTGAAACTGTGCTGGAGGAAGGATCTGGAATGTAGCCAAGAGGGGAAAGTAAACACAAGATAAAGTTTGGTTTCTCAGAAGCATCTTTGTACCAAGTTTAACCTTGCTTGCATCTCAGCAAAGAAACAACAGAGAATGTTAGAAATACATTATTGCAGATCTGAACATGCATAATCTTCTACAAACTTTAAGGAAGTTCAACGTTTAAACAGAACAGAAGAAGAAGAAAAGAAAACACAACAGATTTCTATAAAATTAGGAAGAGAGCGTAGTTAATCTGTTGTCACCAGTTCAATTTGTCAATGAGGGTAACAGATTTCATGTGCTCAAAGCAAATACTCAGTTTAGTGAGTAAGAATGTATAATTTAGATCCTTGTGTTGACATAAAATGGGTAATGTTTTTGTAATTGAATAGAGTACACACACACACACACACAATCTAATCGTATATATAACAGTCAAATAAAGTTTTTTATATACTAATTCTGACTTATTTTGTTCATCTTTTTTTTTGCAGTGAAACATATGTTGTATAAGGGGCCCACCAAACCATACCCTCACCCACAACAGCTATCCGCGAGGTCATTTCTATATTTAAGATCACAGCACTAATAACCAATCTGAAACACTCTTTTACTAGTGCTTTAAAAGACAACTTAATTATTATTGTTATTGTTGTTGTTATTATTATTAGAAATTACTGTGGTGTGTAGATGATAAAGGGCCTTGTTTTTGTTTCCATTTATCACATGCTGGTCATGGCATATGACAAATGGCTGCTTTTCTTCGTATTTCTCTGCCATAGAGAAATACTCAGATTGTAATTTACAGTATAGTGTTTTTATTTTGGTGGTAAACCTAACAGTTGGGTTTACATTTGAGGTTTTATCTCTTAATGTGACATTCAGGTACTCGTTGGCTGTTAAAGACCGATGGAAAACAATTGTCTTCATATTTTCACCCTTATCTCGTATTTTCGTTCGCAACGCAGTCAAAGAGAGTTGTTTAATTCTACATCAATATCTACTGTTTACTAAACCTATTTTGAATAATTCACTCATAGAATCAGTCCAAAATTTATACGAACAGGGATTCGGAATTAATTTATTTCTGCATATTAGAAACTTCCAGGTAAATTCTGGTAAAGCAAAAATTGATAAACGCCCCACTGGTTTTGATAATTCTCTTTCATATTTGATTTATAACTGTATAAACCTACCATTTCTGGAAGCCCCTGAAGGCAGCAGATCGAACGACAGTACTTGGTGTTACAGCGGCTGATAGCACACTTTACAAACAAGACACAAAAGCGGCGGAGTCGTTCAAAAGAAACCAGTTTCACCATGTAAGTATCTTATGCGTCAACTCAATGTGCTTAAGATCATATTTGTCACAAAACGAGTGTTTACTGGACATAAGAGAAATACACGTCATACAAAAACAACGCCCAAAACTTTTCTGTATTAGCTTGCAACAAGTGCTAATACTTTAGCACCACTTCTCAAACGTAAACCCGCTAAGCTAAGCTAAGCTAAGCTAAGTGTAGCCGTAAAACATTGAAACTTTTTAGCTGTGTTTTCCATAGACCTTTTCTCAATTTCTTACTGACGGACTTTGATAACAAAAAGACAATATATTTACAAAGTCCTTTCAACATCCAGAGCTGATAAAAAAGTATCTATTAGCTGGGAAAAATGTGATAGTTTGGAGGCTAAGTAACCTTTTCCTTTAGATGCAGCTTTCCTCAGTTGGCTGGCATTGCTCCAAAACAGTTACGTGGATCTTCTTAAATACAGTTTCCTTACATACTTATTGATTTTGTTCATACAGAGTCAATGTTTGATGACGTGTAATCTTCAGTGCATTCAACTTTTAATAAAAGGGAGATACTGATGAGAATGGTTTTTGACCTGAACCAAGCAATATTTGGAATTCCATTCCAGTTGTCAACATATCCATATATACGTAAGTTAAGTTGTTACGTAAGATAAGTGGCCAACTTATGTTTGCAATTAATAGTTGTCAGTGTTTTTATGTCTGGAAAATAAAAGTTCTGAACCCTTTCGGTTCACATTCTCTCAATGATGAATTTTATTATTTCATTAATCTTATGTTGACATATCAGATTTTTTGATATTTATTTATTTATTTATTTTTATTTCTAAGCAACTGAATCATGGTGCACATTAGGATGGCATGCTCAATTCATAATAAATTTACTGTTCCTCCATTTTCTATTGAGTTAAGAAAAACTACTTCTAGCTGGGCTTTAGTCCCCATGAAATTAAAATCAGAATCTGCAGGTGAGACTTCTAAAAAGTGGTTGTTGGTATCGTTCTGGAAAAGCTTCGTCTCTGTTACTGCCATCACCTGTTTCTTTAAAGTGGATATTTTATAGATTACAAAGCAAATATGCTACAAAGTGCTTTCTTCTTCTATTTCAACATATCCAAATTTGCAAGATACAATCCTTCCTAACACCCTGAATTTGTGATTTATTTTCAGTGTACACCCTGGTCCTGTTACTTTATTTAACCTCTTATCAACAGATTTCCATATTCAAGATGCTGGTATCTTAAACACATTTCCATTGCATCACTAACATTTCATGCATGTTGAATATTTAAAGTGGACTGATGTTCACACCTGATGTCTATATTTATACCTGTTCTTATTAGCAAATCTCTTCTCTCCAGAAATGATCAGTTTGATACAAAAACTACACAGTGCATTTAATAATATGCATGTGGTTTTTTTTTTTAATCTAATTATGCCGTAAACCCTCATGTTTAACTGCTAAAGATAATTTTAGAAATATCTTAGTAATGAACCAAGATGTTTTTCTAATCCCACGTTCTCTCACACACTGTTACTGAAACTTAGCAGAACTTCTCGTTTATTCAAATTTCAGTTTCAGGTGATTCATAGCAGATGCTGTACAATAATTTTACTATGTTGTAGTAAAGCAATAAAATTGTTACTCAAAGATTACTTTAAGTGTTTACTTATATTTTGAATTATCCCATAGACAATGGGATGAATATTATGTTGTTAACAACATTATTTGAAAAAGAAATAAACTGCCCATAGCAGCTTTTGGGTGGTGTCATGTGGTTAAGGCGGCTACAGTAGAAGGTATGTGTAAATAACATAGCGTTCATAAAGAATTGGCTTCCCTTCTCCTCAGTTTTATATGCTCATTCTTTGTTCTTGGCATTTTTCATCCTTCTACCCCTGATATAGTCACTAACAGAGCTAATGCAAGATTACTCCTGCAACATTACATAAATGACACAAGACGACTGAAGATGTTTACATTTTGCAGAGATCATTACAGGGTGAATATAGCAAAACAAGGTTTCCCCCAGAAAACTTGCTAAGCCCGGTGATTGAGTGCCAGGGCAGTCATTCATACAGCAGCTTGTCGTGTTTTTGAGTTTAAAATGTTTAAAGTTAAGAAATGGAACATTCATCGGTGCCTGACACCAACTGTATAATTGATGTAATTGCCTTTTCTTTTTTGTTTTCGTTGAGTGTCACTCAACTGCTTCTTGTCAAACTAGTTTCTCTGTAATTTTTGTTAGAGGGGGGTCTAACTGTTCAATGTATGTATGTGTACTTGGAAAACTACTAAAATGATAAAAATAAAGTAAAAAAAAAAATGTTTAAAGTTGACGGCAAATTTGAAAATATCACGTGATCATTATGTGTTATTGAAAGACTGGAAGATCAAATATAATATCTTCAAAAATACAAACATCTTAAAAAGACATAAATAAATAAGTGATGCCTAGCCTGGTGGGTGTATAAAACCCTGTGTTTTATACAGGAGTTCCCCCAGTGTAAAACACTGGGGGAAATCCTGCAAAGTAAAAATGAAATTTTTATAACAACAATTATTACAAAATTTGTGGCAGCAGTAGTATGTTTAGCAATAGACAGCTTGATATATCAAAGTGAACATAAATTTATTATTAATAAATGTAGAAATGTAGTTTCTGAATTCAATCAGACATTTTTTGAAGCAAGTTGTTTTTTTGTTTTTTGTTTTTTTATTTTTTTGCTGGAGATGTTCAAAGTAGCCCCTTCAACTTTATATTAACAGTTGAGGACTTAAAGGTTAACGGGCAAACCTTTGTGATTTTGATTGTGTATAATAATTATCAAATCTGGTCAAGTGTAACGCAAAACAAGTACCGAGATCACAACAGGTGAGACTTGCTTAGCTTCCTTTGAGATATGTAAAGCATTTGTTTTGTTTTGCAATATTTCCAAAATGATAAATCCTGATGACTAAATATAACTGTTCAATTTAAAAATGAAGACGTTCACCTAGGGTCGCATGATATATCGGTATTAACACCAGTACCAGTTGATGTCAATTTGATGTAATTTTTTAACATATTGCTATTGGTCCGATATGAATACTGTTAGTAACCAATGTTTACTCTTACCATGTTGATCTTTGTGTTGGGGACGTAAGTGGGTTGGCCATTTGATATTTGTTTGGGCATGTTACAGTGATGTACTACACTTTCAACATCTCCCTATGCAGACATTCCGTGTGTCATTGTTCCTTTTACTCAACAGATAGAGAACTGAGATGGAGAACTGAGATGGAGATCCGAATTAGGCCGCAGCCTTACATTTTGCTTAGAAAGGTCAAAGACAACACTGACTGCAAAATCAGAAGTTTTGTTGTTGGGAGAGGAAAAAAACAAGGCCATATTATTAACTCTCCACCACCATGCTTGAACACAAGATATTTGACTTTATCTGCTTCTTTCCAAGTGAAGAGATGTCAATTATATCCACTGCCTATTACCATAAACATAATGATTTTGCTATATGTATTCTACATACTGACAGATGCTCTTTTGGTAGGATAAATAGTGGGTTCTCACTTGTTTTAATCATTTAAAAGTTAGGAGGTGATTTGTTTTATTGAATATTAATAATATGCTGCACATTCTTTTCAGACATTTTGTTTTTGTTCCCAGATTACTTTTGTTCTGAACTCATTTTGTAATTATCACAAAACATGTTGGCACAAAGGGCTAGTCAGTTTTCTGTCACCATACAGGTTACCAGTTAAACTGCATATAGAGTCTTGTGAGTTGATATATTTTTAACTAAATGTTTCAATTGTGCATAAAATGTATTCAGATCTTCTTTAAGAATAGCTGCATTGTGCCATTGTCACTTCAATGTAATTATGTGTCATGTCAAAAGGTGGCAGTACACTACCACTGTGCAAAGGCTTTTAGGGCAAGGAAGCACAAAACTAGAAACCAGTGTACTGTACAGTTTAAACCAAATAAATGGCTGGTTTTAGTTTAAGTTCTAAAGACTATCAAAATAGTGCAACTTTTTATTGTATTTAGATATAGTAACATTTCTATAAAGGTATTAAATCTGAATTTTGCTACATGCTTGGGGTAAAAATTCATTCTCAAAACATGTTAAAATCTAGTCTATCCTAAAGAAAACTGTCATTTGCATAATTATCATCAGGCTTTGTATTATTTTTAGGGCTGTTGTAAAAGAATATTTCAGTAAACAAGTAATCTATCGATTATTCTTAAGATTAATCGAGTATGAAAAAATTATAAAAAAATATTGGTAAATCTGGCATAACAACGGTGTTACTATTGAATATCAATGTCAGTCCGATATCAGGCGGAAATCATGGCGGGTAGGAAATGCTCTCCATGATTTCCGCCATCCATTTGTTGAGACCGGGATGAAATTAAATTTACTGTGCGGTTCGTCCGTAAAGCCACTTACTCTGCAACCATCAAATAATCAGCCGCCCACCGTGTTCAGTCTATGCGCTCACCTGTATAAATACTCCCACAGTGCTCTTCCCGCTGTTTGCTCTGAACCAGCAGCTCCCGGAGGAGAAAGTCTGCCGTACTCCAGGCATCGCACCAGTCGTTTTAAGGATGCCTATTGGTCCCCCAAAAACGATAAAAACCCGGGCATTATAGTCAATAAATAAAATACCCACAGGCCGAACTTGAAAATGAGATATCATGCCGTTAACATGTAGCTTTCCTCAACAACTCAGAGGCGGAAGTCAGAGCTCCACATCACGCAAATAATGTCCCGGCCGGAACACAGTGCACTAAATAATAAAACATAAATTAACGAAGCTTCGAGGCAGGTAAATTTTTCTAGAGGAATTTTAATAATTGGGGTACTGAAATCATTCGAGGAATGCCACTTGCTTTTAGATGAAAATTTAACCATTTTTGTTGAAACACGTTTTGTATCAACTATACAATAGTCTTGTATTGATATATGTTGTTCGATTTATCAGGTCAGCCCCTGGTCCAGAAGGTAATGCTGCTGCATCAAGCAACAAGCGCTTGCAGCAGACACAGGCCCAAGTGGATGAGGTAAGGTACATTTTAGCTCTTCACTCAATGATGACTCAAAAAGGAATAAAAAAAAAAAAAAAACACACAAAAACAAGTCACAATGTCTCTAGTGTGACTGCTTCCTGCACAAGCGGCTACTTTTGATCTGCAATGGTTAATGTACACAAATTAGGCAAAGCTTCCTTTTACTTCTGTTTCAAGTTCAAAGCAAATATTGAATAATAGATTCGATGTAGATTGATGGTGTCACTTTGCACCCTCCCACCAACCCCTCCCCTTTTCTCTGTTCATTTTGTTGCAGAAAATTACATAACCCTTGGCATCAGTGCCATGATTCACCAGACTGAATCTGTTTCTCCCAAACGCTCTACCTCTGCATGTGCGCTTCAATGCCAAAATACATTCAGGGAAGGGAATCTGTTGAACAGTTTAAAGGTCTCCTAATCACAACAAGTCATTAAGAAAATCAAGTTTTAAAAAGTAGTCAAATCTCCTTAATAATCTCCATTACTGTCCTTTTCCTCTCCATTTTGTGTTTCTCCTGGAGGTCCGCCTCTCCCACCTGGACCTTTAACCTCAGTCTGTCACACAGTTTCCAATTGGTTGTCAGAGATTTATATAATCGCCATCTCTGTCCTTATGTAAGGCCTGCATGGGCTTGCGCGCTCCTCTACCGTGCAGCTCAGTCAGGGAGGAGGGGCAGTAGCGAGCTTTGTGGATCAGTGGAACATGTGGGTTACGTGTGTCCAGTGACGCTGTACGCAGACTGCTGTCTGTTTGAATCACAATGAACTCTCAGTAAAATAAACAACCCATCAATTACCTTTTCTTACAAGATGGGATACATCTTAATTGGTGTTGTCAGGTAACATTTCCTGAGGATGTTTTATATTCATAATTGTAATAATAACAATAATTTTTAGGGTAACACACGTGCACAGGATTAAAAACATTTACAAGTTTCAAAATATCAAATTATAAAACATATGCTCTGTATATTGGTATGTTTTTGTGTTTTTATTTTGTGTAGGTAGTGGATATTATGCGCGTTAATGTGGACAAAGTACTGGAACGTGATCAGAAACTGTCTGAACTGGATGACAGAGCAGACGCACTGCAGGCTGGAGCCTCCCAGTTTGAGACCAGTGCAGCTAAGCTGAAACGGAAGTACTGGTGGAAGAACTGCAAGGTAGATGACTAGTCTGGTCTTAAATCTAGCAAACTATTTACTGCTGATAATAAAGTGTCATGATTATGCAACTCTGGCATTATAATAGATCTTACCTGACTGAAAATAAATGTTAAAAAAAGGGTGTCACAGTTTATCTGAATTTTGTTTTAACAATTTTCCAAATTTTATTCCTTTTAGATGTGGGCCATCTTGATAGCTGTAATAGTGATCGTCATCATCATCATTATTAGTGAGTATTAAAACAAAAAAGCTGTCTTGTTGTTAATTTGAGTTCCCATTTGCCAAATGCCTAAAGTTGGTATCATATTGTATTGTAAAGAGCCTTTCATAAAGTGTGCTGCAAAGGCCTTTTTACCTTTAATCTTTTATTTTTTTTATTGTAATCACATTACAACCAAAATGTGTATCAACAAAAATGGTTCATAATTAAGAAGTGGAACCAAAAGACAAAAATTGTACAAGCTGCTTATGTTTATCACATTTCAGCACTAAATTGATATGTTAAACAATCTGCGTCAGTAGTCAACATTGCATTTCCCATTGTCTAAAACTACATATGAATTTACAAATATGTCTCTTAAAACTCTTCTTCTGTACAGTTTGGAGCACCTCAAAGTGAAGCACATTGAAGAGGATTGGAGGTAAAGGAGAATATGTATGCTTCAGGTCTCGAGAAGAAATCAAATGATCACATTATTCACCTTTCCACGGGTCTTCCTTTCTTATCTTGGATTGACTTGGGTGTTTGTGTGTGTATTGGTAAAGGATTGTATTAAAACCACAGTTTTGCTTCTGCGACTTACAACACACACATGCACAAATTTAATTCTTGAGACTGGAAGAGAAGGATATTGTTGTAAAATCTCTGCTTATGTTATTATATTATACATAGTCACTAATGTTGTGTGCCTGGCTAAGAAACATGCCTTTTTTGGATTGTATTAGTTTGCAATGCCCCTTTTGTACCACATAGAGATTTTTGCTTTTCAAACTAATATTACCAGTATTTTTGATGTTTCCTTCTTCCTTTCTTCTCTTTCTTTTCTTTCTTTCTTTCTTTCTTTCTTTCTTTCTTTTTTTTTTTTTTTAAGATTTAGGTTGTTTTGCCAATGGTTACAGTGAACATGTGCACAGTGGGATTTAATATGTATTGGTGTTTTTTGCACATGGTTAAATGCTTATTAAGTTACTCATAGTAATGACAGAAAATACAACTGATGTAAAAGGTTATCCACATAAACATAGTACTATTCAGTAAGAAACTTTTAAAACCATCTTATCAAAGTTTCTTATTTACTTTCTCCTTGGCACTTTCATGTTGTACAAGCTTATGTTTAGATAAGTGCTTAACTGCAAAGACCAAACAGCCACATGACCTTACGAAAAAAAAAGGCCAAAATAACTGGAGGGTTGGCTCAGAGATTCTCAGAAAAGTGTTAAAACGATTGATTTTGTGTAATGTCCAAACACAGTGATGTAAGAAAATGTAGTTTCAGACTGATGTCTTAAAGGTCTACCAAATGAGAACTGCCAAATACAGAAAACTATTTTTTTAAACATCTGTTCAAGCCAGTAACACATTAGTGCCTTCAAATGCGCAGACTGTCAAACAAAGACTCTACTGCTGTCTTTACTCAGCTGAACATAACCTTTAGTAAACTCTCCGGTTATGTCACACTTGCATTTATTATATCTCATAACAGACCTCCCACAAGTGACACTTTAGTTTTTTGTGTAGAATAAATTTGTGTGCACAAAATATAGAGCTAATCAAATGCTTGGAAGAAGTTTTTATGGTGCTTTTCTTGCTACTGCTGAACATTAATACAATTCATTGTAACATGCTATTCGACACTGGATTTGGAGTTTTCTTACTTTGTGTATAATACATTTTTCCATGACTGTTAGTGTGTTTTTTTTTTCTTTTTTTTTTTTTGTTGCATTTTCAAAATATCTAGTTCTTATTTAAACTTGCCCTTCAAAATACATCCATGATCCGGAGTAATTAATGTATTGTGGCCTTTCTTAGGTTATTGACAATAGTGTAAAGGTAATACTTCTATTGCATACAGTAAGCCATGTTCTCAGTTGTCATTCCTTTCTATTTACACAAAAATCTGACACCCTTTAACTTTTAAGCCTTATAATTGCGTGCTGGGAAATTGTCTGGTAAAGTGCAATTGTACTTTGTGGCCCTTAAAAACTGTTGTTTGAATAAAATTGATTCAATTCATATTAAAATCCTGTGCTTATTTTGTGTATTTCTCACCTTCTGAAGCATGTTATAAATTCTAATAATTTACAAAGGTTGTCTGTCCTATTGTCATTAAATATTTTTAATTCTTTTCATTCACAAAAAAGCACATCAACATGTTAATGTGTGTATGAATGGATGCATCCAAAGGACCTCTTTTGGGTCCTTTGGACTTGATAAAGCACCATAAAAGTACAGGGCATTTAATATTACTGATCAAGCAAGGTGTCTTGCAGGCACTTACAGCGGCACGTTTCTACCAGCTCTGCTCATTTACACACTGGATTTTTTTTTTTTTTTTTTGCAAAAAACTCAAACTTAGTGGAATTAGAAAGAAAGTATCTCCATCCATCCATTGTCTTCTGTTTATTCAACATCAGATCATAGGGTGAAAGGGCTTTGAGAGAGACCCAATTCCTTTTCCAGCTTTTTGTGGCTTCGTGTCTCTCAACCCAGCCAATTTTATACTTGAATGTAGACTGTCCAGTTGCAAGCTGATGGCTCGGACCTGAAGAAGCCAAAAGTGCCACATTCTCTGCAAAAAGCACAACTTAGCCTGTGAGGTTCCCCAACCATACAGCCTCTTCTTCATAACTATTCCTCGAGATTCTATTCATGAACACTACAGACAAATTTTTTCCGAAGATATGCCACAATTGGTTCCCCAGTCATCCCATGACTGACTGGAGACTGATTATTTTTTCCAACAGCTTCTCATTTGGAACTGTTGTTGGACTTCATCTTTTCTAATATACTTTGACTGGAACAGTTCAATATTAGCTCTGGCTGTACAGGCAGGACTGTAACTCTGGCATAGTCTTTGGGGTATGGTCCTTCTCTGGAATGTAAATCTCAAATTTCAGCCATGTACTTCCATCCACCTTTGCGTCAACTCACACCAGCTTCCCATTACCTGATGAAGTAAACAAAATGTTGCTGCCATCTCCAGGTCAGGTGTTTTCAGGGTGGTCACTTACACTGTAATATTTTATATGTGGGTCAAAAAGTCAAGTTTGGTTTTATCTACCTAGAGTTCATTCTTCCCTATGTTTGCCATGTACCCTACTTTTCTGGCCCATTAATATTTCCAAGACAACTTAGGCACATTGTAATGTAAAGAGAGCTATTTTGTAAAAATTTCCCCCCTCATGAATTTAGCTTATAGCTCATTCCAATGAATTATGTTTTCATTGATACAATTCATTTGCGACTCTGGTGATGGAATTAGTTATGATCTTGATAAAAGATGAACCACATGATACCAAGTCTTTTGTAACATCTTACATATTTTCTTCAAGGTTGTCCATCTTCAGCTCCCACATCTTTACCATCAGCTTTGACCTGGTTTTAAAGATAAGGGGGATTGTTCTTGTTCCTTGTTTTGTCTTTAGTTGATCAATCATTTTCAAATTGTACTCTGCCATGAGCTTTCAGGATTATGTTGAATTTAAAATATGAAGATTTAGCGTTTCATAGAATAACATACACAAAACGACACTCCATCGGGAAAAAGTACTGAGATGTGCACAGACTATTCATTCAGTTGCAGAGGCGTGAGTGTGGCTGTTCGGGGTGAATCAAAAATGCTTGCGCAGTCTGCTCTGGCTTGTTGTTTCCCTGTTGTGTAACATGGGGATACACGTGCACCGACCGCGAGTTTCAGGCAAGCCTAGGTGTGGGGCACGCCCACACGTCCAATCAAACAACAGCTTCAAATTCTGCCTGTCCAATCACCACCGACAGGGCGGGGTTACTCTACGCCGGGCTCACGTTGCACATTTGTGTCAAACGGTTTGGGCTGGATGACGTTATAAGATGCGTAACAGGGAAACAACGAAAAAATATTCACTTTATACTGGACGGACAATCAATTTTGTGGACGCCTAAGTTTTGGATATTAAACCTAAGATTCACGCGGATCTCAAAAGGTAAATGTTTCTCGAAATAAATGTAATTTGATAGGGAGTTCTGGAGTTAGCTAGAACTGGGAAGGGCTAGCTGTGCACTTCACCCCAAGAGCAGCAAGTGAATGTAAACAAAAGTAATGTAATCGTTGTCTTTTATTACATGATGCTAAGACAGTGTTATAATAATGTGACATACAAGTTTAAATGGGTATTTAACGTTGAAGACAGTTTGTGAAAGCAATCGTTACTTGTTTGTATTGCTAGTATTGTAGCCGCGTAACATGCTGCTAGCCAGTCGCGCTGCGTTTGTTAGCAGTCAAAAATCAGCCGATACAGTGAAATTGCATTTCAGTTACGGCATGCAAATCCTGAGCAATACTAGTTGAGCGTGAGGATATCTGTGCAGCATTTGCTTATAAAACTACATATTAAGGTTACGTTAATGAAATTTTCTGGAAACATTTTAATTCTAGTTTATCGTATGTCTGATAACGTAGACACAGGGGAGATAATGCACGTCACTTTAGACAAGCGACATTAAATTACGGATAGGTGGTTTATGTTCTTTGGTTTTCTTTCTGCACGTATCAAGAAGTGACAGAAGTGTGGTGATTATGGACGCTATTGGGGTCAGTGGGTTCTACCTGGGAGGGGCGAGGGAAACCTCGAAACTGTGTTGTGGTCATTTGTAGGTTGTGGTTTATTATCTATTTCCTGGTACAAATCAGAGGTGTGATTGGGTTAGAAATTTGCACAATTTCTATAATAACTTTATGTGAAGTTTTAAAGTTATTGTTTGCAGTGAGAGTATACATTAAGAACATTTTATTTGAAACTTATTTTGTAAATTCAATCATTAGAATATTTTCCAAAATTGTACCAACTCGGAATCATAAATGTGACCCTTCGTCTGATTTGGTTTTTGTCCTCTTGTTTGTTTTGAAGAAGGATGCATTTTTACAGTAATCTACCTCTAACTTGATTTTCTCCAGGTTTCATCAGATTTTTCCCTAAAGGTAAAAATAGTTTAATTAATTTTGCCTTTTCACTATTTCAAACTGTATTCCCCACCCCCAGCTCTTTAAGCTTTCCTATTGCCATTATAAGTTAGGTTTTATTCTTATTTTTTGTTGTAAACTCTTGGTTTATAACAAAATAAACAAAATAATTTATATATATAAATATTATATTTATTTATACTTAGTTATTTTTCATTTATCTCCTTTCACTGAAGAAATGCTCTGTTTTCATTATTAATGACAGACACATTCATACTGACCTGAATAAAATTTGGTTTACGGTAGAGGTCTATGGACCTTTTATGTAATTACAACAAATATGCTCACATGTCGCACAAAGTTTGTCACGACATAGGTCCATTTGATATTTTTCCCTTTTTTTTTTTATTGTATTTGATTAATAAATTATCACTAACACCAAAAACTATAAATTGACAACCAACAGTTGGTACTGTGACTTCATCACTAAATGTAGGTATTTACCCTGTCAGAGTTGCTTCGTTATAGGAAGTTGTCTTTTATTGTTAGAGATCATTTACTCATCATGATTCATTTTTTGAATAAAGTGTACATCAAGTCATGTTTCTCACATATCTGTATAAAGTATAGTGTAAGGCAAACATTTTGCCTTACACTATACAGAAATTAAAGGCTAAAGGTTTCAGCTTGCGTAAGTGTCAATGTGGCCAACTCAAATACATTAACATGCATGTTTGTGTCACGTAACTTCAGATTCCTGTTTGACCTGTCATGCCCTGGTTTTTCCAAAAGCTGTTTAGTGCAATCTTAGATTTTGTGTTGTGATGCATAATTTCTAACATTATTTGAACATTCGTTCGATGATCGATTTTGTCATCGTTTCGTCGGATCTGCGGCCGTATGTCTTGGACACTCGAGTGAAGAGAGGTGCGGAGTTATCCACTGACCACTACCTGGTGGTGAGTTGGCTCCGGTGGTGGGGGAGGATGCCGGTCAGACCTGGCAGGCCCAAACGTGTTGTGAGTGTGTTCCAATTATAGAGGGATCACACTCTTAAGCCTCCCTGGCAAGGTCTATTCGGGGGTACTGGAGAGGAGGGTCCATTGGATAGTCGAACCTCGGATTTTGGAAGAGCAGTGTGGTTTTCGTCCTGGTCGTGGAACACTGGACCAGCTCTACACCCTCAGTAGGGTCCTGGAGGGTGCATGGGAGTTCGCCCAACCAATCTACATGTGCTTTGTGGACTTGGAGAAGGCGTTCGACCGTGTCCCTCGGGTGCCCTGTGGGGAGTTCTCCGAGTATGGGGTACCGGGCCCTCTTGATACGGGCCGTCAGGTCCCTGTATGACCGGTGTCAGGAGTCTGGTCCGCATTGCCGTGCAACAAAGTCGGCTCGTTCCCAGTGAGGGTTGGACTCCGCCAGGGCTGCCCTTTGTCACCGATTCTGTTCATTACTTTTATGGACAGAATTTCTAGGCGCAGCCAGGGTGTTGAGGGGATCCGTTTTGGTGGCCTTAGGATTGCATCTCTGCTTTTTGCGGACGATGTGGTCCTATTGACTTCATCGGGACGTGATCTACAGCTCTCACTGGAGCGGTTCGCAACCGAGTGTGAAGCGGCCGGGATGAGGATCAGTGCCTCCAAGTCTGAGACCATGGTCTTGAGTCGGAAAAGGGTAGAGTGCCTTCTCCGGGTCGAGGGAGATGTCCTGCCTCAAGTGGAGGAGTTCAAATCTCGGGATCTTGTTCACGAATGAGGGAAGAAGGGAGCGTGAGATCGACAGGCGGATTGGTGCAGCGTCCGCCGTGAAGCGGGCGCTGTACCGGTCCGTCTTGGTGAAGAGGGAGCTGAGTCAAAAAGCGTACCGGTCGATCTACGTTCCTACCCTCATCTATGGTCATGAGCTTTGGGTAATGACCGAAAGAACGAGATCGCGGATACAAGCGGCCGAAATGGGTTTTCTCCGTAGGGTGGCTGGGCTCTCCCTTAGAGATAGGGTGAGAAGCTCGGTCATCCGGGAGGGACTCAGAGTAGAGCCGCTGCTCCTCCACATCGAGAGGAGCCAGTTGAGGTGGCTCGGGCATCTGGTCAGGATGCCCCCTGGACGCCTCTCTGGTGAGGTGTTTGGGCCCGGCGTGGTGGCCAGGCACGCCGGGGGGTTCCGCTGGAGGGACTACGTCTCTCGGCTGGCTTGGGAACGCCTCGGGATTCCCGGAGGAGCTGGAGGAAGTGGCTGGGGAGAGGGAAGTCTGGGCCTCCCTTCTTAAGCTGCTACCCCCGCGACCCGACCCCGGATAAGCGGCAGAAGATGGATGGATGGATGGATGGATGGATGGATGGATGGATGGATGGATGGATGGATATTTGAACATTTCTTACTGTAGAATTTCTATTTATTTCTTATGTTCTTCTAAAATGTTTTTTTTATTTTTTTTATCTTTGATGCTATTGGTCTTAGCCTTAGTTGGTATGCTTTAAATTAGAGCTGTTTTAGGAGAATTAGACTTTTGTTAGGTTTTAGAGAAAGATCTGCATCTGCCCATTTACCATTGTTGAAACCTTTTATTTAATTTTAACGTACTAAGTTGTTTTTCTTTTAGTATGAGAGTTTTCTACCCAAAGTACAATTTATTAATCACCCCCCAACATAGGCACACACTACACACTTGCTCACATGGAGAATGAGATTCATTTACACCTAATCATTGACTTCCTAAATGACTTTTCTGACATGCATTTTTACACAATGCATTAGGAAAGGGCAAAATCAACAAACCTTCCTTGAAGTTGTTGAGAAACAGGTGCTGTCATGACTGCAGGAAATCTAAATGGATTTGACTGAAGTGGATATGTAGAAATAATATTTTATCAGTCGTATTGAGTGCTAATATTGGGATTTTCTCTGAATATTGAAATAATTAGCAAAGATTATTTATGGGTTAGTCAAAAAACTATACATCAGTGGGTTGTGAATGTAGATGGTTTTGGATGAATCATTTAATCCTAAGTTTAAATCACTGAAGGTGCATACATTAAGACGAAGGATTTGACCATCTTGCTATAAGGCACCACCAGCCAACTAACTGTGCTGCCTCAAACCAAGACTCTGAGGATGTAGCGCTAATATCACAAAGGCAGATGGCAAACAGTGCTGAATTTGTGCAAAGAAATTATGTCATAACAAAATAAAAATGAACCCAATGTAATACCCTTCCCATTTCAAACCTCCACCTTTTAGGTCAGAGAACATTCAGAAAGTACTACCTGTTGATCTGGCCAGTTTTCTGAAGTAGATTTCTCTCCTTTTCCACAACCCTTGTTCTGGTTGTGGAAACAACAGGGAGAAAACTGACCCTAGAAAACCTGGTTTCTGAAAAGATGTCTGCACAATAAACACACGTATTAGTTTATGCTTTAAATTTTGCAATCAAATCAGTCTGTACAGCATCTGATTGACAATGTAAACTGTTGCAGGAATATGAATGGACAAACCTACAAAGTAGGGATGCACTGATAGGAAAATTTGGGCTGATACCGAGATCCAATATTGATATTTACCAATATTATATTAATTATTTTTTCTGCTGTTTCGGCATCTTTGGAAAGAAAATGACTTGAAACAAATGGCAACAAGATGTAAAATATTGGTTTTTAACATCAGCCTTGTTTTGTTTACCAGACCGAAACCAATATGTTACAAACAAATATCAGCCGATACTGATACTGGTGCCAATATATCATGTATTACTACACAAAGTACTGTTGTGTCTATAAATTGTTTCGAAGAATAGAATAAAAACTACTGACCAGTTCTGCTACATAAAGTCATCACTCTGCATTGAGATAAATTACCTTAACACAATAACAGGGAGCATTTTAGCTGCATCTCATATCTGCTCTCTATTAGAACATCTATTGATATTTTTATTTCCTTCTGTTCTCTACCATTTTTATTAGCATAACAGTTTTTTGCAGGCTTTAGGTTAAAATATAATTTTAGGTCAGAAAAGTGTATTATAAATGTAATTTTTAAGCAGTGTACATGGAGACAGTAACTTGAGCTAAAGTGAAAAGAGACTGTAGAGTTTTGTTTTTGTTTTTTTTGTAACATGTAGACATGAGATTTTCACCTACTTTCATCTTCCACCTCTATATTTTATGTAACTGCTGTCATACTTGTCTTAGCAAGCTGAATGTGCAGTGTGTTGAGCTTTAGTGACATCATTCTTTAGAAAATCTTTGACTATTGGGAAACTGCTTTATAAGGTAAATCATTTAATCCACCATCTAATCTTCCACAAACTGCAAAAGTCTTGCAGCTCAACCTACCTGTTTTCACAGCTAAGTCAATCATGCGTAGCATTGACAAAAAAAGTCACCTTAGCACAATCCTACTAGAAGGTATTCCGTTCATTGCAGATACCTGAGTATTTATGCATGTGACTAACTGTGTTGAAACAGCTTTGGCAGTATCTCTACAAGCTTGTTGCACACATGTTTGGATGTTTTCTCCTATTCGCTGCACATCCTCTCAAGCCCAGTCAGGTTGGACAGGCAGAATCAGCAGACAACCATTGTTAGGTTTTTCCAGAGATGTTATGTCTCGGCTCCATCAATGCTACCCAAAGGCATTTGCAAACTGCTCCTGAAGTCAGTCTTTTGTTACGTTGGCTATTTGTCATATTTACAGCAAAATAAATTTTAACATCTGTGAATCTTTTAGTGAGTAGCAGCTGCAATACTGAAATGAAGACCTGATTGGTAGAGTTTTGTTTTCTTCTCTAATGCTCTGTGTGCAGACTGTAACTGAAATCACTTAGAAAAAGTTTTCACCCTAGAAAAAAGTGAGAGGTGTGAATGTTTCAAGTGTGAGAGCACCTAATCAACATCTTATCGCTAAATCGAAGCTACCTAAAAATAGAATCAACCTTGTTTTTGTGCTGCAGGATTAAGGCCAAGTCAGATGATCACATGTTTACAGCGGTGATTGTGTTCGCATGCATGTCTGTTGCTTTAAGTAATGTGCGACTTAAGACTTTTATCTGATGTTTTATTTGTATATAACAAGGTCTACATCTCTGCAACTGAACTGCTGGGTTTGACGTGATGTAATAATTTAATACTAAAAATAATTTGTAATTGTAGTCACACAACCGAGTATCGCACTGTTGCTGTTATGATGACTGACAACGTTTCAAGTGTAAATGGATGCTTATGGGAGTGAGTTGGTGAGATAATCAGACACAGCAGTAATATTAGATAAGGAGGCAGACTATATTTGTCCTTGCTTGCAAAATAGAAATATTATTCTGAACATAGTACAAAACATACAAAAATAATGTGTTTTGAGGTGCAAGCAAAATGAGCTTTTTTTCTTGTTTTGATTTGAGTATTTAAAACATTAAATGAAAAAAAGTTAATTATTGGTAAATTTTTCTGTTGATGATCATTCAACACCAGGTATTTTTTTCTATGTTATTGTTGAATCATTAATGCTGATTGTAGCTGAGGCAATATTAGTGATTTAGATGTTCTGGATTTTTGGTGACTGTAAGTAAATGGTTTTGTGCAAGTTCTTGTTGTTCCAGGAAGTAAATCCAGACATTTCTTCTGATTATGGATCTTACAGTCGATCTTTACATTCTGTTTTCTTACAGTGCTCGATACACAGCGTCATATCCTTCACTCGGCATTCTCCTGAGTTATTGTCAATTTATTGTCACCACATGGAACCTCTTCCCCCTAAACATATGAAGACACTTCATCGTAACTTTAACCGGACAATATGCTGTTGATGTATGACCAGAGTGCAGTGATGTCAGGAGGGGATGGGGATCAAGGCGGGGAGGAGCCAGCATTGCCTTTGGGCCCAGCAGAGGGTGAAGGAGCAGACGGGGGCACATCTGGGGGTCAGGATGGGGAACTGCAGCTGCAGGACCTCACGGCAGAGGGACAAGGAGCTTTAACAAGAGACGTGGGGCAGGAAGACGAGGAGATGACCAGCACGTCCAATGATCTTTCTTCCTCAACCAATGAAAGCCCAGGGAGCGGCAGAGGATGTCCCTCACCGTCGACCAAGAGGTAAATTACTTACTTTTCTTCTGTGCTGAAGGTCAAAGAAAACCAAAAGAAACACAAATATTTGCTTAATGTTGTAAATCAAACTTTAGAAACACTAAGTAACTCAGTAGATGTATTCTGGAGTTTTACCAACAAAGCTACTTTTCCCCAATTAAACCCAACACAGCAAAATGTATCAATAACATTGTGCAACAAACATTTTTTGTTTAGATGTCATCATTGAAAGAAGGCATCCATTGAAAGTATCATCTGATACTTTCAGAGAAATCAGGCCCTGTCTTTGAGTATGAAAACAAACATCCTTCCTGATGCCTATTTTGTTGTTGGCCTTTTCATTGTTTAACATGTTACTTTTGTTTAGTAGCTTCCTGTTTTTGTAATTATGTTGGGTTTTTTTTTGAAGCAGCGAGTCGGCTGTCAGGGGACAAGGCCACGCCCACAAAGAAGTGGTGAGCACAGTGGCTGAGATGAAAAAGAGGCTTCCATCTGACAAACGGAGCCACAGCAAGCCCAGCACTTTGGAGGCCTTAAACTACGCTCTCAACTGCGTCAAGCAAGTACAAGGTAAACCCTGCTAATCAGGCATATATTCCTGGAGAGTCATGATGAACTGTAAAACTTTTCTATTTTAAACTGTGCGTTATCATCTGTAGCCAACAGTGAGTACTACAAACTGCTGATGCAGAATGGACAAGACCAGAGAAAAGATGCCACTGTTTGCACCTTGGAAGAGCTGGAGAGGGTCACCTCTGAGCACAACCTGAAAAACACGGTATGTGCTCACATTTGCATGTAGAAACATCACTCATTGTGTTTTTCACAGTAAAGATGTTCAAAGCCATTTTCCTACCAATCGTTTGTATTGTTTTTTATGAATAAGTAACTAAAAAAAATGCATTTAGCTTTATTCATCTTCCCATCATCCCGCCACAGAATGATGCTGCCACCACCATGCTGTGCACTACTTTATGGTGTTCTGTCTGACAGAATCCCAATAAAACAAACCAAAGTTTCTGGTTGTGATGAGATGAAATTAAGATTAGTCCAAGGACTTTCTATACTTTTAGAAAGAATTGTGTATCTTGCTGGTTCAGGTGTTTGTTTGATTCATGTCGTTGCTCATCTCTGCGTTGGTACAGGATTCCTTCGTGATGGTGTTCTCTCTCTCGAGCGGCTGCATGTTGTACACGTCGGAGCAGGCTCCCAGCTTACTGTGCTGCAAGAGGAAGTACCTGGAGTCTGCAAAGTTTGTGGAGCTGCTCTTCCACCAAGACGTCAACGTCTTCTACTCGCACACGGCACAGCCTCACCTGCCACCGTGGAGCAACTCGCACTCTGGTAGGTTTTTGAGACATTTTCATCTTGCAGTCTTTCTCTATCTATTCTGTATTTAATTTTGACTTATATTAACTCTTACTGTTCTGGCTACTCCATGGTTGACTTGATCATTTTAGGCGACACTGCAGTTTTTTTTTGTCTAAAGAAAGATTTTTATGAATACGCGATATGAAACAATGTATGTTTGATGATGAAACATTTTTCCTTTTTTTTTTTTCTTAATAGCATTCTAGAGCAAAATGATTAAAAAAAATGCCTTCTTGGATTTAATTATCTATCAGCATTTTCAACAAAGGATGTTGGCACTTGGAGGCACAGGAAACATGAATAAATCTGGATCTCAGTGACTGCTAAACAAACTGAGCCTTAATGCACAAAATGGCAGCATTTTCTAAAGATTTATGGACAGATTAAATTAGTGTTCATAATAGAGAAGACAGATGGACTTCTCTGGGATAAGTAATGGAGAGAAGCCCCAGTAGGTTAAAGGGTTTAATTATGTGTTAGCAGTTTCTAGAACACACTGCAGCAGCACAGGAAGCCAGTAAAGCCATCAACCATTACTGAGTAATGACCTCGACCCCTTACTCACATGACTTAAATCCTATTAGGAGCTCAGAGGCATTACTTAAATGTTGCTTTTAGAGGGGGAAAAAGCACGAGATGCACCTTTCAGTATATCATGGGACAATGTTCCTGTTGATTTAGGTACCGCGAAGACATTTGGAAATGTAGCGGTAGAGTTAGATATTTGGTGTTTAGGTAAACGAACAAGACAGAAAAATGTCATCCCAAGTTTTTCTCTTTTTTTTTTATTTATTAAATCACAAACATAATTTTACACAGCTCTTGGAGTAAAGTAAATATCAGAGCAAATTAATTATATAAACATTTGTTTTAACCGTTTTCTGCCATTTTCAACACCATTAACATTTCTGATTTTTCATATTTATAACCATCTCAGACAGTTTTGTTGAATGCAATAAATTAAAGGAAAGGCGAAAAACACAATTGCAATGTCTGCAAAATAGAATGAAGCGGCAATAGACAAAGTGCGGAATGTTGACAAGATCACAATCTCTCTGCTTTAGCAAATTATATTTAATACAAAATGTACATTATGTTTTCTTCAGCACACAAACAAGAACAAACACTGAAGCTTTCCTCTCTGTTTTTACAGCTGGAGTTCTGTTTGACAGTGCGCAGGTCAAGTCCTTCTTCTGCAGGATAAGGTCAGTTTTTCCTTTCACACTTATAGGAATATTCAGAATTTGCCTCATACATTATATCAGCAGGTCCTGCTTAACTATGAAAAAGTCATAATCATGTGTAGAACAACTGCGCTCTTCAAGAACATATTATGTACTTTCAAAGTCTGATGTGGTTAAATAATGTTTTATGTTGATCGCACCGTTTTTAAATGAGACACAAAGTTGATGTTTCCACAGCCTTGGTTTTTGATGTTATTAAAACTCAGCCGAGAGCTTTATTAAATGTATCTTGTTGGGTCATTATATTTCATAAGACTTTGAGAAGGAGTGAATGTACACCAGCTATAAGGATTGGACTAGTTTTAGGGTCCCGTCTTGGCGCTTAGAAGGTGTCACAACGGTAAAGGCAGTCAGTTTATTTGGATTCATATAAGAGGATGATTTCAGCAAGCGTGATAACTTTTTAACTGTGGCAAGATGTGAAAAATACACTGAGACAGCAACAATATTTGTGGTTTTAACATATTTTTTGTGTTTAAAATTAAAAAAAGAAATTGCATATTGTTTCAGAGGAAGCAAGGACCGCGAAGGTGAGATGCGCTACAATCCCTTCAGGATCACACCTTACCTGCTGAAGGTGCAGGGGGCGGGGAGCGGGGAGGAGGAGCCGTGCTGCCTGGCGCTCGCCGAACGAATCATCTCTGGTTACGAAGGTGCAGTGAATTGTCTTGACACCAAATTAATCAGATCGTTTACATTTAATAATAGCATTCATTGGTTTGAATTCTTCATGTAACTGTTCTATTCACAATACCAAAGTTCTGTCCAGGTCAAAGTTTTTGTCATTGTTATTTAGCTTAAATGTTATTTGTTTATGCAGCACCTCGTATTCCTATGGACAAACGTATCTTCACTACGACACACTCCCCTGGCTGTGTTTTCTTGGAGGTTGATGACAGGTTAGCAGGCATACAGCGACGTACACAGCCATCATTTTAGGATGTGATAAAACATGGCTAATCATGAGCTAATCTTTTTCTAAACGTCCTCAGGGCTGTGCCGCTGCTGGGATACATGCCTCAGGATCTGATCGGCACGTCGTTGCTGACTTGTATTCACCCAGAGGATCGTCCCCTCATGCTGTCCATGCACAGGCAAAGTGAGTGCTTAAAGCAGCGATGCGAGCTTTCTAACATTCTTCGCATAAAATCAGTGTAAAAGCAGTGTGAATGTGCACATTTTCCAAGTGTTGTTCAAGTGTTGTTGAAGAAAAGCAGAGAATTATCTAGGATTTAAATTGAACACTGAGGAAAAATCAGCATTATGTTTACATTGCCATATAGCAGTCCCGTCTTTGGAAATTATATGAGTTGAAATTTGACAGAAGTTTTTCTCACCTGTTTACTGTGTGAAAACCATGCGTTTGATTTTTTTTGTGTGTGTGTTTTTTCATGCGTTTTCGTAGTATTAAAGTACGCAGGCCAGTCTCCGTTTGAGCACTCTCCAGTGCGTCTGCGCTGTCAGAATGGAGACTACATCACCTTGGACACCAGCTGGTCCAGTTTTATCAACCCGTGGAGCCGCAAGGTGGCCTTCATCATTGGACGGCACAAAGTCAGAACGTAAGCGGTGGCAATAGTTTGTCAGATTTCTCTCCATCTCATGTAATGTTTCGATAATGAAGATAACGCGGCTGTGCTGATATCATTGTAGGAGTCCTCTGAATGAGGATGTGTTTGCGGCTCGTACAAAGGATTACGTTCCCGTCACTTATGAGGAAATAAAAGACCTTCAAGCCAAGATCTATAAGCTTTTCCTTCAGGTGAATTTACTATGCCATTTATTAAAAATAATCTGCTAAACACATTTTTACATGTTAGTTGTACTGAAAGCTACATCTCTGCACCAAAGCTCGTTTGAGTTGATGTCATTCTATCTTGTCCACAGCCGGTGCACAACAATGGCTCCAGCGGTTATGGCAGTTTAGGAAGTAATGGCTCCCATGAGCATTACGTCAGCTTCGCTTCTTCAAGCGAGAGCAACGGCAACCTGTGGGAGGACTCAAACCGGGAACCGGTGAGTCGTCACAGACAGTCAACGCACCTGTCGAGCGCGCATCCTCAAAATTAGCTGCAAAGGTGACTAATGCTGATACGTATAATCTCTGTGTTCTTGCGTACATTTCCCAGATGACCTTGCAGCAAATCTGTGCTGACGTGAACAGATCGAAAAGTTGGGGCCGACACGCGCAGCTCGATTCCGGCCAAAGAAATCCTGCTCCTGGCAGAACGAACACAGGTGAACTGGCCATAGAAATACTCAATTCAATGTTGCATAGTGTTAAATGTCATGGTTTTGACATACATTTAAGGTTTTTGATTATGCATTGTGAATTCTATTTTGTTTTTTGGGTGAAATTATAATGTGAAGCACAACTTGAATGAATTTAGAAACCAGAAACGGATAGAAATGTGTACTTTTTATTACTAGGAAGTTTCTCTGATTGGCAGAAAGTCAACATTATACCAAATAAAACTTAATATGTACATCCTGGTGATAATATTTACTTGATTGTCACTTGTTAATTGGTGTTTCGATAACAATTTTTTGTAGCCGTTTTGTGTTGCTTGTGGTCAGTAGATGTTCAGTATAGTTAGAACCATGACTTTCTGGAAGCATGGCATTACCCTGTTTTATATTAAAAGACTCCACTATGACTTATTTTCCAGGAAATCCTTTGCTTCACAAATTTATTGAAGTAGCTTGTTGTATTTTACACTTTTAATTCAATTAATCATTAAGACATTCATGATCACGAACATCATATGCAAACCTTCTGCCTGATGTTGTATTCAGCATACAGCCACGAAGCCCATTTTTAATGTGCAGATTATTATTAAAGTCTAAGCCGGTGAACCTTCTGTTTGTGCAGCGGCTCACCTCCGTTCATCCGCCAAGCCTGAAGTCAGAGGAAATGAAGAAAGCAGGAAGCAAACGCACATTCCCTCCTATCAGCAGATCAACTGTGTGGACAATATCATCAGGTGTGTTTTCACAGACACTGAAGCACTCAGTTTAGCATTGGGTGTGTTTGGTGTTTTTTGTCACTAAGACTATTTTGTTCTGCAGATACTTGGAGGGCTGTGCGGGTCAAGCCCTGAAGCGAAAGAACGAGTCTCCTTCCTTGGACATGACCTCTTCCTCGTCCTCGACTTCAGAAGAAGAGAAGCCCAAAGGCGCCGCGGATGTGGCTCCAAACGCCCCAGAAGGTAAAAGCAATCATCATTCAAGTCTTTGCATTTGACTGTAACCGACGTTCTGTTAACATATTTTCACCTCACTTTCCAGTGGTTGTGTTGGACAGTGAGGTGTCAGTGGGCCCTGCAGCTGCGGCAGTTGTCGGGGCGCCGCTGACAGACATCACCATGTCCTCTAAGGCCATGAGTGTTGTCTCGGTCACTAGCCAGTGTTCGTACAGCAGCACCATCGTCCATGTGCCACAGCCCGAGTCAGGTACACAAACCTACTTGCTTCAGTGAGTCGGCTCGTGGAAGCAGCTGAGATTTGCTTTTTGGAACTTCTTTGTTGATCTGATACTTTATTAAATTGATTAAAAAAAAAAAAAAAAACCTGATTTGTGGCGTGGGGTAAGTTCTGTATTTTTTGTGCATTTCATTGACTAGTCTTATATGTTTCTACAGAAGAGAAAGGTTAACTCGCTTTCCCCCATTTTTTTTCTTGCAGAGGCCACTGCGCTGGAGGACGCCCCAATGGGCAGCGAGCCCGCTGACCCCGTGGCGACCCCTGTCCGGCCAACCCTGAGTCCCGCTGCGGAGGAAAGAAGGTTGGTCGGGCTCACCAAGGAGGTGCTGTCAGCTCACACGCAGAAGGAGGAGCAGGAATATGTTGATCGTTTCCGCCATCGCATCCTTCAGAGTCCCTACAGCTCCTATTTGCAGCAGGAAAACGGCTCGATGGCTCACTCTCATCAACCAGGTATGTGCATGTTGTCGCTTAAACACTGAGCTCGGTCTGTGCTCCCGCTGGAATCCTTTCTGCTCCATAGAAATCTAGAAAAATTTGCCTTTTCAGACGTCAACTAATTTTTTTGTTTATGCTTCTATTCATATGTTTATCCATCTCTTAAAATCTCTCCATCCATCATTTTCTTTTGTCTGTCTGTCCTCTTGTTTCTGTCCATTCATCTTCTGTTTTTCTATCCAGCCTTTTCTCCCTAACCCTATCCATCTGCAATTTGCCCAATTAGCCATCCTCTGTCAGTATGGCTGTCCATCAGTCCATTTGTCATTTTTGACCATCTATTTGTCCTTCGTCTATTCATCAGCCCCACAATTTGTCCATCCACCCATCTATCCATATTTACAGACTGATCACTATAGAAGTATTTGCATTGAATTCCTGATCAACTTTTCTATGTATTCTGCAATTAACAAAATACATAAAAAATACAAAAAAAAGTTTGTTTTTTTTCCTGAATTTGTCTGGGAGTGTTTGAAATTCTTGACTCTTAATATAAAACTAGGAGCAACTTGGTAATTCAGGTGTAAAGTTAATTCCTGATCAAGTTAAGATACAATTATATAATTGTACTGAGGTTTTTATTTTGGATATTTCTTTCATCACAGGGGACTATATGCGTCCAATAAGCGGTGGAGGCTGGAATCGCTCGCGAAGAGCCAGACACAAGCGGCCCAAACCTCAGGGCTCCTCAGACAGCTACGCCTCCCCAACCGGCCCTGCCGTCCCCTTTCCCTTCTCGTCGTGGCCCTCTTCCGAGTCGTCACAGCCTCAGATGGTAGAGACTTACAGCCAAACGTCCCCCAACCCCGTGCCGGTATTTCCCGTTCTGGGGAATCCAGCTGCAGAGCAGCCCCGACCACAACAGCCACCCGCAGCAACTCCTGGCATGTTGCAGCCTCCCGAGCAGCTCGGCTACAACTTCAACATGATGCCGCCCGGTCAGGGCCAGCCGGCCCTGCAGCCGCTTCAGATGGATCCCCTGCAGAACTTTTACAACCCACTCCCGCTGGTTTCAGCCCAGAGTTTTAACCCGTACATGCCTCCCATCATGGCGGTCATCCTGCCGAACTATCCCAACTTAACTCCGGGCTTTCCCTCCGTTCCCTCAGCTGTACCTCAAGGACCCAGCATGATGACAGGCTACGCACCTGGCGGCGTGCCCTTCCCTCAGCTTCAGCCTCAGTTCCAGGTCCAGACCGGCCCACACACTCAGATGTCACCGGGCCTTCTTCTTTCCTCGCACAAGGCCGCGTCCTCCGTCGGGGAGGAAGAGGAGGCGGCCGGGCCTCAGGCCTTGTTTTCCAGCTCTCGCTCCAGCTCTCCTCTGCAGCTCAACCTCCTGCAGGAGGAGCTTCCCAGACAGAGCGAGGGGCAGAGCAGCACCGGACTCAACCACCCTGAGATTCTCCATGAGAAACACACCATCCAGGTCAGTTTGAATCTATGACTTGTATCATCAACGTTAAAAATATTCACTGTAACTTGATTGAAGTGGCATTGATATGAAAACTGTTTCTTTCTTAAGGGGGACGCACCAAGTGACTCTGGCAACCAGGACGCCCAGTCGACATCTAGTGAGCTGCTGGACCTGCTCCTGCAGGAGGACGCCAGGTCAGGAACTGGATCCAATGCTTCAGGATCTGGATCAGGGGAATCTGGAGGTTCGCTGGGATCTGGATCCGGCTCCGGCTCCAATGAGACATCCACCTCACACACTGGTATGAATGACAGACACGCAATCGTCTTTTTAAAGTTTATTTATCAGCATTTTTGCTACTTTTATCTGTAAATTGTATGCTTGTTTCTAAAATGGATAAATATGTGGGGATTGAGGGGGTCGTAACAGAGACTAGGCACAAGGCAGCAGCGAAGGTTTCAGAAGAGTTATTAGATATGAATGATAGCTAGAGTGATGCAAAATATTCTGGCCTACAGGCAGCAGCCACAGCAGCAAGTACTTTGCCAGCAACGACTCGTCGGACACGTCCCGCAAAGCCCGCAAAAGCCAGGATGCGTCGGTGGAGCGGCCGCACAGCTTTGAAACTCGGGTGGAGAGCTCCTTGTGGAGCATGATCCAGCACACGCCTGAGCAGGTCATGATGACCTACCAGATACACACAAGGTAAACATCCGCTATAAACTATAGACTTTTATATAGTTTGTATGTAATATGCAGTTTATAGATGTGCTGTTGAGATTTTGACCTGACTTCAGTCAATTTTAGAGCTATAATTATCAGCATTCAAAATATTTTTCTGCACTTTATCTCAAAATATCGGTTGTATTTGGGGTAAATTTGGCATGAGAGAGAGAGAAAGAGAGAGACAGAGAGAGAGTCAATGCTGTAAAACAGGGTTTAAAAATAGCCAAGACTTGCATTTTTGCTCCATTTTTATTTTTTCTTATAACTAGAAGTAAACTTTGTATTTGGCTCACGAATGTCTATTGTCATTAAATGCATTACAAAGTAAGGGTTACATTAAGTCCCACTTGCTTTATACTTAGCCAATGAAAGCTCAGTAGGATTTTCTTTTACTTCATGACGACTGGAGATGCACCAATCAATCAGCTCTCTGATCCCTGATTGACTGATGCAAATACTGGAAAATTTGGGGGATTTTCTGACTTTTTTTAAAGGCATCAAAGACTTCCCACCATTTATGAGATTATCAATGCTTTAATCTACATCATTTACTTTTACTTTGAGGCATAAATGGGACGAATGTAATTCATTTTATGAAAGAAGTACATTTCCGCCCTTATATTCATCATTATCCTTAAAGTCAAGACCTCTTAGTCAGCAGTTCAAAGACAAAACTGTTTGGTATTGGCCAGGAAAAGCCGGATCAATGCATCTTTAACGCAGCATAATCTTTGTCCTGACAGGGATCAGAATGAAGTGCTGGCAGAAGACAGAGAAAAACTGCGAGTGCTTCAGCCGCTGCAGCCGTGGTTCAACCAGGAGCAGAAAGAAGAGCTGGCCAAGGTCCATCCTTGGATCAAGCAGCACACCATCCCTCAGGAATTAGACACACAGGTAGCGCAGAGCTCCTAAATTACTGCCGTTCCTCTCCGTTTTCTCATTGAGTCCATGTGAAACGCATCCTTCTGTCTCCTCTCAGGGTTGTGTGAGCTGCAACTCGGGGGCCGGCCTGGCCCGCTCCCCTCAGCCAGCGGTCTCAGAGAGTTTGTTGCCTGTGGAGAGCCTTCAGCAGGACTCTGTTGAACCTGTGGCTGACACCTTAAACGGCTCACAGTGAACCAGGTCTGTCAGAAACTTCAGAAATACTCTCGGTGCATCTCTTCTCAACACTCCACGGCAACGGATCCTATGGCTTTAATATATCGTTAACACGTTTTGTACAGACGAGGCGAGGCTCAAAAACAGTGGAGGAGAGCAAAGAGAGACATATTACCGGCCTCTTGATGGAGTCTACGTCTCTTCTCTTTCTGTTAATCAAGCCCCTGGAGGGATTTGTGTGATAGTAAAGACTCTATAAACCTTTTCTCAGTAAGCCAGCTGGTGCTCAGTGTACAGAAAAAGGTTTGAGCACTGTGTAAAGACCTTCACTACAACCGAAACGACCGAAGTCTCAGACCGAAACGACTTGGATCAGGAACACGCAGCAAACTTTTCTGCAGCGACGCCAAGTCCAGGTTGTACAGATTTCTGGACCTCATCAACGCAGCAGTGACCGACCATGACCGGCATACGACAAACTTCTTTTTACCTGACGGATGCAGACGTGTTTGCTGCTCTTGGTTGTTTATAATGTTCAGGTAACCAAAAAAAAATCCTACATGTTGTTATTGTAGAGTTATAATCTCATATCCTGCAGCCCGGTTTCCCAATGTCCAGATCATCCTTTTTTTTTTTGTTCTGTGCAATGCAATGTTGACTCAAGAAACAACAGCCAACCAGTTGATTATTTCAGATGAACATTAGCGCGCGAGCGGATCCTCCTTCTGCTCGGTCATCAGCCTGTTTGTACCTTTAGTCTCGTTGTGTTGCTGTGAAGAGGCTCCACGCAGCACCACATTTTCCACTCGTCTCACTTTTACCAACTAAAGATGTTTTCCGGTCAGACCGTGTTTCTGTATTTTAAACAGAAAACACGTGTGTGAGGTAGAAACAGAGAGGAAACTGACCGATTCTGAGAGAGTTCCTTTAATAAAATGAGGTTAGAGGGTGCGAATGAGTTGACTGTCGACTTCCTTTGAAACACTTGTCCGACATAAAGACAGAGCAGTTTCATTTTTGGATCAAAAGTACATGCCAGTACTGTGTATTTTATAGAAATTGTACACAAATGCATAATACAAAGTGTATAAAAAGCCATTTGTCTTGAATTCAGGGATTGTTTGTGACACAAAAGAATGAATAAATGATCTATGAACTAAGATTCATCTGGGCGTGGCTTCTTTCAATGCTCAGCATGTAGTACAGATTTTATATGTTCTTTTTCTCTCTGTGTGTGTGTGTGTGTCCTGTCTTGGTATTTCGGATGTATAATATGGAGAAGCTGGTTGCCTATATGTGGGACGGCAGTTTTGCTTTTCAAAACGGAACATATCAAGATGGTGTCATAACTATGTGACTGATCAGTAAAGCTGGTGTGGGCGACTTAAATGAGTTTTTTACATATTTCTTAAAACTACTAGCGGACCATGTCATGACAGCGTAATATGAGACTGAAAATTTCCCTACTTCCTCAAATCGGAGCAAGGAGGAGAGTCTTACCGCTGTCAATCATCCCTGTGTATACATTTTTTTTTCAGTACTGCGTTGTATTTTATATGCAATGTCATTACAAAGCTTATTTGTGCTTCAACAAATAAAAATCTTAAAAGTCTGGCATGCCCTTGTATTCCATTGTATTTGAAACATGATTTGAGCGTTACTTTGACTGGACCAATCCGTCACAAGCGGCTGCAGCTTAAAGGTGAAACATCATCTCAGTTTGAAGACTTTTGAGACCTCTTTCAGGGTTTCTCCAGGATTTCCTTCTTTTGTTATTGCCTGCTTTGCGTTAATGCCAGATATGTGGATTGCATAACTAATAATTCTGTTGAGTTGCTTTGCAATCTGATTTAAACATCACTTAATTTTTCCCTGTCCTATCGGCTATATTCCTCAGCCTTCATGATGCTGTTTATTCACTAATATTCTCAAAAAAACAATAACAACAAAAGAAACTGTGAGAAATGCAAAAAATCCTCAAAGGGCCTTAAAACATATTTATACTGATATTAAATTGCACTTTCACTCCGGTGGTTTCTGAAGGCAGCCTTCATTTAGTGTAATTAGAGTAAAAGTCACACAAAAACAACTTTTTTCAGATTTTTTCATTTGGAAAAAATAATGGACAACCACTCCAGCATTCATTTTTTTCCCCACAACCCACTGATGCGCTACTTTGTGTTACAACATACAAATCCCACTTATATCTTTTCAACGCTACATGAAATGCACACTTTGTCAAGAAATTTTATGTGTGTAACCTTTGAATTGCAGAGAGAGACCAATGCACACGATGATTTTTAATATATTACATTGTGTATAGACATTACCTTCAAAGAAAAAGAAATAAAGTACTGAATGTAAAATTCCTCATCTTTTTATTCCTGGAATGTATGAGCATTAAAGTGCAGCAGCACAAATGACGTTCATTACAGACAGCACTAAACTGAAAGTAAAAACTGAATTACATCCTTTTAGCAAAAGAAAATAAAAACAAAAAAATATATATATAAAAATAAAATAGCATTTGGTGTCCCACTGGAATGGATGTTAGTTCTCTTGCTGCCCCACTAGGGGGCGTTCATGACCAGAGAAAGCTGTGAACTAAAACTAACAAAGTCAAATTTAAGCGTGCCTTTGTGACATCTAAAATGAATAATTAACATAGAATGCTTAAAGCACAGCACTGAAATACTGTCCTACAACCGTAATAGATGCCATAATACAAGACAAGAATAAACATTTAACAATCAGAGAAACAGAAGAGTCTGCTTTTAGAAGAAGAAGCCTCGGTTCATTGGCTTCTCTTGTCCACTTTCAATTCATAGCTGTGGATAAATGGAGTCATTTATGCTAGATATTTAAAGAATTAGTGACAAAGCAGCGGGGAAAAGCTTAAAACTGGTCTTATTTTTGAGAAGTTGATAAAAATTGTGCAGCATACATTTGTGACACTTGAGCGTTGCTTCAGTCCATCTAAGATAAGTGACACAAAGAACGAAGCAAAAGTTTAAGAACAGAAGCAGCTTGAAACAAGACCTGTTTACCGTTCAGCGTATCTACATGCTTTCTTTGCTTAGCATTTAGGGCTTGATTTGCACCATGTCTTCACCAAAACTAACCATAAAGTCTTTTTGTGCCGAACCACGGCAGGTCTGCAGCAAAGGTTTATTTCTAATGATGGCAAAACCCAATCCAAACAAATCCACTCTGGCTTCCTCTGGCTACAACAGAAGGTAATTTGGATGTGTTTTTGTCTAGAGAAAATGCAGCCTCTGGACCCGCCAGTGACTCAGATTTCGCTTCTGTCTCACTTTCTCACTTGGAAAACTTCTGGATCTCTGCAGGAAGCAAAACAAAACCAGAGTTAGGGGGGAAAAAGAAAGAGGGATTCGCTTGGAGGAATGTTGGCATACCTTTGTCAAGATCAATGACTTTTGGCTGCGCCTTCATCAGGGCGTTTTCTTTCAGCAGGTTGTTCTTGTACTCTAAAGAAAGGAAATGATTGGGTTTATGCCCTGTGAGAGGACTGTTTCTAATACACTCCATAGATCCACCTTGACAGTTGTAGTTTTTAACAACAAACTATGAAGGGTGTGCACATGAAAATAAAGTCCCTCACTTCTCCACCCAATGCTCCGAAGGACACCAAAGAACGAGACGCCATAAGCTTACCAAATCCTTTCTCCTCTTGAGTACACGCGTTCATCTCACCAATGTCTATCTCATACTCGTCTGAGCTGCTGGGACTCCTGCTGGACCTGTCACCGTGAAGAGACACCAGACTGAGTCAAAGACAGAGGTAGCTTAATGTAACATTTCATTACTGGGATTTTACTTTAACACAGTCATCCATAATTGCAAAATGGAAAGAAGCATGTCTTGTTTTTTTGTTTTTTTTACAAATACAAATCTGAAAAGTGTAGGCATTTGTATTTACATCACTTAACTCTGAAACTTAAAAATACAATGTAGTGTAGTCTGTGTTCGATGAGTACTTCTTCAAATGAAGTAATACTTTTCACACTGTTACGATACAAAAAAGCCTCACATAACACTTCAGCAAACGATTTTTATCTCGACGTTCTCTATATGTGGCTGTATTAGACGCAGGACGGAGTTTGATGCAGGTGTCTTAGGGGTCTGAATACAAATGCATGCCACACTTTTCAGATTTTCCTTCTTCCATTTTTCTCAGAAATGTCTTAAGCACTTACCTAACAGATACTTTAGGAGAAAAATCTAAAATAACAACAACAAAAAAAAACATTTTAAATGAACATGAAGTTTTAAGTAACTGAAAAAGAATCAATTTGACGGACGTTAGATCGGACCTCTGGCTTTACGTCGTTTGGTGACGAGGACAACGATGAGGGTAATGAATGCCAGAAGCAGGAAGGAGGCGAGGATGTAGCCGAGCGGCAGGAGAAAATGGTGCTTCTGGTCGGGCAGGATGACGTTGATGACTCGCGGTGCGTCAGCTTTACTGGCGTCTGAGTGTCACACGAGGTGAAAGTGTCAGCTGGTTTTACTTACATTTAACAATCTAGCAACATTCTTTGCAGATGAAGCTCAGATAAAGACTCATTGGCTTTTTTTCTCCTTTGTTTTCTTCTGCAGAAGGAAAATAACTGTCAAATTTCAAGTAAGCGCACATACTGTTTCATTATGAATTTCCATAATGCCTTGCAAAAGTATTAGTATTCCTGTAATATTGACATGTTACAATTACAAACTAATATATTTTTATCTGACAGACCAAAAAATAAATAAATAAATAAAAATAGTGCATATTTGAGAAATGGAAGGAAAAGGATAGAAGGTGCAGTAGGACTTGAAATCAAATTAAATCACAAACAGGACCACTATTAGATTATTAGTGATTACTAATTAGGTGACTTCTGATGGAGCTGGATTTTAATTATTGGTTAAGAGTGAAAAGGCTGGAAGATAAATGAATTTGTAAAATGTAAACTGAAAACCACTTAAGTTCAAAATATTGCACTGTTTTGCTGTGGTCTGTCACAAAGTGAAATACTAATAAAATGCATTGAAGTTTGCAGATATAATGTGACAAAATGTTAAAAACTTAAAAGGCAAGAGGTATTTCTGCACTGCTCTTCCAAACACAGATTACTTTTTTTTTTTTCTCCAATCTGCATATAAGGCTGAACACAAAAAGGATGTGAAGAGTGTTTACTCAGCCAACATCACTGCGTTACATGAGGTTCTGCTGGGCTTTGGGAAGCAGAGGCTGAAGAAAGGGCCTGGTTTCACTTAACTTTTCAAAAAAAAAAAAAAAAAAAAGTGCAAATCAAGAAGCAGCTGTGAACCTCAGACTAGACATACTTGAGTCAAAATCAGATCCAGACTGGTGTGACGCTGTGATTTACTTTTCCTGGCAGAAAAAAAACATAAAAGAAGAGGGGAGTATAAACGAGAGAGCAGGGGTGGAACGAGTGGGAAGAGAGGGTGAGACATTTCTTCAGAGAGACGACCTCGCCCCAACATCCCCAAACCCAGATTGTCTGTACTGTACTTAAAACTAACACAAGTCATCTGACCTTTCTCGTGAGTTTCACAATGTTTTTGCAAACACAAGGACATGAGCAGGGTAGTCATGTCTTAAACGTACAAGGAGGAAGTGCAGATGGGAGGATCAGACGGACTCCTGATCTGATCTTCCAAAACTCAGCACACTGGGTCATCATGGAAAGATAAAAGTGGAAAAAAGGAAGAGGGAAACTTTTTTGCAGAATGCAAAGGGTGAGCCAAAGTATACACAGCAGCAGAGAAACTACAGCAAAGCAGATCAAATCCCGTAACTTTGTGACAGACGGCTGAAGAAGACAAACTCACTACTGGAGATAAATCATTGGGACACAATATATGATTCCCGAGAAGCAATCCTGGTGTTCAATCACAGCTCGGAAAGAGAGGTGGATTATTTTTGCGGATGTAGCTGGACATTAGTCAGGAGATTCCATTGAAATGAGATCGGCCATCTTGGCATGCTCTGACAGGAGCTGGCTTATACACGCACACGTAGGCAAGCTGCAAGCAAAATGTCCCTCGGTAAGATGTTTTTCCTCTTTGATACGTCTGACACTGAAAGCTTTGACCTGGAAAAATAAGACAGTTCTTTGACACTAAAACATTCTCATTGTGAAAGAAATGCATTGAAGGAAGCTGTTGAGATGCAAGACCATAAAAGTCTGTGCAGAAACTTATGAAGACAAGTGTGTGAAGCATCCACTGTGAAAAGGAAGCTTTGTGAGTTATGAGGCAATGTTAGGATGTGGAACAACATGAGTGAATACAGCTTCAGGAGTTTAATGTCAGGCCAAAAAAAAAAAAGAGAGGAAGAAATGTTTCTCTCTCGAAACACAAAACCGCAGAAAAAAAAGTTGAGTTCTTCCTCTGCTGCTTTGTTGTTTGGAAAGTCCGAGAGGAGATAGAGAACTGAGAGTGAAGGAAAGAGCAGATGTATGTGCACATAATGCCTCCTTTGGGTTAAGTACTAAAACATCTGCTCTGCTCAGGGGGCTGACCTATAAAATCTAGAGACAGAAGATAGATTTGTTACCTTTGTCTCGAGGAAGCGCTACGACCGGCTGTGTGCTCCAAATCAGAGGGGCCTCGACCGAGACTCGAAACTCTCTCCGTTCGTGCAGGCCGCAGTAATGATGGTGAAGGTGACAGGAATACGTCCCCTGATCTGTAAACTATCACAACACACACAGGTAAAATAAACAGCAAAGAACGACGTAAAACAGGCACAGAGATCAACTGACCTCAGATATCTGAGGCAGACACCCTTGTCTAGATTGAGGGATAAGCTGAAAACTTTTCATTTTGATAAAACTCAAAGCTGAAGTTGCTGTGGCTTCCCCAGGTCTCATCCTATACCATGATGCTAAAGCTGATTCTATGATTGATCACTGTACTTCATCACCAGGAGATATTAAGATTTCCTACATTGCAACCAGAAACCTTACTATACTTGTTCTTGTAGCAACTGCTGCTCCATGACTTTATTCACCTGAGAGCTCAACATGTTGTGGTTGCAGGCTCCCAGCTTCTCTATAAATTTTGACTCGGCAAGAGCTACATTGCTGATGAGATTTCCATGTGTTTTGGAAATTGTTAGGAAAATTATCTAAGTTCATTTACTTTTACTTGAATGGTTATGTTTTCATATTATTAGCTTGTGTGTTGTTTTATTGGCTTAACTGTTTATCCAGGTGATTTTCCTTAAGGGTTAGAAATGTTTACACATTCCTCTGCTTAACGCTGTGTTACTCATTATCTGTGACCGGAGGGGTGAATTTATAGGGGTCATCCTTAGGTCAGAGTAATAGCACGTCCAAGGAAGAATGTGTAAATTAAGTGAATAGCCACCTCTTTGTTTGTTACCACAATAAAAGGCAGTTGGGGACTGAGAGCCGGCGGAGTTGAGACCAGACAGCGGTTCTCCGCGTCAGGCTCTTCTCCCCTCTTCTGCAGAAAAGTAATTTGTGTCTTTGGTTGATTCTTGCAGGTTGGGGAACAAAATAAACCCAACAGAAATCAAGACTCAAGTGTGCTCGCTTTTGCAAAACGCTTCCAAGCAAACGCATGGCTGCACACAGGCTCAATATTTTAGCTTGTGATTGTTCTAATCAAGTGTGTACGAACATACATACGATTTGTTTCTCACCTCGACACGCGCATGCTCACCTGCAGGTCTGTTATTGTTAGAGAGAAGTCACCCTCTGAGAAGGCCTTGTTGCTGATGTTCATCTTCCTCTGCAGGAACAGAGGCCCGTAGCTGCGCTGCTCTCCAGAGGCGTACAGGTCCACCAGCCGATCGGCACTGTCATGCTGGACTCCCGGGGACTGACGGTCCCAGTGGACGACCTGGACACGTTACACGACCCCGCTGTCAATGGAATGCAGTAGCACAACGACAGAAGCAGATCTACGTATGTGAGCCTTATTTGTCCACTCGCCTGCTGGTCCTCCTCCTCGTCGCTCCAGTCTGTCCAGACGCTGCGCCTGTTGATGCAGGGCAACACGGCAGTGGTCCCCTGCAGCACCACGTACACCGCTTTCTGTCCGTCCCAGAAGCGGTCCTGCTTGCGTTCTTGGGGGTGAAAAGACAAGGCGTCAAAGACGACTCTTGAGCCGTAGCACTGCTGTGAGCCGTGGAGTCAGTCTGACAGAGATCCATACTTGATTTGGTCACGTTGAGCTGAACTCTGACTGTCTCGTGCAGGTGGCAGTAGATATGGTGGAGGTTGCAGGAGTACAGGCCTCTGTCGTTCATCTTCACATCTGCTAACAAGGTACAGTTACGGTGAGATGACCATCACACTGAGAAGCAGGAGATGATTTGTTGCCTTTTTAAAATCATTTTTAAACGTTTGAGAACGTCAGACAAATTTTATTACAATAAACATAACATGAGTTAATGACCTACTTATGCATGTAAGGGTTCCTAAACTCAATGGAGTAACAGCATTGTGTTACAGACATCAGCTCAAAGAAGCAATTTAAACTGGATTTTATTTTGTGACATATCTCAAGTACAGTTTTGTTCCCATTTGTTGAGTTTGACCTCAGAAACTCAACAAATGGGACCAAATGTAGAACAGTTTGACAGACATTAAATACAATTTTAGGAGTAGTATGACTTCCAGATTTAGCTTATAACTTGTCAAACAATATATGAGGAGCTGAAGAACGATGATGAGGTCTTCGCTGCAGTTTTTTTTTAATTTTCATCCTGATTAAAAAAAAACTGTCTTTGAACTTTACAATATGAAAGAAAGAAAAAACAGCAAAGGAGTAGGAAAAAATGAAAGACCTTTGATGACCAGTGAGAAGTTCCCATCCTTGAAGGCTGTTGGGTTGAGGCTGACCCGTCCCAGATTGTGGGTGTGGTAGAGCCTCTGGTCTCCAGCCGAGAACATGTCCACCACTCTCTCCATGGCGTAATCTGGGGCGTCCCGATACATATCCCAGTGGACCACCCTCTGCCTGTCCCTCACCCTGTCCCTGGTCCACACCATGCGGCCGCTCATGCACTGCAGTACCAGGTTGGACCCGGCGGGGCCGCTGACATCGTAGCCGGCCACCACCACACTGCTGCTGCTGTCAGACTGACAGGACACTGGAAGAGAGAGCAGAAGGTCTTCAGCGCTTCCCCAGAGGAGGAAAAGCAGAGACGTAAATCACGGCTACACACACACACACACACAAAAAGTTGCATACCTGCTGTGAAGAAGCACGCCACAGAGACTGAAACAACAACAACAACAACAAAAATGGAGAGAAATAAAAGTGTTAATCTCTTAAGCAGACATGAGCAAACAGAAATAAGTTATGTTTTGTTGGTTTCAGAATACAAATTAGCTTTACTGAACATCTGTCATCCTAACATGTTTTTTTTTTACATGCGTGTCAGCAACTGCTTGAATTGACAAACCAAATTTCTGTCATTATTGAATTTTGATCAATGGCCACACAAAATTGTTCTGAGGACCAAAAATAGCTACACTTTTGACGCCCCGGTTCCAAAGTTTTAATTACCTAACAGAGAACTGTTTGATCCAGATGACTGCAAAGCTAGCAAGACATGACCTTTAACCTATGTTGACAGGCCGAGCAAGGAGATCTTTAGTAAAAGAAGCAGGCAAAAGCTCCATGGTAACACTGGAGATGCAGCAAAGATTGACAACTCAGGTGGGAAAATCTGATGATAGGACAATTACCAGTTATGTATGTATTTCATAAATCTATGTATTATGGAGAAGTGGAGGCGGCGGGCTACAAGCAAATATGTCATAGTGAATAGACCAAAGTACTTGAATGTTTGGAAAACAAGAAAAACTCCAAATCAAAAAACCTGCCAAACTTTAAAAAAGGTGGCGATGGCAGTAACATGCTTTTAGGGATTCTTTTCTTCAGCTAGAAAGGGGAACTTGTTTTTTGTTGATGGTAGGTGAGACTGTCCTGGAGATAATCCACAGCAATGGATATTCGTCTGTTAGAATGGTTCAGGCAAAGTACAGACCTAGATTAAGCTGAGGATCTGTGGCAATACTTTCAAAGTAATCTCCATCCAATCTGATTCAGAGCTGTCTGGCAGAGACAAAGGAGCTGCTGGAAACAATTATTTTGTTTCAAAGTGCAGTGGCGTTCATGAAAATTTGTACTTTCTATTAAAACTGGGTAGGAAAGTAAACTATTAACGCATTTTTTTTTCTTTCATATGCACCTATGAGTTTTAAGTTTGAAACAAATCTGTGACATATGTTTCACATGTCATAAAAAAATAAAATAAAATAATAATAATTACACGTCTTTACAACAGCCAGACCGCGGAGACAAGTTTCCCGGAGAAATCCTGCGAGGGATTTCGTTGATTAATCGAGCAAAAAGATGGCTGCTTTTGTATAAAGCTCTCGCCGAACTTCAGCCCACTTACTGTGGATGAGAAGAAGAGCCTGGAGAACGACAGCATCCCTCATGACCATGCTCCTCCTCGGCGCACACTTCTAAGCCAGGGAATTACCCGTTTGATGATAGTTTGGGAAACAAGTTTTGGTTTGAGCAGCAACGGCATTTGTCTTGAGTTTGCAAACAGCACAGAGAGCGGAGCTGCTCTGAGTCGGTAAATGTAACCCGACACTGTCTCGAAATCCCTCCTTCAATCACTTTATTAATTTGCAACATTTCGACAGATTCGCCGCAACCGCAACCTGTTATTTACCTTGCTTACGTAATGTCTTGTTGCTCTTGACAAAAAAAAAAAAAAAAAATCATAAATTGATTCTTTAATGTTGCCAAAAATATACAGTGGATGAAAAGTTAACCGGCTAAATAAGAATAGTTGAAAAAAATTAAATAAAAATAAAAATCATTGAAAAGATATTTTTGTATTGTTTTATGGACTTAGCGTTTATTAAAAATAACTTTATTCGCCCATTTTATATGCACTGGCACGCATAAGACCGACAGTAAACAACATTTATATAACCAGGTTCGCCACAAAACACTCTATAATTAAAAACGTACCAAACCGTGATTAAACCATCATTTAGCTCGATAGAGACCCCTGGCGCCTGAGCTTTGCAACGACACTGAGCAGACTGTGACTGGCCTTTGATTCAGCTCCTTTGGTTTTTGATTAATTTAAGTGGTGTTGGTGCCGTGTATTTTTTTTTAAAATAAAAATAAAAACACAGTTTGCACAGATGCATTTTATTCTGACAAATGTACATGTTCTGAAATAAATTCATTTCCTTTTCAAGTTGTACACTTTTCCCCGTTGATATACTTGTAGACTTTTTTTTTTTCTAGCCCCTTTTCTGCAGAACACAATCTCTACCATGAATGGCAAATAATTCTATTCTATTCTATTCTATTGTCTATTCTCATGGGATTCTATTGACTACAATGAAATGTGTAACAAATTTCAAATGATTCATTTCGAATTCATTGTTTCAAAATTAGCACCGATGCGTGTCAGACTACATTAAATTTTGCATAACCTGAAGACAGTCTCAATGTGTAAGCAGTTAAGTCATTTTAAATTAGTAAAAAGGTAAGTGATCACCCGGAACTTTAGTTTGTACTTGCTGACGCCCGGGACACAATTAACGTTGCACCACGAAGCTTCCCTGAAACAAGCGAACTCATTCAGGCTTTCTGTTTGAAGGTAAACGGGCCCTCACAGGTTTAGATATTGTAGTGAGATTCACCGGCTGCCGCAGAAGTACTTATGTGAACACAATTAAACTGAGTTGTTTTTAATGTTTGGCGTATTTGATGAATTATAGGCTTTAGTTCCCTTCGATGCCTGCGCTCGGTAGCTAACACGCTCGCTCACTGCTAACTTGTCAGCCGCTTTCTCGAGCGAATTCAAAACCACAAGCTTAACGAGGTTGTTTTCACGGATCTTTAATTGCCTTTATGGGTCAAGTGTGCTTAATAAATGTCTAATATGTGTTCGCAGGCTGAACGTTTAAAGATAAAGGATGTTTTTGACCAGATCGGAATATGACAGGTAAGTGCTGCACAAAGTGCTTTGTCATTTATTGAGAGCGTCTCAGTTGTAAACTGAAAAACAAATAAAAGGGCTGTGGTGCTAAGTTTTGCTGTTTTATGTACACATATGGGTAGGCAGCATGATGAAACAAAAAAGCATCCAAAAGGGATTTATTGCTTTGTTTCATGTTGAGCTTTGCTAGTTTGGTAGTTAGCTAGCAGCTAACTATCCTGTTATAGGAGGAAAAAAGTTACTTTCACTTTCGTTATTTAATTTTTGATTTTCCTTTTAAATTTGACCGTGGATACATCATTATAATGTTATGGATTTACAGTTGTTTCGACAAAAACACCATTATAGTTAAACACATGGTTTATGGGAATTATTAATTAAGCATAAATTGTTAACAATTATCAAATGGATCTTTCTTTCAGAGGTGTAAACACATTCTCACCAGAAGGAAGATTGTTTCAGGTTGAATATGCCATAGAGGCAATAAAAGTGAGTACATGATGCGGAGTTTTTGACTGGAGATTAGTTACTTAAAGTCAGACTCATTACCGATTTTGTTCTCTCAGCTTGGCTCCACCGCCATCGGTATCCAGACATCAGAGGGAGTGTGTCTTGCTGTGGAGAAGAGGATCACCTCTCCGCTCATGGAGCCCAACAGCATTGAGAAGATCGTGGAGATCGACAGTCACATTGGTATAAATACAAATATATAGTTTAGTGATTTAACTGCTTGGTTATGTTTGCTTGGATTATGTTGGATGTTAAAGTTGTAAATCATTTTTAAAAAATACATTCAAGCTTTCAGGATCCGTGAGAATATTCTGCAACAAAATATCAAACCACAGTATGCAGAGAGTGTCTATTTGAGAGTAGTTAGGCAAGCCGATTGTACAATAACACAAGTGGAGGAGGAGGATATCAAGGTGTATTAATGTGCAGAACATTATAAAGATGTAGAGGTGTGCGATTATGGACAAGCACATTGAAGTCAATGTCGTGTATTAAAGGAAGCTAAAGAAGTCAGAGGATGAGAGAAATTGCTCGGGCAGCTGCCTTTTGTTTCACTACAAGTTTGTTTGTTGTAAACCGGAGCAGATGAAAGAGTAAGCAGATAAAGCATGTTGCCATGTCCGGCTAATGTTACACAAATGGGTGCCAGATAATGCAACTGACACACTTTTTCTAAAATTTAAGATGCCGTCAAAAATTAGGCCTTGAGCTCCTAGCTTGGGAAGAAGGAGAGATTAGATCATTTGCGAGACAAAGATAATTACTGAGCCAAAACAGACCCATGGGGAGGGAGGGGGTAGAGTGGAAATGGTTTTGTAGAAGATGTGACGAGTCAATGATGTCAACCGATTCTGAGAAGTTTCATGACAAGTTGTAACCTGGCTTTTAAAGCACAAGTTTTCGAACAGAGCCTAAAATAACGATGAATTTGATTTGTTGATCTTTAGTCAGTGGACATCAAAGTAATTTTTGTTATCTGTTTATTGCCCACCTAACTTCTTATTGTGTTGCACAAAGAGTTAAAAAATTATAATTTTTTTTTAACTGAGGCTTTAGAATTATATTAATCTGTATCGAGAGATTATAAACAGATCCTTAGTTGGTGCTGTAAGGATCTAGATTAGATTTTTTTTTTTTCTCTCTTTTCATTCAACTTAAAGGTGACGAGATATGAAATTGAGATTTGTCTTTAAAATGTGTGTTTGGTTAAAATAAGAGAATTTGGCATAAACCTAATTATTTTTAAAGCCTAAGTAAATTATTATTGACAACAATACATTTTAATGTCTTTACATTGAATCAGAGTGCCGTTTTAATTCAATATCTTAGAAATCTTGCTTTTTAATGTTCCACCAATTAGTACTGTATAAGTTTGGTAAGGTTTTCTGTTGCAATGGTGAAAGTAAGCAAGAATATTCATCCTCCAATTTCCCTCGTTTTTCTGCACTCCAGGTTGTGCCATGAGTGGCCTAATAGCTGATGCTAAGACTCTGATTGACAAAGCAAGAGTGGAAACACAGGTATGCATTTCAAGCTCTGGTGTAAGTTCAGCAGGAGTCTCAATGTGGGGTTTAGACGCTGTCAGCTTGTTTATGTCAATTGCAGAACCACTGGTTCACCTACAATGAGACGATGACGGTGGAAAGCGTGACTCAGGCCGTGTCCAACCTGGCGCTGCAGTTCGGAGAGGAGGACGCTGACCCGGGGGCCATGGTCAGCCACCTTAACCGTCTCCAGATATTCTTTATCGGGTGCAGATGAGTAAAGTAGTAGAAGTTGTATTTAAATTGTGTTTTTCCTTTGTGTTTTGTTCAGAGCCGACCCTTTGGTGTTGCATTATTGTTCGGGGGAGTGGATGAAAAAGGACCCCAGCTGTAAGTGCTGATGATTTTGGTCATTTTAACATGAGGTTCTTTATATAACTGCACTTCATTGCTCTCTCTCTCTCTCTCTCTCTCTCTCTCTCCCTCTCTCCCTTGAAATGCAGGTACCACATGGACCCTTCAGGAACCTTTGTGCAGTGTGACGCCCGGGCTATCGGTTCTGCATCAGAGGGAGCACAAAGCTCTCTGCAAGAGGTTTACCACAAGGTACTGGGAAAGTTTTCCTTCCTGCTCTTTAAGTCCTCTTGCATTCTCATGCGAGCGTGTTCGTCCGTCGAAACGATAAAAATTCCAATATGTTTTTTTTTTTAAATGTATGTGGTGGTAATGAAACATTTCCACTGAACTTTTCTTCATTTTGTCCAGTCTCAACCACAAAATTTCACAGCTTTATTGTGATTTTATGTGACAGGCCAACACAAAGTAGCACATAACTTTGTGGCAGAAATAACATCAACAGTGGCCTTCAAAATGCTCCAAACATCTAAAAACTATGGTTTGCATGTGCTTAAAGGGCTCTTTATTACCCTGTGGCCCCTAAATAAAATCTTATTTGGATCCCTACCCTCAGTGGTCATCTAACAAAGTACTGTCCATCTTTGTGTACATGTAAAGTAGGGGTTGTACAAAATCAGGAAAACATCTACTTTCCATACCACTGGTTAAAAAATGGCAATGATTATATAAATTGTCATTAGTCTTCATTTTGCTCTTAGGCGTCTTCCCACTGGCCTGATATGATAACAATATGCAGAGCATGAATACCTACTTGAAACATAGTATAATATCAAATGTTGTGTTAAAGCCGTCCTTTGCTATAACACTAACACGCACACTAATACGGTGGCGACAACTATGATTTGATATCTTGTCTCAAAGACCTTCATCTCAGAACAACGGTTTCCAGAGGACAGCATACCAACACAACCTATCAAAACGAGGTCATCCATTTAAACAGATGAAATGTTTCGGATCATATTAATCTGGAGAAGCAGCCTAAAATAATTACGGCGGAGCGGTAGAAATTCATAATTCAGCTGCTTGAATCTTTATGGAAGAGCGGCTGGAAGAAAGACATTGTTGACTGAAAGGTTGATTTTTGTCTTACGATTATTTAATCTTCTGTATTTTGACACAGAATATTTAAATCTTCAGTGGCGAAGTTCAGCTGTATGCAAGCTTTAGTTGCTGACCAGTGAAACTTTTTCTTCTTCTGCAGTCCATGAAATTAAAAGAAGCCATCAAGTCCTCTCTGACCATCCTGAAGCAGGTGATGGAGGAGAAGCTCAACGCCACCAATATTGAGGTTTGTTCCTGTATCGAAGCTCAGTTACGTTGCTGTGATGGTGGCTTGTGCGAGCCCACTTTTTTTTCCTCTCTCTCTCTCTGTCTCTTCCAGCTGGCCACAGTAGAGCCCGGTAAGAACTTCCACATGTACACCAAAGAGGAGCTGGAGGACGTAATCAAGGACATCTAGAGTAGAGAACTCTTGGTGGGAGTTCTGGGCTGAAAAGAAGGGGAGACATTGGTGTCTCTACATAACCACAACTTTCCAACCACCTGCAGCATTCAGAGTTGCTTTTAGGAGGTTTCTGTTTGTAATGTGCTAAATTGCCTCTTGTGTAAACAGTGTGTGATCACCTCTTTCCAGGAGCGTGACCAGCACTTACAGCTGAATTAGGGGGGGGGGATAAACGTGGGGTCGGGACGAATATCTTTTGTTACGGATCAATACTATAATAAAAACTGTTGTATTCAGAAAGTTTTTTTGTTGTTGTTTCACATTTAATTTAATTGGATATGAAGCAGTCGTTAATGGGTGACACACTTTTAATAAAGTCAGAGCTTAGACATACATTTATTAGGATCCCCATTAGCAATTGGTGTGACAAGGGCTACTCTTCCTAAGGTCCAAATCAGCGATCTATTGCCAAAAGAGTTGCAGTTCTGTTTGTGCCCAAACTTCATACTAATTCTGCAAGATTCAAACTGATCTGTCCAGATAAAATTAAAATTAGACAAGGCCTTGTTTAGGATTCCTGTCAAATGACAACATTTCCAATGGCTATTTTATCTCTGTCATGTTCAAGAGTGACAATGTTCCTACCACAGGGCTGGGGAAAGTCAAATGAAACGTCACAGATGCTTTCTTCCCCCAGGCTGTCCGATTAACAGACCCAAAGTGTCCAGATCAATACCAACTAACTATTTGACCACATTCATTTCAGTCTAGTATCTCAGGACTGTTTATAAACTTTCTCAAACTTGTCTTTCTCTTAAAAAACCCCCAACTTATTTCTCAACAAATGTCACCTATTTAAAATATATTTGGGTGTGTGTGTTCAAGTTAGTTATGGTAACAAAGGTTGAAATGAAAATTTGCGCTTTTTAATAGAGATAGAAAATGATCATTCTGTCCCTATTAGATTGGTTTGATCTCATATTTATGGATATTAATTGACACAAATGTCAAAGGTTGAACCCTCCAAGTCGTCTCGGTGCTTAGAGATGGTGTTTGTTGTGGATTGCTGCCAGATGAATAAAGTCAGCTGAATTCAAACAGGAGCATAAACAAATGAACGTGTTGAAATATCTCTTATTACTTTGCAGAGAAATTTTTCTTATGTGCTTCAGATTCACACATCAAATTATAATAAAATGTGCTGAAATTGTTGGCTTATTTTTTTAAACATCATAGTCTACCTAAAGAAAAAAAAAAAAAAAAAGCAAGATTGTTGTTTTCATTTTCATGAGAGTATGCTCCAATGATTCATAAACTTATTTTCCTGTTTGGTAGTAAAAGCATCCATGTTGTGTAATTCCATTTTTTCTGGCCCTTTATAGTTTCTCGGAACGCCAACAGATTCACAAAACAAATCCTTTACTGAAGGATGTGTGCGGACTGTCCACCAGGGGGCGGTGTAACGCTGAAAAACAAATCAGCGTTGCACCAACGCTGATTACACCACAAATCTCCCCTCCGAGCTGTCGTCCAATTAGATCGCAGGCTTTTCTGGGCCTAACCAATCCCGCGCGGCGGTGAATAGGCTGTTATTAAGAATGCTCTGGGAGATGAGGGGCGGGGGGAAACATGTGAAGAAGCCAAGTGGTGGGACAGCGGAGTTTTCTCGCAGTGTCCCGGGCTGCGCGGTGTGCCAGTCTTTTTTTGTTTGTTTGTTTGTTTTGTTTTGTTTTGTTTTGTAACCGTCATGATCGTCTGCGTTTTGGCGCTCGGGCTGTTTTCGTCTGCGCTCGGCAGACATCTGCAGGATGGAAGCGACCCGTCCCGGGCCGGGAGGCTGCGCGGAGAGCCCGGTGATGCTGCGGAGCGACACGGCTCGGAGAGGAGGGAGCTGTCGAGGCGCAGCGCCGGACTGAATGAGCAGACATGCACGGCTCTGCGCGGAGTGGAAGCCGCGCTGCAGAACAGCACCAGCACCGTGAGTGACTGTAAAACCAGCAGGGAATCGGTTTATCACCGAATAAGTGAAAAAGGATCTGATTAAGCAGTTGGCGGAGCCGCGCAAATTCAACCGTGCTTTTTTTCTTAAATCACTTCTAGCAGGCTTGTAAACTCTCTGGTTGGACAGCCTGTTGCTACTTTAGGAGTGCTGGTGAATCGGTGCAATGGGAGTTCATCAGTTTGCTCTGGAACTGTGCACCGAAAATATGACGGAAGGGGACATGTTTTGAACAAAATCCTGTTTCCAGTCAGTTCATTTAAAGTTGTGTGATATCAAGTAGCAATCTCAGCTGCACCTGTCAGATACAAAATGTTTAATACTGTCATGTCCACTCCCTTCAACCATTTTATTTGCCACAACTACAACATCATTGTCTTGCAAAAGTAGCCACACTTCTTGAATCTTTCCACATTGTCTCGTGTTGCACCCACAAACCTAATGGTGTTTCATTGGCACCTTATGTGATGGCTCAACCAAAGGTAAACACACAGTTGTGAAGTGGAAGGAAAATGTATAATTGGTGCCCATCTGTGTGTAATTTAATTGCAGTCTACATGCAGTGGGTTTTGTGAGGAACCTCAGAGGTTTGTTAGAGACTTATGAGGAACAACGACCAAGGATCACGGTCTACAGGATAAGCTGGCGAGATGCTTGAAGCACCGTTTTAATCAGTCATATAAAGAATGAATCAAAGGGAATTTGTTAATAGGGCAATTGTTAATTGCTCAATTCTGCAAATGTGGAGAGAAGAAAAACAAAGTAGTGAAAAAAAAAAAGAAAAAAAAAAAAAGACCTGATCGTTCCACGAGTCTTTCAGGCCACACAGAAAACCTCTGGCCAGATGAGACCAAAGCTGAACGTTTTGGCCAAAATGCGTGCAAAAATGCATTCAAAATGCTGCATCGACGTTCCTCTGAACACACCATCCCTGCAGTGAAACACGGCAGCATCAGAGGACGTTTGTCGCTTGCACTGACAATCTTGTGTAAGCAGGATAGGATAGAGTTGCTGGGAAGGGAGCTGGAGCAAGAACATATAGTGAACACTGGTCTGAATGTGCATTGGTGGTAGAAACAGCGTGGCGAAGAGTTGGAGGTGTAATAGCAACAAAGTGTGGTCACACAAAAGGAGGCTCAATGCGAATGAACACCGCACTTTTCAGTTATAAGTAAAACATTTTCAATTTTGTAGCCTGTCACACAAAATCGTTGAAGTTGGTGGACATAACTTGGTGAAATGGAAAAAAAATAAATCAATCAACAGGTTTGCATACTTTGGCAAAATGCTTATTTTTTTCCTGACTGATCCCAATGATGGTCAGGGCAGTTTAAGAGGAAGAAGAGTCATTTCCAAGTGGAAATTCTTTATCAAGCAGAATCAAATCTGAATTGGCCACACGTGGAGACGCGGCGCCTACTTGGACAGAGAAACTATAATTTGAAAAGTAATTTTTACCCAGAGCTGTCAGACAAATGTAGGGGAGAAATAGCTGAATAATTCCCGTTTAGACAGGGAGATAAATGAAGCAGAAAACCCATAAAACGAAACGCGAGAACAAGAATTTGTCAAACCAACTCCACTTAGAATTGGGAATACTTCTTATTTAGAAATACTTCTCTTAGGTTTCTTGAAGTCTTAAAGAAAATAAAAGTCAGGAAGAGACATCGAGGCACTTTGCAACACAAATGATTCCAGTTTATATACAGAAATATATGTTCAAACATATCGGGCTGATTTAAACTTAATTACATGTATTCCAATTTGATCGAAGCTATAAAACGGTGGAGTCAAGTTCAGTTTATTATGGCATTAATTTTGCATCATAATCATCATGCATGTGGAAACAGTAGAAAGGAAAACATCCCTTCAACAGGTGAGTTAAAGGGGAGATGAATGCTCACCACTCGCCGTATGAACTATACCTTAAATGATTCCTTTTTAAAGTAGTTACTCAATAACTCGACTAATAATTTGGCTGGTGCACAAAGTGATGGATGTGGTTTTTAGCCTGTGTGCACAAAGCTGACAGGAAACCAGAAAAAACTGGCACTAGGAGACAAGAGAAGTTGGTGTTCTATGCAGGACACATGAGTATCTGTTGGACTGTCTGTCTTCTATCAGCCTTTGCCTAATTGATTTAGACAAATGTAGGTCATCAGTTGGGGTCACTTTCACAAACTCCACTGACGCAGGTTGGAGCGAGAATCTAAGCTGTGGTTTTTTGCAAACTGTCGATTTTTGGGATGTTGAATCTCAGAGCATCAGTGAAGGTTTTTTTGTTCGATTTCACATATATCAAAGATTTACATGTAGATTAGTCTTGTTTGGAGTGATATTTTTGACGCTTATTTCCGATTGGTCAATATTCTCTCATTCTTTTGTCCTCGTCCTTAAGCAGACAGCAGAATCTGTTTTCGCTACGTCACTGCCGTAATCGAGGGCACGACGACGAGGGGAATGCGCAGTAATAACTTTATCCAAAGCTGGTTGAGGTCTCACGGCTCGGCCTTCGTCCTGTTGTGTGTGAAGCGGCAGATGTTACATCATTCCTGCGGTTCAAACACCTGGGTTAACTTCTGAGCGTGGAACCGATTCGGCACGCTCACAGAGATCAGACTCTCAGCTCCTCAGGGCCTCTGAAACCCTCCCAGACAGTCCCCTTCCTTTATTTATCTAAATTTTTGTTGTTGTTGTTTGCTGAGCTTGAGCCGACCTTCTCTGCCGACCAGCGTCTGGTCTTTGGTTATCAGATCTGCCGTATAAATTACTGTTTGCATCAGCAGGCGCGCTCACCTGGCTCTGCCTCTCGCTCATTTTCCGCAGCTTACGTCCTTATAAACTACTCTCCGTGTTTTGACAGCCAGCCCAAGCTGTGGCGTGTTTATTTGAGATTTATTTTGCTGACTCTCACAGGTTTCAAGCGAGCCGGTTGTGTTTTTGTTACGTCTTATTGTTTTGGGCTCCATCCATCCTGTTCTCTGGTTCTTTGGGGGGGAAAAAAAAAACAAAAAAAAAAAACAGAAAAAGAAAATACAAGCTGTATTTACTGAGCGAAGGGCAGCTGGGTCACAGCAGAAAAGGAGCAGATGATGTTCCACATGTTGTTTAAAAGGGAAGTAGAGGGAGAAAGACCTGGACAGAAGGGGGTCTGTTTGTGCACAGGAAGAGACTTGTAGTTTTTTTTTTTTTTGTTTGTTTGTTTTGTTTTATTCCATCTGTTCAAACATATCGGGCTGATATGTTTTGAACAGCCCGATATCCGTCAGAGGATGATTAATGTTACGAGAATGTTTTTCATTTGTGAAAACATGATTTGTTATTGAGGAATGTGAACCTTTTTTATTGGAAAACAACAATCTCTCGTGGAGCTCAAAAAACAATTTGTTTTCAGCAGATCAATTGTTCTTCATTACAACGGCTCTCGAAGGTTTACTCGATGCTCCTAGCATCGAGTAAACCTTCGAGAGCCGTTTGAATTTGTCAATTCCACCTTCAATTTGACAAATTGAAGGTGGAATTTTTTCCAAACGTTTTTTGCCAACATGTCTGAGCATCGCCGTCTTAACCGATAGTGTTCAATGGTACGCCTTTTGCTGTCAGCAGCAGTTCGACCCTTTAGGAAGACTTTCTAGAAAGCGTAGCAGCGATTTTATAGGAATTTACCATTTTTCTAGAAGTACATTTGTGGGGTCAGACCCTAATGTTGCACAGGAAGACCTGACAAACAGCTCCTGCTCTAATTGGGGCTTGATTTGTGTTTTGGTGCAGTCATGTTGGAAAGAACCCCACACCCTCCAGCTTGGAGAAGAGGCCAGCTAGTATATCATTATTTTATTAGTTCTCACCACCTGGAGCGTATTTTAATTAATTTCAGTTCAAATTAATTACAGTTGTACTCATTTTTCCTCATTTGGGCGTATCTTAATTGAGGTCTAATTAGTTCAGTTTCACTTAATTTTATTCGGTTTGAATCTGTCCAGTTAAAAAATATTTAATTAATTCTGAAAGTGAAATAGATGTTGTAGGAGCTGCCAATTTCTAAGTTCCTATATGTTTAAGACTCATTATATATATATATATATATCATAAGTTTCTGACTGGGAAGGGAGGATCTCCTTTTCGGGTTTGTTACAACGAATCTGAGGAACTCTGACTGAAGTCTTGTTCTTGGAAGACTTTTCCTCCCCAACCATTGGCGTTGTTTCTTAGGCCAGATGCAAAAGACACCTTCAGTTCTTTGAGTCTTGTTTTATTTCCATCTTTTATTTATCCTCTTTCCTTCCTGTATTTGGTGCTGTTGAATGTGTTTTTCGTGTCTGCCAAGTTTATCTCCTGTCCACTTTGTTGCTTGAGTTGGATTTGTTGTGCCATTAAGTCAGTAAAGCCAGTCGCGCAGTGAAAGGGATTTCTTGCACTCCTGCAGCAGAGCAGTTCTGATCCGACACGGCCATGTAATCAGATCCGCCATATTCTTTTCATGAGCTATCTGAAAGGAGACACACAAGAAATGATTACATGAACGAATGAATAAATCCAAAACGCATAAAAGATATTCTGAGCTGTAAAAGCAGTGCAATATTCCAGATAACATAACGCTGACGTTTGGCTCCAGCTCAAGATATTTTGTTCATGCACATCAGATATCGAATCTTTTATGTCAGTGTGACTTTATTTCTGATAAGGCGACTGCTTTAAGGGTTGTGCCAGATCAGTGACCAACATACATGGTTATTCTAACCATTAATCACATTTTTAAGTTTCATCATTCTGCCCCTTATGTCATACTTCACCGTTATAAGTGCAAACAAGACAAGCCAGGTCGGCTACGGCTAATTTGTTTACAATCCAAACATTAAATTGAATTCCTGAAAGTTGACTCGAGAGGTATAAAAAAAAAAAAAGTTGCCAACTTTAGCAACAGAATTACTAACACCTGTGGTATTTCTCAGTTAAACACAATGAGTCATGATGTAATTCTTGCATGCTAACGACTAAAGCCAGTGCTGCCATCTTTCTGGACTCATTTCAAAACGTGGCCTGTTGTTGTGATGAACGTCTCTTCTTTTACGGTTTTTCTGAGTAATGATTTAGGTAGTTCTAGCCAGCGTGTCATTCTGTCCAGTGACACAGGCCTGGCGCACACAGCTTTGAGTGTTAGATCAGAGACTTAAAGCTTGACCTCTTCTTCTGAAGTTTTGTGTGTAAACAGGGCTAAAGTTGAACGCGAAGGCCCAGCACAGAGGGAATAAGGACTTCATTGTATTGGCATCCCGACCTCTCTGAGAGGACGTCACCCACGCTCGGGGCCGTCCGCCTTCATGCCGACTGTGGAAGTCTGCGAAGGCATACGTGCATGCTTTTTTTTTTTTTCTAGTGCAGCTGCAAGATGGTCACTGATCAAACACGGCTGTCCATGTCAGAAAGCTCAAAAGTTGAACGCCAGCGTCAAGAGTGAAGCTGCAGATAAAGGGCTGGAGAGGCTTTTCAGGAGCAGATCTAGACTGCATTCGTCATGTGGTGCAGCAACATGAGGTCATGTCTGTACTGAGACCTCAAGTAGGAACATCTCCTCATTTTAGCTTCTTGCTAAGGCAATAGCTTTTTAGTTCTCAATAAATCTACTTTATCTACTACGTTATATGCTCATCGTCATTTACTAAATGCAGTTTGCTCAGTTGTTCGATGACTGTTTCACCTATGATCATCCAATCTGATTTGGTCCAGCTGGATTTTCAGATGAGATGCAGTGTCTTTCACATTTTTCACACTGCAAAATTTAAAAGTCATTATGTTTTTAGGGGCATTTATGCAACTAAAGAAAATGGTGAATAATTGTAAAGTGGAGTGAGTGACACGTACGACTTTTTTCACAGTAGAAAGCCTGAAAAGTGTGGATGATGTACTTGCATTCATTCCTCTTCACACCCCAAAATCCAGTGGGACCAAAACCAACTAAGAGTTTCAGATTTTACCTAACCTGATCTCGTGTTCATAAGGCTCTTCAAAATTTGATGGAAAATTGCATAAAACTTTAGAAGAGCTCTGGATTCAACATGTTTGAATGACACTCAACTTTCCATGAACTGTGTGATGAAAAGCACAGTTCATGAGCCAGCTGCACCTTGTCCGGAGAAAAAACAACCCAAACACAAACCATCATCCTACTATTCTTCTTCTTCGTCATTTTTGCCAGTGGTAACATCTGTGACTTGTGATGCACAATAAGTGTTTCCATTGCGGCTTTGTGAAATATGTCCATTTAAATACGGCTGAAAACCGTCACATCCTGGACCCCAAAACACATTGTGCAAAAACTTGAGGTTTTTTTTTCAAAATTACCATGTTTCCGTTAATCGCATTTATCAATTCAATTTGCGCAACTTTATGGTTAATGGAAACTCATCTATTGTAAACATCGGTAAATTCAGGAGATGGATGCATGGGACATCCCATCTACTGAAAGAAAATCAAACAAGTGACACCAACTGGACATTGGAAACAAAAGGCGATCCAAAGTCCCCGGGTCCTTAGAGCACTTAACACAGAAACATCCTCATATATTTATTTTAGTTTAGCTGGATAAAACTATACACCACCTTAAATTGGATCAAATAATAATAATCATAGCATTAATAGAACTATGTTACTTCATGTATTTTTGCCAGACAGTACCAGAAATTCCCACCCCTAATTCTAATGAGTTACAGTCCTTCCTTTGTAACTGTCAGATGGTCTATCAGCATTGCGCCAGGACCTGGTTGGTTGTTAGAAAAGCGTGTGGTTTCTCTGGAACTTAAGGGACACGTATGCAAACATAAGAGGGGGTTGTATGCATGATATTGACCTTGCAATTAAAAGGAAAAGCCACTAAATTTAAACTTATGAACCAAAACCTTGTGTCCCATAAACTTTCCACTATGCAAAAAAGCTCAGTTCAGTTAAATTTTTAAAAGCCCTGAACTGATCAACTTAATCCTTGTATGTACACTTCCGATTAACACTTAAGCTTTACATCAAACTCCAGGTTCAACTATAGGCCTCAGAGATGTGTGAATGTCACTGACTAAATTTGATTTCATGTAGGAGTTTCAAGAACTGCCTCGCAGTATCACTGAACTGTTAAAAACTAGCACCGCTTCGATTGCCAGCTCTTTAGCTGATCAAAAATAGAGAAAACAGAACAGATGGACGACGGGAGAGCGTTGTGGGGTGATTTATGCAGAGGAGACTGAAATTTGTGTTTGCAGAGTTGGACAGAAGAGAGCAGGCCAGTTTACAAGGAATTTTCAGCGCAGAGACAACAGGACCATGCAATCTTCTGCAGATTTACAGAGCTTTGCAGACTCCCTCTGAGCCTGCACGTACCTTGTAAACATGCTCGCCTCATCAGCTGATGAGTGAAGGGAGGGGAAAAATAACAAAAACAAAATAAACCTTGCTGCATTCCAAACAGTGTGAGACGAGGCTTTAAACCCCACACATTAGAGTCGCAGCGGATGGACAGACGGATGGGAACGTCGTTTCCAGTCACAGCATTTGTTTTGAAATCTAAACTTGCTCTCTGCTGCTTCTAGTATTATGTCACAGCTCTTTTTTCCATGTTTTTTTAAATATTTTTTTATATATATTTTCACCTCAGTTGGTTGAGAAATGCATTTAAAAGCATGCTAACGTTAACAGTTAATTGTTTTTTTTGAATGAAGTAAGTGGAGTCTGTTCAGCTCTAATGTATGTTAGGTGTCCTCTGCAGTTGCTTTGTTGTCTGACCTAATCTTTGTGATTTACACAAGAATGTAGGTCACACATGCAGAGTGCATCCACATGACAGAGTTACTTTGGACAGTATGGACGTTCTGTCCTCTCAGCTGGCGTCTCCGCTGCACAAAGAACCAGCAGGGACACACTCAAACTACGTCTCGTCTACATTTACCTTTGTTTTAAAGCCAAAATAGTGCTAAGCAAATTCCACCAGCATATTTTAACGTGTTCTCTGTCGGCTTCTGCTTGTTGTGCATGTCGACTGTTTCACCTCCTTGGTCTTGTCTCTTCTCTTTCAGTATATGTTCAAAGTGCGCTCAATGAGCTCACTCTCGCTTGCCTGGGTGGGAGACGGATCGGGGGTGAGTTCGTTCACATATCTATACACTGGTTTGCAATGTATTCAGGTGCTTTTAACTTTCCAACCAAATGTGACGTGGATTTTTTTTATTTAGCTTTCTTTGCTTCTAAATAAAATCCGGTGCAACCAGTTCCTCCCTTAATTAGAGAATGCACATGTTTGTGTTCGAATTTGATCTCAGCATAATTGCTGAAATTAAAAGCTGTTCATTTTACGTGTTAGAAAGGTCAAGTCAAATTTGAGACATAAGTCCAATGAAGATTATTATTTCCCATTTAGTCTGTTTGAACTTGAACTACATTGCAAAGAGGGAAAATGTATTTTAATACAAATGCATTCCACACTTTTCAGATTTTTATTACAAGAAAAAAGTTCGAACCATGCATTATTTTCATTTTACTCGATTCTCTCCTACTTTGTATCTATCTCTTGAATTCCTAATGACATATTTTGAGATTTACACACTATATTTAGGTGTATCTGTTTATATAAAGTGTATGTATATGAGAGCTGTTGTGCAACGCTTTTCTTCCCAGGTGCTCTTGGTTTTAACAACGTTTCAGGTGCCGTTGTTCTTAATGCGATTTGGCCAGTCGAACCTCTACAGGAGGTGAGGAATGGCTCCTTTAACAAAGATGGATTAATTGGTGTTTTAAGGTTGCTATGTTCCGTGCGGCTAAACCAGGTCTTCTGTGTGTGTGTGTGTGTGTGTGTGTGGTGTGTGTGTGTGTGTGTGTGTGTGTGTGTGTGTGTGTGTGTGTCAGTGAAGACTACGGGAAGACGTTCAAAGACGTGACTAATGTGATCAACCACACCTTCATCCAGACAGAGTTTGGCATCGCCATCAGTCCGGATCATTCAGGAAAGGTGAACCCTGCATTTAGAGCCAAAGCTAATAGATGTTGCATCTTGTATCGTCTCTTTTTATAACATATATGTTTTTAAAATCATTCAATCTTTTTTTTTTTTTTTTTTTTTGTATTTAGGTGATCCTGACTGGCGAAGTGTCTGAGTTCGGTGGGTTTCGACTTTATCGCTCGCGGGACTTTGGTCTGACCTTTGAACCGACGGATCTGCCGTTTGTGCCCCTCATTCAGATGCTGTACAACCCCGGGGACTGCAACACACTTCTGACACTCAGTATCACGGTAGCAGCGCTCTGTTTGCCAAGAATGTTGAGTTTTAGTGGCGCTAAACTGGACCTCCCCGACTCCGCTGCTCATTCTGCAGAAGCCAGTCATTTTACTCCTTATCGACGTTATTTATGACTAAAAATTTTCCTTCCTTTCCAGATGGACTTGTGGCTGTCTGATAACTTTGGCGCCACCTGGAGGAAAATACACAACAGTGTGTGTTTGGTCAGATGGTGAGAGTTCCTCTCAGAATATTTTCAACTATCAGCTGCTGAAGTTTCACTTACATTAAAAACATCTTAAATTGTAGATGACATAAAACATGTTACTGAAATAAGCCTAAAGGTTGAAAGGGGAAGAAAAGATGGCTAGCCTCCAGTCAGACAAAGCTACATCTGGACAGTGGTACTTTGATGTGGACTATATGGGCAGTTGCCCAGGGTGACATTCGAAAGAGAGGCAGGTGAGCAACAGATTAGAAAAAAAACAAACATATCTGTCATCATGTCTTGTCTTGTCCAACAAAAGACCTGCTGTTTTAACAGCTCTAATCTTATCTAAATGACTAAACCACGACATAAGAAATGTTTTGGAAACTACCAAAAGTGTTACAAGGTTGAAGTTGTAAAGGAGAAGCACTTTTCTGAGCTTTTCTTCTTCACTCAATGGGTATCAGATAGATAAAATATAACATTTGATATTCCGATTTATTCTTGCTAACAAAAAGTAAAACAATCAAATGCAATAGTAAGCAATAAGTGATTACAAAATTTCATGTGATATTATCAGAAAAAGTCCAACCAAGTGTAAAAATCTGAGTTACAAACAAAACATAACAAGTCATTTAGGGGGCAAAAAGTTTTCCAAATGCTGAAGTTAAACACTCTTACATATATAACTGAAACATATTAAAATGTGACTTAATTCCATTTCCAGAAAAATAAAAGATAATGTTTTATGACAATCTTTGATCCTGCAAATATTTATTGTGTGTTTAATTCTCAGAAATGTAGCGAGTAAAAAAATAAATAAATAAATGAAATAAATCACAAAATTTACTGCTCTGTTGGGGAAAACAAGTCATGGCGTTTTACTGCTTTAAAAAAAAACACCTTTAAATCATCTTTTGGCTCTTGAGTTTATTGCAAAGTACTGGTGAAGTAATACAGTTAGAGTATCGCCACGGTTTCTGACAGAAAGAAAGTGACGACCAGCATGTTTTCGTCGTGTTTTTGCGCTGCAGACTGCTTGTTTGTGCCCATGCAGTCTGCATGAACGAGCGTCTCTTTTTATTCATTGTTTTTCCAGCTGTTCACTTCTGCCCTCACTGTTCAGATTGCTTTCCTGAACTCTGCTTTCCTCTGATTAGTCGGCCCACGGTTGCTTATCTGCGCAGCCACCACAGTCATCTTGGGCCCGAGCCTTACACTGACCACACAGAGCAGAAGCTGATGTGGTTCTCAGGCTGAATCACGACTCAGGAATGTGTCTCCTGTTCAGCCTGCTGTCCTTGATCCAGCTGCAGTGCAAAAACTGTCATCTTCGTCTGGCAGCACAGCTTGGAGTGCTGCCTGGGAGGATGAAACGAGTGCATTAATTCAACCGTCACATTTATTTTTACCTTTAAATTAGGAAATTAAATCATTATTTATTCTTTTATTATATTCAGGATTTCTTCTGTTTGTCCTTTTCTTGTTTCAGGGGTCCAAGAAACAGCATCTACATATCAACCAACACCAATGGATCATGCAGTAAGACAGGATGATACAGTTTTGTATATTAACTTGTAATCCAGTCCAAATTTTTAAAAATAGTTCATTTTCCTTTTAGAAGACAAAGGGATGCTAGATTTAAAGAAAACAATGGACTACGGCAAAACGTTTCGCACAATTGCATCCAGAGTTTACTCCTTTGTCCTCGGAGGAAAATTTGTCTTTTCGTCCATCATGACCGGGATGGTATGTGTGTCTTTTCTTTTTTGGCTCATTATTGTTTTTCTTCATGAAAACTAAGCAAAAGTTTTTGACTGAGAACTTTCCAAGCTGCTTTGCTTCTTCTTAGACATTGCATTGGATAAAATTTACTAGTACACCTTAAATCAGGCATGTCACATGTGTTTTTGTGCGTTAGGGTACAGAGCGTGTGATCCATGTCTCTGTAGACGGCGGGGATCACTGGAACATTGCTCAGCTTCCTGCTGTCGACCATCAGCAGTTTTACTCCATCCTCGCAGCCAATCAGGACATGATCTTCATGCACGTGGATGACCCCGGAGGTCAGCGTCAGTGAGCCACGTTTAGTGTTGATCGCATCTAAAGATGTTGACCGTGTCTCTGACTTCTGGTCATTCAGATGGCGCATAAGCCAAGAAAGATTCCTGAAAATCAGAACAGCTTTCTGTAGGGATCCACTGGTGGGTCACGGTTTAGAGCACAGACCTTAATGCTGTGTGTGTTTTACGTCCTGTCTGGGGCAGACTCGGGCGTTGGAACCATCTACGTGTCGGACGACAGTGGAACTGTCTTCTCCAAGTCACTGGAGCGGCATCTCTACACAACCACAGGACGCGACACAGACTTCACCGCCATTTCTTCCATGCGGGGCGTCTACATGACCAGCATACTCACAGAGGGTGGGTCGACATGGATCAAATGTTATTTTCACTGAGGAAGAGGGACAAAGTCATCTTAAACCATGGCTGTGTTCTCACAGCAGGCAAATGCAACCCGCAGCTGACTTTATCACAGAAATGTAATTTCTAGGCCACATAATATTTAAAACAATTTAATGGGATATAGCATATTTTTTTCATTTTCTCGGCTGAGTATCTGCTGATCTGGGACTTTTGTGTTCTTCTGCCAGAGGGCAACATAGAGACAGTGATCACATATGACCAAGGAGCCAAGTGGCAGCCACTGCGCAGACCCCAGAACACCGACTGCGATGCTGAGACCTCCACCAACAGACCAAGCAGAGTGAGACGAGCTCCTGTTGCTTTGTGGATGAAGTCACATGTGTTTTGGTGAAGGGGGATTTTCAGTGCCGCTCCTCTTGACGTTGCAGTGCAAGCTTCACATATACGCCTCGTACAGCACAGCCATGAAAATGAACGTTCCCGTGCTGCCGCTCTCGCAGTCCAACGCTGTGGGTCTCATCCTGGCTCACGGTAGGACTGGGAAACGCACAAAGATACTCCCGTCTGGCTCTGAACTGTCTGCCGAATTATTCTTCACGCCGCTTCCTGTTCCCTCTCTTCAGGCAGTGTCGGAGACTCGGAGTCCGATCTGGCTCCTGATGTGTACGTGTCTGATGACGGGGGCTACTCATGGCTGCGGGCTCTGAAGGGAGCCCATCATTATGCGATCCTGGACTCTGGAGGACTGCTGGTTGCTGTGGAGCACACCAACTCACCTATCAACCAGATAAAGTGAGATTATATCTCTAGGTTTAGCATATTTTATTTTATTTAAGTTTGGGATTGTCATAGCCCAGGTGTTATGAACAAGCTTTACTCTGATACCCTTAAGTAATTAGGACTTAGTTGGTTTGTAATTTTAAAGCAGTTTTTAAAGGCAGGTTTAACAGAAGAGTGTCACTGTTTTGATTAAGTATCATTTCTCTCATGAGAATAATTAATTTTTTTATTGCTGTAAGTATTTGATTGATATATATAGGGCTTTCTGTTTCCTTTTAGAACATGTATTGCATCTCAAAACATTCATGTTCAATGTTTAGTGAAATGAGGAAAAATTCAGTTGGTTTGACCAACAATTTTTAACTTTTGTCACATAGATTCTCAATTGCCTTTACATCTGGACAGTGACTGGACCATTCCTAGTCATGCAGATGCTTTAACCTGAACTATTCTGCAGCTCTGAGTGTTTAGTTTGGGTCATTGTCCAGCTGGGAGTTGAACTGCCACCCTAGTCTCACATCTTTTGCAGGAATGCTGTATCGCCCCTATCATCAATTACCGAGTTGGAAAAAAAGCACAATTTGTTGAACTTTATTTTTGACTTTTTCGAGTAAAGAGGGCTGAATATAAATGAACGCCACACTTTTCAAAATTATATTTGCAAGGAAATTAGACAAACTGCCTTTGTCTTCCTCTCTCATATCAAATTTCAATAAAACACATGGATGTTTTTGGTTGTAATTAAAGAAAAAACAAAAAAAAAAAAAACACAAATTCAGAGGAAAAAAAGTATGGATTCCTTACCAGGTGCCATCACTTCTCCCCGCTTCCCTTCAGGTTCTCCACAGATGAAGGCCAATGCTGGCACACGTACAACTTCACCAGCGACCCGCTGCACTTCAGCGGCATGGACAGCGAGCCTGGCTCTCGCTCCATGAACGTCAGCCTGTGGGGCTACAGGAACGACTACACCAAATGGGTGGTGACCACCATAGACTTCAGGAAGCTCCTCTCCAGGGACTGTGAGTATAGTTGAATAGTTGAGTATAGCTGAGTATAGAACACCTGTGATGTTGGATTATAATGCACGAGGGCAAGTGTGCTTCAGCTCAGGGCGTCCTTCGCCATGCAGGCAATGAGGGGGACTATGAAGAGTGGCTGGCTCACTCTGCAGACCCCAGTGGCTCGAATGATGGCTGCGTGATGGGCTTCAGAGAAACCTTCCTCCGCCTGAGGAAGGATTCAGTGTGCTGGAATGGAAGAGACTTCGCCATTACCAAGAAGCACTTGCCTTGTCCTTGCTCAGCAGCAGATTACCATTGGTTTGTCCTTCTCTCCTGTTGAAATGTACAAAAGTCATTTTAAGTTTATTTCTGTAAAAGAAAAAGAAAATGCAAAAATGTGTTTTAGGAAAATTGTATCACGTGACATATTTTTCATGTATGCCTCAGTTTTCTAAGTCAAATAATGCCTCTTGAAAATCTTAATTAATAATCTGTGTCTTTGTTTTTTCATGGTTTAAATGCTTTGATTTTCATAAGTGAGGGAAGGTTTTAGATTTCAACTTCTGCAGAATATCGTGTATATTCACTTTTTTATTTGTGACTCATTAAATATGGGGCTCAAAAACGTTTCATCCGCAGTGACTTTGGTTACTACCGGCCGGAGAACAAGTCGGAGTGTGTGGAGCAGAAGGAGCTGCTGGGCCACGCTCTGGAGTTCTGTTTGAATGGGACGACTGAGCAGCTGCAGACCAGTGGGTGAGTGGTCTGGTCACACTTTCAAATTCATTCAAATCCTGACGTGTCACCTCGGGCATTTTTGCATTATTGAATTATATTTCTTCTCTGAGCCTGGCAGTTTAGATGTCACTGCATTCAGCTGTTTAACAGCTTGTTAATTTACACATATATTTTCAAAGCAGACTGGATATAAAAAAAAAAAACAACTAAAAAGTTCAAATGTCTCCACTGGTGACATGATCACGACCTTCTCTTTTGTTTTTGTCGCCTAATCTGTACGTGTGACGTTTATCTCCAAAATTCAAGATACCGGAAGGTTCCTGGGAACCAGTGTGAAGGAGGTTTTCAGCCGGAGAGAAAGGAGATCGACTTACGGAGGTTGTGCATCAGTGACGCCCTTCATTCCAAATCTCTGGTCAGTTTATCTCTGTCTTAAAAAGCAAGATGACTGCATTGGTTAGACGGACATGCAGCGTCTCTTTTGACTTCCCCCTTAAAAAGCAAAAAGGTTTTAAACATCTTGAACTGTGACAAACAAGGCTAGACGTGTACCCAAGTTTACTTTACAGAGCGAGGAAGGTCAGGGATGTAAAAGAAAAAGCCCGCTGTTTGAGAGCTGCATGAAAAGAGTGGCATCTTGTGGTCACACAGTTTCCATAACAACGATTTATTTTAGGAGTTCTCTTTATTCCAACTAGAACACGGCTGGACAGGGATCCAAGTTTACTTTGCCACCATGCAAAGTTAGGAGGATGGTAAAGAACGTAAAAAAAGCCAGAAAGATCAAGTGTTAGAGGAATCACCATGTCTCCATAACAACCATTAATTTTAAGGTTCTTGTTAGAGTTAGGTTAAGTTCTTCACAGTACCATTCATTCAACCATTCATTATCTAACATGCTTATCCTTGCAGGGTTGCGAGGGGGGCTGGTGCCTGTTGACAACAAGTCGCCAATTCATCACAGGGCTACAAATCTCCCCCCCCCCAAAAAAAAAAAAGAATGTATTAAGCTCAGATACCCTGAGATGTGGGAAAGATACAGTGCCGTTGCAGAATGTTTTATGTTTACTGTGGAGATGATTATTGTTACAGCTGAGGAGAAAGAAAAACTACGTCAGATTTTGTTGCTTCTTCTCATCTGTTTGTGTCTACCGCTGAACACAACAGACTGAAAGCGGTTCACCTAACGCTGCTGTCATCGTGATGGTTGTCATGGCGATATTCCTGGTGAGTGTTCTCACAGGCGTCTGGCTGGTGAAGAAGTACGTCTGTGGTGGAAGGTGAGTCGCCGTTTTTCTGATCTCGCCACCCACATCGCACTGCTCACATTGCTCCTTGTTCCCCCCCTCAAACTAATGTTCTGTTTTCTTCAGGTTCCTCGTTCACCGATACTCTGTGATGAGGGAACACGTGGAAGCAAACAAAATCGAGGGAGTGGATGACATCGACACCAACTACATGGAGACAGAAAAAACACAGTTCAACGATGACCCAGATCAAGTGTGTAATACTTACATATAGACCCATCAACCTGGATTTATACTGCAACACGGTGCTTTGTGAAAATCTGTGCAAAAATCGGAGTTCTTAATTTGTGTTGGAGAATCAGATTAAATGGAGCTGAGTACAAAAGCATACCACATTTTATAGACTTTATTTGAAAATAAAAATTGAAACCCTTTGTAAATTCCCAAACTAAAGTCTCGGTTTTCTCGCTTGTGTCTTTTGATAGGATCTCTTGGAATAAAATTTGTCCGGAGTTGAGGCTTTCAAGATGGCTGAGAATTCCTGTTGCTCCAACATTCTCATTTTTTTTTTTTTAACATGTGCTTCTCGCTTCTCGCTGGCCCTGGTGGATGGATGACCCTGCAGCAACTTGTGTTGATATGTTGCATGTTTGTGTCAGATTTGGCTTCTTAAATAAAAGGGGTAAATAGTCTGGTTCAGAAAATAAAAGCCTTCTGAACAAACGGGCCTGCCAGGATGTTTAAGGGAGCAAACAAGCAACAGAAAACACAACAGAAGAAGCCTTTTATGTCCAGAGATGTTGCCTGCTGTCATTTTAGTACTTTGTAAACGTAAAACCTGCCAGATCCATTTCTGTGGCATATGGAGTATGTCATCACCAAATCTTTAGAAGACTACTCACTTTTCTGGAGTTTCTTAATCGTTAGATGTATTTTTTTAAATAAGCTATTTTTATTTCATCAGATGCAACTGTGAGCAGTATTTTGTCATCTTATCCTGACTTTTAGCAATGTGTGGCTCGTTATTTTGACTGTCTTTGCTAAGAGTAAAAGTCTTTGATTCTTAATTGATAGAAACTGAGCTGATTTAGTTGGTCTTCTTGCAGTAAGTGATACAGTTAACATACGAACTCTTCCAGTTGCTCCAGTGATTTCTAGGTTCAAAATGATAAGAATATTGTATAAGTACGGTTTCATTTTGTTTCCATCAGCTAAAGAAATTATGTTTAAATTGTAAAAAGAATTTTAATTCAAGTTTGGAAAATGTTTATTAATTTTTTATAAATATGTACTTATCAATAAATTTCTAATAATGACCACTTTTGCAAAAATAGCGGTAGTAGATCCGTTTTCAAAGTAGAAAAAACACAGATTTGACCCGTTAAGTGAAATGTGGGGCCTGTAAAACTCATGTAATTAACTGCTGGGACTATGTCTTTGTTAAACACATTCAAGGTAAAGGATTAGGAATATATTATTTGAAAATTACGAGCCAGATGCTAACATTCTCATTCATCCAGCTGTTTTGAAATACCACACATTTGTCGGCATCTTGGCCGAAAAATATGTGAAAAGTTTCAAAATAAATGTGTTTTGTTGCAATAGAAGAATTTTTATACAGAAAATGAGTCAAAAACTAACCTGCTTTGTGTAATTTTATTCAATTTGGGAAAAGAATTCGGTGTTAAGGAATCATTTTTAGACAAGTCACTTAAAAAAAAAAAAAAAATCTGTTTTACAGGAATATTTCTGACTCCAGAAAAATTTCCTGTAAAACAGATGTAACAGAAGCCTTTTTTTTTTTTATTTAAACTTTTACTTTAAATTATTACAGTTTCTAGGAATTGCAAGTTAAACTTTCTTTTCCTTAGGGAATAAACATGACATGATAAAGAGCATAATTTTTCTTGGTTACTCTTCAAAACATGAAACATGTTAGTGCAGTAAGGCAATTATTTGTTGATTTTATTGCAGTGGTTAAAAATGGCGCTATAGAAAATCACCAGAGTTATTGGCTGCTGTGACATCTTCTATGAATAACTGGAGCATTTTGTAAAATACACTTTACTTTTCTATGTTCATTTATGTGTCCAGGAACTTGTAATCAGCGATCCATGACTTCCTGTTTAAATGTGATGAATGTTCATCTTCATCAGACATAAAATAGGGACTTTCCAAAACATATCCATACCTATAGTCAGGGTAACCATGACAAAATTTAAGAAACTTAAAACAAGACTGGCTGAGGACTCGAGTTTATTTTGACACAACACTCGGTGGGGGAGGATGACCATGTAAGATGACAATCATTTTAATATGCTTTTTATATACATATATATTTACATCTGGCAACAATAAATGTGGAGGGATTTGAAAGTGATTGGAGAATTTATACGTGTACATTTGTAATGTAATTACTGCTACTGTCCCTTCCAAATAGTTTTCATACATGAACTACTATCGCCTTACGTGACTGAACAAAACTGCAGAGCCCGAAACAACAGAGGAAATTATTATTCTAAGTCCCGTTGTGTGAGGTGGCCCTCTGAACTTAAACATCACCGTTTCTTCGATGACATAAAACGCGCTGGCCTTTTTCTTCTGTCCTGTTCGCATGGTGAATAATGAAAGACTTGAATTGTTGCCAAAGCACTTTGATTGTAAGTTTCTCTGATGTTTCAGGTGAAATTGTAAAGAGTAAACCCAACATTAGACTATTTAGCATTTCCTGGATATAAAGTTGAAGCTAACACAAACTTGAACTCATGTTTTTCCGAGTGGTGTCAATGCAGGAACTAGAACCATCAGCATATTTCTGTGGACACTTTAGAATGATAATCATGGTGGAATCCAAATATGTAACATCACTAAGGTTGTACTTTTGCAGCAATAATAACTCTGTTGTATTAATTTTTTTTTTCTCCTGGCTTATTACATAAGCTTTTACAGTGTTTGATTTGATTAACTGAATTTTATACATTTTTTTACCTGTAGACTTGTCACGTTTATGTTGTCGGCTTTGTAAGACCTGGAACATTTGTCAAACACACAGGGTTTTACAGTCAATGCTTGTTTTCTATAGCAGAGGCGATAAAAACCCAGTAAATAAGCCATACGGTACTAAGCAGGCATAATAGTGAGGCATTTCTCAGAAACTGTTGGAGTTATGCAAGCAAGTTGAAATGCCTGATTTGCCCCAATTTACTCAAGTGTCTGAAAATAAACCCAGCTATTTACTGGATTTGAATTACTTGTTTGCACTCTCTTCAGATCTGTGAAAGTTTTGAAATGATTGTACAGCTACTGTACATACTGTCCATTTCTTCAGACAGAGAGGTGTGACCCATCTTGATTTCATTACTGCTGGGATCTAGGCTGAAGTGGTCAGTGGTACAGACGTTTTGTAACAATTTTTTGCATCTATGGATTAAAGGTAAAACACAATATTTCCCATATGTGTTCTTGTGTGTTTAATTATGCTTTCTGCAGCTTTTTTCTTTTAAAACAGAGGCCCAAGTATTTGAATATGATAAACACACTCCATGTGTGTTTGCTTCTACAATTGAGTTTTAATTTTTTTCAAAGTCCTCTGCATGCCTGATGAAGGAAACTTCAAACATGTGAATGAATGTCCACTGGTCATATGAGACCATAATTCAGCTGTTTAACACATGTGGAATGCAACATGAAAAACTAACATTGTAAAGTTTAGGGCATTTCAATGTCACCTTGTCTCTCCTTGTAACTTCATTTTGGACGTCAAATACGTGATTGCTTGATGCAAATATATGTTAAAATACAGATTTGTAAAAGATTTATAACAATCACAATAGGACATATCTGCATGACATTGCTTGAGTATTATTTCTTTGAAGGAACCTGATTTTGTTTATTGTGTGCAGTTAAAGATTTCTCCTCAGATATGACCTTAATGGTGAAGGCGTAGCTCAACTACTTGACTAATAAAAAACGTCAGTCTGATTATCAGACACATTCCGCACGTAAATATTGATGAAGACAAGAAGTTGCTCTCTGATCAACCTCTTACGGTGACATGTTGCACTCCAGCCTCTAGATGGCGCTGCAAGGTAAACATTAGATTTGACCCCCCCCCCCCGCCCCCCGCCCCCCACTCTCTAGTCTCTGTTGCCTAGTGATGACAAACTATCTACAGCTTCTGATTTCCTGTCTTTTGAAAAAAAAATCTCATCGCTGCTTCCGAAGCTAACTCGGAGGTTTCCCGAACAGATTTTTTTCCCCCCGTGTTGTTTGTGCGGAGGGTTCTGTCGAACCATGGGACGGAGCGGCAGCTGCGGTCTCTCTGGGCGCGTCGTTTAGCGCCGGCTGGGCTTTTGACCGACCATGAACAGCTACAGTTTCATCAGGGTCGTTGGGAAAGGAAGCTACGGAGAGGTGAACTTGGTGAAGCACAAGACGGACCGAAAACAGGTGGGGAACAAATCTTAAAAACAGTTAATGGTTTAAGTGTGTGCTTAATAAGGCCATGCTTTTGTTGCGAGTTCGCCAAAGCATTGTAAAGTTACCTAAAAGTCGGTTTAAACATAAAGGATTTGCTGCCATTTTTTTTTTTTTTAGTGTAGCCAAAGATATAGTTTTATAGTAGCATTTTATTTCTTCAGCCAAATACTCAATATAAAACGGATTTATAAGTGAAAACAATAGTTAATTTTTTTGTAACTATGCTGATATATGAGCTGGACATGAGGAGAAAATATTTATATGATGTTTTGATACATATTTGTCTATGCAGTGGCTTCCAAAATAACTCATATTTTCCATATTTTCTCACTTTACAACCACAAACTTCAGTGGATTTCGTTAGATTAGATTTGATCTGATAGATGAATAAGGTTACATAATGATACAAGTATATTCTTTAAAATGTTGCCTGCATTTGTATTCAGCCCCCTTGGCTCCAATTTTGCTTTGTGTTGATCCACCATATAAAATCACCAAAAGATGCAATTGAGGTTGTGAAATATCAAAATGTGGATAAAGGTAAAGAGGTATGGGTGCTTTGGCAAAGAACTGTATGTTGGCACTGTGTGTTTATGCTTTGTGTTTCTTCAGTATGTGATAAAGAAGCTGAATTTGACCACATCATCCAGACGGGAACGCCGTGCCGCGGAGCAGGAGGCTCAGCTTCTGTCCCAGCTGCGACATCCCAACATTGTGACTTACAGGGAGTCGTGGGAAGGAGACGACCGTCAGCTGTACATCGTGATGGGCTTCTGTGAAGGCGGGGACCTCTATCACAGACTCAAACAGCAGAAAGGGGAACATTTGCCAGAGAGGCAGGTTGTAGAGTGGTTTGTCCAGATAGCCATGGCACTTCAGGTACAACATATTGGCACACTTGGCTGAAATTGGGCTGAAATCACTTTTGGAAATCGGGAAGTCGTATTTGTGGTTTATTTGCTTTCCAGTACCTCCATGAGAGGAATATTCTTCACCGGGACCTTAAAACGCAGAATATCTTCCTGACTAAAACCAACATCATCAAAGTGGGAGACCTGGGTATCGCACGTGTTTTGGAGAACCAGAATGACATGGCCAGCACTCTCATTGGGACCCCATACTATATGAGTCCAGAGCTCTTTTCTAATAAACCCTACAACCACAAGGTATTATGGTTTTCTGCTCCCAGTAATTAAAGGTGCTTGGTTGCACTAATAATTGATTAAATAACTTCAGTTGCTTCTTTTTCAGATTAAAATTTTACTTAGTTAATCTACAAAAGTTAAGAAACTAGAGGTCAGAATGAATGTATTAACCTCTTTTTATTTAATTGCTGAACACAGCTTTCCTTCATTTCTCTCTTTCTTTCAGTGCTTCTTTCTTACTTTTTTTCTTGGTAACATCATTGTTTTCAGTCAAGCATCAAGTTTATTCCTGTCTTGGCAAAATTAACAAATTCTCATGCTCTGCCTGTGATGCTGTCTCCAGTCAGATGTCTGGGCCCTGGGCTGCTGTGTGTATGAGATGTCCACGTTGAAGCACGCCTTCAATGCCAAAGACATGAACTCACTGGTTTATCGCATTGTAGAGGGAAAGGTTGGTTTTATTTTTTTATTCTTTAGATAAGTTGCAAATTAGCAATATGTCATTTTATGATATTAATCTTAATTAGGGCATAGTTTTTTTTTTGTTTTGTTTTGTTTTTTAGGAGCTCTCTGCAGAGAAATCTGCTGGATTGAGTTTTGTCATTTTAGATTTGTTGGGGGAGGTCATTTTATTGTGAAATCATCTAAACTTCATCCAAAGATTATTGCTTTTTCTTTTATTATTATTATTATTATATTTTTTATAATTTTGCTCTTTAGTTGCCACCAATGCCGAGCCAGTACCACCCCCATCTCGGAGAGTTGATCAAGAGCATGCTTTGTAAGAAACCCGAAGACAGACCTGACGTCAAGCATATCCTCCGGCAGCCCTACATAAAGCGACAAATTGCCATGTTCCTTGAGGCCACCAAAGAGTAAGCGTTATTCACATCAGACATTTTTCGTGGTTGACTTTCAGGCAATATCTAAAGAATAGGAAGCTCTGGAAATGTTAACGTTTTCTTTGGCACGAGCAAAATTGACAGGAATAGAGATGAGCATGAGTTGAGCAGTTTGGAGAAATAGAGGGACAAGGCTGAGATGTTATGCACAGAGAAAAAATGGGTGGATGTATTAGACACATGAGCTGCCAAGAAGGGGAAAAAGAAAATGTTAATATGCGAAAAGTTAATCTATACATAATGTGATTGATTGAGTTTGATGAGTATTTTCTCTAAATGTATGTTTCGGTTCTCTTTTTTCCAGAAAAACGGCCAAGTCAAGAAAAAAAGCTGCGGTTGGACCAGGAGACTGTAGTCCCAGCGGTGGGTCATCTGGTGCGTCATGTCACCCAAAACCTCAGGAGCTTCCTCCAAGTCCAAATGCCGACACTGTTGCCCAGGCGAAGCAGGTGCGTCGATTGTTTACACCAAGGCTCTTCTGAGTTGTTGAAATCTCTTTGTAACATTTTGTGTTATTCAATGACTGTTTTTCTCCCATTTACACCTTTGTCAATTCTGTCTTTTAAAGGTCCACTGATTTCTCTGATTAGTCCACGGTGGAACCTAAATCTTTTTCTTTATTTGATTGATTTCAGATTATCTTTACAATTTCACATCTCGGGTTTATACCTAAACATATGCAGAGATTTGATTTTATGACATTATTTTTTTTATTTTAAACCTTAATTAAATTAATTTTTGGTCTTTACCAATCTATTGGATTGCGTTGCCTTGCCAACCTGTCATCGTCATTTAGTCATACGAAAGCACAACTACCTTAAATTGTTCTTGTACTTGCGTGGACTATCTTTGAAAATTGAGTCAGTGAAGAAATATTGAAGCAAAATCTGACAAGATGCCATTTACAAACTTTGAAGCCTCTCTATTTAAAAAGAAAATTTGAAGTGTGAAAAAAAGAATATGTCACTATCTTTATTTTATGCAATCTTTTCTCCTTAATCCTAGAGAGAAGGCAAAGCGCGGGATCATAAAACCCAGAATGGGGTTGCAGATTTTCCTCCAGCCCTTCCGTCACAAGCTATATCCCCATCAGCTTATATTTTCAAAGCTGGTATCTCTCCCCTGGCAACCGTCAGCAGCATTAATATCGATATCCCATTGCAGCCGAGTGACGGTGTGATGAAAAACCAGGTTCAAAGGCCACCGTCTGTTGAGTCACAGAGGGAGCCTGGGACTCGCATCGTATGCAAAGACAGAAAAGCAAGGCGGAAACCAGATCCCTCACCTCTTCCTTCTCCTGTAAACCCTGCTCTCAGAGCTGAGTCAGGTGTTTGTGCCAGGGGAGGAGACAAGAGCACGGCTTCCAATGGGCTGTTAGATATCCAGCTGAATCCAGGTGGTGCACGTCCCGCCTCCGTGGAGAAACAGGACTCACTTGTGGACATCAAGGATGACACTGGCGAGTTACTTCGAGAGGCTGAACTGAACTCAAATGCAGACAACATAACAGACAGTAACAATGACACTGTGACTTTAATCAAGGGGACTCCAATGAATCTACACATGCCAAATGTTGATGTAAGTTTTTAGAAGTTTTTAGAATCAGTGTTTTTTTTTGGGTTTTTTTATGTCTCCTTTTCATAGGACTCCTTATGTCTTTTCAGGACAGCCTTGAAACGACGGAAAAGCTGTTGGAGATTCCAGCAGTGGTAAGCGACGCGCCTCCTGTATTGCTTCCCCAAAATAAATCTGGATAGATTTTATAAAAAGTTAATGCCAATATGCACAGAGGGTGCCAAACTTTTCTTAGCAGTATTGGAAGATTTGTATTGTGTCTGTTTAGGAGCCTGTTGAAGAAGAATCGTCTTCTCTCTCGATTAATCAAGACCCAGCTACTGTTTGCCAAAATCCCCAGGTCCTCCCTGAGCCTTCAGGTTCAGAGCAACACAGGGGGATGCGTTTTGATCTGACTAAAGGGGGCCATAAACAGGTAATATTATTAACTAGTGTTGAAAAAGTATATAATTTATATATAATGGAACTTTTAACATGGCATTGCACTAATATAGAAGTAATGTATGGTCTGTTTTTAGTTTTAATCCATTGACAGGTGATATTTTATTCTTTGTCTGTGTTTTTTGAAAAGTGACTCTGAAACTGCAGCAAGCAAACATTAAGGCCAGTATGACTAAAATTAACATTAATGTTGGACTTTCTTTTGGTTCTTGTTCATTCAAGTTGGCAGCTTCAAGACCCCTACCTCGTCCTCCCTTAGAGGCAGCGGCCGTGGAGAGGAAAAGGAGGATTAAGAAGACCATGGAGAGCAAGAGAGTGGATGTGACTGCAGCCTCCACATGCGTTAGTTCATCTGGGGATGGGTTGTTGCCTTTACCACAAGTGAGAGCAACACTTTAACTCCCTACAGCTTTATTTGGAGTCAATAATATCTTTGTGATATTCATCGTCACCTTTTTAAAACAGTTTTGGGATCTATTTTCAAACACTTTATCCAAAAATGACTTCCTTTTTTTTTTGAAAATCTTTTTTTATTCTTATTTCATTGCTTGATGTTATGCAATCCAACATTTCCGGAGCCGTTAGAGGGGAAATAGACCATATTTCATCTCCTTGTTCATATGCAGTTTTACGCTAAACCCACCAGAAACTGCGTATGACTGAAAAGCTCTTATCTTTCTCTCACGGAAATGGAAAGTCATTGGAAGTTCTTAAAAAGTTGATTTAAAATCTAAAACATAAATCAATGAAAGATAATGGTTACATTTATTTATTTATTTTTAGATGTATGTATATATAATCAATGTTTTAGCAATAATAGAACAATAATAAAAAACTGATCTGGTGAATAATGTATATTTTTAAGTGAATTTAATCCACGTCCAATTTGGTTATACGACTTTTAATTCGATATGTGCTTTCTGACTTTGGGGTTTCTGTGTTTATTATTCAGTTTCTAATCATATATTTTTAAATAAACTCATTGATCTAGCAGCCTAATTGAGAGCAATTTTATTTTTTAGGAGCGTCCTCTGACTGCCAGAGAGAGAAGACGCCTGAGGCAATCCCAAGATGGCGCAGGTCAACCAGGTAATGCCTTCAAACCATTGACACTTGGTGTTAAAACATCTTAAAAAAGACAGAGAACATTCAAAAAGGTCTTTGTTGTTGTTGCGAAGAGAAATAGACAACCCCCCCCCCCAAAACATCAAAAGCCAAACTACAAATAGTTATGATCCTGAACAATTTCACCTAAATGTTAAGTATTATTGCAAGGAAAAACCTATTTGGTTGTTTTCCCTGTTGCTTAGTTCTCAGTGCTGTGCGAAGGGCGTCGTATGATGTTGCCTCCACCAAAGTTGAGCGGCACAATGCCCCCGTCACTCGATCTGCTTCATGCTCCATCACAGACTCCAGCACTAAGGTGCAGATACTCTTATCTTTTTCTCAAACTCAATTTTAGAATTTATGAAGTTTAGAAAAAGCAACATTTAGTAGCTTATCAAAATCTTTCATTCACGAGAGTTGTTTTTCTTACATCGCAACAGCATAGACTGATGGAGCAAAGGTCGGATGAAGACGAGTACAGTTCATCCACTAGTTCCACAGAGCGCTTGGGGGAGACTGCAGGCAAAGGTGAGGACGAGTCAAGTGTTCAGCAGTGGTCTTTGTAATTAGTAGCATTTTCTTCTTTTGAGTTTTATACTGAAACACATTAACCTGCGTGTAAATGTACTCTGTGTATGAGCAGAAAAACAGAATCCAACGACATGCATGATTTGGTCCACATGATGACTCAGACTTTGAGGATGGATGTTGGAGACGCTGGAAATGAGTTGGGAAAAGGCCGATTGGACTCGACCGCGATGCCAGAATTCAAGCTGAATCGCAGGTACAGAGACACCCTGGTGCTTCATGGGAAAGCCAGAGAAGAGGCAGGGAACCTGTCGCTTGGGGAAATCCCAACAGGTCAGATGCTTCGGTTTAGTCCTAGCTTCACAAAGCCAGCAGCTGCTCTGCAACTGTTTGAGTTTAACAGCTCTGTTTTCTTTAGAAGGCGCCACGTCCGGTCCAGCCAAGGTTAGGAGAGCAATAGAGCGTCTGAGAACAGATGTGGTGAAAGGTCTGGGTGTTAAGCTTTTGGATAAAGTGCTTGAAATCATGGAGGAGGAAGATGAGGTCAAAAGAGAAGTGAGTAAAACAAACCCTAATGGAAAATCTCTGTTTTCATTAGAGATATCTTAATTAGTATTTTTTTTCTTCCTAATGCCAGTAGGAGTTGTAAAAGCAAACATTTACTCTTACAGTGTACCAATCAGACACTGCATTACAGTTACTGGAATCAATGCTGTATATGCTATCAGTTTTCAGTACTACATTAATGATCTGATTAATATCTGTTAATCTATTAATACTTAAGCAACCAAGGATGTTCTGGAGATCTGACTTTATTTCTGTAGGTCAGTTCTTCTGACATCATTATGTGCAACCCTACAAAATGTTATTTCCTTCTTTGAATTTAAAAATTTATTTTTTTTTTCCCTTTTGAGTTTGGAACTAAACTTTATTGGATCAATGGGTTAGTATTTTTCATGGTATTTGAAAATGAACAGGCTTCTATTTACTGAACTAAATCTTCAAAAGACTAACTTCAGTTCACTTTTAACTCATTTTATAAAAATGATTTCTTTAATTAGCACTGCATATAAGCCTGTTCATATTTCCAGCCTAAGCTCGGCTGCCTTCATTTTGTTTGCAGCTGTGCCTTCGTGACCAGATGGGAGATGAGAAGTACCAAGCTTATGCCGTCATGGTGAGGCAGCTGAAGTTTTTTGAGGATATTGCTGTCAAGATATGAAGAGCACTGAAACAACAAGAATGCATACAATTTGGAAAAAAGTGCTTTTTCATCAGTTGGTCAAATCAAGCGCTCTTCCATTTACTGTGGTACTGAGGGAGTTTGGTCTTTACCGCAAACGATTTGCGAGCTGAAATTCGTTTCAAGGTAAAAATTCTGATGTAAAAAAATTTTCTGTGAAAGAAGAATCGACACATATACAAGTATGGACAAAGTGGTACAAACAATTATGTAAATCACTTATTTCTACATCTTACCTGCAACACTGGATGTGAAAATGATTCTTTAAAGTTCAGGATATCTATGCAAACATTTCAGCCATTTTAAAGCTTCCATTTAAGGAATTTCATTTATTTGTGATCCTTCACACCGTCTTTTTTGTGCTGTCCGTAACACCTTAGACGTAACTTCTGTTGACTAATTTTCTTCTTGTCACGTAATAATGTAAAATAGATTTATTGTAGATATTAACATGAGTGATTTTTTTAATAAAACTAAAATGGAATGGCTTTTTTGCTTCTAGTTTGCTTTTTAAAATTTGAGAATTTCAGTTTTGTAGCAGATAAGAACCATTTTGAGAGATTTCACTGATAAGTGCCAAAAAACATAAATTGAAATTTCACATCAAATCAAACAGACAGCACTGGATTTCATTTTTTATTATTTTTTTTAAATGCACAGAATTGACCTACTCATACTGTTATTTGCTGTGAATGTGAATTGTAGGACAAACTTCACTTTTCTATGTAAAAAATGAACAGGAGTTATTTATGCTTCTTTCTCTTGGTGTTGTCCTGGGGCTTCTGGGTGGGCTCTCCGCTGGCTTCTGGTGCCATCGGCTGCCAGGGCAGAGGATTCCGTCTGTACATCGGCCATGGAGGCAGGGTCAACTAGAGAGGACGGAAAAACAAAGTGACAGATGTTTACAGGGCAGTACGAAAAAGGCTTGGCGTAACGCAAGTTACCAGTCAATGAATGTAACTCACCAGACAAGACACAGCAAATCCAGCCAATACAATGTACACTGTCCAGCCAAACTGCTGAATAATCAGCCCATATACGAATCCGATCACCTGAGAAGAAAATCCAAACCACATCAGTACAACAGGACCCCTGGGAGGATGTTTAACCACTTGAACCAGACAATTTGTCCGACCTTGTGTTAAGTCAATGCGGTAGAGGTTTTGTCAAATATTTCCCAGTTGTCTTCAAAGCAGCCTCGTCATAGCCACAGTCCGTATGAAGATGCAGATTATTTTGTTGCATTAGTATTTAAGCAAAACTATTTATGATTCGAGTGAAATTGTAGAGACTAACACCCTCATTTTTTCATGGCACCTTCAGTTGCTGACACAAGTAAACTTTCTAAACTTAATTGCATAAAGGTTAGTGACGGACAATTTTTTTTAGCAAACAACTTTAGAGATCAGATGCCCCTCAGCAAATCAGAACAAAATCCAAAATGTCTGTTAATTTCTGTAAATCAGATCAAAAAGTAATTCATTGACTAATTACACGCTACAGATAGACATATGGGGCGTTTTTGTAATTATGGCTTCTAGCTAATAAAGTCAGAAAGTTACAAAAATGAATGAGGCCAATAAATGGATTTCTAACAGATGTGACGTTTTTGGTTGTCCAGAGATTAGAACTTGGAAAATGTACATTTTAGAGCACGTTACATTTCCCACAACTGGGGTGATGATTTCATTCTCTATCTAGTCTGCACCTCCAAATTGAACTAATACCTAGGCAGCATGCTCACAGAACCCCTGTGCACAGAACAGTGAGGATGAGAAGGATGAGTCACCAGATCTAACAATGAAGAACTAAAGGCCGATATTCTTTTAACACCTCTGCAGAGCCACAGGCTGATAATCTCCATTGCATGCTGCATTGATGGGTTGATTCATGCAAAAAGAGCACTGACCACGAGGTCTGTGCGTAAAAGCACAACAAACACAAATAAGACTTTGAGACATGTAATTTTGTATGCATCGAACATTTATAAACGTTTCAAGTTATAGAACTAAAATACTTGTCATTTTAATTCCGGCTTAAATTAATTCAAATATTCACCGCAGAGATTAGTATAATTCCTTGGAAAATCTGCTCAGCCAGCTTCTGGCCCTTGTAGTCCTGCAAAACAAGAGGGAGACGAAATAAATGAAGTCATTAATGATTCGTATAATACAGTCCGTTAGCAACAGATGTCTGCAGCGGTTCTTCAACTGGTTATGCTACATCTGCAAACTGGGGGATAACTTTGAGCTACTTTTTCAAATCATCGTTTGACAGAGAGAATCATTTAGTTCAATGCTAAGCTTTTATCATCTTGGAATGTTGAATCCAAGCCAGAAATGTTATTTTATTTTTTGTGCAGAATAAAACATGGCTTTGGTTAGCATCCGTTACCAAAGTAATCAAAACGACAGAAAGCTAACGTTTCGTCAATAAAATCATCTGCATTATTTAAGGTAACTTAATTTACAGTTTCTCAACAAATTAGGGAATTACTTCTCACCATGTGCGTAGGAATGGACTTAAATACAGACAGCATTTTTACACTTGAAATGAACTGTCTGAACGGAAATATGTTTGATTCTGCTTTGAGTCAAGCAAGCTTACTTCCGCTTTTAACAGCTACGTTGTATTGTAAGGAAGGACCTCCCGACGTCATACGTGTGCCGAACTGAACAGAACGGCGCAGGTCCTCAGATTCATATATCATGTGGATTCCTCAAAGCGCTTCGTGTTTGGTTAACACTCGCTTCAAAGTCTGGGAACTTTGCTAGCTATCTACAAAGCTGCCTTGTGTAAATGTGAAGTTACTTCATCATAACTGTGAAATGAGCTATGCATTTTTACAAAATAATAATTTTATAATATTTAAAGTATTCTTACTAACCTTAATCGGAAACCTCTGCTTACTCGAAACGGCCAGATAATGGAGATTTTCAATCAGGCATCTTCTAAACATCTAAAGCCGCTTGCAGTCGTGATAGCGGAGGGGACAAACTTGTTGATGTTGAGTTGGCAGTTTGGCTTCAAAGTGAATTCGTCACAGATGAGTGTTTTTCCTAAAAACTGCACCTTGCATGTAGGTATCTTGACTCTGAGCGCATAATTTGCACCCAGCAGAACCTTTTTGTGTCTATGGTGTTATCACAGAGCGACGTCGCCACGTTACGGTCTGGGGGGGGACTCAGCCCACCGTGGGCATCACTTAAACCAGCTTCGGTTCTGTTTGTATTCTCTTGGGTTTTGATTCGTATCGTAGCGCTGGGAGGACTGATGCGGCGGTTGCCATGACACTAAGGAGAGGTAAGGAAGTGGCATTAACAATTATGTCATATTTTTTCCACACAGTAAGATAATCAGTGAATAATTGCACTAATAACAAATGTGAAACTGACTAATTCATATGGATATTGTGGGGAAAATGTACTTCTCCCAAATGTCCAAATGAATGCCTCGCAAAAGTAATTTTCCATACGTTGAGGCAACTACAAGCATTAGTGTGTTTTAATGGGATTTGATTTGTTTTTGATAGAGCAGCACAAAATAGTATAGATGTGTGAAATTAAAGGAAAAATAATATATGCATATGTATTTAGCTCTATAATTTTGTTATCCTATAACCTGATGCCTAATAATTCACCTTGCTCTTCTGTGAAAGCTTCTGAGGTTTGTCAGAGAACATTGGTTAAAAAACAGGACAGATCAGTGATAATGCAAAATGCTATGCCCTGGATGGAAACTAACGCAACATTGAAACAGGATGGTGGCTGTGTAATGCTGTGGGGATGTTTTCTTAAGTTAATGTGATGGAACTCAGCCAAGGCACAGACTTCAGGCTAGACATCAGCTGGTCCGACTGAACTAAATAGGCGAATGTTTCAGTCTGTACATGTGTAAAGTTGGTGGAGTTGTACCCAATTTTACCCCAACAGACTTGTTGCTGTAATTTTGGTGAAAGGTGGTTCTGCAAAGTATTGTCTTGGGTTTGGTGTGGAGAGAGAAATTAGGTAAATGAGAAAAGCACGTAATTCATTCACGGAAAAAATTTTTTTTTGGTAAAGTCCCACAGATGGAAATTTGTGGTTGCAACATGACAAAATAAGGGAAAGTTCTGTATGTTAAATTTCAACCTCTTACATCTAACACTCCATCTAATGTGCTCCACAGTAAATGGAGTCCTTCTCGGTCTGCTGGCTGTAGCCATACTGATCATAGTTCATCGAAACCTCCTGAACCTCAGCGACTTCTTAGACAGAGAAAACCCAGGTATGTTTCTGTAAGAGATCAGAGTATTTTGGTGCAACAAAACGACTGTAAATGCTGTGCTGTTAACGTGCCCCAATCCAGATGCTGGACAGATTCTCCCTTTCGAGGCGGAGTTGTCTCCCGGTGTCAGGCAAAAGACGGAAAGGAAAAGAGACGAGATTCCCGTCCTCATCACTGCCACAGAGGACAGGCTTGGGGCTGTGATAGTTGCAATGAACAGCGTCTCCCGGAACAGCAAAGCCAACGTGGTCTTCACTATTGTGACCCTGAATGATACAGTTGATCACCTAAAGTAAACTTGTTATTCTTGTGCGAAGAATTCAGCCAGCACAGGAATTCTCTGTCATCTTAAGTGAATTAAAAACGGTCTTTTCTGTTTTACCAACAGGGCGTGGATAAGTAAGACCACGTTAAAAAATGTCAAATATAAAATAGTTATTTTCCGACCAGAGCTTCTGAATGGGAAGATATCAAAAGATCCGAAAATGCTGGAAGCTGCAAAACCAGTAAGACGACTGATGATACCGCAAATCAGACTCAGTATATATGTTACAGCTGCTGTTTATGTATTAAACCTTTTATGATATATGTGTGTTAGTTGACTTTTGCCAGGTTTTATCTGCCTATGTACATACCTGAGGTAGAGAAGGCGATCTATCTCGACGATGACATTGTTGTACAAGGTAAGAACGAACCCATAATAAATCAGGTTTGTTTGACATCATGCAGTGAGTAATGTCAAAAAAGGAGGTTTATTTATTTGCTGTTTTTGGCTATCAGGAGACATTCAAGAGCTTTATGAAATCAACCTGAAACCAGGACATGCAGCTGCCTTCTCTGATGATTGTGACTCAGCTTCTGCGAAGGGCATCGTTCGAGGAGCTGGAAATCAGGTGGTTTTTCCTTCTGAGAGTTACTTGTCATTTATGCTGCTTAACTTAAATGCATAGATGCAGAATTAAATAGCTAATCCTCTTTTTTTTTTTTTTTTTAACAGAACAACTACCTGGGTTTCCTGGACTTTAAAAAGGAGGCTATTAAAAAACTGGGGATGAAGGCCAACACATGCTCCTTTAATCCAGGAGTCATTGTTGCAAACCTGACCGAGTGGAAGAACCAAAACATCACCCAGCGGCTGGAGAGGTGGATGGAGCGCAACTCCCGGTGAGCGCACACACAAGCTGAACAACGGACCTGAAGGAGGACGCTTCCGTAGAAATAAAAATAGTTGTAGCAAAAGCATTTATTTATTTATTTATTTGTAACAGGGAGGATCTGTACAGTAACACACTTGCAGAAAGCATTACAACCCCTCCACTTCTCATCGTCTTTTATAAACGTCACTCCTCCATCAACCCGATGTGGCATGTGAGACACCTGGGTGAGTTGCAAGCCAATTTCTGAATGTTGTTTCTAACTTTTTGTTAATTGGTGAAAAAGAAATCTTTGTTGGTATCGTAGGAATCAAACCGTTATAATTGCTGTCCAGCTTATTCATGTTTCTAGTACTATTTGGATGATTTATTGTCAGAAGGCTTCCCTTTTCAATGCCCTAATCTTTAGGGCGCTCCATCAGATTAGAGTCGTGTCTCTAATCTGATAGAGACACGACTGATTGGGCCATCCCAAAAAAGATAGTATATACCTTCCAGTAATAACAGACATGCTGGTAAAATTAATATATTGCTGTGAACCAAAATCTGGCATTTGTAATGGTTAAGAATAACTCTGGCCTTAAGTCGAGAGACAAACTAAAGAAAAACTGTTTTTATGGCACAGAGAGCATATCAGAGGCAGTATTCATACCATACTTTCCTCACATATGTTAAATCGGCAGTATCAATTACTGTTTATTTGTAATTCTAATACGTTTGGGAAGAGGAGCTTCTAAAAAGGGAGATAACTGCACTAGGGATTTTTCAGTAAGACACCTTTCCATTGTTCAGTTGTGATATTTTTTTTTCCACTCGTGTTCAACCACAAGCTCTATAGCTGCTCTCATGTGGATGGGGTAAACACTGAAATAATCAACATTGTAACTTTCCAGTAATTCTAAAAGTTAACTCTAATAAGCCGGGTACAATAAATGTAAAAAAATCCCAACTTTTCAGGTATCACAGGTGCTGGAAATCGCTACTCTCCCCAGTATGTGAGGACTGCTAAACTGCTGCACTGGAATGGACATTATAAGCCCTGGGGGAGGACATCGTCCTTCTCTGACGTGTGGGACCAGTGGTTCATTCCTGATCCCACAGGGAAGTTTCATCCCGTGCGAAGACACACAGACTGAAAAATTACTCTTCGGAGACCTTTGGACCAACGCAGTCAGTCCCTGGCAGAACACAGTGTGGCTCTTTTCACCTCAGGAACTAAGCAGCCAGCAGTCTTATTCGTCATCCTCTGGATTTGTGGGCCTCTTCACGCCATCATCTTGAACACAGACGCCTGTTTTTACAAAATGTTTTCCTTGCAATGACTCCCAACTCGTCTGATTAAACCTGAGTTTCTTTTACACCATATAATACATCATCTATCATATGATACAGCATTACATAATGTTTTAAGAGTTTCTCAGGCCTTTGAGACCATATTTGACCATATATTTTTATTTAGAAATCCCATGGTCAGTTACTGCCTCACAAGTGCATTAAAATGAAGCTGTTACCATTTTCACAACTTTATAGTCTTTAATATTTTGCACACCTAATTAATGGGGACCCAATTCTACCAGATAAACCAGATACAGCATAAAGCTAGTCACATCTGTTGGGCCTCAGTATAGCTTTGACACAGAAGTTAAACTCAGAGCTTAAAATGTACTAAACAAAAACAATGCTGTCAAAATTTAAGATTACATTTTTTATATACTTGTTAAACTGCAGGAAGGCTGTCAAGAGAAATAGTTATCACTGAGCAAAGACTTTATATCCATTTATTGTCATTGCTTAATTATGGCCTTAATAGATACTTAACCGTTGCTAAATGATAGCTTAGTGTAAGATAAAGGGTTTGTTTGGTTTACAGAGCAGTAATGATATAGTTGCCAATGTGTATACATGTCTGCTTACCTCCTCCCTGGTAACTCTCCCAAAGGCTAATGTCAGTGCTTAAAATACTTGAGGGTGTTTTTTTTTTTTTTGCACACAAGATTTACCCAACCGCTTCATTATTGTTTTAACCAGTATTTAAAGACCTCAAGTTGACCACTTTAAATACGACCTCAAATTTTCTCCCCAACTATGCCGGCGTAAAAATGAACACTAACATTCCTCGTCACACTGTGGATTTTTAATGATAATCAGACCACTAACCTCTGCGTTGCCTCGGCATTTGCACAAATACTGCATGCCTCGTTTGCTGTTCTGTGTTTTGTACAATACCAATAAAATATACTTGCCGTTTCCTAAACTGTGAAATTACTATAATAGGGAAAAGGAATATAAACATTGTTTTAGAAAAAAAGAAAAACATTCAACTTTTGATTTAATAGGTTTATAGGAGCACATCTATATACATGGTTATAGATTAAAATCCTACAAATGACTTCCAGTCGCAACAGTATAATCAAGTATATGCACACACAATTGCTCAATAATAAAGTCAGTCACGTAGGTATCAAACTATCTTGATGGATAAGGATGAATAGGCAGATTTAAGGGGGAAAAAAACCCCAGCTGAGGGTAAAGTTACGTCCATGAGTCTCGGTATGTTTCACCGTGTTTGGGTTTAAGTACAAGCAGGAGTTTCAGAGCACCTGGCCTAATAATAATGACGTCAAACAGCAGGATAAGCAAATGAAACCACATTCGTGGAAGTGACTCAGCCTTTTTAAAAGACCGTATTTCCATAACACGATGCAGTTCTCACCACTGTAACTCCCTGTTTTGCTTTCTACAGCTCAATGCAAGTCCTGATGGGATCAGCTGGCAAACATTGCAGCAAAGTTTAAAGCAGTAATGACTGAAAACCACACTCTGGGTTTTTGTTCAGCCAACACTTCGACGTAGAATCAGGTGGACAATTTCTGGACGTTAAAACAGCTCCGGTCTGATGAAAAGATAAAATGGGAGTAAACATGCAGGTGATCTTTTCTGTGCACACAACTGTTTCCATCTTGTATAATCAGACCAATCAGCAGTTTGTGTTTCCACACTACTTTGTGGCAGTGGCCTGGCTCGTTTATGGGTATCATGGTTAACAACGGGGGATCAAAAAACGAAAACACATTGCTGTTCTCCGTCATGAGTAGTTCCAGCTCTGGATAGTAAAAAGAGTCCACGAGTCATGGGGGGGGGGTTGTCATTTAAAATCAGTGTTGAAGTCGTAAGCATCATCTGTATAAACAGTAGAGAGGCTGATGTCAACAGGGACAGGCTGGAAATGAGCCTTACTGGGTTTATCTGCAATGAAAAGGCAAAACATTACCTTATATATTTATTAGCACAGATTTAAACTAATAAAAATCTATGCAAAAAAAAAAAAAAAAAACCTGTTTTCTGCAGTTTCTCAAGTCCCTCTGTTTCATCCAACTCAGCTGTTTCATCCAACTCCGCTGTTTCATCCAACTCCGCTGTTTCATCCAACTCCGCTGTTTCTCCAGGCTGCAAGAAAAGCAGAAGTTTTATTTATTTGTTTGTAGCTCGGTGCTCTAAGAGACACAGTGATTAGAATCAGTCATCAGGATCAGAGTTGGATTAGAAGTCTTCATAAAGAAATCGGGACTTGCATTTTTGTCCTCATTTCCAGGAGCTAAACCAAATGCCATGCAAGTCCATTTCTATGCATTATTACCTCAACATTCTCAGTGTTGTGCTGCGCCTCCCTCTCTGCAGGTGGTCGCTCTTCAGGGATGGCAGCCACTGTCAGCAGACCTGCAGTCGGCCCTCTTGTGACAAAGCCTATGCTGCTCGCCAGGTTTGGGAATTTAAAACCTACGGAAGACATTTTTTTAGGGATAAAGATAAAAAAATTGGACAAAAACTACAAAACGTACAGCACCTTCCAGAAGTAATTGCACCACTTCAACTGTTTCACAGTTTTTTCATGTTACAATAAATTGCTCACAAGCGTCTACATCAGCTATACCTTTCAGAGTTTCAATGTTGCCTGCCTTCACTTTGTCTAGATCCCAGTCCTTCTGCATCTCAGTGATCACTTCGTCAGTCATGTAGTTTGGGAGGCTGTAGTTCCTTGGCACTTTACAGTAGTAGCTTAATTTGGCTCTAGGGGAACACCAAGAAAAGAGATTTTTGTGTCATGTAAACAGCACAAAAGTCAATCACTTGCTCCAGCTAAAGGTTTTGGATCAGAGTTGGATTAGAAGTCTTCATAGAGAACTCAAGAATTACACTTTTTCCTCATTTCCAAAACAACGCAGCTGCCCGCTTTTATGAAACACTAACAAAAAGATGCTCACCCTGTCCAATCAGTAAGGAAAGTGTTTGCTGCTTGCTCTGTGTTTGGAACGGAGCCTTTCTGCAGAAAGCCTCGCTTTTTGGCCAACAAGGTCAAGAACTCCAAGGAATTCCTGAAGTTTGGGACAGTATACTGAAGCATGACCTAAGACAGGAAGATAAAAGTTATTCATCATGAAGGTACTTTAGCAGTTCTCCTCACTTTCTCTGTGACAGCAATAGCCATTACCTGGGACTTATCACACTGCTTGAGCAATGTATTTACGGCATCCAGCACGGTCTCCTGACCCTCCTCCACCTGCAGACTCCTCAGGGCCATGGAGGCTGCTGGGTTGGACGGTGAAGCGACAACGCCCGGACTGTCCATTAGCTTCACCGTCTTCGACATGTGTACCTCCTGCATAGATCTGATGTGCGGGAAAGAGGACATTTAATTGTGAACAACATTTTGGAGGCAAGATGTTTTAGCCACAAACATTTTTCTGCACTTACTTTGTGGTGCCTTTTGCAATCCCAACGTGGCATGCCATCATCCCTTTCAAGTTGTTAATCAGGCTGCTCTTCCCTACATTTGGAAAGCCTTGGAGCAAGAATAAGACGTTCATAAAAAGGATAGAAATTGATACATTTCATAACATTAAGGAAGAAAAATTATGGATTCGAATAAACTTACCAACTACGCCCACTTTGAGTACGGCTTCGCTTTGTGTCTTAGCGGCATAGGCTGTCAGAAGCTCGGCGAGACGCTCGTTACCAAAACACGCTGCTCCTTTGGACCTGTTCAGGACTTCGTTGGAGGGCACAACTCTTTTCCTTTTGGTTTTCTGACAAACAAAGAGCACAACGCGATTGACTCAATTTGCCTCGACACATCGAAAGGTGGACAGAGTTCACACCCACCACAACAGATTTTTTTTTTTATGCAAATGTTCCACAAAAAGCACACATGGTCCCTTCTGACACAGGGACTAAACTGTGCCATTTGTTGGTTATTCTCGGAGGTTATAACCAGTTGTAACAGCACTGACCAAGCTGTTCAACCTTCTCAGTCCTCCACAGAAAGACAAGAGGTTTTTTAGCCATTTAAAAAGGAAGATATTTTCTACAGAGGGATCAACTGTTCATTCTGACACCAGGTATGAATAGGAGTCTTCTTCCACAGGAAACCAATTTATACCAATCTTAGATATTTTACATAAATTCAAAGGCAAAATGACACAATAGCTGTCAGGAAGGCTGAATGTATTGCGATAAAGTTGCTCTATTTTATCCTTTTGAGCCTTTAACACTGGCGACGATGGCAGGTTTTGGAAACAGTAAAACAAAGGTAAGAATCTGCAGATTACAGTTGGGAAGTTCATAATCTAAAGACAAATGTTACCGAAAAGAATAAAATGTTTTTTAAATATTGAAAAACATATCTTACCACAGTTTTGTCACGCATTTGTGTTGAAGCTTTGAATGCCACAACTGGAAACTCCCTTTGTAAACACTCGATCCACTTCTCTACATTTTCCTTTGGCACAAGATCTGCAGCAGAAAAAAAGACAAGTAAAAAAAAACAAACATGAAACTCAAATCATGTTAAGAGCAAATAATTTTTATTTTCGGTATAGCTGAGAGCTTCTCACGTCCGTTTACCTATTTTGGTCAACACAAAAAGTAATTTTCTTTTCCCCCCCAGTAGCACAGCCTCCTCCAATTGTGGGCACCTGCATCCCAGAGGATCCCGAGCATCAAGGACTTCGATTACAACATCAGACGCATCTATTACCTGCAAAAGGTGACTTTGTGAGTAAAGCTGTCAGTGTATTATACTGGATCTCACTGTAAGGGTGTAGGTATACCTTGTTTAGTTCACTGCAGAGGTGCTGCTTTGAGTTCTTGTTTGGAGCTGAGGATATCAGTGTATTATTTTCTGTGGTATCCTATCAAAATAGATGCAGACAGACACCTTAATCATTTATCCTGCCGTAAAAAAAAAAATTACCTACAATTTTTTTTTTTATTATATCATTGCTTATTTCAGACAAGAAAAAAACTGCAGTGTTTGCATTTAGTGATTTTCTTTGTAAAACAACAATTTAAAAAAAAACAACAATTTAAAAAATAAAATAAAATTGCAGTGGCGTTTCAGTCCTGGCTACTGATGAGGTAAGCCACTTACTAAAACAAATGATCCCCATCGGAATAAATTATCTCAGAAAAGCCCACTGAGGTGGACTTTTACCTTTCGGGCCTTCTTGGCGCTTGGTTCTGCTTCTTTAACAGCGTCTTCCTTCTCTTGTTTCCTTTTCTGGGCTCGCTCTTCCTTTTTGGCTTGTCGTTTCTTTTCTTTCTCTTCTTCAATCTAAAAAAAAAAAAAAAGAAGCAAGTTTTTCAAAATACACATATATATATATGTAAACTACCAACAACTATTTAAAAAAAATCATTGCTAAATACTTTTGACACCCATCTAAACTAAGCTATTCGGATGCCAGCCCACCTGCAGCCTCCTTTGCTCTGCCTCCCTGAGGACCTCCTCCTTGAAGGGGGCGCTGTTGGGCACTCCGGGATCCTTCTTTACATGCTTCTTCAATCCTTTCTTTTTAGCCTCTTTTTTTAACTTTTTGTTATGCTCCCGAACCTAAGATCAGAGCATACTATTACTGAGGTTATTGTGGAAGAAGCAGCCATTTAATTTGTGTACATAAACATGCAACAGAAACGTGTCGTAATGATGTACTATGACAAACTTGCAAGAAATGTAGTTCAAAGACATTTTATCTACAAGGTGGTAAGATAAAAACACTGATACATGACAAAAAGCCACCTACCTTCTTCTGTATTTTATAGCGTTTGGCGCAGGATACCCTTTTACTTGCTTTCCTTAACTCTGAAGAGAATGAAAGCTTCGTTAGCTCGGTTAAACCTCGGCTAGCCTTAGAAGAAGCTAGTGTAACCTGACCCCGATAAACAACATGGACAACCCGGCCATTAAGATATTAAAAAGCTGCTCTTCGTGGACCATTAATTGTATGTAAACACACTTACTTGGTCTTTTCATTGTGTCGCTGTTGATCTGCCAATGTAACTGAACGTCTCACACGTGGAAACAGCACGAGTGAAGTTAGATGTTGCGTCTCTTCGGCTTCACGCAGACAGTGAATGTCCTTCTGCCCCCTGCTGACTTGGAGGTATATGACACCTTATTTTCTCAACGGTTCATTCAGATATTTTCCACATTTTCTCATATATTATTTAACCTAAACCCAACCCTAGTCCTACTATCACAACCACAAACCTTAATGGCTGTTATACCGAATATTAAGTGATAGACCAACATGATTACAGCTCTTGTCTTACACAAAAGTGAAGAATCATTGCAATACATCCAGGTTGAAACAGTGAGGATAGAGAGTGTTTTAAATCTGGACTTTGGGCCATTCTAACATATAAACAGACAGAGATAAACCATTCTATAGCAGCTCTGGCTGCTTGTTGAGTGTTGTTGTCTGGCTGAAAGATGAGCCTCCACCCAAATATAATTTCTTTTGCAGCTTCCAAAAGGTTTCAGTCCAGGATTGCCCTGTGTTTGATGCAAGAATACTTGATTATGAGGTGCTGTCATTTATCTGATTGTTATTTAGAACTTAAACATTATAGCCTGCTTGAATTTGGCAACAAATATGTCCACCAATATTGAAAATACATCAAGTCTGATGAGACTCCATCTGGAAAAAAGGACAGCAGACGTTGGACACCATGTCCACGTAGCAGCCTGGAGGTGGCAGCAGCAAGCTTCACACAAGGTTGTCTGAGGCTGAAACCAAAACTAAGCTACAAGTAAAAAGGAGTTTCCAGGTGAACTGTTTTCTGTTGGAAAAATGTAATCAAGGTAAACCAGTAGCTATGAAATTGCAGTAATTTTAAAATGACGCAAAATATTACAGTAGACGCATTTTAATAAATTACATTGCGTCTTATTTTTATATTTATTAAACTTTGTGGACTTTGCATGCAATAAATGTTTCAACACTGAGGTCTACGTCTGTAAAAATATTTCTTACCCTCTGTGCTCGCCTGCAGTGCATGCTCATCTGCTATGATTCTTCCCTACAACTAACCAAACTATCTTCTGATCCCCTTGCAGTCCCTGAAAGATCTGCCCTCTTAGCATATCCTGTGTTACTTCCTTGAGAGCGTCATTGACAGCAGCTTTCAAATGCTAATGCCACACTTGAAACCAACTCCACACTTTTTAAAGGCTTAATTATTGAATACATGTTAGAGAAAGAGCACACACCTGTTTGTGAACCAGTTTTGGAGATGTCAGCTTTCCGAACGACGTTTTAGCCAATAATGAATAAGGTTCCACACATGAATGAGATGCAATTTTAAAAATCATCTGGCTTGCTGCTGTGTTGGTTCTTAAGCCCCTCTTTCAACATCAAATACAGCTGGTTACTGGATATCATTAGCATGTGGATACTTGACCGTTTTCTTTTAAATTGCACCTACATTAGGTATAATGAAGCTGCTGTTATTGGTTAACATTTTAATCTCTAAGTCTCAAGATTTATTTTCTTGGCATGCTCATTAGTGCATGCATGGTAGCTGAAAAAAATGTATTTAAACCTGATAAGCGTGCACTTTGCACTGAACCGACTTGACATGCCTAACCACACTCAAAAAACACAAACCAAACCAAATCAATCACAAACTGACTAATGTACATTGCTGTCTATATATATTAAAAACGTAAAACAGTCATGACATGAACCTCAAAGAGAAAACATCAAGGAAAATGTTTTGAGAACTTCATAAAAATCTATAAAAAACAACAATAAAGGACAATATAAGACCCCTTAAAGAGGAACATCTTGTTTTTGTCATTCAAGACCAACTCAGCCAATATGCATATTCATTTTTCTCCAGCTGGACGGGTGCTGCATGGGCCTGGCCTCATAATGTGCTGCTTGAATGCAATTAATTTATGTTGACTAAACAGAATCCATTTTGGCAAAACAGGTTGGGCACCCTATGCAGTTCTTAGCTAGATCTCAAACACTTCAAATGCACCAACTCTTTTAGAACCCATTTGGGACCCATCTGAAGTTTCCACTTAAAAACATTTCGAATTCATGTGGCCCCATACAGATCCTTACACATAAATTGCAATATCTTGAAAGGCCATTGTATTTTAGTAATTTGATTTAAATATGGAAACTCTCAATTTGCATATTAGTGATACCCACAGTGATATATTTATTTAAGTCAATAACGATTACACCTCACAGCTGCGGAAAACCAAATAGTTGACTTCTCAGAAAGTCTTCATATTCATTAAGACTAAAAAGGACTTTTAAAACAAAAATATGGTGTTGTGGCCATGCCCAACCACAGAATCGACTGCTGATTTGAATTGTTTCCACTGTGGTTTCTTGCAGCACGAATCAAACTCAAGGTTTGCAGGCCAAATGTAGTCAACCATAGCTTGATGATAACATTTGTGCTCATAAATATATGTATTTTTTATCAATCAAAGCAGTGAACTAGCAGATTATATAAATGTGAAAATATGTTTAATAATGTTTAGCTTCAAGAAGTACTCAATGAATGCAAAGACAAATATTTCTTAATATTTAAACAGTTTGTTAATAGTTAGTTTTATCAGCACTTTCTGCCACAAGTGACCCATCAAGGAGAATCATGAGAATCAATCTTGATGTAGCTCAAAATGAAAGTGAGTTTGACACCACTGTCCTATAGGGTACACCACAAAAAGGTAAACGCAAAAGCCACCGGCTGTTCACAAAGCACTGTATGCATGCTATGAAAAAAGCTGATTTGAGAGAGAATAGTGATGGAAAAAAGTTGACCAGACTACAGGGATCAGCACAGGCTTGGGAGGATAATGAAGCAAAAGCCACACATGATCTTGGAGAGATCAACAAGGTTTGGGCTGCAGTTGGAGTCAGTGCTTTATGAGCCTCCACACACAGACATATCCAGGACATGGCCTGCAATTGTCATACTCCTTGTGTTAAGTACCTGAACTTTAGACAATATCAGAACTATTTGACTCAGGGAAATGATTAGACTTAGTTTGGTGATCCAAAGTCCTATTTTCAGATTTTCATTAGTTCTTCATTTAATTTAGAAACCAAGGTTCCACAGCTTAGAAACAGAGGATAAAGACAGATAATTGAGGTGGCTTGAAGTCCACTGTGGCATTTCCACAGTCTTTGGGGAGCTCTGCCAGTGTTGTCTAATGTGTTTTATTAAGCCCAAAGAACAGCCATCTTCCAGATAAGTTTAGATCATTTTCTTCTTCCCTCTCTCGACAAGCTTTTGTGGAAATGTTGATTTCATTTTCCACCCACCCACACCACATGTGGGATACCCCAATTAATGACCATTGTATCACTGTAAAATTAGTGGCCACCAACACTAAGCATCATAGGGAATCTGTGGGATGCTGTCAAGAGGAAGATTAGAGAAACCTCCCCCTACAGTACAATAAATATTAATTTTCACTGGACAAATATTTCTGTGTTAAACTTATGTGATGTTTGAATTTTCTGTTTTCCCCCCATTAGCATGATATTTAATGTATCATTTGAGAAGTGGCCGTGTGTTCAGTTGTGTGAGGTGGAGCAGACGGGCTCATTTAGTTGTATCAGCAGCGCCACGCACATCTATACAGACTGTCTAGCAGCAGGCGTCGCTTGTTGCAGTCCCCGCCAAACCTCCACTGTGACAGCAAGTACAGTGAACCGTTTTACCTGAGCGCCGCATCTCGGGCGCTGATTGGCTCGCTGGGTGTCCGACCCTCAGGTGACGTCAGGAGCACTGCTGCGGGTGAGGCGGGTGAGGCTGCCTCCCAGTCCAGCCTCAGTGAGACAGAGAGCCAGAACCTCTGAGCAGCAGCGGAGACAGACGCGGTGACTGGACCTCACTGACCCGCACATTCACAGGTAAGGAGGACTCACGTTGAACCGTCGGCTCAGTAACTTTATCTGCGACTCTCCGAGAGACCCAACAAGGCGTGGCTTGTCGTGTTTGTTTCTGACACCTTTCTTTCTATCCCCCCCCCCCCCCTCTCCACCTCACGCAACATTTATCAGCCTATCTGTTTATTTATCCGCCCCCTTTACTTATGCATACTTCATTAATAAAAGTCTGTTGATAAGCGCTTCACAATTGACTCAATTTATAAGAACCTGCTGGCCACAAGTACAGTGGAGTCATTCTGTTTCGCGCTCTCATTCACATTATAAAGAGGAATCTCTATGTTGACGTGAAATTCGGCCAGCATTGAGGCTTTGAGGCATTGAGGGGAGAGCTTTCTTTTCCCCCTTCACACGAGTCACTACTACAGAAGTGAGTACTACCGGAATTAATGTGGCTTAAGACGGATTTAAACTCTTTGGTGTGACTACTGACAAATACTTCAAGGTCTTGAGGACCCCCTGGTGGTGAAATTAATCCACAAAATCCACAATCAGAGCTGCATTTAAGTTGTCATGATGTGAAATTCTCCTCTTATTCAGCTTCCGTTCTCTCCTCTGTCTGTTTGATGTCTTCCTCTCGCATGTGAAGCGTGCTGATCAATTAATAGGTTCACATTAAGAGATTTGTTGTGCGTCATTAACACAGGCTGACCAATCGACCCCCATCATCAGGCAGTGGGTGCACAGGGCTGATTGATATGCAGTCCCGCTGAGGCACTGTGCCAAGCCCTTGAAATCTGTTTTGTGAATCAAACAACAAGTGATGATGGCAGAGACTTGAGTTAATGAACTGTGAATCACACAGGCTGCTTTTTCTGTGTTTGTGCTGGGAAAAAAAAACATGTTGCGCTTGGCACATCGGGGGAAAGCGATCGCCCACTGCTGTAGAGGCCTTGAGGTTCTGACTTCAGCAGTTTGACCTGATGAATCATTTTTAGTGTTATTGTTGTGTGAAATATGTGAATGGAGCTCTCTGTCTTGTTGGCTCTGTCTGAATCAGGCTTTTTGCGTGCTTTGGCCTGCTCATATCTGTGCTTGTCTACCATTTCCTCAGAAATAAGAGATATTTGTGGTGATGCGAAGAGAAAATCTGATCCAAAAATCAAGGAGCTGATGTAGGAAAGGCATACCTTTTGGTATCAGACTGCTCATATCGGTCAAGCTGAATTCTGCTAGTAAAATAATTCTCTTTGTGCCTTATTCAGTCTGTTTACATAAACAATGCTGTGAAAAGCACCCCCTCACTCACAAATATCTTATGTTTTTGCTTTTTTCGAACTTCACACTTATTTTATGTCAGATAATAATAACTTGAGTAAATCCAAAAGTAGTGTTTGATAATATTTTATTTAGCAAGAGAATGATGCTATCTGAGTCAACCTCACCATGCAATTGTAATTGGCCAAAAAAAAAAACAATAATTCTTGGGTATGTATCCGTTGGACTGAAGTCCAGACTTTGACTAGGCCACCCAAAACCCCTCTATTTTTTGCTTTGTTAGGAACTACTTTGAGAGGCGCAATTGCTGTTTCACATCATTATCACAAACTGGTTGTTTGACATTTTCTATAAGTATTTTCTGTTAGAGAGCCTGTGGTTGATGCATGACTTCATCAACCACAGTGAGCCATGCAGGGCCTGAAGCAACAAAGCAGTCCAGAACACCACGGTACTAGTTATAACAATGTTGGCCTAGTACTGCCAGTACAGTGCATTTTGTGAAATGCTATTTTAGGTAGGCACCAGACATAATGAAACACACCTCTTCTACAAACGTAGAACTCAGTGAGACAGAGAGCCAATGAATAGTTCAATGAGTTCATGAGTTCAATGAATAGTTTACCAAAAGTTTTGAATAATCATAAGGCAAATGAGAAACAAGCTCACTGCTCTTTTTGGTCTTTTTTCCTTTTTTTCCCCTTCTGACCCTCAAGTGTCTTTCTGATTATTCAATCACAAACATCAACCTCAGCTGAAGAATGTCAGGCCTGTTACGCTTTAGATGTCTTTTTTAGTCACTTTCCTACATTGTGGATGAGTCCACAATTACCTGGGGTAATTTTCATAAACCAGCCATTGTTGGGAAGGTTCACCATTGTTCCAATGTTTCAAAGACTAAACAATAGTTTTGTAACCCTGTACAGACTTATTGGCCAATGAATTTGTTTTTCAATTTCTTTAGCATTCCCTTTGGCCTACTTCATGTTGTCAAATACTTTCTATGGTCTGGCAAAATTAGGTCAGGATGTTTCTTGTGTAACTAAGCACAGAATTCAAAAGATGTGTACAGTCAATTCATAATTGAACAGGGGGTGTGATTAATTTTTCCACATAAGATAGATTTGGATAGACATTTCCCTTTAATAAATAAGTAATTATTTATATTTTAAAGTAATTCAGGTTCATTTCTGTCTGATAATAAAATTTATTGGATAATCTGAAACATTTAAGTGTGATGGAAAGGCAAAAAACGTTATATAAATATGTCAAATGGCAAATCTCTTTCACTGCAATGTATGTAAAAAAATATCGACAAACTAATTAAAGTAATAGGCCATTCATTGATCACAAAGGCTTTTATCTGTGGCCTAAATACTAGAGTTTTCTGGAAAACCCTTTACCGACTGACTGATTTTTGTTTTCCCTTTTTGCAGAGTTTTTTTTCCTAATGCAACAAATCAAAGTAACAAGCATTGATTCTAAAAAGGGGTGGATAGTGGTGGCAGTAGTTCAACATAAAATGAAGTGTAAATATACAAATATTCTTGATCTATCAAGGCATACATTGCTAACCATCATCTGATTTCTGAATAAACAAAGTACAGCAAAGGAAATGCAATTTTTTTATGCATTGAAAGGATGGGAGAATTGATGTTTTCAGCTTATGAAGAGGAAGAGAAAAATTCAGAATTTCAGACTTTGACTTTTTGATTATTAGTCAGAATCAGTGTAAAATATGGCAATTTACATCGCTGGCAAACTTACTGGTGTGTCACCATTAAAAACAACACTGCATTAATGTTGGTTTATTACAAATAAACAAACAAGCATAGCACACTTCAATCTACAAATAAAATCAATATTTATTTTGACTAAAAGGCAAGTGTAAACAATGTCATAGAATGCAAGCTTTTTTCTGGTTTAATGGTGGATGGCAAAGCAGTGTTTTTGTTCCATTAGCACCACAAACTAGAATGAGGTTGCTAATTGGGATGCCAACAACTACGACTTCTCTCCGGTTCTTTATACCACTGAAAGTACCATCACCCTGTGGTCCTCTCCTTCTGGTTGGTGCATACGCAAAGGATGCAGCTCCTGTGATGCAAAGCTGCAACCATAGCGATAAATATTTAACAGAGCAACTGATAAATGTTGCCTGTGTTTAAATGACAAATTATAGAAAGTAATCGATGTCATGGTACTGTTAAAGTCATGATTATTTTTAGCATTAGGCCATAGTTCAGCAAATGTAATCAGAAAACAACAACAGTTGGTTTCCTATTTGGGGAAAATCTTTAGCCCAGCACTGCTTTAGTGCTGGGCTAAAGAATATCTTTAATTTTACATTGCCATTATCAAAACCTGCTGGCATATTATAGATACTGCAGAAAACTGGGTGAAATTTGTTTTGTTTTGCATTAGTATTCGTTTAAGAAAATATCTTGAGTCATCTAGCTTTGACTTCAAAATTGGTTTGTTCCTCTTCTTGCTGTGAAAGTTTTATTTGGGAAGAATTTTAAAACAGAAACTGCAGGCACTAATAAGAGCAGCCTTTATTGTCTGAAGAGATTTTCTTCCCTTAAACATGTGGGAACTGAGTGTGATGCCTTTGTGCATTTTTTCAGAATTATCTGCAGAGTTTGCAAGTTTTTATCTGGCAACAGACATGCCAATTTCTTTTTTCAAAAACAAAAATATGAAATAAATTGGCTGTTTGCTGCCTTGTTTTCATTCTCAGATACTTTAAGGATGAATGTCCTCAATTGCGTCATAACAGCTAAGAAAAAAAATATTGTTTATTCAGCCCTGTTATATTCAGCACTTAATTATCACTTTAGTGCTGATTTCCAGTCAGGTAGTTACTGAGAACAGATATGGGCATTTGGGAGGGGTCATCGAAATGTTTGACAGGTGCAAGAAATAAATGAACTCTTAAACTAAATACTGTTTGTTTAAATGGTTGGGGATAAAACGTTTTAGTGTGGAGCCCTGGCAAAACAAAGAGTTAAATCTAATCATTTTTAAAAAGTATTTTCCTGCTGTAGTGGATTTGGCTCTGCAGGAATATTGTCCCTTGACATGCAAAGTTTGGCTGAGAATTCCCTACGGTTTGGACCCTGCCAGAGATGATCTTTACAGATATGACATAATAAAACTGCAGTTGAGTCGAAAGAGAAAAGAGAAACACTTTTTTAAAAATGTGATTACTATTACTGCATCTGAACTCTAGAGAGAAGAAAAGCCGTTTTGGGGAAATGAGTGGATTTGTCCAGACATGCGCAGCGGTGCAAATTTTAAATATATGTCTTTATTGGTTGTGTTAGACTGTTTTTATGTTTGATTCTTGTGTGCGTGTGCATTTGCTTAACAAGTTTGAAAAGGTTTGTTGTGTATCTAAAAGAATTGCAGTAACCTTTACACTAATAAATGTTACTCCATGTCAAGTTTGTCAAAATCAATCGTCACGTGTACATGTGTGTGTTTCTTCTGTCCGCTGCATATCACAGGAATGGGAAACCAGTGAGTACAGCGACTCTCTCTGTGGGGAAAAAAAAGGATGAATGCTGCATGTGACGTTCTGCTCAAGGAATGTGATTATTATGTTGTGCATCTCCTAGCATCGGGCTTCTTCAGTCCTCTTGCTCCCTGGGGTTTGAGCACCCTGTTTTTCACCCACTGGTCAAAAACACCTCATCAGTGGAACCCGAGGAGCCTCTTTTGGTCCTCCTACATGCTCATCCAATGCCTGCATGTGTTTTTCCTCCACGATTCCCCAATGTTTAAGCTTTGCCCCTTTTTTTGCCCCTATCAATGTGAAACTTCAACCTTATTCTGCCGTTTATAGCATTTGTCTGTTTGACAAACAGACCCACTTGCTCATCTCTGACTATGTTCTGAAAACTCCAGTGGCTTGAAACCGTTTAGAGTGCCTTGCAAAAGTATTCATACCTCTTGAACCATTTCATAAGTCACATTGAAAACACACCAAGAAATCCAACAAAAAGTGATAAATGTGTGTTCAGACCCTCTTGGTTGCATTGGATTTCAGTGCAACCAATTGTCTTACAAAGTTGCCTCATTAGTAACTTAAGTTCACCTGTTTGGTGCTTCATTTCAGTGATTGTGCCCAATGTTTTTCCATAGAAAATCTACCTCATAAAGACCAAAGCACCACAGAGGTCATGGAGAAAAGAGCAGAAAGGTTTAAAACAGGATTAGTTTGTTAAATAATATCTTAGTGTTGGCATGTCTCAGAGAACAACTCAACATGTCCTCTGAACATGGAAAGAGCGTAGCATTATGAGACACTTACCAGGACTTACTTGTTCAACAAACATTGACATGCTTGGGCAGGAACAGGATTAATCAAAGTAGTTCCCTAGAATCTCATTTCTGGGAAAAATCTGGCTTTTTGGAACAGTGGCAAGAAGAAAGGGCACTATTACATTTAATTACACTAACGGTATGTCACTAGCCACATAGGCTACATAGCAAATATGTTGAAGAAGATAATTTGGCCTGATGAGACCACATTCATGCCACACTTTAAATTAAAATGAAAAATAAAACAAAATGTAAAAATTAAGTATCTACATTTCTTATGCTATAGAATTATACAGTACTTTGTGCTGATGTATCACATAAAAACCTGGAAAAGTACACTGTACGTTAATTTGTTGTGACATACCAAACGGGCAGAAGTTCAAGAGAAGTGAATACTTTTAGATCGCACTGACTGTTGTCTCGTGGGACCTGCAGCCGCTCAAGCCAAAAGAATGAATGGAGTTTTAGATGCATACTGGCATTCGCTGGGCATAGCAACCTGCAGAACCTGAATGCACATCAAAACCTAAAAATTGATGCATTCAGATTTTACAATACCTTTCAGTATCACGTTTTCTCAGTGCATGAATTATCATCTATATCTTCACATGAGCAAGGTGAGATGCTACAAACAAGGTGGATGTAAGAGGTGCTTTCATTGTTTCTCTGGCTTCAGTTTGTGCAGTTCTTCCTTATTTTATTGACTTCTTCCTCGCTGGAATGGGTTGGATGTCTTTCTGAAATGTTGCTGAGCAGATAAAGAAGATGAAGTGAGAAATATGAAATGATTTTTTATTTTTTTTTAAATCTCTATACATTCTCTCCGTTGGTTAATACAAGTGTCTCCCCTGCAGTGCATCAAAGTGATGTCTCAGATTTAGTTTTGATCAAACCTGTAAAAACATCTGGGTTTCTTGACAATGGCATGAAAATCCAAGCACATTCCTCCTGGTAGTTTTAGAAATCAATTAATATTGTTATCCCATAATAATTGTGTTCATAAGGGCAATTATAGGACCTTGCTTTATTTTTTATGTAAGGGAGCTGGAAAGAATTTTCTAAGGAATTCCAAATGATGTTATCTTCATTCTTGAGTGCATCCCAAGCGTCTCTTTTTCATTCACCCAAAGATCCAACAGCAGGCTACTCGAGATAATGGTTTCTTAGAAATGGAGTAAACACAATAACATAAAGTTATTCTTATTCTTTTGCCATTCTCAGTTTGGAGTAGGATAAATCATCCATTATTATTCATGTCTTAGAACTTCTGAATCATTTTGTTCCTCCTACACAAAGTTGTATTATTGGTTCTTTCTTGTCAACACTCAGATATTTCTAAATAAAGAAATAAAATGTTGGACTTTCCCCTGATCAGTTTTCAGAGAAAACACATACATAAAAATCATGCACTGTAATGGATCCTCATCCCACAACAACCAACTGGTGTCAAGTTGAATGTGCACTTAGGCATAGAAATACACCCTACTCTTTATTTTTTGTTAATTGTAGAGCTGGTGTTAGATGCAGGAAGCAGAGGTTGCAAAAGGAGATTTACCAGCAAAGGTTTTACAGACATTTAACGAGACTTCCTCTTTGTTGCTTCCCTTAAGTTCATCACTTTGCATGCCATGTTGTCAAGTCTAACTCGGTGACATTTCCCTTTGGTCCTGCCTTTGTAAATAGATTGCAGATGAATGGGAAATGACTAAAGTATAAAACTTAAACCAGATCTTTACATGCACTGTATAAAAAGCCAGTGCATGTCTGCTGTTTCATTAGACACATTTTTTTTTTTTGGGGAGAAAAAAAAAAAGTGACATTTCTGTTAGAGACCTCTGTCCCCAACACTAATGTCACAAAACAATAGTAATTGTTTTTGACTGTTTTTTGAAGCATTTTATAAAGTATTAAGCTAAAAAGCTTTCATACAATTTCAAACAATGCATTACATCATCTCATATACACAGAGTGTAAAGTTGCCAGGAAGGCAGCAGGAACAGAGGAGGAGTGAGGCGTGCTGAGATGCATGGGGGCTATTTTAGTAACTCGAGGTCTTTCGCTATAGACACTTTCCGGGCTTGTATGACGAAAACTGTGACAGCAAGTTCCCTTGCAGCACCCTGAAAGACTGGCAAGGACATCTGATCGTGAATTTCTTTGGACGGAGGAACTGATAAGAAACTGTGACATTGATGGGGTGTTTGTGTTGGTCCTTGCCCCACAATCCGAGTATTACACACATGATGTGTAGCTTAGCAGAAATTACGCCAAGGGTCTTGCAAAACCAGTGACACCCAAGAGCACTTTTTCACTTTTGTATATTTACAGACACAATCTTTAATACATTTAATTGGCATTTAAAAGTTATGAATACTTGTACAAGTAAATTACAAACTTTACAAGCAAGTAATTTTCAAAATAAAATATTAATGGTGTATTGATCCCCTTTCTTTGACTCACCGAAATGAAATCTAGCTAATTGCCTTCATAAGTCTTTTAATTTGTGAACAGAATTAATTGCCTGTGTTTTATTTAACCTTAGTATAAGCATAGATTTTCTCTTAATGCCACAGAGGTTATAAAACAATAACCCATGATTGAAATGCTTAATTTAAATCATAAATGAAGCAACCAAAGCAAACAGGTAACATCTTTTGCTTCCAGTGACATCCTATGACTCTTCAAACAGAATCACTGTATTTTGTATGTGATGAAGATTTTATTTTATCCTATTTTCTTCCTTACTAGTATTGTTTCTGACTGCCACCACAAGAAGATGCCGCTGGGTGAGGACGGACACGCCTGGAAAAAGAAGACCTCTGATGTCAAGGAGAAGTATGATTTCAAAGACATTCTGGGAACGTAAGTGTTTTTGCCAGCAGCAAATAAACTTTTTTTTTTTTTTTTGCATGTTCAACATGCTTAAAATGTATTTTACTTCCATTAAAATAGTGTTTAAATGCTTCAAGGCCAAATATACAGCTTCTTGACCTTTTTATGTTTATTTATCAATGCAGGCTACTGTTTAATATCTCAATGCTGCTTGTGTGCATGTCAGCTCATGAACTGTTTGGTGTTTATTTGGGTTTAATCTGCAGTTCCGGATCAATGTCAACTCCAGTTTCACAAACTTAGAATTATTTTACCTTACTGCTGCTTCAACCCTCTCTGTGTACTGCTGCTGGTGGTCAGGTGATGCTAATTGTACGGCAGCCTCAGTCTACTGCAGGGCAACTATAGCTACAATGTGGCTCGCCACCATCAGTGTGTGGATGTGTGCTTGAATGACTGAATGTCCTTTGGACTAGATAAAGTGCTATACAAATACAGATCGTTTACCATTTTTTCCCTCTAAAATAACAATAAAGACATGTTCTAGACAACATTATAATTGTAATAATCAAGGATTTGCATGAATTTAGCAGATGTATGAAACAGTGGTGATTCCTCTGTTAGCAAATAAAAAATCTGCTTTACCAAGTTTTTGTAAAAAGTTATTTTTATAAGTACTATGTCACCAGAAAACTTTGCCATTTTTAGTCATGGTTTTCATACTGTGAGAAACTCGTATACTTTGTTGAACAACTCTAAACTGAGCGGTGCCGAGTTATTTTTACATCCGTGTCTGTTTGTAATTTCACCAACAGACACACTTTCGCTTGAAAATAGCCATAGACATCGTTTTATTTTACACACATGTCCTCATTTAAAATCTAATTTTTCAATGCAGTCATTTCAACTTGATAAAATCATAGATTGCATATTGCACATCCATCAAATTACATTGAATTTTAGGGTATCTCTGGATTGTGTCACTTTGCGCTATTAGACAGGACCTTTTTGGAGCACAAAGTTTTTCTGGGTAATTTAGAAGAATTACCTTGAAATTCTGTTAGTAGTCAGTAAATATCTTATGCAATACAGTAATAAAATGTTTGTAATTAAATAGCCTTCTAACTCTGTGTTCCTTGGTGGAGCTTCAATATTGAATTTTGTTGACAATGTGTCATGTGAAACCTTTTACTCATTCTTACAGCCTCCTTGAAGTGACCATAAACGTTACAACACAGCAAACATTAGAACTCTGACAGCAAACTTTTGACAATTAATGTTATATATTTAGAGGTTTTGTCATAAATACATTTCATTTATACATTTTTGTTGGGTTTATTTAAACCCAAAAACTTGAGGTTAAAAGGAACTGCTGATTCTGTTTGGTCCGTTAACCTCTGTTTATATTGTAATATTAACAGTCGATGTTTCCCTAAGGTGTCACACCTTTTCAACACGCCCACATCCCTGTTTGTCCAGGATTAAGTCATGTGAGAAGCAGGTCCCTCCAAGTTAAAACAGAAACTTGTTTAGTGTTATGACATTTTTCTGACCTACCTTAATCTTAATCTTGTGCATGTGAAGAGGAAGGGAAATTGTGGCAAATTGTGTAATAAGCTTCTTAAGTTGTTTGCTACACAGCCACTGTGGTTTGACTTTACCTTTAAAGTCTGCTCAATGTTGTCATGTTTTATACAGGTGATTACTTGATTCTTGGAGTCTGACACTTATCAGGTGTGGGTGTGAAATTAAACTCAGTTGTTCTAATTCATGATTTAGAAAAGTGAAAGTAATTTTTTTACTTTGGTCAGGTTGCTTTTACTGTAGGAGTGAAATCTTAATTTTAAAATATTTATTTTGTTCTTATTAAATTTTCTCTGTCTGATATTTAAACTTGTTGGTTGATCTTGTTGGTGTGACAAAACTGAAGAAATTTGTAAAAAAGAATTCATAGCACTGTACTTATCATGTCACAAAAATTTACTCAACTATAAATTAAAATCTCAAGCCCAAGAAGAGTGTTTATTTTGCTGACCACATCTAAGATTTATTTTAAAGATGTTAGGACGAAAAGTTTTATTTTAGACATAAGCTGACGAGATGTGTGGCCTGTCGCAAAACTCAAATAAAATACCTTTTTTCCACTTTCTGTAAATGGATTTAAGTGCTACAAGGTAACAGTCTTTCATGTGGAAGTCACTCTTGCAGAGAAAAAACTCCAAGCTATCCATTTTCAGTATCAGCAAGTCTGAGGAAGCTCAAATGGCATAAGAAGCTCTTTAAAAGGGGACTGTTTTCTAAAGATGTGGATTAGCTTTTTAGTCAGGCTGCTAGCTAGACTTTGGTGCGTGGTGATGGCTAAAATTTAGATGATTGAAAAAGAAATGAATGCAGCCTGGCTGTTGCTTATACCTGTTCAATTAGGTCTCTTCCATCTGTGTCCCATAAACCCGCTTTTGCAAGAACTCCACAACTAAATGAACAATCCTATCTGAGCCCAGCTAATGTGCTCATACATGAAAAGCCTTCCCATCCTTTCAACACTGTCGCTGTCATTGTTCCAGTTCCCCACCTGCCCCTGGATCGGGGCTGAGCCCGTCTGTGGAGAGATCGCCCGCTTGCTGCCATCGCTCAGCTGTGTGCACCACATTCATTTGCCATTGCTGGATTGTTGTCTTGGTAACAACAGGAGATACTTTCCATAATGGACTCAAACAGTCTCTATGGAAACAAAGTTTTTGATTTGCTATTAATAATCCAACACTGGGTACATATGTGTGCATTGTGCATGAGATCAACCCGCTTACATGAGAGAGCAACTAACAAGCGTTCAAACATTTGTTTAATTTGATGAAGCGTCTCTCACATTTCAACCATAAGGGGGTCGTTAGTGATGTTGCAAAATCGTTACACTTTTAGGATAAAAGTCCATTATTTTACCTGGCATGTTTGAATAAAATTTAATTAAATACAAAATAAAGTGCTTTGTTCTTAACAGCACATTATGTATGCTTTGTGGCTCTAATCACAAATACTCATCTGTGATTTAAAGAGGCCAAGTAGAAAATAATGGAGTAAATCTCTCACAATATCAGATATTTGAAGAAAAAGCAAAATGAAAAACACTAATTTTGTCACAACTGCTTAAAGCAATCTACAGGTGGCATAATACATGCAAAAAATAATAAATGCTGTGTATGAATCTCTGTGGCATGTGTTTATTTGTACTGATAATCCCCAGCTAAAAGGAACATGTCCTGTAATCAAAACAGATGGGGATTAGCAAAACAACACTGGGCAACAGCACTTTAACTGCAATCAACTCAGATCCTCATCTGCCTCCCCTCTTTATTTTAATTTCTGTTACTATTTTAATCACCCCCAGCCATTATCCCTGTGTCTGTCTGTCTTTTGTGTCCTGTGCAGCATAAAGCAGCGTCCCTGCTCCCAGAAATCCAGACCTATTCTAGGTATCCTTTGTTGTCACCTGCTCCGTGTCCCAGATTCACGCCGTGTTTGCTGTAGAATAGGAATCCCGACGTATCCCGCAGCGCTTTGAGTTCTGTCTAAAATTAGGATGTTCGCTACGCAAGGATGAGGACACAGAACCGTGCCCTTGACCAAACTGTCATCAGAGTTAGAGTCAATAAAAATTATTGTTGGTTGCAATATTTAAGTTGGTGAATAAGAAAAAAATGTGACTTTGCCATTGCATCTTGTGCATATACTGAATAAACCTTTGTAATGCTTCAGTGACAGGAGCTTTCAAAATTATACGCATTGAATTATAGGCATTAAGTGATAGACTAAGACAACATGGTGCATAACTGAAATGGCAAACATCATGTCTACTAGTTTTTCATCACCTTTCAACCAGTTTTGCACATCGAGAGACGGAAATGTTTGCTTACTAAGATGTGTAAAATCGTTTTCACGCACACAAAGAGCAGGTGTGAACATCAATCTCCAAGTCCTGAAACAAATTTTATTGAGAGCCTCATGCTGACTGTACCATTCTAATCCATAAACTTGCTTTGATTTAAACCATTCTGTTGTTAGCTTCATGGTTGTGGTCCATAAATAACCATAATTAACCATAATCATTATTAAATTCCCACTCTTTTTTCTCTTTAAGATATCTCTATCATGTGTGGAATTATGTGTATCGCATATGATGCACACGTGGAATTGTATATGTTTCTACATTGACATGTATTTATGTGCTTTTTCATGTGACTCACATCATTCATAAATGAAAATTTGTTTGTAGCACACAAATTGTGTGAACCCAAGTGAAATTCATGGTCTTTTTTTGTAAGGAAAGCCTTTTGCAGCCTCTATCAGGGTTTCTTCCTGGATTGCCCAGTTTTTCAACCCTGACCCACTTCCCTGACTCTTCCAAAGAAAAACATCCCAACATGATGCTGCCATTGCTATCTTTCACGGTGGGGATGATGTGTTCAAGTTGTTTTGTCGTGTCAGTTCTCTAATTCGCATAGTGTTTTGCACATGCAGGTCAAAAAAGCTCAGTTTTGGCTTAGAGTTTTTTTTAAATACCCAACTAATAGCGCTTCTGTCAACTCCTCCTGCATCACAGCTTTATTTATTGTTTTTTTTAATTTTTTTTTTTACCTAATCCTATTTCTCCACAATTTCATTCCTGACCTGTGCTGTATTCACTGGTCTTCATTAAGTTGTTTTTTCCAGTAAAGTTCTCTACCAAACCTCTGAAGCCTTCACAGAGGAGCTGCATTTACTTTGAATATTTAATTACACACAGGTGGGCTATACCGCTAAATATGTGACTTCAAAAAGACAATTTGCTGCACTCAATTGAGGGGCATCAGAGTAAAGGATAATGAATACAAATGTACAACACACGTTTAAGATTTTTAGCAACAATGTTAAAAACCATGTCACCTTTTCTTTCTGTTTTATTATTAACTGTTAATTTGTGTTGGTCTGGGACTTAAAATCCAAATAAAATTAATTATTTTGTAATACAAAAATGACAAAAATGAAGGATGCCTCTACAATATTAAATGTGAATATTTTTGATCTGGTTTATTTTTATTTTAAATTCTGACATCATGTAATTCTTTACACAGTTATTAATATTGCATTGACTGCAGTAATCTTAAGCCTAATAGAAATATTCTTGGCACAAGCAGTCATACTCTGTTACAATGTTTGACTTCCATTTATCCTGCTGCTGTGTTGCAGTTTCTTCTCGTCAGATGTTGATCTCTTTATCTCGGAGCCTGGAAATAGCTTCATTTCAAAAGCATTCCCACACTCGGCTGCAGGCTGTGAGATTTCTCTTCTGACGACAAACTGCGCTAATGAACTATGTTGACTTTTCTGACATTTAAATAGCAGCACATGTTCTCATGCTGCGACCAGGGAAGGGAAAAATCCTTGGCATTTTCTGCCCGGAATATATGGCAAAACACGCAGGAGATAGAGGAGCAAAGAAGGGAAGCCATGAGAGGAAGAGGAGGGTGAAAGTAGGCGAGGAGTAATCATCTAAAATCGTTAGAGCTGATGGGAGCGGCCTGCCTGACTCTGTCAAACGGTGACCCACTGGCCCCTGCCCTTCGCTGCTTTTATTGATTTGGAATGAGGAGTGCTTGTGTTTCCGTGACTCATTACACAAAATACACCATGGCTGAAATTGTTGTCCTGCTTCTTTTCTAGCTTTTGTGTATTCTTTCTGGCTAAATGGTTGCATCAGATGTCTGTTTCTGTTCCCTCTGTCTTTTCCTGTCGTTGACCTTTGCCTCCGCTGCCTCCATCTCCTTTCCTTCCTCTATCAATGAACAAAGAGAACCCATTATTTTCTGTTCAGCAGAAGGACAGCAGATCACAAATGCTTGTTTGACAGAGTGATCTTCACTCTGCCAAGTGTATTCTTTTTATCATCTTTTAAATCAGATGTAGTGGCTAATGGGACAGAACTCTAAAAGGTTTATAATTTACGATGAGCATAAACTGTTGTAAAGGGAAATAAATATCACTCCTAATTCGAATCCTAGAAAGAAGGAACCTTTGTTTTATGAAATATAACCTTTGTTGTGAGCTGGTAACGAGGCCATTATTAAAATAGTAACAATATAATCCAATTGTTCAATCATACTTGCACCTTTTGGCTGCATTATATGTGCCTTAATTTGCCATCTTTTCTGATGAGGGGAAAACTTCATTAATTTCCTGCTAAGCTTGTTTCTGTATGCAAGAGTTGGTGTGGGAAGTCACTTCAGATACATTTATGGATGTTATGGACTATCGACTCTGCAGATAACTAAGATAATAAAAATGAAACATGTTTTTGTTGGGAAGATTATGTTAGATAAACCTGGCTGCAGTTTTTCTCAAGGACAGTATTTAGGTTTGGCTATCAGAAAAGAAAAAAAAAACCCTTCATAATTATTTTCAAAAACATGTTATCTATGCCTTTCAAAAATGCTCACATTTTTACCAAACCTGCCAAAGAAGGAATGTGCTTTTACGGGCTGGGCAAGTTAGAAGCACATTGATCAGATAATGTGGTTATCTGTGGATCTCTGCAACTTTTGGAGGAGTTGCAGAGATCCACAGCTTAGGTTAGCAAAGGACAGTTATTAGTAATTTACTTTACAAATCTGGCCTTTAGTGAAGAACTGCATGTTGTTACAATGAAGCCCTGTGGAATAAGTCATGCAGGGCACATGGCAAATGTGTGGAACAAGCCTCTTGTCAGATGAGACCAAGGTTTGGCTTTATCTAAATCCAATTCAGAATCAGTGTTTGTGGTTCTAATGTAAGAAAGTCCAAGAGGTTTGAAGACGTCAGTAACTGATCATTTTGTTACTGTGAAATCCCCATCATTGATTAAAAATAAATCCGCAGGTTTTAGGTTCACTTTTCATACTTTCGAGTTATGTATGTGTTAGTGACTGTGAATAGATTTGAATAAAAACTATCAAATAATTTTAAAATGTATTTATTTTTGTGTTCCATTGTCTGGAAACGGCCATAAAACGAAGGAATTTAATTTCTAGGATTTCTTCACTTTCCGGTGAACAGATCTTTTCTTGAGTCATTTTTTCCTTCTTTGAACCTGAAGAATTGTGGGATTTTTATATGAAACGTTGGTTGTGACACCGTCTCCTATGGCATATGAATAACTTTCTTTGCAGTTCTCTGTATTTACAAAACTTCTTTTCATTAACTTACACTGCGCTCAGAAATTACTTGGAGTTGTCGACACTGTGAAGATACCTATATATGCAAACAGACTTTATTTCGTGAGGGTTTCTATTCTTATCACTTCTTAATTATTCAGTGTTTGCATTTGGAGTTGACATCAAACAAATTTAAATATCTGAGAGTCGTTCAGACAAAGGAGAAACAGCCACCTCTGTGGAGCAGATGAGTCTCCCAGTGTGAGAGCTGCCCTGCTTCATCTATTTTTCATCTGTCTCCCTCTCACTCTCTCTGGGCTTCCTTTTTTTTTCTTTCTCCATTCTAACTCTGCCTCTTACCCCATCGTTTGCTGTCATGTTCGCCCAATTATATCACAGTGATGGCTCACCTCATGATTTCAGTTGTTTTCCCTTTGGTTCCTCCCATTTTTCTGTGCAAGAATTGCCCTGAAGTTTCTACAATCATTTTCAATTTGAACTAAAAAAAAAAAAAAAAAAATGCAGTCATTCTAGTTGTTTGTTTTTCTTTTTTCAGGATTTTTTTTAGACTAGATCGATGATGACAGCTTACACTCTTTTGTGGGTTGGAAGCACAGGACACTTTGTTACTGTGTCTCACCTTGTAATTCTTTCTGAGCCTCTGATTAGAGCATAACCCTATGAATGAGGCTCATGGCATTGTATTTCCTGTTGCTGACTTATTATACTAACTTTATTCTGGCTCCCTGTATGGACACATCTATAAACAGAGACGTGCATTTTAAAACCAAAGAAATGAGAAGTAAATAAGGAGGAATTGCTTTAAATAAACATGGATTAATTTATCTACTCTATCCTCTATTATGCAGTTTCAACTTTCAAAAAATAGAAACTTGTTCCATTTTGCAACTCCAGCACTGTCCATCCAGCCCTGCTTATTTCAACACCAGCTCTTCAGTCCTACCCTGACCTAATTCAAACAGAAGTCTGCATCTCAGCACAGCGCAGCTCAGCTCAGCGTGGCATAGCTTGTAGATCTTCGAATACAAACATACACAGACGCACACATAAATGTGCCCACTGCATGGCCCACTTATGCACCTCCATCTGCTCATGGCAATAGGCTGCCTCTAACAGTTTTTAGAGCACTCTTTAGTTTCTCATATATGTATCTTCCCACAGTTTCCCACAGTTGGTATATTCCAGCATTGCCAAAATTACCCCACATTTCAAGCTGTCTAAACGTCAAGATCCCGGCAATAAAGACACCGTGAAAAAAATGATTATGCAAGTGATATTTTCTCAGATTTTCTTAAGTGGTCAATGCAAATGATGGTCAGTATAATTTTTAGTAATTTTAGTATAAATTATACTGTAATTTATACTATTACAGTATAAATAAATTTTTCCTGAACAAAGCTCCACATGAGAACAGTATCTTTTTCAAAAATAAAAAACTCAAAATGCACAAGCCCATATTTTATTTTAAATTACTGCGGTTATAAAAACACCGGGAGAATTTGATGAATGAGGAATAAAGCTACTGTGAAGAATAGAGACCAGTCAGACTGCCATCCTGTTCCTTCTTGTAACCAGAAAGTTGACTAATGACTCCAACTAATACCACAAACTCAACATTTAAAAGGAAATAGTGTCTACGCTACGAAACAAACCCAAATCTATGTTCAAACAACCTTATAAAAACTTTGTTACAGAATGTGCATTTGTTGTTTTAGAAGACTTATGGTGTTATTGCAGTATGTCGAGCTTTTAGTTTACAATAGTTTACTTTCACTATTAACATTCAGTTTGGACAGAGCCAGACGTTTCTCACTCTTTCCATTCTAAGGTTTTATATTTAACATAACATTTTAAAAGATAATCTGGTACGTATTGGTTTGTTTTATGAGGAAAATACACCTGATTTCAATTATAAAATAATGCCATGGTACACATTACTATTATTTATAAACGCTAAGTCAAAATAAAAGTAAGTAGAACCCTCACCGCCTCCACAGAAAGTAAAGAGGAAGAAGCGGCATGAGGCTAATCAAACGCAGTCCAGCAGCTGGTCATCATTACACGAGAGTTCCTCTAGAAAAGCAGAAGTTTTTAATCAATTTGGAAGTCTGCAGCATAAACATGTGTGACAAATAGTGTTCTTTGTTCAAGAAGCAGTTCTGTATTCAGTTGAGCCAGGTTTCAGTTCACTGTTAAGTTCACGCTGTTTTAGCACTGTTGCTGACAGATTCATATATATTCTTTAAATACATGAGCTACTTGTCCACAGCTTGGTTGGATCGAAGACTTCAGAGCTGGAGTTTTTTCATATATTTTTGCTTCAACTTCCTTCTGAAATCAGCAAAGTGAAGCTCAAAGCGAAAATATAAACATTGGCATAAATTACCAGGGTATGTCCGCACACGCACACATTAGAAACTATGCGGGGGCCTCTTGGGAAACTAGAGAGATTTTTTCCCATCAAAATGTCTAAAGTTCACTCTTAAGCTATCTAGTATTAATCTTTCATTCATCCCCAAAAAGAGTGGCTTTAAATTACATCAAAGTGAGTTTGGTTCCTATGATGTTTCACATTTTTAAAAAACAGCAATGTTTATTTTAAAGTTCTCAAAAATGTGAACTCCTCTCATGAACACTTTTATGTTCCTGCAAAAGACCAAAAGTCACTCTACAGACCTGACTTATCTTGTCAGATGGTGACATTTATAAATATCGACTTTTTCAATAGTACAATTTTGGGGGAAAATAAAATTAAAAGGGAGTTCATCCTCATTTTTCCAAGTTTATTTATATAGCATATAGCAACAGGAATGAGTTGATTCAAGTCTTTAACTTTACAGCAATTCCTCATACCAAGCATGAGAAAAAAGAGCCTTAGAGAATACAAAAATAAAATGTTTTTGAATAAACTGCAAAAAAATCTACAGCAGTGTCCTTTAGACGGATGAGAGCAGAGTGGAGATGTGTAGCTGTAGTACATTGTGGCTAAAAATTGGCATATCAGCACAAACACTATACAACAGCTGTGAAGCAAGGTGGTAAGAGGCTGATGCAATATTTGCTTTGCAAGAATACTACCTAGACTCCTTGCATTTTGTGACTATTTGCACTAAAAATAATTCAGACTCAAATGTATGGCTCTTTTCCCCAACAGCTGTAGCTTGGAGGTCATGAAAGTAGAACTAAAGTAAATTTACAGTAAAATGAATGAGATTTTGATTAATTTTTCTAAATTTCCCTGTTATGCACATTGAAATTATGTTTTAAATAAATATTTAAGTGTGTACCCCGCCTCCTGCCCTCGACCGTACAGGGAAAGCAAAGATAGAAGATGGATGGAAGGATAAATGAGCACAAATTAACTTTTAAAAGACAAAAATACACTTAGAATACTGGAACATTCTGTATAAATTCTGTATTAAAAGCATTAAAAGAAGATGAGCTTTTAAAAGCGATAGCGGAGATTTACTTTTAGCTTTCTATCATCCTGATCAGCTGGTCTTTGCACACTGAAGAAAAGTAAGGCTGAAGGAGGTCACACAGAGAAGCTGGACATTTACACATGAACTCTGTTGTCTGACGTAAAATAATTGTATTCCAGTTAGAATGGTGGCATTTTGAACTAACTTTAGATGTAATTGTAAGGCAGGCATAGTTTGCATCTTCATATATTTTTGGAGTATTTGGATTGTCAGTGGTGTCACTGAGGACACCTGACAGAGTGCAGCAACAGAAAACCAGACTGCGACATTTCTCTCTTTTCATAAGCATTATAAATTCTGCTGTTATGACCTAAAGTAGCATCACTCTACTAATCATGACTTGAATCCAAAGTTGTGAACTACAAGACATGTCTGTTAACTAGTGGACCAACTACAATCAGTATAAAAGTGTGTATAATGTATTTTGTTTAACATACAATAGTCCAATCTAATATTTTTTTTTACCAGATTGGGTTATTTTGCATCTTCATATTTAGAAGGGATGCAAAGCAAGATGGTCTTTTTATGTTTCAGGGCCAGTTTCACAGTTGGGTTTCTCTCAGCTCTGATTGGACCAGATGGTCCTTCCCTATGTCTCTCTGACCTTTCCACAGTTACTATTTGTCATCTGCTGAGACCAACTTCTCAGCAGGGCAGAATGCACAATTCATGCAGTCTGATAAACACGGCTTTTATAGGAAAATAAGAACACTAGCTTACAATTTTTTTCCAAGAATCCTCTCAAAATGCATCAAAACTAGAGGAATGCCTCCTTGTTTGTTTAGCGTTATCTCCGGAAAAGTGATGCTATTGGCACTCGCACCTGAAGCAGATGGCCACAGCAGACTTCCTACTGACTTTCGATTAAGGGTAAAGATGCAGAGGATGATGACGAGAACAAGTTAAATGTGAAACTCAATGGGCAGCGAAGTTCCTCAGTTTGTTGTTGCTAATCTAAATTATAATAAAAGCGCAGCCTTTCTCATTGGAATAATATTTTGTATTTTGGCCCAAGCAGCTAAGCGCTGCGAAGGCCTATTGTTTTTGTACTGTTTCTTATTATTGCGATTCTCCCTCCAAATGAATTGGCTTTTTGGGGTTTTATCACATTCAAAAACTCACCAAACTTGGCAGAGGCCTTAAGCCTGTTTAGAAATTTCGTATTTTAAGGTTGATGCAAAAATTGCAACAGAAACAGCTCAACGGCGCCACCTAGCAATTTTCAAAGGACCCTTTGCTATTCACTTACTTCATCGTAGAGATATGAAATTTGGTACACTTGTAGAGCTCCCCAAGACGCTCAAAATTTACAATTAATGTCATAGTGCAAGTATCACAGGAAGTCGGCCATTTTGGATTGAATTTCCGATTTTCACCCCATTTTTGCCGTTTACAACCTTCGTATTTGATCGAACTCCTCCTAGGGATTCTGATTGATCGGCTTCAAACTCCGTCAGTCTGTTCATAAGGCATGTCCCATCTAAAATGATCAAAACAGTGAGTGAGCATGCTGAAGGGGCGTTACCAGGGGTCAAAGTTCACCTACTCGCCATGAAAAAAATAAACTTTTCTTCACATGTACAACTCTGGCACATTGAGGTACTGGGTGCCATCATGGATTTTTTAATTTTTCACCGATTTTTGAGGGAGTCATTTTGGGGTCACTGGCACCAGGAGCCTTGGAGGATGCTGGCGACAGCAGAGGGAGACATTTTGGGGGTTGCTGGCACCAGGAGCCTTAGAGGATGCTAGTGGCAGCATAGGAAGACATTTTGGAAGTGTAATATGTAACATTACACTGTAATTACATATTAAAGTGTAATATCACTATTACACTATTACACTACAGTGTAATAGTGTAATAGTAATATTACCCTATAGTGTAATATTACTATTACTAATGTAATATTACTAATGTAATGTAATCAACACACTCAGTGTGAAATAGAATTTCAGAAGAATGTAAGGCACCAAGGGAGAAGTGAATTGAGATGGAGTGACATCTGCACACAACCTCAAGGGAAACTCTCCTGCCATTGTAATTATATCCCTGTTATATTGCTGCTAAGCGTTGCTGTCGATATCTCCATTCAAACATAGACCTTATTTGCCCAAAGTTTGTTTAGAGACAAGTAATGTACTGCCTGCTTGCTTGCAGTGATAAAAATATTGAATGAGCTTTTTTGCCTTTGATCAATCTGAGTGATGATAAAATGATTGTTGCACAAAATATCCATTTGCTTCTGGTTGACCCAATTCAGCCGACTGTGCAGTGTGGAGGTTTTCATTTCCTGTCAGCTGCCTCAAATTTGATTACATTCTACAAACTGTGCTTTGTTGGGATTTTAGGTGCAAATTAGCACACCGTTGTTGACTGGAAGGAAATTTATGCAGTTTTCCAACATTTTATGCAAGTAAAAACCTGAAAAGAATAAAATGTATTTCATGCTCATCCTTCCTGGTTCAATACATTTTCGAATAACCCTTCTCCAAATACAGCTGCAAGTCTAATTGGGTTTATCTTTACCAACTTTGAACACAAAAAACTGAAACCCTTACCAATATTTCTTTGCAAAACAGCTCAAGTTCAGTCAGATTCCACCAAAGTTTATCTTTTGTAGCAGCTAACTGGTTAGAGGCTACAACCAGTTTTTAGCTTCATCATCTTTCCCATCAACTCTGACCAACTACAATTCAACTAAAGAAAGGCATCTTGACAACATGATGCTGCTACCATATACTGTATTTGTATCGCCTGGTGGACAGGTGCAGGAACTGCGTGAGAACGTCTGCGGTGGCTAAGACGCGGCGGTGCTGGAACCCTCGTGGACGCCGATAGGCCGGAGCGGCGCTGAGCTGCGAGGGCTACCCGACGCCGCTTGCGGCTTTAATTTTATTTATAAGCCAAACTTTTATATTCATTTTGGCCTTTTGCCTTCGTGTGCATATAGTGGTATCTTCAAAAAGTACATTACTGAAAAAAAAATTACACTGAAAAGTTAAGCAGGTTGAATGACTACATTATTCTTTACATTAAAAACAAACAAACAAAAGAAAACAACAAGCATGCTGCTTTTTGCAGCAATGGCAATTTTTTTCCCCCCAAGTTCCTAAAGTTGTATAAGACTCTACACATGTGGATTTTCCCATCTTGTGAGGTTAAGCCTGTGCGTGAAGTATTTGCACGGTAGATTTCTCAGAATACGCCCAATTGTTTGGATTGTGGCTAGTGTGTTTTCACTAAGGATTTAGTGGCTATTAGTTGTGCTGTGTGTATGTGTTTGAGTGACTGTGTGTGTATCCTCTTCCTGAACACACGTCCCATGGTGCTTAGAGGAATGTCCTGTTTGGAGCTGGGGTAGCTCGGTAAACACTGTTGTTTACTTTACAGTTTAGCTGAAGTCACAACTGGGATTACACTCCCAGCAAACTGACAACACTCATTCACACCGATACCCAGTTGCAACCTTAATATTTACACATTACATTTAGAAAACAGAAATATTTTTTGTTATTCTAGCTGACCTCACAGGAAAGGTTATAGTATTGCTTGAAGTCAGAGAAAGATGAAATATCTTTTTGCATTTAAATATCCAGTTTCATTGATGTTACAGATTTTACAAGACTTTATTTATTTTATTTTTTTCTCAGAATATTTTTGTCCCATCTCTCTATTCTTGTTGTGCAGACTCATTGTAATCTTTCTGTACATCAGTTTTGTTGACAGCTAAGTCTGTGTAACATCTGCTACACTCTCTCTCTCTGAAGATTATCCGCTTCTTTCCCTTTTTGTTGCTCAGAGCAAAAGTATTCAGCAGTGTAGTTTCATAATGCAGTTTCTAGCAGTGTTTCCTAAACCTGAACACATTGTTGTCACGGGACAACAATGTTCTTGTTTTTTTCTGTTGAGTTTTAAGTTGTTCAAACCTTGGTTTAACATGACCAAAATGGGGGTGGGTTTAAAGATTGCAGTATCTTTAAATATACTGCATTTTTATATATATTTTATATAAAAAGCAGACATAAATATGCTTTATATATTTCCTTGCACCTAGTTGGTAGGTGGCCTAAGGACAAGGTTTAAGTGACACTGGGATGCAGGACAGAAGGCAGACAGTTTATATCATTAAAGTTTTCTCGTCAATAGCTGTAAATTTCATGAATCATATCAGTATTGTCATCAGACATTACTTATGATGAACCCAATGCACATCCTACAGGCTATCCATGATATAAAAAAAACACAATTAACCAGAACATGCTACTTTTCACCATTGATCTCTGGCCCAATTTTGAGGCTTGCAGGCTTATTGTTGACACATTAATAAGTTGTGAACAACTGATTAGTATCCTGACTGGGCTGAGGCTATGCAACTTGCATAACAAACTGCAGTGCACAGTGTATTCTGACACCTTTCTAATAGTCATTTGCTTCTTTAGCAATTTGAGCTTCAGCACCTCAGCTGTTCCATCAGTCCACACAGGTCAGCGATTTCTTCCCGTATTCATTGTGGTCTTTGGATGGCCCTTAATAGATGCTGACTTTTGCATATGTGGAATAGCCTTTAGGAGCCTCCATTTCTGGACATATATCCTCCCTGTCAATTAGCCATCACATCTTGTCAAACACACTAAAATCCATCCAAAAGCTTACCAAAGCTGTGATTTACACCAACTTTGAAGAGAAAATGTTGATTTGTTGCCTCATGTATTGCAGTCAAACATGTATTGCTGACATACAAATCATATTGCAGTTTAATTGTGTCACATTAAACATCTGGTGACATTTAATAGTTGTGGTGTTGTGTTCAAATGCTCAATGTAAAGATCCTAGTATTCAAATGTTCTTCTATCAACAGTTTCTGTGTAAGATTATTGAAATATACTCTGAGAAGCACCCGTTCTTTATTATTTTTAATCTGATCTTTGTCAGAAAACGTTCCAGTTTGTGTTGAGTTCATTTGTGTTGGATTAGTCCATTGTTGATGTTCAGCCTTCTTCTTCCCTGCTGCATCTCAAATAGCACAGTTAAATACAGATGGATGTGGATATGCATTGCATGGCTTTTTGCAGTAATTCAAAGCAGAAGTACTGCACTAAAATAAAGTGTTCAGTATAATGTGACAGGAAGTCAAAAGTAGAATGTTGTACCATTGTTCTGATCTTGATGAGATTAGTTTGTCTGTTTATACAGGCCATAATGACTTAACTTGTAGAGGTTTGTAGTTGCTTCTCAGGTCAAAGGGTGTATGCACCAGAGTTGGATCCTGCCTCAGCTTTTTGGTTTGACAATATTGCTGCATTGAAAATGTCAACCAAGTCATAGTCATCCAGAAGCAACTGAGGAATTTGTAGCTCTGACAGCATCCTCCACACAGCTGGATTTTTTCCAGAGCCACTAGCCTTTCTGTGGCAATGATAGTTACTAGATGAGTTGTGACCAAGAAGCTTCATTCCCTGGATAATTGTCTAACACAACATTGCATTATCTTAATCTTCTGGATCTAGACTTCTGTGATAAAATTATGTTACTGAACTGGTTTCTAAATGTTTCTTAAGAACTGTAAGTCAAACATAATGATTGGTGTAAAGTTTTTTCTAAGGCTTATATATGCAGACATTTATTTTGACAGACACAAACATCTTCCAGAGTTGAGTAAGAGCTTTGTTTCGCACTGAGGACAGGAAGAGTAGAGGAACAGAGGAAGATGTATTTTAAAACTCTGGTAGTTTGGTTTTGACTGTATATTTTTACCTTTATTGTTTCAACATTTCTGATATATTTGACTCAGTTTAATATTTAACTGCAGTAAATTGAAGCTGAAGTGCTCTCACTTAATCAGATTTATGCAAAACAGGGAAAAATGTAAACAGTATTTTTTGCAGTAAAAATTTTTTATAAGTTTTAAAATCTTTGCCAACTTTAGAAGCATTTTCAAGTCATCCAGAGTTTCTCAGAATTGTGTTGTTTTTATACAGAGGAGGCAGTTATTTTTAGTACACTGTGGAGGTCAGATGGTTTCTCTTTCTGGTGACAGTTGTGTGTCGCTGTGCAGTCCTTCCTGGTCTGTAAATGATAATGTATCTGTAAACTGACTGACAGGAGGCCTGTGGTTCCCCTCGGCCCACACGTACATTTTTAGCTGTGGATGCATCACTTTATTTTTGTGTTGTTAGTGCAGTTTTAAACCTCCCTCCGGCTAAGCAAGGCAGGTTTTACTAAGATGGTAACTTGTCAGAGCATGGCGATAGTGCTGGCGGGTTTATGTGGCTAGAGATTAACATGCTGAGCTTATGAAGGGTTTGACATGGATCCCAGCTGATTTAGTTGTAGACATTGGATTATCAAAAAGAAAAAGCATTATTCTACTAGTTAAAAAAAAATAAAAAAAATAAAAATTAATAAAAAACAGTAGTTGTCTGTAAGGAACTACAGATAACTATAGACTAAGTAGACTTTGCTAGTCTACTTAGTCTACCAAACTCACCACATTGAGGTGAGTTATTAATAGTAATACAGAAAAACAGTTTTTGCACACTAAGGGTTACATTTAAATAGGTTTAGGGCCTGATAAAAGAAAACCTCATCATTCTTAAAATGTCTTTCATGTAAAAGCTCAGGGCTGAAAAAAAGTGAAAATTGTTTTTTTATTTTATTTTTATTATTACTTTTACCACCAATGTGCTCAGATTAGTGTTTTAGAATCAGAGGATTATGATTTACGTAGGTCAGATAGACCATGCTGATAATTTCAAGCAGGCTGACACCCGTTCTTGTCACGTGAATTTCTTATTTACAATTCACGTTCACCTGTAATGTTTTTCCTAAACTGCTAAATTGAGTTGGTAAATTACACTGACAATATATTGTTTTTATGTATTCACATTTTTCATTATTTCATCTGTATAAAACAATGAACATTTACTATTATTATAATCTTCTGCCTAATCAATTATAAGCCTCACAATTATACATCAATACACACAAACAGCTCACACTATGTGTGTCATTGTGTCTGGGAGCCTCTAATGCAGCTCAGGAGCAATTTAAGTTCTTATGTTTGCTTTATCCTACCTCTCAACATCCTTTTTGTGCAGCCCCTTGTTTCTGCTGTACTACTAATCCCACTAGTGTGGGAGGATGCACCCAGTAGTAGGAAAGGATTTTAACCAGTTATGTCACTCCAGACATTTCTAAGTCAGAGCTTTCTGAGAGTTATGTTTCAGAAGAATTGTTTGGCTTCAGCGTTAAAGATTCAAAGGAAAATGATCTTAAGTGCTTTCTGTTTTATATCTGATTATTTATTTGTTTGTTAGTTGTAAGAGAGAATTACTGTGGATAAAATGCAAAGAAATGTTATTTGGGCTATTCTCAATGGCATCTAATTAAGAAGTCACAGTGTACATATTAGTGTATCACGGCCCAATGGACTGCTGGACCATAAAGTTATGACAACATGCAGCTGTATATATTTATATTAAGGGATTATATGAGTGGAATTGAGTAACATAAATTAACTGGAAAGATATATTGAGTGATTCATACAAGCCACACATACGCCTTCATATTTAGATAATATACCCATCCAAGTGTTTTATTGGTCATCATGTGAGTCAGAGATAAAAACCCCCAGCGTTCAATACTGGTGCTTCCAAATCATCCCACTAGTTTACAGGCTCCACTGGATTTGAGTCAGCATCTTAGAAGCTTTAGGAGGAGGCTGAAGTTAAAAATAAATCACAGTCCATCATCAGTAGGGCAAGAAGTTGCCCAACTGCACTTTTTTTTTGCATCAAACCTCGACTTTTCTTTTATTTATCCACTCCATACCATAAAGAACCCAATCTGAACCCTGGAGATTGATGAGAGTTGACAGACTGACCTTTGTGTTTGTGTTTCAGGGGAGCATTCTCTGAGGTGGTCTTGGCTGAGGAGAAGAAGACGCAGAGACTGGTGGCTATTAAGTGTATTCCCAAGAAAGCATTAGAAGGCAAGGAAAACAGCATTGAGAATGAAATCGCAGTTCTGCATAAGTAAGTGAAATATTATCCTTTAAAATCATCCTCTGATCAACATCTACACCTAAATTAAAGGGTCTAAAGGCATTCAAAGTTATGATTTTCCACTAAAGGTTCTGAAAGGGGAAGTATTATGCAAAATATACTTTTCTGAGTTTAATTTCATGTTGTGATGTTATTCCTTCATCAGTTTCTAGTTGAGTTTCCAACCTACAGAGCATTCCTCCTCTCTCCCATGCAGCTCCACCAGACTAGTGGCTGCAGCAATTAGCAAGCATCTGGTGGAACTGCACATCTGCTGAGCTTGTCAAACAAACTACAACGCTGCTGGAGCTTTGTAGTTTGGAAAAGCATTGTTGTTATGACAGAGACAGAGGCCAATTTCAAGGTGTAAGATACAGCTATGATGCAGTTATAAAGTCAAATTTATTTTAAGTTATATTTAACCAAAGGTAATATACTTACATGATTCTGGCATAGAATAACACTATGTGTTTTGAAAATACATAATGCCTTCCCTTTAAAAATTCAGACTTAAATTATAGTGCTCCACAACATGCATCCACCTACAATGTAATTAAAACATATTTTTTCAAATTTACCTTCCTTAAAGATTACAAATTATGCAACAAGAAGCATTATATTTGAAAGAAAAAGACCTTCAAAATGTTTTTCCTCCCACGTCTTTCATACCTGAAGAAGCAAACATTTTTTATTTTTTTTTACATTAAAAGCAAGAAAATGACACAAACTTCCAAATTGTGAAGGTTTTTTTCTTTTTTTCTGCTGTGCTCTTTTTTTATATGGGGAAATACAGGTCACAGTAAAAATGGCTGATCTGCACAGGTCCCTGGTTATTTTTAGAGGCCTTGTTGCCTAGGTTACAGGAGAAACACAATATACAGTTATGATTCCCTCTGAGGTGAGAACTGTGGAATGAGAGTGGTGGGGGTCAGCGAGCAGCTCACATACAACTGTGACAAATTAAATAAAACCAAGGTAAACACGGCTTGAGAGTCATGTTTGGCTCCGCGGGATGTTCATATTGACTCGTCCAAAGGCTTCATTACTCATGTTAATAGTTTATGTCCCCGTATCTCACAGAGTCGGGGTTAGGGTAGGTGCATGTTTGCTGGTGTCATCATGTAGCTCCTGCTGAAGAGGAGGGAGGGAGGAGTCACAGAAGACCAAACCAGAACTGAAACGGACTCTGCTTTACATCATAACTCCTTCAGAGGTCAAAGACTTTAGAATTCATGAATATAAATAGCCTACACATTTCAATCAATTAACTCCTCTTTTACTATGTACTGTATATTTTGTGACATGGAAATAAGATTTTCTGTCTAAATTCTGAAATCATCGGACTGAATTATGTCCTGAAGGATTTTCTGTCCAGGTTGGGACTGATTGCAGCATGTGAAGGCAGTCAAGAAGATAAGCATTTCTGAAATTGTTCAATTTCATAGTTTTCTTCACCATTAAGAATTAAGTTAGGCATTCTTTAGGAAGAAAAACATTACTTTATATATCTGCTCTCTAAAATAGATATGGGTTCATTTTTACTATAAAGATGGCTTTTGAAAAACCCCCAACCACTTTTGTCTGCTTTTTTTTTTTTTTTTTTAAGTTTTTGGGACGATTAAAAAGTTTCTTTGGCAAATGTGAGACAAATCTTCATGTTGTGTTTAGTCAGCAGTGGATTCTGCCTAGAAAAGGATGCTGTTTTCATTCAGTCTTTCTTTTTGCTGAATTACAAACACTTAACGGAGGAAAGTGAAATTCACAGTCACTTATGTGTTCTTGGGTTTTTTGTCACATCCTGGATGAATCCGAGATGAATTATTGGAGTAATTTCGATAGGCCAGCCACTCACCACTGTTCATTTTTCAATTAGTGGTTTATGGCTTTTACTGTGGTTCACTGGAGTCCAAAAGCCTTTTAAAGGACCCGTTAATGGACCAGGCTAATACATGTCAGTGACGGTTTCACTTCTGTTGTTGTATTTCTTTAGATCAAAGCACGTCTTGGATGATAAGAAATCAGCTGTTGTATTAATGATCAACCCAGTACACAGACACTGATCATCCTCTTGCTGTGCCCCTACTTTCCTTTCATTAGCGGTTTATAAGCTGATCTGTAAGCGCTAAATGCACACCTGTAAAATCATCATGCGAGCTGTATGGCCATATTTTCTTTGTTCGTGAGCTCGTCACCTGGGCAAACACACACCTGCACAGAAATTCTGCTGAAATGCACAATGTTTACTGAATGCCTCAGCTCATACAGGGCCACACGTGACTGATCTCTCTGTAGTTTTAATCTGTCACTTATCCTCCACCGAGTTCATCTTTCCCTCAATGCTGTCCTTAGCAGATGAATGAAGGTGTCCATGCATTGTTGCAATCTGGATGAGTCACTGCTGTAATCCAATGTGAGCTTGAGCTGACCCATACAGAGTTCCCTTCGGTACATCTTGTACAGCTTTGTGCTTGGTGAATCTAATGCTTTCAGACTGTCTCAATTTAGCATCTTGACTTTGTACTCAAAAGTATTCAAACCCTTGAAATATTTCCGCCCGTTTTCACATTTCAACCACACATTTTAGTAACGATCTGGAGGGAACTTATCTGATAAACCAGCTCATAATTGTGAAGTGGAAGAAAAATCAAATATGAAATGTGTGGCACCAGGGAACCATCTAAAATATTTTATACAGTATCAGGGTTTGGCACTACTGCCCTACATGACCTTTGGCAAACGATACTCAGGAATTTTTATGGCTTTATTTGCCACTATCTAAATGTGATATCCTGTTTTGATAAGATTCATCAAAAGCCAAACTGAACATTCTGTAACATGCTAAGGAGGAAGACTTTCAACACTATGCAGGCTTTATTAACTGAACACAGTGATTAGGACCAAAAAGGGCAATACCAGTCTGAAGCTGGTGACTCATTTTCCCACCGCTACCACATCACTGACGGGTGTCGAAGGGCACCAAAGCAGAGTTCAGCCAATTAGAGAACTGCATGCATTTGCTGAGAGACACCTCCTCTTTACCCATAAAGATAAACTAACCCAGCCCTGCACATTAAGTTTCACACTGAGATATTTACAAGCTGAAAGCAGATAAGCTCAACTTTGATGTATAAAATCATGGGATTATTACAAGTTGGAACAAAATAAACAATCAAACTGTTTCTTCCTCTTTCTCTTTTCCTTCCTGACAGGATAAAGCACCCAAACATTGTGTCTCTGGAAGAGATATTTGAGAGTAAATCACACCTCTACCTTGTCATGCAACTGTGAGTATTCACATATGTGTGGTGCTGTGTCAATCCTTCTTTTTTGTGCAAAGTGTGTTTCAAGCTGCCTACTCGTGTTATCTCCCACACGCTTTGTCACATGCCTCGAATTGCACTCCGCAACACAGAAACACACACACTCGTGCACAAACCCCACACATGTGTGCGTGTGTGTGTGTGTGTGTGTGTAGACTACCCATGAGCATCAGTGGGGAGTTTGCCTTCACACTAGCAGCTTGTCAGTGTCCCACCCACCTTAAACTGCTGAAATGTCAGAGAGGATCCAGATCAATGACAGACCAGGATCAGGAGGGCTGTTAATTGTGACACCAATAAAAGTGTGCATCATTCATGCATTCATCAGAGTCAAAGTAGAAAATAAAAGGCAGCAGGTGGCAGAGATCCAGTGTGTTCAGAAAGCAAAGGGATGCCTCAAAACTCAGTTTTTTACTGCATTAATATTTATTCTATTTATTTATTAACAGTCTGTTGCTGGATTCATTTTTGGTCTTTCTTTCAAGTCTCCCTCAAGCCATTGATTAAGCCCTGAGATTTCTTCACGATAAAATGAAAAGAGCTTTGTAAGCAGAGTGAAGTCTCCATCTGGTGGCCAAAAGTAACCACTGTTTGAGGTTTCCTTGTATTTCTCAGATTACAGTAGTATACTTTTTATGTCTGAGTATTTGTTTCTGTGATCTTCATCAAATATGTTGGAAGTTGCAGTTCTTAGCAGCATAGAAACCGGAAGTTGTTTGTTCTTATTACTAGCTGTAAAGTAAGTTCCTGCTTTTTTTCATTTCCTCTTGCTGATTTCCTCATAGGTTTACTACCGTGTTTTACCACTTCTCTGGCATCCCCTTTTGTTCAAATTCATAAAATGGGTGATAAGTGTATTTCCAACACACTTTGCTGAATGTATTTCTTTCTGCAGGGTATCTGGTGGAGAACTGTTTGATCGTATCATAGAGAAGGGTTTCTACACAGAGAAAGATGCTAGTAAGCTAATTCAACAGATTCTGGATGCTGTGAAATACCTCCATGACATGGGCATTGTGCACCGTGACCTTAAGGTCAGTCAGACCGTTCTGTATTTGATAGTACAATGTTATTTTTAAGCAGTTTTTGTTTAATATAGAGTGCTATACTATTCTCTTGCCAACTTGTCAACAGAAATATCTTTAACATCAACAAGAAATTCAGAACAAATTGTGTATGTGGTGTCTGTGTATTAACAAAAAATAAGCAGCAAGTTACACATATGTAATTCCTTGCACACATTTGAACTGTTTCAAATTCTGACACATTAGAGCCCCAAACTTCAGTGTATAGTGTTTCAGTTTTATGTGATAGACCAAAACAAAGCATTTCCCAGAGTTGGAGAAAAAGGACACATGCTTTTGGCACATTACTTTGTGTTGATCCATCACATAAAACACTTGTGTTTTTCTGTACTGCATGTCCGATAGTAAATATCTGACAAGGTTTTACTGGATATTTAGGGCTTTAACACATCTATGGTACCCTAGTGCACACATGACATACTTTATAATATGCTTTAAATTCACACTTGTTTGTGGTTTTGCATTGCTCCTCACCTTGCAGCCAGAGAACCTGCTGTACTACAGCATGGAGGAAGACTCAAAAATCATGATCAGTGACTTTGGGCTGTCTAAGATCGAAGGCTCGGGCAGCGTGATGTCAACAGCCTGTGGAACACCTGGATATGTTGGTAAGACATTTAGAGACCAAGATTTACTCATTTTACATATAATGTAATCCTGCAACAGCTTCTTAAAATATTCAAATTAATATTAAACGTATAAAGTTTTGACATTCTGTGTTACAACCTGCATCTTCTCTTTCTTAAGCTCCTGAGGTTTTGGCACAGAAACCGTACAGCAAAGCTGTTGATTGCTGGTCTATTGGGGTCATATCATATATTCTGTGAGTATAACTTAGATCTGATGCTCTTACAGAACTATGCCTGTGACCATGAGATCAAATATTTAAGTTTTATCTCATTTATGAAGTTTAGTCATATTAAATAAATTTGAACGTGTTTAGACGACTCATTTGTTAGATTAAAAGTACCTTTTGAAAATAACAACCTTTAAGGAGCTATTAAAGATGGTTTCATTAACGTTACTATATTAAAATACTTTTTATTGGTTAAATACAATATTCTACATTGTTGTTTTCACTAGCTGTAAGTAGAAAATCAGTCTTTGTATAGTTAATTTATGTAACGTGTTTACTTAGTGAAATGAGTTACTGAAATAAATGGATTTTTCAATAATCTAATTTATTGAATATGATTGTATAGTGTTAGTTATGCAGCAATAAACTGTTCTCTCTTTTATTCTAGGTTGTGCGGATACCCACCTTTTTACGATGAGAATGATGCCAAACTGTTTGAACAGATCCTGAGAGCAGAATACGAGTTTGATTCTCCTTACTGGGACGATATCTCTGATTCAGGTACAATGCATGTACTTTCACCATTGATCTGTTCATACTTTTTTGACATGCTAGTATTAAACAGTTTGGTCTAATATAAAACACCACAAATTTTGTGTGCGACTTGGGCAAGAATTTGTATATTGCAAGACAAGTTGAAGTCTGTTTTTTTATTATTATTATTTGCAGCATTTATCAAAGAAAACATTGATCAAACAAAATTATCAACGTCGACGGTTCCTACAATTGTGGCATTTTGGAAAAATTACTATACAAAGATCTGAATGGAAATGTTTCTATGAGATTCAGTTTTTGACTTTAAACTTTTTAATTTTTACAGCTAAAGACTTTATAGTGCATCTTATGAAAAAAGACTCTAATGAACGCTTCACCTGTGAGCAGGCTCTGCAGCACCCTTGGTATGTCTCTTCTGTCATGTTGTCTCTTCAAGATTCCAATAATTGTTTAATTTTTTTACTGAAAGGTAGTTTTCATGTTCACATTTTAGCTATCTCACTCAAACATTCTCTTCCTTCTCTCAGGATTGCTGGAGATACCGCCCTGGACAAGAACATTCATGAGTCTGTCAGTGCTCAGATCAAGAAAAACTTTGCTAAGAGCAAATGGAAGGTCAGTCAGAATCTTACAGAGCTGCGAAAGTATTCATTGCTCTTCAGACCAGATTTTTGAAACGAGAGAAGTACATATTTTAAGAAGGGTTTAACAATCAGTAATCTGAAAAGTAGAGTCTTCATTTGTATTCAGCCTTCTTGAAAAAAAAATGAAAGTAAAAAAAAATGTTGCATGTAAACTTTGAGTTTACATAAATTATGTGTTAAAATGACCCATCCAAAATTCAGACCTAAAGCCAAGTGAAAATCTGTCATACGATTTAGAAATTTGTATCACTAGGCACTCTCAGTCCCATCTCATTAACCTTGAGCTTTTTGGCAAAAATGTAAGCATCTTAACTTGCAGCTCTGCGGTAGAAATGTCACAAAGTTGTGACCCAGAAAGGCTCAATACAAATGCACACCACATTTTTCCGATTTGTGTTTGTAAAAAGAGATTGAAAACAAAAGTGATCAAGTTCTACTTTGTCGTAAGAGTAATTATTCAGCTCTGCTCGCTAGGGCTTTTATCTTTGTAAGTCTTAAAACTGAGGATTTTTCTCCATGTTCTTTGTGTTTTTTTATGTGTCTACAGCAAGCGTTCAACGCCACTGCAGTGATCCGTCACATGAGGCGTCTCCAGCTTAGCACTGGCAGTGAGGGACCTGGCCCCACCTTGTCCGATCCGTGCCAAGCCCATCTGCGGATGGAAGAGGAAGGTAAGGGGTAGCATCTGTTTATTTCCACCCAATCATTTCTTCGAGCTAGTTTAATGCCTATATATTGTGCTTTTCCTCTCTCAGGAGCGCTTTCTGAAGGTGGTTGCTCCCAGAACATGGATGGAGGAGCAGACTCTTTGTCCAACTGCACCTACCGCTGTCACCCAGCCAATAGTGTGTGATACTCAACCCCCCTTCATGTACCTGTTAATCCCAATTCACTTTCCAATTTTAACTCCCCTCGGTGGAACCTGAGGCACCGTCTCCCCCTGCTTATCTGGCTGGGAATGCAGCGCCACTCCAACCTCTTGCCTGCAGGGGGAGCAAGACTGTCGAGCCTGAAAGGGAAGAAATATATCGTGTTGAAAAGGAGGTGGAGGGAGACTTGCTGTAATGCTTATGCACCAAGGCAGATCATTTTTGGGATGAGTTGAAATGCATGAAAAGGAAGAAGGGAAAGACATCCTCCCCCTCCTTCATGTGGGGGGGTGGGGGGGATTGTTTTTACAGAAGCAAGACAGAGCTTGCTGGACGTTTCATTTTAAGAAAATGTTTTCAACTTGTCGTTTTATGTTTTATTGTTTTACATTTTTGTGTTATTACCCTCCTTCTTTAAGACTTTGGAGCGTTAATCACAGTATGGTACCTGCATGACAACGAGACAAAGCCCAAATGCATCATTTATCTAAAAAAACACACCGCACACACACACACACACACCCCCACACACACACACACACACACACACACACACACACACACACACAAACAAAAAACATGCTGTATTGCAGAATTGCAGTATCATATTATACCAGTAAGATGGAGTATTTGGAAATGTTTTAATGGAAAATGTTGTGATATAGCTATGTCTTTAAAACAATTTGTGGCAGAGCAGTTCCTCCAATGAAAATTATACCATGCAGTTTTATGATGTAGCCTTTCTTTCTCCACCATGAAGTGGTTTGGAGTTGAGAGGAAAAGGCTTCCCTGTTTTCTTTTTATTTCCAACAAATCAAACTTCAGCAACAAGAGACGTTTTCCTATCTAAGGTGCCTTTTAGAATCCAGTTTCACTTGGTGGTAACGTTGCTTAAAAAGTGGTTTCTTTTTGTACGATTATGGGATTGTGTGTCTCATGTAAACTTAAATGTAATTTTTTCCTAGGTACAGATAGGATGCCTGCACAAAAAAGATTTTTTTTAAACATTAAATATTTGACAAAATCCTGGCCGCAACATTTTTAGTGTGAAATAGTCTTTTTGTATCCAAACTGCAAGGTGCTGAAGAGTTTAAAACTGATGTTTGCAGTTTTTTTTTTTATCTGCATCTCCAGTACTTCTCAACACCATTCAGATCATTTTGTTAGGGTAAAAAAAAAAATGTATGCATTGTTTTCACTTGCACCTGATGTCTGCAAACTCTGGCTCTGTAGCAGGAGCACTCAATCATCAGGCATGTAGACCACTATAAATACATAAAAATGATTCCCACCGTTTAATAAACAGCACTAGTTCGATCAAGTTTTACTAGAACACATTAAAGAAATCAACATTTTATTGCAGAGCTGAAACTGCGTATGTTCTGACATGCAGCACAGCCTCTTTCTAAAGTCCAAGAGGAAACATAATGGATTTGAATTACAGAGGGGGAAAAAAAATTTAAAAATGGAGTTTTGCATACCTACGTAAATAACGACACCTTTATGCATCCGAGCAGAACAGAGCTGTTGTCTTAATGAAAAAGTGACATTCAAAGCTTATTTAGCGAAGTACTGGTCTTTTTATTTCCTGTTCATACTTTTTTTAAATTAATTTTTATTAAATGCAGCATGATTCATAAACTAACTTTTTAACCAGAAGGGTTTTATAACCCCCAACAAAATTGATGCAACAAAAAAAGCAGGCAAATAGAGCTCTTTCAGTGAGTTTACAAACCGCTCACATCGACTTTTCTTCAACATGTTTCCCAGCCTTAAAAAAAAAACAAACAAACAAAAAAAACTTTAAACACTGGAATTATGCATCAGATAAACTCATTCCATATTAATTCACATTATTTGTATCTTTTTTTATTTCAGTTTCCCGTATTATTTTTTTTGTAAAATGAATTTCATTGCACATTTTTTTAAAGATATGTTCCTGTTCAGCATGTTTTGTGTTGTTTAGCCGAGGTATTTTTGTTCCGGGTGTGGAAAAGCTTTATGCAACTGTTTCTGAATGATCTGGTGGGAACCTGCTGCAAAACCTCAACTGGCTCTAATGGACAATATGAGACTCTTCCTTTGGTGTGGGCTTTGTTTGTTGCCGCTACACATTTAGGCTGTGCACATCAGTGTTTTGTAATTGCTCTTCATGTTGATTGGATTTGCCTCGGGAATTGTTAATATCTCAAATGATGCTTGTAAAAGGAGAGATTTTACCAGACCTTACTTTCTTTTACTTAAATTCCACCAAAGAGCACAGGCCAGTATGATAACATTTCAAGAAGTTAAACTTTGTGCTGCTTTGGAAAAATATCTATGAGCTTTATAGTGCGGTTTTACTGGATTGTCCTTGTAGTGTTTTCAGGCTGTAATGAAACTGGTGACTCTGAACTGTAAAGTGCATTTATTAGAAACATTATTTTGGCAGAGAAAAAGTTCAGTATGAATAGTTTAGGTGTCCTGGAGTACTGTAACATAAAAGCAGAAAACAGCACAGGGGGGCTCAGAATAAGCTGTCTGCTTTCAGCTGATTCAATATACAATCTGATGTACTGACAGTAATTAAAACAACTTTACTATTTTGAATTATTGTTATATATCTTTTTTTTCTGCTCATTTCCTACATGGACAAAGCATTTCCTTTGCTCACCGTGTTAATGTCCTGCCATACATCTTCACTGCTCTTTCCTATGCTATAAAAGTGTCTGAAAGGGATGTAACTCGGGTTTCATATCACATTTGTACCCAAAGGAAACAGGAAGTTGTGGATTAGTTTAATGTATAGACCAGGGGTGGGCACTCCTGGTCATTGAGGGCCGGTCTCCTGCAACTTTTAGATGCATCTCTACTTCAACACACCTGAGTCAAATAATGAGGTCATTAGCAGGACTCTGGAGAACTTGACTGCATTTAGGAGGTGATTCAGCGATTAGATTCAGGTGTGTTGGACCAGGGAGACATCTAAGAGTTGCAGGACACCGGCCCTCGAGGACCTGGAGTGCCCACGCCTGGTATAGACGCTGATCATTTTAAAAAAGTAAAATGTGTTGGTTATTTCTGTTTTGTGTAAATTCCTTGAAGAAACCATAATAATCTGATTTGACGAAAGCAGAAAAGTTGTTCACCCTTTGTGTTTTATTACACTCGTAATGTTTGGTGAGAAATCTCACAATGCTGATAAGAATCGTAAGAATCAGTCCTTGGGTCATTAACATGTTGCCTTTTAAAACAATTTTTGGGTCTACACACTATCCACCATATACACACTGATGCACTTTATGAAAAACAGGGCTTGTTTAGTCTGAAAGTCAGCAACGTGGAACGTTTTCTGTCTGCTTTGAACACGTTTAAGCCAAATGAAATCCCCATGTATTTATCTGTTTCTTGTCATGGTCGATTACCTTATGCTGCACTCTGTGCTCTGGATTGGAAATAATTCAGCCATTCTGGAAATTCAAGAAGTAACCCTTTACTTGATAGCAGAATACTGTTCAACTTCATCCCGCAGGACGGCCTTGTGGGCCGAAGAACTTTGACATGAAGGTTACCTTCATGTTCTGCTGTGGGAGGCCTCTCTTGTCCTCTTTGAGGAATGCTGAGCAATTAGGGCTTGTGGTTTGGCTGCTGGGAGGAACCGCAGAGCCGAAGAGAGTGAGAGCGGTGGTCGCTCTCCAGACGGCGGACGGAGTACAAAAACGATGCCGTCGAGCCAAAAACAAGGAGCTGGTTTGAGATAATGAGAGGGATTCTTCGTGGATTACAAGGTGGAAACGGGTTGAGAGACGCAAGCCATGTTTGGATACAGAAGATTGGGGGGCAAAAAAAAAATGATTAGAAGATGCTGCCAAAAGTGCTGCACAACTGATAAGTCCATTAAAACCACATCTTTTTCACATTAACCGCAAAATAAAATTCCCTGCGTGTCGGTAGAGATTGTGCTGGTGCTGTGCCCTCCTCTCTGAGCGGGCGGCGGCTGTCCGTGCCTGCGCGGAATGTGAAACGGATTCGATTGAGAGATGAGCCAAAACAGCTTCTGTGATGACAGACTGGGATTCGTCACTTGCGAGAGCTGATTTATTTCTGCGCTGTTGATCATTTAGACGCTACAGAAGCACTGAGAGCAAATTGCTGATGTGGGAGGATGAGAAGATTTATGAAGCAGACGGCAGACGGCGTGCAAAGTCGCAAAATCAGAAGCGCATCTGCTGGAAATGTGAACTCGCAGATTCATAAAATCGCAGACGAGCTGCTTTAGATGTACACATAAACTGAAGCTTTATAGGTTTTCTGCTTGTCATGTGTTGAGTAGTTTTAAAAAATATTCAGACAACTTGAACCTTTTCATATTTTGTCAACAGATTTTTATCAAGATTTAACATGATTTAACATGATAAATCAACATGACATTCTGCATAATTATTGATAGGACAATTAAACTTAATTATTTTAAACAGTGTGCTAAGTCAATACTATGTAAACTTGCCTTTTGCTTCAATGCAAAAGCAGCTTTGCATTATGTTTGCAAAATACTTCAAGCTCAGTTTGGACCGAGAGCAAATATGAACATCAAGTCTTCAGTTTAAGGTGGTTTTAGTTTAGGTCTGGACTTTGACTGAACCGTTTTAAAAGATTGATATCCTTCGATCTAAACCGTTTCGTTGTGGCTCCGGCTGCATGTTGAGAGTTTTTCTCCTGCTGGAAAATGAATCGTACGGTTACAGAGGGGACTGAATGAGCACGTTTCCCATTTTTATGTTCAAAAACTGCAATTGATTGTTTTTGTTTTTCTTCCACTTCACAATTACTATGAACCAACACAATACTTTGATCATCTATCTAATAGGATATCTTCAAGTTTGAGGTTAGAATGTGACTAAATATGAAAGTTGAAGGAAAACATCAGCTTGCAAAAAGGAAAAGAAAAGGGAAAAAAAGAAAACACCATTGGGAAGCGTTTTGCTGGCTTGTGAGTGACCTTTTTGTCTCCACTCCAACTATAGCAAACCCTGAAGTTTAGTGCTCTCCAAATTAATAACTTTCTTCTACTTTATGAGCTTATGTGGCTTAGGAAGGAAAAATGTATCTACTGACTCAACCTTGGCTGCATAAACTTAAATAATTGGGGCTATTTCCCCCCACCTCCTTCATGTATGACCTCACACACCACTTTTATGTCACCTTCACATTTTTCACCAGGAGGCTATTGTGTTAACATCTGTCGGGAGGTTTCTGTGCCTGTAAAGTCTTTGCCGTCCATCAACACCGGTGCTGCCATAAGCAGAATGAGTTTCTGCTATTTAAGATGTTTGCTCGTGTCAGTCCTTTTGCAGAAAAACAATGGATCTGTTTTTTGTGTCCAGATTAGGCTGACATGCATGCGTGTTGCTTGTGCGTGTGTGAACACTTACATTTTTTTTTGTCTGTTGAGGTTTGCAATATAAATGAGGGTGCCACCTCAAAGTGAGTGAGGCCAGAGTGAAACATTTAAATCAGGAGCTCTTGCTTTTCTTTTGAGCCAACAAAGTGGAATTTTTCTGCATCAGTACCACTTCAGACCAGCCCCCTGACAGGATTTAAAGAGGGAAACATAATAGCTTTATGTTCACTGGCAACATTCTTTCCACTGCTGGAAATGTTGTACTTCTGTTCTTCACGCAAAGTTCTACATGTAGGTTTTTTTTTGGTTTTTTTTTTTACACCAAACCGCTTCATGCTTCTGTTTCCCAGAAGTTAAATGTTCTTGTAATCCTTAAAAAAAACGTCTTAATCAATAGTTCTCGAGGCTTTCAACAACTTCGACATGTACTGTTTTTGAATTATTGCTCCTGCCGACAGCCTTTTGCGTAGCGTCTCGATTAAAGACGCGGAAAGTGGATAAATGGAGGATGACAGAAGAAACAAGACCTGAAACAGAATCTGAGACATGCGTCATCCTTTAGCTGATCTTCAACTAAAGGATTAACCCTTAGTTTGTAGTTGCATTTGCAATGCATGTACATTTTTTTTCAAACGTCAGTGTGGCGAGAGGAGTGGACGCGCAGCACCCAACACGTCGGTCACAGTGAAGCAAAGGAGCAGCACAGAAGAGGCTCAGGTTCAGACACAGAGCGCTGAGCCTCCCTCACCCAGCGGATCAGTGAATTTACATCTGAAGAATAAATTTCAAAAAATGCTTCCGAGGTGTCCTACTCAAAGTCTGGCCTTCAATCTAATTTAAATGCCTTTCATGTGATCTCAACAGGGCGTTTCGTGCTCAAAACTCCCAGCAGTGTGGCAGAACTAAAACAATCCCATAAAAACAGAGGAGCGAAAGGAAATTCCTCCGCAGTGATGTTATCACCAATTATCAGAAATGTTTGATTGCCGTTCCCAGCGCACCACATCCAGTTTGTAGGTTCAGGGGGTGTTTCCTTTTTGTCACTCAGCCACATTATGATCTGATTCATTGCTTGGAAAAGCATTTTAGATTTAACTAGGTTATTTCTTTTTCTGATGTGAAAATGCATTTGGAGGATGTGTGACATAAAAAATGTCAAAAGTGGAAATCTGAAAGAGGGCACAAAGGTCATCACTGGTCTGTAAATCTATTGAGCAAATAATAGAAAATGTGTAGTAAGAGCAACAGATTTCAATAGGAGGACACATATTTCCATCCTGAGCTGATGTCTAGCATATTTTCCTTGCATGCCGCTTGCACATTTATTTTATACACGGGGTCAAACAAACCCCAAGCAGCTCAGCCAAATGCAGTTTTTGGCTCAAAACAATAATCAACATGCTAATGTTGTTTAAAGCAAAACATTCTTCCCCGGTTCCATACTTCCGTCGGCCTCCGCGATAGTGCAAAAAGTAATTGCAGGCTGTTTCAATTTGCACATGAAACTGTCCTTTTGAGGTGCTGGAACGCGAGCAGGGGGACCGAGACTTAAATAAACAGTGAGATCACCATCTCCTTCCAAAGAAGGGATGATGTGCAGCTTGCTTTTTCAGACATCTTAGTGCAACTCTTTAGGTTTGTACAGAAAAGCTCAAGTCTAAAAGTGGGACGGGTTGTCCAATAACGAATGCAATGTCTCTAAAACAGTCTGGAACAAGTCCGGTAGGTCTGAGAACCGAAAGCTGTACATCTTCTTGAAAAGGCAGACCATTAGCTTGTGAAAGGCTCCAGGCCCTCAAGGTCTTGAGTGACTCTACAAACCACAGTTGGTAATTATAAACAGGATGGAGAAAAGGATGAAAAACGAGACATGGAGAGTATCTGGCTGAATGAGGAGAGCCACTAATTTTCCACTTTTGGGAAAATTCAGCCTGCAATTAGGGTCATGCACTGCCAGAAACTTGACATATGTGCAACTTGCATTAATATATTGGACCGGATTCTGAGATGACAGCAAGAGGAAAAGAAAAAAAGAGGAGCTGGAAAGATGGAAAACAATGTCATGCTTATGGGGTTTTTCTTTGTTTGTTTGCTTGTTGTTGTTGTTCTGCACCTTTTAGACAGTCAGTCATACACACAAAAAAGGGATGTGACCAAGTTTGTGGGGCCATTTATTCAAATCAGGGGTGTAAACACTGAAATTCCAGGTTACCACACATTACTCCTGAAGGAGGGAAGGAGTGCCCTTATGAAATACTCTCAACCGCTGCGTGTCATGATATGTAGCCTTTCCCAGTTTCTTGGCATTTAGACTTGTTTTGTTATAGTTTCAGACTCCCCGTTTTTTTTTTTTTTTTTTGTTAGACTGCAAATAAAACTCGTTCTTTGTTCAAGACAATTGCCAAGTGTCATTCTGGAAACCGTTTATTAAAGGATAATTCATGCTCAGACATTATGCTCAGGCTTGTTTTACAGGATCTGTTCATTCCAAAGTTTAAGCTGCTGAGCTGCGAGTTAAATCAGGTCCGCCATGCTCAGCTGAGCAGAAAGATATGATGGAAAACAATATTTTCCTCGCAGCATAGCGGCTGCATTTCAACCATCATGTGCTACATAAAAAAAATAATAAATAAAAATCTATATTGTTTTAAGGGATCCTGAAGTTTTCTCTCATTTTAAGCAACAATTTAGAACGAAACTGTAACATTGAAATATCACTTTGTACTTTGACATATAAAGCAAAACGTCTAATTGAAGTCAAACAGGACAGAGGAGACCAGGTCACACTCCCTCAGCATCGGAAACTAAGAGAGTAGACAACATCAAAGTCCCCGGAGTTACAGATCTCTGATGAGTTCACCTGTCTGAAAAATATTGCTGGTCTTGGGAATCAGGGAAACGCAGTATGGCAGACAAAAGGGCACCGCACATAGGGAGAGGAGTTGAAAAGGTCATTTAAGTGACCTAACATATGTCCATCTGTTTTCAGCAGCTGCCGCATGAACAGGCTTGTAAATATTGCCCAGTGCTTCTCGCATCGTCCCCAAGAATTTTTCACCTATTTGAATGATTTATCTATTTTTTTTTTTTTGTGCATTTTACAGACCAATGTACTGAAGAGAAAGTTTCTCTCCTTTAACTGTGGTCCAGTGGTCTCAAACTCCAGACCGAGAAGGCCAGAGTCCTTCAGCTGTTAGATGTCTCTCTGCTTCAGCACTTCAGTATCAGCTGGAGCTGTAGAGTGTGACTCAATATGAGTGAGGCAGTTTTGACACTTAATTAAACTGTGGGAAGACAAGGAACACATCAAAAAGTTGCATCAAACTCAGATCTTCAAGGATCTGCTAGTGGCTGGAAGGTTCAAGGTGTTTTCAGAAGAAAACATTTGAGATCTTGTATACCCTTTTTATGTTTTAAATGATGTTTATGTCATGAGATATGCTAATAAATAGGTGTTTCTGGTAGATTTACTTTCAGCCTCATCGACTTTTGCTTTTGAAATTCAACTATTTTTCATAAAGCTATTCAGAATCAATCAACGAAATGGCTGCCAAATGTAAGCCTACGATTAAACAGGCAAGAAAGTTAAACATCAAGCATTCATCATATTTTGCGTATCTGTATTATCTTCTGTTAGAGTTTGGAGAGTAAGGTTTTTCAAAATATCCCCCAATGATCTCATCATCAGAGTGCTGGACCCTCAAACAGCTCTTTCATTTTCAAATTGACCTTTTTTTTTTCACATGTTCAGCCTCCTCTGCTCTCTGAAATAGCTGCAGCTGTAAACTAGCTCATCTGTCATTTATAATTAACCTCCAACATATCAGTCAACATGCTCTAAACCCTTGAGCTCACAATTAGTCAGGAGAATCTTGCTGGGCGTCCATCCAGAATGACGGGACGTAGTTCTGACTTAAAAAAGCCAGCGTAAACTTAACCTGAAAGTTGCACGCTAACCCCCGCTCACTAAAATTAAGTCCAGACACGACACAGCACCGTGCCCCCACTGCTGATGAACAGTCCCTCCAAATTCCCAAACAACCAAGATGGGAAATATGGCAACCCTAAAGCTATCCCACGTGTGACCACCAGATACAAAAACAGATTGTCAGAGGTAACAACAAACACATGAGCGTTGACTCCTCCTGCGTTCCCTTTCCAACAAACACAATAACTGCAGGAACGTTTACAAGTGAAGAATAAAGAGAAGAGGAGTTTAAGGGACTTGGCAGTAGGAACCAAGAAATCGTTATTAACTCAGGTATTAACTTTCCCTCACAAAGGAAAAGCAGATGGTTTGGGGGGAGAGAATGAGCCTCATGAAGGATAATTTGTTAGAAAGAAATGTTGTGTAATCAGCTCGTTTGTTTGAAAGCAGGGAGGTGAAATATATACTCATAGTAAACACGCACACACAAAAGAAAATCAGCGGACTCTTAATTATTCATCTGAACGTTCAATGTGCCGCTAATGGACCGAACAATTTTATCTGGAGCAGTGCTCGCTTTTGTTGTGGGTCGCCAAGATGCCTGTGTTGCATTTTCCTTTCTGTCTGGGATACCCAGACCAGGCTGGCTGTGCAGAGGTTTGGAGTAAAACATATGCAACATCTGAGGTTAAAAAACCCACCAATTGTTTGATCTGTAACAGAAGACGACGGGCAACACCGAACTTGAATTTGGCAGTGAACGTCGTTGGGGATCCATTTTCACTGGGACCTAAAAATAATACCAGCTGCGGTTTACTGTCCCTTGCAAAAGCATTTACATTACTTCAGTTTTATTAGTTCTAAGATTTTGTCACTTTATAACAAGTGTCAGTATTTTATTTGGATTTAATAGACTATGATAGTACAACAGTACAAAGTTTGTGTTACTAAGAGACAAAACAAAACAAAACCTGGTTTTAAAATATTTTATAAATGTTTATTTTTGTCAAAATGCCTTTACTTTCAGTTCCAGGTCCAGGTCTAATGGAGTGAGACTCTTCCAGCTTTGCACATCTAGAGAATAAAATTATTGACTATTATTCTGCAGAATAGCTGAGGCACAATCAGATTAGATGGTGGGAGACTGTGAACATCAGGTTTCAATTATTGAAGCAGATGGCCAGTTTAATTTAGGTCTTGACTTGGACTGGGCCATTTAAACACGAATATTCTTTAAGCTCTATTATTGCAGTTGGGACTGTATGTTTGGGAACGTTTTCCTGCTTTAAGTTGATCTTCTGTGTCGGGTTTTCCTCTGGCATTTCCTTCCATCAGCTCCATTCATTGTCACATCAACTCTAACCAGCTTCAAAGACAGGCATTCCCACAGCATGATGGTGCCACCACCAGGTTTCATATTTTGGGACGTTGCGTTTGAAATGAAGTGCAACTACACATGTTTGTGTAGTTGCACACAAAGCATTTTGCAAGGTAGCCAGACAGATTCAAACACGATCTTGTCTGACCAGAGCCTCGTCTGCAACATGTTCGCTGCATTCGCTACACAGATTGTGGTAAAATTTTATACGGTTCACAGTTAAGACTTTCTTGTAAAGAAGGCTTTCTTTTTGCCACACATTAATAAAGGTCAGAATAATTGAGTTGGTTGAGTTTCAGAATATTGCTGTCCTTCATTTCTTATCAATTGAAGTAGACTCTTTGCTGTTTTCTCTTTCCTCTTTTCAGAAGACAAACGCTGCTTTGTTGGAATGTTTTAAAACCTGATCTTTATCCTGGTTTGTCTGGTCCGTGTTCTTTTGTTTTCTTGGTGCTGTTTGTTCATTGATGTTCTCATGCCTTCTGAGACCTTCACAAAACAGCTGCATTTAGTACACTGCAAACGAATTACACAAGGGTGGACTCTACTACCTACCTGACTTCTGAAAGCAGTGGAGAGCAGTGGATTCTACCATTGGGCTATCAGAGTCAATTCAAATCCATTGGTCACTATTCAGATTTTCTGTAGTAAAAATATTGAAAATTATACATTCATTTCCTTCCACTTTGTAGCTAAACACTACTGTATATTGGTCTGTCATGTAAAATCTCAAACTTTTAAGTTTATGTTCGTAACAGGATGAAAGTCATAAATGGGTTGAAATTCAGAGTGATGATATTTCTGTCTTTGTAGAAATGTGTGTGTGTTCCTTTTGTGGACAGCGTTGCATTTATTCTGTTTTCCTGTTATTCTTGCTTCCTTGAATTTCAAGTCCTTCTTTTATGTAAATAATTTTCAAGTGTTTTTTTTTTTCTTAACATTTACTATTTTATTGCCATGTGCCGATTTTACAGGTCATTTTAATTTATTTTCAAATTTATGCACAATACAAAAAAGTTCTTCAGCGATAATATTTTACTTTATAGCTTAGTACTGAACAACCTGAGTGAGCATTTAGAATGTTTTAATCTGAAATAACGGGGATAGAAACAACGTTTGTGCTGCAGCTATCATGCTGACAAAAAGCCACCTTAACTTCAAGCTATGATGTCAAATCATGAAGTTTTGAGTTGAAAACATTTGGTGGGGTTTTTGTGTGAAAGAAGGACATATGGAGACAAGGACTATGAGTTACTGACTGTCAATCGCAAACTGAAGGATATCTTAACTGATCAGACTCTGCTGCATTACTTAAGGAAAGAAATAAAACCAGAACCAGATAGAGTAGGTAACAGCATCTGACAACATGAAAGAAGGGTAAATGAACAAATCATGTCAGCAGAAAGCCGGCTCAAATAGCCTCCTCAAAGGGACCACCTCTAAGCGGCCACATTGTTTGACATCTGTTTTGCAGCTTTGCTCTGTGCAGCGGTTTGTGTTGAGAAAGCAGCGTGCGTATATCATCTTTGGCCCAGATCCAAGGGGTCCGGGCCATTGGCGAGGTCGTCCAATGCAGGCGTTTCATGGGGAGGGCAAGCAGCCAACAAATTGGACAACCAGCGACGAGCCGTTCCACCAAAATCTTACTGCTTAACGTTAGGCCTTAAATGATTCACTAAATAATAATTTGCTAAGTACACTAAGCATTTCTGTAAAGCCACCTTGCAGGAAAGACCACATACTTTCTTTTTGTTTTTACATTTCTGTGTTTGTTTCTTCTCTTTCTGGTTAAAGAGATGCATGCCCCTGTTAACGCTTAATACAACTGAGCCCTGGAAGAAAATTTGATTTAGGTTTCCTGAAAAGACTGTTGAAAATTTCACTTGTAAACAACATTTCACATCAGTCAGAAAATGCTGCAGTGTCCTGCACAGGGCTAGTCTTCATTTCGGATAAATGATGCCCTTTGATATTGCACCTGTTATCGGACACTTATAATTTCATAGGCTATGAAGAACACAAAAACATAGTCTAATGCAGGGGTGCTCAAACTTTTTGAGACCAAGATCTACTTTTTCTCTCACCAGCCGGCTGAGATCTACCTCATGACATGAAGACATACAAATTGTAAATTAAACCCTATTGACTCATAGGGTTATATCAGAAATGATAAAGTGATAGAAAACCCAATGCAGTTTCTTCCTCGGTGAGATTCTGACACTGGGAGCAGGTTACTGGTTTCTCAGTCAGAAGCTGGTTGCAAACCTGAGGTCAGCAGGTGTCAGTCAGTTATGGTAGATCCGAAATGTGGTTTGATGACGTCAATATGCGAAACTTCAGACTGACAGGAGGAACCAAAGAGCTCTGCAGAGGTAAAGGCAAATCTTTTGAATTTGGGATATAATTAATTTAATTTCACATAATTATCGCGGTAGAAGCCATTTGTTTGTTAAAGCTTAATCAGATATATGTGTCCAATTTGATGTTTGTTGTGACGTTTACTGCAAACGAACGAGGTAATTAGTCCAAGTGTGTCGTTTATTGAACGTTCAGAAACTCCTGCGGCTGTGATGAACCACAGCGAAGGAAAACAAAGGTAAAATAACCCTAACAGGTGATCCACTCGAGAACCACTCGCACCTTTTTACTCTGTTAAGCACACCCGTTGCCGTGGCAACCGCCTGCGCTCCGCAAGCCGAGCAAAGATTAAAAATGTTCAGTCCGTTACGATATCAGGTTTCCAGGCTTTATCATTATTTAATGAAGCTACAAACGTTTTGGATCTTAGTGAATATTTTGATAAGCCTGTCAGGAGAGGAAGTGCTGCTCTCTGCGTCCTGGAGGCCTTCAGTTTCTCACCTGCTGCAGAGATCGACTCAAAACCTTCTCGAGATCGACCGGTAGATCGCGATCGACGTATTGAGCAGCCCCTGGTCTAATGCATGTGTCATTTCTTCGTTTTAAAACATGGAGGTTATGGGAACATTCCTCCAGGGTTCTGAAATTCTCACCTAAGTTGAACAGCGCTCACAGCTGTCAGGGGTTGCTTTCTTCTTTTATTGGCGAGACATATTTCCAGACACATTCATCTTAAAATATTACTGTTCCAGATTTTTGAACATTAACTTATGTTGACCCCCATAGTGCAATAACATCAGGAAACAAATCATAAGAATCACATCTGATTCAGATTGGAACGTGAAAACTTTTTTTTTTTTTTTATTTCTCGCTGACTGCCTAAATCTGGAGAACTGTGAGAGACAAGAACATGTAATGTTAAAAACATAAATATTCAACAGCACAAGACTCAAACTAATATATCACTGGGATATAACTGGAACTCTGTACTGAAAGCAATGTTCAAGAGGAATATTACATTTCACAGATATCACTGTAAAGGTTCATAACGAAATTTTTAATTTCAACATGTCGCACATGACATTAATAACCAGAGGATAACTTTTTTGAAAAAGATAATTTATTTTGTATTTTTTTTCAAAGCTGCTTTATAGAAAAGATGTTGCAGCAATGGAAAAGCTTCGGGTATAAATGAAACAGAGCAAAAACCAAAGCAATCACAGAATGCTTCATAAAGACAACCTTCATCTCTGACGCACAATAAATCAGCCTTATGCCACATATGATGCTCCGCACCAAATACAAAACAAACAAAAAGAAAAAATAATCACTCAAAAGTGGTTTATTGAGAGAAGTAATGTGTTGTGATCTTAGCTACGGCAAGCCAAAGGTGGCAAATTTACATGTTAAAAAAAACCCCAACTAAAAATAAGACAATGTTCTATTCATAAACATGTTGTGTATGGACACTTGCTTAACTTTGAATAAAAACAACAATGGAAAGAATGGAACAGAAGAAACTTTTCTTCATCAATGTCTCATTAGAAACAATGGACTGTACATATTTATGGCATGACAACATCTTTATCCCAACACTTCCACCATTTGGTCCATGTCCTCGAGATTAGTTCTGACAGACCTGCTCAAATAAAACAACGCAAAGCATCGTGAGTTATGAGGCAGCACCATTCAAGCCATATATCACAATCTTTTTAGTGTTCACAATTAACATATTAGCATATGTCGTGTTCTGCATTTCATAGGCAAGGTCATAATATTGATACAATGCATGATGTGTCCAGCACTAAGAGAGACAGAGAAAGTCATCAAAAGGCATATTGCGTGATTTACCACTGAAGACAACGAAATAGCTATTTCTGCTGCTATTAAACCAAGGAGTGCCTAGGTTTTTAGCTTCTTTGGTGGCACTTTTTTAAGTTCTTGGTTCTTTTGATCTTGGGTAGTGTCCTGGTCAGGGTGAGTTTGGGCCACCTGCGACTCATGGAGCTGTTTAAGGCTGAGAGTCTGCTGCTCCTTCGTGGTTTCTCGTTGGGCCAGACGCAAGAGACGTTTCAGAGTTTTCACCTTTTCCTTCAGGTGGCCGTTGGCTTTCTCCAAAGTACGCACTCTCTGGGAGAGAGTCCTCACTCGCTCCTCCTCCTCAAACAGAGCTTTCTGAACTGTGGAGCACAGCAGCTGAGAAGAGACAGAAAAAAATAGAGCGTTGGTTATTCAAGCTTTCCACAAAAGCAATTTTGAGTAAAAAAGGGGAAACTCGCATGGTACATGTGAATAAATGTCAGTAGGGAATAATTGTGACGTGGAAGAAAAGTGACACGTAATTCAAGTGGAAAGAAATCAAAACATAGCTTTAGAAACTGTTTTCAACCAAATATCAGAAAAACTCTTTGTATATTTGAATACTGACCACTTTAATTTTGTAGAGGGACACCAATAACATTAATCTCCTCTTTGCAATGCACAGTGTTACCACCAAGATATTATTTTGCATCAGAAGAACTTTTGAATTTTACAAACATTCTGACTGAAACCATGAAGAGACATATTTTTCTTTCCTGTTTTGATTAATTAGTGGAAAACATGGCAATGCCTAATTTAATAAATTGAATCTGAAATTAAAGATTTTTCTTGGTAATGCTGCCATGATATTTCTTGACATGTTTCATGTTCTGTTGTTTCCATCCAGCTGTGTGTCACCCGTTTTGGGAAGGTCAGATTTTGAAATCCTCCCCCAGTAACACTCATGTCTCAGCTGTTTATCTGATGCGCTGTTGCTGACATGATACAAACGTCCGGGACAGCATTTTGGAAGAAAAAAAACCAACCCAGGCCAAAGTTTTGCACGCAGCTTTAAATTTCTATTTACAATGAGTTCGTAAAACCAGTATCAGTTTTATGGATTTTGGTTTAATGTTACTGATATGCACCATTTGCTCCGTTTAAAGAGGTTAGTAGTGATATTGAGAAGATTTACAAGAGTCATAAATTCAGGGCTATTGCATATAAATCAACTAAACAAAGTTTCTGTTAGTTGATGACACATGGTTACTTGGAAACTATTCTAAGACCTGCTAAGGGCTTGAGCCGAACCCCATAAAGTCACGAAAAAGAAAAAAACCTTTTTGTTACATGTATGACGTAGAACTGGTATTTGGATACGGCCTATTCTTTGTGTAAGTCACATGAGGGAACGCTTCTGAGAGGCTCTTTGGGCCCAGAGCCTGAATCAACAGCTCACAAGTCTTCCAGGATATTCCCATGTTTGTACAAGAATGAGCCAAAAAAGGATTATTTTTGGATGCTTGCAGCTTAAAACAAGGGATTTGGGAAGAGAAACAAAAAACACTGAAGGGGAACAATGTGAAGGCAATCCTGTTTCTCATGCGTCTTGTGTAAAGTAGCGTGTGGTGAAAGTGAGGAAGAGCCAAATTCAGATGTAGCTGCAGACGAAGGTGTGTGAGAAACTCTGTGACTTTTGCGCTTTTGGATCTTCCAGCAGGGTTCGATACTCCCATCTTGTTTCTCATGAGGAGCACTGAGTGCATATAAAGGATAGTTCTTCTTCAACTTGTTCAAAGTGCTGATGGGGGTATCTTTTTACATGAACACGTCTCGTCTGATCTGGCCTCTTTCTCCTCTTTGCCTTTTAGTATCTTCTCACTTCGTATCTTTCTTTGCAAACCTGTCATAGCTGAGCAGCTGCTTCTAGTTTCCCAGGTGGAAGTTTAAAGGAGCTCAAGTTTTTCTGTTATGACTCCCAACCTTTAAACATTGGACTTCTCTTCCTGTGTTTAAGTCTCTTTTAACACATCTTTTTTCAGTTGTTTCTCATCACTTGTGAATTGATATGCTCATATTATCTGTGCAGTACTGTCGAGTCTTTCTTTGTGTTTTGTTTTTTTTTTTCTTTCTTTTTTTTTAATCTATTTTTGTTAGTATGTACAGCACTTTGGCAAACATACAGTTTTTAAATAAGCTTAATAAATAAATTGGACTCTGATTAATTTTGAGTTTGGATTTGAAGTAAGTGCAACTTCACATCAGACACAAAAGTCGATGCAGAATCAGATTCTGATGACAAACTGAGTAAGGTTGACTGCATGTGAGCAGACAAGAATAAAGATATGATTCTTATCATAAAAAAAGAAAAAAAAGAAAAAGACTTCACTGACAACACAGTGAACCAGCCAAGCAAAGTCCCTCTGTTTCATTGAGACGCTGTTGTGAGCTGAAAGCCAACATGCCCGCAAACCTGAGACAGATGATCCAAAGACCTGAACCCTTCCTGGCTAAAACAAAAAAAAATTACCTCCATATGCCTCTGACTGTGTTTCTTAGATTTCCTCAGCAGACTCTAATGCTTCCACATGGGCTAGCGGGACAACCGATGTAAATTCTCTGCCATCAGATAACAACCACTGAGGGTTTTGAGGAAATGTAAAAAAAAGAAAAAAAAAAGTGCTGCCGACCCACATCGTCGGCCAGAACGTTGCTTGTTGTAATATTAGCTGTGCACTCTTTCCATGTGCTTTCACTTTGGTCCCGGAGGACTTCATGTGAAAGTATGAAACTTTCAAACGGAAAAGAATCACATTCAGACACCGAACAGGGAAAAGCAGAAAGTGTTAAATTTAACAACTTACCAACTTTACATTTTTTGTGCCCACAAATGATTTTTACATGAGGACACACTCTGTCTGCGGTGAAGCACGCCAAGATTATGGCTGTCAGAGTTGCTGAGGTTTTTCAGGAAAGGTAGCAGCTGCTGCCATGTAGTAGTTGCCATGTTTCAGTGAGATTTCAGAGACTTCTACTTTAGTTCTTATTGATTTTCTTTCGCCTCCTATGCAACATAAATGTTTAAACTTTTTTTTCTTACGAAAGAATTTGTGGATTATGTATGATTTAAAGATAATTTGATCAGTAGCTACAGGATTGCAGGTTCACTTAGGCCTCAGAAGCAACTAATATTTAATTTTAACCCACAATGAAACAAACTGTCTTTCTAAATTGTCCAGAGGATATTGATGAAGTTATGTATTGGGAGAGAAGCAGTTAATGTCTACAGAAAATGGACTTGCCTAAAGAATATCATTTTTTTGTATTCGTCAACAAAGTATCTTTTTTGGCCTGTTAGTTTCCATGGTAACCAACTGTTATGCTGGCAGATAGATGGCACTGCTTCTCTCTGCTTCATATTTCAAGTAAAAAAAAAGTCTGCACATATTCTGCAACAACTGGGAAACTTTCTCTCTATTTTGGATAAGAGAAAAAAAAAATTACATCATTCATCTCTCTCAGATTTCTCGCTCTGGAAAATCTAGATCATCTGGGTGAAATTAATTTTTTTGTGTGGTCTCCTACAACGACCGTGTGATTGGTGAGAAATGTGACGTAAGCCGTGCTTGATCCACAAAAGCAGTGACGATTGACGTCATCTTGAGTTGGGCACAGGAGTTTCTGTTAAAGTAAGGTCCCAATCAGAACAATCTTTGTTCTAATTCTTCCTACCTGGAGTGAAGAAACGTCTCCGACCTTCCAGAGTACGTACAGACCACAATTCACCACAGTGTCTGGTTAAGGGTTGAACAGCAGACACTTTATCTTCTGGACAAACTTTTATTTCCCAACCTGCAAGCCTGGTTGGAATCAAAATTCTTGCTGTGGACACAGTCGCAAATGAAAGTCTACAAGTGGCTGTGAATACTTATTTACTGCTGCAGGTAAACATGTAATGCTTGTGTGCTTAGTGGTAAATAACAGTGGTATGGTTGTTTCCAGGAGATCAGCCCTTATACTTGCCCCACTAACTGCTTTGCTGCCCTGCCTACCTCTCCACACACACTGAAATGTGTCTGTTCTCACTCAGCAAGCTTTGTTTGCTATCTCCCTTCTTTCTAATTGTTTTTCATTGATGTCAGAGATTTAATGAGGGGTAGGAATGTTTACAAGGATTTTTTTCCCTCTATTTATAAGGTAAATACAGCGAAAATACCTATAATTTTCTCCTAAATAGTTAAAACAAACCAAAAGTTAAATAGCTCAAGGGCATAAAAACAAATCAAAGTCAGTCAAGTGCAGCAGAACATGTTTCAATAAAAAAAAAAAAGAAAAAAAACTGAATCATGCCACAGTAAACTGAAAACAAGTGTATAGCCAATGCCTATTAATCCCCAATACGTCCCACTTTACCACTTAAATCACAGTCAGCTCAAGCATGTTCTTATAAGTTTGATCAAGAGTATCTACCACTTGAAGAAGGTAAAGTACCATTATGCTTCTAATTTTGAAGAGGATTACTTATCGAAACAATGATCTATTCAAAAAATGCAGCTGTGTATTTAGCATCACAGGCCTGATCCAAAGGTTAACGGAAATCCATGGCAGATTTCTTTTTGTACGAAAAGCCAGAAAATAATTGTAGACAGAGGAAAAACAAGGCTGGACTAAATCTGATGTATTAGATGGAGCAAGTTCACAATTTTGATATAATGCCATAATTTAGGAAAAGGCACACATTTTACTACTGAGGGATTAGCATTGATGTTTAGATGGGAAAACAACTCTGCTCAACAACATCAAGTTATTTCGAAAAAGAAAGAAAGAAGGGTAGGGTCCCTTTTTTTTATTATGTGCATGGGTTTGTGGGAAGTCTCAAAAGTATTTTATGTGTAGCAGTATATTTGATACTGCAATGAATGTTCTATTCCTGGCTTTCATTTTCTTAACAATTCAGTTATTAACTCTTGTGCCTTTTCAATTTTCCTTCAGACATTGCAAGTTCTCTGAGTTGCCAAACCTCAAGAAATGTGCTTCTGGTTTCTCATGCATTAAGAACATTTTGACATCCCAGCTTTTTCCATCATTTCATCGAAAACAAACGGATGTAATCCTTTTTTGTGTGTTCCACAGTATGTCCAACTTCTTTTGAGGGTAAACTTTTGTGAAACAGTGACAGCTGAACCAGAATGGGCTATTTTGACCAAATGCCTGAAGCAAGAAAACTCAAATGACTCTTTTCAAAGTCAAACCTATTCACATAGCTCTGTTGTGTCCACGTTGGAGGACAACTCCGAGTTAGCTCCCGCGTTTTGAAGGAGTAATTCAAAATCAAGCCAAGTTAGGTTTTTTAGAGGTAGGTCTAAGTGAAGTCCCAACTATTCCAGGGCTTGTCCGAGTTGAGGCTTAAACCTTTGAGGAACAGGTCAATGTCAAGACAAATCTCTTAGATCAAAGTGCAAGTCAAGTTGAGTCTTTAAAAGGCAAGTGTAACTCAAGTCTTTAAAGGGTAAATCCAAGACTCAAGTTTAAATTCAAGTCTTAGGACTGAACATTGCGTATCCGTGCCATGTAGTTTGTCAAATACAGAGAAATACTGTAGGTTATGAATTTAAAAAATGATCTAAAAGCCAAATATAGTGCATGGAGATGTAACATCAGTATCACTATCATTTTCATTATCATTTTCAATTTAGAAACAAAACTGTGATTAAATGCTGTGAATTGTGGTAAACAAATCAAACTGTATTTAATTAGCATACAACATACTTTACAGATTAAAAACTAAACAAGCCAATACTCAAATGACTCCATACAAAGAGCTAAAAGTGTTTTCATGATGATGCCAGCTCAATCCCAAAAGAGTAAGAAGTCGAAAGTAAATTATTTTTATTTTGTTTTAACATGATTTTTTTGGTCATTTAATAAATGGTTCAGTGTTAAAGACATCTGGAATCTGCCCGTATCAGTCCTTAGTTTATGCATCATGTGCCAGAAGCCCGTTGAAAGGCTGTTAACACCGTTGTAAACTGTGTGATTGTGAGCGTGAGTGGGAATAAAACAACCAATAGGTATTTTGTTCCATATAACACAGTGGGAGTGTAACCAGTAAACCTTTTGTGGATGTAAAGGCAAGAACTTTGTGTTTTTGTGTTTGTCATGATGCAAAGCACTTTGAAATACCATGCTGCTGAAATGTGCTATACAAATAAAATTTGATTGATTGATTGATCAAACACACCCTGAAACATGAGAACCTGCAGTCAGTGGCTTACTGACTATAAATGTTTACTTAATACTGCTGATATTCAATAAAAACAGAGGAAGTCAAAAGCTGCTGTTTACTCCTTTTCCTGCCAAGAAACATTAGAATCCAAACCTTCTGTGTGTAACATCACCATGACAAATCATGTGTATATACAACACTTGCCCAGAGGGAATTTTTACATTAATATTTATTCATTCGGTCTACACTTTCTGACTTTTACCATTTATTACACATCAGATAAAAACTATTTAAGGCAGTCAAGTGTTAGAACTTGACTGAGGATCAAATTTAGAGTCTTTACCTGAGCAAGTCTAAGTCAAGTCTAGAGTCTCTGTTTTTTGCAACGTGGGTGTAAGTCACCGACATAAGTCACCATCTTCATTTCGTACGTACCCGGCTATCCTCTTGAGCCTCCCACTCCGGAGAGAAGCTGTGGACTTGAGTTCCAGGTGTGCAATTGGAGAACTGGAAGAGGCTGGCAAACATGCGGTGGTTCTCTGGAGTGTCGGGGAAGATGGGGTCCTGGAAATTAACTCCGTGCGGAATAATGTTGTAGTTTTCATCCATCCTAGATGGCAAAAAGAGCACAAATATGCTTAATAAAGAAAAAAACAAAACAAAGCAAAGCAAAATGTTTGCATGTCTGACTAAATCCAGATGAAAACACACGTCAATATGAATTTATTTGTGTAGCGCGTTCAAAAAACAACAGATGGCGACCAAAGTGCAGTACAACTCAATAAAATTAAGTAACGTGACAATAACCGGGGAGCACACACATGCAGGAAAGAAAAAGAAAAAAAAAAAACTATGATCAAGAGTGTTGATCATAAGTATGAAAGTTCTCACAAGTAACCTGCCAATTCATTGCATAGATATACCTGTTAGCGTTTAAAAAATGGGGGAAGAAAACATAACTATGCAATTTGCTGGCAGACTTTGATTTAATGTTATAAAACCCAGAGAAGCGTGTGGATGACTCAACCAGTAAATTACAAGGTGAGAGGGATTTATGAAGTGTGTTTCATATCTTCAGGAAGTTTTGTGTTATCCATCTGGATTTCATTTCAAGGCCCTCGGGGATCGTCCTCTGCCTAGCAGTCCCTATCAGAGGCTGAGCCGTTAGCATGTTGAAGTGGCAAGGGAGAGCTCATGTTTTTCTTCAGCAGATGATGTCAAAGGTTAGATGTAATCACGGGAACTGAAAGTATTTGGAATTGCAGATTGAGGGGAGACAAACCTAAGGACGGCAGAAAACAAAAAAAAAGAAAAAAAGTGAACTACCAGAACATCGGGTACAGTGCATATCGATCATTTTTAGCATCAATGCGATGAAGTTTTCTTTAACAGAGAAAGTAGAACTCCAGAGAGAGCAAAAAGTGGGACAAATAATTTTCAGCAAACGTATGGCTTTAGCAGCACTCTCAGTCTATTTTTATGGATCCTGAGGGATGTCAGTCGATGACTTTTTTCAGTGTCAGGCTGTGATTTATCCTGTCTAGGGAGCATGTAGTCATGATTGACTGGAGAAGCTATTTTTGTTCAGGAAGATGTTTTGGTGGAGAGGAAAACAAATGTCCCCTGTGGACTTGGTAACAGCTCTTCTGTAAATAACTGTTGCTAAGCAGCCTCAAAAAAGCTGATTCAAAAAGGAATTTGTAATGAGTTTATGGTGAAGCCACACCTCAAGACACCAAGCATCGAAAGATGTATCTACTTTATTTTAAATAATTCATATTTGAAATAAAGCTTATCCAAAGTTTACATTTCTGCTGCAAATTTTATGTATTTAAGCCTAAAATGAAATGAAATCTGGTGAAAGTAGTCAGCCTTAAAAAGTAGGAACCTTACTTCCTTCTGCTGCTGACTGGATTTTGTTGGAGACCCGTAAAAAGTAGAGGATAATTACGAAGTTAAAGTTAAAATGATACATGGGTCACAATTTTTTCTAACAAATAAAAAACCTAAAAGTACAGCATACGTTTGTGTTCAGCTGAACCAAATTTGGCTGCAATTATCAGCAGAAAATCATTTTGAGTATAGGTATCTTCCACCTTAAGTTTAGATAGTAAAACTTCCATTTTTTTAAAATTCAAATTCAAAAATACTTTATTGATCTCAAAGGGAAATTCTTGCAACTGGTATTAATTCAGATTCTTCAGAGAGTTATTGTAGATGGCTGTTGGCACGAAAGATCTCTTGTAGAGTTCTGTATTACGGAAAGTCTGAAGAAGGCTATGGCTGAAGACGATCCTTTTTTCACAAGAAAGTCTCATGAAGAGGATGGTCAGGGTTGACCATTGTTTTCTTGATTTTTATGAAGTATCCTTCTTTGCATCTTTTCCTGAGGTTATATCTCCCAAAAGAGTCCATTGGTCACACTGAATTTTATTTAAGGGTGTCAGAGTAAATGGGTCTCAAACAGTAAGATATATAAATTTCCTTCTGTTTCACAATTACCCACTGCTTTGTGTTATTCGCAATAAAATACGTTAAAGTTTGTGTAACTTGGCCACAAGGCACACTAATGACAACCTTTTTAGAATGCACATCTAATAAAAGATGTGCATTCTCCATGCAGTAGAAGTATTTACCATTCTCAGGGTCAGAGAACCTCCAAACTCAATGGCAGCAATTGAACACATGTTTTGGGTCTTATTTTTTTTTAGTTATTTGTGCATATGTCAGAAGTTTTGAGAAAAGGTTAAATGAATTGCAGAATTTCTTAAGAAACAAAACTGAACACATCAGTGAGAGGGTGCAACTGGGTCATGCATGTCAAATTAGGACAGCAAGACTGCACACTCAAAGTGTTGGAGGCAAACTGCTCCAAACATAACAAATGACGTAGCCTTTCAAACATATGTGGAATAATGCAAAAGGGAAATGAACTCCCTCCCAAAAAAAAAAAAAAATAAAAAAATGTAATAAATCTTCATTAGACTCCTTTGGGTACAATAACAATTCACCCCAGATGCATGCATGGCGGTAATTCATTAATAACTCAATAGGGCCCATGAATAGAGGATGCATACACTGGTCACCTTAGGAAGAAGTAGTAGTTGTTGTTTTCGGTGACGCTGTAGGAGAAGCAAGGCAAGTATCCCAGGCCACTGACGTTGAACCTGGAGCCAGCGGGGACCTCCAGCATGCTGCCCCAGGACTGGTCGCACAGCAGCTCGATCTCTGCGGAGAAGAGCAGGTCGGTGTCGTGCTGCCACGGCAGGTAGTTATACACGCTGTAGGACTCTTTGTGCAGAGCCAGCACCTTGGCAAAGACGATGATCTCCGCCAGCTCGGCGCGGCACGCTTCCGTCTGCGGTCTCCAGTCGTGGGGCAGCTGACAGCCCCAGCTCCCATCGGCGCCGCCAGCTGCCAAAACAAACCCCAGAACAATCCACATGATGCGAAGGAGAGGACACATCTGTGGCTCCGCTGTGCGCATAAAGGCGCACGAGTTTCGGGGTGGATGCAATTAAGAAGCGGGGCGGGGGGGGGGGCGCAAAAGAAAAAAAGAAAAAAAAAGAAGGTGTTTCACATGTGTTTTCAGTTATGCAAAAATAATGTTGCAGAATTTTTGCAAGATGAAGAAGCCCCGAAGATCGCTCCAGTCAGGGAGATCCTGCTAACTTGTCCGAACAGAGCTGCAGCCGAACCACGCCACCAGCATCCTCTGCACGAAACTGCCTCTTGACCTCTGAGATAAGGCGAGAAGCAGCAAGGGAAATAAGTTTGTGCGAACCCATTTAATCAAAGTTTCTCTAAATTGCTACGCAATAAAAAGAGCCTCTGCTATTCCTAATAGTTTGACGGTATGTTAAAGATAACTCATTTCAACAAATCCTTAGAAAAGTTTAAAGATTAAACAATTAAACTGATAAGATGTCACTGGCGCCCTCTGATGGACATCTTGGAGATCGACAGTGTTTGGGTTCATTTCTTTCAGTTTTGAATGAAAAACTAAAGTTTTCATAATAATGACAATACTTTACCATACTTAGCTGTTTTATTCATAGAACTACTCAACTTTACAAAGTGTTTGAACTCAACTCCATTTTACGTTCTTATTTAATTGTATAGTTTTTGTGTGCTTAGCCATTATTTTCTGCTTTACAGCCTGTGTTTCCTGTCACTTCATTTTGGTCTCTTTGAAAAAAGCTCTATAATAAAGACATGGTTAATTCATTGCTTCTTTGGAAATAACAAGATCAGGTTCATGTACATGAGAAACTGATTGTAGATTACGTAAACATATATTTACTTTCCTATTTTTAACAATGCTCTTTTGTTGTACAGAATTACAAGGAAGGTTGATGCCAGTCAATAAAAAAAAATGACAAATGTTCTCACAGTTAAACAGGGGCAAAAGTAGTTTTAAATTTTTGGCAATACTATGACAAAAGTGTATATGGAGTGGAGTTTATTTATTTCAATGTCATCTGTGAATGTTAGCTCCTCATTTTCAACAGTGGAAAACGGTTATAATTTGGAGAAAGTCTCATAAACAGCAATATTTCCACTAATTAAGAGACGACAATATTAGATAGAGGAAAAGCCTCTCACACTCTGCACAAAGCCAGATTCTGCCAGAGAGCAAAAATACTATTTTTTTTTAAATCTAGTATTTAAGAAAACATTTTTATTTTGAAAAAATATTAGACAATTGATTCAATTTAACATAATTATTGTGGTAAAAGCGAGTTTGTTAAAAATTTAATGAAACATATTTCCCATGTTTGATGATACAGGCTCGTGCAGAAAGGGGATTAGAGGGGGCTTGAGCCCCTAATCCTTCATGCCCCAGGGCCCCTTTTTGAGACTTTTTTTTTCTTCAAAAAGTGTTTTTTTTTCTTTTTTCTTTTTTCTTTTAAATCTGTGTGTCAGGAGGCCTGCTTGTGCCCCTAAACACAGAAAAGTTTCGGCTGCAGAGAAAACTTCTGACTGTAATTTTATCAGGCTGCTCCAATCCTGAGTTGGTCCCACCGACTGACATAAAAAATGTCTGTCTTTATATCAAATATTCCCTTTCATTATTTCCCTAATCAAACTGTACTACGACTGTCACTGAATTAAGTCAGTGCAGTCCACTTTTATAACAGGCAGCATGGTGCAAATAGTCTTTCATTTCCTTGCACAGCCCTCAAAATAATAATAATAATAAAAAACCTTTCGGACACTGAAATGAATGCATTAGTTCAAGAAAAGTATTTCAAATACGTGCTATTAAGTAACTAGTGAATCCTTTTGCTGTGAACCAGGAGATTTAAGATATTTGGAATACCTGGTGTGGTATTAAGCATGGATTGCATTATGGATAGCTGAATTATCCATGCATTTGGAGGAAGACTTTTTCAATTATGAATACCACCATGAGAAGTTGTGCTATTAAATGACAAATCAGCCTGACATACAAACTCTCTTTTGGGAGAAGAAGATCGAGAGGGGAGAGAAGAAGAAGAAGAAGAAAAAAGAGCTGATCCGGGTCACGTGACTGGGAAAAGCATCCTTTTGGTCCATTTTGGATGTTCCCAAGGATCTCCCGAGTAACCTAGGAAAATGACCAAACTTCAGTTTCTGAACGTCTTCTTGACTGAGCGTCTTATGCTGGCCGCACAGGAGATTTACAAGTCTGTGGAGGACACGATTTTGGAGTATCAAGAGGAGATCGCGATCCGGGAGCGGGAGAACGACCATCTGAGACGGAGGCTCCGAGACGCAGGGATAGAGATATGGCCAGGTTAGCTACTTTAAGGAGCTAACGGGGGAACCGTTAGCGTCGTCGCCACCAACTCTTGCTAAAGCTAGTTATTCAGACTGGGGTTGGGGGACAGTATCGGGAACAATAGAGTATTATTATTAATAGAGTATCCCTGCTGAACTGTTGTGGAAATATCAGCTTTATTAGCCGCTGTTGAGAAGCGGCTAACATGTTAGCGACCTTTGTTCGTTAGCCAGTCAGCTAGCTAGCAGACATCCAGTTGAGACCTGACCGAGGGTAGCTCAACTCATCCTTTGCACTTTGACACTTTATTTTAAATAACCCTGCACACAGCAACTGATAGCAGCTAGAAAAATGTTTTGAGACCTTCATTAGGTCTTTTTGTTTGGAACATAACATTACATGCATCAATAGAAATTATTAGCTGTGTCTTTATTTCTTTTTTTGTTTGTTGTTTTCATGTGTTTGCTCACTGAGCTGTATAGGACATGGTAATAAAAACATCACAAATAGAAACCACAACAAAGAATATTCAGGCTTCAAACAAAAAGATACTAAGATTTTTTTTATTTTTATCTAAAGAAACTTTATGCTTTTTAAAAGTAGGGATTATTACAAGACAAATACAAAAATGGGATTGATTTTGTAATGCTTCCATTTTCTGTTGGATTTAAAACTAGAATCTATCAAGGACAGGATATATACTGTATGTTTACTTTCAATATTTGTTGATTTCAACTTCTAAGAAAGACAAATAACAGAATAGTTGTTTTTTTAACCTTCTGAGGAAGAAGAAGAAATAAAGGATTGACTTAATGGTGTTTTCGGTTAATAAAACTATGTTTCTAAAACAGACCTGTTGATGCATCACTTAAAATCTACAAATGCAATTAAATCTTCAAGGTTACGGGAAAAGCACTGTGCTTTCTCAAGGTTACAAAAAGCAGACTTTACCTGCTTTTTGCCACATTGTAGTGTTTTAAATCATTAAACCAATTTCAGTTCCAAAGATGGCCAACCAGTTATTTGCAAACTAACTGGTTGGACCACCAATGGAAATAAGAAGTGCCCACAAGTCTTTGTGCTAACTGACTATACTGTTATATTGCTGTGGAGGCTTTTATTCTGACTGGTTTCTCTCGATACTTTGAAATTAATTGAAAGTCTCTTTGAATTAACTTCCCTTGCCTCCATGTGACATATTCTTGGTTGCATGACGTTTCTTTTCATCCTTTCCACTTTTTGCCTCTTTCCTTTCAGATCGCTCGTCCATGGCGCTTTTGGAGGAAGAGGACAGTGAGCATCCCCGCCGAGAGTGGAGTCCAAGTATGGGACATCAAGAGCGTATTCCCATTCAGATCAAAGACAAACGAGACATGCGGCCCAATCAGGGAGAAGACCAGCTTCGAGGACATGGCTCCTGCAGCACAGCGGAAAACATGTTCACCCCCCCACGTGTAGCGAACGAGTACCCTCAGGAGGGTCCCCACACATCCAGCCTTCCTCAGACTCAGGGTGTGGAGAACAGGGAGAGAGATCCTGCATCTCGCAACGCATCGAGGCACGTGAAGGGCGAGAGCGGTGGCTGTCACAGAGGTGCCGCATCATCCAGCAGCGGTGCCCAGCCTCTTGCACCAGTCAACCCAAACTGCTCAAATGAGAACAACATCGACATTATTGGTGTTGAGAACGGTGGACAGATGGGCAGCGCCAAAGGAGCGGTGACCGGCCCTAACCGAGGACAAACCCCTCTCATGAGGAACCAAGGGGCCAATGCCATGGAATGCCCCCATCAAAAATCTCCCTTGCAGGGCCACATGTCGTCGTTCTGTTGCAAAGTCTGCGGCGAGGCATTCAGTCACATCGGACACCTTCACGTCCACGTGCAAGTGCACACTCGAGAAAAGCCTTACCGCTGCGGGGTGTGCGGAAAATGCTGCAGCTCCTCCGGCAGACTTCAGGAGCACCAGCGGAGCCACACGGGAGAAAAACCCTTTCGCTGCCAAATTTGTGGGAAGGGCTTCACTCAGATGGCTCATCTGAAGGTCCACATGAGGATCCACACCGGAGAGAAGCCGTACAGCTGCCCCGTGTGCGGCAAGTGCTTTAGCCGCTCTGACAAAATCAAAAGGCACCTTCAGACACACAGTCGGGAGGGGACCTACTTCTCGGGGCAGTAATGGAAGGGGTTCAGTTTGGGAGTCGTCGTCGTTGTTGTTGTGGGAAAGTTTTCAGTATAAAGCTACAATTGCTGCCACTGACGAGGCATTTCTTCCTACTTCTAAGGACGTAGAAGTTCTGCTTCTGTAAAGAACACTTTTTAACCAAACCTGTAATTTCTCACTTCCTTTATATAGTTTGTATTAGCCAGTTTAGTACGTTCTTTACAGTGTTTTGTATTTATCATTACGTATTATTAAAGTAGACACAATTTGAATTATTAGCTGGACTTTTCACGATTATGTAGTGTTTTTCCAGCCTTATGATTAGCATGGAGTCTTCCGCATAAGCCTTGGAATGGTGATGTTTCAAGGACGATCAGCACATTCAGTTTATCACCAGGTAGTCACTGTGTAGCTGCAGTCTACACATTTTCTTTGTGGTCATTCTTTTTGTTGGTTTTAGGATTAAGAGTAAGCACAATTCTTAGTAATTAAAAAAAAAAAAAAAGTGTGTATCATGAAGCAATATCAGTAACTTAGGAAGTTATGTTGAACGTAACGCCACAGTATTCAGTGTCATTTTCTCAGTTGGACTCGGTTTGGTTCATTGTCACACAGAAAGCAGACCAAACAACTTTATGCAGCAGCTAGTGAGGCGCTAACACAAGAAGCTGCATGTGTGTATGGCAAACCACTTTACATTCAATGAAAAACCTAATGTCTCTTTAGTGCTGTTGTATTCTTACAGAGCAAATCACTGCCATCTCACAGGATCAGTGTCAAATCTGACGTGAGACTTCACCTATAAAATAATGTGATATTGTGCAGAATGCCTATTATTTTAGGAGTGTAGGTTTGCTTTTTCTTTCTTTCATAACATCTGCCGCGGTATCTTAGGTTGCAGATGCACAAATGAAGTTGAACCATACAGTATTGACAGAACCACTTATCTAGTAGTGCTAAGCGGGTAAAAGCTTATGCGCACCAGTGTTTCCACAATGTGTGAAGTTTTTGGTTTTTATATTTACTTTTTCATTTTCACGTGGAAGCTGGATTGTCATAAAATAAAAGTACTTTCTACTTACATTTCTGCGCCATCGTTTTCCGTCACAGAATTAAGGCTGCATTTATATCAGGAGGTTGCATTATTGTGTGACACGTCGTTATAAAAACAATTACATTTGTTTTTGTTTGATGCCGGAGTAAGCACAAACTGATTTGTACTGCAGAATTTAGCTAAAAGATGAACCAACCCAGACTTGGACATGAGCGAAGGTTGTTACCAGCAGAGCACACCAGAGGCTTGTCGGTCGCTTATCTCTGCCTTTGTGTCACAAATTGATAAATAGTTGCTAGTTTTTCACAACTGGCCAGTAGCTCATCACATGCTGTCTTCCTAGGGGGATCTTAGCTCCCCAGCACATACCTTGTACAGTGTTTTACCAATTAAATGTTATTTTCAAATAAAGTAATACCTGATCATCTGCTGTGAGTATCTTGCATTATTTTAAATCAGAAACAAAGATAAAATTGGTGCTCTAATTGCTGGTTTGAAGACTTCTGAAGACACTTGATTGTGGATTTGTTGTACATGGATTGCAATAAAGGCGACTGACTACAAAATAGTCAAATAGAAAAATAAATGGACTTCTACTACACAGTTGGCATTGCTTTCTGACGGTCTGCCAGATAAAATCATTGTAAGACACTTTGTCCACTTGTGGTCTCTGTGACAAAAACATGAAAAAGTTAAATCAACATGAATATTTTCTAAGCCATGGGAAGGCCTTTTTTTACCATGCAGTATATAATCATCACTATTGCTCCTATTCAGCTTTTCCTAACACAAGACAAAAAGGTGCTGCAGTAAAGAACAACAGTTAATTTCGTCATATTCAATATATATCTGCAAAAGTCCTCAGCTACTCTGAGTGTTTTAGTGAAACCGATTTGCTGCAGATGATTATGCAGTAGCATGTTTGTGACTCTTGGGGGCACACTTACCACTTTAAGAACGCTTGACAGCAATTTTTCAAAGTAAAAACAACAAAAAAGACATGAACTGTGATAAAATCATGAGTAAGTATTACTGATATCCATGGCTTCTTTTACACAATGCCAAAGCTATCAGCTGCCATTTGAAAAGAGACTCGATGCATATCTCAATTGGGAATAAATACCCTTTCTTGTGATGTTTGTTAAAGTCAGAATAACACTCCACCTGGTTTCAACACTGCAGACATGTCTGCAGCCACTGGAAATACAAGGGCATTGTTCTGAACGCTGGTCCCCACTAAAACGCCACGTCTTGTAAAGGTGCCAGCAGGAGACAGATTGGGAACACAGCAGTAAGGACACAGCACCAGGAGGTAGAGGGACACTAAGTTACAGTGATTTCTTACGTCATATTGGCTCACGATGACTCCCTGAGCAATAGCAACACACATTGGAGTTGGATTATTGTATTTGTTAATGAGCATCTCTTTTCCACTAAATATATGTAAGACTTAAAATATGGTGAATATTCAGACAATTACTATTTTTATTTATATGTTTGATTGTAATGGTAAAAATACCATGAGAACCTGTGTTCTCATGGTAAGACATTTCAGATGAGAAATGTCTTACTGAAGATATTGAATGCAGATCAAATGATTGTTTTGTTTTACTGAATGTGAGTAATCCAGTGGTGGCTGCAAGTCATTGCTGTTTAGGCTGTTTGCATTTCAGCAGAGTTCTTGTGTTTAGTTTTCAAACTGAATTGCATCTGCAAGCGAACCAAATACATATCAGAAGAAAATCACAACTCTTATTTAAATATGCGAGCAGCCAAGTTGGTATTTGAATTCATTATTCAATAGCCACAATTAATACTTTTCAAATTTCTCCAGAAAGTGCTCTCACAGACTCACTGACAGCATCCCTCTGTCAGACAAATCAAGTAGCTGAAACTCTGGATGTGTTTAAAGCTACAACTTTCCCCAATCCTAATTACTGGGCACAAAAACCTTCTGCTAATGATCCCAAACTGTGCAAGGACACCATAGGTGGGAGCAGCTAAGCAGGGGCGAGGTAATAACACAAGAATTATGTTAGGTAATGGAAGGAGATGCATTTTTGACCAATGGATTCCCTGTTTGATAGGTTTACAGGAGAAGAGTGTCCCTTCAGTTTTGCAGGAAACGTTTTGGTATAAAATCATTTATACTTTGCATGTTGAAGAGAATAATGATTTTACAGAAGGTGGGTGCATAAACAAATAACTGAAACAAAAGCCAATATACTAGACAGTACACTGAAGTTGTACTTGTGCATGAAAAAAAATGGCAGCGAACTGAAGCTTCACAAAGTCCAGGCAGAACAACAGCTAATTGCAGCGAGACTCTGGTGTCTTGTTCCTTATTTCGTCACCATTATTTTGAGAGTAAAGCTGCTCTTAGTCCAACCAAGTTTAAGTTCACACCAGCATCCTAATCAGAGATTACTGATTGAATGACTTGGTTGAAGAAGGAGAGTATTTAAACAGGGAATGATTTTACAAATCCAGCCAAGCAAGAAACAAACTCTGCTTTCCAAAACAAGCCACAATTTAGAGAGTGTACGAGACAGATATTGATACTGATAGAGAAATATGTGTTTCTATGCATTGTGCAGAGATATATTTTGTATAAATATTAATACTGATATTGAAATGTGTATTTTACCAAGGAGACTGAATATATTGGTGGATAAACAACATTACAATGTACTGTTTTCCTGCTGATGTCAGAGGTCATGCTAACTAGCCTGTGTATTCATTTCAAGCTCTGTTGTAGAGAGTAGAGAATAGCAGTGAGTAAGGGGGAGGGGGTAAGCAGCCTGTACACAAGGATGACTGGCATCGCTGAAACCCTCCTCCTGGCTCTCATTGGTTGTTTCTGACCAAATTGTGTATTTCTGAAGATAGCAGCAGGATCAGGGAGGAGGATTTTTTCACAGATTGTTTGTCTCATGTTGTTCTGTGAGGACATAGCGGCAGTTTTAACAAATATATAAAAAACATGTTTTTCTTCAATTAAAGTTACTTCCTGCAGTCTTAAGGGCTATCACACAACCAAACCCACACAGCACACTCTCACACACAGGAACAGGATTGCCTTGCCGCAGATCCCATGTCGTGCAGCTTCTGTTATGCTTTTCTTTGACCGATCGATTTCCCCTCAGCCACTAGTAGGATTACGTGTGTGGTCGTGAGATCCCACTTCTATCCCACTATGTCTCTGCCTCTGGAGGACAGTGGTTGTGAAAGCACATATTGCTTTCCTACAGGAGCTTAAGTAATAGGAAAGGTAATAAAAAGCGTAGCTGTTGGACCAATCATCTCTCAGACTGTAAGAAAGCCAGTCATTTGCAGTGGGTGTTCCAAGGACCTTCTGGGAACACTGAAGGATGCTGGTGTACTAGACTGAAATAGATGATTATTTTGCAGCAAAGAACAAAAAAAAACAAAAAAAAACCCAACCTTCTCACTGAAAAGTAAATCTTGTCATAAAAGATCACATATACTGGAAATATAGAATGTGTTTATGTTTAAGGCTGAGTCAAATTAGGTTTCCTTAAAAGTCTAGAAAATATGCAATGTTATATGTAAAAGGATAGGAAAAAAATTATTAGTGTGCATCTAACAAATTATCAGTAAAATACTTGGCTTATATAATAATATATAAGCCTGTCATTTGAATCTGGATACAGGATCTCTTCTGCAACAATGAACAACAATCTTATAAGGTCAGACTTGACATTTCGGGCTCCCTTTGACAATGCCCCGAAGCAACATTAATGGAGAGACACGTACTGTTGATGGTGATTATGCTCATCAGTGAATCCCAGACAGCAAAATTTCCTCTGAACAGATGACACAAATACTGGGCTGCTACACCTGAAGAACTATTTGATGTTCTAATCACGATGTAAGTTACACATTAACCACACACACACATTACATACAGACTGGCCTTTACAAACAATCCACATCGGAATATGCTGTTTACCTACAAATGTGAGTGCAGGAATCAATATAGATGTATTTGACTCTCTAAGTCTGATGAAATTTGGGTCTTGAAAGGACAAGCAAAAGGACATGGACAATATTGGAAAAGCATGTGTACGGACAATAGTCAGTTTTTTATACAGATTCTAGGATTTGCCAAACAATGTGAGGGATTTAGAAAAAAAAAAATCTAAACCTAACTCAGGAAAGATGTGGTTTTACAGAAAGTTGCTTGTAGAACGCTACTTTATTTAAAGTAGTATTTAAATCTCCAGAGTTTGACACACAGTTATATTCCCAAAGCTGCTGTTTTCTGCTGTTCATGTTTTAATTTCATCTTTATCCTTGTCGTTTTTATGATGCGTCAGTGTGATCAGAGAAATAAGTGGCCGGGATGCTTTTTATGGAGACATTTCTGTAGCGTCTTCACTTCATCTTTAGGAGCATCAAAGTATTTGAGGTGAAACAATGTATAAAGCAGCTTGTGCTCATAAATGACTGCAGCATCAGTTCTGTAAGCACTGCTGTGTATAACCACAAATGTGTTGTGAGTAATGAATTGATGCAAAATGCAAAAACCGATCTTGAGTTCAAATAGAAAAAGCAAATTTCTGATTTATCTTAACTCTGTTCTTGCCTCCTGTTAGATTTTTAAACGTATGATTACTTGATTGCCACCTCACCTCCAGAACATCTTACCGTCTCCTGCAGCCTCACGTTCTCTTGGCCTTGTCATCCTATTTCATAATAGGATGACAAGGCCTTTTTGCAAAGCTGATGGCTGCTTCAGTGCTCATACGTAGTCTGAATCCATAAATCTCCAGGGTTTTATGCAGTTACATTTCTAGGCCTTCACGTGACTGTCTGTAGGCTTTTCATTTTGTTGGCGGTGATTGGCGATAAGTGAGAAAATAAATTGCTTTGTTTTAGGATGCTCTGGGGAAAGGCAAACCATCACCTAGAGGCAAAGAGTTTGATATGATGTTGAAGAAAATAACAGCAGGCCTTCTTTGAAAATACTTCAGATGCAACCGCCCTTATAAGCAACAGGATTTCACCTTTCTCGCTTCTCCCTGCTAAAGGCAGACTTGGAAATCTAGCCACAACCACAGCACTTTCATTCCTCTTTGGTGATTAATATTCATTCTGATAGCATACGTTCCGTGTTCACAGTAAATATGCCCAAAAGCAACGGGAAAAAAATAATTAGGCTTAAATGGAAATATGCATAAATCTATATATTTTATTGTTTTGTCATACGGCTGACCTCCCAGGTTGCCCTGTTTCAAAATGAAACACTAAAACCAGAGCAACACTTGCAACTAAATCTAGAGAAACTCATCCATGTGTTTCTCTTTAGTACAACTTCCAGAAAACTGCAAAACAGCTGAAACACTGAGTTTCTTTAAAACACCACTGAAAATCCACCTAAATTGACTTTGAATCATAATAAGTGGAAAATTTATCAACATATTCGGCATGCTTTAATGATGTTCTGGCACTCATCAAAATGTAATGTTTGTCACTGGTTTCTCAGTTATTGGCTGCATGTTTTTCATCACTTTTTTTTTTGTGGTTTTAATGACTTAAAGTGCTTTGAATTGATTTAAGTCTGTTCAAACGTAAAGCAGAAATGTCTTGAAAATGTGCAAATGAACTTGATTTATCAATTAAATATAGCAGCTTTACAAAACAAAACAAAACAAAAAACAACTGAACTATAACTATGCCACACAAAAAGCATAGTAGCATTACAATTGACAATACTAACATCTAATTCTAACCCAGCTTAATTCCTACCTTCACTTAGATCAAATTTGTTCTGCAACTAAAACAAACTACTTTCCTTCACCATCAATTTCTTCCAAGTATTTCATCAGCCTTAGAAGTGCTGCTAACTCATCAAAGACTCCTAGATCTGCTTCATGCTGCTGCTCACTCACTGTTCCACAAGTGCACCCCCACTGCTGTTACATAATCATACAATGCAAAGCATGGTGGTCATTGTTTCCAAGAACTTTTTATGGCCTTTCTGCTCCACTGGACGGTTTTAAGTGGGGGACAACACGAGAGAGAGCAACGAGGAGTTTGCGAGGAGCGTACATTAGTCAGAAAGTCTCAAGTCTGGAAAAGCAGTTTTCTTTAAATGTTGAGATCATCAGAGAAAGGGTTTTGTTAAAAACAGTCAAAAGTTTCAAATCGAATATGTGCGTCGCATTCCTGGGGATGTCTTAACAATAACACTCTTAATCTACAGCGTTTATTCATTTGATGTGGTTATTGTTTCACACAATTTCTAGGTCAGATAGTTTCTGTGCATAACTGCTGACAGGTGTCAGAAAGTTTAAAACAGCGTTTTCTTCCTCTGCTGCCGGAAGAATGTCAAACCCTCCACCAGCTACTCTGCTGCGTGGTGTGAAGACAAGAAGGAGGGTGAGGAAACAAATGAAAGAGCGTGAAAACCACAGATTGCTGGGCTCTATGTTTTATGAACCTGATTCTAAGTGAGGTGTTATAGCTGAAGATTTTTACCAACACTTCTGCTCTGTTGAGGCAACCAGGTTTTGAGGGGAGAAAGCTTTTGAGACCACATAATGATCAGGAGTGCCTCATTCGTTCCCTGGGGTCCCTCCGTTGTTTCCACTCGTCTAAATTATTTAGTCTTTTTAAAAAAATCAATAACATTTATTTCTAAACCCATTACATGTTAGTAGCTTAGCTCCAGGAGGAAAGAGAGAGAGAGAGAGAAAAACATTTGTGCCATTATGTTTTAAAATTTTTGGACTGAAACCTTTAAAGCAGCATTTAGAAGACAACAATTATCGTCTTCAAATTAATTATTTTAAATTGTATTTTTATTGCTGTTATTATAGAATTATTAAGTCAGGAAATTAATGTTAGCATTTTATTTTTAGTGTCCTTATAAAGGACAAGGGTCTCTGCTGGTGAAAAATCTTTTAATCAGGCTCAGAAAGTGAGTTTCAGCTAGTTTTACAATGCATGTCTAAACATCATTGCTCGCTTAGAAACTGATTTAAAACAAGCAATACGATCAATCAACTTCATTTAAACATAGAGCTACATGACATAGATAGTCCTTTTTTTACTTGTCTCTGTCAAACAATCATCTCGCATCATTATCTCACAGAACTGGGTTGTGTGATTTCCAATTGCTTCATTATGTCAGATTCATAGGATGAAATTTGTTCCAAAATTATAAGCAAAGTGGTCAGAAATAGATACCACTCACAAATACTGAAGTGAGAGAAGTTTAACTTATTGCCATGAAGCCTATAATGGAAGATGGAAAACATTTTTGAATTAAATAACATATTACCTTTTGGCTTAATCTATTGTGAATATGTGTTTTATACATTTTAAAGTACAAAATACATATATAAAATATCTCCATTTAAATTATTTTATTAGAATTTCACTCTAATTAGACTTTTGGACATATTTTTTTTCATATTTTAGTACCAATTGACTGAGTGGCAATGAAATTTTCTTATATTGCCTGAATTTATTAGAAAATATGCCATGCCATCAATTTCACTTTCAAACTAGTGACTCATCATCAGCACAGACAGATCAGTGGCTTTGTGTTTTATGAGATTAAATTCACAATGAGTTAATTGCCAAAATATGTGAATGACAGTTGTGTAGATGTTGTAGCTGTGCAAGACACTGAGCTGCAGCAGTTTACCTGTTGCAATGCAGGAGGCTTATTTACCTGAGTGAAACGTGAGACTGAGATGCAAGGCAGATCCCAAACAGTGTGACGGAGGCATAATGATGAGCGTTGTCACGAAGACTGAAAAGTTAATGGGATGTTGTGAGGGAAATAAAGTTTAACATAATCTCAGAAAAAAAAAGTTTCCATTATAGATTAAGATGGCAACAAGTTTGGTACTTCAAAAAAATAAGTCATGCTTATGTGTTTTTTTGTTCTGAGTCATGATGAGCACATTGAGATTTTAGCAGCTGTTTTGCACTGGTTTGTCATTTTTCCTTCATGTTCCTTAAGGACTCATTTGGTATTCAGACAAGGAGTTTTCTGTTAAATTACTTGGGGGGAAAAAAAAAAGAAAAACATTGTTGAATTTTAGACAACTCTATATAGGCTCAGAGCTCCCACTACATTTAGTCCAGGCTGTGACTTTGGATGGGCATCCACGTTGTCAGAGTTAAATCTGTGAGTGTCTCAGTTCGTTTCCTCAGAGACAAGCAGTCAGTCAGAGCTGAGTGTTTCTACATGGACGGTAAACCAAGGCAGTGTTAGAAAAGATATGCTGTGTCACACATACGCAGCTATCCACACTAACAAGATGTCATCTCATTTTCTTCTAAGTGAAATATTATTTTAGCATTAAGAACCTATCAGTATGAATCTGGAATGAATGGCTGATGAATGAAAATGAACTGATTCTTCAGTGTGGCAAAATCTATCTGTGATTAATATTTTACAAACAACAAGAACTTGAAACTTGAAAATCCTCTATTTAAAGATGTGAGTTGAATTAATGTTATGAAGACAATTATGATAATTCTCCACCAAGTAGCTACTTATATTAACTTTTATCAATATTTTTAAACCCTAAAAAGTGGATCAACTTCGGTTCGTTTTGCAGCACTGACACACATCAATGCTGCATTGACTGGATGGCAACACCTCATTATTTTTGTAAATGTGCAGAAGTATTGCTTAGCCTAATGTGGATCAACCTCATGTTTGACTCTTGAATATTTTGCCGACGAGATGAATTCATATTTGTATCATTGTCTTTGTCTCATACTGAAGGTTAATTCAAATCTAAAGGCTTTAATTAGCCCTTAAGGTTAATTAAAGCCAACTTCTGTGACAACTTTCACCCAGATAGTTTTCTTAGCATCAGTTCGAACAAAAAGTCATCTAAAGGCAACATGAACCTATTTCTTTGTTGTGGAAAAAACCAGAGTATGTTTTTTAGATATTTTGCATCCAGTTTTGTCTTTCATCTGGAGATGATTCACAAAGCAGATTGCATGCAGATATAAATACACCCTTCAAGTCTTGCAGTTTTGAGCAATTTGTCCTATAACTACATCACGTTGGGGTTGTTCTCTCTTCACAGACAACACAGCAGGCTCACAAAAGGCAAAAATTAAAATTCTGGAGAAATACAGAAAAATAAGGTTTGCCTTCTGAATAATAATAAAAAAAAGACATTAAACTTAGACAGTTCGTCTGCTTTGAGAAAGGATTTTTCAGAATATTGGGTAAATGTCGGTGGAAGTGAGGAGTGATTATTGAAAATGTGACACTCCTGACCAGTTTTTTTTTTTTTTTTTCATTGCAAGCCAGCAGCACAGCTTGCCATTTTTTTCCTTTTGTATTCGCCCAGCTTTGAGCTGGAGGACGCAGGATAGAAGCAGGACAAGCTTTCAGCAAACAACATCATCAGTGCAGAATCTGAGAAGAGCTACAAAGAGAAATTTTCATAGCAGACTAGTTTAAAATTTTACTTTAGATTGGTAGAATTTTCATCCTCTCATTTCTTGTGGAATCTGTAAAGACAAGTTGAGTTGTGTTTTAATTATTTTTTGTATTTAATTAATTATTTTTTTTGTTTTGTTAAATACAATACATAATATATAACTTTTTCAAGGCTTAATGGCCTTCATTATAGCCTTCATTTGGGTGGTTGGGCCTGAAAGTGAGAGAGGCTGAAGACATGTGGTAAAGGTCATCAGGTCAGGATTCAAACCTGTGATGGAAATGTCAAATGTTTGTGCATTTGTCATGTGCCACCACAACATCCCAGCTGAGCTGTAATTTTGCACAATTGTAAAGATTTTTTTTTGCATGATAAGTTTTTGTAACAATTCAAGGCATTTACGGAAGCAGCTCTAATGTCAAAACTGAACCTCAAAGTTGAAATATAAAATATGCTTTAATTCACCAATCCAAACACAAGATTATTGCTGAATCAATAATCTTCTCTACATGTTCTCTACATGGTACATAAACCCCCACAGTTTTGTCATTTGCTGCAGCAGGACTGCTGTTACAGATACAATGACCTACCTGGGGATAAAGAGACATCATTTTCAGAAGGTTTGCATCACTGCTGTATATTGTCAATGCATCGTAGCAGAATGAAGCAGACACAGAGCTTTCTAATGGTTTGGAAAAATATAACAATCATAACTCCCTATGGGTAAAATGATGTTCTCAGTAGAAAGCTGTGCTGGTTAATGGAAGAGAATCAAAACATTTGGAGGCGAGGACAGTGGGAAAATTCACTATAAACGTTTTTGTTATGCAACAACATTTGCTTCTTAAAACGATATAGAAAAGACAACCTGATGCAGAGAAAAACATGATTTTTCTCTTTTGTTTTTGAAAAGTTTGAATAGAATTAGTTTAATTTTAAAATTCTAGCTGATTTTAGCTTCCTAAGACATTGTCACTTAGGATGTTTAAAATTGTTCACAAATGCAAATGCAGGTGAAATTTGGTATTGCGCCTTTATTTTGATCAAGAAGTTCATATTTAAAAAAAAACTTGCATCTCCAAAAATTGAATCATGTGTCCTTTTCAAAAGTCTGGTGTTTTCTTTCTGTGTGACTTTTAAGCCCATGCCCATTAGTGATTTGTTTCACTGTGGACAATGACATTTGTGTATCAGCTTCAACCAGCATCTTCTGGGTTTGAGTCGCACATTTCCACCCCGAAATAATTTATCTCCAGGACACAGAACCCATTTCTAAGCTGGACATAAGAAATGGCATTTAAACTTGTCTAATTTTGTCCATAGTCTTTTGTCTGCCTTCAAGTGAGCTGTTTTAAATTGACGTATCAGAAGCTGACAATGCCATGATATCACATGGGCTTTCCTAAATGTAATGGAAAAAATTCTCATTATTATGAGATTTAGCAAAGAGAAATGTAAGAGAGGCGCTCTCTTGTTCTGTTAATGCTGTTCTGCTCCATTCCACATACCTCATCTCTTGTGTGTCTGAATCATCACTTGAGCTCGAGAAGAGAATCATGAAGTAACAGGAAGGTTGAACTGTGCAAAGAAAGGGGTGACCAGCAGAGAAGGGAAAGGTTAATTAAAATTGACTGAGAAGTCATGAAAATGAGAACAGGAAGACAACCACCAGGAAATGTTTGTTTACCTAAGCCTGGGTTTTATTCATGTATTGATCAAAATGTGGTTCATGGAGTCATGAGATATTTTTTTTTACACTTCACCGAAATGACAAAACAGAACAAAGAGTTCCCAGAGGTAGATATCAAAGATATTTATTTTCTACAAACTTTAATTAAAAAAACATATGACAAAGAAGTCTCTGTTCCTTCTCAGCAGCAGACACAACAGCCACTTTCTTTCTCAGTACTTCTCACACTGAAACATAGTCAACGCTCCCGCATCCTTCTGAAAACACATTTCGAACGAAACAATACTTTTGCCACGTCTTGGTAATTTAAGAATTGCTGATTTAACAACAGATGTGGGGTTAAGAGCACTGAACACATCTGTTAAAAAACAACTTCCAGTAGCATTTTGCTAAAAGTCATATAGCCATTGCATGTGAATGAATGATCATGTAGATAAACGCTTTTGCAAACATTGTAACCCTTGTAGCTTTGGCTGAAACTTGTTGTGGGGAGGATTCCTTTCTGCAGGACCAAGGAAGATGGTAAGATGGGACTGTGTTGCCACTTAACTCTAGATGGAGCTTTCCTGGGTTTAGTTGTCAGATTTGTGTTGTTTGCTGCCTGTCATTCCTTTCCTTCCTCACCCTGTTTCCTTTACTGACCTTTACTTTTAATAAAGGTCACCAGAACCAAAGACTCCTCAAAACAGAGATGAAGGAAATGCTATTTGCATTTGCAGTAAATAAGAAAAACAAACATGCATGGTTTTTATTTGTATACTTAACTATTTTTGTATACTTAACTATATGCTACTTTGTGTTTATTGATGAAGGAAAATCCCAATTAAAAACGAAATAAATATTGAAGTTAGTGCGGCGAAAATGTCACAAAAAAAAAAAAAATGCTGGCTATGGATGCAGTCCAAGACAAAATACATCAGAAATAGACAATAAATAAACAAATAAAACAAAAACTCTCAAGCTAACTTCATTGAAAAAACCAGAATGGTTTGTTAAAAGTTTTGGGAATTTTTTCTGCTTTCTTGATGCTCTTTCAACTTTTAGACCGTAAAATAAAGTTATAACATTTAAAGAGTTAATGTCAGATGATTTAGAAGATAAATGTATTTAAACAAACATTAGCATTAAGTTTCTGATTGAGTCATGAAGCTTTTGTATCAGGCATTTGATTTGAACAGGTAAAGGTTTGATTGTCTAGAAATAATTTCCCTCTGAGCATGTTAACCAGCCTCAGTTTGTCAGGAACATGTCAGCTGTGTTCACACCTCTCAGCTCCTCTCCTGGTGTGAACAAGAGGTCTTTGGAAGTGTGTCTTTTTTTTCACAGTTTTTTTCACAGAGCCCAGTGGACATGGATGACCTCACCATCAGTCTGCACCATCTCAGCCCTGCAGAGGCATGTAAACAACAATCCAGCTGACGAGTGGAAGTGATAAGATCCTAATGTGGGTTGCGGTTCACTTAGTGTCAAACTTTGCAGCTCAGTGAAAAATGCTTGCATTGAAAACTACTCAATTATTCTCCCAAAATGTATGATTTGGAGTTTGTTTTTTACATTGAGTCTGATTTTGGATCATTTGAGGTTGTTGTTCGGGGTTCAGGTCAGTGGAGTTTTCTGGCCAATCGAGAACAGGAACACTATGGTCATTGAACCAGCTTTTCGAATCTTTGACAGTGCCAAGTCCTACAGGGAAGTAAAATCAGCATCTTTGTTAAGCTTGTCAGCAGAAGGAAACATGAAATGCTCTAGAATTTCCTGGCAAACTGCTGCATTGATTGTGGATTTCAGAAAACACATTGGACACTGCTGGTCAACACCAGCAGACCACATGGTACCTCAAATCATCACTGGACTTCAAGCAACATGGATTCTGTGCCTCCCCTCTCTTCCTCCAGACCCTGGAAAATTGATTTCCAAATTAAATGTAAAACTTTCATCTGCAAACTGGACTCTGGATTATTGCGCAACAGTGCAGCTCCTTTTCTTCTTCGTCCATGTAAGACACCTCTGACGTCGTCTCAGGAGTGGCTTGACAAGGAGAATGTTTGTGTATGTGACTCTTAACACTCTGACTCCTGCTTCAGCCTTGTGAAGCTCCTCCAAATTCTTAAATGGATTTCACTTGACAATCCTCTCAAGAATGGGTTCTCCCTGATGAACACAACACAAAATAGCTTATAATCTCTCAAATGTTTATCATTATATCTCTGATGAAACAGTACTTAGCATACCTGTTGTCTTGGCATTTTTAGATGTACTGCTTTTATCAAACCAGTTCACTTAGAAAATATATATATTTTTAAAAACTCGTGTTTATTTGTTGGCATTTAAACCAAAATTAAGACAGTTTTGTCTTAATTTGTGCTTATATTGCTATTATTATTGGACTGTCTGGTTTTAATTTCATTCTTCATATTTGCCATTGTTGTTATTTGTTCACCCTTGTTGTGTTTAATTGTTCTCATAAACAAATTTGATTGGATCATGATCAGTTAACAGCAACAGAGCCATTATTTGATCTTAATGATAGCTTCAAAATAACTCTTTTTCCGGTGTGAGCCGGCAAGCAAATTTCCCTGCCTGGACTAATTTATGCTCATTCAATCATAGCTAAGCTGTAAAGTTTCTGATTGAATCCTTCGCTGCCATTCACACCCACAGACTAACACATTTTCCCGAGGTTTACCTTGGCTTCCTTCATCTATCATTCCAATAACCCTCCATGCGAATTGCATGGTGTTAGTGGCCGGACGTAATGGATTTGTATTCTGATTGATTTGCAATCTTCTCTGGCCGCACAGCTCTTAATTCCCAGTCTCACTGTAAAAAGGGTTTGCAGTCATGTTTGAAGAAGCTTCAGCTTTTGTTGCACATTGTCCAACAGCAGGACATTTGATCTTCCTGGTCGAACGTGAAAATTAAAAGTAGCGCTTTAAATGAGAGAAATAAAATAGATTGTTTACTGCACCTCAATCTAAAATCCATGACTTGCTCTCTTTGAATTTTAATCTCAGATTTAAGCAGAAAAGGTTGCAGTGTCGAAAGAAAATGTTGCCATGCATTATAATATGCTCATTCATCCACATCACACTAAGCTGGTCAGAGAGCAGCATCTTTTCACTGAGATTCTGCTCAGGCTGCCAGCATATAAATGAACACTGACTCACCGAGTGGCCTTTGACATCAAGCTGCCTCCTAACAGATATTGTTGGATGCAAAGCTTGTTTTCAATTTAATTTTACTTGACAACAACCTCTTGCTAATTTTCAGGGTGCAAGATGTCCTGCACTTCTTTAATTCTCGATCGGCGCAATCTGAGCTGTAAGCTTCAAAACAGATCATTTTCTCTGTTCAGACCCATTTGACACGTTTTTACTGTCCCAAATACACCACCTGTTGTTCCGGGCTTAAAAAGCACATGCCAGTACCAGCTCGGTTAACCCACCATGTGTTGTTGTGTGCTGGGTGCAATCAGTGCTTGAGGCTGCAAAATAAAACAATATAATGTGTAGACCTGAACATAAATGAGAGGAAAAACTTATTATTTTTTTTTTTTTAGAGATTTTACAAGTCAAACTCTGAGGGGAAGAAAATGTGTTTGCAATGACTCCCCCAGCATCAGCTGTCCGACGTGGAGTCAAAACACATACCTTCACTCGAGACACATTTCTTCACTCAATCCGTGAATTATTATTCTGATAAGGATATGGAATTTGTAAATACTTCTTGTGTCAAGAGAGTTAAGTTACGTAAATCAATAAGAAACCTATTTGCCAGACCAAAATATTATTGCTTTATGCACACAACCTTTTGCTCTTAAGGCAGTGGGTTTTTTTTTTTTAAAATCTTAATACCAGATTTCAAAGTAACCTTTCTTGTTTAATGCTATTGTTGACTCAGGTAAGACATCTACAAGGAGATGTTTGTAATATTTTTGCTTGAACGGGAGTCGTGTCTCCTGGCTACATTTCATGAGTTGTTCATGTATTTTTACCTATTAAGGCAAACAAAAAATTTAAATGAATACAGTAAGAGTTATTAAAGACATATTAAGTATTATGTAAAACAAAGATTGCTCTTTGCTCTTGGGGGTTCTTTTAAATATCAGGTGGAGAGGGAAAAATAAAAACCAAAAAACAAATTCATTTTAAGGAATCAACCCAACACTAACCTTTAAAATGGACAACATGAAACTTTTAAATTGTAAATCTGCCATACAGATTAAAAATCAAAAGACCTTCCTTCAAACTGCTGAATGTCAAACTTTTTGACAAACAGGAACACAGTCTGAGCCTGGGATTTACTGACGCTGACTCTTTACCTTTGATTGCATGGCCCTGGTAATCATTATGTCTGTAAATGACATCACAAGAAATGAATTGATTATTGATAGGCAGGATATGTCGTGCAGCTACACAGCCTGCTGGACTGGTCTCAGACAAGCAATGGACAATAATAAGGAGGGGGTTCTTGATCCTAGGAGCTAAAGAGAGGACGTTCATATCACTGTCCAATGAGAACTTTTTTTTATGCCCCTGTGGTGTCGGTCTTGTGTAATCAAGATCTGTGAGGTTGACTAACAAACTGCTGCAAACAGGCCATCTCACTTCTCCTTTAACTCAACAGAATCAAGAAGATGTTTTTCTCTAACCAAGTAAAAAAAAAAAAAAAGACACCAAAAATGAACATAACCTGCAATTTAATATTTTTCTCACATGCAATTTTTGCTATAAGCCTTCACTCACACACGGTCACTAACTTCAAGGTTTCCAATCGTCTCTTCATCCTCGTTTTAATCCCACACGGTGCAGTGACCTGCCTCCTGCTCCTCATCTGTGAAAATTGAGGGGAGAATGAAGTCACAGAGGATAAGATAGTAATTTAAAAACCCCTTCAAGTGATGAGAAAAAAACAGGGATGTTTTAAACATAATGTAAATAACATGTTTTCTCAGACCGTGTGAAAAAACCCCTGACCTTATGAGGCGACTTTGGTGTGAAATTTCGGAACATAATTCTGTAGTTCTGTGGCTCTGTGGGCAGCCAGTTCATGCTTTGTGAAACTAGACATTGTAAATGTAACAGTACTTGTTAATTGTTTTTGATATGGCTGATTAGTCACTAATGGACTTGCTGAATCACAGTCTACAACTGATGTGAAGTCACTTCCACAGTACACTGTGTGCTTTTTATTTTATTCGAAAATTGACGGAGCTGTGTGTGAGCTAATATTTGTATTTTCCACTTTTGGTATTTTCCCACAGGGGCTAGCCAAGATAAAATCACAGACATAACGAGTAGAATTCCAGATCCTGGACAAAACGGAGAGGATGATGTGTTCCCTCAGAATATCTGAAGATCTGACGAAGGCATAGCTCCAAAATATTAGCTTACGCCATGAAAAGTTGGATAATTACCACTGACGAGTAGAAAATACATTTCAATGAGACTTTAAATTAATTTAACCATTTATGGACATCAGATGTGAGAAATATGAAACTGTTGTGTAAATACTTTCTAAACATTTTCCGAAAACACATCACAGACTAGTCTAAACATGACATCAAGAGGAATCATAACAAACATTGTATAATGTTGAAACATTGAAACATTGTAGAATGTTTGTTATACAAATGGGAATTATAAACCTCATGGGATTTGGCAACAGGGAGTGCTTTTCTGTATCACAGCAATCTCTTTGAAGGCCTTGAATTCAGAGACATGAGCATGATGGTGATTCAGCCTTTTCTGGAACAGTGAAACATTAAGACAGTTTGCACAAGAAAGCGAAGACATTGAGAAATAGGAAATACATTGTTTGGTTCCGCATGGTGAATATTGCGACAGTTTGCTTTAATAAAACGTATGCTTGCACAGCATTTGTAGTTTCTCTATTCTATGCACTTATATAAAGTAAAGATGATGGACCAATTCTCACTTTTATGTGTTTTTGAGGAGATATGTATGCAGAGTCATTTAATCTTCTCTGGACTCTGGACTCAGTCAGAATGGAAGTAATTTTACTGTCCAGCTGCTAAGTATATATTCATGGATTACCCCACGCATATTAGGAAGCTCGGGGGAATTTATTTGCTCATGAGACTTTTCCAGGCTGACATTTCTTGATTTTTTTTATTAGTGATTTTTTTTTCACTATTTGCCCTTCAGTTCCCACTGAGCATTTTTAAAATATAATCAAAGCAAGACAGTTAAAAAATATGCATCAATGCACAGTTAGTGTGAAACAACTGATTTCTGTAGTTTTTGCATTTTTGCCACACCTGGCTTTTTTAGACCATGAAATAATGTTATGAAATTATGAAGATGAGTGAACAAAAAGGCATCTTTCAAATGTTTATTTCTTTCCTCAAATGAAAAAAAATCTGATAACACGATGGAGGTTGAGATCAAAAACCTCTGAATTATGACTGGTCAGTCTGATGATCTTTTTGTAAAAAGGTTTTGAAATGCCAGTGCATCATAATAAAAGCATTTATCCACAAAAAGAAGACAATGGAACAGTGGTGAATCTTCCTGGGAACGACCAGCCAACCAAAACTTTTCCAATAGCTCATTATTGATTCATTTAGGAGGTAACAAAATAACCTAAAGGAGTGTCTTATGAACTGCAGGCTTCACTTGCCTCACTTTAGCTCAGCGTTGATGATTCAACATTAAGATTCTGGATGAATAAAATCACATCCATTGGAAAGTTCCAAAGCAAAAACCAAGGCTGACCAAGAAAAAGGAAAAACACTTTGCTCCTTGCCCTTAAGCATCATAATCACTCATTTGTGGTGTAATGTACAAATTCTCATCCCAAAACTAAAACACTTAATCAAATAGATGTAAAAAAAATATGTGCTTTAGATACTTGGAACGATCAACTAAGTGCTGTAAATTGCTGACATTTGTGAAGCAGCAGGAATACAACTTTAACTTGTGCACATTTTGTTACATTCTCAGCTCCGTCTCATAAAGTTCTCCCTCCTCTGGGTCACCAAATGAGCTGCATGCGATATGGAGTCACTCCAGTCGCAAAGCGAACAATTCCCTCCATTTAGAGCTGGCGAGGCTTGATGAGGAGCTGCACGTTCTCTCCCTAAATTATCATGCTTCAACAGCCACCACAGATTCAACACAATGAAGCCCACTGGGAGCCAGGACACATTCAGAGGGCTTATGAGGGTTCATTTCCCATTTTATTCTTTGAAAGTCTGACATTATGGAAAACATAGTGCCTTAAAATGGCATACTCTAAACTTTTGTGCATTTGATCAGGTTACCACCACAAATTATGTAATTTACAGATTACAAACAAACACAACGTAACAAGATTGTGAAGTCGATGGAGAATGATCCAAGACTTTCAAATGATTTGCCAAAACAAATCTGAAACTGTGGTGGGCATTTATATTCCCCCTAAATCGATCAAGTTACCCTTTTTTCATATATAGAAGCAGGTACGTGCAGAAGGGAGGAGCAGAGGGGGATTGAGCCTCTTCCCCTTTTACCCTTGATGCCCCTAGTGCCATTTTTGAGTTGTATTTTTTTTTTTTCTTCAAAAAATGTGTTTTCCAATTTTTTATTATTATTATTTTGAATCTGTGTGTCAGAAGGCCTGCTTGTGTCCCTCAGCAATAATATTGGGCTAAATATAATAATTTTGGAAAATAAACTAGTCTGGCTGCCCTCAGTCCAATCACTCTCAGGTTCTCTGCCTCCATGTTGTTCAGACACCGGGTGAGGAGGGGTGGATCTGTCCCTCTAAATATTAAATTATGGGCAAGAATATTGTCTTATACACTGGTTTGTAAATAAAAATGTTGGTCTGATGTTGACGTTAGAAAAACTGTTTCTATTTATATTTTTGTAATTGTCCTCACAATAGAGGAACAATACCCGCCTCACCCCTCGCAGAAATTAGTAAAATGGCAGCAAATTTTCTTATTTCATAACTTCTTGACCAGCAACCTTCTCTCCTCTGGTCTGTTTAACACATACAGTCTCAGATCAACCCAACTCCAAGACTATCGGCAGCAGAAACAGCAACTTTATACCTGTTGGGGAAAATAGAAAATGTAAACATTTGCTTTGCATTGTCCCCATATGATGGGAATGACATAGTAGGATCCAATTAGATTCTTGACTAATATGGGTTGATGTTATGTTGTTGTACAGTGTTTAAAGATCTTGTTCATTGTGCCCTTTTTTAACTTTGAGCCCCTGGCCCTCCAAAGGTCTCTGCACGGCTCTGTGATTGGTAGAATTGATATTCACATATGCTCTCCATGCTCTTCTCCACTCTGAGGTTTTACAATTTTTCCTTTTTTTTTATTTTATTTTAGTGTTTTTGCAAAAAAAAAAATAAAAAAAATAAAAGTCTAACTCTCTAGGAGGGTAAAACTGGTAGAGGGTTATCCCAGCTCCATCTGTCATCACAGCCACTTCTACAAAGTGCTGACTCAGGGCGGACTGTTTACAAATGCACATCCCACTTTTTTAGCTTTTTAAAGACAGAGTTTTTTTTTTTATCCATCTCATAATAATCCCAACAATAGGGATATTTCCCTTGTAACACAACCAGTAGGAATCTTAGCCAAATAAAAACATAAAAAAAAAAAACATTAAAAAAACACTACAGATTTTGGGATCGCCAATGACTGCATCAGCTTTGAACACAGAGACTCACTCTTGCTCAAGTCAGCCGTATAAGTGAGGATATGATTCAGTTCCTGTTTTTATTACCCTTAAGTAGTCATGATTATGCTCTCCTTTCTGTATGTTCACCTCTTGAGTCATCAGTGAAAACATTTGGAGCGTAAAAAACTAGCTTAAAAAAAAATCCACTGCTAGATGTGAATCTGAACGTATCTGATCCAGTTGAACACCATAGACCAGAAAATGTGCTCTAGATTGACAAAAAAAATTTGAGTGATAAAGTTATCTAATGCATGCTACAAAATGTTGTACATCAGCCAGTCCAAGATTAAATCATCCAGAGTTTTCTTCCTGTTTTGGCTGCACTTCTCTCTGAAAAAAAAAAGCCAATATGTCATTAATTGAAGGATCGTTTCAGTCTTCCCTGCTTAACAACACCGTTTATCTTGTGCAGAAGGTCACTACTACATAAATCAGATAGCAACGACCATTCATCCTGAGAGCATAATTGTTTCAGCAATAAAAACAAAAATCATTCAAATGTGGGGGAATATTGACTGAGTGAAATAAGTTCACCCAGCTGTGGTTTCGCTGACTCTCACATGAAGATTTACATTCTGAAGCAAAGGTGGGACTGTGCAACTAAATATAGAGAAACAATGTTAGAGCTCTATGCAAAACCCTAAACATGACTACATTCAGAGATTGTAGGCAGACTATACTTTGAAAACAGCACAAAAAATGTGCAAATGGGAGAAAGACGTGGCAGCACGGAAAAGACAAATGGAAAGAAAAAAGTTCAGCTGCATTCGACTGCAGACACTACAAATACTATTTCTCCAGTTTGAAAATCCTGGTGTCATAGTCAGGATGACACAGTCAGGTCATCCTGGCTATGACCTGACTGTTTGAAATTTGCTTACTCTCCCTATGCATGTTTGACTTTTCCTCCTTTCAATGCTTAAAAACAACCACGCTGTGATAACTGGCAGCTCTGAAGAGCTCTTTGCTAAGTCAAGCCAAACCAGCTTTATTTAAAAAGCAAAACACCAAACACAGACAAAGGTTTTGAACATGAAAGCGATGATGAACATGTGAGCATGGCAGTATGTCCTCTGAGTCCCTGTTTCCTCTGTGTTTCAGCAAACGTATTTTCTCTGAAGCGATTCAGGCATTCCTACTATTTATTTTTAAATAGTAGGAAGACAAGACAAGACAAGGTGATGGCTCTGATATTTTTGAGTTTAAAATTTTACTGCACCTAATACTTCAAGGTCACTGAAGACTTTGAGGCAGGTCAAGCCAGAATCACCTAACTAATTTATCAAGGCAGTAAAAAAGCAGTCATGATGGTTGGAGAAGACGTTGTGCGTGTTGAATTAAAATGTGTCGACATATTTTTAAAGTGGAGTAACGCTAAAAAATAAATAAATCTTACCTGCAGTAGAAAAGCTCGACAAAAAGAGTAAATCTAGTTTAGTCGGTTTTATGAAGCCAAAATCACCAAAACCAAAAACATTGCTGTGGTTTAATCAAATTATTTTATGAAGCGTCGAACTGCTGGCACTCTCATACCATCATAGGGCAGTAACTATACAGAAGGTAATGATTATTTACAATGGACATTAAGGTAAACATTGTGAAAATATGCAAAAGAAATTAGTTTTCTGCATGTAAAATGCCGTCACAAACCCCCTGTTTGTTACATCTTAACAGATATTAAGCAAAACAATCAATCAACCAATCACATCACATTTAGGCATTACAATGTGATCAAGATGACTTACTCAACTTCAGTCAAGCTTCAGAAAAGGGAAGGAGGAGAATTTATGATATTTTGAACATGGGACAATTGTTGCCTATTAGGCTGGTCTGAGAGAAAAGATAATTGTTGCTCAGAAAAAATACTTTATACGACTAAGACATGCAGAACACCACTGCTCAAAATGAAACACAGACTTTGACGCAAACTGGTCTATCAGAATAGACCACACCGGATGTCACTTCTGCCTGCTAAAAACAGGAAACTGAGGCAGCAATTTCTGATCTCAGAAATGATCTTTCTGCACTTTGCACCCCTTAGTACCAACTTAGCATCTTTTGAATCTCACAGTCTACCTGGGTGTTGCTGCTGATCAAGTCCATTCTTTTAAATGATCGCAACATACACTACTTCTGGCAGAATAACGCCACAAAGTGTAAAGTATCTCAAAATGTTTTTTTCAACATGACAGTGAATTCATTATATTCCACTGGTTTCAACGGTAAAAAAACGAACAAAAAAAAACCTTCTTCATTCATATAGTAGAGGTCCAGCCATTAGATCTACTGCAACAATGTGTTGCAACCATGCCAATGTTGACGAAAAAAAAAGCTTAGATGACACTTTTTATAGACCTTGAAGAGTTATGTCAAATCTGAAAGCAAATCTGGATCTAACCTGGTAAAACAAAGGTGTCTAACTAATAAGGTACAGTGAGTTCATGCAAACAATGAAACTTGTCAAGCACTTCCAATCAGATTTATTATTAGAAAAGTAAGGCAGTGTAAAACAAAAAATTGCATTTAAAATATTTTTGGCCTAAACTCCACTTTAATTTAGATGACGACTTGACACAGTTCTACTCCCACCTCTCACCTCCAATTCCTGTGATAATCGTCAGCTTCTGTCTAAACAACCATGCAAATTTGGTGGTTTGAAGTTTGAAGAAGTATTTACGAAATAAGAGGTCAAGACCAAAGCAGCTCTCCACCATCATAAAAGGAATTGTTATTAATGAGTGTTTACAAGAGGAGAGTTTCTCATAAACAGAGAATGCAGAGAAGGCAATCTGTAAGAAATTCATTTACTTGGGTAAAAAGCAAAAAATAAAATAAATGGTTTAATTTAGATTTTAATATGTTTACATGTATTCACTTTTTTGTTAGTAAGCTACTCAGGAAGAAAACACTTACATGTTTTATTTTTAGCGCCTGCTTCACACAGGAAGATCACTGATGATGTAATCCACTTTCATTTTCTGTGAAAGCTAATACTGGCTTAACGTAAATAGTATGCATCCGTTATTTTAAAGGTTCACAAAACAGCAAGCCGCCATGACGCTTTTGGGTCTGACATGGTGTTGGCTTTTCTCCATCTGTGTATTCGTTGTAGACAATTATAACAGGTAAGACTGTTTCAATAGAACCCGTTTCAAAAATCTTTGTGTATACTTTTCGCTCAATAAGAAAGTTCTCTGGGGTTTCCAGTGCTTAGGCTTGAATCAGAAAAAAACAAAAAAAACTCTAATTGTTTTCAGAGTATGGATAGTCATTGTCTCGAAGGTGAGGGAAGGGAGCGCCACCCATCATATTCTACTTCCTGTCTGTGCTTCCTCTTGCAACCTGAATGTCACAAAGTGTGCCCAAGATGGCCCTCGTTAAAGAAAATTGAGATGAATTTGTGAATGTACCCACTCTTCATGTTCCAGCAGACTTTTATGTACTCTAATTCATATGCTTCTCATTTGCATTTTTATGTTGATTTCTGTGCATCTGTCTTGCAGCAGAGTGCAGCTGTTTTCTAGTGATATCCCAGATCATGTTGTCCAAGACAGTCTTATTGTCTCTCTGCAACATAAAACACATGACCATCTGTCTTCATCTCCTGTCCTTTTATTGTACATCCTCTCCAGAGCATTTATCCCTCACAGGCTTTGAAGTCTTCCACCCCATCCAACACACAATAAAGAAAGCTCCTCTGTTACACCGTTTGGGAGTCTGATGGCTTTGACACATAGAATACCAAAAGTGCTGTATTTTAATTCATCATTTAAAATGAAAATAATTTATCTATATCATTTCAGCATGGCAATAATATGTGGTATGAATAAGTGAAACCTGAAATTTTGTAATTAATACTTGTAGTCATTATAATATTATACAATAATTTGAAATCAAATAGTTTAATCCATTATAGTGTCCAGTCAAAAACAACCTCATGTCTGAATGATCTGAACAGAATCTCTTCCTGCTTCCTATTGGTATCTGCAAACAAACTCTTCCAATGAGTGCATTTTTTTTGTTTTTTTTTTTGGTTATCTAGTGTTTTCTGGGATTACGGCAATAATCCAACATTTTAATGTACAAAAAAAAATTATAATAAAAAAAATGATGGATGTTTCACATTAGATAAACCTCTAGAATTTCCCAAGACCTCCAGTGCCTGCGACCAAGCAACCTCAGAGCATGATGCTGCCACCACCCTGCTTTACGATGGAGATGGTGAGTTTTTGGAGATACAAAACAGCACTGTCTGATTACCAAAAATACTTTTTTGTTTGTTTCAGTAGACCCAAGAATGAGCCACCAAAGCTTTTGACTCATTCAGTGGTTGTACTGCAGGTGTCTTGGTGGCCCTACAGTTCAACCACTTCTTAAAGATGAACCTATGAGTGTTTATGATGAACTCACACACATCAACATGTAACTTCCATTTCACGCACAAAAATGCTGCTGACTTTCCTTAGTTGGTTCTCTTTTAAATTAAGTTCATAGCATTGAAGGGGCGTGAATATTTATGCAATCAGCCGCTGTAGGCTCCTTACATATCAAGTATGAAGCATCCAGGGCAAAGTAAAGTAAAGTAAATGCTTTGCTTGTAAATAATTGACACGATCAGGCATTTTTAGAGTGGGATGCACCTGCCATGTGAATCCTCCCGAAGACTTATTTTGTCCACTCCCACAGAGGGAGAGCTTTCAGTAAGACATGTGACTTTGCACAAAACAAGAGAAGGGCTTCTAATACTGTGGGCTCTTCACCTGAGCGTCATCATATTTATTTAGGAGGATCATAAAGAGGAGAAAGACAAAAAAAATATTTTTTTTCTTTTTAAGACTGAGGCATCAAAACAGAACGCAATTACCGAAATGACTCATATACATGTTTCATTTGATTTTTTTCGGTCTCCGGGGCTGGACACCGGGTGTTTAAGATACCACATCTGTTAATCCGCTCTTTTGGGGATCTGTCCATGAGTCACTTTCTTCCCCGGTGCTCCGTCCTGCTCCTCAGCCAGCCGGACTGCGGCGCGTCGGGGTGGAGTGGAGGGGAGGTCACTTCTTTCTCGGAAACCGATGAAGTTTTGCGTCTGGCGCGCATCCAGACTGCGCGTCCTGTACTTGCATCCTAAATAATCCCCGAGCGTCAGAGTTCTTCTTCTGTGTGACTTAAAAAAAAACAAAAAAAAAAAACAGAAAATGGGTGTCTCGGTCGATGCCCACAAACTCAAAGCGGTCTCTCCTTCGACGTGTTCACGCTGAGCGCACCTCCGGCTGGGCGTCTGTGACCATGACTTCGGCTCTGCCTCTCTACATCGGAATGGAGGCGGTGATCGCCGTGTCCTCGGTCATCGGCAACGTGATGGTCGTCTGGGCTGTTCTCATCAACCGGTCTCTGAGAGACACCACGTACTGCTTCATCGTCTCTTTGGCCTTGGCTGACATTGCGATCGGGGCTCTTGTCATCCCGCTGGCCATAACCATCAGCATCGGGCTCCAGACGCATTTCTACAGCTGCCTGTTGTTCGCCTGCACGGTGCTCGTCCTGACACAAAGTTCCATCCTGGCGCTGCTGGCCATCGCTATTGATCGTTACCTGAGAGTCAAAATACCCATGAGGTAGGCCTAAAGGTGAATTTTCACTAGAGTTTCTACATACGTTGTCTCATGTGTCTGGAGGCTTTGTGTCTGCTTGGACCTGAGCGCGCTGAGGATTCTCCCTCCAGGGTTTCCTTTTGCTCCTGCAGCTTTGTGTAGTGGGTGCCTTTGGATTTTTTTTTAAATTTTATATGTTTTTTGTTGTTTTATTTTATTTGTTTTTTTACTAAAACATAATTGATTTCACTTACATCTTACATTAGAATTCACATTAATCACAAATTTAGATTTTAAATTAATCAAATTCTTAGAAGTTTGTTTCCGATTGGAAATGAGAGGTAGCCCATAAAACAAGCAGCGTCAGTTAAAAATAAGATGTAATCTTTCTGTCTAAGTTTATACGCCCCTATTTCGTGGAAAAACCTTGTGATTCTTATTTTTATAAATGTTGACCAACATGATGTTTTTGCTGGGATGTTAATTATTAATCTTAGAGGATGGAATGCCTTATTACCATCTCTATAATCTTTAGCCCAGTCTATAGATCCTATATCAAACTTCAGACAAGTTTATCTAATATCGTTCATGCACAAGAAATCTAAGGAAAGATTTTAATCCCAAAAACCTTTAAGCTTTGTTTTAAAACTCAGTTCAGTCACATGATTCATAAAAAAAAATAAAATAAACAGAAGCCAAAGCACAAATTCAGATCAGCACTATGGTTTTACAACTCTAGTGCATTAATATCATCTAAAAAGCACAAGGTAGAGGGTAAAAAATATTTATAGTACTGCCTATTTCATAAATACAGATGAAAAGAGTCAATATTTATCTAAATGATTTTCGGAGAAGTTTTTAAAGCTTGGTGCCTAATCATATTTTGCCCTCACATATTCTTATATTTTTTATAGAACTGCCAATGTTGAGCCATTGGACAATCAGCCAGTAAAAGGGTCTGTATGAGAATGCATGACTGGTCAATAGGCTCACGGTGGATGCTTCTTAGACTGTGTAATTTGTCAAGCCAGCAAGCCAACACACACATGGAAACAAATGCTCCTGTGCGCAGTCTGGCTCTTTCTGTAGAAGGACATCAGTCCAAGTTAAAGTGACATTAATCAGGAAACGTTTCTAATTTATTGGCCATTATGTGAGTACTGATGGTCTAACTGTTCTGGGGTCTGCTGGACATGTCTGCCTGCTTATTATGTTGGAAAATTATACAAATAAATTCCACAACAAATTAAAAATGTATTGACATCACAAAACTGCTAAATAATTAATATCTTTGTAAGTGGTTGATTGCATAAACTTGTGCAGATGTCATGTACACAATTTTAAAAAATTATCTTCATGCCATCTAAGCTCTAAGTCTTTTAATCACATTCACATTTCAGTCTTGAATGAATTTTATTTAGCCATAACTTGAACCAGAAATTGATTTCCCCTCCTCGTGCCTCCCTTGGGACTGTGGAGGGACACGCTTTAAGCACTGATTGCTTTTTATAGCTGAGGTGTTTGTATTTGTTGATAAGGTTGGCCTGAGGTTTGAAATTTGTTTCTCATGCTTTGCTGGTGAGCTTGGAAAGGATTTACAGGTGCGACACCACAACTGGAAACCCTGAAGAGAATCAGTGATGGACAGAGAACAGTTTGAATCTAGACAGCCATTTTTTTGGCTGATGGTGAGCTTATTGGTATGCAGCCAGAGAGCAGCAGCTTTACCAGCAGCTCCAAGGGTTGGGCTCCACTTGTGGAGTTAAAAAATATATATATTTGAGTAGTCCTCCTCCAGCCACGATCTCTTTTAACATCCTTTAATTATTTTATCTTGTGAATGTGTTCACTCCTTGTCAAGGAAGAAAAGTGTTGAAAAAGATAAATAACACATTTTATCAGAAGTTTGTTTTTGGCCAAGTGAGATTATCCAGACAGCATGCAGCTGTGATAAGGAGGAGAAATACTCCTTATTGCTCCTAATATGTACTCACGTTTGTCAATTTTTGCTTTTTGGCATAGATGAATAATTAAGAAAGCGCAAGCTCATTAAGGATCATGCAGTACTTTAAATTGAAAAAAGAACGTTTTTTTCTAATACCAAATGTGCATATTAATAACATTTTTAGGAATATTTGCAATTTAGAAACACAACAAAAGGAAAAGTAAAGACATGAGTTGCTTTGCCAAAAACAAAGATTATCTTCTGCACCATTAAATATAAAATTATCCACTGCTTTCTAGCAATTGTATTTATCTATTTTATTTAATTAATTTAGTCATTTTAAACTAAGTAAAAATAACTGTTGGTGTCTGAGTAGAGAATTGTGAGCATAAAAGAAAGATCAGCGGTCCAGAGACTGCAGTTTGAGAAAGAGTACTCTAAAATATTCATATCTTTTTTTGCCACTGAAATGAAAATGTTTTAATAGTGGGAAACAAATTCTTGTGGCTATTTGTCTTCCAAGGTTGCTAAATTAAGAGGTCAAGATTTTGTTTCACAGTCCAAGGCAAATTTTCCCACACCCAAAAAAATCACAGTGGATCTCAAAATTGTACAAAAGTGGCAAATTGCTGTTTTTATTAAGTGAAAATTACATGGTAGATTCAAAACTGGACTGGATAAAAAGACACATAACCTTTCACTCTGATTTATAAGGTGACCTAAAATGTTTCATTCAGCGGGTCAGGGTAGATCTATGGGATATACGAAACATGTTCATTACATTTTTCACACAAAGTCATTATTAGATAATGAGATTTTAGGCTGGTCAGAATGATTTTAGGCTCCTATCAGAATGATCTGCTTTAGGGCCTCTTGTCACTTTAAATCAGCTGCTGGTGGCCACGCCTCCTCCGCTCCCCCAACTCAATGTTTACACTCCCAAAAATGTGCAGATGTGCAATTATACGACCATCAAGAATGCAGCAAGTGGTTTATGGATGTAGCAAGAATGCATCCATAAAAAAGCACTTGTCGTTTCCAGCAGTCATTGTACAGCTGTAAAACCAGCTGACCAAATGTGCTGGAGTTCTGTTTGGGTTGCTGGGATTGCTAGATAATAGCGGAACAGTGCTTGGGCTGTTTTCATAAGTACCTGAGACGAAATTGAAATTGTAGAAATTACAACAGTTGGGTATATCTTGAGTACAATCATTTGAGTACAATTCTCACCATCTTTTTTGTCACAGTTACAAGCGAGTGGTGACCCCACGGCGAGCTGGGACAGCCGTATTATTATGTTGGCTGGTGTCCATCATAGTGGGCCTCACGCCAATGTTTGGATGGAATAACCTGCAGTTTCTCCTTAAAAATGGCACCGTGACCTCTGAAGACCTTGTGGTGACCTGCGAGTTTGAGACAGTCATCAGCATGGACTACATGGTCTACTTTAACTTCTTTGCTTGGGTCCTGCCGCCTCTGCTGCTCATGCTGGCCATCTATGTGGAGATTTTCTACATGATCCATAAACAGCTCAATAAGAAGGTAAGGCTTGATTATTCATACAGGAATATTTTGTTGAGTATTTTTTTTCTTAAATCAAAAAACCCTTACTCTTTTTCCACATATTGTCACATTACAGATTCAAACATTCATGCTTTACTAGGTTTACTTGCCCAACATTCAGTTCCGTCTATCTTCCCCTCAACTCTGTCTCTGTTGAAAAAAAATAAAATGTCACCATGAATGAGGTTGTGGATGGACCAAAATGCAGACAGGAACTGGGAGCATGGATCATGATAAGTGTTTAATGGTGAAAAAATCTCCAAAATCCACAGGGAATACAGGGAGCCAGGGGAGAATAAACAAAAGACATCAGGGGCAAACAAAAGCACAAGGAACATGGTCAGGGGAACAGGATCTGATGGGTTTTTTCATCTCTTAGTATGCCTTGTGCAAGCTTTAAATAAAACTTCCTATGACTTTCTTCTTCCCAGTTTTTAATAAGGGTCAAATTTACACAACTAATAGTTGTCTGGATCAATAGATTATCCCACTGGAGCTGTGGATCTGTGCAGCTCGCCCAGAGTTACCATGGGCTTCTTGACTGCTTCTCTGAATAATTGGTAGTTATCCAATTGGTCAATTCTCATTTCACTTTTAAGAAATGGGTCAAACTGTGCTGTGTGACCCCAACAAAACCCAAATGAAATACATTGAAGTTTTTGTCTGTAGTGTCACAAAATGGGAAAAAGTGAGAGGGTTACAATAGATTAAAAAAAAAAGAAATTCAGGTGTAACATCAATCAGATTGTTTCAATAAAGGATCAACCTCATTGTTGCTTCATCAAGGTAGTGTACATTTACAATAATGTTTTGTGATTTTTTTAATGTCTGTGAAGGTGACAGCAAGCCACACGGATCCCAGACGATACTTTGGGAAAGAACTTAAATTAGCCAAGTCTCTCGCCCTCGTCCTTTTCCTCTTCGCAGTCAGCTGGCTCCCCCTTCACATTCTCAACTGCATCACCCTCTTCCTCCCAGGCTGCAACATGTCGATGTCCCTCCTTTACGTCGCCATCATTCTCACCCATGGCAACTCAGCCGTCAACCCCATCGTCTACGCTTTCCGCATCAAGAAATTCCGCACAGCATTTCAGAAAATCTGGAAACAGTACATGCTGTGTCAGGACCCCATCGGTCGCCTTCCTCAGCGAGGGAGCCAGAGTGGGCAGAGCCACGACATGAGGCTCAGGCAGAATGACGATGACGACGTTTGACCTACGGGAACTAATTGTGCTATTGTGTTGCTGACAATTTTTACAGCCGTTGTTTACAGAAAGTGAGAGACCTGATGCTCAAGGAGCTGCAGATCCCAGTGACATTATGGGTACGGAGAAAGTGGGGCTTTTATGACCAATCTCTTGAATTGAAATCAGTAAGTGCATATGTGTAGCACATGTGGTACTATAGCGTTGTGTACTGTATTCGTTCACTAAAATTACAATTCATGGCCTTCTTCATCTGAAAGAGCTCAAGTCTATTCACCTAAAATCTTTGCTTCATTAAAATGCTTCATTTTGTGGCCTTACGGACAAAAAGGGACTGAGCATTGGTGAATACTCTGGTGAATTTGTTGTGACTGAAGAGAGAGCTTTGAAATGAAGTTTGGTGCTTTAAGAAGGTTTATGATTTTGGGTGTGTGCTCTGTTGACCTGGAGGAAAAATATTAATCAGAATCTTTAGCAAAACGTCTGGTTTTATTAATATTACAGTAAAATTCAAATTCAAATTCAAATTTCTTAAAATTATCCACATTTTGTCACTTCAATATTTTATTGAATTCATTTTTAGAAAAACCAACTGAGTCGAGAATAACTTTGAAGATAAAGAAAAGTTAGAAATGAAACATGTAACAAGTGTTTGAATTTCTTTTACCATTAAAAAAATATGGGATTTATCATTTGGTCTGTCATTACAAGGGAACATAGTTTTTGGAGACAAAATCTGAGATTATGAAAAATTAGTTTTACATGTGGACCAAATGCCAGGAGACACTGGAAACATTAACACAGAGGCAAACATTATGGTCTCTGACATCTTTGACATTCACAAGAGTGGAATCATTTATCTGTGTATCACACCTCTGTCACGCTTCGTTAGACTGCTTTAACATTAAACTTCAAATGTAAGATAAAAAAACAGTTCTTGATAGGAACCACATTGCTTTTTAGCAGAGCCTCTGTTCAGAATCTTGTGCTGAATCTTGATGTCATGGAAGTTAATGTTTTCCCCACCTTGTGGTGCCGGATGGGTATTGCAACAGTTCTGACTGCAGTTCCACAGAGTGTTTAGATGAACTTGCCCTCCTCCTATCTAACCCCCCCAAAATAGATATTAAGACAATATCTGAAGCAGTGTTGCTGGGGTCTGAGACCATTTGACTGACAAAATAACTAACTACCTAATAACTCTTGAGTTTAATTAGATGTTTGTGGACACGATGCTTACAACCCACAAACACATTGGTCATAGAACTGCAGCCACATCAGAGTTTTAATTAAAGATCAATGCGTTCAAAGAAAGCTGGTGCTCCTTCATCTTCTCGGCTCTGTTTGAATGAGTCCTTTCATCCCCACTGCGCACTCGGCTGGCCGTTCACTGTTTCAAAGCTTATTCTTGATTCATGTGAAAATACAATCATGTCTTTTTAATTAATTTTAGGGCTATTTTAATTAGTGTTGCTCGTGTAAACGGAATCATAATCAATGCTGTACGTTATGCACATGGTAAAATATGACTGCTGACACGAACGTTATGTATAGAATTCGATGTAACGAACTCATGTAGGCACTGGTAGGAGACACTGTTAAAGATTAATCTCACTGAGGAAACAGCTGTGCAGTGACAAATTCACAGCTGTTGTTTGCAAAGAGCAGGGAGTCTGACCTCTAAGCACCTCTTATTTCACCAGCCAGAAAAAATATTGAGGGATTTTGGATTTGTAATGCATTATTTGCACTCACATTTTGAAGAATCACAATTTACACAGATTTATTTTCTTACTTTTTTTTCTCATTATTTTCTCCATGGATGTCTGTATAACGTGTTAAGACAGGCAGTGGTTGTGTTTTTCTCTGACGGCATGCATAACAGATTTCTGTTATGTGGCAGACAGTGGGTGAATAAGTGAAGGGCTTCTAAGCATGAATGGAGGAAAAAAATAAAACCAAATCTAGAGTTTATATTTTAGAAAGAGTTGCTTCTTAGTAGAAACCTGTTATACACAAGTGCAGCTTTTACACAGGTATTACAGAGAAAAGAAAAACACACCCTTGAGCATTCTAACCTAACAAGACTGAGTATATTTCAAATGCTGCACTGTTATAATATAATAATGTGTCCACATGATTACTTTCCTTCATTGTCTGTGCATTTATTGCCCTGCTACATTGCACTGGAAAGTTTTAAGATCAGAATATAATCTCACCAAATATATTCAGATTTAACCTTTGAATTTACTGAATTATTCTGCAAGAATCTTAAAAGTTCTGAATCTGGAAGGACACTATCAACGTGTATTAGCACCTTACTACAGTTCAGTGCTTACATAAAAGATCTTTCAAAGTGAAGTGCAAGTTGTCATAAGTTGAGAACTGATAGTTCAAATAAAACATTTTTAAAACATTTGTGATTACAGAGCTTTCATGTTCATGTCTTTGTTTTTCTTTATGTTTTACCAAATTCTCTCTGTATATAAGATCATCTGCTGTAACAAAATTCTTTGTGAACTGTAGGATGGAGTGGGATGATACAGTACAAATTAAAACATGCAGTGCCTTGTAAATTGATTTAGATCCCTTGAAGATTTTCATATTTTCTTACATTATTACCACAAAAAGTAATATTTCTTATTGGGACTTTAAATGAAAAACTAACACAAAAAATAAAGTGAAAGAAAAAATGACATCAGGTTCTGAAACTGAACAAATCTGGAAACTATGTAATTGAATCTATGTGGAAGAAAAGTATAATATGATAACATCTGCATCTTTGACACCACACATTTGGCTGGAGCTACACATCTATATGGTTTAATGATCTAGTCAAAGTCTCAAGTTAAATGCAATATGAATCTTTGGCAAGAGTATGACTGAGCGTGAGCTATTTCCAAAAGCAGAAATGGGAAAAGGTCTGATTCTTCAGATCTAGATCACTGGTAGAGCAAGAAATCAATCTATCTGTTACTGTTTTTGGAGCAAAATGTAGTTGAGTATAATATTCAGTCAGGGTTAGGGTTATTAGCACATTATTAAAATGACTAAGTGCTGTGGTGAAAAAATCACAACGAGGTCACATCTGCTAGACATATTGTTTTTTATTATTTCTTCTGTGGTCCCACTTGATAAAGCTATTTGGGTTACATGTACAAGGTTGAAAGTTGTTTCCTGAAGCTACATGGGAACCACAACTGATTCCCATGCTTTGGATCCCTTATCCTTGCATAAAACCCATGTGTTGTCTCTGCCTGACAGAGCTTTGCATCCAGACTGGCTTGATTATTGATTGTCTTATGAGCTCTCTGAGTTGTGGACAATTCATGAATAAACCTGATTGAGTGATTTTACCTGAACAGTGCTTGGAATAATACATAATTTATAGAGGTAAAACATTTACTTCTATAAATTAGAGGTAAATAATAGGAGGAGATAGACTTTCTTGGAACTATCAAAGTGGATCAGTTCAGCTATCAAAGGGTGAATAATTAATGTTTTGTGGAAAAAGCTCATTGAAGGGCATTGAGACAGCAGGCAGGAAGCATTTAGATGGCAAGGTCTTTATTGTTAAATCTAATCTGAGGCAGCTTTGGGGTAGGAAATCTGCTGAAACACTGTCTGCGGCTTAACCAGCAAGAAAAAAGGGAAGAGCTGTACTTACCAATTCATTTTAATAAAGTTCTTTCTTCCATTTGCTTTCCTCTGAACTTATTTTCTCCACAACTGAATATTGAACGTGGTTTGCCCTTTATATAAAGATCTCTGTTCTAGCTTGGAGTATTTCTTTTTATTTTTACTTTGTCTTTTACTTTACCTGATAGGTTGCCCTTCTTGTCGATCCACAGAACTGCTAACCAGACCTGGAGCATTTGCTGCCTCCGGAAGTGTCTTCACAGTTTCTTGACTTCTCTCACAAACTGTTTCTATCTTGTCCTTTTGTTTTTTGTTTCCTAGCTGTTAAGTGCTGCTATACTGATGGTGTACATTACTTGGGACAAAAAATATTTGATCTTATTAAGCTCATGAATTATTCTAGCAAGATGTGGAGAGATGAAATATTAGCTTATCTTTTTGTATGTCGCAATAAACAGGATAGTTGCAGAATCATTTAACAGGAATGTAATTCTAAGATATTGTGTTGAGAAGATATTGCTTATGGTGCGCATTCTATGTAGACTGACTGTAAATTTAACATACTTCTCTGCATATAATATCTGTGAACAAGCACTTTTTATGCAACCAGATTTCAGTAAAGAATAAAGACGAAACACAAAAAAAGAAATATTTTACTGGTTGTCAAGAGTTCAATTTCCACATACAGAAACATGTGAAATAAACAGACAATTTGTTTTTAGGTACCTGTTATTTTATTCTGCAAAGCAGTCATTTATAAATGTTGTTTGGGCAAATGATAAAATTCCAGTGGTGTGAAGTCAACATATTCTGATGCAATCATGTGGGCTACGAAAGCAAACAACCTATCAAGATTTGGGCCATGTGTTTTTTCTCTTCAGGATCAAACTCGTGGGAAACAGAATGATTCAGAGAATATTCAGAAACATCCCTAAATACTGACGGGAAGAAATGCAGCGATTGCATGAATCCTAAAATTACATCCATGTGGGCAATGCATACGCAGACTTTTTAACAAAGTAACATAACTTATGTTGATGAAGGTGAGCTCTAAACATTGCATGGTAGAAAAATAACACAGGTTAGGTTATTTTGCTGACCCAGTCCTGAACAAAATATGAAGCAATCTTGGTTTGGATTAATTAAACACAAGAGTTCAACATGCGTTTGGCCCAGAATAAAGTTTTCAACTCTCAGAAACTGGATCTAGCCCACCCAAGAGTGGGCTGAAAAATATGGGGGCTGGGTAAATAAACAAGCAATGTTTAAATTTTGACAGTTTATGATACAAAAGCATGCATGTTGGGCCTGTTTTACAGTAAATTATTTGACTCTAGAGGGCGCTGTAGCTTGAGTACACCTTAGCTTGCTTTCAAAGCACCACTGACATAAGAAGCTGGACTGAAGTAGATTGACATATTCTGATTGCTGTAATTCTATAAAATGCAAATATATTGTAATTTAAAGTAAATTCGTAGTAATTAAATTAATCTATTCTCAGTGACCAGCCTGAGCTCTTAGACTATAGTTAATTTGAAAACATGAGCAACACATAGCATGCATGCACATATTGTCACTTAACATGTATTTTGACTGTTTTAAGAAAATGGGGAGAGAAAACAATCATGATATAAGACCCCTCTTACTACAAAGAAAATGTGCTACTAATTTTTTTTTTTTCATTTGACAATTACATAAAAAATGTTGGCATTAACAAACTTTTGCTTTAGGTTTTCCCACATTTTGTAGAATGATCCAGCTTGTTCACATCCTTGAGTCACAATTTAATATAATAACCAGGGAAGAACCCAGAGATGCTAATTACAGCATGATGAAGCAACCCTGAAACAGCAAAGACAATCTTAAATGTGGTGAATGTCTTTTACCAGACATAGTAAAAGACACACACCATTCAGTTTAGTGTGTGTCAGAGTTTAGTGCGAGTCTTCTTTGGAACCTCATTTGTTTAATGCAAATACCTGGACACTTTTTCCCCACAGACCTACTCTGCAAGAATAATTTCATATGCAGATGTCCGGATTAGAGATACTATAAAATAAAAAAAGGGAACCACCAGCAGTCTTCCCTAGATAAGTCAGATTTATTTATTAAACTCAATGAGAGGGATGGGAACTTGTGTTCTGACATCATGTGACACAGCTCTGCCGTCTCGTGGTTCCTACTTTATCCTCACAAGAACTTCAAACACATCAAGATACTCAGTCAAAAAAAAAATACGTAAATTACTTTTTTGTTGAGGATGCCAAATCATTCAAAAGTAACACAAAACAATTTCATTTTAATTATTACAAACACAATGCTACAAGCGAAAGCCCTCCCCCCTAAACACATTTTCTAACATTTGTTACAGTTGGCTTGAGCTCAGTCAGTAAAATAAGTGATAAACCCCTCACATTTGACAATGACACCAAATCAGTCACCCATAATCAACAACATACAAACGGTGGAAAACGTACAGATTTGTCTGTATTGTAAACAGAGTCAGAAAGGAAGAAATTGAACACCAAAGGCCAGTAGATTCATGAACCCGTATTTGTGCTTTCATGCTTTTAATTGAGACAGAAAACTTTTTAAAGCATTTGCATTTTAAATGTACCTTATCCCAAGAAAAGTAAGATTTTAAAGTAATGCTAAAATCAATCCAGAAGAGAGCATCATTGGTGTTCAAAGAACAACATGAACTGCCTCATCTGCAAAGATTTAATAAATATTTGCACTAGGACAAGTCATAGAATCAACAATAAAAATAAAGCAGACATTGAGGTTTCAGATATTCAATTGATTCGTAAAGAAACGGAAAAGAAAATTAACAATTCATACTAAAGGCTGAAGTCAAGACTGAAACCTTTCAACAATTCAAGTGAAGATGTAGTGGAGATCCAGTGATAGTAGATATAAAAATTGCAAGAACATTTTTATCCTTGTATTTTGTTGCTTCCCTTTCTTAATTTACATCTTGCCTGTTTTTAAGAAATCACAGTTATAAAACATCATCCAGTTGTTACAATGCCCAGGTTGTCATTTCAAAATGATTTCCATCTTTAATTTGTAGTCAACCCTGTATAATCTAACTGAAAACTCAAATCTTTAATGGCAAAAACAAATAAAGAAAACTTTGTCTGCAGTGAAACATGGTTGTTGTAGCATCAAGCTTTGCATTTTCCCCCCTCAGCTTGAAGTTTCACAGTATCAAATCTCCAAATCCAAAAATATTTGCTAGGATGTTTACAATGAAAATATCATTGATGTAAGTTTTTCACAGTTTGAGTTGAAACTTATTCATAATTGAACATTAAGTGCATCAAGTTTTCTTTGTTTTTAGAAAGGCATGGTCTGATGAGAAGGCTTAGTATATTATCACGTGTCGTTGTGTGCATTAGCAAAAACCCGAAAAATCACCGATCAAAAAGTGGAAGGCTGTGGATGTTTGGCTTTTTAATTACATGGAAATTCATCTGGCAAGATTTACTTGGAGACTGGCACTTTATCCTGAAAAAAACAAAAACAGAAAAAAATGTTTATTCACACATAATTGTATATTTTTGTTTGAAATAAAACAGATATCAGGTTATAAAACAAAGGAAAATACTGCGTGTGTGTGTGTATGCGTGTGTGTGTGTGTGGGAGGCAGATTTAGTATTGCAATCGCAATTATTATTATTGAATATTAGGAAGATCTAGAGGGTTTTTTAAAATGGAGAAATAGCAAGATGTTATACGGTCAGAGATTTAAATGAATGTGCTGTAAATCTTGCAAATGCATGATTCAGTGAATTATGAGACATTTCAGAGAGATTATGTGCACATTCTACCTTTGATATCTTTATGATTTTGTTCATTTCTAGTATACAAAAAGTAGTGTTTGTGGGAAGAAAAAGAAAGAAAAATATTTGTAGCATGCATTAAATCTTGATAACTGGTGTTGAGTAATTTTCTTGCCATTTCCATTCAATGTCCTTATTCGAAGTGTAACAGTCAAACAAAGGATATGCGTTGTGTGCATTACTGTTTAATTACTTGAAGTGATAAATACTTGATATGCAACTGAAAAATATCTTAAACATGTTCTCACCCAACCACCTTGTTGAGCAACCCATGTACTGACACGACTGTTGAGGAAGGAAGTCATAGCGTTCTTGACTTTGTCTTTAAGATCTGGAGAGTTCTTGTTCAAATAGAGCCCCAATGCCACTGCTGCATTAATCAGCTGCAACTCTTGGGCTACGTCAGCGTCCTTAGAGACGTAAGATGCACACAGGGTCTCCACACCTTTCTCGAACGCTGTAGTTACAGCCTGGGGAAATACAGTTCAGGTTATTGTGTGTCCAAGGCTAAGAAGAGAATGATTATGGTTTTATCATCTACAAATAAAATGGAGTAGAACAATCTGATATTGGTATGGTTTTATTGGTATGATATATCATACCAATAAAATATCCTAATCCAACAGAGATTTCACTCTGAGACAAATTGCTTAAAGCATTAATGCTTTCACAAATTTCTGCAATTGAGCTATGAAATGCTGTGAAGTCATGGGATTATGAGAAACTGCACCAAAAACAAACAAACAAAAATAAAATATTCTGACAAGGTGAAAAGCACGATAAACTTCTATGTCTTGACAATCAGTGAATGTGCCCCACTAACCATTGCTATGTCATGCTGACACCATCACTCTGGGTATTTAAAATGGGCTGTTTTCCAGTGTCAGTGAAGCGTTTGAAAGTAAGTGAGAGGAAGTGATAACATGTAAGAAGCATTTTAAAAGGAAATGTATTTTCTATGACAGGTCCAGACATGCTCAGACATGTCTGCAGTTCATTCATGCTGCCTTTTAAACTTTCCAGGATTGCCCCTCATGAAACATGTTGAAATTGGAAATGCTGGTAGCTTCATGTAACTTTCAGGATTAAAGTCAAGATCTACAATTTCTAGGTAATGCACTAAGAGACCGCTGTTTTAGTATTGATAGATTCACCAACTAATACACAGTAAAAGCAGTTTAAAAGGTCACCACCATAATCAAAATGTCTGTTTTAGTCCGTTTTACCACACTGGATATAAACTCTTCATGATTAGGTGAAAAGGTTTCAAAGAAGTCATCTTCTTTGAAAGCTATTTTTACATTTTCTTAGAAATAAAATTTCAAATAGCATGAGAAGTCAGCTCAAATGTTTATCGATCAAATACTTGAAATCAGAAATTGTCTACCTACTCTTTGAGGAACACTGCCCTGTATGATTTAAATATTTCCCTGCTTTTACGCACCTCATGCACATGATTGGTTTTTCAGCAAAAACCTGTTAAGCAGACATCTATTGAAATCAGGTGTACTGAAGCAGGGATACACCTAAAACATGTAGAGTAGTGTGCCTTGAGGACCAGGGCAGGGAAACACTGCTGTAGATGAACATGGCTTTTGTTTAAACGTGTCCATGCCATGTTTAGTTTTAACATTGACAAATACCAAGACAAGTACAGATCAGTGATGCTAAATGGAAGTAAAAACACTTTGGGGTTTAGAAAAATAATTCACATCTGAGCACATATGAACAGATACAGTATTTATAAATGTACATCAACAGGTTTGTTGCAGATGGCCCCACCTTTAAACTCAAATAGGCTCATAGTCATACATTGTGATAACGTACCTCATGTGTGACTTCCTTTGCCACTGTCTTAAATACATCAATGACGTCTGGGTTTTTATTCAGAGTATCACCGATAGTTCTCAGCCTATCCGCAACGATGACTGGGTCAAAATCTTCAGAAAAGAAAAAAAATAAAAATACAGTTAACCAGAGCTTAATTATGCTATGCATTAAATTTCAGTGAGAACAACCAATCAGGCATAACATTATGACCACAGACAGATGAATTAACTCTATCATGGCACTTGTTAATGAGTGGGATGCTTTAGGAAGCACATTAGTATTTTGTCCACAATATTAATTTGATAGAAAAAAAATTAACAAGAGTAAAGGCAAACTGGTGTTAGCTGGACAATTGGATCAGAGCATCTGCAGCATTGAACTTAATTTTTTGCCTTGCATGTTTGTACATTATTAGACAGACTGAGCTCTCTGCCGTCTCCCACTTGTCCCAGTGCTAACAAGGAAATCTGAAACAGTGAGGGTTGCTTTGTTTGGCCACTCCTCCGTCTTCTTCAAGACGTCAGAAGGGAATGTCAAACTTTTTCATACACTTTTTATAAAGTGGTACGATCCTGCCCCATTTAAAATATATATATATATTTTTTGAAATTCGGTTAATATATGTTCTGCACACCATCAAATTAAACAGTTATTTGAAAAACTAAAGTAGTCTTTATTTGACCTTTAACTTAATGCCACAAAATGAGTGTTTAAACGTTTTTATATTTTTGTAGAGACCCAAATGGAAGCACAATAAGAGTTTTTTTTTTTTTTTTTTTTGTAATACAAGCAAAAAGTAAATCATGGATAATAGGACATTGCAAAAGACCTAGTGAAATGGTAAAGAATTTAACAGTCATTTCCAAATGGGTAAATTCAAGTTTATCAGCAGAAAACTGAGGGTATATGGAAGCACACAGATACACCTAAAAATTTTTATTTAAAATAGATTAGAAAGTAATGTAAAACACAAGTTAAGAAAACTATACGTTCATGTTTAAACAGAACTTATACTTTCATTTCATACGGTCACATGGTCTTGACTTCATCCATAAAAGCTCAATATTGTTTCTTTTTTTTTTTTTTTTTTTTGACGACCACAGTAACGATTTAACGTGGATTTGTCTCCCAAATCCCCCAGACCTGAATCTGGGGGATTCATATGAGGGGCGTGCTGGGCGCCACTGTGGTGTCAGACACCACGTCACATTATTTGGGGTTCAAAACAGGGAGCAGGTGGTCGCGATGATGCGCTTTATACTGCCAAAAACAATGCAGGAAAAATTGAATGAATGAAACCGTTTCGGATCAAAAGGGGGCAAAAGGTGAAATGATCCGTCAATGACGGAGCAAATTTTGTTCCGGGAAAAAAAAAAAAAAAAAAAATGAAAGCAGATCACGAACACACAGAGGAAAACAAAAACACTTACCTGGGTCTCCTGGCCCGTCAGCTTCCACTGTTCCGTACGACCGATTGTATTTTCGGTCATCAAAATCATCCAGTAGACAAGAAACTACATATTCTGTCTGTTCCTTTATATTAGGAGCCATTACCTGTAGCCGGGTGAGAAGTAAAAAAACAAAACAGCCTCTCAGCGTACGCAGGCGCAGTCTGACCAAAGCAGGGCGGGGCTTTTCTTTAATGGTGTTGCGTCAACACGTAGCATCCCGCCCATGACGCATTTCACAATAAAACTAAGATCAGGCCTCAACTCCGTCTGAATTAACAAAATAAAACACATTAACGTCTCACTGTAGTGACAAAATGCGTCACTTGCATAACAAGAGGAATCTCCAGAAAACAAAACAAAACAAAACAAAACAAAAACACAAAACCAACCTTATCCTATTGAAAAAAAAAAAATGCAGATCAGCTTTAGAAAGCCATAAGAACTCAGTAGCTCTGTTATCCCTCACTTAAAGTTGTGTGAAATGTGAAATGCGCTATAAAAGCTTATCTTATCTGTGCATTCAGACTAATATTAGACGGGAACGCCTTAAACATGTCGCTTTACACGCACACTATAGTACACTATAGTAGATACACTGTTCCCTTAATTATTAATCATATGGAAACATGTTTCTATACCATGTTTCTGTAACAATATGACATAAAAAAAATAATAAAAAAGATTTTGTCTAAATAAACAGGTATTTAAAGTGTGCATGTAAATGCACAAAATAAAGTCAGTGTGTTATGTTTACGAGCTACTTGGTATGTCCTTATGCTGCAAATTTGCCCTTATTGTATCATTGTATTTAAATGAAAAGGCTGAGGGAATAGAGCTTGATTTTGGTCAATGTTGGGTAATACTCAATGTTTACTTATTACTGCTCTTATTATTTTAACATCATATTTTTTTCTTGTGATATTTATCTTTTCTTTTCATCAACTTTTTAAAATAATTTTTGTACAGCACTTTGGTGTGGTTTTTAACTTGTTTTTAAAGTGGTATATAAATAAATATGACATTGTCATTGACATGCCAACATTAAACTTAGAATTTTTGGATGTAATGTTGATTTTAATCAAATAAATGAAGTGGATTTTTTTTACATAAATAAGTTGAGGCTTTTGAGGTAAAAGCTTTTTAAAAATATCTTAATTTGATATTTGGAATTGGCCAGCAAGGTATCCCACGGTATATTGTATAAACCACTTTTTTGTCACAAAAATGTGTTTTAAGACTTTTAAGGTGAAACAGTAAATATAGCAAAGCTTGATCTATGTCGTCAGTTAATCAAGAATGAGCCTACTTTCATATCAATACAGCTCTTATTAGCTATTGTTTGGCATTTGCAGACATAAAACTGCACCATCATGAGTGAGTTGCATGCTCATTGTCATGACAACCTGCTCTGTCTGAAGATGCAGCCCATCTCCAGCCTGTTCAATTCTCTGGGATGCTCATAAAAACAGATTTTGTTTGTTTCGCTGAAAAAAGTGAGCAAACTATTATTGATTTCTATATTATCTGTCAAGGCAGAGAAATAATAATAAAAAAACAGTCAAGTAATTTTCTTTTTACACATATAGTTTCAAGTTCAAAAAAGTGCCTTCAGAAAGATTTGGGGTTGAAACATACAAAAAAAGGGAAAAGCTTTGGGTGTCATGTAAGTAGGTTTAAATTTATTAAGTTAACTCAAGTTACTAAAATTGTACAAGCTAATGTGACTGTTTAATTCAATAAAATCTAAAACTATGAGTTTTAAACTACGATCGCTTTGTGTGTCTTCGGTGAAAAGTCCGGGTTTGTCACAGTGAGTGGATTTTTATTTTAATTTGATTAAAAATTGAAAATGGTAAATCTTTTGAATATTTTCTGTACTTCCAAGGAGAAGTAAAGCCATGCTTACCTGCCAGTGTCAGACGTGGTTCAACAAACTCAGTTGAGGATTAACAGAACATCACTAGTTCAACCCGATCGCTGTTTCTGTTTACCCAGCATGGACTTTGCCACTTGTGCATCTTTAGGTTAGTGTTAAATACAATTGTATAACTGCACAAAGAACAACATTCTATGCTGTTTATGACCAGAAGATGGCGACTTCTACCTTCCTGACCAGATCTGCTTGGAAATGCCCCACCCTGCTGCAAACACAAATCCGCTGCTGTGACTGACGATGAAATACAGCTTTTAATATACTAACCTGTTTTTCTGCTCCATTCTCTTTATTCACAATGTAACAGGATGCTTATGTTTGCACTGCTTATTGTAGAGAATTTACTGTTTGAACAAAAGGGTTTTTCTGCATTGAAAGAAATTTGACTCACTTGTACAGTTGCCTAGCAAATGCACAAATAAACAAAGAACATCTTGTGTCACGCCAGAGACACAGATGTTAAATTGATTTAGCAAGATTTTATGCAAAAGATCAATAAACAAAGAATTGGTTTTGAGATCCGTTACAATTAAATCTCTGAAAAGTGTGCTGATCATTTATGCTCTGTCATTTTACTCTGACAGTTCAGAAGTCAGGAACTTTAAAAATTACTGCCCACTTGGCAGTAATTTAAGCTTTGTGTAAAAATATTTATTCTGTGATGGCTCTATCACAGGCTTTTCTAGGAACATTAGTGAATAAACAGCATCCTGAAGACAGCAGGACACAGGAGACTGCCCACTGATAGTTGTACAGCTCAGTTTAATCATACCACTTGAAAAAAGAAAGAGTTTGCCACCACTGTATGCCATGTTGCAATTTTGTAAAGAACTTAAGTGAAAAGTCCTTCTAAGTATAAAAAATAATAAAAGAAAATCTGCAGGTCAATGAGTTCAGGCAGAATAACTGAAGAATCCAGCAATGAATAATAAAAACCAGCTTAAATACTGACGCAGAGGTGAAAATGACAAAGGAACCAGATGAGCTAATCAGAGTTGATGAGGAGCAGCTATGGCAGAATGCAAGAAGGGAGGCTGAGGGAGACAGAGTAATTAACACAAATGACTTGACTGAAGACTCAAAGAAACTACAAACCAAGGGGGAAACAGTAAACACTGAGATGAACACCCTAGAGCCATATCTTTGCAGACACACCTGATGAACAAAGAGCATGTTTAATCAAATATGTTGCCAAGAAGCCCATGTTATCCGTGGAGGAACTGCAGAAGCCCACAGCCCAGGCAGGAAACTCTCTTAACAAAGCACAACTGTTATCATTGTTACTACTATTGTTGTAATTATTGTTATTGTCTGCCCTAAACTTGTATTAAGGTTCTCTGGACAGGAATTTGGAAATACTGAAAAAAAAAGACTAGAAAGGCTACAAAAGACTTAAGATTGGAGCAGAAGTTTTGAACTGTTGGGATCAAAGTGTACTCAAGTGTTGTTGTGTATTCTGGTGGCAAGATTTGAGACAAATGATTTTGTGCTCCCCATTAAACCCAATTCTATCTTGTTTGTTTGAACACACATTCTTTTGTGCCACTCTTAATTCATCCCACACATTTTCAGCTCCCTTCTAACATGTTGAATGTTGTGTTGATCTTCTGTCACCTGTGACGGGATTTAACTGCAATGATAAACACTGAAAGGTCCATTGAGAATCATTTTAATTACACAAAATTCATTGACTAATTAAATTAATGTGCCATAAAGGACTAAAACCATAATACTTGCTATAGCCAGTGAATGTATAATTAAAAGACTACATTTCCCTCAAGTATTACTGATCCCTTTATTGGCCTCTAATGATCAGGATCAGGATAATTCACAGAAATGTATGTTGTGGCCTGAAATCATTTGATCTTTCAAAACACAACAGCTGTCTATGTAAAGCACTTGATTTAAATGCTAAGGATTAACTAACGACAACTGCAGCGGCATCGTCTTTAATTTAGATGCTCAGCACCAGAAAATAAAGGTTCAACAGATTACAGTTACAACAATAAAGGAGCAGCTATAAAGAATAAATACAATTACCTCTTAAAGAGTGTATAAAATAAAGGATAAACTGGTCTCGGCTAACAAAAAGGGTCTGTTTTGGATTTTAGTAATGCTATGTAAAAGACATATTTGGAGTTTCATAGTTGAAGTTTAGCACATGAAGAAATGTAGAAGATAAAGTTTTATCTTATTGAATGAAAAATGGTTACATGTCTTTTTCTGCAACAGCATCTTAGCAAATTCAAACAAAACATCTTCAGTTTGTGGCTGAAATGTGTCAAAATTTAAGCATTTTAAACTTGTGCAAGTACCTTTGCAAACTACCATATTGCACCACAAATGATTGTTTTCTTTTCCACTTTTTAATCAACATAAATATTAAGGTTTGATCCCTATGTATATTTATGAGCTGAGGTGATTTCCCACCAGGTCGTTGCTTTTGCTTCGTGAAATTTTGCATTTCTTCCCTGAGAACAAAGGCTGCTGGAGGAGGAGGATTTTGAATGTGCACACAGCAGCATATTTTATAATTATAACAGCAACCTTCAGAGACACACCGATGGATTTCCATTTTTGTCTTATATTGTTGCCAATATTTTCCTGGAGTTATTTTTTCTACAAACAACCAGGTAAGATTTGTAAAACGCAACGAGTTACTCTTGAGCTAATGAGATGACTATAGGCATGGATGAACAGTAGTGTTCCTTTTGATAAAAATACATAATTTCAAACTCAGCATTGAACTGAAGTCACATGAGTTACTCAGTGAGGGAGTTTTCCATATGTTTACATTTAAGGAACTTTTTGGCGTCTAAGTTTCAGCTGAATATAAACAGAGACTGTGACCTCTCTGCCACCTCCCATGTATTATCTTTTTTATGATTTGTTTGCCTGCCGAGCTCAAAGCATGATTTAAGGGGAGGTGGTGTGAGAAAATAAAATCCTTTGCCCTTTTGTTTAAGAGTAAGTGCACTTTTCAAATGGCACATCAGAACAATTGACCTTTTATGTTGGTGAAATTTGACTTTATTTTTCTTAATGCATTTTTAATTTTTTTTTACTTTTCCTCTACTTCAGTTTATTATCCATTATTTAAATTATTGGCAATCCTTGAGGAAAATTAAAGGGGTTTGAATATCTCTGCAAAAATGGTGACTCATTTTTTTTTTATATCTTTTAAAATTAAATAAAAATATATAATCTTTCTTTAAATCAAGTTCCTAACAACTATCTGATGAATTCTCAGGCTGATTAAAGTTACCCAGTGGTTTCACAACTATGCAGTGATTGCTTTAGTGCAAAGATATTATCTTGGATGACTAAAACTCTCTTTCCAAATGTGGAAAGCTACAAGCGATTAGTGCAAAATCGAAAAGCAGCACCGGCTCATCATTGTAGCAGAAAATTAGAAAACTAAGTTTCAAAATGAAATGAGCTCCAAGAGTGAATTACGTAGAAATTATGCACAGATTCTCCTGCAATGCGCTTTTTGAGAAACCTGTGACAACTGAGATATTGTTTGTGATAGGAAAGTAATTGGAGAATAAAACTATTCTGGCAATAACGCAACCAGTTTTTTTCTGTATTTAGTGCAACAGCCAGGAGCCTGCTAGCCAAACTGAAAACATTTGGGCATCAAGAAAAACAATGCAAGATTCTTTAGTGCACTCATCAAATATGCAATTTGTAAGAAAAATGGAACAAATCAAAATGCACAAAGAAAGCAATTGAAACCACAGGCATTGGTATTATTAGGTTATAGCTCTAAATTAATTCTTTCTGCTTGACAGAATCTGTTGCATGGAAGTACTTTATTCCTTATTATGTAACCCAGTTGTCAGCAATTGTTTGGAGACTGTGGCAAAATTGATACATAGCATAACATTATATAGGAAATATAAATCTATGCTGATTTTAAAACTGATAATGGTTAGATTATAGCATATGACTGCCACATAGTGCTGTGTGAAATCCTGTTTTTACCCCTCCCCACTTCCACTGATTTACCTTTTATTAAGTAAAACGTTTCTTATTCTGCTTTTGGTTTTGTTTACTTTTCTCTTTTCCTTGTCACATCTCCATAAATTGAGTTATTTTATTGTTGACTTTATAGTTTTATTCAGACATCTACTGGCAGTAGACGTCTGAATGTCATAATAATTTTGAATGAGAAGTTTTGAAAGTTAATTTCTTCCGTGTGGAAGGATGATAGAACACGCAACTTCAATGATTAAAATAATGACTGGGTTCATCAGTATGAATTCAATGAATGTTTTCTCCCGTTTTCACAGTGTCATCCAGGAAGGCTTTGAAATGTTCATACATGCCAATGTCGTTTGGTCACTCATCCCTTTGCAAAGTGTGCCTTTTGCAACTTGTACCTTCACCACCTGCTCTTTTACTTCTATCTGGATATTGATAGATTATAGACGAATGACACTTCTTGTATATTTACTGATTACCTGTCACAGACACATTTTTGGGTTGTCGTGCACAAGTATTGAATAACGTTGAGGTCAAGTTCGTTACAAAGCCTTAATGAACATCATTCAGGCTTTGTTTTCAACAAAGGCCTGAGCTGATCCCATCAACAAAAATATTAATGATGGATAAATAATAATAGATGAACATGAACTTCAGGACTTTACTTCAATGTCTAAAATAAACTGCTAAACATTTATCAAGCTTTATTTTGAGCTCTACAATAATATTGAGTCTTACGTTTCAGATCTGGCCTTACATTGATTTTGAATTAGGAAAGCAATGAGCCAATCAGAAGTTATTGTAAGCAGTCAAAAGGCGAACAAACCAAATATCGGTAGTCTTAAAATGGATATCAACATCAATTCTAATCGGTGGTTTGACCAGCAAACCCCATTTAGATTTACGGTTATCATTAAACTGTTGTCAAACACAGTTTCTCTCAGCTGGTAAATAATTTACTTGCTCCAGATTTTGTTCACGCTCGAATGAATCACTGAGAAGGAAACAAGCCTAGAAGCGCAAATGAAATTTTCTCGTGAGGGAGAAAAAAAAATATGTTTACTCCAGCTGCACATCTGTGTGATCAGCCCCCCATCTGAAGAGTTCAGTGCCAAGTCATATATCAGAAATTTTTGGCAATGAGCAGATAAGTCGCCTCTCTGCCTCTGAGATCACAGACTCATCTGTATGAGAATGCAAAGACAACAGCAGCAACAGAGAACACAGAACTGCCTCTGACTGATTAGGGAAAGAATGTTAACAGATGCCGACCAAGGGAAGAAACAAGAAAAGGGCCAAGAGTCATTGCCAAGAATTTTGACAGTGGCACAAAAGTTTTGCACATTTAACGTTTTTTCAGATTTTTTTTTTCTTAAAGTCTTTTTTAAATGAAAGGAAAGCTTTTATATTTTAGACAAAAATCCACCCAACAAACACCTGAACAGTTTATCTTAAAATTAAACTTCTTGTGTATACATGAGTTTCATAGGTCACTCAATTGATCCCATTCTTATAAGAACTTATATTCAGCTTGCGTCACTAAATAATGAAGAGCCATCTCTCTCTCATCTCTTTCTGGCAGCTTTGTAAAACTAGAGACTGATGCTGCCACCACCATATTTCACAGTGGGGATGGTGGGATCAGGATGATGAGCCACATATTCCAGGCCAAGAAGTTCTATGTTACTCCTGCATAATGACCTGCAGCATCACTGAGAAAGTTTTGTATTCCTGCTATGTCTGGTTCACTTGACAAGATGATTATGCAAATTTTTTTACCCGATCTTCCCCTTACATCAGTCTTATTAATCTGTATGAAAATATCTGTGCTTTGCTAAGTTAATCATCAAACATCATTATAGAGTTTTCTACATATGGGCTAGCATTCCTACCCCATACATATCTGTTCACTGTGATTTTGTGAATCACACCTCCACAGTAACTTCACATTTCTTGGCTTTCTTGAGAGACGCAGATCAGATGTACAATACAATCCACCTTGTGATGATATTCTACCTTCGGACACTCTGAAAAGTGTATTTGAGCTGTAGATCATCTCGATGTCACTAAATGTTTTTGCTTTAGTTTTGACAAATTACATTTTTGCATCCAATTAAATTGAGTTACAAATCTTTAACCTGAAAAAGCCCTTTTCTTTGACTTTACCTAAAACAACTGAGTTCAATGCCAGTTCCTACGTCTGACCAAATTATTGTATTATAATCATAAACTCAATTCATTAGGTTTATCTAATTTAGAGTGCACTTTCAAAAGTGTGCACTTTTGAGAATTAAGTGAGATTAATGTAAATAAGTTCATGACATGAACTGCAATATTATTTGAGAGTGCACTCTCAAAAGTTTACATTAAAAAGTAATTTCTCAATAAGTGTACCCTTTCGAGAGTGACTAGCTCTTCTAATTCAAGTGGTCAATGTTTGATTCTGCATTTGAACCATTACAAATTTAATGAAGTCTGCACTAAACAATGGAAAATATCCTCTTATCCTCCTGGAAAGATAAGCAACTTATCCAAGGTGCGGTCTGCATGAATGATTGCAAATCGGTAACTTAGCTTAGTAACATCAGTAACTTGGGAAATTTTGGCATCAAAACCCTTGATGCACTTGGAACTTATCACTGCAGAAACAGTGATTGGAGAGTGTGAAATTATATCTTTTAGAGGAAAGAAACTTTGGAGTACCATAAAATCAGTGACATATTGGAGACAAGTATGCATTGCCTTGTCCATTTCTCAAATGTTAAACAATCTTATTATATAGTCACCTGCAGCTCTGAATGAAAATATGACCACTGTTTCTGAATTCCTCTTTGTGCTAATCAGCTTCTGGCTGTCATCCTTACCTTCTGTTTGCAGAGGCTCTTGTCTCTATTCTGGCAGGAAATTGGTCTCCTTACATGACAGACTCCTTGAAACATTCTGGTGTGAGACCACTGTTGGTCTTGACTCTTGTTTTAATTAGACAGCTCTGCAGCTGAATGTCAAGCTGAAATCACATTTATTTATTACAAATACTTGGCATGTAAATCAACTAAATATTTATATATGGCACAAGCGACATTTTGGTATCACAGTTAATTTGTAATTACTATCCTTTTTTAAATGAAAAAAATAAATAAATCAATGTTTGTGAGCTCTTCACAGTGACATTGTGACAGGTGTGAGCAAAAGGATCTCAGATAATAAAGACATTTACATCTCTGTACAGCATAACTTTAAAGAAAAAACAAATCAGACCTTGACTTGAATGCTTATTAGTATCAGCCTGTGCAATTTACCCATGTATTGGAACGATAAGCTCTCAAATCTTCTGAAATAATATTAATAAAAAATTAATCCAGAAGTTTTACATTCTTTCTCCACCTTATTTTCTCTTGACCTTGAGGCTAAAAATATCCCCGTGAATCTCTCTATACTCAGGTATATCAGTTTCAGAAAGTAAATGACTCCCGAAAAGTGACCAGCAAAGCCCAGGTAGGTGCCAGACTTTTCAGAAAAGAGAAGATTCGGTGCATGAAGGAGATTTCCTTTTAGAAAATAAATGAGCAAACTGTCTATAAAACAACATATTTGGTAATGCAGCAACCAAGTTATTATTTTAGCTACAATGCTACTCAGGACGTTATGAGCAGCAATGGTGAACATATTGTTTCACATTTGTTTAAAGACTTGATTTATGACAGATGTCACTGCTGCCTCCCTCACTGCAGGTTGTCACATGCATATACAGCGTAAACTGAATAATTTAAGGAAGACAAACTTGCTTGTGTAAACTGATGATATTTATAGGTTTCCATAAAAATTTAGAGAAAATTCATTCAACATTCATAAATTGAACAGCAGTCTGAGAAACTATGTGATCTCTAATAAAAATGTGAAGAAATTTTTACACTAATGAACAAAAAATAGAAAATCTAGCAAATTAATTTATTGAAAAGATTTTGGATTTTAATAAAATATAGTAAATGAAAGAAGCATTGCTAATTTTAGCAGGTAAAAGTTAATATTTTGCTATTGTAAACAGTAAAGTGAGACTTTAAAATGAATATTTAGTTTCATTCTGGAGTTTGAACACATAAAAACTTTAAAAGTACGACAACCTGGCACCAGCCCTCCTCTCCACATGAAACATCCTTCTCAATAATATTTCAACTGGCTGACAGATGCTAATCTGACCTCTTCCCCAATCTGTTCCTATGTCCCGTATCTCGTCCTGCAAAGATTAATTCCCCTAACCACCAATTCTGCCTCCTTCTCCGGCCTGAACGTGCCGTGCAGTCAAACTTCTGATGCCATCAACAAACATTGCTTATTTTGGCGCATTTTGCAAGCTTCTTAGCCGTCTTTCATGCAGCTTTTCTGCTCCACCCCTGTGCTTTTGCTCTTCATCCATTGCCTTCTCTCAGACTCCAGTCATCTCAAATGACAAAATCTGGTAACTTTGGTCAAAGAGGAGGCGAGGGGCCTCGAAGGGCCAAGGGGTTTCATCAGATTGGCCCAAAAGTCCTTCAAGAAAATTAACCAATGGGCTTTAGCAACATTTTACTGCGTCTCAGCTTATTGTTTTCTATTACTATTTGCCATAATATCTGTCATATAAACCTGAAGAAAACTGAAAAGGAAAGGCTGAAAAAAATATATTTACCTGATTATAGAGAATATAAGGTACTGCAATATTGAGAAACATAGTGATAAAAAAATTGTGCAAAGAATTATGATGATATTTTTAGAAGTAATGATCAACTTTTTTCAATAAATTTATGGAAGGGACAGAGACAAACAATGCAATTAGACTGAAACAAATAAGTTTGCAGCAGTTTTCCAGGTTATAGCATTTTTATGACATCCAACTCACAGGCTTAATTAGTTGTCGCACACCCTGCTGTTCTCTCAAACAGGTAACACACTGCGAGACTTAATTTTCTCTGCTGATTCAAAGCCATAAAACTGCAGTACTGACAAGTGACATCAAACAAACTCTTCACCAGCTTTTATAAAAGTAGTCAGGTTTTAATAATTTTGATTTAAGGCAATCCAATACAAAGCATTTCACAACCCACCATATGACACTAATCATGTACAATAAAAACCCTTGAAACGTGAAGCAGAGTCATGCAGAACAGAGAACTTAATATACCTAAAATAATAAAGATATAAACAGTGGAATCAGACCAAAAATAATGATAAACAAATAACAAAAAGTGTTAACTGTAACATGCATACTAGCTACAGCTCTTTTTCTTTATTCTTTATAAACACTGATGAGACAGGAAATTTTCAGGAGTCAGGCACAAGAGAGAACAAATACCTTGCAGTCCATTTTCATTGCCGCATTTGGTACAGAAATACTTGTATTCTGGATGGACTGTGTATTTTTTTTCTCCAACAGATGAAGGCATACAAAAAAGAATGTCATGCATTTGATAAAGGTAATAATTATCAGGGCTTGAAAAGATAAAAGGATCAATGGCTTCTCATGTTCTAAAAAATGTAACAAATATTTGTTATACAGCAATCTTTCCAAAAAATATATAAAAACATTTACAGTTAGCATTCATTTTAGGGATTTGATGTTAATGGCTATAGGAGATTTATGTTTTTAAAAAGTGTTTCAGTCAGACAACATTCTCAAAGTGTGCTTTCTTTTTTGTGTTGACTATTTGAGTCCAAGACAGTCTTTTGCGAAGATGATTTAGATCCTAACTTTAAATAAAACTGCAAAATAACAAAAAATATATTCATTAAAAACTCAACTACTGCAAGAACTTTTTGAGGAACTTACACTTTCCTATTAATGATCAGTCTTGTTCATGATTGTGTCAAACTACTTTTGTTGCTTTAGAAAATGTGTTTATAAGATGTTAAAAGATTTGAAGGCAAACTTTAGTTCCAGTAGGATTTATACTTAATTGACTCCACATGCAAACCAACTGTTGCTCAAATGATTAAGGCCTTCATAGTTCGCTACATTGAACAGTGAAGCCCAAACCTTTTGAATTGAAATATATTCTATTCCTTCAATACGTCCACGTTTTTCAAAGAAACGGGTAACCTTTTGTTTTATGGTCCATCAATCAGAGTCATCCGAGCTTTGACACAAACTAAAAACGGTGCTGTTATTTAATATTCATTCTTTCACTGCAACACAAAATAATTGAAAGTGCAGAATGACTATTGAATAATAGCGAGACAAAAGACAAAAAATAATGGAATCAAGCACAAAACTAACACAGATAATTGGAAATTAAACATTTTCCAATTATCTTGTTTTTGCATTTTTTTTTTTTTTTCGGGGAGAACAAATTTGCAAAAAACAAAATTAAATGAATTCACCATAGCCATAGTTACTAATGCCAAGTTTTGTCCTCTCGATTATTCCAACCTGCAGTAAATTGTGTTTCAACATTTCAAGGCATACACATACTTCTCAGGAGCGGTGACTGAATACCACCGGAAATATATATATATATATATATATATATATATATATATATATATATATATATATATATATATGGCCCTCTCCAGAGGGCCTGGAAGGTGAAGACCACAGTGGTGCCTGTGGTCATCGGGGCCCTCGGGGCAGTCACCCCCAAACTGGAGCAGTGGCTACAACAGATCCCAGGAACAACATCAGACATCTCAGTCCAGAAATGTGCAATTCTTGGCACAGCCAAGATACTGCAGGACCCTCAAGCTCCCAGGCCTCTGGTAGAGGACCCGAGCTCAGAGGATAAGAACCACCCATGGTGGGTGAGAAGGGAATTTTTTTTATATATATATATATATATACTAACAAAATTTTAAATCCAGGAAAAAAAATTAAATCCAGGATAATCATTGCTTTATTTGCAGAGCTTCTGCAGTTGGTATATAAAGATTCATAGAATTTAGAAACAGATGTAGAAATCTGATGAAAAGCTTTTGCTGAAATATCTCAGCATGGCATTGACCTACATTTCTGCCTCTGAGGTCTGCATGCTGAGGAGGTTAAAAATGGAGCGTCTTGCTTTGCTGCATATTTTCACCATCTCAACGGTTTAAAATCTTCTGCAAAATCCTCATTATAACTTTTTTAATGGTACCTAATAAAAGATGCAAACTGAAATACAAAAACATAAAAAGTGGAATAATGTGTACTCATTACACATTAAATGTAAATTTCCTTCTGATATTGCTTGTAAGGGAATTTTTTTCCTTTTAATTAGTCTTAACTTTTCTTTGAATAAAAGAAGATTTTCTGCTCCTCTTAAGTTCAAATGTCAAAGATCTATTACCAGACAACACAGAGCTCAATGTAATGCTTTGTTTATACTTTTTTCTGATGGGATGAAAAAAAGAAAATCTGCACCAAATGTCTTTTACTGAATAAAAGGCTATTTGAAAAAAAAGAATTGGAATAAGATTTTTTCTGAAATTGTTAACTTTTTTGTTCACTCATTGAGGATCTAATTTATTTAGTTACAAATAAGTTAGAATGAATGAATGAATGAATGAAATCCAGTTCATGGCAGATTATTTTTGTCTTGGTGTAGCACTATTTTAGGGTAATACTGCCAGGAAATATCAAACATTGTCATAGTCTTCTGTATGAGGCATCCCTTTATAAAAAACAAATCTCATACTTATTCCCATTGATATGATTTTGTAAACATTTTTAGTGAATTCATTTGCATAGAAAATAAATAATGGCTTTCACTCTAAAACGTTTGAGTACAACTTATACTTTTTAGAGCCATCATGTGATTTGTTTTCTCCACTCATCACAAGTCATCAATATGGGAACATTTTCACTTTGTGTTTTCCTCTAATGAGCAACTTTAAAGCAATCCAGCACCACAACGTCATCCAGCTTCTTAATATGAAATTACATCTCAGTATGTTTTAGGTCTGATAGTGGAAAGGAGAACATCTCATGATGATAACTTTCATTTTAACTTCATGTTGGGAACTGTTTGACTTTTTCATCCAGGATCTTTGTCAGTGCAGTGTTAATATGTAGAGTTTAAAGTTTATTTGGCTCTAAGTTTTACTTAGTTGTGTATGCAGCTGATTAAAATGATGTTTTGAAATATATCTGTAAACAGTGGCAGTACATGAATTATGAATCCCACTTCAGAAACTTAATAGAAAGGATTAAATTAAGTAGCTCCAATGTTAAAAGACATGTCTTTGTATATTATATGCAGTTAGTATATTTACTGATTCTGCTAAGATTAAAATATAACCATAACATTTATTTATATTTTTTATGTTAACTAAAAATCTCTTGAATGTCCTGAGACAGTTTGTAGAAGTATTATGCTCACTGTAATAAAAAGAAGAAGAAAAAAAAAGATCTATGATCAGCATCAGAAATTCAACGGATGCACTCCTGATGATTTTGGGGCCGTAAACAGCAGTTTATTTTTGCATACGCCTTGGATTTGCTCTGCACATATGTTTGTATTAACAAAGAAACGTCCTACAAACAGGTAATACTTAATTCTCCATGCTTTGTATTAAATGGAAGTAAAATATTTGACGAGGATGAATGACTTCCTCAAAATTAATGATTAGCAGCAGTCCTATAGTTTATGGCCATCTGGTTCAGTCATAGTAGTTCTTTGTGCTAGCTTTCATATTCAGTCACTCAAAAATAATTGGTGGTTGCAAAAATTCATTAGGTTTGTTTTGTTCAAAATTAGATGTAAAAAATATCCATGCCATTCTAAAAAAAAAAAATGCAAATAAATCTCATACGACATGCACATACCAACATTTAGTATTAAAGAGGAAAGGAGGTGGTGTTGCTGTCATATCATCACCAATTGAGATCAATCCCTTATACAAAACGTACTCGAGAATGAGACGGTGGCTAAAAAAATATTACTGCATTAGGCCACATTGATGATTGACAAGAAGAGCCTGGGTCAAGTTCAAATGTCCTGATACACTTAAAGAAACAAGCACAGACAGGCACAAGGTTTAACCACAACATGACCTCCGAATCAACCTGCTGTCAAAAGTAGACGTGAAACAGTCACTGCCCGAAAGGCTTTCAGCAACAAGTCCTGAAAAATTGGGTCAGCATCTCCTGAAGAGAGTGTACAAAGAAACATATCACAGTAGAAACAAAACCAAACAAATAGAAAAAGAAAAATACTGCTTCTGTAGTCAATGGGAGAGTACAGCACAACATTCTACACCCATTGCTTGGCCTCCTGTTCACAGCAAATTAGATAAAATAAATTCAGGAGGTAGAGAGTTCCCACTGGACTCTGAGTGGCTGCTGCATGCTATCTGTCCTCAGTGAAATGCAAAGAGAAAGGTCTCAGATTTGTGTGTGGTGGTGTGTGTGTCCAGGCGGAGTGTATGGCGGCGGCGCAGGATTGGGTTTGATCCCTCTGCTCTTCATGTACGAGATAAACTGGTCAGGGATTTCTGCTAGCACATCTTTGGCGAGCCGTGCCATGCTCAGCACGTGGTTTCCAGTCCGGTCCATGTAATCCCTAAAAGGAACAAACTGAAGAACAATGACAGACAGGGGAAATATACAGCTTAAAAATTATGCAAAACATGACGTAAACATGATGCTTAATAAATATGAAATTTCGTTCTTTTATACATGTTATATCATCACCTAGCTTTATGGCGAATTCACATCACACCAGCTTTAATCAAACTCTCGTCCATTTGCCTAGACGCGTGAATGCAACCGCACCAGATGAAAATGTAACATATTTTGCTGTTTTATTCTCTAATCAAACAGACTCTTCTGGGTTATCAGGTGTGAAAACACTGAAATGCTTCAAATAATACTTTAAATAGAAATATTATTGAATAAAAAAATGTTTTCATCTAGATGAGAATTAGAAACGCTGCCAAACATATTGAAACATCCAAATAACAGGGACAAAAAACTAAGTCATTCAGGATTTTGTACTGGAAATACTGAATCCATGTCTGATGCTTCATTAACACCAATGCCTTTTAACAGGACATTCATCAATGATGACAGAATTATCTTTTTTTTGTGTGAGAAACCCAGATTATTCATATTAGCAATATTATTTGAATGACCTGTAACACAGATTAGCAAGCAGTGCACCTGAAAATGTGCTTCTTTGAATTGCGTGGTGGCATAGCGATGTGGACAAAGTGACAGTCTGCAGAATAGCATCAGGCATTGGGATTTAGTTTCGTTTCACTGCAGATGAAACAGCTTGACAGGTAAGACGTGCAATACAAAACATTTCCAATGCTGTATCCCACATTTAATCACATATAACAAATCTACTCCTCATTTTGTCATCTGCCATTAGTGACAAATGATGTTTTATGGGATGCGCACATCAGTAAACATATGTCAAAACTAAGAAACTTTGGAAGCACCACTGTTGATAAATTACAACCTAAATATGTTGATACAAGGAACACACACACAAAAAATCTTCATTTATTTTAATTTACCACTTCGCAAGTAGCTCTAATGAAGATTTAAATATTCATAGGTTTTCCAAAGAGAATAAAATCCCTCTATCTTTCACAGTCACCTGAACAATGTCTCTCTCTGCCAGTTTCCCCCGGGATGAGATCCTGATGTCGTCACCGTCCAGCTCCACCATAGCTGCAAGAAACAAATCATGAGCAGGCGTGCATAAATCATGTGGTGTTAAACATATTTCAAAAACAGCTACCATAACAACAGAGATAAGGTAGATTCATACTTATGTAAAGACGTGGGTGACACTGTATTCATGCATCATCTTCTAGCTGTAGTAAAGCTTAAACATACATTGAGCTGTGCAGGCTTTATTGGCGGTCTAATCTCGTAATAAGGCCCTTATTATAGACTGTGCAATTTAGAATCATCAGCACTAAACATTGCAAACCCAGCAATTAACCTTAGTTGGTTCTTCTGCAGTTATGCCTGCATCCACCTACACAGTCGCTTCCCTTCAGATTTAAGAGTTTGAACAGCAGTTTTCTCTGCGAAATACAGTCAGAGAGGTTAGCCACTATTACAGACTCAGAACATGTGTGTGTCTGTATGTATGTACACACATACACAATCATACTTATATATATATATATATATATATATACCTTGTATATATCTATAAGTACAAGGTACTGTATGTATATAAAAAAGATACAGCAAACAATGACCCTCTAGAAGTCAGAGCCTTTGTTTTCTTTTTCAAATGTGTGTTAAGCTACTTTGGTTTTGGTTTATTTACATTTTTGCTGTTTTATGAATATTTTTCAGCTGCAGCCTTTGAACAAAGTGAGAGCAGACACGAGCTAGTGACAGAGCGTCAGGGTGAGATAAAAGTAGGCTGATCAGGAAAATCTCCTGTCTCTTTTATCTTCTCTTCGTTTTTGGAGACATCCGTGCAGCACACATATTCAACTTAAAATACTGCATTGAGTTTAGTTGTGATTCTTAGTACTCAAGAATTATTTTGCATTACTTAGATTTTGTAGTGAATATGGTTTTTTTTTTTTTTCTGAATCCCACTTTTGAAACTCTTTTTGCCCAAGAAACATTAACATTACTAGTGCATTGCAAACATATTGATAATCCTTGAACCTTTATCACATTTTGTGACATTATGCTTAAACTAAAATATATATATGGACTTTATATCATGAACTCAAAGAAGTGCATAATTGTGAAGTGAAAGGAGAAATTATGCTTCACATATTTTTCACAAAAACAAATCTGTGAAACATGGCATATATTTGTATAAAACCTGATGCTCTGAATTACCTCCAGACATCAGCTAATTAGTAAAAAGTCCACTTTTTGTTGATCTTGGACTTAAATATTAAGAGGCCACATTAAAGTTTTTGATTTTCCCTAGAACCGCAAAAGGAACAAAAACTTTGGCAAGGTACTGCATGTTAATTCAACAATCAAAGTTATTTTACCGTCAAACTCAGCTTGACCAACTCCTACAATGATTATGGACATAGGAAGTTTGGCAGCCTGTGAAGAAATCAAAATACAAAAAATGTAAAACATTGTGCCAGAGAAAAACATTGTGACTGTGAAAATGTTCTGTATCTGAGGTCTCCATGATCGGATTGCATTCATATTATGTGTTAACATATTACATGACAAAAGACTCTCATTTTATATAAAAGAAACAACAGAGAGATTGACGTTACTACGGCGTCATTATTAGACAGAAAACAAACTTGTCCTCTAAACTTGTTTTTTACTCCTCTTGCCAGAAACATCAATGTTTTTATATTTCCAAGTAAACAAACTATTTCCTTATGAGCAGGACACTGAATGTTAGTAATCAGATTTGAGATGGTGGTGTAAACTGACTGCTCATGGTAAAAGTTTAACTTGAAATGGATGGGGAGATTTTTTTAAGAATGTATTTATTTTTTTAGCTGATGCTGTTCAGATAACTACACAACCAATCTAACTGTAGCAAGTCATTCACATAAACTGTCTTCACCTAAAAACATTTTGATCCTATCTCATAAATGACAGCCTGCCTCAGCAATGTGTTCACCTCTGAGAAAGAGGAGAATGTGGGGAACAAAAATGCCTGGCTACTTGGTTGAGATGCCGGCTTAGACAAAGAAAAATGGACACATTTGTTGGCAGCAAGCTTGAGCATGACTTATTTTGCAGCAGACGGATGAGCCATGAGAGGAAGGAAGGGGGGAAGTGCTGGACAAGCAATTACAGCCACCTTCCCCGTCACCTGCCAGTCAACTCCAGGCTCCACCTCTAATCAAACGAGACAATGTTCGGAATACGAGACCGACATTTTGTAAACAAACATCGAGCAGAATTCGCCTGAAAAATTTTAATATGAAGGGAAGGTAAAATAATGCATGGTTTTGAAATAGTTTTTCAAATAAAAACCTGATAAATGCATTTTTCCATCAGTATTCACATCATTTAGTTTGATTCTTAGGTGAACTAATTGCTTCCAGATGTCACCCAGTTGTTCAACAAAGACCATCTGTGTGTGACGCCATCTTAGAAGAAAATTAAAAATATATCTGTTCTGCGAAGGCCAAAGAGTTTTGTTGGAGAAAATCATTTAACATAACAGCTGACAGTTCAGGGATAAAGCTGCAGGAAAGCTTAAAGAGGGTTAAGTCCATAAAGCTATTTCAGAAACCTCCACCAAAAACGATAGTCATGATGAAGCAGAAAAAAAAGAGCCGCTCTGAAGGAGCTGCAGAAATCCACAGCTCGGGTGGAGTGACGTTTTGATCGGAGAGGGATTAGTCATGCATCCGACAAGTTAATTTGCTTGCGTATCAGGACGTTCAGAAAGATGATCACCAGTGTACGATTGCTACTGCAAACACAAACCTTATTTTACAATATTTCCACATGTCCTGACCACATAAAACTACTGAGATTACATTTCATGTTTGACTGAGGATTTGTGTGAGGTTCAACAGCTTTACTTGAAATTCCCAACATAATTTCTCAACCATTATGCAAATTAAATCTCTTTATGAGTTTTTATATCACTTACAGAATTTATGCGCACACCAGGCTCCTGGTTCATAGCTTCAAAGCAGCTTACATATTTTGCTCCTTCTTTTCTTTGATAACAAAAATTTTTAGTCCTTTTGTCTTTACAACCTCCAATCTCATCGACATTTATTGGCATCTCATGCTTTTAAAGACAAAGATAATTAAATGCCCTATCAATTGAAATAAATGATTTGAAAACGTGGTGCACATTTGTATACAGCTCTGATCCCGCTAAGCAAAACCCATTGTAACACAGAAGAAGTCATACTAGTAAATCAAATCCAAGTTTGTGTATATTGTGATTATTACAGTACTCTTAAAAACTATTTTTTTTTCAACAAATTTGCAAAACACTCAAAAACATTTTGCCACGTTGTCATAATGAGGTGTTTGTGTGAAGAATGTTGAGGGAAAAAAAATATGAATTTAACACAAATATCCTGCCTCATGCTAACAACATAACCAGAGGGCTGAGATGTTGAGAGTTGAGCATGTTCAGATTTTCTCAATCTGTCTCTCTGCTCTTATTTGAAAAATGAATTCAATCATGATTTAGTTTGAAGCACACATAGTGTATAACCTCAGCACAGTGATCGCTCTCATCCAGAAGCAGTGGAGAGAAAAAGGGAAAGAACAGTGGCAAGCGACAAGCATCAGGAGTCCACAGGGCTGGAGGCTGTGAGATAGAGCAGCAGGCAAGATCTTAAAAGGAAGGTGTGGCTGTTCTAATGTTTTGATTAACAGTCGCAAATTCCCTTTAAATCCAGTCTGCTGGGTGTTCTGTGCTGGTGGCAGGCTGCAGAGGTGCAGGAAGGATGGAGGAAAGAGGGACACACTGAAGAAAAAGAAAAGAGTAGCGCACATTTGCCGTTTGGAGCTGAAAGACGAAAAAATGTGAATGACAAGTTTCAGGAGAGTAGCTCTATTTTTGTGCTGTGTATATAGAGGCAGCAAAACCTTCAAATATCTGTAGCATATTGTGTTTGGTAGGAAGGTAATAATCTTCAGCTGAAAGTAAAAACAAATCCACTCTACTGCTCTTGTTACTGTTGACACTGTTATATGAAGTTGTGGCTTTAGGGCTTCTTTTCTACATATTGCAGAACAGCTGTTCTCCTCGACACAGCAAAGCTCCTGCTGTGTCTAGATTTGTGTGAAAACAAGAGGAATGCTGAAATTCACAGATGATATGCTTTTTAAATAGGTGCATTATCTGCTTTTCTCTTTGCTTTAATATGCCAGCTCGTGTTTTTCGTTAATGTGATTTCTACAGAGATTTTAGTGCATAGTTTTCTACATATGAATTCCACAAGATCTTTGCAATGTCAGTGTGTTCATTAGTGATGCTACAAAATACTTTTTGAAATGCAATATTTGTTGTTGTATGTCATATATACACCTTTGCTTTCCATTGAAATATTCAGTATATTTGACAAAGTCTGGCAGCAGTAGATTTCATCACCTGACAAGATTTTGCTGGTAAAAGTTGGTGCTAACATTGTTCAGCAATGTTACTGAACTAAATAAATATTTATGAATTTAAAGGTAAAAGAGGTATTAGTTGCAAAGAGTCTGCTGAACTGAGGAATTTCAGCATGAATTAAGACAAATTATAAAAGAATGTATATTTTTATCACAACTGCTTTTGTAAAAAGTAATTATTTAAAACAATATCATCTAAAGCTTTAGTTGTCAATTTGCTGCAAATTTTTTATGTCAGAATGACTATTGTCATCAGGAGTTTGTCTTAATACATGCTCTGTGTTTTAGAGTTACTAAATTCAGTAGAAATTCACTGAGAGACATTAAGAAAAGAATATATGCCCACTCCAGCCTTAACAGAGCTTCAGCACCTATAAATGTGCATCCTGGGATATGTTTAGCTTCATATGATGTAGGACAGAATGAAGAATTGTCTTTATTTCTTACATTTACGATGGCTTCTTTGGTCTGGGCCATGTCTGAAATGACACCATCTGTGATGATTAGGAGGACGAAGTACTGAGAGCCGTCCTGCACTGCCGCTGCATATCTGTCCAAAGACAAAAATTGTACATCAGGAGATCATTTGTTATTCACTATAGAAACCAAACAAGCCTGGAATTTGGATTTACTCACATATTTATCAAAAACAATCAATAAATCCAAAATTTATCTGAAGAAGAATTTGTTTCAGTTCTCATCACACACAAAAAGTTTTTGTGTTGATGTGTAAAAAAAAAAGGAATATTCAAATGTGCAATAGTCAGAAAACACAGACATGTTCAAAGCGGGATGTTTATATTCTGGTTTACAAATTAGATCCATAAATCAAACAATTACTGGTGCATTAGTGCAAATTTTAAATACTAACATTCTTTTAGTACCGCAATAAATTGTTGTAGTTTTAGAAGTACAACTTACTTTAACAACTCAAGTTTGAAAAAACAAAAACAAGTACAAATGATAACTAAATATTCTTATCATTTTGTGATCTAAAAAAAGATCAAAAGAAGTGTATAGCTTGGCTGTATTTTATATTTTGCAAACTATTTTAAAATGAACTGGTATTTCTGGCAAACGCAGTCAAAGAGATGGCTCATTTTCTCATTCTGAAACCAGATGTCCTCATCAAGGCGAGAGCTCCAAATTACAGACAGGCTGCCAGAGCATCCAGGGCCATAATCCTGCTGTGGGAGGACACCGCCAGTGACGGGCAGCTGCTATTAGATGGATGTGCTTGATTACTAACAGTGTTTTGATAGAGTGAATGTCGTGTACTGAGACGTCCCAGCAGAACATTTAATCAAAATGGCCAACAATATAGTTTTGCAGAGCAGAGAAATAATGACATGCGTTCATGGCTTAGTTAAAGCCTTTGACGCAGTTTGATTGGAGAAATCAAACAAGATTACTTTCCTGGAAAATGGTTACACTTTTTACAAAACAAATCATCTTGTAACCTGGTTTCCATGATGTTTTCTCATGTCTAAAATTACCTAAAACCTGGGAAAATATGTAAGCAAGGTAATTAAGATGTAAGTAGACGAGTTTAGCAACCATTCAGAAAGAGTAATTACAAGCAAATAAACACGTGGCACACATCCCTCAGCTAAAATACTGTGTCTGCAAAACCTTGATAAATTTGAACACTTGATCAACACTTAGATTCAGATACAGTCATCAGAGGAATATTTTTATGTTCTGCTTTTGGCAGCAAAACTCTTGAGGATAACAGGGAGCGATAAGAGAACAAAAGCAGATTACATTACGTGACACCTTAAAAAACTGATGATTTTAACACGCAACAGAGCACTAAAGCTTTTGAGAGTTTTCTGTAAGCTGCTCCACATACATTATATGCATGTACCATGTAAAGTTGACACTAATCCAAGTACAGATTACACTAAATTGAGAAGATTTTACAATACAGTGACCACAATGTTTAAAATAAACTTCACACTGCATCCTGATATCGATCAATCAATAAGAGCTTGTGGAAGCAATGTTAAGAAAACAAAAAAATTAAGGCTGTTAACAAAATATTTTCTTTTTTCTTAACTCAGATTTCAGGAAAATGATGGTTCACTAGTCATCACTCGCATTATAAGCAGCGTGCTTTATGGTAGGATTTGCTCATTTTTCTGACGCTAATTCAAGCAGTTATGCAAGGCAATGATATGTTTCTCTCTGTATTTCGTTTTCAAGCTCTGCAGAAACCTATACACATACACAGGCTGTATATCTCTATGTCTGACACTGGTTCAGTGTACATAGCACAAAATAACACCAGTAAATTGGCCATACTTTCAACTTTTGCTTCATTTAATACATGCAGCTGCCATACTGGCTACAAAACCCAGACATATTTTCTAAATTAGAGCTCAGACTGTGTAAAAGATGACTGGGAATAAATTCTCCCCCCAACCCCCCAACCTTATTCATTTATTTACTAAACTTTATTTCACCAGGAAAGTCCAATTGAGATAAAAAGAAAATCTTCTGGAAAAGAGTTCTGGTCAAGACTGGCAGCAGAATACAGAGCTGCATTCTGCACAAACACAATCCAACACAACAATGCTGCTTCAGCAGAGTCATGTCAAGACAGTGGGCAGTCCTTCAGCTTGAATGTGTGAGGATTGTGTGCAGACTGCATAAACCAAAGCAGGTACAGGTGTCACAGGCCACTACAGAAAGTGATCTGAAGAACTCTGACCTCAAAACAAGTTCATTCACATCTGGATAGAGGCTGGAAATTATTTGAGGCTAATAGGCTTTAAGACTTTTTACCAATAGAAAGACTTTCTATTCAGTAATCTGGAGCTCTTGCCAACATGTGTCTGATTATTATTCTTTTTTTTTTTCTCTTTTCACACAATGGTATTTTATTGTTTTAATTTATGAAGCCAAAATCAATTTACTTTTAATTTTTATAACTTATTTGAAATAAAAGGTGACAGCATTTCAGCGGATGTTAGATTTCAAAACAAATCAACTCCAGTTTAGTGAGAAGAAAATGCAATTACCCAAAGGTGCACCAAACAATAAATTGTGAAAATTTGTTTCTTCTTTAAAAAAAACATTCAGATTGATGCAGGACTTGAACAGTTTTCTGCTGCTCCCTGTTGGATGTCACTGTGTGACTCTATGCTTCATCTTACATTAATAACATGTTCCTAATAAATGATTTGAGACAATAAAACTGAACATTTTGGCAGATTGCAGAATATTTTTAGTGGCCAGTTGGATATAATTGCTCAAAAAGCAAATGAAAGTAATGTCAAAGTTTAAAAATGTTCATGTGCATGTATGTTTTTATAATTTGAATGACTGAAATGCATGTACATTACTAATAATCGACAATATAAATGACTCATATATCTATTTAACAGTCTTAAAAGCTTCTATAAAATTATGTCTGCTCTGTAGTGTTTCTCATGATGGTAAAAACATAATTTAACTCATGTCAAGTCTTTTTTTTCTTCCAACTGTGATAATTATAGGTTACAACTGATGTTGATCTGAAGTTCAGTCCCACTGAATACTGACATGACAGACTTGACAGTCGTCCAGCAGGGAGCCGTTGACTCCCTCCTCAGGAATATTAATCACAATATTCATGGTTAAAGAACCTGGTAGATCTAAGTGCCATATAAAAGCAAACATTACTGATCAACATCTTCAGAACATGAATGTAATGATCAGGACTGGCGTTTTGTGTTGGTGGATCATAACCAGGTTGTAAAAAAGAAGCAAAAACTCAGAAGAAAATGAATGAACAGAAGAAACAAAGTTCAAAAAGAACTGAGTGAAATCTCAAGCAGGGTTTTCATTGAACAAAAAGATAAACTCAAGTGGAGGGCTAAAGTCTGAAACATTTGATGCACTAAAGCGCAGGTTGTTTGAATTTCTATTCAAGTAATTACTTACTCAAAGCTTTTTTTTTCTCTCTAGTTTCTTCTTTTAGCATTTTAAAGTGACTCGTATGATGTGTTTATAATTTGTGCAAAATATAAACACATCATACGAGTCACTTTAATACTGTTTTTCCAAACTTAAGACTTTGTTATGGACTGTTTTATTGACAGGTTAAGCTGTACCAGAGCTACAGATAGCCTGCCTCTATGTCACACTGCAATAATCCAGTAATTCATTTATTTTATACAATTATTACTTTTTGATAGTCCAATATTTCTGTATTAAAATTTATTTCTTGTTGGTCTCATATGAACTCTGTATTCTAAACCTGAAATTTCAGATGTCAGCTGTACATCACTAAATTAGCTTTGTATTGATATTCTAATTTATTCAGGCACACTTGTCAGAGCAACAAAACCTAAAGGAACAGCTATACTGAACAAGAACATCATAAATAAAAATATTAGTTTTGTATTTGTAGAGATTACAGAATTCCTTTTAGCTCAATAATAATAAGCTAAACAAATAAAAGGGATAACCTTGGTCTACTTGCAAAAAAGTGTTCTACATTTTCAATGGCCAAAACATCTATGCAGTATTAAATATTTGCAACACAGGAACTGAAATAGTGATTTTCTAGTCATGGTGATTATTCAAAAATGCTTCACACTTGAACTTTTGTAAAATTGCTACTCTACCCACGGAGTCACAGTTACCCACGAACAGCAGCAATACAAACAGGTGAAGATGTCACAAATAGTTCAACACCTGGCAACATGGTTCACTATTGGAGCAAAGTTGGTTGGCCCGTATAATTGAACCGTCTTCAGACTTTGATGGTATGCCTCCAGGATTCCTTCAATACCATTGCAATAAGGATTTTCCATGTTTCCATTCTGAAAATGATATAAGCAAACACAAGGTATCTGATTATTAAGATCTGTAGAAACAAATCTGAAAGAAAATAAATACATCTTCACAAACTATTTCAGTGCAGATGCCTTACACAGCTTCCGTATATATACAATATATAAGAGCTGACAATAGACCTAATAGATTAACTAAATATTTATGGCATAAACTATTTCCTAATCAATCAATTAATATCTACAAGAAACAATTGACAGTTTGAAAAATCAACTGAGTGGAGTTATGATGAATGAAAGGAGATTCACCAGTGGAAACTCGTGAGACACTCGCCCATCAGGAGGCAGTTTTGCTCCAAAGCCTAAAGCTGGAAACATCTTGTCGCTGTCATAGTCCTGAATGATTTCCCCAACAGCCTTCAGGGCCATGGCATAGGCGTTCAGCTGGTAAGGGTTCATGTAGTGCAATGAAGTAGATTGGGAAGGATTACCTGTGGATAAATGAAACAGAATCCAATGATCCCCTCTCAAAACCTCATTGTTTGTTGGTTTGGACCTGTCCTAGTTTGTGGATGAGCTCAGCCATACAACAATAAAAGTGCACTGGACAGACTGAATAATGTCAGTGTAGAAGAAGACCTCCAACTCCCATTAATAATTGTTCCTCTTGAGTTGCTGCAGGAGGCAGAGTCTCTACTGTAAGCCATAGTGTAGTATTATTCAACCATAATAAATGACAACAGGTTCATACTTATGGCTTAGCCATGCATTTTGGCAGTGAAAAGTTGTACGTACTGCAGCTGTTGATCCCACATCTTTGATAAGCCAGTCATGGTGTTATCACACCAAACGTGTCAAAAACGCGTCTGACGCATCAAGTTTGATGCTTGTGCACTTATGGTGCAATAACACCAAATGCATTTTGAGCGTCAGGTCTACATTCAAAGTCTATGTGGAGCACCGGACGCGTTGGACGTGTCAAACGCTCAAAATGCTCCAAAAGGTTCAAATTGCACCATGCCAGCAACGGCCCTCACATAGAGTTTGAATGTAAACCAAAGGCACCTGACTCTCAAAACACGTTTGGTGTAAACGCACCATTACACTGACCACCTAAATGATTCCTTCAGTGAGTCATTTAGGTTTTCACAGCCCAGCATTTATGATATGTGTCAAATACAACCACTTAGATTGAAAATGTCAAGAGTTTCACATTTTATCGTTTACTGGAAAATGGTTGTGATTTCACGTGTTGCACATTTTTACATTGGTAAAGAGTTGAAACTTCTTTGTCTAATTAACCTTATTTTCTGATCGCTTTTCCCACACATAACTTTCAAGATAGAAAGTACCTGTAAGAATTAAATGCGTTGATATTCAGTGGTTCCACAGTGTGAGGATTAAAACTTGTAACATCATATCCTTCTCCCTGATGAGTGCAGAAGCAGAGCATTTAGCAGGAGGAACTCCCCCGACAGAGAAGGCTTTAACTTACTGAGCAGTGATTGTATACAGTGTCCGTGACAGCACTGTCTGTTTCGGTTTGCGAGATTGATTCTAAATATGAACACGTCACAGTCAGCTATTCCCCTCAATTTATTCCTGCCCTCCTCACCAAACACACGCTTTGAAGTTGTAATCACTCACCATTAGATGCTGTGAAATCAATGGCCACAGTGAAATTGATCTGCGTCCTGGAAGAGGCAAAAAAGCAAATCAACAACAGGGACCGGACAGTCAAATTCAAAATGAATGCACTCTCACTCACACAATCTGTGACACAATAGAAAAATATTTTCCTCAGAACAATTAAAAGGCTGTTGTACAAACCAGATAATAGCTATACTTTTATTCAACAGGACTTCATTTATTATTCACTTTCCTAAACCAATAACAACACTGTTACACCATAAGCAGCAGCCAATTAAAATTTAGGATGTGATATCCAAGGTATTTGACTTTCACCTTCTCAATGAAAGCCTAGAGGAGCATGTGAGAGACCAGGCCTGGTAACAAGCTATTAGACTGATGGAGCACTTAAGAACAAATCATAATCCAATTTTCCCTGCTGACGAAGCTTTCCCCCTCTACGTCTTGCTAATTTACGACAAAATGAGGCCCTAAGGGGCTTAAGTGACAGCCTCTCGTTATCTAGAAAAGTCGCCAGAGAGAACAGCAAAAGAATGATGATAAAATGAACGCGTTTAATATTCCCATTAACCTTTCAGCTTGGCATGAGGATTGTAATGTTCCACAGCCTGACCGTGCTAACATAATTAAAGTTAATTTTATTAATTAATTAACTTTTTTTTTTCTGAATGAGGTTAGCAAATGGCTCATCTCCGAGAAGTATTTTAAAAAGTTTTCCCGGTGATTCTCTTTTTTTAAATCTGAATTTTCTTCCTTTTTGAGCTAAAAGTTATTGTATACCATCTTTCCTTGAGATTTTTAGGATTCCAGTTACTTATTATTATTTTAATTTACTCTTGAAAAATAATGTTTCTTTTAAAAAAGGATTATTTTCATGTCAGAAGGGGGGAAAGGCTAAATATCAACCAGTTACCCCAGAACATCAATTAACTCATGTTAGATGTTTTTTCTTTTTCATCCGTTTGTCTATATATATGAAGTGAGGTCACTGAAACATAAGATTATAGTGTCATAAATCCACCAAAGCTGAGAGCTGTCAGCAAAATCTGTCACATTTGTCAGTTCTACTACAGGACATAGAAAACACTGACAGTTTCCCTGCTGTGAAGAGACAGCTGAGATCAAAGCACCGTCCAGCCTGCTTGGAAAGTCTCACTTTACCTGACAAATACTTGATATGCACAAGCCGTCTAAAGCGCTAAAGCTAACCCGAGGTTCAAGAGCTGCTAGGCCCTTTAAGGAGAGTTTGACTTTAATTAATCAAGTATTTATGTGTACTTCTAAATAGGAAGTACACACAAAATAGCACAAATAGTGCCCTGCCTCTTTTCTCAAGAGTATGAGCAACTGTGAGAATACACCTTAAGTACAGATTCAAAGACTGCAAAAAATGTTACAAAAAGAAATGTCACCTGTAAGTGAAACATGATCATGACAGAAACGTGCCAGAGGTTACAGGTGGCTCTTCCAAAGTTACAGCTGACAAGAGCCTTCTTCAACAGCTGGATTACTTCAAGAGGGAGGCTGAAAAATACTCCTCCCGTAACAAGGTCTCATAGAAGTAATGGCTGAAGAATACAGAGTGAGGCTGAAATATGAGGAACAGCTCAAAAGACACACTGAGCAAGCTTCCAAATTCATAGAACAGGAGGAAATAGTGAAATTTCTACACGGTCAGGTTGCAGACCTGAAGATGAAGTTAAAACTTGCTATGGAAAATAACTATCCAAGAGTCTCCACCCAACCAGAGGCCCCCCTGCAACCAGAAGGCTTCCTTCAACCAGAGGAGTCCAAGGAAAGACAGACCTTGAATCAACCAGGGGTCTCCATCCATAGCCTGGCGTGGCCTTTGCACCGACCCACAACCAGGTTGCAAAGAGAGGAGTCCACGCAAAGACAAACCTCGACACAAACATGGAGGCCCGAGGAAAGACAGACATCCAAACAAGCAACCTCCACTGGTTGCATGAAGGGCCTTCATGTTGGCATTGGCATGAAGGGCAAGCTGTGCCCGGCTCGGCCTTTGCGCCGACCCACACCCGGGTGGTAGTGACCCAAGGTTTACTAAAACGCAGCATTAATTAATTGATTAATTGGTCTTTCTGAATTGTCCTAAGGTGTGAATGTGTGTGTGAAAGGATAGATGTGTTAGATGATGGATGGATGAATATTTGTTAAAAGTGTCTGACAGTAGAAAATGAAACAGAGAATCTGTGAAAATTCCTCTGGCTCTGCTACTGTCCAGAAACAACCAATCAGAACCAAAGGGTAAGCTTTTGGTTCTGATTGGTAGACTACTAGTCTACTGCAGCTATGCAATTGGCAGAAGCATTATACCATCATTTGTTTCTGTAAAACAAAATGCTTTACAGGTTTGCCATCAGCAATCAGAGCAGAGATCAACTTTCAGGTACCCCCCTCCTCAAAAGGGGGGTACGTCCACTAAACGTTTAGTGGACGCTGAGAACAGAGGATTTCAAGCCAGATGGGCTGGCAGAGTTCATGTAATGAAAGAATATAATCTAAGAAGGCACTATCAAGCTTCTCAGAAACACACAGACAAAGACAAGAATATGGACATCATATCCATGCATCGAGCAGCACAATAATGCATTTTAAGTTTATAATGCATGCACTTCAATTTATGTATTAATCTTGATATTACGAAACATATTTAGTTTTTCAAAACAATTTAACTTTTTGCCTGTTGAAAATGTTTTCCCTTGAGGTTACTGACAGAGTCATAACAAAATATTGCTTTATTCATTTAATTATTAAATAATACACACTGTGTTAGGTCTTGGTTCAACAGGCTATGCGCATTAATTTCAACATATTTTAATAAACGTAGAACCAGTTTGGCCCTCAGCTTGTAGCAAATTTGGTTATTTGGCCCTCGGTGTATTTGACTTTAACATCCCTGCTCTAAAGCGACACTGTGCAGAGAAAGATGTGGACAAACCTGCAAGTATTAATGTGGATATAATTTTCCTATCATGGGCAAGAACAGCTGGAAAAAAAATGTCTATTTGAATTTTTTTTTTTTGTCCATTTGTGCAAAAAGTCATTCCCACTCACCCTCCTTTGATGTAATCTAGGAAGGTGAACTCTGACTCAACAGAGAACGAGAGTAGGGTCACCTGTGAATCACAAAGAAGGAGAAAGAATTGATTAGACCCATTGGCATTGGTGTTTTCCTCCTAATACATCCTACACCTCCGCATATTGACTCAAATCATCCCATCGAACCAGGATGAAAGGAAACTGCCTTTCAAATAATTGAATTATTTGCAATGCCAAAGGACAAGTTTGAAGAGTAGATGGGATGCATTTGTATGCATTACTCACTCCAGCAGATGTGTTTGGGTAAGCCGTGTGAAAAGTGATGTCTCAATTGGTCATTGGTGTCGCTCATCTTTCTGATGTCTTTCAAGTTCCTCAGTTTTCCTCAATTTGTGCCTCGTACAAGTTTTTTCCCCCACAGCCAGTCACATGTAATTCACCATGATTTTTTTTCCCCACATATCTTTCTTTTCAATGTGCGTCATATTTTCCATTTAAGAATACATCTGAGCAAATTAACCCTTTAATCTTGAACATACATTTTCCCAGACAGAAGAAAATATGCCTCTTTTAAGACTTAAATCAAACAACAGAAAACTAACACTGAAAAGAGGAAAGAGAAAAAGTCTTAGTTTCTGAAGCCATACTCACTGTTCCTGAGTTAACATATTTCTTTTTCTTCATTTTCTTCTTGTTGTTAATCACCTAAGAAGATAAAAAGATTAATAAAAAGCATTAGATGCAGGTAATATTCTTTTACAACTTCTTAAAACTTGATTGGCAATACTATAAACATGTATACATTTTAGATAAAATGATAGAAGTGTCTGTCTCTACACATATATATGTATTCGTCAGAAATAGTTATAGATGAAAATTCATGGCTGAATGTTAAGTTAAAATTGATTCTCAAGTGGAATAGGTTTAATGCATGCGGCTAACATTAAGCTGCATTCTTGCGAATGAAGAACAAGAGAGAAATGCCAATTCAGACACCAAAGACGTCTCAGCTCATTACCTCAATTCTCAATGGCTGCAAGGCATGAAAGTGACAGCCCCTAATTTAACATGGAGGGATGGCAATTTGTCTGACACACCAAACAATCTGCTGATGCAAAAACTAAAGGGCCTTTCAGTCTCACCGGGAGGTAAAGAAGAATCAAATGCAGAGCATAATGGAGCTGACATCTAAAAGACAGGTATTTGTCCTTCGCTGAAGGCCACCAAACCACAGGGGCACGTAGGCATCGACACGTCGTTTATTCTCTGTAAGATTCTGACTTTTAATTCCCACTCAAAAATTTCAGCTCATTTCGACTAGTAGATTTTAAAGCAGAGCTCAAAAGATTGTGGTCATAAAACCGTCATATAATGTGATAAATTGTTAAATGTATATCAAAAGTCATGGTTTGGATAAACATGAAATATACTCATGTCATTTTTCATATCCTAAAATGGGATTTTCATGAAAAATTCTCAGATCTGAATTGCATCCTAAGCTTTCCATTGGAAAGTAAAATACTCAGAAATGAACATTCAAAGCATCAAATAAATCCCTGCACTGTTTTTTCTATTAATTTTGCTTCATGCTGCTGCTAATAATTCAATTTATATGCAACTAAACACATCAGCAATTGCAAAGAGAAAAACGAAAAAATAAAGTAGATCAGGTTTTATTGAACAGGAAGGTGGAGAGACAGAAAGACTGACAATAAAAAAGCTCAAGAAAACACACTAGTACAATTTTTTTCCAGTGTTTCTCTGTTTCTTTTTGAAACATTTATTTTTTTTAGTTCATTTCATAGAAGTAGAGAATGTCCATGGAGAGAAAAGAACTAATGTTTATGGAAAGCAGCGTAACATGGTTGTCGAATGATGGAAGTGTCAAACACATCAGTCACGGGACCGAGATATCTCCCACACTGGGATTCCGTGTTTTAGGATCGAACAGACATGTTGCTGAACCGTGGGAACAGCGAGATGACTCACCTCATACACATTGAACTGACTTTGCCCTCGAGCTAGCTCTCGGTAGCTGGTCGTGAAATCCCCGATGAAGTCATGGCTTGGGAGGAAAAAGTGAGAAGAAAACAAAACGAAAGGGAAACAGGAAAGGAAAAACAAACTTTAACTTCAGAAATGAAGTTTTTATTCTGATCAGAGGGGATTTTTTTGTATTGTTTGCATGTCAGAGCGTGTTGTTGCATGGATTTTTTTTTTTTTTATATGAAAAATACGTATTTACAATTACCTGCCATCCCGGTCCCAGTCATACACCTCCACCTTGATTGTTCTGTGGAAAGAAAACACTCAACTCAGAAAACATTTGCACAGGATTGTTTTCAAAATAGCATGTTCTTCAGTTAAACATTAAGCATTTAAGATTGAGCATTGCATTTCATGCAAAGTTTTTGCAAATAAAATATATAATATTAAGATATTTAATTATCATTTTACATGTTGGCCATGATATTAAAGCACCCATTCCCACATGATTAACTGTTTCCTTCTTAGGAAGCACTTGGACGTTTGGTTTTTTATGAAATTACAATCCATACAGCATAAATTTATTTTATTCTGATTATATGTAGTTGAGGGATATAAAATAAAGCATAATTTTTGATTGTAGGAAAATTCATACAAGCTTACTAAAAAAAAAACAACAAAATATGGAAAGTGTGCTGTGGATTTGTATTTGGTTACTATGACAATGCACTTACTGCATTGTCACATAATCCAACTCAGCCTTTAAAGATAACCTGAGAAGAAAATAATTCCTACTAAAACCACATAAATTATATGAAGGCCTGAGAGGTGTGTTATACAACATTAGCAACTAAACATCTCAGCTCAAAGACCATAAAAGAGATGTAAAAAAACCCAACTAACAAAGCAAAGTTACATCTGGAGGAGCTTTAGAGAGATACAGCTCAGGTGCAAGAAACTACTTAAAGGACATCCACTGGTTGTGCACTCCAAAACTCTGGTCTTTATAAAACAGTGACAAGAAGAAAGTGTTTTCCTTGACAGAAAGCCATGAAAAATGATGTGAGAAGTGTGGAAGAAGGGTCGCTGACCAGACCATCCCCACCATGAAACATGTTGTTGGGAGTATCGTTCTCTGCATTAGGGACAAGAAACCAGTAGATGATGGACTCTAAACATACAGCTAGAGCTACAGAACACCACTTTATATTGAAGGACATGTAACATGTAATTGTCTTTAATAGACTCTCTCCATCCACTCTGACAGTGCTGCAGTTGCTGTGCAAGGAGATCAGGCAGAAATTTCCATCTCTAGATGTGGATCTATAACTCAAGTAAATATTTATTCTACAAAGTACAGATTCAAGTAGGTATAAAGTGGATGCACGTGTCACACACGCAAGATTAAACCTTTAATCTACTTTCCCCTCATGTTTGCCTGTCACATAAAATCTCACTAAAATATACCAGTGACTTGACGAAACTTGAAGACATTAAAAGGAGTATGAAAACTTTCCCAAAATGTTGTGGAATACTTCTAATCTTCTAATCAACAAAGACATGAAATGTTCTTCTGCAGCTGCAGAATAAGGCTGAATAGCAGGGTGTATCATGTGGGGGGGGTGAACTTATATAAAGCTGTTGCTTCAATAGAAACTAAGACTCTGCAGCACATGTTTGCTTCCAGCACTCAAAACTCACATCAACATTTTACGCAAATGCTGCAGAAAGTGCTTTTGCAGACATAAAAGGGACAAAACTTTACTTTGCACTTTCATTCCATAGTCATATTGATCCCGCTTCTGCTTCCCTTCTCTCTTCTTCCGCCTCAACCAAGCACCGACACCTTCCAGATCCAAAGAAACCAGAATCAAGTGATGCTGAGATGCCTGTTAGAAGCTCAGCTTCCTCCTTACCATCTGGCACATGCTGTTTCTCACTGAAGGTTTGTTCTTTTGAGGATGTGAGCGAAAAGAAAATCTGCTTGTCATCCCAATACATATATGGCCCTTCTCCACCAATGTGGAAAAGGAGATCACACAGAAAATGACAGCAAGAAAGGAGTAAAAATAACAGACTGAAGCATATTTCCTTTCACGAGCCTAAGCACAGGAACAAATCAAAAGCAGGTGCTGATGTTTAATCGCATATTGATATGTTAATGAAGGACCTACAGTAGATACTGATATCATCACTCAAGTCATTTATCAAATTTTCCTTTTTCAAGATCTGTGTATCTTATCTTATAGGTGTGTAGATGTACCCTTGAGCTTAGATCTTTGAGCTCCTGTTGTGGATTCGCAAGATATTCTTCTCTCAACTATTGAAACATCTTTCATTAATCACGATTGAAGTTCAATGAAAGGCACCGGTGGAGGGATTGTCTTCATCTGTGGCTTCTGTTTCCTTGTTTTTGTTTTTTCTTCTTGAACCAACATGGTTCATTTGAGTAACCCAAGAGGGAATAATGCAAAATAGTTGTTCAGAGTTTGCAGTGAATAATTGTACCAAGGAAAGTAATTCTCCAGGTGGCGTCGACAAAGGAGCTATAAAAAGATCCAGAACTTGATAGCTGCTGACCAAAATAGTCAACACTTCCAACTTCTTTTGTTTCTTTTAACACTCCCACATGTATCTCCATTAACTCATCTGCAACAGAGTCTGTGACATATTGGGTTTCTTTATTTCTTCTGTAGCAGAGTAAATATTATTGCCCTTGTTGTGTGCGATCTATTACTCCCCTCTCATTAGTTTCTATCTTCTTGTTTTGAACTCAGTCAAATCCTTTCCTTCTCTTGTTTAATACAACAGCAATGCACATCAAGGCAGTGTAAACACCTAAATGAAACATGTTTTCTTCAAACTGACAGGAGTCTATTGCATATCTCTCAAAGCACTAAATATTTTTTAAATTATTTTTCTAATGAAGTCTAAAGTATTTCTAAACAAAACTCCAAGCCAACATAACAATTTGTGAATCAAATGTAGTTCCTTGCATTTAACTGAACTTTTTAGCATTTTGTTTTATCACAGCAACAAAATGTTATGTGTTTTGTTGGTATTTTTTATATTTCACTGACGCAATGCAAAAGATCCCAACCATGCTGTCAACTTCTCAGTAACTTTCTTTCTGACCTGTCCGATGGGTTCCTTAGTGTTCACGATTCCGTTTTGTCTCCATTTCTCAAAGGTTTAACAAACCTCTAAGGCCTTCACAGAACACCTGCATTGATGCTGACCTCAGCTTGCACTTTAGGAACACTCTGTTTGCCAATTAGGTGATTTTAAAAGATAAAATGCCCAGAAGTATCAGGCCAAAAATCTTCCTCAATGACTTTGGGGTATCAGTGCACAGATGGTAGATTGCAAATGTTTAACAGTCTTCTGACGTGTAAAGATTTTTATTTGAAGCAAATTTATATTCACTTCATAATACTGCAATGCTTTGTGTTGCTCAAGAAAATACTTTGAAGATATCAGAGCAGCGATGTATCCACTTTGGAAAATGTAGGGCACTTTTTGTTAACTTGTTCAATCCTTAGATCTTACTCTTAAGTGCCAAAAATAAGAGGCAAGTCCAAACCAAAGTATATCAATCTGCACAATTCACTCCTGGTGCAGTGAATTGCAATACAATGCAACTGTGTGCAGCCTTGAATTAATTTGATACATATCTTTATTTTCTATTAAACATGTCAGTGTTTTCAGTCAAAATTTGATTGTTTTTATTTACATCAAAGTAAGGAATTTATGAAAACATTGGTGCAACATCTCATGACATCAGATCTAAATCAGGGATGGTAAGTAAGAAAAAATAACTTAATGTCTTCTAATAGAGTCATATATACACATCATGTATCATCTTTGTGCTTATGTTATCAACATGAACAAAAATATAACCAAGCACCACCAGGAAATTTAATCACACTCACAAATTCAAAACTTCTCTTAGACAATGTGTTGATGTTTCAAGATGCTTCATGTCAAATTTCTTTCCTCAGAGCATGGGTATGTGAGCATCTTAAGCATTTTATTTCAAGTGTGTTTGTTTGGCACAGAAACATTTTAGGAAGAGCCTTTTATGCCCATGTATACTTGGATCTGACAAAATAAAAACAGTTTGGACTGGTGTACGATAAGTTTCATCCATTTTTTCCAAAGCTTCATGTTTCTTCAATGTCGCAACCCTACATATCCATAAAGTAAGACTGTTTGGGATTTATCTCAGCTTTCTTTCTCACACACCAGGTTCTCAGCAGTTTCTGTAATTAGTTTGACTGCATACAAACAAGATAAGGCAGACACCTTTGAGAGAGACGAGAAAGGAAAAGTTAGAAAAATGGATTGAATATTCCTTGTGAAATATGTGCCCCCATAAAGGCAATCTGCCTGTCACTCTATCCTTTCATCTGTCCTCAAAGTTCCTTAAAGATTTATCTTGTTTACTTCACACCACTGTCTTTTTAAATTAGAAATATGCAGATAAGCTTTGAGAAAAGTGAATTCTTATCATCATTGACTAAACAAGTTTGCATTAATAATGTGCCTGCTAGGAAAGAAGCAATCCTGCATTTTAATTATTATTATTTATTTATTTATTTTATTTTTTTATTTTATTTGTAATTTTTTTGTTGATTTTTTTTCTTCTTCTTGTTTTCAATGTTTCTCCTCTGAACTTTCAGCATTTGGCACCATTAAAGTATTTAACAGAGTGGGTTGAAAATGTTTTCATATCCATTAAACTTTTCCCTATTTTCTCACTTTACCTCCAAATGTCAGGGCTTTTTACAAGATTTTGGTTACGGTTCAATAGAAAACAGTCACTGATTGTGGAGGAGAAGAAAAATATTCACTGGTGTCACAGAAACCAGTGAATCTAAAAAATATTTTGCACCTCTGAGTAAATGCTGTAGCAGAACATCAATTTAATTGCGTTTACAGCTGCATGTTTTATAGTAAGTCCACACATCAACATGTGAAAATGTCTGCTCAAACATCGAAAAAGCTGCAAAACAACTCATGCTCAGTCAGACTGGATGGAGTGCGTCTCTGACCATAAACTACCATGTTCTGTCTCGGGCTCTAAATTTGATTTAGAACGTGTCTTTGATTAGAAAAACATAATGAGCTCCTATGTCCCTGTTAATGATTGGCATACCCACAGCGTGATGCCACCACCACATTGGTTTACAGTTAGGATAGTGTGTTTAAGGAGTGTTTAAAAATGACCCTCGAGGGTTATTTTTCTGGTTGAATTAGACTAGACAGGCCCCTGAGCTGTTTTTATGTTGTTTAACAATCAGGATTCTTTGGGTTGCACTTTTAATTAGGGGTATCAGAGTAAATGGGGGTGAACACAAATATACGTCATCCTTTTCAGATCTTCTTGATTAGACAGGCAAGACATAAAACCATTTCAGGAAGCAACAGCTGATCATTTAAAATGTAATGTCTGTCTTTTATTTTAAAGAAAGTAGCTTAGGATGTGAAAACAGTTAATAGTTTTTTGCACTTTACCTCAATCTTAGAAACAGAATAAGTGAAACTATTAGCTTCTAAATTCATTCTAAAGATCACAGAAGACATTTATGGCTTGTTCTAATGTACCAAGTTGTGAAAAAACTACCAATCCAGACAGCTGCAGCAAAAAGTCATAGACTTGCAATCTTTTCCTTTAGTTATACTGCATTTTCACTTAAAATAAAAACAAAAACAAAAATAAAAACATGGTCATACAGACTAACAGATCTGAAAGAGATGAATACAGAGCCAGTAGCTACTTTGAGGCAAAAACGGTTGCAGAAAAATTGTTTAACAGGTACAGATTCCTACTAGTTAAAGTGTTTTTATATTCGAACAGAGTGTGCTAATCACTCCACTTAGTCCACTCACTGTCAGTTAGAAAACATTAAGAAGAGCTTTAATGACAGTCGACGGACTGAGCCAGCAGGAATCAGTGACAGTAGACACCAGTCATGGTTAAAATGTATTAATGATCTGGTAGAAGTGAAGGGGAAAGTGCAGGGTCAAATAAAAAACAGCAGAACATATAGAGCAGGGGGGAACTGTGTTGTACCTGTCATAGTCTCCATTGCAGAGTGCTCTCACTGGGATGGTAAAAGGCTGCCACACTGGATTTAATGTGTTCTTCACCACCTCTGTTTTGTGGCAGATAGTAAACCTAGAGGCAGAAGAGAAAGGACATAAAAAAGGATATCTTCAAAAAGAGTGTCAGGAAGAAATTTGATTCTTTGTTCCCTACAAAACCTGGAGGGAATGAAAGAGAGATACACTAAATATGCAAAGAAGGGGGAGGAGTGTGTGGAGATACAGGGGAGAGATCAATCAGTCATATCTTGCAGTGACAGGAGAAATGCTTTAAATAGAGTTTTTGTTTTCCTCTGGTCCCACATCTCAGACCACAGAGACCAATTTAAAATTCTGCCCTGGCTTTTAAATTCTCCCTGTGGAGAAGAAGTGTGACAATGACCTGCAAATGGATTTTTCAGATATGGAAAATGTTTTGCAGAGAAGATATCACCCAAATACCCTCTTGAAAAGCAACAACATGTATCGTGCTTTTGTTTTTGCCTTAATCCAAATCCCTGGCTTAGGCTGTTTGTGCTTGACTGCGTGTCTCTTACCTTTTAATGTCCAATGACTCTTTTAACCACACAACTATCTCATTTCTACTGTTGCCTGGGACTTGCAGGAGTGACACTTTCAGCAAGACTAAGGGTTCTCTTCTCACCCTGGTAATTTCTATCGAAAAAGGTTTTAGAAAAGCCTGTAGACGATCTTTAGCAAGATACAGCTGACTTTGCTAGAAATACAAAGCCCTATGATCAACTGGGGAGTACTCTGAGAGGAGTGCTCCTCCTGTGAGGAGATTGAAGAGTGTTATGCATCTCTTAGTAAATTGCTTCTGCAATTGGCTGCTTTTACCTCATTAATGTAAAATGCAGATGTCGAGGTTTTGTTATACCCTCTTTCCATACATTTTTTACATTAATTGCCTCTTTTTCATGTTTGCAGTCCTGGATTCATTTATAAGTTGCACTATAAAAATTTTACTTGTAATTTGAAAAGGATACACGGGTCTTGTTATACAGCCTCGTATGATGTGTAAGCCCCAATAACCACCTCAAATTTCCTCTCAGATTGTGCAAGAAAGGAACACAGTTTATCTCATTAATTTTCATCCTCTTCACTTACATTGATATATTTTTTTTATTAGAAACATTTGAACATTTTTAATTATTTTTTGACAAAAAAAAAAAAAAAACTTGTTGCAAACTCTTTATGTGGTGAGATAGACTAGCTTAAAGTAATGCACAACAACTGTGAGCTGGAAGGAAAATAATTGATATTTTCAAATCCCTTACCAATAGAAATCTGGAAAGTGAATACATTTTATGAATGAAATTAAAGCTGCAAGTATTTTGAGATGTATTTCTATCACCTCTGAATGTCTAGCGACTAAAATTATTGTCAATTCTTATTTGTAAAATAGTTGGCCTATTAAATTCAGGCCTGTACTTTGATCAGGCGATTCTAACACACCAAATATTGTGTTGCATCCTTTAACTTTATTTCTAGCTTTCACAATATCTAATCTGATGGTTGCAAAAAGGGTTGCATGAAATCCTGAGAAAGACAGAGTGATGCCATACATTCTGACAAAGCAGAAAATGCCAAAGTCAGATGAACTTACGTGCCATCCTCATTGCTTCTGTAGAAAACCATGAAAGGATCAGACTTGCCAAAAAAGTCCTTTTTGTCCAGCTTGTTGGCACAGAACTGCATCGTTGCACTGTCCTGCAGAAAAGCATAGACTTTAGTGAAGGCAAGCTCTTTAAGGTGTTATTTATTGTGACCTATCTTCCTCTTAGATTCAAAATATCATGAGACTAAAGTGTATGAAGTGTTATCTTCTCAAAAATCCCACATTAACTAAAAATCTTGATAAAATACACGTCACACAATGTATTTTTAATGGAACGAAGGATTTTAGGAATTCATCATTTAAAATTCATCAGTGATAAAAGGAAAATGTTTTTCCTGCAGGTTTCTGTGCATCAAAGGAAATTTTAAAGGTAAAGGTCATTTCATTTATATAGCACATTTTCAGCAGCAAGGCAATTCAAAGTGCTTTACAGGATTTAAAAGGAAACGCAAACAAAATAACAAAGCAAGAAGAAAGAGCTAGAGAAAAAAAAGCTAATAATGTTGGTCCAAAGTAAATAAACTAGAAATGGTTTGACTGTCCAGAACAACATAACAGACTTTGAAAGGGAAACAAAAACCTACAAATACAGCAGCACAATTTCTTACCCAAAGTACGTATTTTTGTGGGAAATTTGTCAGAATTAGCTTGCACACTATAAATGTCTCCTGTTTTTAGGCCTCCGCTTTGTAGACTGCAGGCTCTCAGCCAGAAGATCACTCTAACATTATCTACAAACACAATCCAAGGATCCACTAGGAAAGTTCATGTGTGTGTGGCCTTTTGTTTGATACATTGTAAGGACTATTTTCCAAAGACACTTACTACGCTTTATGGACTGGCTGTTCCTAATGGAAAGACATACTATGTGTATGCGTGCGTGTGTGTGTTCATGTTTACCTAAACATTAAGAAGACATTTTAAATTTCAAATCAGGAAACTGCAGACACTAACCGATGGTCTTGCCAACACGAGTCTAACTCCATCATGAGTAATAGTCATCATGCTAACTCTTTCTGATACCTGTCATAATCACAGTGAACGCTTCAGAGGCTTCTTGGATCTTAGAGAGAAGAAAATAAAGCAGAGAGGATTTTTATTTTCTGCACCGAGTTCTCTTCTTGCTTGTTAGCTTTTAGGTACAGTACTTTGCATTAGATGTTCGCAGTTTTATTTCAGGAATAATTTATACTTGTAGGTACTTGTTCATAAAAGCTTCTGGAACAAAGTAATTGTGACAGCATTATTTTAAAATGATCAGGTTTTTAAAAAATGCTAATAGGACAAACTGATATGTTTTCATATTGTAGAAAGATATTCAAATCACATTAAAATCTTAGAATTGAGCAACTAATTTAACTTTGTACTATTGTAGTTGATAGCAATTCTTCATAAACACCACCACATCTTAAAATGTAAAATACCTTGAAATGATCAAAATAGATATGATGTGTCAAATCCAATATTAAGCCTAGAGGAGGGACTTAAGGCTAATTAGAACATAATCTGTACATTTTAAATTTTCCCTGGTGATCTGTTAATCTAAAACTTTAAACCAGATTTTGTTTCAATTAGCGAATCCACCCAAACCAATGACTACTGGGTCACAGAAGCATTGACACACGCACTGCAGAAATTAACATGAGGTTAACAATGTTTTCTTGGCACTGAGTTGGTAATCTGTTAATTTAGTCAAGGGAAGAAAATAAGCATCTAGAAAAATGTTTTCTACAGAGCTATTCCAGCCATTCTTTCAGGCTCCATCTACAAGGTGACATTAACAAATAGCAGGAAGCTGGATGCCTTTCAGTGCCCTGTTTTATCATTTTTAAAAGTCCAGTTACCTGTTATGAAACATGCTGGATTAGAAAAATATAGGGAGTCATTTGAAAATCACATAGCAAAGCAAATGGCCGACTTCATCTGCAGAAAATACACAGCAACGCTAAATATGTGCTAAAATATCTGCTAATTGTTAATGTAAGATGAAAAAGACTGCTTAAAATATTTTAAATATTCACAGCTAATATAAATGAATGGATGAATGGATGAAAGACAAGTGTTAGTTTGGAAAATAATCTTTGAAAAAAAAATGTATGTAATCCTTTGATATATGATACGGGTCTACATTTTGTAGTGTGTAAAATAGTTACTGAGGTATAATCTGTCTTATAAAAGAGGCTTGTTGTTGCTCCTTGGATTTTTCTTCCACATTTGTCTCTACTCTGTAGCCTAGAGAATATTACAGAGTTCATCGAGTCATACAGACAAAGAGAGCTCTGTAATTTTATTTCACTAAAACAAACTTTCATTAAGAAAGTTACCATATATAAAAGATTATAATTTTTTTTAAATGATGTTCGTCATGGTTCTGAAAAATAAATCAAGAAAAACTGGAACCAGCATGTCAGAACTTAAGAAAATTAGCAATGAGGAATCTAACACAAAACACTTACTAATTAATGTTTATTCTCTTGCAAACAAATGAACCTAATGTGAGTTTTTATCTTCGTCTTTTTTTAGCAAATGCTGAGTTTCGAAGGCACTCCAAATATACGCCACTTGGTTGCTGCTGAATCTCTTTGCACTTGATTGTCTCCACCCCTCCCTGTTTGTTTGGCTCACTCTGTGTAATGGCGTCTGACTTATCTCTGGCTTTTAACCACTAATCTTTGAAACTCATTAGCTTATTACCATACATTTAGATGTTGCATCACTGTGGATTTCTGTTTATAGCATTTCCCTCTTGCCTGTCAAGTGTGGCTTTGTGTCATGGGGCAACTCAGCAAATGATTGTGTGACAGGGAACGTTTCTACACACATATACTGTACCTCGATTATTATTTTAGAGCCTGTGCGCATTTTGCTACCGTGTCTGCGATGTGTCTTTATCTGACACAAGCAGACATCGGGCAGCATACACTCCTGAACACATCACATCCACTCAGCTCCAGCAGAAAGAAGGGACCTATATCTGCATTCATGCCCTCACCCCGAGGACACGTGCACTCTACTTGACTGGCTTTTGACACGGCTCGCCTACGCATACTTCACTCTGGCTTGCAGTCTAATTCTTTTAAAAAATTCTCCTTTAATCCATTGGGAGGCTGCCTTACTGCTCAGTGATGGATGAATATGATTTATTTTATTTTTTTGCCTATACATATGAAAGTATTGAAATATTTGCTGTAGCAACTGCTCTGATTTAATAATAATAATAAAAAAAACTTGCACTGCATTAAGTAAACTGCTGAATCAAATGCCTGTCATCTCATTAAATTGAACCCTTGGCTTGGTGAACCTCAGAGAACTTGACAACGAGTCCCTTGTATGTTATTGGTAAGTATTGCAGAAAGATTTACACCAAGGGGATAGTTGGAAACATAGGTGACCCAGAAGACCCCAGGAAGTCAGGCAAAGTTGCCCATTTACATAAATGCACCAAATTATCACAACATTGGTCACAAAAAGCCAAAGTTTATTTATGTAGCACATTTAAAACAACCTGAGTTGACCAAAGTATTTCACAACATTACATGGGAAAGACTCATTTAAATCTTTGGACCCAACTGGACAAAACTCCCTTATCTGAGATGTAAATGAATGTACTGTAGACCTCATTAACCATGTCCTAACCAGCTTTCACTGGTTTCCTTATTGGGAATTAATTGGACTTCCAGTGACTTTCCAAACAAGCTGGTCACATGAATTTGGTTGTTTAACAGTGAGAGTTTGGCTTTGTTGCTGCTCTTAGTCAGGACTCATGAGACAATCTCCACAGAGCTGATGGGGACATAAAAGCATTTATGGTGATGGAATGCGTTCGGGGTATTAAATATGCATCTGCTTCAGGCTCATTAATGTTTTGCAGCACGTACACACACCCTCACAAAGCTCTGTGATCAACAGCCATTTGCTAATATGGAGAGAATCAGAGTATCAATATTTAACGAGGGGGGCAGGCAAGGTAGATGCACATTTAATCCCCTGGGGACAAATGAAAGATTGTTTGTGGCAAGAGAAAGATCAGCGCGAGAATGTGTGCCACTGTACAGAGGTAAAGCTAAACTAATTAGGAAAGAGATATAGGGAGAAGACAGAATTAGTGCGGGTCTATGTTCTGCGACTCGAGGGAGTAAATGCAGAAAAAAGGGTAATTGGCAGATATAAGGTAGGGGAAAAAATAATGAATCAGTTAAAAGCTAAACTGATAAAGTAGACAGGAGATAAATAATGAAGGTGGACTTAATGGGATAGACAGTGATGAATGATATCATGCTGATTGTATAGTTTTCCTGCATGCTGTGAACGCTTAAGTGCTCAGTCAGAATGATGAGAACGAACCTCCACGATCTCAGCTGCCTCTGAAATAAGTCTGTGGATTCTACTTGTGGGATTTCTGCATGGAGCTGTTTCTTAGGCAGCATTAGTTTACTCATGTCTGCTTGGGTTTAATGTGACAAGAAATCTTTATGTGATTTATATACAAAACAAGACTGTATATTAGTGAAACAGCACAACTGCTGCCAAAACCACTGTGGCTTCCTTTCACTAATCACTGCATGACCAGCCCCAATAGACTTTTTTTTTTCTTTTTTTTTTTTTTTTTGCCTGTATTGGATATTTTTCCAACCTTTTACTTATTCTCAACACTCAGTGTGAAATCCAGCTCAGTTCTGGGTCGTAAACAATAAAGTCAGTGTTGTCTCTTAGACGCATGGCACAGTGTGAAGCCAACTTTAAAAGCTCCCAATAGGACAACAAGTTCAATGGAAATACAGGAAGGGAGGCAAAGAAAGCAAGGCTTGGCATTTGTACATATCCAGACGCGGTACTGTTTGAGATGAAAAATGTTTCATTTCAGCAAAATGTTGTTTTCCAAAGCTGTCAAAGACTAAAAACATAGGGCCTGTGTATGTAAGAAAACTTAATATATAAATTAACAAAACTTTACTGTTCCTTCTGCCTAAAACAAAGATCTCTATTGTCTACATCCCAAGTTTTTCACAGGCAAAACCTACAAATTGATATACAAGTAAACAAATAAAACTACATTTATCTATTTGGTTTGTAAAGTCACTGTGTAGGTTGATTATGCAGAGGCACATTTGATTTGCTTTCTGTTTTGTTAATTTCAATAATTATATCTAACAGCTCATGTACAACCCATAGTTCAGCTTGGTGACTTAAAGCACTTTCAATTGCATATTTTCTAAAGTTCAACATGTACTGTGTATTACATGCACTCATGCCATAATTAGGCCTACTTTGCCTAATTTCCTCCATCAATTTTATGCAGCATGGAAATGGTTAGTCTGTGACTGTGCAGAGGTGCAAATGGAAGCTCACATTTCTTTAACTGCAGCCTTTGGATCATCTACATTATTGGATTTGGTGTCTGTCGTCTTCTCTTGGCAATAATTCTCCATTGCTGACTATAAATCCCATGGAAGGGTTGGGACAACGAAAGGTGGTTTGCCCAGGGTGTCAAACAGGCCAGGGCAGCCTCTGTTCACTGGAACTTAAGCAGCATGTAACATCACCTCTTTACTCTTCTTCCAAACTCTCTGCTCCTCATTCCGCAAGAAGCAAAATTGACTTTAATCTAAAAAGACTTGACTACCGAGCAACAATCCAGTCCTTTTTGTCCTCAAAACATTTCTGATGTTGTCTCTGGTTTAAGGGTGGCTTTACACATCGTTTGCAACAGTTGTGGATATATTTCTAAGTCGCTTGTCTGGCACATTGACTCAGTCTGCAGTGCATTTCCTGAAAATCTCCAATAAGCCTCCTGGACTGAAGTTATCCCTGTTGCTTGTGAACAAACTTCCCCTACGACCTGTCCTTCCACTCAACTTTCATGCAGTAAGTTTGGTAATAATTTGTGAAGAGTTCTCTTATTCAGCAATGATCTTTAGTGACTTAACTCCTTGTCAGTGAGTTTTGCTGGAGAACTGTCAAGTCAGTTAGTTTCATTTACTTTAAGCCAATTGTTTGTAATGCATAGAAATACATGTTGGAAAAATTCACTCTGTGTGAAATAAATCTGTGTAATATAATTGTAACTTTTTGAATTCAATTACTGAGATAAAACTTTCTGATAATATTCTAAATTATTGACATGTACCTGTATAATGGAATCTTTAATGAATGTCACCAAGGAGATAAAAATGATTATCTACACAACATTGTCTTATGAGAATCAGAGTATCACATAAATCTGCTTTAAATTGCATTGCTGTAACTTGGTTAGGAGCCTTTTTTAGTGGGTTAATATTGGAATGAGACTTTCAATGATATTTCAACAGGAGCTCAAAATGAATTCATTAAACCTGAGTGATAATGTGACAAATGCATTTGTCACAAATCTCAGAAAATGCTTATATTTGCATAAAATATAAGCCTAGTGTTTGCTTTGAGTTAGTTTTCATGTGGTTAAAAAGTACAAATTGATCTATTTTGCATAAGCAAATATTTTGGATTTACAATCCAAAACGTTTGAATAGCTTTCATGCAGAATTTGAGAATTGTTCAGATAAACTTAAATTGATACTTTTACTGATCAAATTGGAGAAAAATCTCCCTCTCACTGCCACCTGTGTTCCTCAGGTTCTCGTTGGATTGAAGCCATATGGTTGACATCTATCACTGTCATTCTGCTTTGGAAATATTCTGAGACATTTTGTCCCAATCTAATTTCGTTTGTTGAATCTACAAATCTTAGGATGGATGAGCTCAAAATTAGAGAAAGCGTCAGGCAGAAACTGAAGGGGTTGGATAACCATAAACATCTGGAGTCATTTACTATGAATTTGTCTCTCTAGTCATTTTCAAAAACCTTATTTGTGTTCTGGTGAAGATTAAAAACAAAACTATTGGTTACCCTGACTAAGACTTAAAAATCAATTGCTTGGTGATCTTGATCAGTGGACGATTTCATTTCATAAATTGATGCTGACAAAAACAACAAATTGAGATTTTTAAAAATAATTATATTTTCTGAAATTATTTTGTCCTCTTGAAATTAAGTTATTTTTGAGTTTTGGTGTCTTGTAACTTGAATCAGCTGTTTTTGGAACGACCTCAGATTGTTGTGAAGAAATTAGGTCTCTCTTCTTGCAAATGTCCTAAAATCACAGAGGTTTGCAGACATTAGTCTGCTGCAGCCCATCCATTCAGGTTAATGTCTCACTTTTGACAGGGTCATTGCCATTTCAAAACTAAACTAAAACCCACAGTCTGGTGTCCCTATAAGCTTCTTATTCAGTATTCTTGCTCCTCCTCTCTTTTTTATTTTTGTGTAGGGTTGCAGTGCTTGGAGATACTTTAACTTCTCAAACAATATTTTCTCTGAGAAAGTCTAAATATCACCTACATAATAAATTAATGAGGACTGCATGTTAATTTAAACACTTACTACTCCCAATCAGCAGATCTCATTGGTTGCCACTTGAGTGGCTAATAAACTGATGAAAAAGCTGGCAGTATTTTCTCCTGTGCAGTAAGGTTGATAGTAAAGTCACTGAATCGTTAAGCAATTTCATAAACATTGTGAAAAGTTCTCATCTCATTGACAGACAAACAAGTTTATATAAAATAATGTTCTAAAGTGTTGCAATATTTATAGTCATATAGTCATAGATGTGCTACATCTTTAAATAATGTTGTAATAGCACAAGAATGTGCAGAATTAAACCCTTTAAATACAATTTCAGTGCACTGCGGTGTCTCTTCATTTAAATGATTTAGCAATAAAAAAGCTGCGTAAAATCCGGTTCAGAAATTCTACTTTACTGAAACCAGAAGTGAACTCTCACCAGACACATCTGAATATATCAGATCAAATTCTCTTGACATTACTCACAGTTTTTAAATGAGAAAAATCTTAAAGAGCATGGAGCAATTGGGGCTTTTAACACAAAATGTTATACTTTTAAATATAAATGTTGAATTTATAATGTAAGCACTATGAAAAACCTAAGGGCATAAATACTTTTGGACAAGAAGAACAGTTGTTTCCTGCTACTTTTCACCTAGGAGTAAAATGCTAAAAAAAAAATAAATAAAAATGTAAATAATAGTAAAAAAAGCTATTTTGAAGTATCGTCTTCCACCTACTCTCTCCCACTGCCTGACAAAATTAGAGAGTAGAGAATAACAAGAGCTACCAAATGCAAAGATTATGTTGACCTCTCTAACCTCACCAGACCTGCTGGCAGTGCAGAAAAGCACCTCACATAACCTTGAGATATAGTTTATATTCCATCCAGGAATTAAGTATTTGAGGAAACGGTTTCCAGCTGAATGACTGAGGGACTGTAAAATATGAACAATTACTTAAAATGAAAATAATTAGCATAATATAGAGTGGAGGAGGAGTTCAAGTATCTCGGGATCTTGTTCACGAATGAGGGAAGAAGGGAGAGTGAGGTCGACAGGCGGATTGGTGCAGCGTCCGCCGTGAAGCGGCGCTGTACCGGTCCGTCGTGTGAAGAGAGAGCTGAGTCAAAAAGCGGAGCTTTCGATTTACCGGTCGATCTACGTTCCTACCCTCATCTATGGTCATGAGCTTTGGGTAATGACCGAAAGAACGAGATCGCGGATACAAGCGGCTGAAATGGGTTTTCTCCGTAGGGTGGCTGGGCTCTCCCTTAGAGATAGGGTGAGAAGCTCGGTCATCCGGGAGGGACTCAGAGTAGAGCCGCTGCTCCTCCACATCGAGAGGAGCCAGTTGAGGTGGCTCGGGCATCTGGTCAGGATGCCCCCTGGGACGCTCCCCTGGTGAGGTGTTTTCGGGCACGTCCCACCGGGAGGAGGCCCCGGGGAAGACCCAGGACACGCTGGAGGGACTACGTCTCTCGGCTGGCTTGGGAACGCCTCGGGATTCCCCCGGAGGAGCTGGAGGAAGTGGCTGGGGAGAGGGAAGTCTGGGCCTCCCTTCTAAAGCTGCTACCCCGCGACCCGACCCCGGATAAGCGGCAGAAGATGGATGGATGGATGAATATAGAGATGGTTTATAAGAGATCTTTGTTGAAACTTTTTTTCTGATTCAGATGTTGCCAAGAGATTATTTCCCATCAAGATCTTCATGTTATATGGTGGTTTGAGTGAGGAGTATTCAGTAAGGTTTAGCTTGGAAAATGCTCTTTGTCTAAGAACATAAGCGAGGATTAAGACCATAGAAGAGAGTCAGGATTTTGTCAGAGGGGAAGAGCAACCTTTTTGTACATTGTACAAGGACTACTGAGGACTACTTTCACAGCTGAAAAAGTAGTCCTAATTTGTAAATCAGAATTTTAGAGTTATTATGAAGCCTAGGCGCAAATTCAAACTGGAAGACTCTTTAGCCACACCTGCAGCTCCCAATCGGCGCACGCCACGCATCACCCTTGACCAATCAACGCCGGACCAAGCCACGTCTCGTCCTATCATCGTTCAAGCCCCAGCTGAAAAGGATCTCCATCCAGGATCCCTCTGCTTTCGACCGAGCTCATCCCACCTCCGCCCCATCTCCACCTCCACTCTCCTAGCTCTTCAAGGATGCATCCTTCACCGATCTCCACCACCAGTGTCGGGTCCCGGGGATGATGTTCCTATCAACGGTGGGAACGCTCATCCGAGCTCATCACCATCACAGCACCATCACAGCTCGATGTCTTCAGCCGGGGCCCGAGCGCCAAAGACTTTAATTCATGCATGTCAATAAACTCTCCTAATTGCTTCTCTTTCTCCGTCTGAGTCTCTCCAGATTGAATTGATATCTTACAATTTAGAGAGGATCATGTGTAAATGAGAGCACTGTTTTTCAAAAGTCAGGCAAATTGAAATACATATAACAAAGAGAACAGTAGAGAAATTAAAAAAATGTCAAATGTGAATAATCTGACTATTCAAGTGCTGACAAAATGCTCACAGAAAGCTAATGTGAAATTAATATATATTTTTTATTAAAAAAAAAAAAAAATTGGTAATAGAAATAGCATGAATTGAAAAAAAAAGTATTTTATGTTTGGACTCTAAATTTAGCTCAGTATGTTTAGGAAAGTCTGAAAACTTAACCTATGCAAAACAAATGAACACCATCATCCACCTTATTTCAAATTCCTTTCAGGCAATCATTATTGTTAAGTTTATTTGATAGGGACATAAATGCAATAAAGCAGTAGCCCCATGCCCTTACCATGGTGCTGATAGTGTGAGCTAACTAGCAGCATTTTGTCCTTAGATGGGCTTTTATAATCTGTGACGTGAGAAACGTTTTCAGGCTCTGCCCTCATGTAGCTCTGTTAGTAAGCTCCGAATCAGAGAGAGGAGGTTGTAAGAGAGAAAGATGCACATCAATGTGAGTCTTTATCATCCAGCTGCATTCAAGTGTGTATGGGCCACAGACACATATACTCATCCAGCTGACCATGCTGTGACTACACAGACAGAATTAACACCAGCAGCCAGCAGGGGACAAGGTCACACAGTTCTTCCTGGTAATTAACCTATACTCTGCCTCCAACTAAAACCAGCCAAGACATTTTTTCTTTTTTTTTTTTTTGTGGCCGGTTCACATTGGCATGAAATGATCCTGCGCCAATTCCTTTTTGTGTTACTGTATCTCTCTAACCTTGTTTGAATTTTCCACCTTTTCCTCTTTCACCTACACTTATGCTCCTTTGTTCCAGCTTTCTCTTTTGTTGTGCTCATTAGTTTTCTGACTCCTCCACATTTTTAATTTTGCTTTTGGTTCAATTTGATCAACATGATTTCGTTCGCTGTCCTGCCCCAATCTGGTGTGAGAGGAGTTCAGTGTGGCTTTCGCAGGAGCCCACCTGAGAAAACGGCACACATGTAAGGTTGATAGGGGGCTCTGGGTGATGTTTCTGCACAATTTCATAGCACAGCAGGTCACTGTATGGAGTGAGGAAAGAGCTGCTGTTTGCCTTATACGGGAAAAATCCAGTGTTGCCGTTTCTTGTCCCGACTTTAGGAGAGGTACATGTACAAGTAATATTTTCTTGTTAACATGTATATTTGGGAGATTATCACAATTTACTCACTCGACAGTTGCTGAGCTCTTCTGCCGACAGGATGATTGTGCCACATTTCTTCCCAGGAATCCCTCTGTGAAGAAAAAAAAAGATGTGAAATCTTAATCCAAATTGCAGAAAAAATAATCTTCTCTGCAGGATTTGTTCTTAGAGGATTAATGCAGAGTATTACATTAATTACTTATACTAACTGTGTCTTAATTCTCCTGACATTACCGTAAAATCCAGCAGAATGTAATATACCGTTAAAAATTAAGTGCTTTGAAAGGTTTCATGTGAACTAATCAAAACATTCAGAAAACTGTTTTTATTAAAATATTTACACACTTTGAATCTTAACTTATAACCAGCAGATCTCATCTATGGTGTATCAGTCATCACTGCAGTAAAAGTGTCCAAATATTACATTTCATGTGTTTTGAAACATTAGTTGGATTATTTTGTCCTGAGGATAAAACTGAGAAATGCACTTCAGACAAATAAGCTCATGACATGTGCATAAAAATCCTGTTGTATAGTTTTAGCCCAAACTGTTTTATTGCGACTATTGAGCCATGTATGTTAAATGGGGGAAACTGAGGAATTTTTTTTTGCTCCATCAGAAACACGAGGGAAACTGAAGCTTCAACAAGTTAGATCTCCATGACAACTACAGGTTTAAAAGAGTGATGGTTTTGACGCTTTGGGGTTTTGACTTAACACACCAAGGTCAGAGGCCCGAATAGAGTGTTTCCCAGATGTGTAAAAAATTGTTTTTGGCTCCTCTACCAGGTTTGAGAGTTTTTGAGCAGAAGATGGAGACCTTTCTATTCACACACTGAAAGACTCCAATCGATCCTCAGGTGAGAAAAGCAAAGCTGTTCACACAAGTGATGGATGCATGAAACTGTGTGAGTGTTTCTTTCTCTTTTTTTTTCCTTTTTACCCAAAGTTTTCATGGACACCATCTCACCACCTGTCAGCCACAGATTCAAACACTCTGAAAATGTATTTTCTCACCCTGCATGTCACCCTATCAATATCTTTTTCAAAGAAATAGCTTTTCAAAGGGAACCTATTAAGCTTCCTTAAACAAGTTAGAATAGATAGCTTTACAAAATATGCTCCTTAAAATTTTTCCACAAAATTGCCTAATGACATTTCACTGATTAGTTCTGCCGATTTTGATCCCATTTTTAGAATGAGTTGCATCACAATTATACAACTAAGCTGCAGCTGAACATGGCATCCCACAACTTTTTTGTCAAATATTTTTGAAATTATATATCGATTTCCTTCCACTTCAAAATTAGGTTCTACTTTGTGTTGTGGTTTAAGTGTGACAAAACGCAGTAAGGTGTGTAAATGTTTTGGCAGTAGTAGTTTTGTCTGGTAATAAGAATATATCCCTATATGGAGTTTTTCTTATTTGCCTTTTCCAAAAGAAAAAAATAATCAAAGCTGTTTTTCTAAAGAAATGTATTCACAAAGACTTAATTTGTAAACTGCACTGTTAATCATATTGATTAAAAGATTCAAATAATCTGTAGAGTCCTTGGGAAGGTGCCACAAAACACACAACTGCATATTTGAAATAGTAATCAAGTAAAAGCATCTTTGAAAAGGCTGAAAACTATTTTTGAATTAAGCTGGAGCAACACAAAATAAAGGAGGGATTTATTTTTGTTATTATCTTAGGAATAACAAAGCAGGGCACTCTGAGCGTGTTTGAACGTCCACAAAAGAAAAACAGGAAGGAAGTGCACTAATAGATACTGAATGGCACATATAAGCAAAACCAGAGCATATCTCTTATGTGAATATTCAAGATGAGCCAAGAAACTAAACTCACTATTCACACATACAAGCATGAATACTCTATTTTTACTCCGTAATGAGAACCTGCATTTAGAGAAGCCTTCAGGGAGTCACAGACCTGAGCCAATGCATGAAGACGCTCTGAGTAAAACTATTAAATTTATTTATAATGATTATTAGGAGCTAAGAAAAGAACATCAGGAAACTGTAAGGATGGGCCCCTCATGCAAACTACACTTTATTTCTTCCAGACAACAGTTTTCTCTGAAATCATACTTATTAATGTATTTCTTAAACATGCTCCAGTCGAGATGAAAGGACATGCAAACATGGCTACAGATTTTTTTGCGCTATGTTAAATTAGACTGATACAAATATATAAAAGTGATTTAAAATAAATTATGAAGAATGATTAGCAAAAAAGGTTGTTTGGTTTGTTTTCAAGTCCTGCACTGAATGCACAAAGTTCATTATGAACAAGTGTTTGATTATCTTTCTGAAAACTTTCTTCTAGTGCAGCAGTTAAACGTCGGCACAAAGCTTTCAAATACAAAAGCTTGTGTGTAAGGTCAAATACTGCTGTACACGTTCAGTACTCATGAGACAGAAGGTGAACTGTGAGCAACCCAGGAGTACTCTGCCAAACAATGGCTCCTCATTGATTCAGCTGACAGACCCTGATCAATATTCAATAGATCAAGACAGAAAAATGAGAAGTGTGATCTGAAAGTGAAAGGAAGAGAGTTAAGGAAAAAATATATAATTTAAAGGGCGTTTAAAGTCTAGAGACACAACAAAGATTTAGCTAACGACATTACAGGATTGTCTTTCAGTTTGTTATATCAGGAAAGAAAATACAGTTTGTTTTTTCAGAACACAAACATATAGTAATAATGACAACAGTATAGAAATTATTGTGCGACTGGGCTATTTTAAAACATAGAGCCAAAAAACCCAGCTTGCATTTGATAAACCTCTTCAGATGGTCTGATAAAATAATTTTCTGTCTTATTATAGATGCATACGAAGATTATAAACAAGAGTCTTCAAAAGAAAAAATTAATTGCTTGAACTACAAGCCCAGGAATAATGGATGTTCTGGAATCCTGACTATAAAACATTTGCAATTTATTTAGAGCAAAATGCATTCTCATAACATTTCTCACTCAAGAAAAAAACAAAAAACAACTTAAATGTCTAATTTACATCAAGTGGTTTAGAGGAGACATTGTAATACTTACTGGCATGCCACTGACAGATTTATTTTTATTCAGCTACATTTTTTTCTCACAGAAAGTGATACAAAATTCTCTCTCAATAAAAAGAATAAAACAATGTAAAAGTGCTATTGATTTTTGAAAAGAAACATGTTTTGATTATTTCTAATGAATCCATTCAGAAACACATCTTGGCAAAATTAACCTAAGTCTGTATGGATTATGAATAATTTTGGGTTTAACTATAAACACTCACTATTTGTAAAAAAAAATTATATTTGGGGGATTTTAAGAGTTTATTTGAACCATTCAAATAAACTCTTAAAATCCCCTTCACTGTCTGCACTAAAAATAGTCAAAAAATTTTTTTGTTTTTATTCAATAAGCACCAACCAGATGATTGTTCATTTATCGTTGAGCTTTGGTTGCTTGTGGGTTTTCAAACAGATAAAGCAGGATAACATTAAGAATGGTTTGAATCTCCAGAAAAATTTATTGATTTTCCTTAAAAGCTGAGTCAAAAAAGTCAAATGTGTCCTGAAAGGAAACCCGTTGCAGTTTTACCCAAAATTGTGTCAGAAGCTTCTTGTAGGACCGAAATGCATTTAATTTCTCTGCAACTCGCTGAGAGACATTTAAGCAAACTTTAGCATGGGGCTATGCATATTTGAACCTGTGAAGTTTCACATCCTGTCAGCCATTGCCTAGATCCACAAGACATGTGCATCGCCTGTAAAGATCACATCAATAACATTACTCAGCCCACTAGCAGGAAACAGACTTCTGACCCTATCAGTGGGTTGCCATCATCACTTCCAGCTGAACTTTTCTGGTTTTCAGGCACTAATTAGCTTGCTGTAGATGGCTTCGTGTTCATTTACAACTCAGGAACAATGGTCATTCTGAAGGAGAAGGGTGATTCATCGAATTGTGGTTCTGTGAAGAACCAGCATTGACTGCAGTCAGCAGAGTGGAAACAATATCTCTCTCATCAGAAATCAGACTTTTCTTTCGTCACAATGTTAGTGCAGATATAATCAGTAATAAAGCTACAAATTAAAATGAACCGAAAGCAGTTTATGCTCCTGTGTCACGTTGTTGCGTTACAGCGGCTGCCTACCAATAAAGACCTGTGTGAGTCGAGTGTTGATGGTGATGAAACAGAATAGCTTGACAGCAACCTTATAGACAAACATCTGTTGCTTATTCCCTCCAGAGGGGCTGTATGGATGAAAGAGGATGCCTCCAAACTAAAGACAGCTTCATTGCAAGGGTTGACATCTTTTCCACTCCCTAAAGGCTTTCAATTTCTCCTCACATCACACAGAGAGCCATCAGGAGACAGATGCTATAGCTGACTTATTCATGCATTGTACTGCCTCTCAATGCTGCATAATAGATTTTGTCTGAATTTCCAAGCTAGTGTACATTTAAAATTTAACTAATAGGAAATACTCTTAGGAATTTGGTGCAAATGTGGAGAGGAAAAATAAATGAAGTATATTGAAAAAGTTGCCCTGCGACAGACTGGCGACCTGTCCAGGGTGACCCCGCCTCTCGCCCGGAACGTTAGCACCTCCACTAAGGTCAAGGGTGTTAGAAAATGGATGGATGGATGGATGGATGGATGGATGGATGGATGGATGGATGGATGGATGGATGGATGGATGGATGGATGGATATTGAAAAAGTGAGAAACTCCACCATAACAAAAGCATAAGAAATGTATAATATTAATACTATTTATATAAGAATAAAAGATTTAGGTCAAAATGGGAAATGGGGGTATATTGAAAAAAAATGAAGCGAGCAGTGCTCAAAGAGTGCAGTCGGTTCTTTTGAAATGTGCACTAAGCTTTCATCTGCAAGTTACTAAATTTTTCACAGTCTCTTTTTCCAACTGGATGAAGAAGGCTAATGAGGTGATGTCTTTTGCTTCTCTTCAGGTCACAAACAGCTCACCTTTACTGAATACAATGAGATGGAAGAAGTATTCAGTGAGCGCTCATAAAGGGTCCTAATGAAAATCTTGATTAGATATTATTAAAATGGACCAAATGCTCATCCATATATGTTTTAGAAGATGGAAAGATAAAAAGACAATCAAAGTGACTTTTTTTGTTAATGGCTGAATGAGCCTGCACTTAGCCTCCACTGGCTTGTTTGACAATGACTCCAAAGTGGTCTGACAGTATCTTAATGAAGTAAGAATGAAAAACACTTTAACTTATGCAAATTTTTTGTTGATATTGGGAACATTGAGTTCTATTTGAAGAAGAACAATTTCATCACAGTTCCAAAAAGTGAAAGATACAGAGGACTTAAGGTTTAAGGAGAAGTAAGAAATAGGCAGCTTATTACCAAAGTGGAGCCCTGTACATGATATTGCTTTCAATCTTGCTCAAGGCGAAATACAGACATAAATTTTTACAGAAGAATGAGTAACTAGAGCCAATGGGTCTTTGTCAAAGTTAGTTCAAGAGTGACTTGACAAAGTTAAAACACATCTAACTCGTCTTCTATCATCAGATCGTTTCAGGATCACACACAGGTCTGAACACTGTCAGGTCACATTCTCAATGTACAGTCTGATGAGTGAAACCACAACAGTGGACACTTTGCACAGTTCATTGTCCTGTTGCCTGCGCAGGGCATCCAAAGTGAAGCATTAGAAAGGTTTTGTGCAGATCAAGGGAGTTACAAAAATGGACCTTCATCACAATTGCTTGATTGCATTTTTGTGTGTTTTGATTCATTTGGATTTTCAATAATCTTGAAAAGGATAATACTGGGTACAATTAAAAATATATTAACCTTTCATTAACTATGTTATTTTTCTATTATTGCTTTTATTTTTAATATTACACTGAATAGAAATAGAAACATCCAAAGACTCTTATTTAAAAGCAGACTAGGACTCACCGATTTATCAAATATTTCTGACTAGTGTACGTCCATCTTTTAACAAGTCAAAAACACAAGACCCTTGTAATGATTTGGGTCAAAACAGCAGTACACATCCCTTTCCTACACAATCATGCTATGTTCTTTGTTTTTATTAATGACTGTGTTTTAATTTACTGTGATGAAAAAAATTCACAACAAAACAGTTACTACAAGTTTTTTTTTTTTTTTATAAAAACCTTAAGTGTGAATAGTGCTCTTAAATAAAAACATTTATTTGGCATCTGTATTTGCCTTCCAGAGATGTAATGATTCACCTTTTCATCTTGTTGCATGTGCAAGTTGTGAGTACATTTGGTGGGGTAGCTGATAAAAAAAAAAAAAAATAGATAAATCATTAAAACCAGACACATTAGTTTTCACAGCATGTAGCATAATTCCCATTTATGAACCAGGTAAACTACACTTTGACTCAGAAGATCCACTCAAGTATTGTTGTTTATGTTATTGTTGATGTATTGCTAGAAAACAGACAACTAGTACTTCTAATTGTCTGTGCATATGTATATGTCTCACAAGCAAAAACAAAAACAAGTTAAAGACGGCAGAGGCAGCTAACAGTAAATTAGCATAATCAGTCTTATAACACACTCAAGACGGGGCATGCTGAGACTATTTCGATCTACTAGTGCTTCAACAAAATATTCCAACTTTTTTGCATGATTTCCATCTGAACATCTCAGCTTAGTTAAAGACAATTACAGACACCACAGCTTTATAGCAAGCAGGGCTTTCAGTATTTCCTACGTGTCTTGGTGTGCTTTTTAAAACTAAAACGCATTTTTAAATGGCCTTGCTGTCATCTCCAGTTTCTATAAATTGGTAGTGGTATTGTTTTCTTGTAACATTGAATTATTATGAATTTAGAAAGCTAGACAATATAAAGAAAAAAAAATTGAACTATAATTTTAGTTGTTTTATGATGTAGAAAATGCATTTTACTGATAACTGCTTTGTTACTTTGTTACTGAGCACATTTCCAGCCTTTGGACTCATTCAGCTGGATAGTTTAATTTATTTCTTTCACTGCACTTTGATTACCCTAAAATCGCTAAATTAGATTAAATTGTGATAAAGTTGTGAATCAAGTCCTGCAACAAATTTTACCATCCACACATGAGAGATGAATCAGATCGTTTGCACTGTACTGAGGTGCATTCTGCCTGCATCCTGCTGCAGACTAGATTTACAATCCTAATGCATTCTTACTGAAATATTTCAGGAATGTGCTTTGCAATTCGGCATGCAAGAACACCTAACGAATACAGCAGGTTTTAGATTTGTACATATGCAGAGTGGTTACGTGAAGAAGTCTTTGTTCTGCCATGCAGGTTTGAAAAGCAATACTGAAACAAAGCAGAGTGTGAGGACTCAAAGCAATACCTAAAGTCTCCTATGTAGGACTATTACGATGTGTCAGACAACTTTACATCAAGGGTTTATTCCAACAATGGTTAACAATGAATAGGTATCCCACTGTGGGAGTCTTCATAGCAACAGACCAGATAATACTCTGTCTAAAACATTGAGTTAAGAGTCTGTCTGAGAGTGTTTCTAGGTGAGCTTCTTGTGTTTCAACTCCATGATGCAATTAGGTACAACTTGTACACTAAATTATTTATGTTAAAAGAGCTGCTAAATGATTCAGACATGTTTGTATTACTAAATCTCAGCATGGTCTTATCCCAAACTCCCTAAACAACACCCTCAACCATTTTATATGTATGCTGTTTTTAATGAAACACAAACTATGAGCAACACTGTCTCCACAACTACTGGGAATTTAAAAATGGTAAATGTGCAAGTAGCACAAAGTTTAAATGTCTTCCACACTTAGCAGTGCTAAATTCAGCTATTAAATCGGTTAACATTTTATCACATAATAAACAAAGGCAACCTGATGCAGTAATCCAGCACTCACAACAAACAATAATAAAGTCAAAATTCATCATGTAAGAAATGACAAATTCATGAGTCACTTCCTTCAGTCTGGCTTGGTTTGTGTTTTGCAGAATGGACTGAATTTGAATCAGAGCTATTTTCCCAAAGGAAGAGGAGTGCTCTGCAACATCTATTGCCTATTAACTTTCCAAATAGACTATCTAAAAATCACAGACAATCCAATATTGCCAAGTGAGAAGAAGGATTACAAGTGTAAAGTGGATTTATTTTTCCTGCAATTTTCCACTGACAAAATTTACCAGAGGAGGAAGAACTTGCCTCTTTTACAAAAGAGAGACATGGGCAACTGTTTTAAGAATATACTATGGATTGCACAGTTTCAGTGACCACTTCTCTGCATTATTCAGGAGACAATCTGAGCATGCTTTCATGTGTCCAGGAAGCATAGATGCTTCTTCCGCACGGTCGGCTCTGTAACCTTTAAAACAATGCGTTCAAACAAACAGTGATGTGCAATGAAGCACAAACTCTCTAACACAATTACCATCTTCCCCAACTTCACAAACGAAGGGGGTAGCGGGTGGGGTGCTACTTTATTGCTATAAGGACACAAAGCCACCTGAGAAAACCACCTCCTCAATTACCCACTGCTGATTCCACAAAGCCTCAGCCATTCGGGGCCTCATTTGACTTTATTACAACAACCACTGGAGGGGTGGTGTCATTAATCACACAGAGGCAAAGAGTGAGCGGCCACCCAGCAAAGAGGAGAAATGAACTGTGGAGTCTCTGTTCGAATTCTGCCTGAGACAGAACGATGTGTGAGCCTGCATCCATCATGGAGCCTCGTCCACACCTGGAAACAAAGGGAGTTACCGCCTCGGCAAACAGATGTTCAGAAGATGTTAAATAAATGTCTGCTTTTGATTTAGACGAAGGCGTCCCAAGGCTGAGAAGTTTATTAGATGTCTGTGTCCCACCAAGTTGATTTAGTCGATGTCCTGTGACAGCGTCTTCATTGGCAAACTTTCACAGCAGATGACTGTTGAATATTAATTTTGCAGCCCGTTGCTCTCACTGAAGGGAGCCGACAGAAAATGCCAGGCTGATGTACATAAATATTTATATTGAAATGTGAGTGACAATGTTGTATCTTTTTCAATGTAATGTAATACGCTATGTCTATCTGATGGCTTACATTTCCAAACTACATATCATGTCAGTCAAAGTTTATTATTTACTAGAACTCAGACATGCAGTTGTGGAGATGTTAAGAGAAAGGTTACATTAGATTGTAAAACAACATCTCAACTAATAAACATCTCACGGAGCACTGCACAGTTCACCGTCTGAAAGATGAAAAAAAGAGGACACAACTGTAAACTAACCAAGAGATAGTCTTCTACATAGATTCTTCTAAGAAGATGAATGTCTTCTTCAGCCATTCATAAGTGACTTAAAAAGACAGTTACTGATTAATAAAATTGATCAGAAGTCCACAAGTCATGTTTGGGACACAGAAAATAAATGGAAGACGTCACTTTGCCAGATAAGAACAAGACTGAAACTCTTTGTACAACAGCAAAGAGTTTTATTTGCCTTAAATAAAATCTAACATGTTTTAAAAACATTTACAGTATTTGCAGCTAATTGAAGTATTCTGTCATTCATGTTAGTAATGCAAACCGAGAAAAAAAAGACAGAATGGAACACAAAGTTATAAAAAAAATGAGTTAATTTGTTGCATGTAACTAAATTAAGTTTGTCAAACTTAATTTATTTACATTTGTTTAACATTACAACTTGATAAACATAACATATTTACTTGGATAAGCTTCTTATGATTACATGTGACAAATACTTTTTTAGAGCTGGATCACTGTTTTCTTTTTAAGCAAAGCTAAATGGAAAAAAGTGGGACATTGAGCTGTTAAATTTCAAATGAGAACAGATGAAAACAATCATTGCAAATTTCAGAGTACATTACTTCTAAACCATCCTTTAGTTTAAAGCCCTGTGTATAAAAGGTGAACATGGAAGGAAAAAACAGCCTGTTTTGGAAACAAATGACACCACAGGCAATTAGTATCGAAACAATGGCAGCCAATCTTTGTAATGTCTTGTTTTCCATCAACACTGCTGAGTCCACTAATTCGATTCGGGGGGGAAATCAATGTTATTTGCCAAAAGAGCTGCCTCCAAATGTTTAAACAAGCTGTGCTCAGTGCAAATGGAGTAACATGTTTCTCTGTTCGGTTGCAGTTCGGTGACCACAATGTTTAAGAGTTCGTTATATAATACAACATAACCCAATGAAACTGTTGGTCTTTCAAAGAAGACCTGAGTTTTCTTCATTTATTGCGAGAAAAACCTGCATGCCATCTTGACTTATAGCTGCAATTGAAATGACAAAGACAAAAACAATAAATAAATAAAAAATATCACTCTTCAGACAGATGGCTCAGCTTGGAGAGCAAGAGATGTGATCAGCTGCTGCCTGCTGGAAAAGGAATGGATTTCTGCACAGATATATTAGCCACTTGGGTATCAGTTCTGGGAGAGCTGCCGTACAGACAACAGCTCCCATCCTGCACCAAAGCATCAGTGGAGAGGAAACCTCTTTGTCGTTTATTGTGAAATGGCTCTGCAGAGGTTGTCTGTAGAACTTTAGCGTCCAGATCTGGCTGGGTGGACAGAGTCAGTGTTCACACAAGAGAAAAATAAAGCCATCCATTTCAACGAGACACAAACACACACCATGCTGAGGCATAAAGGCGGGAGTCGGACAGCACACAGGCAGAGCAGCTTTACTTTTTCTCATGAAGCCGTCAAGAATCCACATGTTCCTTATAATCATCAAAAACAAAATTAAATTCCTACTTAAAATGTATTATTCTCTTCATTGAGAGTGTATTCTTTAAAAAATGTGTAAATCTGTATGAAGGCAAAACAAAACAAATCAAATTTTATTTGTGGGACACTTTTCTTACACTTTTTTCTTACATCCACACAGGGACTTAAAGATATTTATTTTAATTTCCAAAAATTACTTTGAGATGATCATAATATGTTGAAACACTGTAGATTGTGCATCCATTCTTCTTCCCCATCTATGCAATACGAATCAAAGAGTGAAATAATAAAAGGAATCAAGCAAAAAAAAAACATTTGTTACTGCCAAAAATGTTGTTACTGACTGCATTATTTCCTCAACAGGACCAGGCATTGCTCATCCCTTCTGTTTCACTGCTGAGTCATGTAAAGTCTAAGCACCTGTTAGCAGTCCTAACAACTAAAATTTCCATGCTGCCATCTGCTAAGTAGCTCTGGGTCATTAGGGACTAAACAAGCAACATCATTGTTGAAACAAAAACTGCTAAGCTGCATTTTAAAAAGATGTTTGTATTTCTTCCAGTGTCATAGCGACATGAAATCCAGAGGGACAGCAATGTGGCCAGATTAATTCTACGTCCTGTCGCCCATTGCTCACCCAAAGCCATATGCAGGACAGGAAGACGACATGGAGAACAATAGACTGCGACATGTAGGCAAAAGAAAAGAAATCCTACCATTCAAAAGTTGTCACGAGATGCAATACAAGTTATTCAAGAGCAATAAATTAGCGACCCTATTTTGTGAAACAAAGACACACAAACCCAGTCTGATCACGAGCAAATATCATTCCTTCATAAAACGTCATGCAAAGAACAATTTGCATTTCCTGACAGTTTGAAAACATCCTGTCAAAAGTTGTCGGAAAGTTGTCACTGCAAACACCTGCAACAGCAAAACTGATGAGGTTTTCACTTCCAGGCCCTGTTTCTGGGTGGAATGTGTATTACTATGGCAAGGCATGCTTGCAGAGACACTCACTAATGATCGAGATGCCTGTCCTTCTCAGTCGGCCAGATCATTTGGCTGAGCTCAGCAAACAGAGACTCAATTTGCTTTCAAGCAGCTCTTCACTCAGTCCCAATTTATGCTCCGACAATTTCGTCCCTATTTTGTAAAAAATTGACACATGATTAGAAGCACGAAGAAACTGATATCGAGTGTATTCTGATGTATGTTACACTAAAGTCAGTTTCTTCTACATAACATTAGAAGTTTACGTGAACATTACAGATGCACCATCTATTATGACATTGGCTAAATTTCATCTCACAGGACCTGACCAGGAAGCAGCTGGTCTAAAATTAAAAGAGCCAATCTTTTTCCAATCAGCGAGCTCACCATGTGTATCAGATGGTGCTGGCAACAATACTTTACACAACAATACTGGTGTGGTAGTTGTTCATATATGTGGTATATATAATTTTTTACATGTGTGGCCGTTGGAGTGAGTCTCTAGTTTTGGTGCATGAAATAAGAAAGCTCTCCCATTCCTGGGGACCTTGGGGATTTCTGCCCCTTAAACAGTCATTTACTATTTTAAATGTTAAAGAGAAAATCTTAGAAACCGCTCTAGCTCTTCTTGAAAGACAATATATTTAAATACAGTTGAGACCAGATACTTACACATGCCAAATAACAACACTTCCCTTTTCTTCTCCTAATCTGAAGTTAAATTAGACCAAACTTCTAGTTTTAGGTGACTTAAAAATTGTGTTTTTTTAGTCGAAATTCATGACTGATTTTTTGCATTAACCTCACCCTCGCCGTAAATCTCAAAGATAATCTTTTTCTTTAAATTTGCTTTATGTACAACAGTTCGGTGTCAAGTTTAATGATACATGGATGTTTTTCATTTTACCCACCCTCTACCAATAAAGATGTGAACGCTTGTAGCTGCAGATTCGACCTTTTGTGCAAGTAATCAATCACATCGGAGTGAATTCAGATTAGAGCATGAATGTGGCAGAGCCAGTTGTTCATTTCTGAATGGTAAAGCAGACAATGCAGCTCTTGTTGCAACCCAGGAGCAAAAAGGACCCGTGAAGAAAAATCATTATCTCTTGTGCCTCGGCCCTGTTACTATATATGCAAAATAGGTTTGCTTATGAAACTTTTAACTCCCCTGTCACAGTCTTTCACAATCAGATGATTGCCTGGTCATCAGATGCTTGCCTGTTTTGTTTTTGAAAAAGTTATGAAAGTTTATGTGTAAAGCTGCTTTGTGCAGTAGCCGTGCAGAAAATAGTTAACACCCACTTCATTATTTAAGGATTTTCTATATTTTGTACTTTCTTAAAAAGTTTTTTTAGGATATATAGAACTTGCTTTTCTTTATTTTCTTTAATTCATTCTGGCTTAGTATCTGGTTGACAAATAATTATATTTTTTATAACAAATTTTTATTCTATGAATGTTTTGTGAGTGCAAATATTCTCACTGCTATATAATAGAAATAAGCATTCTATTACTCAGACTGTCAGCTTAACAGGAGAAAATGTTGAATTTACTCAGGGGAAAACACACCATGCGCCTTTTATATAAGGGTTTCTTGGTTTAATTGAGGTTACACTTTGAATTGTGTTTTGAGGTAAATGAGTCCAACATGAGGGCAAGACAACAAATTAAACTGAACAACCAGAGGGCTTATTATTCACATTGTTTTCCCAGATGTAATATGCAGAGCTTTTCTTTTGTAATGCATTTTCACCACTTAAATGGTTTTTCGTTATTACCTTCGTTTCTCGTGAAACATAAACAATTTTCTCAATTTATTTTCTGTCCTGGATCAAATTGAAGAACTTCATTTAAGTTCATGTACAGTTGAAATCATATGTTTACAGAGACTGCATGAAAGAACATCTGACAATAAATCTGACCAAACCTTTAGGTCAGTATAAGGATAGCCTGAATTATTCCCATTTGCTAATTGTCAGATTAAAGAGAGGAAGATTTTTTTTCTTAAATTTTTACTTTTTTTCTAATTCACAATTTTACACAATTTCCCCATGACTCCAAATACACCAGATATTGTGAATTGACCTAAAGCCTGGATGTTTAAGGGCATGCTAATCTTAGTGAATTTACAATTTTGACCTTAAGGCAAAAGAAAATCCTTTAAATTTATATTTTTTATTATTCTGGTATGTAACAAACAAGAACTGTGGTAATTCTAACTGAGTGAAAACAGAAAACCTTGGTTTGGTATACAGTAAGATCAGATATTGGGAAAAACAACATATAGTGTGTCTAGATACACATAATATCCACTCTGGAGCTTATTTGTAATTGAATGAAGAGATTAGTAACATGCAAAGTATTATTTTCCTCTCTTCTTCATTAAATCTGAAAGAGATTTAATTAAATTAGTTTACCTGATAAACTAATTTACAGCTGAGATTTGATTTTTGCTCTGTTCGTGCATTAAAGGATCAATTGTAAACTAAATTTATATTTTGTATTTCAGTCAGTGTTGGGTGGATATGCTACTGCCATTTAGAGTCCAGAAGACAGACATAGAAGATGCTGAAGAAAATTAAGTTTGCATGCTCATAATGTCGCACATCTTTTATAAAAGTCTAGAATATTAAGCCCAAATGTCAAGATGTACTTAAAAGAGGAGATGGTGGCATTTGTGTGCCATGACAGGATCACACACAGACGAGAGGAGATAACATCTGCAATCCTGTCACAGTCTTTGTTTTTTTTATTGGATTTTGCTACGGTGTTCTTGTTTTGTTAGTTTAGTGTTATGTTTTGTATTCTCTTTATCTGACTTCTGTTTCTCTGTTCATCTCGCTTTTATCTCTGACTGCACACCAGATTCTATTTTTCAAAGTATAAGACGTGTGGTCTGTCAGTCTTCTACATGTCTAGTCCCTTGTTTTTAGTGACTCTGTATCAGATCTTCATCCAAATTTATTTTTCTGGCAATAAAAAAGAGGCTGCTTCACACACACAATTCAAAACAGGGCATCGTGTGCCAAAAGCATAAATGTGACCCTCAGGTTCCCAAACCTTTCCACCACCTTGAGATCTATGAAAACCACAAACAGAACTGAAAGACCAGCCCTTGTGGAGTCCAATCCACAACTGAAACAAGCTTGACTTTCTACTGAACGTGCAGAAACAGCTCTTTAAAGCTCATTTTCAATTGCCAATTCTACCAAAGGTCAACCCACAAAAGAGTCGTCTCCAACAGACATGTGCACTATGTTTCAATCACCTTCTTAGCTGTTCCAGTCATGCAGGAGTTTGCAACCTGTGGCTCTGGAGCTACGTGTTGCTCCTTCAGTTCTCCAACGAGGCTATTATTCCAACAAAAAAGAACAGTTTTAAAACACGAGGGAAACAAAACTTAGATGTTTCTATGCGTTTTCTCAAATCGAATCAAACCAGTGAGCAAGAAAGAAACCTTCTTTCTTCTTTTGCGCTATGACATTTCTTATTACTTTCCATAAATATGGGATGTTCATTTGTTCTTCTTTTGTAACTTTTTTGTATTTTTCTGTTATCTAAAATCAAACAATTTAAATCACAATGTGGTTGTTTGATCTTACTACAAAATTACACTTTACACAGTAGCTGCACAAAAAAACTAATGAGTTATTTTTTATTTTGCAGCTTTTGACACTTTATTTCAATAAATGGCTCTTTGGATTGCAAAGGTTGCTGATCCCTGCACTGGAGTCAGGATCTGGCCCCCTGTTCCAGGAACCAGTCTATGAATATCAATGGAAAAATCTAAACCTCTGTTTTAAAATGAAGTTAATCTTCTCTTCATGTATGGTTTGTCTTTGGAGCCAAGTGTTCACTGAGGTCAACTCAAATATTAATAACCTCTTCATAGCATTTATATACATTTGATATTTGGTGGGAAATATTAATGCAAAAACATCAGAACAACTCAACTCATTTCTCTACCTCAAGATCAATTATTGTGTAACACTTTCAAGAAGCACAGAGAAGGCAAAATCTGTCAACTAGTAATAGATCATTTGAACCTGCAAATATCATAATGAAGCAAGCCACTAACTCAACTTCAGTTCGAGTGAAAGTTCAGCTCGTAAATCAGCAGTGTCTAAATCAAACAAGGCATGCAAGAATGAAATACGTCCTTATAAGAACAAAGCAGATTGAAGTATCCGTGCAGCACAAAGCTGCCAAAACAAATATTGCGCCATTTGTATTAGTAAAAAAACACCAAAATTCATAACTACACTTTCCCAAATCAACAATAGTTCTCTGTTATTTGGACATCTTCCCCTTTGAAGTTAGCTTTGGCCGCAGGTCCAGTTAATGATCCTGCAGAAAAGGGGTTGGAACCTCGCCCTGGTGAGCACATTTCCATGGAGCTCAGCATCTCTGAACTATCTGGTTCACTTCACCTGGCCCTGCAAACACAAGCTGCTCTGGGCACCGTAGCCGTCACTTTTCATCACGGCATCAAAGACTTCTCTGTCAGCATAAGAGCTGGAGGGGTTAGTGGAAATATATATATATATATATATATATGACTCTTTCCTCCCATGTACATCCATCTTTCTTTCTGAAACACTTTTTTGTCATTTAAAAAAAAAGGAAAGCAAAAATTTTCAATGTGTTTTTGTAGGGAAACCCAAGGGTAATTTATTTTTATCTTATAAAAATAAAATAAAAAAAAGGAAACAAACTTATACTTCTCATGTCCGCAGGATATCAGTAACATTGCCCTCATTAAGATGTCGTAGATTAAACAGCACTTGACACAGAGAGTAACACCTGACTAATTTCTTTCTAATAAACCAGAGTGACTCCTTGGTCCACAATGTCTCTTCTCTGCCCACAGTTCAGTCTCCATGGCAACCAACAACTGTAGATCCCACCAATTTCATTACTGAATGGATTTTAAATCAGACATTTACCATAGCAACAGGATATAGGTTTCACAGCTGAGTGAGTGCTTTGGCGTTTGGATGGAAAGGTTTTAGTTGCCAGCACTTCCAGCATGTCCAACTAGAATTTAGTAATGTTGCCAGGGAGCCTGTTAACAACAAAAATAGAGTGGTCTTCTAGGTGCAATTATGTGTTTGTTTGTTTTTTTTAAACAGGAAAAGGCAGCTGTAGAATACAGACCAGCATTAAGCTGCACTAGACTCATGGTTCAGCTGCACCCTGAAATCATTCCATAACTCCAACAAGGTCAGCTCAACTTCACCAGAGTTTTAGTTCAAATAAATTACACAGTTTCCATGTGAAAAATATTCCAGCACACCCTCCTGCTAACTGACCATCTGTCATCTACACCCACTTTTCCTTGCAGAGTCGCGGTGGAGCTGGTGAGAGGTGGGGTACACCTCAGACAGGTCGCCTGTCCACTGCAGGGCGACAGAGAGACATGCAGGAGAAACAAACATGCATAAAAACACTTCTACGTAAGGGTAATGATTTAGAGGAAGCAATTAAGCTCAGAGGCATTACTTTAGGCTGTGGGAGGAAGCTGGAGAATCTGCACATAACCCAACCATGCTGACAGAAAACTTGCAAACTCCATGCAGACAGACTCCAGGCCTGAATTCAAACCCAGGAAATTACTGCTGAAAAGGAACAATGCTATGCACTGTTTGACCGTGTAGCCCACTGATAACCACATATTGTTTAAGTAGTTCCAATGACAGAAAGCTGGAACTTAGTAAGATGAGACAGAGCGACTCCTTCGAACCTTAACAATAAGAGCTTTAAGCAAACACAATTCAAGCTGACTTTTAAGCAGCATTTTTAAAGTCTCTAATTAAATTAGCTTTACAGTATCCTGTCTAATCATAAAAATAACAGTCTGAATATTATTATTCTAAATTAAAATTGTTGATATTAAAAAGAAGAATAAGCCTATTACCTTACCAGTTATTTCATTCATTGCACCAATAAAGATCACATTTCTCCTGTCTCAAGTATTTGTTTTATAAGGGTTAAAATCACTTTAAAATAGACAAACATTCCTCGTTTACAGCTAATTACTATCACTAAGACCAAGGGAGCAATTGTCTTAGGCAGAACACTGTCATTAATTTGATATTTAATTAAGATAATGGCAGCTAAAATGTAAGCTAATAGTCTTCTAAACACATTACTATTCGAGTGAAATAATTTTCTGTTGAGTTTTCTATGAAAATCTTTTTATATAAGTTGCATTTCTTAAAACTTGTTCTGCAAAGATATCATTAGTAATAGTTTCCCTCACTGTATAATCACAGTCTTCTGTAAGTGTCTATTAAAAGTTACTACATTAATTACTTTTATTTTCAACTTTTTAAATATCAGTGTTGTGTTCAACCTGTCTGCATTGTTTCCTAGAGGATTTTTCTTAACACCTCAAGCATGTTGGTATTGTGACACAAACACAGGTTTAGCTGTCTTTTGTTCTCTTACCTTGTCAGAATCTGTCCTTTCACCACAAATTTTCTCTGCCTTTAGATTTCTAATACTGAGGATAAATTCACGTCCCTTCAAACTTCGTCCGATGTGACATATGTACTAGAGGAAAAGGAACACCCACTTATAATTTCACTGAATATCACTCCAGAAAATTTGAACTATCCCTTCTAACACCAAGCCCTAGTCTCAGCACATCACAGAAACATTATGCATGCATATATACTTATGCATATTTGAATGTAATCAGTAAAGTAGCTAATGTACTGGAGCAACTGCAGCAATAGCCATGGTTGATAAAGACATTTATCTTTCACAAGCTCATGTCATCACACCACAAGCTTGACAGGGGTGTTGCTGTTGCTGAGCTATTCTTAGATATTTGCTGTGAGCATCAAGTTGACATTAGTTTCTGAAACATGTTTTAAGTCTTCAAGTCTCGAGACATTTAACCTCTCACAAAACTTTCCTTCCAATACCACTTTGTCATCTGATTCTGTTGCACTTCCTGCTGATCTAACTATACACTTAGAAGACAAAGAAGTAGATATGACCCTATAAAAAAAACCTAACACCCCATCAACCCAGAGCTTTAAACCAAACAGACAGCATGGGAAGAGGAAGAGGTATTCATGTGGAAAAGAAGCCCTCCAGTGGTAATTACACTCCCAGCCATCATTCTTTCCTGACCACTAAAACAACCCCCTGAAGGATATGAGGCCTATACCCTATATTTACCGTATGATACTTTGTCTCCAGAGAAACCAACACCTGCAGTGTGTTCATCTCAGCAGATAAATTTATTTTGCAACAGCCACCCAGGCCACCAATCAAGAGTTCCCCCGAGAGCAATCAAAGCATTGCCATCAGCTCAGGAGGAATGCGGTCTAATCTGAGGAGAAAGTGTATGCGCACGTGTGTGGGAGAGATAAAGAAATCGTTTCTGAGAAGGGGGAAAGTACAAGACAGTATGACAGAATAACACAGTCAGAATCAGGTAAGTGTGGTGCCTTTGGTAGTCATGAATGGCCACTGAGGCTTTTCATAACTGTGGCTGAGCTGAGGAGCTAATGCAGTTAGTTTGTGATCTCTGTGGGCATGTTTTGAGCAAACATGTGTGAGCACATCTGTTGGCAAACAGAAGTCCCTTTGGTGGAAGTGTTGCTGCAAATGTAAAATTTAATGTTCCCAAGGCAAACAGTATAATCTTGAGCAGAGTTTTCCCCAAGGCGTGCCATACATGCATTAGCTTCAACACCTAGGAAATATCACACAGAGAAGGTATTACCAAAAACTGCTAGAAACAGTTTGTTTGTTTGTTTTTCTCATTGCCTGTTTGTGTGGATGTGCATATTTCAGATAGTCCTGATGCAGCCCAGCAGGGCAAAGCTTACAAGGTGTTCTGAAATTTTATGTTAAGTAAGTGAGAAACAAAGACCTGAGAAGAAAATCTAAGCAGTAGCATAGATATTAAGTCTACATAGAAGTTCAAATTATTCTATTTTCTATCCCTCAATGATTAAGATCATTTTATGAAAAATACTTTGTCCAAAGCTTTTATTAAAAGTGCCACAAGCAGCAGTTTTTTCACCTTGTAGGTCATCTTCGCTGTTAAAACACAGGAGTCAATCCAATCAAAAGAACCACAACTGCTTTTTAATACTGAACATGCTTGATGATGTTAAGTGTAGCACAATGATCTGTACACTTGGCAGACGTTACAGAGAAATTCCCCAGTAGCAATCACTGAGTCAAAACCAACTCCATTCTGGTTGGCGGTGTGATTGAGATTGACGACTCATTAGTGTCAGGATGTATTACCGTTTCTATAAAGATAATCCAGCATGAAGAGTGCTGTGCTGACATAGAAGTCTGAAAGAAACTTCATGCATCAACATATTGAGTGCTGATCCAGATCTTGTAGTGGTTGGTCTGTGCCATCAGACAACATCACCAATTCTGGACCGGAAAGAATTTAATCAAAATGTAAATAATGTGGAATTGAACCCACAGCTTTTCACATGTGAGAAAACTATTCTTCCCTTTGAACCGGAGTCGTTTAGGATTTGGACAATTTTGATTATTGCTGTGCAAATAGTAGGCTAGACTGGGCTTCTTGTATTGCTATGAAAAGTCAACAGCAGTGTTTAAATGTGTGTCATTTGTTCACAGGGACTGATAGACGAAAATTATTTTGACAGAATAAATTCATGTGGAAATTTGGTTTGTTGTCAGGACCAGGGGAAAATTTCAGAGCGGCATTTTTATTGTTCATTCATAAGATACTGTCATTGTGCTTTAAAATAACGACTCCCTACAACGTGATAATGTTACTGGTATTCATTAGAAGCAGTGTTTAAACCACCACCAAGAGAGGACACTACTGTAACTAAATGTCTTTATAGGAGATCACAGGAGAACAGAAAGATACTATCATGCAGTGATCACTCGTCTCAGAGTGCAATTGTCCAGTCTTGTAAACAAACTATTTTTCTTGACAAAAAAGGCCTTCAAATGGGAACATGCTGACTCAACACATCACTTATTGGAGACAAAGAAAAGTATAGACTCTTATTTTCTCCATGCAAGGAAAGTGGGTGAGATTTGTGAAAGTGATGAGGGCAGACTTCTTGTCTTCCAACAAAAACTGTCTATTCAAGACAGATTTTGCCCCAGGATTATGAAACACTTGGGAGCCGGGCTTCAAGCAAAGCAACAGTTCAGTGCTGATAGACGAGGACACAATATTCCTTCATGATGTTAGACAGCTCCAGGGGACTCAGTGGTCAGACTACTGAGGCAAACACAAAGTTATTTGAGAGTTATAGTTATTTGAGTTATTTGAGAGCAAAGTTTTCCAGGTAAAATATGTGGTGTTTGGGGTGTTTCGCTATGTTTTTTATTCTGATCAGTAGTACAACAGAACAATAGCATGTGTATATCCACAGGTCATGTATTTAAATAAAGCTATAAACAGTCTACAAAAGTCGCTAATGCATGGTTAGATGCAGTAAGTAGGCATGTTAGTGACTAGTTTTTCTTTTTGTCAGTACCTTTGAAAAGTCACTTTTGAGGATCAAGCAACATGTTGTGGTGAAACAGTAGGCGGACCTAGATAAGTTGCGATAATAAAATATCACCAGCTGCATTAGAGTAGTTTAAAGACTGAAGAGTAAAACAAACTTTTATGAGTGGAAAGAAAAAAGTACTTTCAGCTTTTTCCATTAATTCAACAAGTAGCTGACTGGAAGTATTGGTAGTTTCAGAATAACAATGTAAAAATGGAGCTGAAAATATTTATACCTTAATACTGCCAGAATTTTAGTTTTATGAACTACATTTTATTTTATCAAAATCAGCCTTGCACTGCTTTTGATGGCAAATTACAGACTGAGCTCTCCAACATGTGCTTTTTAAATCCATAGAAGAGTGCTGGTCTGTTAGGTCTGCAAGCTACAGTCCTGTCTTCAGACGGTACACATTGCTATAAATCTTTAACTTATGAAAGCACCCTGGGGATTTTGCTTTTTTATGTATAGACAAGAAATTTCACAAAAAAAAAAAAAAAAGAAAATACATTTTTAAAATTTAATAATTTATTGAACGATATAAATTAAATGTGGGCACAAAATCCGAAGACATTTGACCTTTCACAGTTTATACATTACATCTTAACTCTTAAAAACAAAATATCAAAGATCTAAGAATCTTTGGTTGCAAATGAATAAAGAAAACAAAGATGGTCCAAACCTTTTAACATCAAACAAGTCTAAACTGTGGCTCTTGTTTTCTTTCCATACACCTAGGTATCCTACCTTTGCATGGATGCTTCTATTGACATTTAAAACTATTTTCCCTCCATTTCCCTGCTCTGCTCTAGTAATCTCCCCTGACAGTCACTGAATACGGAAACTAGTAAAAGGTCACACATGGTAAACCACTTTTTCCCCCCCATTTTTAAAAAATACTTTTGGTCTTTTAATTTGAAATCATTATTATTATTTTTTTAAAGCTGAATATTTATAAATCAATCAACATAATTGGCAATTCTCTATGTATTGGCTGCATATTTTGAATAGTTAGGCATTTTGTTGGATTTCAAAACAAAGACGGTCAATGTGAACATGTGATAATGTATGAGGCAGTGAGAGTAAAGTGATCTTGTCAATCAGTGTTGAATCCCAGATGGAGCCGTTTGTGTCCTCTGGCATTGATCAAGCTGCTCAATGAGAAAAACATGCTGTTTGAGTTTTATGCTTCTTTCCAACTTTGAGGCTACACAGTTAGAATTATTTTTCTGTAAATAGGAATTAAAAAATAAAAAATTAATTCTGTTTTCATTTGTTGCTTGTGCTGTTCTTCATCAAGACATTGTCTATGTTAGATTGTAATCTTCATTGCACAATTTCAGATTTGCTTTTGGGAGGTATTCTCTTTGCCAATAAGAATGATTCAGATTGGGTTTGACAAGTGAGAAAAGTCTTACTTATGGCCCAGTTCTTCCCATGCCAAACCCTTAAAAAATTAAAGTTATTCTCTGTTTTGCAGTTTTGTCTTGGTGCCTCAGAATTAATACATTTACAATGATGCCCAGATGTTCTATGGATCACTGTTAAAATCTTTCTAATCGAATCATTTACAGGTATAAGCAATTTTATCTGCAGAGACTCCATATAAACAGGAACATTAAGCCATCATTGTCATTCAGCTTTTTCTTCAACATATCTACCAATCCAGCAAATGACTAGCCATTCTGCTGGACATAATGACAGGCTTGTAGCAAACACATCAGAATACAATGCATAAAGTTAATTTCCCTTTTTATATCAATTTTTTTTTTTTGCAGTCACATTACAACAGAACCATCAACAGAATGCTAAGTTATCTCATGGGATGTGCGGATAATTGAAGGCTTATTTCTTATGGTAATGTAATGGCCCATATTTTCATTTCACATTACGGAGGTGTTTACTTTAACTGCTGGAAAGCGGTTTTGTTTCCCTTCATCACTGAGCCGCACAGACACCAGGCTCTCTGACCAGCCTCTTAACAACAACTGCTCTGAGTAATTATGAGTCACAAGACGCAAAAAAAAAAAAAAATAAAAAAAAAATTGTCCTCCATTCTTCAAAACCAAATTGCAGGCACACTGTCACTCTGTCAGTTTGATCATAAATGCCAGGTCAGCAAGTGGGATTCCACTGATAGACAAAGCATAAACCCACGCTGAATCAACTGCTAGCTGTCAAATGTTTTAGTCTTTAGATATATCATGAAAAGTCACAGGCCTCTGGAGACAGTCACTCAAGATATGCCAGACCAGCTGTTATTCTACAGTCCTGAAAAAACTTCCTGCAGAAAGAAAAACTAACATTTTGTCAACCACAAACTTTGATATTAAGCGTTTCTGTTATAGAGCAACACAAACAAATTCTCTACCACTTTGTGAACCTCCACTCCAAATCCTGCAGCATTATGTAAAATCAACTTTTGTCATCTTCATATCATGCTATAATGATTCCCTCATCCAAAACACACCTGGAAGATAGTTTTGATTCATGCATGCTTAAGGAATCCCTGAATCTCCCATGGCATTCATTCAGGGGTGCCTAATTGCTTGCTCTCACAAAGCGCCGCCTTGTTCCACAAAGCTCCTCCAAGCTGAGTTTCTGTCTCACCAACCATCTCTCCTCCATGCCTCCCACACTCAGCTCCACCAGACTAGTGGCAGTCCATTAGCAAGCACCTGATGAAATGGCAAGTCTGCTGAGCTTGTCATGCGAACTACTTCTCAGTCCAGTGCTCAAAAAAAGTCTAAACAGCACGATGAGAAGCATGGCTGTGATGAGGTACTGAGAGCCAAGGGTGGGAAAGACCACAAGCTTCTTCAAGAGATAAGTCAAATTATTTCAAGCTATATTTGAGATATAAAGCATTTTTTCACAACTGATGGTAAAAGAGTAATTTGACTCTAGTCGTCTTAAATTTTAGAAACCTGACTGAAATAAGGATGCATGTCATTGGCAACACAAGCATTCTTTCCTGTGTTGTCTTCTTGGAGAGTCAGATCTGAACTTGCTATTATTGTAATTCCATGAAATAATACAATCACCCCTTTTCTCCAGCTTGAGAGAACTCATTTTATTAGTTTGACTCGCGTTGTAATATATTTCATGTGTTTTCTTGTTTTACATACAATATGTTACATACAATATCTGTTTAATTCTTTGATGAGTCGTCCTATTTTTAAAGAACTTATAAATAAAGTTGAACTCAGCTTAGCCAAATTAATTTAGTTTCTAACCTAAATAAGTAAGAGTTATGAGTGAGTGGGGAAACAGAGCTGCCTTTTGTTGGAATAGAAAGTTTATGTCAGTTTGCCTATTAAACATAAAAGCGTTTACTCGTATAATCGAAATTACAATAAGGAAAAGAAAAAAAGAAAGCACTGTCAAATCTGAAGCAGTCATGAAAGAGCAAAGTGCCTTTCATCTTCACATGAAACAAATGTCTTGTTTGGCGGCTCGCCTCTATCTTTCTCTTCCTGTCAACCCCTCTTTTTCCACGGCACACACATGTACACACTCATATTTCTGCAGTAATTTGTTACACTAAACATTTCATGAAGATGCAAGGATTATAGATTAACATAAAAAAAAATGTCAAGAAAATGTAAAATTAGACAGTTGCTGAGCAGAGAATGCAGCCAGTAATTAAAACTGTTCTCATATTTTTTATGTTTCACTTGTTGCTTAAATGGACATAGAAAGTTGTTACAGTTCCTTACACGAGTATTCATACCCCTCATATTGTTTTCATATTTCATCATCACAGCCATAAGCTTCAGTATAAGACAAGTTTACTTGAGAGAGTTGATAACTTTTGTGTTTCTTTGATCATTTTGTGGAGAAAAACTAATATGTGAACATAGTGTTGGCAGAATCATGCTGTGGAGATACTTTTCTTCAGCAGGGACAGAGGATCCAGTCAGAATTAATGACATTATTGCTATAAGTTTTATTATATTGCTATAATATTATTGCACATATTATAAATTATATTGCATATAAAAGAAATACATATTAAGTACTATGAACACTTCATTCAGTTTGTTAGCTCAGCAAAGTTTTCTAACAGTAAGAGAAACCCAAAGGTATATATTATAGTCTCTTCATCCAATATGTCTTTACTCGTTTTGCTGAATGAGTCGATGTTTCCATGGAAATAGACTCCAGTATAAGGAGTTGTTTACAAACCTTCAGCTGAGCCAGAGAATGGTGGAAATCTGAACAAATTAGTCAGTATCTTAATGAAACCTTGACTTTATAGGGCTGGCCTTTCTTCTTTTGTTCAATTTACTGTGATTATTCATATAATTATGATGGGAACTGAAAAGGCCCAGGCAACGTTCCTATGGAGGGTTTTGATTTAAAATGATTTTTCTGTTTACCAAAATTTTTTTTTTTCTTCTGGTAGGCAATGAGAAGATGAATATAGCAAAAAAATGTATAAGCTGAGCATCTGTTTAAAAAAAACAAACAAACATTATTTGTATCTTACACTTTAACATTAATATGCTAAAAATATAAAAAAATATTTTTACATTAACAGTCAAACTTTTCTCGTAATTATGAACCGTTTTTCTTTTTTGCATGTGTTCACAGGTGTTTCAAAGACTGAGTTTTGATAATGTGTTGAACGTCTTTGAGGTTGAAAGCTCTCCTTCCGTCCATCCCAGTATTTAGTCCTTCATGGAGAACCTTTTCCCCAGCAGTTTTATTTTTCTGTAATTGTTTTGTTGTTGATTGGTTTCCCATTTTCAAAGAAATATTAACAATTCATATCAATTGCACTCCATTTATGATCGATTGAATGATTGAAAGACTGAATGATTGAATGACTGAATGAATGATTGAATGATTGAATCCATCTACAAGTATTGTCAGGCAGTCTCTGGTTTCCAGTTTATTTCAAATGTGCCGACTCGTCACATTTGTTGGACATTCATTCCTCAAATTCTGCTGCTATCTTCCTTTCTACTCTGACATTTATGTACATCCCTTACTGCTCATTAATGTCACTCTTTGAACAATTACAGAAGCCTATTTCTCTAATGACAACCACAATGCATGCTGCCTAATTAAATAAGCCATAATTTGTAAAAGACCAAAGCCATTATGATTAAAATTAAAGACAATAACAAAGGGCAAAATTGAAATTCATTTATGTGCCAATAAAGCAAAGCGCAGAATAGAACATAAAAAGAAGAAGCTTAATGTCTACATAGTATTTTAAACAGAATATTTCTGAGGGCAATGAAACAAGCAAATGTATCTTTGGTTCTATGTTTTTGATGTTTTTTTGTATTTGAGCGTAAGGGAGATGTTGCCCTGGATTTGCACTGGAGTACCAACATTTAGGTAACAGGAAGCATGTCATATGCAGAAGATGGGTTTTAGTGTTTGATGTATTTATGAGCAGGTAGAAAGAGAAAGGAGAGAAATGGTTGAAAAACAAACAAATGGTCAGAAGCACTCTCCCACCGGCTCTGCACAGTTCAGGCAAAATGCTTTTCAATTTTCACACACTGAAATATGAATCATCCTTCAATACTACATGAAACAAACACAAGCAGGGAGCATATCTACCACTGCTATGTCAGTCTGTGTATGTGTGTTTATGGCTCCTCCACCCCAGTGAAATACCTCTTCTCTCATGTGAAACACAGCGTCTTGTGAATAACTTGAAAAATTGCATATCTACAGTTTTACACTGTCCAGAGTTCATATCTGTAATGTAGAAGAAGGAAAATGTTTAACACATCCACCAAAATCACACACTCATTCATCAGACAGCTGAATGAGGCTGAGACGAACATTGGATTCATGAAACTATATTTATTTACAGTCATTACCAGCCTTGAAAAGTACACAGAACAAAGTGCATGCTGGTATTTCAAAGGCTGGCTTGCCCTACATATGCGACAGAAAGGTTGAGAAGAGAATCTTGTTTTAGCATTTTTGGCTGTGCAGCTTCTCACCATGGGAGGTTTCTTCTTTGTAAGTTGTTTTTCAGATCGTTTTGTTTGTGTGATTAAAACAATCTCTCAGCTGCAGAGTCAAATTGAAAGAAAATGACTTGTCAAGAATTGCATTTTGTTTTTGTTGAACCATTTCACACAAATTCTGAGTTTAAAATAAATTTCAGCTTGACACCTGAAATTGCATTATTAAGGTTTATCCTCTCACTGATATTGATATTGCTGAAATCCCTTGAAGCAGTGGTACTGCCTCCAGGGAGAGTGGGAGGGGGGCGTTCAGAGGACCGCAGGGGGTGCTGGCGGAAATTTTTACAAAAGGGAGGTGCTGAGATTCTTTACCTGTTTGCCCGAAGGTAAATTTTGCACCTTATATGCACAACTACACCAGTTTAGAGTTTGAGCAACTTGCTAAAACAGTATTGTGTAAAATTAAAACATGCTTGGCTGCAACTGTGTCGACGGTAGCTTTTCTTCTCTTTAGTGTTTCTGTTAGCTTATTGGCGCAGCTCCGCAGTCCTGCTGCTGAAATGAGAAATATATGGCCTTCAAATGCAACTCGATCTGTGTACAAATTATTGTACACAGATCCGCTTTCATGAACCATTTGTCATGAACCAGGAACTCTGTACTAACTGAGACACTTACAAATTCTTAAGGGGATGCAGATAACATATTCAGAAGCAAGTTGCATTGAATTGGGTGCAGTCTTAGTTAAACTTCACCTGAAGTGCACAGTAGTCCAGGACACTAACGCTGATGTTGACAGTTGACAGATGTAGAAAGGCAGATCACAGGATGCCCCATTAACACTCCATTTTGCAGGGCTTGTGTAAGAGCACAGGCGGGAAAGACGAGCTGTAATTTAGGTAATTTTGTTCTACGCTTCTTCCTTTTCTTTAATGACAATAATTATCTGTGGAAAACATCTGTAGATGTGTTGTCTCCTTCCTGACTTCCTTTTTCTGGTCTGATCAGTGTCTTTTCCTCACATCTCTGTCTTAATCACCCCTGTTTATTTTCTCCAGCCTTTCTTTACCCTCTTTTTTTCTTTATCTCGTTCTCCTTCTGTCACTGACTCAGGTTCATTCCTCCAAAATTAGCATATGCTTCCTTCTATTTCTACCCATGTTTCAGAGAAAATTAAATCGAGTTCCAAAAATGTACACTCAAAGTAATCCTTATGGCTGATTTTATACATTTCAATAGAAATCATTACATTCGCTTCCAAAATATTTTTTTTCTTCTGTTTTGACTCCCCTTTTTAGCACAATGCACTGTTTTCTAATCTCATTTGGAGTCAGAGAGCTTGAGAAAAATAGCACAAAATTTGTACTCACCCCAGTGGTTTTTCCAGTCGACTGGCTGGTGATCCAACGATCTCCCCGAGAGTGCAGAACATCTGACCTAAAAAGTCCTGGAGGGATGCAAAATTGAAAGTTGAAAAGAAAAAGGAGGAAGAGCAAAATTCTGGAAGCAAGTAGAAAGAGAAAAATTAATGTTTAGACTTCGGGACTGACTTTCTCCAGATTTCATGCAAGTGACAATCTCTAGCACTGGTTTCTTCCAAAGAACTTGTACACTCGTGATCATTCAAATTTTGCAGATGAAAACCAAACTTTAAAATGTGCCTTGCACATCAAGCATTGATTCAGAGTGTGATATTTTCTCACACCATGAGTGAGTGGCTGAGTTTTCAGTTTTTAATTCACCATCAAACATTTGTTGTTGGGGATTATGTGAAGAGGGAAAAATTAGAGTGGTTAACTTCTTCAATAAACTTAAGAAGCAGATTTTTATTTTAGTCAGGCCTCTTTAGTTTCCCATCCCTAAAATAAAACCAGTGCCTTCAGAAGTCACATTAATAAACAGAGTCCTCCAGCGTGTCATTTATTTACAGCCTGATTACTGCCGCACTCTAAAGCTCTTGAACATTTCTTGCAGACGATTAGTAAGCAAACAGACTGTGAAGACAAAGAGACACACCACACAGGTCAGGAATGAAGATGTGGAAAGGTTTAAGGCATGGTTAGCTTATGGAACATCACAAGCTGTATTAAAGGACATTGTACAATTCATCATCTGAAAATGGAACAAACATGGAAGAACTGAAAAACTGTCAAACATGGCTATCGACCTTTACTGAGAGCCTGGGTAGGTAGTGTGTCAATTAGAGAAGCAGGTACTTTGGAGGAATTAAATACATTTGAAACTCAAGTAAGAGAAATTCTTGTTCCACCTAAATTCTAGTGCAATTAAGAAAATAATGTTTCCAGTATCTACTACAAACTCCATCTATTGTTGGAAAAAAGTAAGTCGGACACAAGGCAAACATGTGGAAGAAAGTGCTCTGATTAGATTAGGCCAAAGTTTAACTCACTGGTCTACTTGTAAAAAGTCACGGCATGTAAAAAACTAACAGTGCACACCCTGCTGAAGACACAATGCCCACACGGAGGTGAAAGCATCATGCTTTGTGTGTGCTTGATTTCAGCAGTACAGGCTGGTCAGAGTTGATGAAAAAACTGATGGCACTAAGTACAGTAGGGGTTCACCTTTCAGCATCAGAGAAAACCTACACAGACAGACAGAGTTGTAATTCAACAGCTTAGATCAAATCACTTTCCTGCAGTAGACTTTCCAAGTCAAAGTCCAAACCTAAATTCGACTGGTAATATGTTGCATGACATGAAATGTGAGGCTTTCTGTCAGACCTATCCACTTTGGAAAGCTGCTATGGGCAAGAATTTTAATCTCTAGATGTGCAATGCTGATAGAAACAGCCTGCACATCTGTTTTTACATTGCTGATTGGTACAAGTTGTACACCACATTTTTCAACGCTTGTGGCATCAGAAATCTTTAGTTCTTCAACACAAACTATCATTTTTATGTATTTGGGGCCACAGTGGCTCAGATGGTAGGAGTTTGTCGTGTAACCAGTGTATTACCAGGTCAACTCCCGGTGAGCAATGTTTGCAACAAGGGTTGACCAAGAAAGGGAAAGCAATCGATGAGATTCTTCAAGAAACAAGTTCCAGTTTTACTTCTGACATGCGGCATTTCAGTTTGGTCAATATCTATTCTCTCAGTTTTCAAGTTACCTGAGTATTATGTGTTATTTCAATAGATAGAATAGAATCATAGTCCAGGCCAGCTTTATTATGGTCAAGAGGAAAAGTTTTATGCTGCACAAAAGTGCACTTCACTCCCAAAACATATGTTTTCCCAGGATGCAGAGCATCAGTTTTCCACATGAAAAAAGTAACAAATAAGTGGCACAGAGTACACTAATGTGTATACTGACCATTCTGGTATGTCATAAGATGTAAAAATGCAAAAAATCTGAAACTATGTCCACAATAAAAAATAAAACTTGCATTGTTTAATATGTTTCTTGAAACCTTCACTGTTTACCCATGTGGGTGTCGAAAAAATTTGCCTATATGACCTACACAAGTTTAATATTTACATAAATGCTTTATCTACACCTGAAAAAATATAGGCAGAGTAAAACCTGCAGTATGTTAGCTCCAAAATATGGCAGAATCGTGTAAACTCATCCAGATATTTGAAACCCAATGCCAGGATTAAATAGTCCCCAATTCTTACCATTTGAGGTAAAATGGTAAAAAATTAATCCCACTGAACCTGGTGCTTTGGGTCTTAAAAACAATTGTGTTTGTTAAATTGTTTTCCAACAAATGTAAATTCATATGAGACAGATAATTTGATGAGAACTGAACTTTAACCTGTTGCTACTGTGACAGAAACAACCTGCAGTTGACCTTTCAGTTTGTTTCTTCTTATTGAACACCACAGCTGTTTCACTGACTTGAAGTGAATACCAGGACAAACGTGTGTGGAAATAGTAAAACATTATGTTCCATGATGTAAAGCATGACCAATGTGAGTGTCAGACATGGATCGAGACTTCTTAGATAAATATTTTCTGTTGCGAAAATGTTCAAACCCCTTGAACTTTTCCATAAACCTCCAAGTAATCTGTTGTGGTTTTACTGTTTGACAAAATGTGAAAGACTCCAATCGGCATAAAAACTTTGGCAAGGCATCGCATGTCCTTATCAACAAAAGTTTCTCAATGATCACTTCAGCATTTAACAGGAAAACTGTGGAATCAGACTTGGAATTTGGTTTTCATTTTGCAAGGTGAAGCAATCCAAACCAAAAGTCCTTAACTTTGGCCTTGGCAGGCAGGGCCCACTAAATAATTCATCGTCATCCAGAAATGTTTTACATTTCACAGATATCGCTGCTCAAGTCTGCCTTACTGATTGTAGTCCCTGTAAACTGTTGACGCCTGTAGCATGTTATCATGGAAATACTTTTTTCTATTTATAAATTACAATAAAGGGAGAAAAAAAAAAGACTTGACAGTTACATGTTTTTTTTCCCCCACACTGTGTCCTGTGTGTTTCTCTCTGGGGATTTGGAGATATTCAGTTGGCTTGCTTTGGTTTTCAGGTGTTCTAGCCTAATGACTGACACAGTCGTTCCCTCTGAGAGACAGATCATTAATGTGAGACAGAAGCCATGCAGTGTGAGTGTGAGAGGAGATGCAGGAACCTACATTGAGTTCTGCGGGCTTCCAGAAAAGTTGGGCGGCAGCAGCAACAACAACGACAGCAACAACAGTAACAACAGAGCACATCATATACCAAGGCACAACACTATGGCAAATACCTAAAAACTCCTGTTTAAATTGACACCATGCGGAAGAACCAAGACACGGAGCTCATCACAGGTGGAGCTAATGATGGAAAATGCAAACCCCCGTTATCCAAACACATCAAATAATCATTGACAATGATTATTTTTGTTCCAAACTTTTGTCAATGCTTTCTGTTACCAGTTTCCAGTCCCAAGTAAAAGAAAATCACAGCTCATGTGCTTCTAGTGAAAGAAAATAACATGAAGTATCGCCTGTTGCACTGTTTAAAATGGAAACTCAAAATCAAAAGCATTGCACTGTCAAAGTTTTTCAAAGACCCTGGAACTGCAGGGATACTGTAAAAACTCAAAAACAACAGTGGGATAGATAGGGGTCTAAACGATCATTTAATAGAGGGGACAGTAGATAACAGTAAACATAAATGCCATTAAAATCTAAGCCTAACAGTGGCGGTTTTTGAAATGGGCGAAAGGGCTCTCTGCCCAGGGCAGCACAATGTCAGGAGCGCCATGAGGCAAAAGAAAAAGGAAACTCTGCAGCCCATTACCCTCTTCCATGCATACACACTCACACACACCATCCCCACTGCCAAACAAGCGGTATTGACTGTCTGCATGTTTGCACCTTCTGTGTCTTTCACAATGTGAGGTGAGACTGACACCGTTGACCTTTGTGTTGGATTCACAACTTGTGGTTCTGTGCCAAGTTAAATCATTATTTCAATGTGTTTTCAGGAAGCCTCAACCATCTCTGGTTGCATATCGATATATAATCAGGTTGTTGTGTTATTCTGCTTACAGCACAGTCTGATTCAACAAATCAGCATGAACATTTTTGAAAACACAAAAAATCTTTCAATGCTCTCACAATATTAAGAACACTGTATGTTGAGATGAGTATAAAGAATCATAGACTGGTCAATCATGGATGTATTTATTCTACAGTAATTCCAGAAGTTCAAAAAGTGTTTATAAATTATGAACATAAAGTGTGAGCATGACAGATGTGTTAAAACGACTTTTTACACTTACTTGTTAGATTTTGCCATGTAAAAGAATGAGAGCAAGATTAATTATTTATCTGAAATAGTTTTATGTGGTAAGGTATCTTGTTGTTTTTTTCATAATGTTTGCAAGGCATTGAAGCTGTTGATTTTAAATTTGTGTTCATGTCATTTTGTTTGTGTATTAAGGGATACCTTCAAGTCTTTTTTGTAATGTTTGTAAAGAATGTTTTTATTGTAATGTTTGATGTGGATCCAAGGAAGAATAATCTCTAGTAACGAAGGGACTAATGGGGATTGTTTAATAATAAAAACAGATCAATAAGCTTTTTCTCTTCTTGTTTTTCGATAGGACACAGTGGAAAAAAATTTCTTTCCTTGCCAAATCGGCAAGTAGAAAGAGGGTCTCACCCCGGGGCATCATTCATGCAAGAACCGCCACTGCCCAACAAGATTGTGTAAAAACAGAAGAATTAGATGCTTTTTCCAGCATTTGGATGCATGCAAAATCAGGCAAGTAAGGGGTTTGTTTTATTCCATCTTCGTGGAAAAAAAATCATGCTGCAAGCAACACCCACTCAAAACGTGCAGAAAACACAACAAAAATAATAATATGACTATTTCACAAGTTGACTACAGATTCATCAGGTTAAATCAAGCTTTGACAAGCACTACATTTTATCTGTTACAGAGCATTTCAAGCCAGTAGTTCAGATTTTACTCTGGATTTGCTTCAATTTGTCTGTGGTTCAAGGTTAAATTAAAAACAAGCACTCACATGTTTGGACAGGTCTGGGCTTTTAGAGTCCACATCATATCTAAGAGAGAGAAAAAACAAACGACCAAAGCAGAGCTTTTATTAGAGAAAATATGAACAAGTTGATATATTTAATTTAACATACTCTCAAACCAAAAATGAAATGGAACTACAAAGGACTGCAGTCGCTAGAAATAAATAGGCGCTGTCATTTGTGCCATGTGCTTTATTAAATTTTAGTCTTTGGTTTTTTGTTTCTGGTAAATTCAAGATAATGCCGTCACAAAAAAAATCAAATGAAGAAAAACTGTATAAAAGTACAACTTGAAACTAATAAAGCAAAGAAAGGAAGGTAACACAAAGACAAATACATCATATGTTAATGTGCTAAACAGAAAACCAGTCTGTTTGATATGGTGACCAGTATCAATTCAGAAGAGGCCAAATGAAAAGAACCTGGATCTGAGTATCTTTTCTGATGTTCCCATTTGTGCTGCTCAGTAATTAAGGATGGGCTCAACCCGACCTTTATTTCCTGAGAGGTGAACCTGATCTGATTTGCATGTGAATATAAAACAATGAAAGTGAGGGAAGGAGTGTATGTGATGGCCGATATCAAACATATGACAGAAACAATGGATCCTTTTTATTCAGTAATCAGCTGTGATTTATAACGTTGCATAAATCCTCTTATTTATGTGACGTTATAACTTCGATGAACTTACAACAATTATAAAAATACAGTCAAACACTTTAACACAAGAGCTCTGAACTGAACGATTTGACCTATAATCAAGATGAACTAATACATATTTCCTTAGAGCACATTCTTCCTTTTTTTTGCTCTGCCTCATTGTTTGTTGTGCAATGTAGATGTTACGGTCCTGAGGCTTTCTTTCCTAATTCATATACATTTTTCCACTCTTCTGGGTTAATTTGAGAAGAACAATAAAACATGTCCATTCACAGCTCAGATTCTGCCATCTGAGCTGTGAATCTCTACACCTCATCCAGAGTTACTATTATCATTTTGGCTGCTTCTCTACTAAATGCTTACTTTTTCTTGCCTGTCAGTTGTCATAGACGGTGACATTCTGATAGTTTTGCAATTGTGCCAGACTCTTGCTACTACAATACGTTCCATTTTCAGGTGATGATGGATTGAGCAGAGCTTTGTAAGGTGATCAAAGCTTGAGATATTGTTCTACAACCTAAACTGGATCATTTATCTCTGACCTGTCTGCTTTGATCCTTGGCCTTCATGATCCCTTTTGTTTACTGATGTTCTCTAGCAAACCTCTGAGGCCTTCACAGTACCACTGGATTCATAATGAGAACATATTAGACATATCTAGACTGTGACTTCGGAGGGCAATTCTTCCCCTGGTTTAGATTAAGGTGTATCAAAGGAAAAGGGGCTGAATTATGCACTGATTTGTGTTGTTTAAACCTAAATTAATGTATAAAAATTTAACGTCGTAGTGTTTACATATTTAAAAAAATGATAATGGTATCCAGCAATAAATATCAAGAACTGTCACTCTATTTTTAGGTCAAGCTCATATTTTCCTAAAGTCAGTCGTTCATTTAGTCTCTGTCTCTTATCTGGAACTGGGCTGCAGAAGCGTAATCTGAACAGTGATCTGCAGACCTCCCATTCCTTTAGCTTTCCCACTGGCATACAAAGGTGTTTCCCCAGTCAGCCATGAGACATAATCTCATGCCAGAAGTCTTCGGTGAGGACATTATTGGTTTGAGTGCAGAAGGTGTTTAAAAGACAATACCATATTGCTATTTTTGTGCTTTATTCTCACTTAATTTACAAGAAAGAAAATGCCTTTTTCAAAATATTCAACATTCAAAGACATAATGCAAAAAATAAGCTATGCAAGTAAAACATGCAGCAGTGTCATTTATATGCTATGAACCATTTTTTGACTGAAATTTGACTCATAAGTTTGAAGCCTTTGTACCATCTGAACATACCGATAACATGGCTTGCATTATCTTTTAGTTATTTTGGTTGGCATTCTCATCACTGATAGTAGACATAAAAGAGAAGAAGAAGACAGGACAAGACAGAAGATTATAAATAACTCACAAGTCAAAGCGGAGATTCTGTTTCTCCTCAAAGAAGTAGTCCAAGATGTACTTTCTAACAAAGTCGGGGTTTAGGGTGTTGTCTATCACCTCCGTCCTGCCGAACTATGAAGGGGGAAAAAAATAGTTGAAAGTCGAGAGACAGAAATGATGAATGGATACAAAAGAAAAGTGGAAAAAACTGTTTTGTGGGTTTTAAATCAGGCCTTATTATTAGTGGATGCTGTGAAAAAGAGCTAGTTTTCCTTTAATTCCCGTATCCCCACCTTCATCCCTAATTACAAAAAGATAACCCACTCATCAAAGCCCTACAGGAAGCAAGAGATAAGTAAAAGATCCTGTGAAAATGTGTAGGCAGAGAAAAAAAAAAAGAGTCTAGGAATAAAAATGGCATAGGAAGTACAAAGAGTGGGCAGAAGAAAAGGGGGTATTACTCAAAACTAGGGGCTTTGGACAGAAAAGGTGAGAGGATGGGGTGGAAACAGCGGAGCTGGAGAAGAGTAGCGATTATGACTTCCTAATTAGCAGGATCTTCGCTTCCAAGGTGCCAAACGAAGGAAAATATGGCAAGAAAACACTTTTAAAATGCCACAAACCTTGCATGCTTAAACACAATTAGTTGAGCAGTTTCACAGGAGATGGTATCAAGAACACATAAAATATTTTTGCAGAAATTTTATATAGCACAGCTCAAGAAATTAGCTACATGAAAAATGCTTACCACATCCTGTTCTATCTCTTGTTGAATCAGACTTTTTTTTTTTTTATTTGCCACTCTGAATTTTGCCCATAAAGTCTTTCTACTGTCTTAGAATCTCTCTTTTTTAATTGTCTTTTTGTTAGTCAATCCATAACTTTTGATGAGTAGGCTCAACTTGATATTTTACCTCTGCATGGCAAAATCAATAATGGTGGTTGTTCTGGCCTCATTCTGTATTTTAACCTTTTTCAGTGAGAATGTATTGTAATGTAAGATTGTATTATAAGCCACTATTGTATTACATGCTTTAAATACTAAGATGCATCTAAAATATGGCTTTTTACCAACAGATTTTTAAAGATTAGCCTACAGTGTGATGAAGAGGAGAGCATAAGCTTAAGAGCGAATTTGCCTCAAAATGAAAATGACACGTTGAGTGACAGCAAAAGAGAGACTGAGATCGTGTGTGTGAGGCTGTTCAGTTCTGACACTGAAGTAGACGATTCGTGGTTTTGGAAGATGAAGATAACGACTGATGACTTTTTCTCATAGGCTGCTGTATTTTTTTAAGCAGCCAGGTTTAGTATTTATGTCTGTTACAAGTACATATTTAATTAAAAGTTGTTTTTTTTAAAATCTGTCTTAGTATCTCATGTTCTGACCTGGATACCTGCAGCTAATAGACAAATTGTCTGTGTGTAGATATACACACAGACACACAGTCTATATATAAATATATAGACTTTCTTTTCTTTTCAAAGTAATGGGTGTGCTCAATAGACTGGAAATTACGGTAACCTGTTTTTCCACCCGATGGTGGTGAAATTGATCACTGTTGGATGTTAATAAGGATTTTTCACTTATTGCAGTAAAAATGCCGACAGTATAAACTCTAGGCACTTAGGAGAACATGACACATTGTTTTCTATCTACTTGCTTGGTTAAATACCTCTTTTTCCAAAGAAGCCACTAACTGAATCGTATAAGTGGGAAACGGAAATAAAAGGTAGAAATTTAATTTGTGATGCACCTTGAATCTCTAAGAGACCCTGAGGTGTCGATGAAGGTGTGAGCACATGTTAGTAAAGAGGCGGGCGATGGTTAAAGATGAGCTCTGTAATGTGATTTCCCCACTGAGTGGAGGAGACAATACTGTTCTGCAGAGTTCATTAGATGCCGCTTGACTACAGGAGTTGGCTAATGAGAATCTGGCATGAAGTCCCTGAGTTTTCACCCTCACTATCACACACATACACAAACTGAATCACCACAGATGTGTTGCACATGCGGCTAACTTGGCAAACTGAATTCTTCAGGCAACAGCGAGATTTACAGTGTCTGATATTAGAATGTGAATATACTTCCAAAAACACTGTCACACTGTGGGTGTTTTTTTTTTGTGTGCCTGCCAAAGTAGGGCAATAAAAAATGCAAGGATAATTCTTTGCCTTGGTGGTGAGTCTGCAGTCCCAAACTTGACGAAAATTTTATTATCTTCTTCCCCAGAGCACACACAGACCACAGCTGGGGATTTGTGTTGTTTCTTTGACCAACACGGGACGTTACTGTCCTCATGGGTTGTTGAGTAGACGGTTGCATACTGCTGCAATAATGAGCTTGGCGGTTTCTTCTGCTTTTACAGGCAGAGGTAAATGACACTAGTGTGAATTAGTGTGAGACAAGCCTCTTCTTCAGCTGTGGCCTTCGCTTAACAAAAGCTCTGTTGTCTATGCAACAATTGCTCAATAGCAACAAAAAGAGAAACACACTGCAAACAGAAATAGCATTCTGTAAACCCCCAGGAATAAAAGAGCATCGGGATCATTTTGGCTGATCGGGGAGGAATTTTTATGAAAATGCTAAAAGTGTTGTGTGTCTAAATGAGAAAAAAATAATCCAGGGGTTGGTTTAAGCTTTGAGTTTGAGCTGTTTTTGTATGAATTTTACAGATAGCTGTATGGGTTTGAAATTTATCAGCTTTTAAACTACAATGGATTTATAAATATTTTCCACTGAACCAAAATTATTAAACTTTCTGGGGAAAACAGCTGCTGGTTGAGTGCAATCAGTCAAAGCAAGAAATTGCCTTAAAGTATTTTCAGACCAATCTGGAGCAGCGTCCTGTGGTGTATGGGGTAATGTCCATCTGGGAAAAAAAAAAAAGACCAGAGGGCATACAACAATCTTGGTCATTTAAGATAAGCCAAAAATGATACACATAACCTTTATCAAGAATCTGCTGCATGAACTACTTCCTGGAGGAAATGTAAATAGTGATTTATTTTGGCCGAGACTTGACCTATGTGCTGCAGGTGCTGTCAGAAAATACTTTGCTTTAGAGTGCCATGAGAAAGTATTCTTACTTCTTGAACTTTTTTCACTTTTGTGATGAAGATTATCAGTGACATCGAGAGGAAGTATTGTTTTATGTGACACCACTAAATAAAATAAGTAGGTCACTCATCAGAGCAGTGAAGCTCGTTTGTGTTTTACACTTTTTGGATGACTTTGAGGATGATAATTGTTAAAAGCTAAAAAAAAAAACATGACTTTGAAAGAGCCATTCAGTTCTTTATCCTGTTTTTTTTTCTTTTTTTTTTTTGTTAGTTCTCAGTGTCCAAACGAATATTCTGTGTCAATGTTCTGATGAAATATTTGTTACTTTGTGTGTTTTTTGTGGCAGCCACCTTGAGATCCTGCTAAAGAGGAGGCCTGCCTCAAACCCAGCTCTTTTATAGGAAGTTTGGTGATAAGAGTTGGCGTTTGATTGGCTGAAACTTCAAGTAATTAAAAGAATAAAATGAATTTGCTGAAATTGTGCATTTGCATGCATAAGATTTTTTTCCTGGTATCTTCTTACTGATATGTAATTTTTTGTGTTTATTTATTATGTATGTGAAAGTTATCTTTGTTTCCTTCCTTTATTGTAGTCATAGTGACCACTCAAAGCATTATCACACAATGATCTTCATCCACTCAGCTCGTCTCACACATGAACACCGTGATAACAAAGACAGTGAGGAACTGTAGGTTCAGTGTTATGGTCAAGGACTCTGACAATTGGCAGGGGAAGGTTTCCCAAAAGTGTTTCACATTTTAATGCCCAATAAAATGTCCAAATACAAATAAATTGTTCTGTGATGAACAATTGCAGAATGCGGCTATGGTTCTGTGGGTAGAGATGCTGGTCAGAAGGTTGTAGGTTCAATTCTAACATCCTCCTGGCACATCTCAATGTGGCACTCAAACTGGCTATGCATTGAGGTGAATGTGACTGTATTGTAAAGTGCACTGAGTGGTCAAAATGATTGGGAAATCAGTTTATAAGTTCAGTCCATTTACATACCCACATAGTGTCTTCAGACAGCAGGGAACTGATTCTCAGGTTTCATTTTTCCTGTACTCAGAACGTATCAAAGCTGTCCTCTTTAACATCAAACACAGACCCCTTTTTCTTCACAAAAGGTAAATGCCAAGATGGCCTCTACTGAGCTTGGTGCATAACAATCCACAACTGCACACCTATAGCTCTGTTTTTTACCTGTGTTGTGAAGCAACCAAACAATGAAAACCTTCTGTCACAAGATTTACTGACCAGAACAAAGACAGCCTGAATCAACGTCAGCTTGTGCAGACTTAACAGACTTGAAAGGTTTTAATGAACTTGTTGCTTCTCATGTTAAAGTATTTTTTCACAACTACAGAATTTCTTTTCTCTCTTATTTATAACAAAGTTCCACTATAATTAAATACATAAATAAGAAATACATATAGGTATAGTTGCCCACTCGTGTGTGTCGTTTTGTTATATCTACTTTAAACCCCCCTCTTTGCTGTTCCCTGGATACGCAGCGTCAATGTTGATACCCGCCTACATTATTAGGGCTATTTACAAGACAAACAAACAAATAGATCATATGACAAAGAGAGGACTGGTGCTACTACTAAATAAGCGACATAAACTAAGCAAGTACAATGAGGATAGTATTAATCCCTCAACAGTGAGCTTTTTAGTCCCCACAATGCCAACATATTGATCATCCCCTTCATTTTTCTTTTTCTTTTGCTTTAAAGCCCCAATTAGGGGTATGTTTCTCTGACATCTTCAGAAAAATTATGCTTGAGAAGCTGTAATAAATCGGTATAATAAACTGCTGTAAGCCCACAGTGAAACAGCTACTGAAATGACATGTCTTACCCAAAGTACTTCAGCTTAATTAGAAAGGATTCATTTCTTGTATTTTTTTTTTTTTTTTTTGCTTTGACATATGTGTGTGATTGTGTGTACACTCACCTCTCTCCACTGTTTGGTTTCAACACCCTGCGTATATAGTACACACACTGTGGGGTGGAAAAAGTACAAAACAGCAATAAAAATAATACATTTTGTGCAGGAAACATTAGAAACATAAAACAGAGAGAAAGACCAAATAAAAGATACAGCCTGTGCAAACAAAGTGGTAATATAAGAAGTTGAACTCAAGTAATAGCTCTTAAAGTAAAACAAAGATTTTCAGAAATCTTTAACCTGGAGTATGCAGTTTTTTTATGAAAAAAAAAAAAGTGACAGTAGAAGATAAGACAGATAATCTGTGAAAAAAACTAATTATTTTCCTTTCTCTCTATGGTAATGTCATCTTCACAAATACACACCAAAGACAGTGGATAAATGTTTTTCCTGCTAAGATTGGTTGTTTCTCTGCCATTATCAAGTTGAGCAGCACGTACACAAACATGATTGAAAACTTCATCCTGGCTCTGATTGGTTGTTTTTCACCGGGAGTGATAATCAATCTTTTCACATATTATGTCTCATACCGTACTGTCACAACTTGATTATAGTGTTGACAAAAATGTAAAAAAAATAATATTAAAATTAAGGTTACAAACATAGAAAGAAACAACATGAAAAAGGCCATACAGCACAACAATCTGACAGAAATATTTTTGTCTTTATGAAGTACTTACTAGGATCAGATTTTGAGAAAGTGTCTTTATCCAGCAGATTCCTGTCGGAAAAAGAGAAGATAATTGAAACAATTCATACCTCATTCTGGGTAAGTACGTAATTAAAGGTTAGCAGTGAAACTAAGATGTTTTTAAGATCAGAAAATCTGAAAAGCTTCTAATTTTTACTTTTAATGGCATTTATTGTTATATTTGGTTTTTGTAAAAAGTCTAAAATTCAAATCTTGTATAAAACTTGCCTGATAGGCATTTATTCCCATGTTTACCAAACCAAAAAAATACAGCAACATCTCAAACATAAGAAAATGATCTAAGAACCATATGGTAATCTGGAACACACTTTTAAATTAGTTGTGTATGCAACAGAGGAAATTAAAGTACAGCTTCCTAAAGTCATTCTTGTTCTGTAATTCTGCCTCTTGTTCGGCTCTCAGCATATCAAATTTTAAAATAGGAATGTTTTCAGGCAGAAAAAAGGAAACTAATTTGCATCATGTATGGTTTTCAAACTACCTATTTGTTTCTCATCATCATTTTTTTCCTTTTATTTTTTTGTTTTTGGTCAGGCATATGTTTTCAGTCATTCTGATGGTTGGACCTCTGCTGGCAATTCTGTAGAAATGGAATAAACCTCTACAGAAATAATACATCTAAAGCCATGAAGCGAAAATGTAACTTGGAAATAGATTAATTCTGTTGAACTAGAGACACCACTGCTTTTCTTGGTCAAAATATAAGATGTTTCGTTTAGGGTTAGATGCAAGAACATGTTTCCAAAAAGGTATCCAGAGACTTGTTTATTAATGTGTTGGACCAGCTCCATTTTCACTATTTGTCTGTAAATACTTGAGGTCTAAGAGGCAACATTCCTTCTGATGTGCACCGTCTTACACTCTGGGGAATTGTTACTTTCTCAATTTGTTAAATTGAGAAACAGACATGATAAAATCTGTTGGCACTGAAATATTTGTAAAAATCCATATTACAGATTAATCTTTGCATAGGGGGCTGGTCTTTTTGGGCTGATGTATGTATATTAAGAATACTTTTACTTAAGAATAGATAGCTTAGGTTATTTACTTCCTCTGTAGGGTTATTATTATAGAAATATTAAGGTTTAAAAGTGCAAGTGGGGTCAGTGCATCCCTACTGGATCCGCGCACAATGCAGAAAGCTAAATTCAGGTTACAATCAACCCATCCTAGGACTGCTGGAGGGTTAAAGTCAAGAGATAGAAAAAAATTGGTCAAACTTTAAAAATGGGTGAACAGCAATTATATAGACATGGGAGTTTCAGATTTGTTGTTAGTACTTACACTGTTGTTTATGTAAAAAGAAAAGTGTGTGCCAGCAAGCTCATTTGTGCATTCATCGGTTACAAACCAACAGCAACATTACACCAGAAAATTGCAGGTTTTGAGATCCTGTACAATGGCTGTTTGATTGCTGTTGTGCTTAGTCTGTTTGCTCAGCTGATTTGCTCATCGCCCTCTCAGTACAGTAATCCTAACTCTTTTAAATATGCATCCCCCCCCCAAAAAAATGAACATGTAGCTCTTTTTCTGTGAAAATGTGAAATTTGAGCTTTGAATTAGAAACAGTTCAGACTTTGTCTGGTCTTAATTCACATTTCCTTCATCTGTCTTCCTCTAACTTAGTCTGTGCCCGTATTTGAGAGTTCTCTCCTTCCATCAGCCTCTCTTGACCTTTTTATAACGTCTGCTATGGGGCTTCTGTACCTAGAAGCAATGTCTTTCTTGCTTTGTTTTGTTCACAGGGTCACCACAGTGACATGAGAGCTCTCACTCCAGGTGCCAAAGCCTGCCGGCTCCTCCAGGTTCTAGTTTCTGCTTCTGTTTCTTTCCCGTTTCCTTTTTCCTCCATTTGCTATGAACCATCAGCTCTGCTCTTTCATCAGCCTCGGTCTGTTTTGATCTTTCAGCTGTACCAGTCTCAGTCCCTCCGTCACAGATTTTAAGATCAAACTCTCTGAGTTGTTTCAAGTCAGGAAAGAGGCACATAAAGACTTAAGATATTGTATTTTTTTGTCGTATATATCACATTCAAAACGTCTGTTGAAACTGTGATGGGCTGTGACTAAAGCAAATTTGTCAGTTTGACTTAAAGAGGAAATGATTGATTTTATTCGAGTAACATAGCTGTCAAAAATTTCTATACCACATTTTTTATTTTATTTGCTCCAACAGAGGCAATTTCAAAAGAAACATTTTAATTGGCAAATTTTAAGGCTCGCATAACAGAATGTCTCAGCAATGTTTGTTTCTGATAACTGGCAGCTTTGCTAAGTTTAGTTTATTCAAGTTGTGTCCAGATAAAAATGTGATTGCATTTGGACTATTTCCAAGGACCAATTCTAGCAACTCTCAAATGTGCATGAGCTCTCATTGTGAGGCATTAATTCAATTCAAGTCATCCTTTGTTATTGCAGTATAAATGCATACAAGTTTTCCCAATGTTACGTACAATAGAAAGCTGAATATGGCAGTGTTACAACACAAAACAAAGGAGCAATAATAAATTCAGACTAAAGTTTTGTTGAAAGTTTTGACTATTTCAACCAAAACGGCTCCATTTTGGTAAATAGATAGATAGAACCCATTTCTGCTCTGAGATGAAACTCTTGCTTTAGTGCTCTCTGTCACAGATATCAACCAAAATGATCATCTAGAAACCGGATATTGTTCATTACTGGGTTGACTGGCCCTGATCAATGACTTCCAGGTTGGAAATCTAAAAATATGACGCATTACTCCTCTGCACATGCAACAACAGTCTACGCCGTGGAAGTTGGTCCCAGACACTAACAAGAAGGAAATGTTTGTTGTCTGGAATAAACACAAGGAGGCGACAGTTTTAGTATTGCTGTCTGCATCATCCACTTATTAAAGATAACGATGAGAGTGTAAATTTCCCACTAAATGATCATTTCAATAATGATCTGTTACCGACTGCTCCCTAACATAGCAGAGTGATGTTGTCTATGTTCACAATATAAATTATTTGTGACCTCTCACTGAAGCATGGCTAAAAATCACTTCAGTGCTCTTCTAAGTAATTGAGCAAAATTACAAAAACTACAGATCTGGCCACACAATTCTGATTGATGTATGAATATTCAAGACATTCACACTGATATTCTAATTCAATTGGTCATAAGTCATTCAAATATACACCTGACCGATGATTTTAAATTGGTTGTTTTCACCATAGTAACAACCAGAGTGCTTTCTTAAAAAAAAAAACAGAAGCAGCGCCTTTCAGAGGAACTGTTGAAAAATAGTGCAAAAAGTTGTCAGTGGTGTTTTTAATGCAAAACAACAAATTGGAAAAATGAATGTAGTGTCAACACTTAAGTCTAGTCAAAGGAATTGTTCTCCATTTCTCTGCAGAGCATAAGCAAAGCTCATTAAAAGCTCATGTGCCTCCTCAGTTTACTCCATTTTGATCTACCCTTACAAAACCTCTGTGCCTGTTTGTAGGTTGTTGACGGCTCCATGCTGGTGGTTGACAGCATTTAAATGATTGAAACTTGCTAAGAACATGAGAAAAGACGAAAAACTGATTTAAGGAGGATACAAAGCAAAAACGTTTATGTACTAAATGGTCAAAATTTGATGGTGCTGTGAGTTTAACAAAACCGTTTTCGTGGAGATGACACACTGCTGGGGAGAAATACTTTAAACAGATGTTTCATATAGAGTCAAATCGAGTTTGTTTCTCTGAGTATCCTGTTGATGAAAAAGGAATCTCACTCATGTCCATGGAAAATAATTCTATTGCTTTGGCATCAAAAACCTTTTGTACAGTGTCCTGTTCTTGTCCAGATGTTCCTCATCTGGACAAGAACAAATAGTTATTTTGTATCATTGTACATTTCTAAAATTACAAAACACTTAGTTCTTGTTAAATCATCAGTTTGTCCCTTTTTACTAGTGGTGCGATATTGCAAATTGGAGATATTCTGGATGTTCATTTTCTTTTTGTTTTCAGAATGGACATTTGATGCTTCTATTGTTCCAATTTAATTTACAAACACACTAATACCCCAAGGGAAGCATGAGACTCTATGTAGCATTTCTTTTTTTTACGTTTTTCATTTTTAGCTCAGAATCCAGTCTGTGTTGAAATTTCCATACTCTGTCATCACACATTAGAGGGAACTGTGAGTTCATGTAAAGGTTGGCTCCTAAGCTGTCCGTGTACATAGGAAGACTAGATGCAGAAGGTCTGTGAATGTGAGAAACAGCTTTTCTAATAAGCCTCACACCCACCTCTGTGAGCCATGTTGGAAAGGCTAATTAACGAATATTTGATATTGTAAAAATTTAAAGGAAACCAAAGAAGAAACCTTTTTTTTTTCTCTATTTCATGAAAATAAAGATGAAAATATGCTATTCCTGCTTCTAATTTCACCCTGCTTTTGAGAGTAATTTACATTTATAGTACAACAATTTTCTCAATCAAGATAAGAAATGGTGATTTCAGTTCAGTCATCTTTATGTAAATTTGAGTTTAATCTTTGTGTTTTGTCGTTGCAGATGTTATCACCTAATCATGCAAGAACCGACCAGTTGTTCTTTCCGTCTCTCCACGTCTTTCCTAATTTAGTTCATGTTGTTGGATACTTGCCGGTACAGATTGAACCGGCCCATATGTCCTCCACTACTGCCTCCTCTTTATCTCTGTCATTTCCACCTTCTGTTTATCTGCTGGCTGTGTTTCATTCCTCTAATGGCCCCACCATTATCTCTCATGGTAAACAGAGCCTCGAACCATCTTCATCCTGCCGCTACTCTTCAGTTTTCTTTCTTTTATTAACAGATATTTTGATTTTTACAAAAAATACAAAAATCAAACAAATAGTAAAAACAAAGTATTACATATTTGTACATCTTCTTATATATTATTCACTTATTTGTCTCTGCATATACAAAAAATTTATGAATTATACATGCAATTGAAGTGATGTGGAAAAAATATTTTCAATAAACATAATAAAGCAGCTTGCAAACAGTGATTTTTTATTTCCCAGACGATTATTTCATTTCAGTACTTCTTTCATAATCACTCAGCAGGTCCACCTCTGACTGGCCAAAAATAGATTTAGGAATGATGTAAAGTCAAGTGTGGAAAAAAAGCAAACACAGAAGAAATCTGTAAGAGGGCAATTACATTTTCAATGATCTGTAAATATAGATACAGAGAGTAGAAAATATTTTCCAGATGCAAAAATACAGGAAATCTGTAGTATGCAAGTACATCGTTTTTTACTCTTGAGATTCATAGCAATATTTCAGCGTTTGTCAGAGTAGATCAATGCTTATTTAAAAACAGCACCTGCATTATCAATTCCTCAGGATCTTCACAATAATGAAAGATAGCAAATGGTTAAGGGCAGTTTGTAGTTACATGTGCAAAAGCTAGTTTCAGATGAGCACCTCCAAGTTTTAGGCTCGGCTTCTGAGACGGAAAGGCACCGACTGTCTGCTCCAGGTTGGAAATTAATGGTCTCCTGGGGTCGAGAATTTGAGGTGTATTGCAGTCTTATTTGTGAGTGGGTGAGGAAGGAAATAGTGGATTGACAGATGGGAAAATAAATGTCTGCAGGTTTGAGGGTGCTCTAGGCTGTTGTTAAAGATAGAGCTGCATGATGGTTTTGTCTCACTGGCCAAGTTCTTACCCTCACCTTCGGTTTATCGGTATAGGCTGTGACAGAAAGAAGATTTTGGGTCAAAGGTGCTTACAAATATCAACACGCAGTTTTGCATTAATATTCACTCACTTGTTTTTCAGATTTTCTCACATTACAACCAGAAACTTCAATTTATTCCCCGGCACAAAATTGTGCACAATTATTAAAGGGAAGAAAAACTGAGTCTTTACCTTTCATCTGTAGAAATAAAATCACTAAAATCACTGACGTTAAAACTTGATAACGCCAGTGCAACCATTTGATCTCAAAGCTCATGTAAATGTGAATGTTTCATTCAGAATGCAGTTCAATCTCAGTGTATGCAGCTGTTCAGTGAATACCGAAGATGCTTGTGAAAGAACTTAGTGAAGAAACAGCATCATAAAGACCAAGGTACTGAGGTACTAAACAGACAGGTCAAGGTAGCAACATTTTACAGAACTCTGTTCTGTCAATTATCTAAAAAATTAAAATGTAGGGCAAAACTACCACTAATGGTCATCACCCTGAACTGAGACAGGAGAGCATTCATCAGCACCAAAAGAGGTGGCAACTCTGAAGGAGCTGCAGAGATCCACAGCTCAGCTGGAAGAATCTGTTTGCAGGTCAACTTTTAGTCATGCATTCCACAAATCTGTCCTTCTCAGAGGAGTAACACAAAGAAAACCACATAGAAAGAATGGTATAAATCATGATTGCAGTTTACTACAATCATTGCAGGGAACATGGCAGCCATGCAGAAGATGCTGTGGTCAGATGAGACTAAAACACACGATTCTCACAACATGCTGGTATTGTGAGGAAAAGTGTCAAAAATACTCAGGGGGTATTTTTGATATTTTTACTGGGGGGTGAGATGCATCATTCAACTTACAAAGTATCCAAAGTGTCCTGGTTTGTCATAAAAGTAACCATAAAAGGTATTGAATCTATTATGGTTGTGGCATAACAACATTTGAAAAATTTCAAGGAACATAAATTATTTTGCAATGCACTAAAAAAACAGGAATTAAGAAATATTTTGCTAATTAAGGGGGTGTGCCATATGGACTGAATGTGTTTTAAAGATACTAAACAAGGAAAAGGTTAAAAATGCTGGAAAAAAGGCTGCAATAGCTGATACTTCCGGAACCAGCAACCAACCAATTAGCGGTTTAACTTGGGTAAATTCAAAAGTAGGTCTGCTGGAACAAAACATCATCAAAGCAATTCTTTTATCACCATGTCAAGTGCACACCCCACAGCAGATGCCTTGCCTACACCCCAGCCCCAAAACAACAATGGTGCTGCCCTAAATCTGACAGTAAACCCCACCCGAATATTCCTACCGAAGACGTGTCGACTCCAAAAATTCTCCAGCACTTCATTGCACAGGTGAATGCAGCTCCTAAACGAGCCCAGAGAAAATCAAACAGTTGTTACTGTTGTTAAAAATGCAGGGACTTAGAGGCTTTTATCTGCAGGAAAACAGTGCATGTCTGCAAGCAGACTCCAGCAATTACTGTAAAATACAGTGCCCTCATTCCAAATGAGGTCTTTTCTCATTCCCACAAGCCAGCCGTCTTTGCAGTTTTAGGTCACTGTTGTTGTTTTTTTTTTTTTTTTTGCAAAGCAAAGCAAAAAAGAATAATTTCATAAGTCATAAACTTTTGAAAGAAATCCTTTATTCAACAGGATTATGAAATAAAATGTTTTTGTTAATTAGGTGTCATATTCTTAAATACACTATAAAGTTGCATCTGTTTTAGTCTGCAGTTGTACAATGAAATATTAAAAATGTCACCGAATATTGCATAGTCAATTTCAAAGGAACTGGCAATACAAATAGGGGTTTGAAACTAACTTTGTGAGGCATATTTTACAATGTAAATGAGTTTTGTTTTTTGTGTTGTTTTTTTAAAGAAACTACATCCCTTAATAGGAGGCTGCTAGATTTTTATATTTATGGCTATGCACTCATGGGAATTTGTGAAATCAAAAGAGGGTGTGAATATAAGGAAAGATAAAATGTAAGCAGAAGACTGAAGAGGAGGAAAAAATGTGTCAGAAAACGTGTGAGTGCATATGGAGTTGGAAAGAGTGCAGCGAATACAGTCCTAGGAGACTGTATCAGAAATAGACCGAGCATAACGGAGTTCCTCTTGCACAGAGAGAAGAAACAAGCGTCTGTTATACAGACCCAGAGACACTGCTGACTTTATTTACAGAAATCTGACACAAAGCACAATAATTAGACATCCCCTTTCCTCTAACCTGCGGGAGCTTCCTCATCATTCCAACTCCAAGTGTTGAGAGAGCAGGCTGAGAGAGGGATGATAAATATCTGGGGATCAGTGGCTCTCTTTGAAGATGTGAATATTGAGCTGCCGAGATTCTTGACTTGGAACGAAGCGCAACTCAGCAGAAACAAGCTGCCACAGGCTAATAAGGAAAACTTTGGGAGCTAATGGATGTGCTGCTCAGTTGTGGAGTGATTTATGAGCATGTGCCGATTCACATGATTGCTCCACATTATTGCAGCATATATGCATAGTTTTCCCACGTATTGAGAAAAAATGTATTCTTTCGGTCATGACCCAAAGCTCATGACCATAGATGAGGGTGGTGTAGACATGCAACCTTAAAAAGAAGCCAGTGTAGTCAGTTTTCTGTGATGGAGCTGCATGTTGGACAAGCTTTATGGATAAGCTACTGCTGTTAATGGCTCCTATATGCAGTTATCAATAGCCAGACATGCTAATATTATGACAATGAACTGCAGAGAAGATTTCTGCAACCTTAAACCAGTCAAGAAACACCTTGCCAGTCATTGATGCACCCAAAAGACTTTTTCTGGATCCCACAGAAATCATAAACCAGAGCAAGGGTGATCAACAGAAGGACTTCTTTTCTTTTTTTGTGAAATATTTGAAGTGTGCTTGTCCAATATAGCAAACTCTCTGACTGCTGTTCCAGGGCAAAGAAATTAGCTAAATAGGGCTGGGTGATGTGGTCTGAAATCAATATCATGATATATTGAGCAGTTCACCTCAATAACAATAAGTGGACGATAACACTAACCCACTTGCTATTGGGTTAGTGTTCACAATAAAGAATGCTTATCACATTCTCCATTGTGCCCACAACAATAGAGAGTGTGATAGACAAGCATAAATAATTCACAGCCACTTAAATTGATGGTAGGATTCCTCTGGACAGTACTTTTCTTCGCCACTTTAATGGACTTTAAAACCACAGAGTCGTCAAATAAATGATAAAAATGTGTCCTTTTATGTTGTTGTGTTATTAAAAAATAGGCACAACTGAGCAAGTAGAAGTATGAAACTTTAAACGTCTTTGCTGAACTCAAAATCATGCCAAAGGATTGATTTTTGGAAGGAACGAGTTGCTCAACTGAGACAGGTACGACTGCAACCCAGAAAAATAACATCTTGTATAATGAACTAAAATCTCCAAGGACTTTTTGTTGACAACAGATAAATGGGGGCTGAGCTGGAAGCCAGGTGTACCTAATAAAGTGGCTGTTGAGTGTTTGTGTAAAGACGGGAAGATTTATTATTTTTCACAAACCCGGGGTTTAAACTCAGAATTGGAAAGAAATCTGGGTGAAAGAAATCAGTATGTTTTTAAAAAATGAGCTTTATATCCAGCTATTAAAATAAAATAAAAAAAAGTACACACAGGGTGGATATTTTGCCTCCGACATTGGATATAAAACGTTATTCTCAGAAGATGGATGGATAGAAAAATGGACGCAACACAAATAGATTGAATGGTTGACATGGGAAAGGAAGAAATCAATGCAGAAAAAGAAAAGGAAATAAAAACAGAGAGGACACTGGAGGAGGACTCGTAGAACAGGATACCAAATAAGAGTGGGGTGAACAGATGGAGACTCAAGGAAATGTGTAATATGAGCAATATAGGGAGCTGTGGGGGTGGAAGAATGACAGTAATATGTTTATGAGCAAAAGAATGAAGCAGTGGCTTAAGCATATGGAGCACACTTTTATTAAAGTTAGAGGAGTTATCCCAACACATTTCACTTTCTCTCTGTCACTTAAATTGTTTCTCTCATTATTTGTCTTTATTATTACTTTGGTGTCCTGTTATTGTCCTAACTGCAAAATTGAATATAAGGGATGTAATTATGAAGTAGAAAAAAATCTATTTCACCTTCTCATTCCAAAGTTTTAAACAATAGAGGATATCTTCTCCTTATTGTTTAGCTTTCTTAGAGCTAAATCCAGAACAAACTCAATTAAAACAAATGTAGTCCACTCTGGGGCCCCTAAAATCCTCAATCACCTATGTCCAACTTATCGCACTGGCATTGCTTTAGTGTCAGATCGATGACAGAACCAAGCAGGATCGTTTTTCCCACCAGCTGCTGAATTATTCAGACCGAAATCTCCTCCAGGGAGACTCCCGCCCTGCCAGCCAGACACACATTGGGAGCCTGCAACCTGCCAGGGAAGATCGGGATCATCAGAAAATTTCTAACAAGCAGCAGCACATACTGTAAGGTTAGGACCCTGACAAAATGAGATTCATGGAATATTAATGGATTCTTGCATCTGTTGTGTGTGTGTGTGTGTGTGTGTGTGGGTGTGTGTGTGCGTGCGTGTGCGTGTGTGTGTGTGTGTGTGGGCGTGCGCGTGTGGTATAAAAATGTGTTGGATAATTTTAAGAAAAAAGTAATTTGAGAAAAACAACAAATACCTCCTTCCGTTTCATTTACCAACCAGAAAACTGCCTTTTAATTCTTACACCAATTAGACACATGTGAAAAGATGTGGAACTTTCTGCCTTTATTCCTTGGATAAATTAAGAAAGAAGAAATGCAACGAGAAAAGTTATAGTATCTGACTTCTCAAACTAATATCCTGCGGTAAAACATTTGGACACTTGATCAGTCTTTGTTGTAAACTGTATAATTATACTAGAGAATTGGGTCGCTGCAGAAAGAAATTTTTAATGTCAGCTTTCCACCTCTGTTTGCCTCTGGGATCTTCTCTCTGGGCTAATGAGCTTCTCCAGATACACCAAAAAGAGAATGTGGATCATTCTCTCAGTACTGAATATCATCCAGACTAAGAGTCTGCAGCCATTCTTGTGAGTCTGTGAGGCTTCACTTCTGTGCCGTGGTACTTTAATCTAAATGCTAATGTTTACACGTGAACATGCAAATGTTTAGAAGGTGTAATTTAACAAGTTCACAGACATAGTCTGGCACAGTGTTTTGTTCATTTCTATTCAAAATACACTTGTGCAGCTGGGACAGATGTGGGTTTCATTAGTTTTTATTTAATAATAATCACAAACCAAAGAATTGGACAAATTAAAAGCTTTCTGCTAAACCCATATCTGCTCGTTTCAAAAAATATCTTGAGATCAGTAACTATGCAAATACAGTTGTTTACAGCTACGCCTGTCACTGCTTTCTTAATAGTGCAGTTATGCATGTTTTCATTAACCGAAAATGATGTATTCATTCTTTCTTGATCAGCCACTTGTATTTTCTTCAGAACAATCCCCCCTTTCAAAAAAGCAAATACAATCACATATAAATTTGTGATTGTTCATAAAAAATAAACACATCAATCTTTCATGTAGATTAGACGATATGAAGAAATTAAGCCTGAAAACTGTTCATTAGGCACAAAATGTCCTGGTAAATTACAGTACTAATAATTTTCATATTTTAGTTGGACTTGAGTAATACTATTTTAACACCACTCTTACTTAAATAATAAAGTTCTCGCTAATCTACGTGTAAAAAACGTATTTTGTAAAAACATTAGATGCTGGAGCTTTGTGTGAAACATATTTTTATGGGTTTGAAGTACAAGTGGACAGAATAAAAATTATTTTAAAAAAAAAAGCAAAAGAAAAAAAGCAAGAACACCAAATTTATTCCTCAAAACTATCTTAATTGTGTGAGCTGATTCTTAGTAAGCACACCTACTTTTAAAAATTAAACCACATTGATCAAAATTACAATAAATAAAAGCTTGAAATGTTTCATTCTGTGTGTAATATATCTACATAAATGTCACTTGTTCCATTTTTGGGGGTTGGAGGAGTATAAATATAAGCCTTACATTGTAGTCGTGCAGAAATAATTAAGAAATAATTGTATCAACACTGGCTGACCTATATATATATATATATATATATATATATATATATAATTTATTTTATTTATTTTTTTTTTCCTGAGACTGTGAAAAAAGTTCTCTTTCTGCACTGCATATGCAAATATCTGGTTTCAACTGTATAATGATACAAAACTGCTTGTCATAAGTACAGAAGATTTTTAAAAAAGTAGTCTTCCTTCAGATGTGTGAGATCAAACAGAACCACGCGACGCAGAGAGCTGCATAAGTCACATCCACAGTACTGGTGCAAACCCAGCATGAAGTCAAGTAGTTCAACATTGTGATTAAAACTTCTCCTTTAATCTCCAAACCGAGACCAGTCTCCCAAAGATATAGTACTGGAGTAACCCCGCCTTATTATCCATCATCACAGGTGGGCATTAAGTCCCCCTAAAATAAAATAAATGTGCTGAAAAAAATGACACAGCATGAATATTGGACTTGCAGATCCTTGGATTCTACTGGGAAAAGGCGGTAGGAAAGTATTTCAGACACTAATGTCTCAATCAGACTTTCAGAGTATGAAGACAGATAAAACAACACAGAGGCAGAGAGAAGACAGAGGGTTTGCTTTGTTAGCAAAGTAATACATGAAACGTTACTCTGAAAAAGAGAAACTGTTTTAGACAGTGAACAAATGTATTTTGTGTAAAATTGATCGAGTCAAATCTTTTTTCAAGTTACCTAAGTACATTCACACAAACTCTTAGAGATTTCACCCCATCTCTTTCTCCATCACTCTACAACCTTTCCAACACTTTCATCGTGTCTCTTCCAAGAAAAATACCATGTAGGATTTATATGAATGCAGTGATATTGTCACAAAGTGTTTCTTTGCCCTTCCCCCATTGGGTTTGCCTGGTCAGGGATTAAATAGATTACCTGCTTCAGGGAAAAGGGAGGTCAGACTGATAGAAACCTGAACAAACCAGTGACCTGAACAGACTTCCTCCGAGTTCAACTTCTTTGAGGCTTTCACAGAACAGCCGCGATTAAATTACACACAAACGCTATGTGGCATGATTAGGTGACCCTTAAAGACATTTGATTGTACTAGATGTGATGAAATTCGAGAGGTGTCAGCACCTTTGTATTTAGAAGGTGATTTTCATTTTTGGAAGAAATGATGTAAGAGGGGTGGGTTTACAGATATTTGTTCAATGGAAATTGCTCCAGCGAGCGTGTTAACAAAATAAATCAAGGTTATTTCTGAAAAAGCCATGTTTTGAAACAGGATGTCGCATTATTACAAGCCTGTGTGTTTTTAGTACTGATCCATTTGAGCCGCTGCACCAACGGGCTAATGAAGATCTAGAAACCAGGAGAGCTTTGAATCCACTAAAAGTAATGTTGAGAAGATGTATGTTACTCCAACTGAACATAATGGACAACACTGATTAAACAGCTCCAAACTTTCAGTCTGAGGTTTCTTCAGCTCCACTGCAATAAGTACCAATAAAGAAAGTTGTTGTAGCCCAGTGCAATAACCTCTTACAATAACTTTACGACAGGAGAAGCAGCTTTCTTGACATTGACAGTTTGATCTATCTATCCCTCTAATTCCTTTTGAATAATTGATTTGTTTATTTTGGCAAAACAACTCGTTTTTCAGTCCTTTTTGGTTTGGTTAGAATTTAGAATTTGGTTAGTAATTGTGCATCTCTTCAAGTTAAGTTGAATACTTGACATTGGTCCTCAGTTTCTAATTTTTAAATATAAATTAATGCAGTTTTACATGGCGCTTTTTACTACTTACTTTTTACTCAAGAAATGTTTGTGTGTCCTCGACAGGAATTTCACCAGACGGAAAAAAAAAGGCAGGCAGCGTTATCGCGCAGAAAGCCAACAGAAATGTGAACGTACAGTTACCTTTGCTACCAAAATTGTCCTAAATCACTTTAAGATGCAATCAAGTTGCTATAAAAGCAGGCGGGGAAACAAGATATTTTCTATCACACTCAATAACAGCCTTCTTTTTTCTCATTCATCACATTCTTCCCCTTAGGGCAAGTGGTTGCTCCATAATCAAATCGCCCCATCTCGCCCACACACTTTCACACATCCCATCTTTGTCATAACCACACATGACCGTCTTACCTAATCATCTCTTTCTGCACTGAAGAGAGCACAGGCGGTGCTCAAACGGATCTATGGGCTGAAAATGGACAAGCAATTTCGTTTCTACTCTGAGGACTAAACTCAACGATGTCTCTTTCGCCACAAGATGCTCATTCAACAAGCGCCGCTCAAACTAAAATCATGAGCAATAAATTATTCTTCCCATTCATTTTTCAGCTGCAATTATGAAATGTAGTTTTCATGAGGATTTGACAAACTGTAATATGAGGTTTTAAGTGTCAGGGGATCACAAGTTGACAAACTGATCCACTGAGTTTCCAATGCTGCCACACAGTGTGCCTGTCGTCCCGCTTTAGTTTTGTTTTAGGCAAGCCTGCTGCAATGCTCCTTATTATGGAGCATTGCATGATACATAATAGTGTTATGTATTTAATTGTCATTTTATGTGGTAGACCAATGCGAGGAGAGTTGTAAAAGTTTTGCACTTACATGTGTTCAGCCCCCTATACTTTGTTCCCTCTAAGTCAAATCTGGTGCAACTAATACCAATAGCCTAAGATATCCTAAGATATCTTATAAGTAAATAGTGTGTTTTATATGATCTCAGTAGAAATACATGTTATGTGAATCTCTCAGATGTTTGTGAGACAGCAATAATGTAAAATTGTCTACTAACAAAAGACGAGCCAGTAAAGATAAAAATATATATATATATTTGTTGGTTTGCATGCCAAACACACCTTGTGTCGGGAGAAATTATTCCCGCAGCTGCCTTGAACACACCATTTCCATGGGAAACATGGTGGTAGCAGCATCATGCTGTGGGAATAATTTTGTTTTGCAGGCAAATGTAAGCTAGTGAGTGGTGATTGGAAGATGGATGGACCTAAATACAGGGTGATCTGGGAAGAAAGCCTTTGAGGCTGCAGAAGACTTGAGAGTGGAGTGGAGGTTCACCTTCCAGCAGGTAACCATACAGCCACAGTTGCACTAAAATGGCTCTTATCAAAGCATATTAATGTGTTAGAACAGTCCAGACCTAGATCCAATTAAAAAGATCCAATTGGAGCATTTAACTAAACTCAAGCTGTTTTGCAAATAAGGGACATAATAATGGGCAATAATTTCAGTGTCTACATGAGCAAAACTGACAGACATACAGAAAAAGACCTGCAGCTGTAATTACAGCAAAAAGATGATTCTACAACTTATTGCCTCAGTAGGACTGAATAAAAATGCTTTTTAGACATTTTTTTTTATTTCTACAATTATTCTGAAACCATGAATAAATTCACTTCCACTTTACATTGTAATAATATAACAGATAAATCCCAAATGAAATATTTTGTCATTTGTGGTTCGCATGTGACATAAAGTGGAAACTTTCAAGAGAGCTAGAAACATTGGACTTATTTATTTGTGCCATCCTGCTTTTACCATAAGGGATTAAATACAATCTGGCTAAACTGGATTGAAGATAGCATATTTGAAATAAAATAACAGAAATATACCCTAAGGACTTCAGACTCCCGGTTTATCCTAGCTGGCTGGTAGCCAATAGGGAAATCAAGAGATCGAAATCTGCTCCTACCGACCAGAAGCGTACCAAACTAATTAGCTGAAACATGATCCATATTATTTCTAATTTTTCTTTGCCGCAGATTAAATTCACTATGGTTGTTCAGGAAATTTGTTTTGATAAGTGGATTCTATTGCTGGAAAGCTTCAGAACAAGTGCTGGCCGCAAGACTCACTGCAGCATGTAGAGTGAAATTTGGTGGAAGGTTCACTTTTGACAGTAAATGACTCAAAACAAATTAGTTCATTGTAGTAAATTAAAATGCGCCACTCGTCCTGATTTGGTCCGAGGGGAAAAAAAAAAAAAAAAGCTCCATTTGGATTGCACAGGAGCGGAAGCTGTCCACAGCTGTGACTCACCTTCCTCAAAAGCTCTGACAGAGCCATTAAGCTCCCATTACTCCATCTCGTACGTCGACAACAGATGCTTCTGGCACAGCACAATGGGTGCAATTCACACAGGTGAATGACTCTTCATGCAACTGTCTTTTTTATCAGGATCTTGACGGCAGAGAGGTTTGCCGCAGTCCATTTCCCACGGTTCATTTTTGAATCCCCTCCCTCTTTGGTAGGTGTATATGATTTTTACATTTCCGAAGATACTTCTGCTAAGAACTCTTGGTGCCTATCACATGTTGCCAATGTAATTTATTGGACTGGAATGTTGAGGGGACATCAGGTCTGCAGCTCAGAGGGTTTATATTTTTTGATCTGCATTTATGACTCATTCTGTGACCCTGTTCTTTGCTTTCGTAAACAAGCACTCATGTTACCATTTTCCAACAGGAAAAAAAAAAAGCACCGAAAGCCTTTTTGTTTTGGATATTTCATGACAACAACAGGGTTAATGACGGAGGTTCAGCTCATCATGGTGGTATGGAGTGTACCCTATCAGCATATTTTGCATACGCACCAGTTTATTGCTACAGGTTGTCGGATTTGGCCTTCATGTAATTACACCTTCACCTGTTTTCTTCCCTGCATGCTTTCTTTTCTTTTTAATGACCACTGTTTGTCTCCATTCAGCCTTTTAGCCTTGTCTAATTTGTGACTTGTCAAAAGCCACAACAGAAACAACAAATGTAATAAGCCAGAAAAATGAGAATTATAAAATACTGTTGATATAAACACAGATCCGTCCAATAGTTACGTTGGTAAAATGCTTATTATAAAACCAAGATATTTAAATCCAGTCCTCTGCGATTATATTGTTCAAATGATTTCTGCCATATTAAAGTTGGTAATTGTTCAAATAGTTTAATGAGTAATATTAAACTGCTACTTGATCATGTTCATTTTATGGAAAATAGAAATGATCAGTTTTACAAAAGCATACACATTTGAAGCATGACATAAAAATTATTTCTACTTGCTAAATGTCATTTCTGTTTTATTACTTCCTTCATAATCTGATTATTGTGTAAAATGCTTTTTCTTCTTTTTACACAATTCTTATAAGACGAAGGTTTTGCAATATGATCATTTTTAGGTCATACACAGTGCGGTAAGCTGAGAGCAAACCTGTGAACGTGTGAAAATGAAAATATCTAAAACGACATGCAATAGCCTGTAGTAGCAGAGTTTCCTGTTAGCAGCATTACTGGCTGCGGCTTAGGCCTGGAATGAATGAATGAAGTGTAAAAAGAGCCACAAGACATTAAAATACCCCAATATTTCCCATCGAAAAGAAGTCAATCAAACAAATCACTGTCCGGTTGCTGTCAGCACTTTATCAGACTAAGAATAAGATGGTAACATACATGTTTAAAGAGCATTTTATGTATTTTTCTCTTTAGTTATGTTCAAGTTTGTTGATGACAGTTACATTACCCTTCATGAGCCAAACATGTAAACAGTTGTGAAGGAAAACAAAATGTGAGCTCAAGCCAACCAAGAACAGGAAGCAGTTCTTTTGGTTAACCTTTTGTGTTGCTGACTAGTTTCCTGCTGAGCTGGTTGACAAAACTATTTTAGCAGCATTGAAAATAGCTTGACCACTTTTGAATTATTTTAGATGATTTGGCTTCAATAGAGAAAGAGAACTGTGACAACATGGCAGACGAAAGGTCATGCGTGTAGAAGCAATGTAAGAATGCCATGCTTGACGTTACAGGTGCCCTCTACTTCAGAGTTTTAAACTGGTGATAAACTAAAGCCTTTTTTCTTTTTTTAATGAGTCATATACCTTAACTGAATAATTGTGTGTGTTTTCTGGGCTGTTGTCATCAGGCCCATGTTTAACTGACTAATCTAAGCCACAATATTCTCTTTTAAAAGGCTTTGATGACTCTAGTGGCATTTGTTTGACAGTTGTCAGACAGGAAAGCAGGTCGTGAGAGAGACCCAACAACCCATGTTGGGTTATGTTTGAATAGTCCATAATTTAAATATACTGATTTCAAATGAAAAATAAATGGATTCACAGGAAAGATTTTTCCTTGTTTCCTGTGATTTTGAACACAAAGTATAGTAAAAGTTGCAGGGCCCTCCGCCTCCCCGCCCAAATTGAATTTTTGGTTCCAGTCATCCTCATGTTTACAAGCTTTCTGGTCAAATTCTCCTTAGGTCATCTGGACAGATGGTGTTTCGGGTATGCTCCAGTCCTTCCCAGATAAATCTGACTTTGTCCTCCCATGACTTCTCTGTTCTCGCCAGATTCCCCACCGAGCCCGAGAGCACAGATCAAAGCCTTGTCTCAGTCTCTCAACCACTAAAGCCAGCATGACAGTGAACCATCATTAACACTTCCAAAGAGTGTTAGCCTCCTTCCACTGAAATTGACATCACTTATGTTCAGCGGTGTCATCCGCTGGCTCACCAGGCCTTGTTTGCATTCGAAGAGATTCTCTCACTCAGGGACAAGGGCTGCAGATACAAGCAAGATACGAGTAAGCAGGGTGGAAGAATTTGATGGCTGCAGGAATTAGACATTTATATCTCAGCTGACAGAGCTGATTATAGCTGCTGCTTTGAGAGCGCTGACACGCAGAGCAGCGGTTCTGTCCGGGTTGGAGGGAACGTTTTAGGACCAGATGACAGGTGAAAATCAATTTATTTTCATGTGTTTTTTAATCAAACCAAGCGAGTGATTTCCAGGTCAGTGATTGGGATATTTTATTCATTGTTAACATAATGACACAAGTGAAGGCAGCCATGGCTTTTGAAATTGCAGAAGCAAAGCTCTTGAAAAGAGCATGCTTTATCTTTCCAACATGCCCACAGTCCATTTTATTGATTTAGTGGAAGCATTAGTCACAGTCTGTCAATTACATTACTGTCAGCAGTTGAAAAGGAAATTTATAAAGGCAAAAGGGAAAAAAAAAGGAATGCACTGAACTGTGATAGATAGCAAATGTTAGCAAATTGTTTGTGCCATCTATAACACGCTCAATCGCTTTGTTGGCGAATAAGTGTGGAAAATATTCCAAAATTTGTTCGGCTGGGTTAAAAGAAAAGTTTCCCAGTGTTTATATAGAAGAGACAATCTGAATTGTCTCTTGTATGCAAACACAATATTCCTGCTGTGGATCAATGTTGTCTCTTGGGCAGGAATGACAAAGCCCAAAACAACAAAAACAACAACTCCAACACCCTTTTAACATGCAAAGATTCTGGCTTACAGTGTTTTGATTCACCTCCCAAAGGAAGCGCGTTGCTGTCGAGGAACCAGACCAGCCAAGTTAACCACAAAATATGAAACACAGAAGAGGTGAAGCTCTGAGTCTGTAAGTTACGTTTGCCCCCAAAAAGTCAAGTTTGGAGTCAGCAAGGCGAGCGCATTGCCATGGTGCGCCTTTCATGCTCATCATAGCTTTTAGAGCAACTAAAACACTACAAGGATATGTGAAAAAGAAAAAAAAATGTGTGGGTGTGCTACACAAATGAAGAGAAAATATTGCATGCAGAAGTCAAAGGCTTGTGATACCGTCAGCTGAATGGAGTGGGTTTCAGCAAAGAAAGCTGTGTGTGGAAGTGGGGAAAAGTTGGAGTTTACTGAGTATTATTCCCTGTGGTCGCAAAAGGCCTCAGGCAGTCAGGTGGTTTGAGCTTACAAGATTTCCTCTGGACAAGTTGCATGTGTGTTTTTCTGTTTTTTTTTGGTGGTTTTTTTTTAGAGCTTACCTAAAAGGGTGAAGGTTATATATTTCTAATCTTTCTTGACAGCAATTTCGACATTACTTTCAAGCAATGTCAAAAAGGTGCGGTATCATGTGAAACTGACTTTTTTGAGGTTTATAATGTTATAATTATAATGTTATTCCCGACTTAAAAATGTACGTGAAGAGTTGCCTTGACTTGCTCATGTATGTTTGAGAGATCCTTTAATTTCCTATTGCAACTATTCAGGACCTGGCATTGCCTTCAAGGTGCAGTTCTTCCTCGGAGCTGGAGTTTCGGAGCTTCAGAGCCTCCACCTCACAGAGCAGCCCTCCCCCAAAACACCAACTCTCAGCTCCGTCAGACTCGCCAACAGCAACATGTGCTACTTCTGAGAGCAATAAAACGTCGCTTAAAGGTTAATAGAAGATATTGTGATGACTTCCTGAAGGTGGAGTCTTAGAAAGAGCAGGAGTTTTTAAAGAGTCAGAAGCCCAATTTGGAAGTGTTAAATCAGGAAGTAATTTTTTTTTTTACTGTAAGTTATATGTGATATATACAGCATTTTTATAGCAACTCAAGGTAACATTGTGACTTCATTATGCTACAACATGTCACTGCATGTCTGGAAAACAGATAATGCTGCTCTTTTAAATCATAATGTTGCAGGAAAATATCAATATTCTGTGGAAATCCTCTCCCAGTGTAGGTTCTAGAAAAGGACACTCTAAGTTCAAAGTTGGAGATAAAACATTTCTAATTGGTTTTCCTGTTTGCTGACAGATCCTTCAGTGTCTTCCCAGGATATGCTGTTTTATCAATTAATTGGTGACTTTTTCCTGCAATTTGACTTAAATTTGTCATGAGTTTAATTTATAAATCTTTCCTTTGTGCTGACCATAATGAACTGTCTTGTTCCCTGTTCCCATGGTGTTGTGCAACTTGGGGTGTAGCCACCATCAATTTCTCGTCTCTCTCTCTCTCTCTCTAGTTCGCTCATCTGCCTTCTCCCTATTCTTTCTCCATTCCCACCTTTATCTCACACCCCAGAGAAGTTGGACTGCATTACACTGGGCAGAGTGCCCATCTTATTGTGCCAAAAAATAAACCGAGGTTATGAGAAAGATGTGCGGCTTAATCTGGCTTTAGAAGGCGGTGATGGTGGTGGTGTGTCGCAGGATAATTATGTTGTGATTTGCAAAGCTGAACTCATCTTTTTTTCATATATATCATTATTTGTGGAGCTAATTAGTTTCTTTGGAGGGGTATGTATTTGCACCAGAGAAGCCGAAGCGAAAAGACATTCGATGTGAAAGAGCTAACATCAGAGCTGTGATGTGAAGTGAGGGGGATCCCCCCTTTGGAGGTCCTAAACTCCAAGATATGCTTTTAAATCTATTTAAGATTCGCGGAGGACGCTTTATGAGTTGGAAAACGTGGTTCTCATAAACTCAAATATTTATGCAAATGCAGGTCATCCACCGTTTGGAAAAGGGAAATGTAATTATAGCAACTCTTGCACTGAATGCGTCAAGGAGAAAAGCTGCAGAAAGCCACATTCTAACATTTAAGTTGCTCAAAAAAAAATGAGCCATTGTGATACAAGAAGCCACAAATTATATTAAGATTCAAGAGCTATCTTCACCTTAATAAAGAGCATGGATTACATGTCACAATTAGGAAAAGGACAATCCGTTATTAGTTTAATTGGTTCTCTCCTCTGCATTCAGTCAATGTGACTTTTGACTCGGTGCTCGTTAAGCGTTACACCTCACAGGCTCCATAGCTTCCATTTCCCCCATTAATCCCACAGAGCTGTGCAAAAGGCTTCTGGTACTTCGTGTGTTTAGAAACTTTTTCCTCGAACAGACCTTCAGGGGAGACATTACATTGATTCTGAGCTCTGGAGATGGTTGTTGACATGCAGCTGGTCAGAGTCATTAGGACCACTGAAAGCAACAGGAATTAAGCCGCCTGCAACAGATGGTTCCCCCCAGAGGCCTAAATCTAGTTTTTAGTTTGATGTTCTTATCTGAATGTGTAGTAATAATAATAACAGTTTTGAAAGCAAACTTCCTTCCAGCTCAGACCAGAGCTGTGAAGGGAAAAGTTATTTCAATTTTCACATAACTAAGATGCAATATTTTGCAAACATTCACAATAAAAGCCTTTTAAAATACTTCACCCTGAACCTCAATTCACAGTGAATAAACTGACTTGCAGTTTCCTCTCTGCTCACAAAACCAACCTGAATGCTAGGTGTTCTGTGTGCAGGCTGCCATTTGTCCGTGACATAATTTAATGAACTTTCAAAATTGCTAATTGCCGTGGAGTGCATGCAGAGAAAAATAATAATGCTGTGCGCATCATCATTGGCGTTTGACAAATGTGCACTGGTCATAATGTGAGAAGAAGCAGACCTACTCGATTCATAGCAGAGAAAATGGAGTGTGTTCATGCTTGGCACACTGACAAGCATGAAGAGAAACAGGTGAACAGAAAGATCTGACAAGGGAATGACTGAACAAAAATAGTATTTACAATGGGAATGGTGATTACTAGATGTTACCTATGACTATAATTAACAGAATTTGCTACATCATTGTAGGAGGACAAACTGACGTACTGGAAATGGCTGGAAATGACCAAACAAACATAAAGAAATGCAGAGGAAGTGACTGAGCAAGACCAGCATGGGAAAACACAGGAACAAATAAAATATTCATTAATCTGCCTCTGGTGCGATTTATTTTCCATCTATCAAGACGTTATCCCAGGTATATTATGCATGTAATATCACTGAGAAACAAAGTTTATCTCTCAAGAGAAAACCTCACATTTAAAAAGTGATGTAATGTATAATATATTCTGGGAGACTTTGGTAAGATTGTAAAAATAGTTCTTCTAGTGCAGAATGTGCTGAAACTATCAATTTCTCTGCCTGTGCCTGGTGTCTTAGGGTCTAGCTTACAGTGCTCGATTTGTTTCTGACTTGCCTTCCATGCAGCTAAAGCCATAATTTGTTCTGAGTAAAGGCAGCACAACTCCAACAAGTGGTTTGTGCGCCACAGTTTGAAAAACGTGATGTTAAAAGATTTCCCCAGCAACTCTTCCATCCAGTTACGTTGCTGTAACTGGATGGTAATACGATGAGGAAATTGGAGCTTATTGCATATACATTGTCTATAGTCCTAAAATGAGAATTTTATGAATAGGTTCATCTGCAAAACAGCAGTGAGTCATACTAGCTGAACTCAATGCTTCTTGATATTATTTTAGGAAGCCCCTTTTCATCTACTGAAAGACCTGCCTTGGACTACGCAAGGTATCCTGTCTCTCCTGAAAAGGCTTTGAGAGATTGTTAAATGGCTACCGGCCACGCTGGATGCATAAGTCATTCTTTGTGTTGCTGAATTGACTGGTAAGAAAGCTGGGCAGAGTGTAAAGCAGACTTTGACTTGCCTGTAAATGGGTTTACAGGGATTTTAAATGGCGCTGAATGGAGAGCAGTGGCTTTGTGGCAGAAGGATTTACACCTCTGCTCTCCTGTCATTGCACCTTGTTTTGTCTTCTCATTTACCAGGGCAGTCAGTGGTACTGGGAACCAGACCACTGACTGTCAAGCTTTGTGGGATTATAAATACAAGTTGACGAGAATCCCCAAGCAAAAAGAAATGTGCCTTTCTTTGGGACTGCCAACCTGTACTCCCAGTTTTGTTCCTCTGACACATCTCTTGGAGGCCAGGCTTCTTCACAAAACAAACACACACTCATAAAAATGCTACATAAAACAGTGTGAAAAATGTGAGCTGAGCTCAAAAGCCTACACTTGCTGGAACAAATCCTTGTGTGCTTAAAGCCACCTTTGTTTCAATGAAACATCCTGTTGCTAATATTGTGTCTTGTAAAAGCATGCATATTCCTTGCACAGTTTTCCCATTTCATCATGTCACAGCCAATGTATTTGGGATTACATGTCATATACCACAAAGTCTTCCATAATTTTGAAGTGGAAGGAAAATTATGGTGGTTTTCAAGTTTTTTCACAAATACAATTCTGACAAGTGTTGCGAGCGCTTATGTTTGGCCGCCCTTTTTTTTCACTGATTGCCTTCAGAAGTCAATTAAATAGTACACATAATCCATCATTTTATTAAAGCTGATGAAGTCTAGCAACAATAAATGAGATATTGTTGAGAAACAAAAGCTATAAGCCCAGTCTAGTCATGAACTTTCTGGCCTACATGGGAAAACTAGTAGTGGTAGAAAACTAGCAGCACATCACTCTGGACACATCGTCTCCATGGCAAAGCTTGGTGGTGGCAGCATCATCTTGTCGAGATCCAGTTTTCAGAATTAAGCTGATCAAAGCTAATAGGAAGGAAATCTGTAAAAGGCTGCATAAGGCTTGAGTATGAGTGAAGGCTCACCTTCCAGCAGGACAACAAGTCTAAAAGCAAGACCAGAACCACAGTCATCCTGAGTTTTAGCCATTTTAAAAAGTAGAATGACAGACTTGTAGCAGTAAAAGGAGATAAAGGCAAGATAAGATAACGGCAACTGAACTTCTCTAGTTTCTTGAAGATATTTCGCCTCTTATCCAAAAGGCTGCTTCTGTGTTTTTCTTGGTCGGAAGTAACATGCTTATGTACTCAGAATAATCACAGTAATAGGGCCATGAATGTCACAAATGGGTAATTAAGATATATTGATCATTGATCCCTAATTTCTGCTCAGCTCAGTGCAGCGCCACTGCTTCCCTGAGATTCCAAAAAATGTCATGTGAGTTGTTTTATATAACTTCACCAGTATGTAGTATATACTTTTCCTTCATAAAACAAAAATCCCAATAACACATATTGAATGTATTTTTTGTAATGAGAGAACATTCCTAAAACATGAACATTTAAAGTGAATTTTCATCATTTTTAGACCAAATGCTTGACTTGTCTTCTTAAACTGAATGAATGACCAACTAATTCCATATAATTTTCTCCCTATTTGCCTGATCAAGAGCCCGCCCACTCCTCTCCATTTGACTCTGGTCCCGATAATGGTGCATTGTCAAAAGCGCGGCTGTAGCTTGTAATAAGGGGTATTTACCCTCAGGGAACAGCAATCATCATAGATGGGGGCATCGCAGAAAGCACACACTTGAAGGAGCTGCAAACACCACCAAACACAGAAGCTTCTTTCCTGAAAAGAAATGTGACTCATGGAACATCTGGGCAAAGGATTTGGGGGATTAATGAGGTTATTGTAGGTGTCTGAATGTGACAGAAGGATGTCTGAGTTTATCTGCTCTGCTTCCAAAAAAAAACTGAAACAGCTACAAAAATAGCAGTTGTGGGAATTAAAACAAAAACGCATCCAAACACATTCTCACGCATGTGTTTGGATGCGTTTTGTTTTTAAGATCTAAGGACACCAGTTGATTATTCAGACTCTCCAAACCCTCAACAATCACCAAAAGAATGATCAAAGTCTGATAAGAGGAGTGTTTTATTTTCATTGATCAGAATAACTAGCACAGATATATGACCCTCATCAGAAGATGAACTGCAATATTTTCTCATCATAATAGAAGAAGTTGTCAAACACCAAGCAATTCTGCTTTGGCTTACACTGCATCACCTTAGTGCCAACAATATTTATTCATAAAGGGATAATAGGACTCAACTCAATGCTGAAATAAAACAGCAAATAGCAAAGTCCTGAAGAAGAAATAAATACAAAAATTTTAATTGCGATATAAAAAAAAAAACCCGTAACAGAAGTGAAGTTTTATTGACATCTAAATTTGTTATATGTTGCTTGCCAGTCCATATTATTTTAAAGATGTATTTTGTTCACTTCACCCAATCTGGCATGGATTGAAAAAGCTGCAGACTGCTTTTATTCAGTTCTAGGTCAAAACCTTGAATATTCAGTCTGATCAGACCTCAATTGTTAAATTCTGCACCTGAATGAGATTATTTGCAACTCAGTTTAAGTTGCATTGGCCCTTTATTATTTTTATTGAAAATATTAAAAATAATCTTTTTCCTATACTTTTTTGACATTAAGATAATCTTAGATTTGACAGATATAGAGCAGAGATTGTAGCCCGGTTAAATCTGAAATATCTTTCCTGCACATAAGCTAAGTCAGGAAGACTGACTGATTTTCTGAAACTAGACAATGTGGAGTGTTGACTCCGTGTAATACAGGCACAATAATCTCCCAAGCAGAAAAGATAAACTCAATCAAAAATTAACTTAAAAATTTTGTGTTTTTTTTTTTTTATTGGTGAGTTTTTTTGGCCAAACTTTTGCAAGCTGCTGCACTTCAAGCACAATCACAGCAGGAGTGTGAGTTTCATTACTGTAAGCCACATGTTCTTTTCTTCACATGATTAGCTTTGAAACTGTACATCCACTGCAAATCAGATGGGTGCTTTCCTACAGAAAACACTGGCACTGAAGCAGAATGGAAAAGCACCAACCACCCTCTTCCAATTACTTGTTTTGACTCAAACTCATCATCTTTCTGCATGAGGGAATGATCAACACTCCATGATGTTTCCTACCTTTCCAACATACATCAACATGGGGATATGTTCAGATGATATATTCAGAGAAATCATTTGCATAAATGCTGGTGGGGTTCAGGATGGAGCTCATCATTTACCTGAATGCTGTCTAATTGCACATGCCTGTGTACGATGTGAGCCCAGTCAGCTTGACTTGGCCTGCTGGGAAAGTTCAAATCCAAAACTTCTGTCAGAATCTGTCAGGTGCTCAAGTTGGCATTTCGCTACCCATCCGTTCCCCATTTAAACTGACCGCTTACTAAAGATTTCCATTTGCAACATAACTGTTGTTCATTCAGCAAATTTCTTGAAAGGGTCCGTGTTTTCCTTTTTTCCATTCTGAGCAGAGAGATGTTGAAGCAAGCTTCTCTGAAGGTCAGAGAGCCCATCAATAATGCACTCACAGCTTGTTATAACTCAAACTCACTCAGCTCCAATGGCTCACCAACCAAAGACCCAGCATCAAAGAGCAGAAACAAATGTGTGCGTGTGCATGTGCGTGTGCGTGTGCGTGTGCATGTGCATGTGCGTGCACACACACTCTGGAGTATTTAAGGGACGAGTAGCACTGTCAGCCCTAACATAAAAAAAAACAACAAAAAAAACGCCTTCTGTGAGGAAGGGGAGTGACTGTATTAGGACGGCAGACATTCTTTTTTTATATATAAATTATTTCTGAAAATGAAATACTGTAGAATATTACAGAACAGGGAGCGAGCTTGAGGCCAGGGACATGAGCACAGTGTGAATGTGATGCAAAGCTTTGAAAATTTAAGTCCCTTTTTTTTAAAGAATGCAGCAGGGGAAGGGTTGAGGCTTTCAGAGGTTTGTTGGTGCTGAAAACAGCCAGTTACTGTACAAACCTGCACATGAGACAGGCTGTAGGATGCAATTTATTTGTCATTAAAAACTAATAAATAATAATAATAATAATAATACATTATTTTAAAAGAGCTGACCCAAGATTTTAAGGACCTAATCAGAGCTTAATTTGAGTAGCCCACTTCAAGTCTACTAGCCATGATGCGTAGTGGTTGTTCTCGTTTAGGTGAATGGTTCTCCAACCAGGGCTTGGCATGAAGAAGAGACCAAATGGCAGTGATAAGTAAATAGATACATAAGCAGGGATGTGAAAAAAGAACAAGAACCAAAATCATGCAGAACAAATAAGCCATATTTCGGGGCTAAATGTGAATCAGACACTAATTTGCACCATTTGCTGGGTCCCATTTTCAAAGAAACAATTAAGAAAACTTCTTCAGGGGCAAAACAGAAGTAAGTTTTTGTTTCCAAAGTTTCCTGTGGTAGAAAAAGAGAGAGAGCTTCTAGCAAATAAGCAATAAAATTGTTTTTTCAGGCAGAAATGACAGGTAACTTCTCATAACTCAACCCCTCACCTCCAATGCCCTGGACAGAGAGCCACACTCAACCCACAGCAGGTGAAGGGCCACTGCTGTCCACCGAAACACCCCCACGTCCACGCAGACACAAATCAAAACGAGCAACTTCGGAAGTTGCATTCGCAACATCAGGCAGGATCGTTGCATCATCGTGGAACAAGCGCGTCTCACAGAAAGGGTGAGGCTCTCTCAGAACTTTCCCCGCACGCCGTCCCCATTTCCCGAACTTTTCATTCGCGCCCACTCACCTGCAGGAGACGGTGATCTCCACCTTCGTGGCCGGAATGTTGCCGGTGATCGGGTCAAAGTCGTACACCGATGACATGTCCCCCAGCTTGTCCATAACGTTCCCCTCCATCACCTCCATGGCGAGAGCCCGCGCCGGCTCCGGTGTGATCCGGGAGGCGCACAGCCTGGCCCCAACGGAGCGCGTCGAGTCTCCCCTGCTGACTCCTGAGACCAGATCGGAGACCAGACGGCCTCCGGTCCGACCGGGTGAGGCAGCCACTTCACAGATGTTGAAGCTGGAGAGGATGGAGGGGAGTGAGCAGTGAGTGAATGAAAAAGAAAACAGAAAGCGCAAAAAAAAAAAAAAAAAAACTGTAGCGGACTTTGTTAACTCGCCAAACAGCGTGAATATCTGAATGCGGGGACAGTATCTGAGACTACTGTTGCGCCCTCACCGACCTGCTGCACATGGCATGGGGAGGTGGACCTGCTCTTTGATTTTCTCCTCAGTCTGTGCGCACAGCGGAGCGTGTGAGAAGAAAAGACCTGATAGCTGCACTTAAACCCACCCATCCTCCTCCCACATGGAATTACACTCAAGTGCTGCCAACCCAACCCATGTACCCCGCTGCTGCTGCTGCTGCTGCTGCTGCAGAAGATGAGCTGTAAGGGAGTAATGACAAATTAATTACGATGTGATGTTATGTTATATTGCAGGTGCTCTTATTTCTTGCAAGGTGCAACATTTCTTTAATAATAATAATAATAATAATAATAATAATAATAATAATAATAATAATAATAATAATAATAATCCACTCAAGCTTCTCTTAAAATATTGTTTTGCCCCAAACAAAACAATATTTTGTTTGGGGCATAAAGTGTCTGTTAGTCACAGACACTTTATGTGAAATGGTGAAATCATAAATGGATGAATGAGACACACCTTTTTTTTATTATCTTAAATAATTACACCCTGATCACACTCAGTTCAAATAAAACTCTGCAGCAGCGATATTAATGAATAGAGTAGAATGGAATCACATTATAGATGCTGTCATGATTTATATGTCATTTTGAATGTTTGAGAAACGGGAACAGGCATTTCAGCACCACAGCAGTGGATCAGCTCCATGAGCAGAGGGGAAATAAAAACCAGCTGGGGAATTATTTCCTTACAGAAATTATACTGCATTTTACTTCCAGTTACTTCCAGTTGTTTCATTTGTACATTTTTTGTGAACAAATGGAGTTATCTGCTTATTATTGTCTTTGATATTGGCAAGCTGGGTCAGTGAGGCGAAACCCAGGTGGTGCCATTGATGCTGTAGAGAACATTTCTTTAAAATGCCTTGGTCATTTGCATTCAGCCATGAAAAGCATTTTGAAAACCTTGCAACGGTTCTGCAAAACAAATTAAAGGTAAATGCAAGAAATGTGCATACTTGTTAAACAAAATATATATATATATAAAAATGTATTCTATCTTAGGGATAAAGGTTTGCGACCTGTTGGTCATTTGGGCTGAAATCATGTCAGTGAGTTGCTTCTTGTAGCCATCGACCAGTTTCTCAAATCCATCTTAGCGAAGTTTCAGCCACTCCTTACTCTCAGATCTCTGAGAGGTTGGTAATATCTACAGCCCAGTTCAAGTAACCCCCACACCATCTCACAGAGATGAAATCCAGGTTTTGATTCACCTCAGAACTGTCCATTTCCCTATTCTCAGCAAACGTCCCGAGTTTGTTTCAGTGCAAGTCACGGGGGCAGCAGCTCAGCAGAGAAGCCCATGCGTTCGCTCACCCAGTGACTTGAGCTTTAGCTCCTCCTGGGGAGTCCCAGGGGACGTGGTCCATCCGGTGTGTTTTGGGGTCTTGAACAAGACCTGCGCCGGCTTGTTTTGGCTCAAGATCATGGTCACTAATTTGGTGGTGCTAATTTTCATTTTGACCACTTCACACGTGGCTGCAAACTTTCATGCTATTCAAAGACCAAATGTTTCCTCTTTGCATGCATCTTAAAAAAATGAAGTCTCAGCAGTCATTTTCTGAATTTGTAGCCATGGTCTTTCAGATCAGCAGTTATGTTTTATAATACAGCACAGAAAATGTTAAAATGACTTTTTCTTGGTTATTATAGTTGGCATATATTATTGAATTCCCAGATATTGCTTGAAAATAAACAGATAAACAGAAAATAAACAGAACTGGGCGTCTTTTTTTTTTCATAAGGCTGCTTATTATTGCATGATTGCACTCTATTTAAGCAAGACGCCAGCAGTTCAGACTTAAGGCTGCCTGGTTTTAAAAATCAAGACTAATCACCAGGAGTACATCACGTCCAGATTTTAAAAATCTGATGTATCTGTGAAATGTGTTTTACATAATGTGCTAAACTTACTCAATTTCCCACCTGCAGCGAAGGAAACCATATTGTCACTTTTGAATAACAGCTATTCCCAACTGTTGGTGTTGGTGTCTGTCTTCTTCTAACCCGCCACCACACTGTTTATCTCACTTGTTGTGACACTGCTCATCCCTCTCTGTCTCTTCTCATGAATAAACAAAGGATTCACACACAAATGCACAGTAACACTCGTGGTCATGAATAAACCACTTACCAGCTGTTTCCCATAGATTACTGGACTGCATCTGGAAACAAATCACTTTGCAGCAACTTGGAAAGCTGCAGTTTATGTTGTTTGTTTTTGTTGGGGGGTTTTTTTTGTCTTTTTTTGCATCACATTTTTCTGTCATTGCACCTTTTGCTTTATACTTTTTTCAGTTTTTTTTTTCTTCCTCTTTTTCACACATATCTCTCACGCACACACAGGGGGAGACACAAACAGGCATAAAGCACTTCACCGCCTTTCATAAAAGGCTGCTGAGGCACACAGCTCTTTTTCCTGCGTAGAGGACCTAACGTCTGGATTCTGGAAATCAATTTACACAAGCACAGGATGCTTCTGCCCACACAGCCCTCCAGCCCCGCATCAGAAGCACACACGCACACAGCCGCACAAGGTTTTGCGCGCAATCATTCTTTCAGAAGCACGCAGAGCTGTTCACACATAAAACCAAATTATTTTCTCATATGTCACTGAACGACCCATAAACAGAGATTAAGAGGCACGCACACACATGCACACACGAATGTCTCGTTCCCCCTCTCTTCTGGGTGATTCATGTATTTTGAGGGTTGGCTGTTCGGTGTGGGTGAGCATGTTATTGCAGATGTTCCACAGAGTGGGCTGGCGGGAGCAGAGTTGGGGGAGGGAATGTTGAAAAAGGATGAACAAGGCATGTCCAACATCCGTACTGTCTTGTAGAGAAGGAAATTTATATATAGTGTTTAGGAACTGAAACTCAGTATTTAAAATTACATTATCTGTCTGGTACAGATCCACAGGGTCTGTAACAAACCCTGTGGATGAGAGCGGGAACAAACAATAGTAACTGTTTTGACCCATGACCACTGAATATTTCTCAATTACAGTTTCTTGCAAAAGTACTACATCCCTTGAAATTGTAAAATATTGTTCTTGTTACAACAACAAGCTTCTTATGGATTTTGTTTGATAGAATGGCAGAATGTAGCACGAAATTGTGGGACAGACAACAAATCCATCCACTTTTCTATGTGGTTTTTGTAGAACAAATGTATTAATACTGAAATCAAATTACACTGAGGTGAACTTTATTCACAAAAACTAGCTGAAAAGGCAGTTATTTGTACTTAATTTTATTTGGAGGTATCAGAGTAAACAGGACTGAATCTAAGTCCACAACATACTGTTCAACATTGTAGTTTTAGAAAGAGCAAAAAGTCATATTCTAACCTTCACAAGTAAATGCTACTTGATGTTGATCTCTATCATATGAAATCTAACATGAATTATGTGATCACGATTTGTTGTGTTGTAAATTATTATTGAGTGTCATAAAAAGCACTTCTAAACAGAATATATTATTATTATTATTATTATTATTATTATTATTATTATTATTATTATTATTATTATTATTATTTAGGTTAAAAGATGTTTAACAAATGAGTGACTGTAACTCTTTGTCATCAGCTTCAGCAGAAAATACATTCAGAACTCAGTCATATAGAAAACAGTTTTCTAATTAACGGCTGACATTTGAAAATAATGAAGGCAAAATGATTAGCAATCATTAACACCAGTAACCTTGGTGCATTGATTCAGTCAGTCACAGTTTCCAAACCGGCCAGCACCGCAGTCTGGTAAAGAGTGGCAAAAAGAAATTAGAAAAGACTTTTTACTTTTGATGATTTACTGTTTCTTGACAAATTTTCAACAGAAAGCAAGTCCAAAGCGGATGTCAGTTTAAACGCTGTTGTCATCCGACAGCAGTGGACCAGGAGGTGGTCAACACGTTGCTCAGCTGGTGACATTAATAACACCATAGGGGATTCAAATGTATCCTCTGCTGCTTCCCGGTCCTTTTCTCTCCGGCTTCCTGCAGTTTTCTCAGCACTAATTACAGTGTTTATTCTTACTTGCGTCATGCCATCCAAAAATATTGCCTTTCTGGCAGCAATTATGCAAAAATAAACAAATGTCCTGTCAAGTAAACATCTGATCGCATGGTTCTTTTTTTTTATATGAGTGTAGTTTCAAAACGTTATATACTGTATCTCATCAGTTTATTTATGCTTTGACATCCAATCTTAAAGCTTTGCTCGGCTGTTAATTGAAGTAACTGGGTTTCCAGCTGTCCTGAGACGAAAACGTTTTTTCACACCAAATTTGACATCAGGAAGTCCTTTGAGTGCTTTGCTGCTATTTGACGTTGCAATGTCGTCATGAGTTAAACAAATTCAGCTTTGCAATAGACAAAAAGTTCCATCTTTGTGATATGAGTAATTATTGTCTCCAATTCGTTAATGAGTGCAGAACCTTATAACCAGCTGACATCATTTCAGAGCACAGTGTTATCAAATGTTAACAGAGACCTTTAAAGATCTTTCATCACATTTAGAGAGCGACACCTGAGTGTCTGAAAATTCTGTAATAAGCCCATAAAAATAACGCATCTGATTAATTTAACATTAGCTTCAGTGAACCAGAACTGCATCATAAAACTTATGGAGAGCTCAGTGATTTTATCTGAACTTTAAAAGGAATGGCTTAATGGGAATGTTGATAGTGGTTAGATGTTTTTTTTGTTTTTTTTTCCTCAGAAGTCTTTACAGATCTTTATCTGAAGTGTTGCTACTAAAACTCGGATAAAAAAAAAAAAAAAAAAAAGGGAAATGCAAAATGGATGAATACATCTGCGTGTGCTTAGATAAATTTTTTAAATCCTTTTTCATTCAGTTTCACATGAACTGAACCTGACTGGTCAATTTGTTTAGGATAAATACATCCCAACAACAGTGGCTATAAAAATCACACTGGCAGTCAGAAACAATTTTATAATTTGAAATATTCTTCGAAAAGAAGATCTTGTGTGATTATCAAAACAAAGCAGAATGACTAGAAATCTCTTTATCAGAGAACTTTATTGGATTTATATACAAGGGAAAAGACAGCTAACATTGTGGACCCTGACAAAAACCCTGTTGAAAATGTCAGATATTGATAGAAGCAACCAAAGAAATGAAATCAGCAAATCTATGACTGATAGGAGAATGGTCAAACATCCAAGCAGAGTTACACCAGAATCTTGTAACAAAGTCTGAGTGCTTTGTCTGCAATTTGTTAAATACTGTCAAATATTTCTGGTGATGTAAATACATATTTGAGCATGTGTGTATATTTTTAATCCTGTTTGGAATAGAGAACAGCCACAAAAAAAAAAAATGTTAACCCTCAAAAGCCCATTCTTGCTTTTAAATATTTTCAGAGTAATGTTTTGTGAAACCACTCATAACTCATAAAAAGAAGAAATAAATGCACAAAAGGCCCCAAATCAATTCAGCTTCCATACTGATAAAAAGAGCATGCAAGCTTCTGACCTGCACTGTATGTTTCTCTCTGAACGATGCAAGTATGTTTCTCAGCTGTGTCCTGCAGAGAAGGAAGAGGTTTGAAAAATCCAGTTCAAAGGGCCACATGTTCCCTCCCAGAGAGTAATCCTGCTCTGTGAGCCAGTGGTTTAATCCAGAATCAAACCCCCTCCTCATCAGGTGGCAAACATCACAAAGGAACCTGTTATGAATGACTCCTTTGACTCTAGCAAGCAAACACACGCGTGCTGCCCATGTGGCGAACCTGTGGCTCAGTGATTGGCTCAGGTGCCAAAGCGTCCTGAGGGTGCAACAGGACCCTCAGAGAGATTCAAACACTCTGCTGCGTTAGAGCTGCAATCAAACTGAAAATGACCAGATCTGCTCATGAGCTCGTTCTCATTTAAGAAACAACAAAACAAAATCAGATAGTCAGAGGCTGGTTCATCCAAAGCAGCTGCTTATGCAAAATCTTGGATAAAGTGCAGTGTCGTTGGGGAAAGCGAGCACGCTGCCTGGACACTTTGGTTCTTGGTGTTTCTCCGGCCAACCATGTCTGGTGAAAGTTTACTTTTCAACAAATTGGTGCGAGCTCTGTCTGAGTGTAAACGGAGGAATGCGAAATCGACTGGCTGGGGTATGAAATCCTCCCACACGACGACCCCATAAGGGACTTTTTAACACATCCAAAGGAAGCACTCAGCTTTGACTCAGAGTTGATGGAATAATTTAACTCCATATATATTTATTCAGCATTAGCCTGAAAGCATTTTTTTTTAAACTATGCCTCTTATTAGCACCAGCAAGAAACATCGCCAAAAGGCTAAAGAATGAGTCCTATTTAACATTGGTAAAATGTATTTAATAAACCTTGTGTGAAAGTGCGGCGCTTTTTACCATGAAATGTGATTGCTGAAATTGCGTTATTAAGGCTTTGATCTAAATCTTGAGAGCTCCAATTGCATGATTAAAATTATACCTACATTAAGAAGCTTTGATGGAATAGATCCCCACTTAAATGAGGAAATTCTCATTTGGTTTGTTAATCACAGGAAACAAGATGAAACAGCCAGACTTCTCCTTGATGTTTCCACTGATGGCTCCTATTAGTCAATAATATTATTTAGAAGAGAAAAATAACTTAAAAGAACATGTTTCCAAACTTAGTTGGTAATATGTCCTTTGAGTCGACATTATATGATGATTTCAGTTGATAATGGGATCCGACCACGAAGCACTTTCAGTGATACATGAATGCATGTTATTTGGCCCGACCAAGATGTTTCTTTGTTTCAGTCCACTTCCTTAATCCTGAGCTCTGGCTGAACAGAGAGGAATATGACAATGACTTCAGCCTCTTATCTCCTTACATGAAATCTAATCCTCTTCCAAAAAGCCACAAAAACACCAAATTTGAAGTCGACATTCCTTGAATCCTTTTACTTAAAGACCTGTCTTATTTTTACTTAAGCACTTTATTGTATGTTTAGTGAACTGCGGAGTCGTTCATACCATTAGAAATTTTGTCAGGGTACAAACATAAACCTTAAAGCCGCAGTAGATAACTTTAACTAAAATATGTTTTGTACATATTTGATGAAACTATCATCACAGTATATGGTCAGAAATAACCAATCAGAGGCAAGAGGAAGGACTTCGCGCTGTCAGTCACGACAGCGCGAAGTGGGTCAATATTAATCATTGACCCACTGACCAACATATAAGTGACAGGCAAGGGGTTAATCAATTTCTTCTCACTTAACAACTAAGGATTACATTGTGTTGGTCTGTCACTTGAAACCCAAACAGAATAAACCGAAGCTCCTTGTTTTTGTTGTTGAAAAGTTCAAGTGGTGTGAATCATTTTAACAAGGCGCAGTACATGCTCTAGTTTCCACAGCATGATCAATTCATGACGTGTTATTTACACAAACCAAGTTGTGATGAAGCTTGACGGCTACTTTGATGCAACTGTTGAAGGAAGCTGGTTGTCATTCTGAAAAGATGCACATGAAAGCACGGCGTAATTGGTTTGGACAGGTGGAGCATTTACAAGCTGGATTTATTCAAATAAAAAATTTAATAAAATAGTTATTGCACGTTGTTGTGCTGGTAAAAAGGGTTGAATGTCTAGATAAGGAGCCTAGCAGGTAGGTAATGTTTCACAGTACTTTTATGGCAAAGGATCAAAGGTCCAATTCTGTTTTCCCTGTCACGTCCACCTTTACACCTCCAAGGGATTTCTGCCTGGAAGAGGGTGTAAATCACAGCAAGGTGAGTGTGTGTCGTGAAAAATTCTCTGTCTTTTAAAGCTGTCTTCCTAACACTTGTGCACCTTCATTTTAAAGCATTCCAGAGTGCGTGGGTGCTTCCTGTTTACCAGCATGGTGGAGCTCGCCTTCTACCCCGCTGTGGCGCTGATCTACTTCTTTGGAGTGATGAAAGCCTCAAAGGAGGACAAGGTGGAGCTGAATGACGGGGCGTCGATGAACGTGTTCTGCCTGTTTGTGTTGGCGCAGCCCTTGTGTCTGGCGATAGGAGGATACACCGGCATGGCCACCTACCTCCTCACAGCTTTGGTGTCCTACAACTTCCTGCCCTGGAGAGAGACGAAGAAGAGGGAAGCGAAAAAGAAAAAGAAATGAGCGAAAAAAGAAGAAGAGATGCGGAACAGATTGCACGCGGAAGAATTCATAAACGAGAACAAATGTAATTTGACTGAGCACTTTAGTGCTATTTGCTTCAATTGATAATAGTTTTGACTTTTAATTTTCTCCTATGTATTCTGAGGCAACAGCTAAGGAATTATGTCCAGTTGCTTTTGACACAGATGCTTTACACATGAAGAGATTTTCTTTACATGATGTGTTGAAGCATCTATTAAACCTCTTGGGGGTTTAGAGTGGATAGGAGGCGAGATGTGATGCAACAGTACGCTGCAGCTGACACAGTGTTGCGTTTACAAAGTATCATAGATGGATGCTGATCCTTCTCTCTTATCTTTCATGAATCCCTTTTGCTTTGGCAGCTGCACCACAAATGTATTTGGGGGTCTTGGTAAATAAATGCTGGACATAAATGTTTAGAAAAAGCTACAAACCTCATGAAATTTCGTAGATGTAAATAATTGTTCTGCTCATTTGTGAAGTTTCCATAAATAAACAGATTTTTCACAATATGTTGGGAAAAAATAAGAAACTTAATGGCCATGGGAGGTACAGAGGTCGACTCATCATCAGTATGAATTTCATGTTAATTTTGTCATTTTAAACCCTTTCTTTTTATAGAACGATATAACAACATACAACAAGTATTAGCATTTATTTGCAGTTTTTCTTAATTCTTTAGATTGAGCCTCAGCCTCATTCGTTCTCCATCAAATCTGTTCGTCCGCTCAGATTTTATGCACATATTTTCTCCTTCTGTTTGCTTCCCTCTCCTTGTGCAAAAAAATACTCATTAAACATAAAAAAAAAATCCAAAATAACTTCAAGCAATTCTTGTTTATAAAAATTATGGATGGTAGTTCACGCAACCACAAAAAAAGTGAGTGAATGTAAACATCTGACTGAAACAGCTTGCTTGGTTTGGCCATCTGATTATGATTCATTCTTGCAGGTTTCCTAAATTCAAAAGAAAATGAATGTGAATATGATCAGTATGCATAACAGACAAAACTTTGAGTTAAAATGAATTTGTTGGAATTGCTTGGTCGATCATTATAATTAAAGCATCTTGGGGCAACAAATTGGCCAAACGTCAACAGGAGACAGGAAGTTGCAGGTTTTGAGTTGCTGTCAGTCTTGTGACTTTTGCACGATCTCATCTCTGAAACTAAACTAATTCAACAACTAAACATAAACCATAATTCTTCTGCTTTTGACTATTGTATTAGTTAAGTCTGCAATAACGCAGTGCCACTAATTGTCATTTTTACTTCAGGAAACTTCTCCTAAAGTGACAGATGGCTCATTTGATCAAATATTTAACATATTCCACACCCTGTCAGCAAAATAAGATTAATTATTCTCAAAGACAAAAAAAAAAAAAACGTGGTTTTTTTTTTTTAATTATCCTCTTGTGTTCATGAATGACAGTGTAACCCTCTGATGTGGTTAAGCCTGGTGACACAGAGAGGGTTGTGTGTACAAACCCGGACTCAAAGAGTGAGTGCATAATGGGATTAAACTGCTATTTGCTTTGTTGTCATTTTGTTCAGAAGTTGTACAGAATCTTGCTGTATATCTGAGGCTCAGTAGGATACTTTATCTTTTTATTTTTTTTTATTTATTTTTTTTTTTGAGGCATTGTTTATTATATTACTCCGTACTGAAGTCCTCTGTGAATTCAAGTCATACAGTCAGGATGTAATCGAGTTATTTCTCTGAGAAGGAGGCTTGCGTATATGTTTGTCTAATAAAGTTAAGGTTTATTACTCAAAATAAAGGTGATGACTTTAAGCATCAGTGACTCCAGATTTACTGCAGTTGCTTTTGGAAATATGTACCCCTCTTGTACACAATCTGTTGCATATTAAGGAAAATGCCACTTTTAAGCGATATTCACATTTTTTCAGATGTACTAGGATTTGCACATGTCAGTACGGTGTGACATGCAGTCAACAAAGTGATAACAATGAAGATAGCATGCCATAAAGTCTTGAAATATAGTTTCAGCCAAAGAGAAAATGGTACATACTGTATACCTGAGAGAGATTCATCATCCTTCTCTTGATCCATCTACTATACACCATGACAGAGAGCTAATAGCTCTTGTGCAAAGGTACTATTTTTATGCCTGTCAAATTGTGTTATCATTGACGTTTCTCACTGATGCAACTTAAAAAATGGGAACAAATTATGTATTGTTGTGACAGCCTCATAGAAACAAGATGCCTAAAGACAATTTAAACAGAATCTGCTTGCAAAGTTGTGATTTATGTGCAGAAGAAAAACATAAAACTTTTTTCGGGAAATAGTACAGACAGTAAGGAGAAGTCATTAAAACCTCGCATGAAAATAATTATGGGTTTTCGTCAGTCGGAATGATGTAATCAAGTTAACTGCCTGCATTACCTAACTTTTTAAAATATGTTAGAACTCCAACTTATGATGGATAAGAGAGAGAAAACCTAAAATTAATCCATTCTCTTTGCTCGAGAAAACGTGTCCAGCTTGCCTACATAGATTGTTAAATGAGCTTAATAAAAAGGTAAAACCTTAAATTAAATCAACTTACTAAAAACGTGAAAATCTTAAGTTAAATCAACTAAGAAAAACATACCATTTTAAGCTACAATCAACTTAATTCAAAGAAGCACAACAGCCTGAACACACCATTTGCAATGTCAAACATGGTAGTGGCTGCAGCATGCTGTGGGGAGATTTTCTTCAGCAGCGGAAAACCAAAAAATCAAAAACTATTTGTGCAAATCTAGACCTAATTCCACTTAAGAATATGTGCCAAGACTTTTGAGGGATGCTCTCCATCCAATCTGACTTAACATAAGCTTTTTGCAAAGTCAAATTGGTAAAAGCAGCACATCAGTAGTAAACAGACAAAAACCAGCTTGGTAAAAGCTGTATAGTTGCCCAATTTGTGTATGTAAAGTTCTGACCTATGTGAAAAAAAATGTCCTAAAAAAAACGTTTCAGAAATACTGATGTAAAAATGAACCGGAAGAATGATGGATGTGTTTTTTCCTTTACGTTAAGACTTAAGATTTTTTAAGTTGCAAGGTGACTGGCATTGTCTGTCAGACACTGACTGATCAGCTTGCACACACAGGGTTAGTGGAACGCCGTGTGCGAGTGTGTGAGAGAGAGACAGACAGATTCAGATGCATTCAAGTGAATTTTCAGAAGTTTGTTTTTTGGAGAAAGCAGTCGGAGCACATGCAGCTGGGATGTGACTGGCTCTGTGCATGGCTGTTTGTTTGTCACAGGCATCTTCAGATGGGTTTTGCCTCCTCTGAGACGTTAATGGCCATCGTATATCACAGTGCTTGCGTCTCCCATTGTGGCTGAGACAGGCGCAGCCTGACACAAGTTAATGATCAGAGTTTGCAAAGGAAATGAAGATTGATGAGATTTGAGTCTGTATTTCTGCCCCTGAAGTAGAAAGAAATGCTCCAGGATGAGAAATGCCTCCTATATGTACATGACACGTTTCGTGGTGGGTTTGTCTGCTTATCCAAAGTGATATACAAGATAAACAAAATTTTACGTTGTTAGCGGCTTTCATATCAAGTTATGTAAAACACCCAGTTAGGTATTTACTACAAAATAAACCATTTAATCTGATTATAAAGAAATTTATCTCCATCATAAAAATGGCACTACATGTTTCTTTTTTTTTCATAATTAAAATATTACATCTTTTACATTAATTATGGGAACACAAAAATCTAGCTTAAAGTCTTCTGGTAAATAATGCAGAGCAAAACTGAAATATTTTCATAAATGTACCCTTTCAATATTCATTAAATATTTTTATGCTATTATTTACATTGTTCCTAGATTTACCTTATATAAGTAATTTTGGTAAAACATCCGACTTCACTTACGTTGGACAGTGTAGAGCTATACAATGTATTTAAGTTACAAAAAGCAAGAAAATATATTCAACATACAATATTGAAATTTTCAAAAAAACAGAAATTGGTTCGAACTCATTTATTGGATTCTTCATTAAATATTTATTTACATTATTCACAAATAATTGTACATGGCTTCATCACATGCATCATCATCATTTATAAAATCTGTACACACATTTACACGACAGAGGGCTTAGTGCGTGCAACAGGAGACACACCTTGCCTCTGAACCTACATTTTTATCCTAAGTGTACATATTTCACATACATTGTCTGACATTGTGTTAGCATGACACGAGATCCTGGATGAAATCTACTGAAGTAGCTGTAAGAGAAGATGCGTGCTGAAGTGTGACAGAGTAGCCAAGTGCTCTCTCGATCAAGAGCCCACATAATGGTGTGTAAATGCCATTCCATCCCCCCAGCAGCCCAAGGCGAAGTCGCAGCCCTTTTCTGCCAGGATGGTAAAGCAAGCAGAATTACTTATTGGCTTGAAACAGAACTGAAGGACAATCCACAATCCCCAAAAGCACATCGAGCAGATTCATGAGCTTTGGTGGATGATTGTTAAAGTCCTTAATACACTTTGCTTTTTTTCCCACAAGAAGATTCAGGAGATTTGGCTGAGGCACAACACCAACACTAAGACTTTATGAAGCTTCAGCATTAGATCTTTCTATAAAATACAAACACTGGCTACTCATATCACATCGCTTTTTATTATTTCTTCCAATATGTCTGGAAGGTTGTATGCTATCAATCTTAAATTTAAAATAAGTATATCAGTAACAACTCTGTTAAATGCCTATTTCATCTGGAAATGGAGTAATTTTAGGCAATGGGTAATATTAAAGGGATAGTTGGTTTGTGCTAAGTGGGTTTGTTGTTTAGTGGTAGTTGAGTAGTCAGTATATTGCCTGTAGTAGACAACAGTGACATTAACCTTAGCCTTGAAAACCAGGCTGAAGTTATCATGAGAGAATCAAGCTAACACTACCTATAGTAGGCACATTAAAAAGCAGCATCCTGCCATACAAATAGTACTCAAGCTTTGTGGGATTTTTTTTTTACCTAACAGGGTAGTTCATCAGTAAAAACTCTCTTACTTCTTGTAGAAACATATCATTGTGAGCCTGTTGGAAAATAAGTCCTAAGTATGTCAGAACTTTTTTGAACTGATGTTAGGAATTTCCAAATATTAAGGAAATGTTAAAATTACTGGACACAGCATCACCCAGGATTTTCTTATCAGAGTAAAAAAAAAGCTTCTTACAATTTCACAGAAGGCCAGTGTTGAGTTTAATATTACTATGTGAGGTTACATTGTGGATTTGTAGGTTTTAATCAGCTGGATCTGCAGCAACTTGCCAGGTCCATTAGGGTCAGTGTGGGAATTGTAAGCGTTTGATTTTTATGTCAGTAACATCATCAGCTAAAAAATAAAAAAAAAATAAAAAAATAAAAAATAAAAAAAAACTGCACCATTCTGAGGTCTCTGTGATGTTGCAGACAAAACATTGTTTCACATTTATATGAATAATTTTGAGTTAAAGTTGTTTAAAATAGCTAAAGTCAGCTAAAACTGGGGAGTTCATCTACATAGCTTGTTAGTCATCCAACACTCAGGATTTACATAATTTTTCTAGCTCATGGAGTTATGATATGTAAAGGAGCCATTAGCGATGACAACTCCACAGAACCTCTACACTCTGGAATTAATGTCTAACGGATGTTGCTAACGTTCGCACTATTTTTTTTAACCTCAGATCTGTGTTGCTATGGAAACTGAAGCAGCTAAATGTTTCTCCAAACGAAACCCACACTTTCCCAGTTTATTCTTAAAACTTTACGAACAGGTAAAAATGTTTTCTTAAGACCAAAACTCCAGACCCAAAAGATTTAGCTGATTGGCAGTGTTTTAAAAAACTCCAGCTCACAGTCAGCGTAACAATGAAAACAGCAATGTAAACAAGTCGTACATGCAAAAGTGTACTCATAACAAATATGCCATCTAAAATAGAAATATTGTTTTCATTTCAGACAATGAATGAAATACATCTTTACTGAGCCTGTGCAGCATTTAGCTTGATTTCCCCCATGAGAATTTCTCACTTTTCTCCAAACTGTGTCAACCATTCAACACAACCCTACCTTAAAACAAATTAAATATCCCTTTCATCAGAAGTTTTCTGTTTTGGAGTATCTGTATTTGTCCAAACCTTTAAACATAGGTTTCCCATGCTATTATTAGAAAATGACTGTGCTTCTCTAGACAGTGGAGTTCGCCATGTGTACTGACAATAAATCAGGATACTGAGGTTTACACTGAGCTGGAGGTGACCAGTGTCGGGCATTTAAACAAATAAATGCATGCTGCGTTCAAAGCCCCCTACTACTTACTTCTGACTCATTTTTTAAGACTTATTGCAGTATGCTCTGGGAGGCTTAACCTGTAAAAGCAAGTATCTCAATGTTTTTCAAAATACGAGCGACTTGGATAAATTTGCATGATCTACCAAGAATGACATTTTCCTTGACAGTCAGATACATTACATTACAATGTTGCCTTCATCAATTCCCAAGCTTTTTTCTTTTTCTTTTTTTTTTGACCAGACATTTAAGCACTTTGCTCCTCATTCCTATATTTTAAGATATTTCCAGCATTCTTGAGAAGTTGCCCATTTTGTATTGCATGAATCAGGATTAGCAAGATTAGCATACATTCCTGATTGTGTAGTAAACAGTTTAACATGTGGTGTCATTATTGACAACTGAACTTGAATATCAAGACAACTACGAAAGAGAAGATAAAGTCTCCTGAGCATCTATAAAGTTGTGTTTTGCCCTAAAATGGGATTAAAAAGCAAATCTGAAAGCAAGGATTACATTTTGTCTTTCTTTTTCCAGCATATAATATTTCTTAGACATAACATGGTAACTTACTTCTAAACCTACAGTAGATTTAAACAGGTGTGCTTTTTTTAGGACAATGTCTGCATTTTTTTTTTAATAAGGTAAGATAAAAACATGGCTTCATCTACGTCTAGAAAACAGGGTGTAAAGTGTTTGCAGCAAGTTTGTTTTCCAAAGTGCTCGTGAATCCTAAATTGCAGAGATCAATCTGAGACCAACTGATCTGAAAGAAGTCAGTTAAACTCAAATTCATTGCTACAATGCTTAACAAAAATCATATGGTACAATTATTTACACATCAAGTAATGGGGTGGCGCTGAATAGTTTGAAGTGTCAGAGCTTGGGGTCCATAGAAAACAGTATAAGGTGCATCTCAATAGCTTAGAATATCTTCAAAAAGGTTTTTTTTAAGTAAAACTCTTGATATATAGTTCTGTGAATCTGTTACAAATGTTGCTTTTCTTCTTTTTTTTTTTTTTTACTCCATTACTGATGCAGCTTTAAAAATGACCTGTTAGGGCTTAAGGTCCTTACTGAGGCTGTCCATGACTGACTGCTGAACAACTCTCAAATATGCAGTCTTATGACCATAATAGATTGAGATTAATCTTTTTTTATTATTATTATTGGCTTTAAAATAAAATCATCAAATTTTCTGACAAGTTTTGGCTTTTTTGTCACTTTCAGGTCACTTTCAGTAAAGGTCTCCGTTCAAAAAGTTCTGCACCAAAGTATATTAATGGGTGGAAAAAGTGTGGGACTATAAAATTCATACCAATCAAATGATTGAGGCAAGTGTACAATCACCAAAATTAATGGATAAACCTGTAACCAATCAAGAAATTGGTTACAGGTTTTACCTTTCAATAATATTTAAATCTATTAAGATGCACCACGTAAACTCTTTGCATTTTCTGAGTAACTCTTATACGTGGCATACTGTTCAGTCCAGGAAAAATAACCATGTCAATGGTAATAAATAATCACTTAGATCAGCAACATACAGACAACCAAGTCACCCACTGAACAGCAACGTTTGAAGAGGTTAAATCAACCAATCGGCACTAATGACGTTACAAACCCTTTAGCAAATGTACAAGCGATGGGCAGCAGATTATCTAAAGCTGTGGAACTACAAAGCCTCTAAAAACAAGCAGGAGTCTAAAAGAGCAATTAGCACAGAAAAATGCAGTGAAGGGCTCAACAGATTCATGGTCAAGGTTTCCTACTCTTTTCCTCTGTGGAAGTTCATTACCCTGCTAATGACCACATTATGTACCAGTCACTCCAGCTTTACAGGACAGCTACATACATATATTACATACTGTACACATTTTAAAGATGTCATTATGGTAAAAAAAAAAACAAAAAAAAAAAACAACAAACAAAAAAACCAATATATATCAGTGCACATTTTCAAGGCATTCAGTTTTGGCCAGTTTGGGAAGGTGCCGTGTAAAACTGGCACAATACATAGATAAGAAGTAAAGGGCATCAAATGGAAAAGTGAAACATGGAAAGTGAGTATTTCACAAAGTGGTATGAAACACTGATAGTACCATTTCTGTTCAAAATAATAATATTCTCACAAACAAGGCATTTGGTTGGTAGAAAAAGCTAGTTCGCAGGGTCACATTATGACTAAAGTTTTAAATCATCCTTCCACATATACCTGAGTTTCTAATCATAGCAAGATATTATTCAAGACAACGCTTTATTAGAATAATCATGTTTTATCCCCTAAGCAGAACACTACAACCAAGAAAATTGCTTTTGGCAAGTTTGAGCAGCTTCAGATTCGGGTTGGACACATGAAGCAGCAGCAGGACATTTAACAGGAAACTTATTTTTTCTACTTTGTTTTCATCTGAACTCAGTTTTCTGATGCAAGCATCACTCATAATTTAACTACATACTATTCGACTCTGGGTCTTCTGCGAGGAAAAGTGCACCAAATGAGCAAAACATGGTTTTTCAAAATATATTGCTAAGCAGAACATGACTAGCAGACATAAACTGATTACTTTTTTTTTTTTTTTAAATCAAGGAGTAAGACATTTGAGTGGCAGGAAGCTTGAAGGTTGTCCCAGCTTTTCTTTTTTTCTTTTGATGGAGTGTTAAGCTAAAGGTAGGATATAATGGAATTATGTGGAGCTATTTTCAGTATTAGGAGGTGTCAGGCAACCAAAAGGCAATGGAGCCGACTTAGAGCATGCTGCAACCCCTTAGAGTGCATGTCTCTGTGTTATTATGGAGACTCTAAATCAACACAGTGGAAGATGCCAAGACGCATCAAACAAGACGGATAGCCGAAACATCTTCTCAGACTGTTTATTTATCCGTGGCATGTGCATATGTGCGTGTTGCCCACACGCCTAATCTGCCACATAAACAGATTTGTACATCAGTGCACAGGCGCAGGAAGTTTATTCCTGCTTGAAAGTGTAGCAGCTAAATGGTGGGTGGAAGAAAACTGGGAATCAAAAAAAAAAAAAAGAGGGGAAAGAAAAGAATCCCTCTTAGTGATGACCTACTTTCACACAAGAAATCTTGCCTGAAAAGCAGCTGGAAGAGCCGAGCTCTAATTAAATTAGCTTCTGGGAGAAGTTTAGAAGTTGGAAAGAAGGTGGACTCCAAAGTAAGGTCAGTGTGAAGCGCAACCTTAAAAAAAAAGAAAGAGACAGAAAGTGTTGGAGTGGGAGCTTGAATGATAAATGGCAAAAACAGCGCCCGTGCTGCAGGTTGACAGCATTATAATCCGACATTTTGGCCGCAGTGTAATACCTGCCACACATCTCCTGGAGGAGTGCTCATGTTGTCAGCAAACTGCATGTCTTTTTCTTACTTTGGCTGCAGTTAGCCTTTTCCAGAAGAGATAATGAGATTCAGTCAGGTCCTGCTGGACTGACGCTACCTCCATATCTGTTCTGCAACCAGACGGTGTGATTGCCAGGGGGCCCACACAGGACGCATCCATACAGCGATAGTGATTAAATGAATGACTTAGAGACATAAAGCACCAAGTGTTTCCACACAGAGACCTGTAAAAATGGTTTTTTTGTTTCTTTTTTTTTTTACCCACCTCAGGTCCGAATTCAAAACGAGTGAGGTAGGAAAAACAATAAATTAGAAATTATAATAACAACAAAAAAAAAAAAAACACAAATATGATAAACAATCAGTCATACAACTGCTAAAACTGGATGCCAATTAGGGGTGGTCTGTAATTTTCCAGTGACGTTTGAGCAGTAGTCCATCGATCCACTGCCGTGACCATTTGACATGAAATTTCAATGTGCTCAGTTTCTAAGCAGCCAAAATGTTTGTGAGACAGTCTCTAATACTGCAGTCCAGCAGATACACAAGCAGACTCATCTCTCACTGCCTGAAACCTTGGTGAAAGAACAGAAGGACACTTTCATTTAGTACCAGGCTGCAGGTGGTTGTTTTCATGTCAGGTGAGAAATTGTTTTTCTTGGCGGACGCTTCACCAGGCTGACAACATTTATCTCCAAGTAGCACCACAGCAGAATGGCACTTTCAAAGTTGGCAGTACAAGAAAAAAAAAATTCTGAAAGGCATATTTCTTGACTTCCCGGTCCACCGTTTTTCTGCATGATCCACACCTTGATTGCTTTGGAAACTGCGACTGAGGCATCACATTGTGTCGCTGGAAGCGGCTGCTGTTGCAGCAAGATGGCTGACAGAGGATACACAGTCGCTTTGCTTCTCACCTCTTCCTCCACACCTTTGACAGCCAGATCTTCACTGTCTTGTCGCTGGAGAAGAAGAGAGAGAGAGAGAGAAGAGGAACGATGAGCAAAGTAATAAAAGCAAGGAGAGCACAACAAATGGAGGAAAAATAACAGAAGATAAATCAGGCAGTCCTGCCTTCCAAAACAACTGGTGTGCATCGGTCAAATTAGAAAGACACACACCTCAAAGTGCACTTCACTAATGTACATGCTCAGCACACACATAATTAAAAAAACATTTTTCCTGCATCGTCATTAAACTCAAACAGAGCACAGTTTCATTTTCTTGTTGCACTTTGGCACATACTCATCCACAATCTTCTCGTAAATCAGGTAAAATCTGTCATTAGTTTGTTTGGAGAAGTTTGAACTCAGTAACACAATGAACTTCAAGAGAGAACAGTTCATCCATGTAAATCCCCTCTACATTACTTTAACTGAAAAACTTTAAATCAAACTTTTGGTAATTTGCAAAAATATATGCCTCTCTATTCCCTTTAAAACAAACAATACAGACTTTTGGTTTATAACTGGATTATGTCCAGTTCTCTTCATGCAAGAGCCTTCTGCTGGTTTGCATCTGAAGGTTTCTCCAAAACGGCAACAAAGATGCTGACAATTGACAGTTCTGTCAGCTAGCGTGTGTGAGCAGAAGGGAAACATCAACTTCCAGATGAACTGAAAACCTGGGCTGCTGTCACCCAGCAGTATTTGCTTTGTTCGGCTGGGCAACTTTCATAAGTTCATTTAGTTTGGTTCCCTTTCACACTGCAGTGTTCAAACCAGATCCAGCATTTGGACATCATGCCATTACAACAGCTGCTCATTGGGGCGCCATCACAAAATTTTGTCTGATGTAAGCAGCAGGTGAGGCAGCGAGGATTGAGCATGTTGCCCTGTGTATCAGATCAATGCAGCAGCAGTAAAAAATAAAAAATAAAAAAAAGACCGTGGACAGTGAGAGACAACAGCGTGCTGCAGGGGTTACACAGACGATGAGTGCACTGTTCCCCATCTGCTTGACCCTGCAGTGCCTGCGTGGCGCTCTATACAGATCTGCAAGGGTCCATTTCATAAAATTTCATTAAGAACCACAAGCAACTCAAATTTTTATGACTACATATGCCATGTGAACAAAAATCCATCCAAGAGCAAAGGGAAAAATGGTAGAAGTGATTGATTCCCGCAATATTTAGATCTGCTGCCTTTAAATTTCTACCTGCCACCAACCCATTACTTTGCTAAAAGTCGAGTATGAAACAAGATGATACATACACAGCATACAAACAATTATTTGTGTACGTGCAACAAATTGGATTGAGATTGTTATTCCCTGTTGTCCTTGATGTGGCAAGTGACCTACAAAACGTAACTACAAAAAGTAAAACAAAAGATTCTTTAAAGCCAAACAGAAAAGGATTTTGAAAGAAATCAAAAACGAAAAGAGCACAAAATGAAAAACAGGGCAGAAACACAAAGAAAAAGAATTAAAAGGGAGGATTTTTAGGTACGGAGGTGAAGAAATTTCAAAGTTGGGGAAATAGAAACAACAGGAAGAAAAGAATGATCGGCTAAGAGAATACCAGAGGAAAGGAGGTTCGGTGTGCAGAGGACACAATCAGGGGAGACTGGTGGCTCGGCCCTTGATGGCCAGGACCCGACGAGGAAGACACGGGGTCAAGCCTGGCACATAGTTCCACAACTTCACCCTGCAGTCACTGGGGTCCACAGGAGGAGGAGGAGAACAAGGAGGCGAGAGGAGAAAAGCAAAGTGTGGAGGTCCAAGACAGGAAACAGTTGGTCGTAGTGAGGATGGCGATGGAGCAAGAGAACAACAGGAAACGATTAATAAAGTTTAAGACGTGATGAAAGACAGGGAGAAGACGACCCAGACAGCTAAACCAGCACCCTCTTTGTTTCACACCATTATAAAATCAAAGCTGCAGTTCATCACTCTCAACAACTCTGGGCTGAGCTGCTTATTAGCTCTCGAAATGATTCAGTCTTCCACAGAAAGATTACCTTTTAGGTAAAGGGCAATCTTTTTACTTCTGAGCTTAACATTTTACATTGATGAAAATTTGAACTTTATGTCATCTGGCATTTGTAACTCCAAAGCTCTCATTAAATCATTTCCAGGAGACTTCAATAAAGGACGACCGACAAATCACTTTACATGCATGCATGAACAAACTGGAAACAAGAAAATGCTGGTTGAGGGTCATTTCTAACAAAAGTAATCACTAGTTTACATTTAGTGACATTACAACAGCAAACTTGAAGCTCATTTTGGACTCTTGATTGTAATGCAAGCCTTGACCCCCCCACAAAAAATATATATAATTTTATTAAAGTTTAAAGTGTGTGGCTATATAATGGGCAAAAAGTGAAAAACCTTCAATAGCTGTCAACATATTTGCAAGAAACTGTATAGAGCTGAAACAGGACACAGTTTGTCAATATATTTCTTGAGACACACCTGGAGGCTGTGAAGATATGCCTGGAGTTGGTGCATATGGCATTTATGGGGCTGTCATGACCTCTGACCTCTCCTATGGGTGTAAAGTTTTCCACATTCCACACCTTGAGCATGCCGCCCCGACAGGCGCTCAGCAACATGGGCCGGCCGGGTACATAGGCCAGAGCGCACACCCAGTCCTTGTGGGCATTCGGGATTTGCTGTGAAGTCAGAGCAGACCTGCATTAGGAGGCGAATAAAAAAAAAATACAAATACAAATATCTGACATTCACTTCTATAATCCAGCAGCAGACGCTCAACTTTCGGGTTGCTGCATTCTTTAAATAACAGCAGATGCACATCCATGTTCCGTGTTTCATTTATAATGGAGCAAAAATGAATTATCTTGGGAACAACAACATATTCCTTGAATTAAAAGTGCACTTCGTCGTTGCTAGGCAACATAAAAGTACAAGTTTTTAAGAGACCGTTTTTAGACTGTGCTACAGCTATTCTTAGACTGTGTCTATTCACTGTGTGTTTTACAATGGCTTCAAACAGAATCCACAAGCAAGGAATGATCTGTTCACATCAACATGACGGTCTGTTCTGCAGCTACGGGTGATGAAGGTGGAGACCCATGAAGCTTGGTGTCATTTACTCTCAGGGTGAGCCAAAAGCATTTTAGTTTTACTTGACAATACAATTCATGAGGGTTTGTATATGTTAAATTTTTGCCCTCAAATGCTCTTTGCCATTTTATTTCGTGGGTTGTGTTTTTGCTCTGAGAAAATCCAAGAGTGCCACAGAAACATCAAACAAAAAACCTCTGATTGGATATTGAGTTTTTTAACCCAAGACTGTGAAAAATCACTGCAGATGTAAGATGTCAAACAAAATCAGTTCACCCTTTTCCCCTAAAACACAGAGCAAACACAGAGAGAGCAATTTAAATTTGATGCAGGGCTTTATTAAACTTTTATGACTCGTACAGTTTGGGTTTTAATGTTGTTCTATAATTGCATTCATCTGAGCCGCCAGGGCTTCACATTAAGGTAGCTTGGAGCAGAGGAACACACACTGAGGAAGACTGCTTTTCTAAATTAATCCCCTTCTTTTTCTTGCACATCTGTCATCTGTCACCGCCAAATTTCATGCATGCTTTTTATTTGCTTTTAATGAAAATACACATAAAAGATTTTTTCACAATCTGTCATCGTTCAGACTTGTGCAACAAATGTCATTTATTTATTACTGTAGATGTAAATACATGGTTTTCCTAATTTTAAAAACAAAAGTATAAAACACTGTATGTTAGATCATCTTAATGCAGCACCTTCCTTGCCTGAACTGCTGGTAAAGATAAATTTCAGGTAACCAGCAGGTAACCATAGATTAAGTACAAAACAAAACTAATTCCATCTTTAGGCAACAGCACACACAATGTATTTTACACACATAATCCCAATATAAAGTTACTTTACACAATTGAATGAAAAAGTGCATGAAATGTTACCAAATGCATACTATTGTTATTATCTTGTTTTTACTTTGAGCAGATCTTTGGCTGCTGCAAATGCAACATTTCTCTCCATTTCTGCAGAAAACATGGTGGTTGCAGCATCATGCTATGGGGATGTTTTTCTGTCTAACTGGGTAACTAGCCCATATAGGGGGTAAGAGGACAACAGCCAAATACAGAGAATTTATTTAATAAGATGATAGAATGCATTAAAAATGAATATCCTAAATTTTTGATTGTAACAATAAAATGGGACGCAAATACTTTTTGCTGTACATTTTTTTCATCTATTTTAACTAGATTCTGTTGAAATAATTTTAAAACCTGTGTGAAAGTTCAATGTAGGCTTCACTATCAATTGTTGGCAAGTGAGGGAAAGCATATGTGGTGCATGATTATTCATAAACAGAAATGTTGAGAAACAGTGCAGAACGACCTGAACAAGAAGACTTGATAAATCTACATTAACACTCTCTGTTGTAGCTTTACACATAAGGGTGAAAATCTGTCAAATCTTTTAAACACCTTGCAGAGAATAATACCACACAGCAATAACAACAGTTACATAAACACTTATTACTCAGCAAAGCTGCATACACACTGTAAGCTGTTTGGGAAGGCTATATTGGGACATTCATCATGTCGGGCAGTGTGGGATCCACTAGACTGCAGTCTTGAGTAATTATAAGAATATTACTTCACATATTCCTTGAGGAAAAGAACAACAGAGGCTTCTTTTTATGGTGCTGGACAAGGCTTAGGAGCTCCCAGTAATAATCCTGAAGAAGGCAGAGTTTCAGAGTCCACTGTAATATGTTACATTATTATACCCAAAGCCACAATTTGATCCCATTACATAATTATACAGAGATCGCTGAGTCGGGAAGGCTGTAAAATGAATGGTGTTGGCTGCTTCACAAATGTGGCTAAGGTCATATGCTACAGTCCGTAGCAAAGAGAGAGCTGATTTAATTCCAGCTCTGGAAAGAAATAATTATGTCCTGTGATTTGGCTTTGTCTGTTTGAATAAACAAAAGGCAAAACAGAAGTTATGCAAAACAAACTGGGAAAGTGATGTGCATGCAAATGAGTAAACCACATCCGCCCACAAGCTGTACGATTATGCATTATTAACAAATGCAGGCAGCAGAGGATACACAGGAGACATGGAGAATCACAGGAACAAAGACACGCTCCTCCACCGCTACCTGTAGTTGAGGTGTGAGTGGGTTTTAAGCTCCCCGCTGTTGACACGCCACTTTCCTGCCACATTACACATGACAACACACACTGCTGGCTACCTCAACACTGCGGGTAAAAGAGACATGAGGGGATCACTCGGGTAGCAGGAAGCTGGCCACCGGCTGAGCTTGCAACTGGCTGCTCAGTTCTTCATGGTTATTACAGGGACAATGAGAGCTAAATAATTTTTAGGACTTTTTGAAATGCAACAGTTTTACAAGTAGCAGGCTGAACAAGTCAGCTGATGGTGTTTTTATTTACTTTAATCTTTTAAAATCATGAAAACAAGAAACATCTGGCAAGACAGAAAACAAAAAAAATTGTCTTTTAGGCCTTTTTTTGATCATATATTGGCACCAGTAATAAGCAAATAATGTTAAAAGATGTAGTTAGCTTAACTTCAGTATGGTAAATTTAAAGTAATTACAGGTATACCAATAAACATTTTATTTGTAGTATATTCTTCATTTTGATGTTTAGTTTTTCTCTATATTAGCGCCCTCCAATCACTGCTTTCCAAGGTTGTAGTTTAGCTCAGTAGGATAAAGCAACTACTTTGAAAGTGTTGCCTAACATTTTTACTTCATTCCTGCGATCCCACTTTCATTTATTTGTACTTTACAGCTAGAGGCTAATCTAGCTGTAAAGTACAAGTAAAAGTACTTTAGCAAAGTACTTGCTAAAAATAATACCAGCAAGTACGTCTCAAAGAAATGGAGAGATTTCATCTATATTTCTATATATGCATGCTCACTCATCCTAAGATACAGAAATCATGCATTGCTGTCACCACATGCAGATAAGCTCTGAGCAGCTTGCAGGAACTTAAACTATAAATGGGTAAATATTTATGAGTTTTCAACCTAAATGATGTGGTGCAGAATTTTACAGAGTCCTGCTAGTCAGGAAGATGAAGCACAGTTCTAATACTTAAAGAGGTGCTCCACTGATCAGGAGCTTATGCTTATGTAGTGATGCAGTTCTTCACTATTATAACTAATAAGGGAGATCTTACTGCAGCTATAGACCTTGTTAGCACTTTAATTGCAGCACACACTGTATGGGGCAGGCTGGACATTGCCCTGTAATTATGGGGGTCAGGAAATCAGGATTTAATTGCCTTCAAGACTTTCTCATTGTTCAACTTGCAGACTCATACCATGTTTCATCAAGAAAGTACTCCTCTAATTTCAATGTGTGAATTATTATCCACGTGATAATAAAATATCCCTCCTCCTGTTAACTCAACCCAGTGAACCTCTGAGTGTCAGCAGGAGACAATACACTAGGATCATGTAGCTCTCTGTTCAAAAATCACTTTGCAGCTGTTGACATGTATTAAACATGACAAATACATGTTTTGGGTTCCTCACACATCTGCTCCACTCCTCATACATGCAAAACAACACAAACCTGTGTGAGCTCCTGCTGCTCCAGCTCCCACTTCTTGATGCCGTTGTCTCGCGAGCCGCTGAACAGCACGTCTCCCTGCACGGCCAAACATTCAATGCCGTCATAGTGCGGCGGCTCAAAGTTATGAGCGGGACCCACATTACCCAGAGTTCCTTCTGCTACGTCAAATATCTCAAAAGAAAAAAAAGAAACAAGCATTATGTTGTGCACTTAGATTGTTAATACAGTATCTTTCAAAATTCAAGCTTTCATAACACCCATTTCAAATTTTGTCACCGTTCAACCACAAACTACAAAACAAGTGTGTGTCCTTTGCCTCTATGCAGCCTTCATGCTCTAATAAGGTTTGTTAAACAACATTGCTGAATAAACAACTTTAGGATCAAGGATCAGGTCAAGGATAAAGCTGTGAAGATGTTTAATAGGAGTATGTTAGGAAAAAACAGTCCTACCATTGAAAACTGCAAGGACACTAATGCCAACTCTGGAGGAGCTGCAAAGATATGTAGCTCAGTAGAGAAAAATCTATGTAGGATAACTAGTAATCCTATACTAGTTCTAACTTCATTTCTTACGATTTGAGATGAAGTCATAAGAAGTCTTGATTAAAAAGAAGGTGCTCTAGTCAGATAAAAAATAAAAAACACTTTTCAGTCAACACATAGAAAAACATTCCAAATTATCCTCAACATACCATGGTCAAACATGATAGGACACAGGAAAATATTGTAGCTGGTCAGAGTTAATGGGACTATAGAGCTAAATACAGGGAAGCCCTGGAGGAAAATCTAGTGGAAGCTGCAACAAATGTCAAACTGAGGTGGAAGTTTCCATTCCAGTAAAATAGCCATAAATGTACAGCCAGAGGTAACGAAATGCTTCAGATCAAAATATATTTGTCTTTAAATGTTGCTGTCAATGGCCTGATCTAATACCAACTAACAATCTGTGTCAAGACCTGAAAACTGATGTTCACAAATGCTCTCCTTAGCAACATAACTCAAAAGTTAACTGGTTATAATTGCAGCACATTCATTCAGTTCCAAGTCTTGACTAACAGAGATGAATACAAATGAAAGCCACAATTTTTTTATGTACAAAGAAGACAACTTGCATACTTTGTTTTTCTTCCCAATTAATAAAATTTGTTTTTATATTTTGTCATTGCAAAGTGACAAAATGTAAGAAAAGTCAAGAGTGTATGAATGCTTTTCCTGAGTTGTACCTTGACGTAATGGTCTTTGGAGCCAGTGATGACCTGGTCTTTGCCCAGCAGAGACTGTCCCACTGTCAGACACATGACAGAACCGATGTGGCCTGAGAGTTTGCCTGTTGCCTGCATCCTGCACAAAGAGACACCCACACTTAGGAGACGAAACAAAGGTCTGTGAAATTCATTACGAAAATGAAATCTGATTTTCAAGCTGTCTGTGTCACCAAATGAAGACACCTTCCCTCTCTTGCGTAAAGCTGAACTTTTACGACACACTGATGCCTCTGGCAGAGAATGAAGAAATGCCTAATTTGTTCATTTTTCATTTCTTGGGGGGTTTCTTATGCATCATTAAATACCTTGGAGCCCCTCAGCGCAAACTGTCTACTCCAATCTGTTGATCACTTCTCTTTAAAGGCGTAGCAAAACTCAAGAAAATAAGGCCTTACTAAAAAATATCTGAAACTGATTGTATAAAACACTGACTGGATTCCAAACCGACAGATGGATGGATGGACAAAATAACTGGAAGAATGGTGGAGAAACAAACAGACAGATGGATAAAATGCCAGATGAACTAACAGGTGAATTATGGGCGATTGGCAGCATAATAGTATAATTAATATTGCATAAAAGGAAGGATCATAGACAGATAAATGGACAAAACAATTGGAAGAATGCTATACAAACAAAGAAAAATTGAGAGATCAGTGAATTTTGGGTGAATTGATAGATGAGAGTTGGAGAAGGTGATTGATGGATGGTTGCTCAAACATATGTGAATTTTGGACAAACATTAAAAGAGATTTTGAACATGTTGATCAAACTCTCTCTTTTTTTAATAAATTTTTCATAAACATAAAGACCGATAGATAAACAGTGGATAAGTGACTGATTACCTACATAATTAACCAAAGAAGAAAAATGCTATGTGAATGACTTGTTACAAATGTACCTGTTAAGGTCCCACATGCGAACTATATTTCCAGCAGCAGCATAGAGCACAGATCCTGACGGGTTGAGCGCTATCTGGTTGATCTGACACTCGCCCTGAGCAAAGGTGATTGTCCGGGTGGTTGTGCCAGCGCACGCGTCTCCTGTAACCACCTGCCCTGAAGACCTGTCAGAGGGTAAAGCGAGGTCAAGCAGTGTAAAACAAACAAACAAACAAACAAAAAAGATCAAATGTAAGAAGCAGCTGCCACCATTTTCTCTAAAAGCACTTCAGTTTAATTTGTCACTTTGATACAACCTGAAGCACATTGCTGAAGGGGAAAAAGAGCATTTTTGTACATCATCTTTTACTGAAATGTTTCATCAATCTCAAAATGGTGCCGTCTGGTTGATCTCGGAAACAAGCTTACGTCAGTGTGCGTATGCACTTGGCAGAGTCACGGATGTCCCACACCTTGATGTACGAGGTGGACACGCTGAAGACCAGACCAGAAGAGAGGCAATATTTTACCGACACCACGTTGTTTGGGTGGCCTTTGAGGGTGGTGATCTCCTGACCTGTGACTAGATTCCACATCTTACAGGTGCGATCTGAAGACGAAAACAGGAAAAGTTGGATTAGGATCCCAGGTTTTCTTCTAAATCTACAATACAATTCACTTTCTGTCTGCACACCCACTCATTTAATTCAGCTCTTTATTGCACAGCTAGAATAAAACTGAATAATTTTGGTGTTTTGTGTAATTTGTGAAGAAATGTCATTTGGATCTCATAACAGTAACATATTGATGTTGGTTTTAATGCTGCAAATATCACACAAGCAGCAGCTGCTAATCTTACTGATTCCTTAATATCAACAGCTTGCATTAAACTCTATTCAATGTGCAAAACATCATAATGCTAATATAATTTAAAACACATTTTTTCATATTTGAGATTAAATACAGATTAATGCCACTTTATGGGTGATCACAGGGGACTTAATTTAGTGCAATAGTTGAAAATAGTAAAAGCAAAAAGTGTGTTACAAAAACTGCACAAACCAGAGGGATAACGGCAAGCTGGAGAGGATTTGGAAGCAAAGTTCATTCAACTCGTCGTTTCAAGAGCCACAGCACACAAACGTGTCCATGATTGCACTTGTTGCATTCCTTATGTTGAGCCAATGATGAGTCAGAGGCATTATAGAAAGTGCAATATGGGATTGTTTTATAAAATATCTATAGTTTACAGTATTCTTGTTTTGTTAACATTGGTTAAGCAGTGTAAAACCCACATAATGTGGCATTTTCCTTCTACAAACAGGAACAGATTTTGGTTTCAAATCACTACCAAATGCAGTGATAACATTAGTGACATCATATTACAATTATTTTACCTCAACTATGCATGCCTCTGTGAGTCTTTGTGTGTGTACCTTTAGATCCAGTGAAAAGCAGCTCATCTGTAGCATCCACACACAGAACCGGCTTCGAGTGGCCCTCAGCAACAGAGACACACTGGAGGGGAGCTGTCCGACCCCCCTTTACACCTCCAATGGGATTGATCACACCCCTAAGGGTCAAAAGAAAACACCAAAACGGCATCAGTTTCTAACCACTTTAAATGAGAAAGGTCAAATGCGTTTTTTTGTTTTAGATCAAAAGTGGATGCACAATAAAATCAGCTCGTAGTGAGCATGCACACAAAAAACACTAGAAACTTTTCTGTAACCAATAAGAAGCCAGTTTATGCTTGAACTAATTACCCTAAGAAATAACTACAAAAAGTTATTTCATTGTTCAGTACCATTTTAATACATTTTTAACACAAACCACAAATTATTTTGTTTGGGCAAGAAAGACCAGTACAATGTAGTGCATAATTGCAGAGTTCAAAAAAGAAGTGGTTTTTAGTATATTTTATATATATTTATTTATTTATTTTTTCTTTACAAATACAAATCTGAAAAGTGTGGCGTGTATTTATATTCAACCCCCTTTAATGCACCAAACTAAAATCCACTGCAACATGATGCTTTTATGAGATGTCATCTAATTAGTGGCAGAACTGCAAAAATCTACCAAGACATGGATATCCATCTACACTGAGAAACCGTACAAAGAGACAATCAAATAAGACCATGGTAACTCTGGAGGAGCCGGTATTCTTCCATCAATAAAGGGAAGCCATTCATAGATAAGGAAGACACAGGGCAATTCTGGAAGAAAACCTATTAGAGGATATGAAAATCTTGTGACAGGGTAAAGGTTCAGCCTCAGAGGATGCGAGCTATTATTGTTCCAATAAAAGTCCAGTCCTACAGCCATGTGTTTTGTTGCCAAAAAACTTAAAATTTGTTTGACGTTTCTATTGCTGGATCTTTTTTTTTTTTTCTGCAACGTTGGTAGAGGAATAATCCAATAATAAAAAGACTGGTAAGGCAGCACTTACCACTTCCCACTGCTGAATAAAGCTGCTCAAGACTCATGCATGACACACCTGTCCACAGAGTGGGACGACTGAGCTAATAATGCCATTAACTTCATGATCTCTCGCTACAGAAGTCAGTTTGTCTTGCCTTTGTGCTTAACCCTATCCTTCTCTCCACAACAAAGTCATTAAGCCAACCACTACTGCCACCAACTAAATGTGAACAGCAAAATGCTCAGTAACCAGCTGCTTATGCGCCTTTCTCTTAAAAGAGCATCTCTTTTTCTTTAACATAGAAAGTTCTGCCTATCATGTGTTTTTTCTGTGTTTTCGAGATGTCTGCTTGGTCTGTTCAAACCCACAGGAGACTGAGACTCATAGTAGAGCTGGAGCTTCCTTCACATTAAAAGGGACTCTTTCCTTTCCCCTCGCCACATGCTAACTCAGCAGGAGGGCAGCACAGTCAGTGACTCGATGTAAACAACCAGGCTACGTTACATAGAAAACTTTATACCTGTTGGAAAAATAATCTAAGTTTGAACAAATTGTGTTTGAAACTGTAATTGAAACTCTGTGCCAACACTTTGAATACTTTTCTTACAATTATGCACTACTTTGTGTCAACCTATTACACCGAATCTCACTGACACCCACTGAAGGTTTGTGTTGTACAATGACGAAATATAAAAAAGTTGAAAGGTTATAAGTATTTTTGCATGGCTTTGCATGTGCTCGCGATATTGGGAAAACAACACATTGATGTTGTCTTAAGCTCTCCTCGCTCTCTCTGGCCTGCTCCCTTTTTGTTGCAGAGCAACCCAATTAGCTCACTACAGCAGTAGAAATCTGCTCCCTTATTTTACTTGTCGGTGTGTTGCCTCTTCTTTATAACCCCACATACACAGACATGTATTATGTGCACTCAGGCACTCGAGATGGACTGCCACAACCCTCATCCCCTCACAACCTTCCCAATCTATGTCCCTGTGACAGGCCAGAGTCCTAGAATGCCCGGAGAGCAGTCATCAGAGTGAGAGGAAGAGTTCTGGAAAAAAAAATTGGTCCCTGGTGGACTTCCTGGGTTGTACGTTGCACACAAGTGAGGGTGCATGTATGTGAGAAAGTGTGAGAGGAAGTGCAAAAGATACAGGGACAACCAGAGGATGTGAGAAAGCAAAACTGTGACTTACACACCAAAAAAACATTCTGAACAGATTTGTTTCTACACAAACACGGTTCACTGTGTCAAAGATGGCAACATGCTCCACTCATGTGCACAAGGAGATGAAGAAAACACAATTCAAATCACAAACATGAAAACATACTTCATAAATCTCGCTCAAAGCACGTAAAATGGCCAGCCAATTAAAAACAGAAGTCTCATCCATGAGCCATTAAAAAAAAAAAGTGAAACATGCAAGCCTGCCAAGATTCACGAAGCACAAAAATTCAACTCACTGGCACAGAACAAGCTCAAAAGCAATTATTAGCAAGAAAAAAAAAATGTCACAGTCAAATGAACAAGTCTACGAACAATGAACTCCATCTTGGGATTCGGGAATGTCCTTATTGACACATGCAGCACACTGTAGACTTTAGGTAGTCTCCACTGTTGGTGGAGTCTCAGCTCCTCCACAGCCAAATGCCTTTAGGGACCCAGAGAGAAGGCTATGTGGTACATGTAGGTTAGGTGGAAACAAGTTGTCCAGTGAATAACTTCTCCAGGGATTACAGGGCAAATGTCCAGAGTGAAATGGACAGTTACAAAATGCCTGTCTTGATTTTTTTTTTTTTGTTGTTTGTTTTTTGTTTTTCCCCATTTTAAATAAAATTCCCATTGTGGATTAAGCTACACTCATTTTACAAGTCCTATTTCCCTACTAAGTTTAGAGACTGAATGCTGTACATTTCGGCAAATACAGAAAATTCCTGATAGGACTCAAGAAATGCAGAAAGGTAAAGATGCAGTAGCATCACAAAGGGAGGGATCTGGGTTAAGGGGATGAATGTAAAGCAATGCCTAACTCACCTGCCAGATAGTCTTCTGTGCATAATATTTTTATGGATTTGAATTTAAAACCAAACATATTATATTTTAATATGATATACTTTCACAAATACTTTAAAAAAAAAAAGTGTCAAATAAGTATACTGCTGAATCGTTTTTTCCCATTACTTAAAAACAATACCAAACTTTTTCAGAAGCACTTCAATAATAATAGTAATGATATACATTTTTCCCCACTTAGATGATGTGCAACTAAACTACTTTTATTTGACGAAAGTAGGTTTTGACAGCTTCAATTTGAAAGCTTTCTATTCTGCATGTTCTTTTTCTCTAAATGACAACCGCCACTGCTGCCTAATGCAGCACTTCATATCTTACAATAGAACGACACGTCAAATGACAGATATAGTTCCGGTTTTATCAGCGTCTGAGGACAGGATATCATGGTCTACTGTGCTGTGCACTCTGCGAGAGCTGCTAATGGATGTTGCAGGGCTAAGACCCAAGAGACCAGCACTAATGAAAACATGGAGGGAGATCAGCATGTGCTCTCTGAAGTACAGAGAAAAATTGGCAGAAGGAACTTCAGGAAAGTCTTTGTGTGTGCTAGAAAAGATCAAAAATAGAAATTAGTAATTAGGAGTGAGAAATATAGTTCATGATGTTTTATATATATCTATCTATAATTAGCCATATTTATCTAGAAGAAATAGCAAGAAAGTTTTAACATCTGGGTTGGAGATAAAACATTCCTGATTTAAAATTGGATTGTAGTGTTTTTTTTTATCCAAGTGTCCGGCATCAAGGATTGTTTGTTTTAAGAAAGTGAGCAACATTTTGTTAAAATAAACAACTTTTAATAATTCAAGAGAGAAACTTGAATCTCATAAATGAAAGAATGAAGTGACACTGAAGACATTTTGTAAAGTCGTAAACTAAGTGCTGCTAAGTGCAAGTATTGTTTATACACCTTCTCTTTCACCCCACAATTATTGTCAATTCTAAAAATGATGTATAAAAAGCCTTCAGATAAAATTATATTATTGGAGTAGCATAATTACACATGGACAATTTTAAAGCCAACATTTGAGTATGATTGTAAATGACCAGTGACACAATTACTGGCACCCTAACAAGCTCTTTAAAATAACTGGAGCAGAATAATTATTTATTATATTTTCTACTTAGTTAGCTGTTAATCAGCTTTTCCAATAAGTACATAAAAAAAAAAGATAAAGGCATTGACAAAACATTCCTACACTGCCAAGTATTAGAGAGCTGTAGAAAAGAGTGACATCAAGTCTCCATAATAACCATGAAAGATAATGGGGAAAAAATAATTCATGCCCACTGTTAGGTGGAGGATCTATGATACTGTGGGCCTGTTTCCCTTTTAAAAGCCCTGAGAACCTTGTTAAAGTGTATTCAAAGCAAAATCATTAGGATAACTTAATAAAAATCTGATGGACTTTGTAGCTTTTAATAGAGTTCCTAGTCAAATCACCACATGATACATAATCAACATTTTTCCTCTGGCCATCTGGAGGATAAGCAGAAGAGAAGACACAAGAAAGGGCCCAGAACTCTCTTCAGAATGGTCAAATATTTCTCTTTATACCCCCCAACCTTGTCAAACTTGTGAAATGCTACAGGAGACGCCTATAACACAATGTGCTGACGGCTAATAATTGTGCTCTAAAATCTAAAACACTTAAGAAATAGCATCCCTTAATTGGAATGTTATGCTAGTGCAATAAAAGATGCCTTAATTTCCAGAACAATAGTGAACTGTGTTGAATGAGTCTTGAAAGTTGGTTTCAAACATCCTCTTTAGCCGCTGCTCATTCAAGTACTTCACAGTTGGAATGGCTGATTCCACAGAAGACTGGACATGAAGATGTATTTCTTGCATTTTATTTTACTTTTTGGGTTTTTTTTCCTCACCATGTCAAGAAAAGCAGATGAGACTCCTTGCTTGAACATATGCAAGACGTTGATGAGGGAATAGAAAGCAACATGCAGTGGATTAGCTGCTGGCGTATCACACTGGCTCACTCCATCATTCTACTGGCCCTACAGACCAGGTACTTGTTGGAGGTAATCTACCATGAGACGTCCAAAATGAATGTTGTGAGCACATGTTTTCTGACTTGTACTACTTCCACAAGTTGCCAGAACTCTTTCAGAGTAGCGGATCCTGTTTGTAAAAGCAAACCCTTAGAAACATCCGGTGTTCAAAAACCAGAAAGCGTCTGGTCTTCAAAAGAAAAGGTTGAATGACCCTACTGGTCATTCACCCCAAGACCAGTGAAACCAAATTGAAGGCAGATTTAATGTCTGATTTGTTGGTTAATCTTTTATTTCTCGTACTATTAAAAGATAAAGTGATTAAGTTGAGTTTTAAGATGCTGCATGTTGAGGATTTATGAGAGTGATGGTGAATAATAGAAGAGTCCATTCCTCAGTTTTTTTTTAGCTTTTCGACCAACCAAGTCAACAGCCGTCCTTGAAAAATAAGTATATAGTGATATGGATAGGGGTTTTCTTTCTACACTACATCAAGATTTGATTTGCTAACCTCAATTTTAAGCTTTCTAAAACGAAACTAATATTGCTAAGAGGCTTTGTAAATTCTGATGTTTTGCCCCTTTATGCCTTTCAACAGTGGAACAAAGAAAAGCTGTATGACTCGTACAGGTCTTGCATGAAACAACAGAGAAACAGCATGGCAAAGATAGAAAAAGCTACCTATAGTTAATGCATGCATTTCACAGTGACTTCAACCATGGAGGACTGAAGGGAGAGGCGAAGGTGAAAACAAGACACCATACAAGTTAACAGGCAAAACGGGAAAAACAGAGCGACAGACACGATTCCTCTACCTGAGCACCTCGGAGAGCGAGGAGTCGCTGTCATCCGACCTGGAGGCAGAAGAGGAGCGAGGAGAAGGCGGGAAGAGGAAAGGGTTAACCACGGTAAGAAAAGACAGAAGGGTTACTGCATGACAAAGGGTTAAAAAAGGGAGCACAGACTAGTAGAAAGGGGTTCAGACATAAGTGCACAAACAGGCAGGAAAGTTCAGTCAAAAATAAATCTTGTTCAGTGAGATTAGGCAGCTCGCTTTATAAGTCACTGAACAAGCTGTACTATTTGACCAATGTCAGTCTCAATCCGGCCACACCAACACTCAACATTAAATGGACTTTTAATTTTCCTAAAAAATACGGGTTAAAAGGTTTGGAACAGAAAGGCGTTTGGAGAAGTAGAGTCATTTGCATTCTGGTCAAGAGCTAAGACAATAATAGAGTCATACAAAAACGTACACTTAGCAGCCTGTTAGCCTAGCTCATAGGCGGTTAGCTGAGAATGATATCTGTCAACAGCACCAAAAACTGTCTGGATTCAGACAAAAGTTTATAAAAATACATACTAGACTATGTTGGCTTTCAACCTATTAAGTAAATATGATTCATGAAATTATGTTGTGACTGGATTTGGCCCCTTTTTTTTTTAGCTTAATAAGATTAATTAAAATGCTGACCAAATAATCATTTTATTTTTGTTTTAAATGAATGACGGCTTTCTCTCAAATGTAATGTGACAAAATCTGAGCTTCTAAAATAAATAAGGCCAGAAGAATTGTTTTTAATCCATTCCCTTAAATTATTATAGATTTTTCTCAAAGCTTTATAAAATCTAGCTTCCAAAAATTGTCTACGACACTCTGATTGTTGCTACTGTACCTTAAAGTACAAAAACGAAGATTAGCTTTCTTTATTTTACACACTAAAGCTAAACTAACTGCTGCTGCTGCCTCTCCGCTTGTCTTTTGTGAGCCAGCAAGATAGATTAGCAGTCTCAACATTCTCACATATTGCTCTTGAAGAAAGCAAATAGTCACATCTCCAAAAATGTCAAACTGTCAGTCAAAACAAAATAAAAACTTAACGGGATTATCAGGAGAAAAAAAATGGCTGCTAAGGAGGAAACACTGATGCCAAGACAGTCACACCAAAGGTCGCAGATTAGCTGCTCTTTGGCAATGAGGTCAGGGTCACCTCTTAAATTGAATCTTTGCTGACATTTTCAAGACATTAGTACAGAAAACGGATATTGGAGGGAAAACAGGGTTAACAAAAGGGGGGAAAAAACTGCTGAGTTAAGGAAAAACCCAACATCCATGCCACACTCAAAAGTCAAACAAGTACTGTTGGAAAATGACAATATAATGTTGAAAAATATATTCAGTCATCTCCCATTTATCTCCTTGTGTTATTTTTTTCTAAGAAAAATAAAACAAAAAGTAATTAAATATTCTGTAGGCATGGGCTGGTAACAGATTTCAAAGTATGCATGTGTTTCAAAATATTTTTAACCCCCTTGCAGTTATCCATCAAAATAAGAAAGAAAAGAAATTATTTATTTAGCAATTATCACAGATAAAGCCACAAAGTGCTCCTTGTGGTTAAAACATGGATAAATGTTAGCTAGAAACGTATAAATAGTTGGAAAACTTTATTTTGTTTCTATGGTTTAAGCTAAAAACAAAAAGTACCAGAGTTTTGACTCGCTGTATGGAGCATAAACTACTAAACTACTGAAAAGCATCTCATACCAGCTCATACCTAGTTCTAGGTTTGTGGAAGTAGCAGAGCTAACAAAAAAATCAAAATCACTGCAATTGATCCATTTCTCTCTTTTTATAGCAACTTTCCCCAAAAGCCTTCAAAATGCATTGCTTTTTCAAATATAATGTGAATTCTTACGATGATGATCAAAGCCAAAAGATAAAACAAGAAAAACCTTTAAAATTTGTTTATTTTAGTCTCACCAGTTTTTTTTTTTTTTAAATGGCTTGATTCTTGTCTCATAGGCAAAAAAAAACAAAAAAACACTTAAACAGGAATGAGTGATTAGAAAGTAAAACTTCTTTTTTGCATTTTACAAGATGCAAAGGGATGCTTGAACTTGAAAAGATGTAGAAGAACTTTATCAACACAATTCCTCATTTCTCATCATTCAAGAGGTTTTGTGCTTTAAAAAATATTAGATACATGTAAGCATGTATCTAATACATGAAGTGGTAGAGTTCAAAAGGTCTCAGCAATGGAATAAAATGATAAACTTGGAAAAACATTTACACATCTCACATACAACAGAGATAAAAACAAACAGATGATGTCCTTCCAAATAAATAAATAAATTCCAAGACTGCCAACAACAGCACATCATAAGAAAATCCACAATTCAATCCATCCTGCTGCATCATGTTGTTCAAGAGTATTTTCCTGGGGCAACCGTGTAAGAGACCTTAAACATAAACACCCTCCCACACCATGTTAACTCAAAATGGCTTCCATCAACAACAGCTGCACAAGCACATGACAAGTGCCATCCCATTTACCTACCCCTGGTCCAGATAATGAGGAGCCACAGGCTCCAGCACACACAAAGTCAGCAGTCATTAACACATACCACACACACACAACACCCTGACTGATTCCTCAAAGACATCTTGCTAGCAATTAGGCTTCTACAAAGCCAGGATATTCAATGACTTAATAACAGATGGAAAATAAAATAAAAAATAAAAAAAAACTGCAAATGCTGGCTGAAATTAGCCACTGACATTTGTCAGAGTAGGATGTTGGAATTGATTGCAAACAGGAAGGGAAGCAAGTCCTCATTTCTGACTGGGCTCTCCTTCCTTCAGCTGACATTGGATCCATGAGACCTCACCTCCTCAGTTTGATGTAACTAAATAATTACATTGCAAAAAGTGTCTTTTTACACTTTTAAATGTTGACACCCACCGTTAAGAGAAATGTAGCAGCCAACTTCAAACCTACTGCACAAAGCAGATTTTGGGATGGTTTCATTTGCATTTTCAAGATCACTCATTTTTTGTGCATAATCTTGTTCAAAAAAATGAAAAGAAAGTGAGTCGAAAATGCAAAAATACCCATTTAATTTTCTCAAACGTTGTTACTTTACAACCACAAACTTAAATGTATATTATTGATGTTTATGGAACAGACATACAAAGTACCGTACTACATCAGTATACATTTAAAAAGAAAGGATACATGATTTTTTTGCAAATAAAAAATCCGAAAAATGCATATGGTGGTAACATTTTGTTGTTGAGAGAATTATTTTTCTGGCTGAAACAGGGAAGTTGGGCCCAGTTGATAGAAAGATAAATGGAGCTAAAAAGCAATTCTAGATGAAAACTAGCATAGTTAGTAAGTACAAAAAACCTGAAAATTGAGAAGACCTTAAAATATAATAATGAAAAACCCAAGACTGAAATCAAACAAACCTCAATTTTGATGTTCAAAGCAGCAAACACAATTTTCTAATTTTTATTAATAAAAATCACATAGGTTTAGGAACTTTGTTGCAAATCTGATCGCAACATCAAATTTGTTGTGATCTGATGTTCATCACATCAGATCCCAATAATGTTTCTGGTTGCAATGAGACAAAATATGAAAAAAGTTTAAGGGAGATTAATAGTTTGGAAAGGAGCTACCATGCAACTGTCACTTTTATATTCTGTTTGCCAATTTATACAATGACATTAACCTGTTCTCCCACAATATTGTCAGCATTATAAAATTCAGCTGATCTGACTTTTTCAGTATCTTACAGCCTTTCCAACGTAGCTTTCTGGACTTTCTGCAACGCTTAACACTAATGGGAGGAAATAAAGTGTGGAAGTGGGATTCCATTCTACATTGCTCTCCAAAGGTAATGCATTTAATGCATCTATATGAGAAAGACGACACAGATAGCAGGAGGAAGAGGAAAGGGAAGAGAGAGAAGAAGAAGAGGGAAAGGAAGAACAGGAGGAGGAGGAAATGACTGAACTGAGCAGATGTGGGTGCAAAAAGTGCACAGCGTCTGTTCGGGTCTCTGTGCAGAACGGTACTCACTTGTCCAGAGCAGAACCTTGCGCTTGGTTGCTGGTCAGCCTGGAGAAGACGTTGCGATCATTTCTTGTCCTTAAAGGAGGTGAGGAGGGGGGAGTGTAGACATCAGTGGGCCTGACGAGGAATTAAAATAATAACATGTCAGTGAAAACTCAATAATCGAGTCTCCATCCGATCTTGAAATCATACGTACCTGTACGAACGGTCGTAAGATTTCCTTCTTGTAATAGGGGAAGTGTCATAACCTCGAGACTGTCTGGGACTAAGACACAGATAACAGAAGAAAAAACTAAGCTGAATTTCAACAGATTGCAAAGGTGCTCATGAGAGATGAAATGGATAAAGTATAAGACGCCATTTCAATAAGTGTGTGTTTTCTAAACCAGGAAATTAAAACTCAAATTGCAACTGAAATCAGATGATTTTCAATTTAAGTAGCCAGTCAAACCTCAAAAATGTGAGATTTTCTAGTCCCAGTATACTTAAACACAACTGCACCCTGCTGATTACCACCTTCAGAGTAGAAACTGTTGTTGGGCAAAGAAGTCTTAAGGTTAACCCTTATCAATATAAGAGATATGTTTGGAAAGTAAGTGTGACAGCACTCAATAGCTGTAAGAAGTTGGTTGAAAAAAACTATTTTCTTAAACATTTCAAAAGGTGTATGACCATCTGGCCATTCTTTGGCTATCATCTCATTAGAAATGTTATTAACTATTAGTGTTGCAAGAACTATTTGTACAAAAAAAAAGTGATGCAGAGCTAAGAAGCAACATGTGCATGGAGATTTTGAGAACACAAAGTATGAGCTAAAGTTGGCAGAAAAAGAACAAATGCTGGTGGCGAGTGTTGAAACTGGGAATGACATCTAACTTAACTTTACTCCAGTTGCTCGAAAACCAGTGATTTCCCTGATATACTCAGTGCATTTCCTACTAACAAATATTATAGCAACATCTTCAGTGAAAGAAGTTATAAAGGACTGTGACCATAAACGGCAAAAAAACTACAAATAAACATGAAATACCAAGTTTGGTTCAGGAGTTAACAGCCACTCACAACCAGAAGGCTAGAAAAAAGATTTTTGGAATGCTTGTATTTTACATTTTCTCATAGAAATCAGTATTTGCAGCACAAAGATTTACAAACAAGATAAAAAAAAATCTGTCACAAAATTCTGGTTGGGGAATCTGAACAAAAAGGTCTGTAGTCTTTAAGAAGTTCACTCCACCTGGACCCTGAGAGTAATTTCAAACATTCATCAAACATTCAAGGTTTCGGGGTGATCCTGTCACCCCGAAGATTAACAATTAATCACCACAGTTTACTTCTCCATGACTTACAAAGTGTGTCCTCTGACAGGAAGGCTGATTGTGCGGGACGCTCGTTCCCTGTGAAAAGGGTCCCGGAGGGGCACGCTCAGTGCCAGACTTCCTGGAACGAGACTTAAGCCGTCCTCCTGGATGTCGGTCAGTGAGGCTAGGGACTTAGTGATGTGCTGCTGCTTGTTGCTTGATGAGGGATCCAGGATGGGGCCGAGGTACTCCGCAGACACCGCCTTCATCTGGGCCGAGAGGCGAGGCTCCATCTGGGTGAATTAAGTGAAGCCATTGTGTTAAAAAATACCAGAAAAGCCAGGGTGAACTGAGAAAGGAGGGCAGTGGGATGACAGAATATCACAACATATAATACAATAATGAATGCTAAAAATTATTCCAATGCATGTTTTGGTGAGAAAATGAGTGAAGACAAGGAAGCAAAAGCTGCTAACAAATAAATATTATTGTTGAATAAAAACAAGAGACACCAAAGTCTAAAAAGGACCAACATAAACAGAAGATCTGCATCAACTCTACTGGTTTTCTACCATGAAGGTTTAAGTGTTTGCTTCTACTGCCTCCCTGTGGTTTCAACCAGTGAAAGCAGGCAGACAAAAACCTCAAACACCAATACAAAGTGATATTGTTCTTCTATATAAAGAGATTTACCTTCATTTTAAAGTCATCCTGGCTGTTGGATTCCTTCATCTGTGACACACTAAATGAATCACAGAAAGGTGAAACGATATAAACAGGTGTTGCATAACTTTTACAGATGATTTAATGCATTTTTCCACATTAGGACAAAATGATCAATACCAATGTTAGCCGTGTGCTTTCAGATTTTTAGATGACTAGGAAGTAAGGTGGAGATGCTGACGGCTCACCTGCTGTCAGAGGCTTGGCTGAACTCAGAGGGCTCCTCGTCTGTGCTGGCGTAACCATTTTCTGAAAACAAACCAAGCACAAAACCCGAAAGCTCACAGTAAACAGTGAGGACAAATAATATGTTCAGACAAACAAGGTGACACAGCCTTGGTGGTGAAATATCCTTCTTTGATGTTTCGTGCTACACATGCTAATGTGCTTGAACTGAGCCAACATGGTTTTCACTATATTCAGTGTTCAGAGCTTGGGATTTATAACCTGGACACGCTTTAAACATCTTTATCTCCACCCTATCCTTGGTCTTCATGATGCTGTTTGTTTAACTCTGAGGCATTCACAGAACAGCTGAATTTATTATTCAATTAGACTACACAGAAGTCTTCAGTGCCCGACGGTGGTTGCATTGGATTTTATTTAGGTTCATCAGAGTAAAGTCATCTAAATACAAATGCATGTTAGAGTTATTTTTACATTTTTTTTCAAAATAAAATTTCTAAAGCTTTGTGTGGTTTGTGTTGTCCTTTTAATTTTGATAAAATATCAACATTTGATTTAGAGATGTAGCAAAATGTTAAGAAATCAAGTTAATCTTTAGGCCACTAATACATTTTGTAATTTTTGGTTTGTCTAAATTAAACAATCTTGGGGTGAAAGGCGGTGCAGGATTTGACCAATGGTAATTTCTTTAGACACATTCCTGATCGGCGAGCAAATCCAAATATTTAGTTGTTGCTGATCTAAAGTAAACATTTTGAACACAACAAATCTTAAGAGTAATATCTTAACTGTTCCTAAAATGATAAGAAGGAGAAATAAAGCAAACCAAACGCAATAAAAAATATCTGACTTTTCCCTCATTTTATTTAGTTTATGTTTCTTCTTGCATTCAAATAGAAAAAAAAAATCCTCCCACCTTGCTGGACATTGTGGATGAGAGCCTGGAGCTCAGGAATGCACTCTGCCTTTTCTCGCAGCGCGTCGAGAATCATGTGATTGTGAGACGAGCCGATCACGTCAGTCTGCCTCAGCTGACCCTCGAGCAGTCGGATCTGCGCCTCCCTCTGAGCCACCTGTAAGCTCTATACACACAGTCACACAGACAGAGAAAGAAATAGACAGGGAGAGAGAGAAGATTACAGTTTTTATTTAATAACTTTCATTTGAATGGTTTAATTGGGGTCAAACTTTTCAAACTACGTGCTTCAAACTTTCTCTAAAGGCACAGAATAAAATGCAGAACTTTATTTTGTGTGTGGAGGCTTTTTTTAATCAGACATGACCAGTCATTATAATCAGCAGCTAAAAAACAAACGCATGGAAGGTTTTAAGGAAGTAAATCAAAGCCACGATCATGAAGGCTTTATCCAGAACTTTTCTTGCAAGAGAAATTTTGTCTTTCAAAATAATTCAATATAGGATAGCTTGGAAATACCACTTTATCCTTAATTATCAATAAAGAAAACAACTTTTTATACTTTGCAAACCTCCGATAAACCTGATTCGTAGCTGAAAATTTCAGCAACATTAACTTTTAATATTCAAGTATGAAACCTTGCTGTAGTACAAAGAGATACCACTAGATGACATACAAGGAACCTTTTGCAACTGCAACACAGGCAACTATAAAAAGGTTTAAAAATTGGTTCACTTGTCTTTGTGCTTCCGTTTTGCCGCATGTTAACTCACCTTATCAATGGAAGCCTTCAGGAAGTGATCCAGCAGGTGGCGCGCTTCAGCCAGGGAACAGGAGCTGATCACCACTGAGGTATCCACCGAGTCCAGTTCATCCTGATTAAAAACAGCACTCGCATCAATGAAGGAATCGCATCACAACACACACAGAGATGTGTTTTTATGTAATCATGTTTCTTACCTTGGTCTCCTCTATCTGCACGATGGTGGCCTGGCAGTCAGACAGACTGTCATTGATGTAGTCTATGTTGGCATTCAGCACCTCAATCTCCTCGTTAACTTCCTGAAGGAGGCGGTCCTCCGCCTCTGGCCCCTCTCCGTCGGCCATCAGTACCTCCCTTTTATGTGAGAGAGCTTCCTGTTGCATTGTCAGCTCTTCTCGCTTCTGACTCATCAAAAACACAAACAGCACAGGCATTCAGAAATTAATCATAACTCGTTAAAACAATAAAAGGAATTGGAGTTTGTTTCCCATCCATTTTTCATTTGGCCTGATAAATACTTAAACACCTTTGTTGGTTTTAAGGTGTTGCTATTTAGAGTGACCACAGCAAAGAGTTGCTTTTACTCACACACGTCGGAAGAAGAGGAACAAAGGTCCTTGCAGTGGTTTCAGTTCTTATCTACTGACATGAACGAGTCAAAACAGCTGCTACCGGCTTCATTTTCAATCTGACGCCTAATTTCTGCTGACAGCTCATCTCATCTGGTGGCATGCAACTAGTAACTCCAAAAGAAGAACAAAAAATCCCATTTTCTAAACACATTAAAAACACACCTTGATAAGGCGATCCATGTCTGCTTCCACGTTGGAGATGGTCATTCTCTGCATGACGATGTCCATGATGCGACGCTCAAGGGTTTGCCACTTTAGACGGGCAGACTTGGAGAAGCTGTTGGCTCTGCCTGCAGGAGCGGTGCTGCCCAGGCCTGCTGGCTTCCTCTGAAGCTTCTTCCTGCTGCTGGAAAGTTATGATGAAGAAAAACATCCCCAAATGATGAAACTTGTTTTGTTTCTAAGTACTAATTGAATTTCACTGCATTTTCTTAGTGGCATCAGATCTAAGGGGACTGAACATAAAATCAACACATTTCATTTTTCACTCATAAAACTGTTATGTTTGTGAATAAACTTCAACTTCACAATAGCATTACTTGTCCCAATGCATACAACCTTGATGAAACACACAGCAATATGTGGTTGTAGCGAGTCAAAAGGTGGAAAGGTTGGACAGGAAGGGGAGGTGAATACTGCTGCACTGCATAGATTCAGCCCCATTTATGCAACAAGACAATTACTTACCTAATTACCCGCGTCCCATCCATACTCCCTTCGCTCTCTGCCATGTATCCATACGCGTTGTTCTTGTTGTTCCACTGGCGCACAAGCCCACTTACAGTCCTCGCAGTTTCCGCCTCAGAGCTGCTTGCCGTTGTGTTGGCCGACAAATCAGCTCCGGAGTCCGTAACTGGAGGCGTCTGGTTCCAGCGGGCAACTCGACCCGCCACGCGGTCCGACATGGGCTTGGCCATGCGCCGCAGGGCCGTCACTTCCTGGGTCTTCCTACGCAGCACCAGCTCCTGCTGCCTCTTTTGAGACTCCAGCGCCCGAATCTGGTACTGATGTCATCAGAGTAATACAAGCCTCAGCATCATTTAGAGTTCATAGATGGCTTTTTTCTTTTATTTAAATTTTATTTATGTTCCGTAGCACAGTGTTCACTTTTCATACGAGTTCACAAAGTACTGATCAAGAAGGGATTTAAGACTTAAGATGAAGCCCTAGATAAAAGGATTAGGAGGCCTACAGCATCACTGTGTACGGTTTATTGCTCCGAAGAAGCAAACAGACTCCAAATGGGAAGGTAATATGTTTAGAATATGTGCTAATGTGAGGAACAAGATGCAGAATGTAAAATGATTACATATAAACCCCCATTAAGTTTTTTACAGCTTTGCATTTATTTTTTCTTCAGGCTTTCATCTTCCCTTTCCGAAAAGAGTCTTTGGTTAGTCAGCTTAAACATTGCATGTTGTGAAATATTGGCTCTCGTATCTCAAAGCTTCTTCTATTTCTGGCAGTGGAGCAAATATTTAAATGCATATGCAAAATATTAAAGACGGATACCTACAATGAGAGGACAAAAATACACTCACAGAGCAGACGCATCTCCTCCAAACACACAATCTTTAAAAGTTTCCTCACCTCCTGTCGCCGCTGCTCCTTCTTAAGCTGAGCAATCTCTCGATTCCTCTTCGCCTCCACCATCCTCCTTCTCTGCTGCTCCTCTTTCATTTGCTTCATCAACACCACCTGCAAACAGCCCGGAGGAAGAGTAAATTTCTTTACTCTTACCATTCTGTCAGAATAATTCTTCCCGTCGCCCCCTTACCTTTGCTTTCTTCATCTCGTTGACTTCAGTTTGGAGCTTCTTCAGTTCCCGCTCATACCTCCCCTGGTTTTTGAGCAGACGTGCATGCTCCTTCTGCGCTGCCTGCAGCTTCAGCAGATCACGGTTCATTTCTTTGAGGCGCTTCTCGTACTCCTGCCTGATCTTGCTGGCCTTCTCCTCAGTGTAGTTTTCCATGGACACTGCGTAGGCATGTAATAATGTTGAATAGGTGCTCCGAAGGGTTATTAATTGAGGATTACCAAGCCTCACTCACTGAGGTTCTGCAGCACGCGGTCTCTCTCCAGCTGCGTGTCTCTGATCTTGTTCTGCAGCAGGATGAGCTTCTCCTCGTACTGCAGCTTTAACATCAGCAGCCGCCGCTGGCTGTTCTCCAGTTCGTCGATCAGCTTCTGCTTGATCTCAATCTCACAGGTCAGGTCGGCAAGATCTGCCTGGAAGTTGGCTGCAAGTTGGGAGGTTTGAAAAATTATTGGAACTCCAGTCTAAGTAAGAACTGGATGTACAGTTAAAAAAATATATATATATATCAGTCAAAACAATGAGTCTAAACTGACGTGTTAAATACTGAACTATTAAAATGTTTTCATTGTGAGTGTAACTACTAAATGTACAGTCTGCCATTACCTTTCTCATCCGAGTCAGAATCTGAATCCACCAGGCTCTCGTCACTGTCAAAATCGTCCTCTTCCTCCCTGCCCTCCTCCTCATCTTCGCCTTCATCTTCCTCACAACCACTCTCCTCCTGCAGTGGAGACATAATATCCTACAGAGGCAAAAACTTTAGTTAAGATGTTGTTCTGTCTGTATGGCGATGACATGGTGAAGGACGAAGACCTCACCTCGGTGTAATTGTCATCTGAATCGATCTCTCCATTCTGTCCATTTTCGCCGCTTCGTCGATTCTCCCCATTTTCCTGAGTGTGCAGCTTTACTCGTTTCTTGAGACCTTTCTCCAACTCTGGGCTGCAGGAGATAGAAAAGTGGTTTTGGGTAAAAGGTGTTTATAAAATAAACACATATACAACATCTAGGGTTGCTACTATCAATTATTTTAGTAATCAATGAATCCATCAATTATTCTGATGATTAATCGGCTAAAAAAATTTTGACATTCTACAGATTTTTCATTTAACCACTACAGCCTTTTTTATATAGAAAATAAATTAAAAGTTGCAAATAAACAAATAACAATTGCTTTTTATGTGATAAAATAAACATTTTATTGTCTGAAATGTATTAGCAGCATTAATTTAGGCAAATTTGAACCAGGTGAAGCTAAAATCAGGCCACTTGAGGAGTTTTTAGTGAAACACATTTTCAGACAAGTGTGTTTTTATTATAAATGCCAAATGTATGTACATTTTGTACAGAATGTTGCTTTTCAGCCAATCACCTTTTTCTTATTTAGTGGGTAAACTCCAGTTATCAAATAATCAATTAGTTGACAGTTATTTCCGTAATCGATTTATCACGATTAATCATTTCAGTCCTAATAATATCAATGTATTTTCTCGCCCTGCATGATTGCTGATGCTAAAATGGTTGCTTTATGCTCCAGCAACATTTGCAACACTGGCGTTTTTTTTGCACCGAGAAAATGAGTCTTCTAATGTAATTGCCATAGTCCATTAAAGTACATCAACTTTTATCCTTCCCATTAGGTTCTTAAGTCTTATTACTTGCTTTATTTTCCCCTTTGCTCCTACTTTTACAGATTTTATCACCAATTCCATCTGCCACCACTTCTAAGCAATTAGTCTGCTGGATTCCTACTCTTGTCTCTTATGACCCCATTGCTAACTGTGTGAAACCTTTTAGTGTCCCTGCCAGCATTACAACCCAGCACTGATAGCACTCCAACTCTCCCAAAGTCCCAGAGTCATAATTGACTTGGATGAATCTCTTAAAGAGAAAGTGAGGCAGGGAGAGCATGTTTGCAGAGCATATTAATCCCTTTCAGGCTGAAAAATTCAGCACAGGTGCATCAATCCAAGCTGAGCAGGAGAAATTAGAAAATTGTTTTACATAAAGCTTAGGTGTTTGAAGTCACTGTTTCACTTTCAATTTTAGAAGGGTTTTATTTATGTTTGGATTTTCTATGTGTTAGTTACTGTGAGGTCCAGCCAGATCATCTGGGCTGATGAGACAAAGTGCAAATCCTTCATTTTGTTTTTTGTAAACATTGCCTGCTTGTCTGCCAGTGGTTTTAAAGAGAATGTTTACTATTTCAACTTCCCTGAAAAGAGACTTTTCTGTGAAACTCCAGAGAGATTGAGTTCTTTTATCAACATTTGTACCACTCCATGGTCCCGGCGGGTTTGTCTTCTCTTGTTAATCAGCATAAACGACGGAGAGATCGAGATAAAGAGCTCAACCGTCGTCTCTCCCACCTGATAGCTGAGAGCCTGACATCCTGTGAGGAAGTGGCTGGCATTTACAATCAAACATGGAAAATGATGTGTTATTCTGCAGATCTAGAACTGGATAAGAATGAATGTGGAAGAGAGAAGTTCAAACTCTTCCTCTATTTTACCTCTTAGGTCAGATGGCAAACCAGATTCAGAGATCTTTTCTTAAACAGATTAGTGAAAATCAGAGGAAGTCTGGATAACTGCACGAGCTTCATCGGATTGCTGAACACCCACTCATTACTTTAGACACCCTTTTGTTGTTATTATAAGTAGGTTGTTTTGTTGCATGTATTCTTAACCATTCAACACATTTATATGCTGGTTTAATAAACACATTAGTACAATTAGATTTTATCAGTAACTTGTTTTTGTTAGCTGACATGTGTATAAAAGAACTAAAATTAAACTCCTGGTCTTTTTCAGTTAATGGTAATCATGCTTCACCACACTATTGTATAATTTTGAGCAAACTGCAAATCTCTCCTTCCATTTACAGGATTCGTCAAACTGTGTAGTTTGGGAAAGATAAAGCAAATTGTAGACAGTTTGAAAGTCTCAGTTCCTTCACCTCAGCCTTCTCTGCCGTCTTTCCTTCTTCTTCAGCCGCTCGATGTCCAACTTGGCGCGCCGCAGAACGTCCGTCATCTCGGCCTCCATGGATATGGCTATAGGGGAGGAGCCAGGGGGATGGCCGGGGGCTGGGCTTAGAGAGGAGGCTGGAAACGAGGAACGAGAGGAGAGCCTGGCCACCTGTCGTCGTAGCGACTCATTCATGGCCTCGCTCTCAAGGAGTTTGGATCTAACAGGGTAGGAAGAGTGGGAAGGGTTATTGATATTTAAGCTCATAAATCTCCTCTCAACTCTGAGGAAGCTTGCAGCTAACCCCCTACCTAAGTTCCTCAACTTCTCGGATATAGTTCTGTATTAGCGTTCCAATCTCCTCATTGCCTTCGCCTGCAGGTAAAAATAAAGTCAACTTTGTTAGATTATTTTTAACCGGTAAACATATAAAGTGTAAGAGGCAGAGCTCAGGTGCAGAGCATCTCTGCATTCACGTACTTGACTTGGTGAGCAGAGTGCTGACCTCATTGGCCAGCAGATGCGTCACCCGTGTGTTGAGATGATCGATGGTTTCCTGCATGGCCTTTACTCTCAGGCGCAGCGAGTCGTTTTCTCTCTGCAGCATGGCGTTTTCCTGGTACAGGTCGCTGTAGCCTTCAGCTCCATCCTCACCTGCCACACGCTTACCCTGCATGGAAGTAAACAAAAACATGGCAGTGAATAAAAACTAAATCGGTCTTCAGTAGAATAGCAGCCAGAGCTGGAAAAAAACACTGTTGCTCTGCATCCCAAACGAACACTGCGCCATTGTTCAGACTGAGTGCAATCGTCTGTGGCTCTTCAAGGAGTCATTGTTGGGTTTGGGGGGAAAAAATCGGTTGTTTATGTCTGAAACTGAGAGTCAGTATCTAGTCACAGCTCACGCCACAGTGCATTACTAGACTACAGTCAGCCCTTACCACTTAGAGGTCAGCTTGCAGTCTCTTCTCTTAGGTAACCATGGTAACCTCAAGCTAAACAGCTGCTTGTCTGTTTCAATCACACAGGTCAAAGCTGAAGAAAAGTAGCCCGTACCTAAAGGCTCTGATGTTATTATGTCATATTTCTATACTTGTGGTTCTTGCTGCTGTAAATGTAGTGAAATCTGTTTCAATTGACATGGGAAGTTCACTGATACACACACCACACTTTAGATCATGATTTGAAAATATATCAAGTTACATATCCTTTTATTCCAAATGCTGAGACGTTCAATTGGTATTAATATTAAATGTGTGGGGGGTTTGTTTGTTTTTTTATTTATATGTTACTCAGCTTAACCACAAAGTTCTTGTTATATTTTCTTATTATGTCCAGTTAGTATCCTCGGTTTCATTCATTTTGTCACCTCCTTTGCTCTCTTTTTAGTATCCGTCACCCTGACGAGGTGTTATCACTTCTTCTTCAACCTGCCACTTTCCATTTTGATCTTCCCCCTTCTGCTTAATCCAAAATGGCTTCTTGCATTTCTGGTTCTATCTATCACCTCCTTCTCACCCTAAAGCCCCCACCTAACATCCATCACTCACCGCCTTGTACTCCATCAGCTCCATCTGGAGTCGGGCCACCTCCGCACGCAGGGCGTTGATCTGCTGGCTGGTCTTATCTTGGTTCACCACCACCTTGTTCTTGATGTTTCGGGCACGGTTGGCGTACTTCAGTGTGTTCAGCGTCTCCATGAAATCCCGGTCCGATGGGCTGACGCAGGCAATCATGACTGTGCGGCTAAAGAGGAGAGAATCAGCAGCTCAGTTCATTTCAGACATATCTCATAAATTAGAGACTTTCTTACACTTGAAGATACAGTTTGAGTACCTGTTGCCTCCCAGCGAGTCTTGCAACAGTCGTGTAAGTTTGGAGTCTCTATAAGGGACGTGTCCGCCTTTCTTAGTCTGATCACCTAAAGCGCTGATCACATTTCCAAGAGCCAGCTAACACAGAGAGGAGAAGATCCCAAACAGCATTTAAACAGAGCAAAATGTTTAAATGCACTGATGATCCAATCTTGTTTTTTTTCTGACCCACCAGTCCACAGTTAATGGAGATTCCCTCTCGGGCCCTTTCTCCAGTGGCCCCCGTGCGTTTGAGCCTTTCTGAGCCGGCCAGGTCCACGAAGTGAAACTTGGCCATCAGGGTCTCGTACTCCGGCTGGGCGATGGGGGAGGAGTCCACGCCGTTCACTTCTCCTCCATTCTGCTCCAAGAAAGAGCCAAGCAATGAGTTTCAGCATCTTACTTCAAACTGGTAACTATTTCACCAGCTTGCATGCTCCTTACAATTCTGTTTTATTCAGTTATATATGAAAACACACTCCATTTATCTATGCTATTTTTATCTTCTCCGTCTGCCCAGTCTCATTTAGAGAAATGATGAAACTGATAAACACCTTAAGCTAGACTTCCTAACTATGCTTTTTGAAAACATTTTACTTATTTCTCTTTCACATTCAAGGCTCTCTCTACATCTCTACTCCAAACCTCCAGTCTTACCATTTGCTGCTGCTGAAAGACCCTCATCTGACAGAGATGGATGGTGAAGATGGCATGTGAGCGGGAGCTTTGTGCGTTCATCTGTGTGCTGGCTGTGGTACGGGACAGAGCCCCAAGCTTCAGGCACTGCAACAGCTGCAAAACACGCCAAACATGCAGGACATTTGCAGACTTTTCATTTAAAATTAGAAGAGAAAATTGTTAAAGCAGACACAACTTTGAAAAGAAAATCAAATTTTACGTTAATGCTTGTCATCATTGCCCAGAGGAATTCAAAACCTTGCATACTTATTTAATCATTTAGAAGGAAAAATCGTTATCTGGCCCTCTCCCAACTCAAACTCATCTCTGCTCATTTGAATATCTGTCAACCATGTTTTTTCCCCTCCTGGTGCTTCCTCTCCTAACTTTTTAATCATCCTGCCTCCATCTGTCTTCCTCACTCCTTCATTGGCACACTCTCTCCCCCTCAAACTGTTTCGCTGCTTTAAGTCTTTCGTCACAAAAGGAGCATCCATTCATCTTCAAAGGGTCTTTAAATAGATTATATTTTTGGGAAATTAGAGTCCAGGTGAGCTGAAACAAATAAGGCTATCTTTTGTCTCTATTCAACACTGGATAATGATTGAAATAGCGATCCAGACTGAATCAGGCAATCATGCCTAGGCCATTCGATTCCTCTGATCGTTCTGCAAAATCACCACCCGCCCTCTTTGTCATTGTGTTTAACAAATATCAGTCAATAAAATAATATCTGAAGTCTTTTCCTCCCACAATCACTGACTACTACTGGCATGGTACCATTGTGGAACTGATTTTTTTTTTTTTTACTTTTTATTTTCAGTTGAAGAATAAAGTCACAATTTTGTACTTTGCAAAGGTGCTGTAGTGTTTCCAAAAATATGTTAATACAAAATGTCTTCTATATGCGTTTAGATATAAATCAGCTAATGGCCTTGACTTGTGCAGCAGGCAGTGTCTGATGGATAAAGGTAAAAGTGGTATATAACTGGTTTATATGGTATATAACCCATATAAACCCATATAAACCAGGACCCACCTCGTCCTCTGACTGCACCAGTCTGGAAGTGACTCCTGTGGTGTAGATGCTGCCGTTGGCGTCCTCATGGATTCTGATGTTGGACTTCCTGCTGCGACTCTCTGGATCTCTGGCTCCATCAAACAAGTCCAGAATCTCCTCATTGTACAACTAGGATTAGGAGTTGTGATATTTACTGTCAGAGTTTCTGCCTCTTTTTAGTTTTCTTAAATCACAAAATTCAATTTTTTTTCTAGTTTCAAAAACAACATTACTGATGTGTAATATGTTAAATATCAAAGTGCAATAAGGCAAATTAATTAAAGAATGTCAATTTAACATAATGTAAAAACACTGCATCTAGCGGAATTTTTTTCCTAAACAATTTTTTTATACCATTCTTATTTTTTTTATGCTCATTATAACCTTGTAAATAATAAAAGCACTTTTGCAGACTGCACTTTAACCCCAAATTACACACACAAAAAAAATTTTAATCTCCAGGAACAACATTCAAAATAATGACCTCTTTCAAACAAGCCAAGTCAAAGGTCACAGAGGGCCACTGAAAGCTCAGCTGTTCCCACCTAATGTCAAACACACACCCATCTGTTTACCATCAACACGGGTAAACTTTTGACCCAAAAGCTAAAAGAAAACACACCAATATCAAAGAGTAGGACAGACTAAAAAAGAAAGTGGTAGAAGCTGTTTCTATAAGATTAATATTTTTTCTGGTTTTATTAGGATTTCTATTATAACCTGATCATTAAAGAAACTACAACATACACGCCCAAACGTACAGCAGAACCCTTCCTAACATGCCCCTCACATTTGCTCTCCAGAAATCCCCAGAGGAAATGATTAGTAGCCATATATCTAATTTCTCCTACACAAGCATCCCGCCCTCTCTCTGATTCCTCGCTCTTATCCGTCTTCTGCTCCTCAGTGATGAGGAATAATGTCAGAGGTAATGGCAAACATTAATCAGGTCCCACAAAGCACACATAGACATCGCAGCCCATCTGTCTTCAAACTGTCACATCCTGTTTGTGGATGAGAAGGCTGATCCTGTTGCTTCCTTTATGTTCTGGATGGCATTAATATGGACCAACAACCAAATTTATTGATCCAGGACTTTTCAAAATGTTAGATCAAATCTTTTCGTGTGTCCCACCTCCAAAAACTGGGCGCTGACTTTAAACTCTGGCGGCTGGATGCCGGTCTCCTGGGCTCGATCCCTCCTGCTCTGGATGCCCTCAAACAGCTGGTGAATGGCCCGGGGGATGATGCCCTGCTCCTGCAGGCTCAGACTCACATCAAAACCCGTCCCCATAGTGTAGGTCTTCCCTGAGCCCGTCTGGAAGACATTTTATTGACAAAGAAAAAAAAAAACAATCAAAAAAGAACATTCTAACCATCCCTAGATCTACATAATGTTTCCTATCTATCCGCGAACATGCAGTGAGGCCTCATTAAAACTCTTAAACCAGTTAATGTACTGTGAAATCAACTGGTCGTCTGATGTGGCAGGTTTTCACTTTGACTGGCCATGACTGGTGGTCTAAACTTCAAAAAACAATCAATTAGTGAGCTAAAGAACTAAAAACACAATTTGAAAGTTGTTGCTGAATAAACTCGGCGTCTGCAGTATCAGTGAGGTGTTTAAAAATTAAGGCCATTTAAAAGGAAGCCACTTTCCCTCTGGCATAAAGGCAACATTAATTAACAGAATCTCTGCACCAACTCCAAGTCATGGCTGCAACTGAATAAATGAACAATCTTGCACTCATCACTGTTGAACTACAGTAGTTCTTACTCATTACACTATTTAATCTTATTTTTAGATATGTTGCCTCGCTTATATTATATAATATATCCACATATATAATGTATATTATTTTTTTAATGTCTTTAATGATATCTCACATGAGGAAAAGTAGAAAAATAATCCAAAAGCCATTCTTACATCTTACAGATTATAATAATAAGAATAAAATTAAGCCACAAATTCTTGATCAGTGCAACTCTTGTAAAATATGTTAGCAATTGTCATTTACACCGACACTGATTTTTTTATGGCTCACAGATGTGCTTGATGTCACCACACCAGTGACTGACATGCTTTCTGTTGTTAACATACAATGATATGTGAATGTGTGGTAACTGTAGACTAAATAACTCCAAATCTGCAATGCCTCATGGTCGTACCTGTCCATAAGCAAACACGGTTGCGTTGTAGCCCTCGAAGCAGCCCTCGATGAGCTTGTACACACAGGTCTGGTAGATGTGCTGCTGCTCTGAGTCAATATCAAACACAAAGTCGTACGTGAAGGCCTTGTCCTTTCCCAGGAGGACCTGCGGTTCTCCTGGTGTGACCAGCGTGCACACGTGACAGCCCTCGATCTTCTCCTTGGCCATTTGAGGGCGAATCCTAAAAGATAGGAAGCAACGACATCGAATTTATGACAAGATGAGAGATTTAAATGTGGAAATTTAGTACATAAACAGAAGCAGGTTTAACATCTTTCCATTGAAAATGTGCACCAAACAGTACACCAAACAGAATCTGAATGTTTTACTCGCTCACATGATTGGAATATGCAAATATTTGCAGAACTTCCTCCGGACATCTTAAGGACACACGTAGGCAGTAAATCTTTGAAAGCATTTGCTGTGGCTGAGAGGGGGTGCCTACTGGTATCTGCTGACTTGTGTTAACCTTTTCATCCATTCATCACAATTGTAATTACAAGTGAAGGTGATACAAAACAATCGCCTAACAGCCTCTGCTTTCATCCCTGACATGAATTGTTGCATTATCTTCCGTAACAGGATCATTTCATTAGGTATTGCGTTATATAGCTGCTAAAAACTCCCAGGCACCCCGCCTCTCGCAGCCATGCAGTGAGAATGCATCTCAAGTAGAAAATCCTCTGGTGTGAAATATACGTGTGGACGGCAGCTGTGGGAAACGTCTGGATCAAACTCTGCAGTTTTCTCCTGAAAAGTCTGTGGGGATTATGTGAGAAAATGGCTCAAGATGCTTTAGCAGAAATAAGGGGCTTCCCAAACTCACTAGGTTATTTAAAGTAGCATGTCAAAAATAATTTAAGTTAAAAGACTAACTAACTGCCTGCTTTTATTGTTACTCAGACTAAATCATAACTAATTAAAAGACGTTTATGGTTTTGGACATTTTAATCAAAATCTTGAAAATTCGGAAATATTAAAACTTTTTTTCATGTACAGTAAGTATCAGTCACTATCTCTGCTCACAAATCAAACTGATTGTTTTTTGTTTTTTTTAAATAAATAAAAATTATCTTTTTACTGTTTGAAAATCTATGAAACCAGATACCAGAACAGTTTTTTCTGACACTAATCAAGATAAATGGTGCAAGAAAATGAATGAGGTCAGACTCCGTGGCACTGTCTGTTCAAGCTGTGGTCTTGTTTCACATGTGTGTGGATGTCGGCTGAGTCAGAGTAAATCTACTGGTCAAAATACAGCAATATAGACACTACATTTCTTAGTAACCCCACTAAATGATATGTTTGGTCAAATTTATATAAATACCAAAAGAAAAGTACATCCCCACAAACATACAGATTTCTATACAACACTTTTCCAGATTTCTTGGCCCATTTTAAATGTTTGCAAACCAAAAATTAAAATAAGCTGAAGATACTTTTTACAGTGCTGATTTTTTTTTTTTTTTTGAACACATAGGATTGAAAGGACATGAAATGTTTTTAATTATATGTCTTGATTTGAAATAGATCCAAACATGTCACTTTTAATTAATGATAATATGCAGTGTTTTTAATGTTTTCGTCTTAATTACTCTTCGTCTTGACATAAACTAACTCTAGAGTTTTAGACAAGGCATAACATTTTGGTAATGATGCTCAGTTCCTTAATTTGACCATGTAAAGAAGTTTTTTGAAAGGATGAACAGAACCAGTTTGACCAGTTTATTTATAGAAATGCAAATTTGTACATTTAGGGAAAAGGACACAGGGACTACAAATTCAAGTTAGACTCAGAAATGAACAGGAGAAACAAAATTAGATTTCAATTGGGTAGGAACAGTTTTACATAGTTCCAACACCTAAAATGTAAATGATGTGCCAGACAATTTACAGAGAGCAGACTGAAAGAGGAAAGCTGGAGTAGGTTTAGGTAAATCGTAAAAAAAGGAACACTTTAACTTATCTATAAGTGAGAAACTGAGCAGAAATCTGAAATAAATCCAAAACATTATCAGTACATTTAGCTGTACTAAGTCAGACAATGTGAAAACTCGGGAGAAAAAACTGCATCTGACTTTATGTAGAGTGACTCAAGTCACTATTACAAGCATTGTTGTCAACTCCTCTAATCAGGACGGTTTTCCATCCTGACAGGTAGTTTGCTGAAGTTAATTATTTTCCCCTATCATCACAGCTGGAAAATAATCCCTGATAAGACGAGAGTTGAAGAAAGCGATCCCTGGCCAAGAACAGCTTTGAAAAAAACAGCTTTGATAAATGACGTCTGAACATTTGAGTTTAGGATCATTTTGATTTTCTTGACAGAACAATGGCAGAAAGCTTTACGGGCAAGATAAAGCTGATTTACTGCACTTAAGACTTCCCACAATTACAAGCTTCTTCATCAGTGCTGAGTCACTGAAGAAAAACTATCTGAGAACTTTTACTTTTCCTTAATTTACTTCACTGTGGAAGAGCAGGTCTGCTGGATTGCATCTGGAGCTTTTGGAGAGACGGTAGAGCACCGATGGGGAGGAGGGGTAAGAAGAAAGGTAAGGAGGTGACATTTACTACAGCAATATTTTATAAAGTCTTTACCTGGTGCAAAATAAAACCCTCCTTTTTGAGACAAAAGCACTACACTTGCAACATAAAAACATACGTTATAAAACCAGAGAGACTCAGAAAAATCCCCAACAGCTGTCGTAGGACGGGACTGAACTACAAAAACATCCACACTGGAACTTCTGTAAATACTATACATGAAGGGGAAAAAAAAAAAAAAATCACCAGTACTATCTTCAGTTCACACATGGTTCCTCTCAAGTATGCATAAAGTACCACACCCTCCACTGACACATACACTTAATCCCTTTACCGCAGGTCTTAATGGTGCTGCAGAAACACACACCGGGGCATTTTGTCTGGCTCTCCTTCAGGCACATAAGCATCTCTGAAGAGAGATTCTTCCAGCAGGGGATTAAGAACATTTGAATTGTGCGATTCAGCAGCTACATACGAGCTCAGGCCAACCTTATTATAAAGACAGAGGCTGAAAGCAGTTAGCAGACAGATGAGTTTCCTTTATTCCTGGATGTGACCTTGACACAGAGGTTAATGGATCTAAAAGTGCTGTTTTAGCCAATTATAAACATAAAGTGGATATGGCAAAAGAGTAGCACACTGACTTTATACAGAGAGAGTTTACCACTGCAGGATAGTGTGTGTGTGTGTGTGTGTGTGTGTGTGTGTGCGTGCGTGCGTGCGTGTGTGTGTGTGCATGTTTATGTACTGCTGAGAGGAAGAGGAAGAGAGAAGGTAATACACATAAAACAGCTTAAATTTAGATTTATGCTAAACTGTTACTGTGGAAGAAATTATACAAAAGAGTATTGAAAAACTGAATAGAGTACAGAATGAATTACTTCTTGTGTGCCACTATGCAAACGTACTCAAACCACTGCAATTACTTGCATTTGTCACTTTACTCAAACCTCGATGTCTTGTATTTGGATTTTATGCAGTATTATTATGTACTACTTTGGACGTCTTTTTGCTTATTTTCAGCAGTGTCAGCAAGCCAGGACTTGCTGACACACAAAAAAAATGAGAAAAATTGAATAACTGGGGAACAAAAGAAGAAATCAAGTGGTTAATGAGCCAATCTTAAATAGCTTCTTTATCTGGAGAAATAATTTACTGTTCCCTGGAGTTTGGGTGCCTTTCAGGCAAAACAAAAACACGAGGAATGATTCTAAATTAACTACTATAAGCAAAAGTTAATCAACAGTTAATACCATTGTGAACAAATGACACATACATGGCAATGAGATCCCATCAGATGATCTAACTGTGGGATGAAGAACTAACAGCTTTCGGTAATCAACCAGCACAAGGGCTCAGCTGGATGAGTGTTTAAAACAGCTGCAGCAACAAAAGAATAGATCCATCGCATTGATCTCACATGTGCACAACCAATCAGACTCAGACCACACAATCAATAAAGAACATCTGATGCTATAATTAATCCAAGTCACCATGAATACATGCAATGAAACAGGAGAGACAGAAATGGAGACTATATGATTTCATCTGTTCTCATATTTTGTGTTCTAACATAAAAAAAAGGTTCAAGTACCTTAGGTGGGATCTTCACCTAAGAAGATCCCACCTTCTTAGCTGCATAGACAGCAGCATAAATATCTATGCAGCTATCTATGCAGCATAGATAACTGCATAGATAGCAGTTATCTATGCTAATAGATAATAGTATTCACTGGTGCTGTGAGTGTTTCAGTTATCAATGCTTATAGATAACTGCTATATCAACCTCGAGTGCATTAATATTCATTGTAACATGAACAAGGCAGCAGGGCTTCTTCAAATGTATAGAGTCATGAAGACTCAGCTTTTCTCATCACAATCCTGCTTTTCAAAAGTAATGGGATTTCTAGCCTTACAAGAATACTGAGATTGGAATATGTCATAAGCTAAAAACAACCGCTGTTTGAAATGTGACATGTCAGCAAGAAGGATGAGGAATGCCACAAAACATCAGGACCTCACACAACCACAAACACCGAGATTTGGATGCCTCATTTCATTTAAAATGTTACATAGTAAAATAATATCCCTTACATTTTTTGGCCAATTAAAAAAGAGACAATGCTAATTTGGTGATGTGCAAATAAAAGGAATTAAAAGTGTATGTCCAAGTCACTAAAAGTATCAATATTTTGATGTATTTTTCCATTTAAATAGCAGAGACCCCATAAACTAAATTGGCTGAATCTATAAACATAATTTAGAGCTTTAATTACTGATTCAATATAATTCTCGTGGTCTTTAAATTGTGAACTACATATCCTAATATGGTACCACATCCATTTTTGCACTAATCTTTGCTGTAACACAAGTGCTGACAGGATATCCATTTGCATTCCAGAAAATAGCCCCATCCAAATCACAAGTTTTCTAAACAACTGAGGGATGGGGGTGGGGGTGTGTAACCACAGAGCCAATAAAAATCAGTCTGTGATCACTTTCAATAATAAGTAAGTGGCATTTTCCCCCGTGTGTGTGTGTATGTGTGTGTCTTGGCAATTTTGTGTGTTCATGCTCAATCAACCTCTAAGACCAAGCGAATGATAGCCACAGTTAATTTCCCTAATGTAAACACTTCAGTCAAGACACAGCCCACACACGCACATGCACGCCTGCACACACACAGCGACAGTTCATAGTATTCACTGAAGCTGTGAGTGTTTCAGACCTCTCTTGTCTCTCCTCTGGCACAGAGCCAGCAGAGGAAGCAACTCTCCATTTATGTCTTTAGCGCGACCCTTTTTTTGTTGTTTTTAAGAGGATTAACATCTTCTCTTCCTCAATAACTCTTTAAAGTAACTCACTTCCAGTCTTCTCTCTGCCATTTGTGATATCGACTTCACAATCGCTGCACAGCAAAGTGCCTAATGCTTTGTGCTCTTGTCCATCGTCACATCTCGTGCTGTTTTCAGCTAAGCTTCGGTTTACTGCCAATGAAAACTGCAGCACAAAAGATTGAATAGCAGAGGGAGTTAAAGGGCCTGTTCCACTTTCCTCTTCTTTCTGATAACAAGAGAGCCTCTCCAACACTGTGACTTTAGCTCTCTCTCTCTCATTTCCTCACCCTCTGGCTGTCTTTCTTTCTAATAATCAAATGCCTCCCTGCTACTGGAAAAAAAACACACATTGAATTCTTTGTGTCTGCTCCACCAACTACTGTTTAAAATACAAACACCCCGTCCACCCACTTTGATCCCGCAGTACATCCAGAAAAGCTGTTGACAGATACCTCTATGGCTCTTTTGCAATCCAGGAAGCGTTGAGCTAACAAGTAGACAATAAAAGCAGGCGATCTGTCTTCCCTGTAAATAAATACACAGATAAAAGAGGATATTCAAAAACGGCACTGTAAAAACAACCAACTATCTCTATGAAAACCAGAAGGTTGTGACTGATTTTGTGTTTGTTAGTAACAAGTATTTAAAACATAAGATCTAAAGACTGCGTGCAAGTCCTTTAAGATTTGCTTTTAACATATACATTCTGATAATCTTTCCAAGCAACCAGATCATGTGCACTTTGGAGGTGTGTGCCCTCCACAATAATCAGGAGGTCTGTTCCACAGACAGAAGACTGGCTACACTTTTCTATGTAGAAGGAGGATGACCATCGTACAATGTGCATTGGCAGGAAGATTGTGGACCAGTCCTTTTCAGCTGTAGTGACAACTATTTGGCTGCAGCCAAAGCAGCATTGGTTTGCAGTTTGCAGGGCAGCTGGAGCTGTTTTGATTCTTGTATTTCACTCACATTTCACTCTTGAATTCAATTAAACAGTGATGTTTAAAGAAAACAAACCTTGATATTTGCTTTAGACCCAGAATAAAGTTAATTCTTAAACCATATTGTGACATAATTTTTTTTATATAAAACCTTAGACAGAAGTGTTTCTATGTTTTCAGTGAAAAGAAAGTTGGCAGTAAGAAGTATGCATACATATTTCCTGGAGAACAGACTTAAAATCCATTAGCTCCACTTTAAGCCTTGCAATGCAAAGTATGCTTCCATTTCATACTATCATTATCCCTTTTCATATTTTCACTCAGTGCTTAGCATATAGAACAGGATGTTTGACCCACAGAAGGGGATTGTTCTGGAGAGTCAGGTAAAAGAAAGACAATACCTCTTTTCAGGTCATACTCTCTATCCGTGATCTACATGTTCAGCTTCTTGATGTCAAAAATTGGTGCAGGTGGCTGTTGAAGTCAGCCGACCACCGCTTCGCCACTGATCCCCGTAGAGCAACTTTGCTTGTGTTGGAAGCATTTAAAAGATTTGGAAAGCCAGGTTGCAGATAAACTTGCATGATGTGAATGACAAAGTGATCAGTACTGAGAGGTTTGTGGTTGTATTGTTTTTCAGAGGGACCATGATCTGAAAGGGGAAATTAACTATAAACAGCTCAAATGTCTAAAGCATTTATTATCATTCTTAATAACGAAACCTATAACATTTACTGCTATTTTTATTCTGAGACACCTTCAGTAATGACAGTTCACTTTTTAACAACCCATTTCTGTTCAACATGATACAAACTATGCAGAGACATGAAAGTCAGTCTAATAATTTTCCTGAGAAAACTTAATGTGCTTTGAGGTGTTCTCCTCTTAACTCCAGGCCTGTCATCACTTGTTTGTAGTAGCCACCATTCCAAGCAGCTTCATGATTGATCCCTGCTGCTTTCACTCCACCGCAGCTCCCAGTGGAACGTTTAGACTAAAACCCTCCATCCGTCTCCCCTTGTGCTCAGGGAAAAAACAACAAAAAACTTTTTAGAATGTTAGCTTTATATCAGTTCTCACGATGCTCGGTCCTGACAAATGGATGCACTCACTGCTGGAGGAAAAGGAGCTGAGCTAAATTTATTGACGCAAAAGCAATAATACATGAAATTGATGCGCGATGAAACAAATGGTGCACATTAAATTTCCATATTTCAAGTTGCTCACCATTTAATAGGTGCTGATAATTATTGTTTTCTAAAACACATAGACTTGTGTTTCTTTGAATCATAATTTAGTCATTTGTGGATTTATTGCTAACGCCATTTTATGAATTTCTCAAAGCATCTCATCCCTGAGGCACTGACCATATGATGCACCCAGCAGATCACTTGGCATCCACACATTTTCAATTCATTGAAAGCACACGTAACTGAACGAAGTACAAT